>CM077669.1:267646487-268882320 GCA_039707655.1 Elymus sibiricus
CCAAGGTAACCTCCAACGCCAAAACCTCAAACATTAAGACTTCTGTTTCTTCCACTCCGTCTTTGTTAGATTGTGTGGATGAACATGAGGAGGCGAAAGAGGGTGAGAATGAGTTTGACAAGTTCTTTTGTAAACTCAAGGGAGAATCCAAGAAGCACTTCGTTGCTCTCTTGGAACAACTTGGTGAGGCCAATGACACGATTGAGTCTCAAGAAGAATTTCTTGAGGAGATGAGAGGCCATAGTCGTGATTATGCCAACGAGATAGCAGATCTTTCGATTGCTCTAGAGGAAGAGCGAGGTCTTCATTTGACTCTTAAGGAGTCACAAAATGGCGACCTTGCTAAATTACGTAAAGATTATGATCATGCTATTGTTCTTAACCGTGTTCTTAAATCTGAAAAGGTTGCACTTGGGGTTGACCATGCTCGACTCAAGGATGAGTTTGTCTCACTTGACAATGCTCACAAGGCATTGAAGAGCGTTCATGCTTCTCTTAAAGAGTCGCATGATCAACTCCAAGTAAAACTCACTAAGGAAATTGCCACGTGTCCTCCCTTTGTTTTAATTGATAATGCATCTGCTACTAACCCGTGTTGTGAGCATGCACATCTTGTGGAGGAAAATGCTAAGCTGAAAGAGCAGCTTGAGAAAGGCCTTGTGACATGTATACAAGGTGAGAAGAATCTCAATGACATTTTGAGCAATCAAAAGGAAGTGATTGCAAAGGAAGGAGTTGGGTTTGCACCCAAGTCCAAAAAGAAGAAGAAGAAGAAGACCACGCAGGTTCCTTCGCTCAAGGAAACATTTGTCAAAGTGGGGAACATTACTCATGAGAATAAGAAAGACAAGGTTGTGAGTAATAGTGCCAAGAAGGGCAAGATCACTCCCTCCAACAGGGCCGGCGATTTTAACCCCTCCTATGTTTTGTGCCGTGCTAGTGATGGGCATGTTTATGCCAAATATGTTGGTTCTTCTTATGAGTATATTGAGTGGTCTATTTGGGTTCCTAAGACCCTTGTCACTAACATGAAAGGACCCATTCAAGAATGGGTACCTAAATCCAGGCCTTGATCTATTGTAGGGCTTTGCTTCCGGGGGAGTCTCATGGTTGCTCGATAGCGGAGCAACAAACCATATGACCGGAAGCAAGGACTTGGTGGTGGATGTTCGACCCGATGCATCCGTGGCCACCCAAGTCTCATTTGGCGATGATGCAATCTCAAAGGTATTGGGTCTTGGCAAGGTGGTTATCTCTCCGACCTTAACCATTGAGAGAGTCATGCTTGTTGAGATCCTTGCATACAATTTACTTTCCGTTCATCAACTTGCACTCATGGGTTTTAGTACCTTCTTTGGCATTGATACCGTGACCCTTTTGTGGAGCAAGACTCTTAAAGTAGCCTTTGTTGGGCATGTCGAAAACGGTCTCTATGTGATTAACTTCTCGGAGCGATCCACTAAGACCGCGACATGTCTAATGGCTAAAGTTGATGTGGGATGGCTTTGGCATCGCCGACTAGCCCATGTCAATATGAGATCTTTGCAAAGTCTTCTCAAAGGGGATCACATTCTTGGACTAACAAATGTGAGTTTTGCCAAAGATCGTGCTTGCAGTGCTTGTATCGAAGGAAAGCTACATGAAAAAGCTCATCGTCCAACCACTACAATCTACTCAAAGAGGACCTTAGAGCTCCTTCACATGGATCTCTTCGGGCCTCCATCTTTTGACAGCCTTGGAGGAAGAAGGTATTGCTTGGTGATTGTGGATGATTACTCGAGATACACATGGGTATATTTCTTCAAGAGGAAGAGTGAGACACAACAGACCATCATCAACTTTGCAAATGAAGTCCAACGTCAACATGAAGCAAAGATTTTGATGATTAGAAGTGACAATGGCACTGAGTTCAAGAACTACACCCTAGATGAGTTTCTCAGTGATGAGGGGATAAAACACCAATATTCCACACCTTACACCCCTCAATAAAACGGTGTTTCGGAGAGGAAGAACCGGACGTTGATGGATGCGGCAAGAACCATGATGGCAGAGTTTAAATCTCCGTACAACTTTTGGGCCGAAGCCATCAACACAGCGTGTCATGCATCAAATCAGCTCTATCTCCGCAAAGGCTTGAACAAGACTCCCTATGAGATTCTTACTGGGAACAAGCCCAACCTCAAATACTTCCGGGTGTTCGGTTGTAAGTGTTTCATTCTCAAGAAAGGTGTTCGTTTGTCTAAATTTCAATCTAGAGCCCATGGGGGCATATTTGTTGGTTATGCTGCAAACTCTCATGCTTACCGTGTCCTCAACAAGTCCACCGGACTCATTGAGGAGACGAGTAACGTAGAGTTTGATGAAAATAATGGCTCCCAAATGGAGCAAAGTGGTCTTTGTGATGTAGGTGATGAAATTCCTCCCCAAGCCATAAGAAGAATGGGTGTGGGATACTTCCTACCCGTTGAGGAACCCCTTGTGGCTGAAGGAGAAGGACAATGTTCCACTGAAGTGGAACCATCATCGACGCACGACCCACACGCTTCCGAAGAACAAAGGGAAGGCCCTCAACCCCATGATCAAGATCAAGGGCAAGATCAACTTGCTAGTGATGTTTCTACTTCACATGATGCTCAAGATCTTGTTCACACCCCCGTGCAAGCTCAAGATCAAGATAAAGCTCAGGACCAAGATCAACTTCAAGATCAAGGTCAAGCTCAAGATCAAGATCATGCTCAAGATCATGAGCAAGCCGGTGCTAGTACCGAAGCTCGTCAAGTTACCAAGCCTCAACTCTCCAATGAGGAAATTCTTGAAAGACGAGCTGCCAAGATTGCTTCCAAGCTTAAGACCAAGCAACACCTCCTAGAGAACGTCTACGGAAGCTTGAAAAGAGGGGTAACTACTCATAGTCAATTAACAAACTTTTGTGCACATCATGCGTTTGTTTCTTGCTTTGAACCCCTCAAGGTACAAGATGCGCTCGAAGACAAGGATTTGCTTGAAGCCATGCATGATGAAATCAACAACTTCGAGCGCAACAAAGTGTGGCGATTGGTACCAAGACCAAAGGAGAACCACAATGTCATTGGAACCAAATGGATCTTTAAGAACAAGCAAGATGCACATGGCATTATTATTCGCAACAAGGCAAGACTAGTGGCTCAAGGCTACTCCCAAGTCGAGGGTATCGACTACGTTGAAACCTTTGCCCATGTTGCTCGCCTTGAATCTATTCGCATGCTGCTTGCTTATGCCTCTCATCATGACTTTATATTATATCAAATGGATGTAAAGAGTGCTTTTCTTATTGGTCCTCTTAAGGAGTTGGTGTATGTCAAGCAACCCCCGGGGTTTGAGGATTCCAAGTTCCCCAATCATGTATACGTTCTCGATAAGGCACTCTATGGCCTTAAACAAGCCCCGCGTGCGTGGTATGAGCACCTTACCGAGATGTTGCAAGATCGTGGGTTTGAAATTGGGAAAATCGACCCCACTCTTTTTACTAAGAGGGTTAACGGGAACTTGTTTGTATGCCAACTATATGTAGATGATATTATCTTTGGTTCTTCTAACAAAGCTTTTAATGATGAGTTCGCCGCACTAATGACCAAAGAGTTTGAGATGTCTATGATGGGAGAGTTGAAGTTCTTCCTTGGGTTCGAAGTCAAGTAACGAAGCCAAGGAACCTTCATCAACCAAGCAAAATACACTCAAGACATGCTCAAGAGGTTCAAGATGGATGAGCTCAACCCTCCCAAGGCCAATACTCCAATGCCGCTCAAATGCCAACTTGACAGTGATCCCAATGGTAAAGCTGTGGATCAAAAGGTATATCGCTCCATGATTGGATCTCTGCTTTACCTTTGTGCATCTAGACCGGATATCATGTTGAGTGTGGGAATTTGTGCAAGATTTCAAGCTGCACCTAAGGAGAGTCACTATGTGGCTGTCAAGCGAATCTTTCGATATTTGGCTCATACCCCAAACTTTGGCTTATGGTACCCCAAAGGTGCTTCATTTGATCTCATTGGATATACTGACTCGGATTGGGCGGGAGACCGTGTGGAAAGGAAGTCCACTTTCGGAGCCTGCCAATTTCTTGGTCGCTCTTTGGTAAGTTGGTCTTCAAAGAAACAGAACTGTGTTTCTCTCTCGTCCACCGAGGCCGAGTATGTAGCCGCCGCAAGCTGCTGTGCTCAGATTCTTTGGATGAGGCAAACCTTAAAGGATTATGGTGTCAACTGTGACAAAGTGCCTATTTACTGCGACAATGAGAGCACGATCAAGATCTCCAACAACCCGGTTCAACACTGCAAGATAAAGCATATTGAGATTCGCCATCACTTCATCCGGGACCACATCAAGCGTGGAGAAATTGATCTTATTCATCTTTATACCAAGGAACAGCTTGCAGATATATTCACAAAGCCATTAGATGAAGCAAGATTTCGCGAGTTAAGGCATGAGCTAAATATCATTGACTCGAGCAATGTGGCTTGACTTAGTGCACACCCCACCATACTCATCATTATGTCTTGTTTAGATGTAGGCATGGATTTAGGGGGAGTCTAGTTCTCTCAATGAACTATCCCTCCTCCTATCATGCATAAACTAATCAAAGTCTTTCACATCCGCCATTTTTGATGGTTTTTGTGCTTCAAAGACGAGTTTAGGTCATGGGCCCAAGGTTCAAATCTTCGCGGTGCCATACCAATTGACTCAAACATAGGTGGCCTCGGCCACCGCCCCTCCTAGCGAGGCATTTGCTTTTGAGAAACATGTTTTTATGTTTTCGGGGTCACTCCAACCTTTTTGATTTGTTTTGGATCGGCATCATCGGAGTGTTTCCTGATTTTTTGAATGGTTTTGTTGTCTCCAACCTTTTCACCAAACAAAATCTTGCATAAGCCACACTCTTGGTTTCATTTTCTGCCTTGGTGTTGCCCAGAGCGGTACTACCGCTGTCTCGGGCGGTAGTACTAAGCGGTACTACCGCAAGGACCAGCGGTACTACCGCCGGAGCGGTTCTACCGGGCCTCCTGCCGCTGTGTAGAATCGGGGCGGTACTACCGCCAGCCCGGGCGGTACTACCGCCTGTGAGTTCCCATGAAGGGATATGGGGCGGGGCAGGGGAAGTTTCTACTTCCCCATACCCATTCACCCCTTTCTCTCGCGTCTCTCTCTCCAAGCGCATCCAAGGCCGCAGAGGCCACCGCCGGATCTCCGATTCCGGCCAATCTTTCACAAAACCATCCGGAGGAGTTGATCTCCATCCCTCCCTCTCACCATGGACGACGGTATTGTCCCGTTTTTCTCTCCCTAGGTTCTCCTATTTTTGAATCTAGGTATTGGACAATGCATGGTGGTTCCATTTGTTTTGGGTTAAATCCAGGCGTGATTCTCCTATACAAGCTTGCTAGGAAGTGTTTCTCAAGGTTTTGCAGTCAAATATGTGCATTTGACATCTCCGGTAGTACCGGTTCTCACCGGCGGCTGTAGGTTCGCTGCGGTTTTTGCACGAGCGGTACTACCGCCCCTTGGGGCAGTAGTACTAAGCGGTACTACCGCTGGTGACAGCGGTACTACCGCTGGAGATGCCAACTGCCCATGTTTTTCTACCAAATCTTCAGAATTGCTTTATTTATTTTTGTTGTTGTTTTTGGCTTATGCAAACTGGTTTACACTCTTTTTCTCTCGTTTGGTGTTCTTGTTTGGTTTCCAGGTGGTAGTAGGAGGAACCCGAGCCATGAGACTGGATCCAAGCGACCGCGCACCTCAGAAGAAGGCGACAGCTTAGCCAACCCTCCCGGGTAGCAGACGAAGAAGGTTGCCTCCAAGAGGTCGCAGCCATCCCTGGACAAGATCCCTATCAAAGATTACTGGGACATCCGCTGTCACGATCCATATTCACTCCTCAAGAGAATGTTGTTCGCAACCGTCCCTTCTGGACCAAGCAGCAGTTGCGTGTTTACAATGACATGCTTCTGGGTAAGGAAAACATCTTTGTGCCAAATGTCAAGTCGATTGATATGGAGTGCTTGGAAAAGAATGCCCAATACTTTGGCCAGGCTATTGAGCTCTGTCAGAAGCTTCAGCTCACCCATCTCATGGAATTCAACAAGGTCTTTAATGCTGAGATGATTGTCGTGTTTTATGCTACCATTCACTTTGGGACTGATGATGCCACGACTTTGACTTGGATGACTAATGGGAGGAAATTGCCTGCTACATGGAAGGAGTTCATGGACCTTCTTCACGTTGAGGACAGGGGGCTCGATGACCCTGTCGGTTTCCGCCCTCACAAGGAACCTACGCCAACTCACAAGCGCCAACTTTGGCCCTACTCCACTGAGAAGGTATCCACCACCACTGGCAAAACTACTTATGTTCTGCAGCCGTTCCTTGATATTATGCACCGCATATTCCGGAACACCTTGTTTCCTCGTGTTGGCAACTTGGACATGGTGCACTCCTACCTGGTGGATCTGTTGCTCTTCTGTCAGCATATGAAGGCCTCTGTTGAGGTGCCTGCTCTTGATATTTCTTACATCATGTGGTCTGAACTGCACTCTGATGTCTTTGATCGTAAGGTTCCTATTTATGGCACGTACTTGATGCTTCTTCTTGAGAGCACGTGGGCTAAGACCCATCCAGGCATCCCCTTTGAGCAGGGTGAGGTGGTTTCTCATAAGGTTGTGCAGCTCCGTCAGAAGGACAAATGGGCAAACTATGTTGCTCCCGAGGCTGTTTTGGGTGATGATGATGTTGAGGATGAAGATGAGGATGACGAGGATGATAAGGACTTTGTGGTTCAGGGTGATGCGGCTCCTCGTTCTGCACCGTCTCTGGCTGAACCATCTTGGGCTAAGAAGCTCAAGGAGAAGATGAAGAAGTTGTTCTGTTTATAGGCTAAGGGTCAGTATAGGGCTCATGTTGCTGAGAAGGAAGCTAGACGGCGTCACAAGGCTCTTGGCAGACACGTTGGGTTGGAGGTTAGCAGTGGTTCTGAGAAGTATATTACTGATGAGGAGGTCTAGATCTCACGGCACTGCAAGGACTCTGACGATGATCTGCCTGGCTCTTCTGCTCCAGCTCCGCCCGGCACCATTTCCCACACTCCAGAGTCCGGAGAGTACTGATGATGGGTCCTCGTGTTCTGCCACCTGTGTGTCTTAGTCCTCCCTGCCCTTTTGGTGTCTCGCTGCCAAAGGGGGAGAGAGTGTAGGGATTTGCCGAGTCATGAGCATGCGTTTGCTTTCCGAGTTGCTTTCTTTTATGTCATTGCTCGTGAACTCTTTCTAGTTGCCTTGCTTTGCTTTGCTTATGGTTGTGAGACTTCTGTCACTTCGTCGTATGGTGTAAGACATATGCTACCCTTAATTATCCTTATATGTCTCGTTTTGTGAGTTAGTTTCATTATACCATCTGTGTTAAACTCTCACATAGTGCTCCTTGTTTAGTTATCTATGTCATATTATATATTGTTGCAAGGAGTATTCGTCTCTAAAATATAGGGGGAGTGTTGATCCTAGCATGTGTGTTTTGCATTCCAAAAGCATATCAAATATAGCACACATCTAGGGGGGAGCCCATCTATATTTTTGTAGACTTTTGGGTTTGCTTTCTTTCTCTTATTTATTTTCTATGCAAATCCAGTGTTGTCATCAATCCACCAAAAAGGGGGAGATTGTAAGGGCATATTTATACCCTAATGGTTTTGGTGATTGATGACAATGCGTTTGCGGACTAATCGTGTGCATTAAGCATTCAGAGAATATCAGGTGGCACGAGACGATTATCTTACCCCTCAGGAAGCTAAAAAGAAGACGGTGTCTTTTCGATGATTTAGTGTCGGTGGACTTATGTCGTAGGAAAATCCGTACTATCAAGAGGGGGTCCGCGGTGGGAAGGTTTGGGAGGAATCATCACGTACACACTCGCACCCCCATTCGTTTCCCGGCAACATGGAGTATCTGCCCTTGCCCTACTCTCCCTTTCTTTCTCTCAGCGGTAGTACCGCTCTGGGAAGCAGTAGTACCGCGCTCAGCCGGTACTTCCGCCCCAGCCGGCGGTAGTACCGCTTAGGGAAAGAAGTGAGGGCTGGGCACCTCGCGCGTGGCATCAGACGCATATCTGGGTGTGTCTGGTGCCCCGCGCCAGCACACAGCCGCAGCGGTAGTAGGGCGGTAGTACTAAGCGGTACTACCGCCGCCCCTTCTACTGGCTCTATGTTGGGCGGTAGTACCGCCCCAACCAGCGGTACTACCATTGAAGCGCGGCTGGTTGGTGGGTAACGGGCAGATTCCCCTCTCCTCTATATAAAGGGTCTTCTTCCCCAAGAAGCCCTACCTCTTATCCTTTCCCAAGCTCCATTGTTGCCCAAAGCTCATTCTTGCCCGATCTCTGTCCCTAGCCAACAAAACTTGTTGATACTCTAGGGTTTGGTTGAGAGGGCCCCGATCTACACTTCCACCAAGAGAAATTTGATCCCCCCCACTAATCCCTTGCGGATCTTGTTACTCTTGGGTGTTTGAGCACCCTAGACGGAAGAGGTCACCTCGAAGCCATAGTCCATTGTGGTGAAGCTTCGTGGTGTCGTTGGGAGCCTCCAATTCAGTTGAGGAGATTGCCCCAACCTTGTTTGTAAAGGTCCGGCTGACGCCTCCAAGTGCACCACTAGTGGAATCACGGCACCTCGCATTGTGTGAGGGCGTGAGGAGAATACGGTGGCCCTAGTGGCTTCTTGGGGAGCATTGTGCCTCCACACCGCTCCAACGGAGACGTACTTCCCTTTACCGGGAAGGAACTTCGGTAACACATCCTCGTCTCCATCGGTTCCTCTTGTGGTTATTTCTTACCTTTACTTCACGCAAGCTACTTACATTGTTTATCTTGCTTGTTTGAATTGCTTGTTGTGTTTAGCATCATATAGGTTGCTCACCTAGTTGCATATTTAGCCAACCTATTTGTTGCTAAGCATAAACTGTTAAAGAAAAGTTAAAAACTGGTAGTTGCCTATTCACCCCCCCTCTAGTCAACCATATCGATCCTTTCAAAAGTCAAATTGGGGATATATTATGAAGGCAAGGAACATTGGTAACCACAACCTCAAAAGCCATGGTTACCAATGGAATAAGCCTTGACAAAGAAGACGCTGAGTTGGTTGCGACGGGCATACCAAACCCTTACAAGCAATTTGAAAATGAGCGCCATAACGATTTCGTCCGCTCCCGATCAGCCCATTCAAGGCGGATAAACTCGATCTAGGGTCTAGGCCGCAAGGGTTCATCCAATAGCCGAAGCAAAATGTCTCATTGGATTCTTTTAAGGTGTGTGATCGAGAGAAGACCGTCACATTTAACATGTTGTCTGGATCGCAATGCTACAATGTTTATCTGGACTACCATGTATTCTAGACAAAAACATCAAAGTGCTAGTGTAGTACCCCTGGGTCTAGGTTACATGGCTCACTAGATCATCGATGGCACGCGTTGCCGTGCCCGTCTATTTTTTCAATGGAGTGATAGAATCTTTATAAATATAGTCATAAAACAGAGTGGCAAAAAAACATTGAAGTTACATTTGTATAAAGTGCATACATATTGGACGACCATAAAAAATTCTAGTAGAGCGTTGGTGGGAGAGGATTGGGTTTGTTAACTTGGGCCTTAACTTGAATTTGGTTCTACTTTATGTCTCACACGTGAGGGGATTGAATCGGGAGGTTGAGACGTTGCTGGATATTCCTTTTTGTAACTGATCATTATCAAGTCAGCATCATAGATGATTTCCCCTAATATTGTAAGAAGCTGCATCTTTGAAAGTGCAAAGCGTACACAAGATAACAGTGGGCAATGCATTGCCACAAATTTGGATAATTCAGCCCTGTAGAGGTGCAGTCTATATAGACTATAGCAATAGAGCATAAAATTGTGTTCGTACAAATTTGGTAGTTATACAAAAACACAAAGTTGACGTACATAGGAGACTGTTAATTTATACACGAGTATAAGCAAGGGCAATTCAGTTTTTCCTGTAGGAGATGAGGCTAATAGGCAATCGAAAAAGCTATAATTCAGCTACGTTGAATTTCTCTCTTGAGATCACCAGTTCAGCTTTTCAAGACCAAGGTGATGTTTCACCATCATTTGTGCCAAACAACATGGAGAGCCAATGCACCCTTAATCAGGCTACACCTTAATCAGCCTACAATTGGACAATTTGCCTTCCAAAATGGAACAACCAGCATGAAAATGTAGCAACTAAACTATGTATAAATCATATTCAATGAGAAGAATTTCCTCCAGCACGCAAGATTTCCTTTGTAATATCTATGAACATCGCCGCATATGGAGCATCATGCTTAGTTGATACTTATTCCAAATTTAGTTTTACAATTTAAACTGTAATATGCCTATGCCCGCGTTAAAAAAATGTACTTATCCGTAAAATTTCTTCTAGGACATAGTAGTATTTTCGACCACTGAACCTACCCAAATAGTGATCTTTTAGGCTTATAGATACAATATAAACTTCCAATGATGTTTAGTAGTAAAGAAATAAGGATTACTTACACTTGGTTATGCATAGACAACAGGAAGATAATATATATATCAAGCATGTCATTGCAGCAAATAGAAATCTAACTGTCATCAACACATCTAAAGAAGCCCACTTGAACATGAAAGTCTTTCCAAATACCTAGGTAATAGATAAATGCATCAACGATAGATTGTAAGGTAGGGTCATGACAATAGTTGGCAAAGGACATGCGTAGATTAAAATCAAAACTCACTTCGTTTATGATGACCTATTGTTCTGCAATTAGCAAACCACAAAAAGACAATCAATTTTGCCATCTAATGCTAGAGAACTGCACTGGACAAGAGGGGTGTCAGATGAACAAACCTTAAGCTCCCAAGATTCGAAATTGCTTGGCTCGTCCCCATGTAGTCCCTCGCTGTTCACCAAGCGACATCTTCAATTAGGTCTCTGCTGTTACTGAAATCCTGTGAAAAAACAACAAAAGGTACGAAATGATATAGTTGGTGAGATTGTATTCGGGATGCAGAAGATACAGGATATGGCCAGCTAGCAGATTTAATTTACAATAAGCGAAGAACTTTTGAGGGATTGAAACAAATTTCAAACCTGTATAACAATCCAACATTAAAGTATTGAAGTATTCCTTATTTCTTTACTCGAATCTTGAAGTGTTGGATCATCAAAATCAACATGTTACATTGCATAAGACTTGGGCATGTCGCATCGATCCATGTTATGGAAAATTAAAGTTATAGGATAAAATAGGTGGAAAACAAGTTAAACTGTCTAAAATTTTGAAATATCTTCAGAGTGGTGAGCAGGACGTGCTTTCTGGAAATTCAACAGGCCACCATGGCAATGTCTACTTATCGTATATGAATTTCTTTTGCTAGCCAACAATATACACCATAATGACATGATAAACACCAATATTGGAGCCGTGTAGACAGCCATGCACGGGGTAGTCATGGACAAAAGATAAGTCATAGGTAATATCCGTGCATGTGTATTTGAATTTTCGTATTGTATATAAGTAAATATGGGTAGAAGGGAAATTCGTAAGTACTAATCATGTATGTGTATTTATATAGTACTTCATACTTCATTCCACTAAATTTTAAAACTTGCACAACATGGTACAATTTCAGATCATTTCATTAGGACGACATATTAAACACCAATGAGAAAAGAGAGGGTGTAGGGTTCACCACTCTGATTATTGACCGCTAGGTACGTCGGGATGAAGGTGGTGAGCCCTTGACCCTGTGCACCTCATGCACCCCTTGTAGCCACATGTATATATAAGAAAGAAAAGGCAGTGCATAACTGTCAACTGTGGCTAATGTCCCCAGACCGAAGAAAAATGGTAATAAGTCAATCTAAGCCTCAACCAAGCAAGTTGGTTTAAACTCTAATACAATACAATAAAGCCACGGCAAGAACTATTGCCACCATTAAGATATCTATCTACTATTGCTCATAACACTAAATATGGGGTTATCTGTTGATTGGAATTGGAACCGTCAATTCTCAAAGGAAAGAACGCAACGATTATTACTTCTGCTACTTGCTTTGTAATGTGACCCTTATAATTTAATTTCTGAAAGCTGTCTAGTCAGAAATACCCAGTACTAATGATAATGATTTGCTGGGTACCTGGGGAGGCAGGGTGGGCCAACGTTAAAAGAAACACCAGCGAAAAGAGATGAGGCTGTAAGGAGCAGTCTTCTGCTCCTGAAGGTCCAGCCGATGGAAAGGAAGGTCTACAATCTGTCTTGCCGCGTCGGCATATTCAATCTGCTACGAAAATAGTCATATTAGTCAATGGAGTATAATTGTGGACGGGGAGCAGTGGAAGTATAAGCATACAACGACAGCCTTTTATGCCAAATAAAGAAACTATTAAACACCAGACCTAAAATAGCCATAAGAGATTTATCTCTCGCTCAAGATGTAACAATATCGAAATTCCAATAACCTGACAAGAATACAAACAAAGAATTAGATTGTGGTGCTATGCTATTCCCCATTTTTAGCCTTCAGTACGCCAAATATGACACCGATTCAATGTAGTCGGTGTTTGTGGATTGGAGATTGCTGACCATGATGCCGGTGGTAACAGACATGGGGAGGACCAGGGAGAAAGAAGTATCGTCGGGGGAAGGGGGGGTTACCTTCGCGAGTAGGAGCGCATCCCGATGCCTAGGGTTCACCTTGCCGCATCCTCGCGCGCGTCGCATCGATCCGGGTTGGATGCCTCGCCTCGAGTCGATTCCATCCAGCACCGGAATCCCTCGTGAGTCGCGAACCTGGCCTAATCTCCACCTGCGCCGGAAGACCGCCCGCGTCTCCTCTGTGCGTCTATTGAGGTATCCTTCCACTCCGGAATCGAGCCGCACAGAGGAAACTCCGGGATTGGATTAGGGTTCCCGAGTGGAAGGTCACGCGGTCGCTCGTAAGGCCTCCCAATCGCAGCAGTGGGCCTCCTTCAAATGGGCTGGGGGAAGGCCCAATGCACCAGAGGCCTTGGTTTAGGCCCCTGGAGCAGCAGCCCACAGGACAGCTAGGCTAGATTAAATAAACTGCGGTTTAGATCGACTTAAGCACGAAATCTGACGGCCAGAAAGGTCCAGATCGCGAAAACGGACGGCCAAAAACGCAAATCGCTGTGAGGACAGGGATTAGGTGCGATTATACTGTCCTTAATTTGGTTTGTCTTACGTCAAATCTTCTAAATTGATTGAAATTATTAAGAAAAATATTGATATCTACAAGACCCAGATCAATATATCAGTACCAGTATATTTTCAATGTGCAGGGTTAAACCAATACAAGCTGGCCTTGCCTTACACGACATTAACAGCTGCCAAATACGGTAGGACGGTGCAAATTGCTGGCCTTGCCTTACACGACATTAACAGCTGCCAAATACGGTAGGAAAAAAGAAAAGCGTAACTTTGAATAAAGCAAAGGGTAAAAAAAAGAGAAAATGACCAATCCAATCCAAGAAGTAATATAAATAAGTAAGTGGCGACGTCATCAGGATACACAATTCTATGCCGGTGAAGGGTGGAATTATCCCTTCTCCGGCATCATTTGATCCTGGGATATACTCTCCTGCGCCCGCTCGAATTCCATCCAACGAACCTCCCTAATCAGCCATCCCTAATACACAAATCCGTGTGAGTTCTGTCGAGCCTCCTCGGTTATCTTGGTTCCTGCTTGGATCGTGGACAGATCCTTTCTTTTCGAGCTCTGATTTGTGAGCTTGGTTTGTTGTTTCTCTGGTTCAGATTACCCAGGAGATTTGATCTCTTCAGGGTGGTCTTGTTCGTCGAATCTGGGGCGAAAATCAGAGGTATTTTTGGGTGGTGTCGGTTCCCGATCCTGCCAAGGTGGTTTGTTTATTTTATCCCGCACCATTAGCTAGTTGGATTGGCGTAAAATTCGGATTCTCGGCAGCGACACAGGGACAATCCCAAATTTGGGGATTGGGAAGTTCCCGATTTCTTGAAGAATTGGTTGGAGTTTTGAGGTGGAATCAATAAGGGTTAGGAGGTGCATATTCTTGATTATTTCTCCTGATTGTTAATTGAGTGAAAAGATTGTTCTTTGAGATGGATGGTCGTGGTCGCCCGGAATTCCCATGCTAGAGGTTCCTGCGTTTCATGGCCTGATGATCTGTGCCACGCAAAAGCTCCTAGATTGTGGGCAAAATGTATGCCGTCGGAAAGGTCTTGTACAGTGTCGCCGGCCCATTCCACCCATTTGGCGGTGCGGTCGACATAGTTGTTGTGCAGCAGCAGGATGGCAGCTTCAAGAGCTCGCCGTGGTATGTGCGATTTGGCAAGTTCCAGGGGGTTCTCAAGACAAGGGAGAAGGTGGTCAACATTGCTGTCAATGGTGTTGAAGCCGGGTTTCACATGTACTTGGATAGCAATGGTGAGGCTCACTTTCTCAGGGATGCAGACTCAATTACTGCGGAAGGGGGTTTTGTTGTGTCCACTTCATCTTCGGGGGATGAACGGGAGGTGCTGATGCAGGATGCACAGTTAAGGAAGTCCAAGAGCACTTCTAGTGATATCTCAACCATGGAGGCCAGTGCTGGGAATGTGACGATGCCCGCAAGGACAGTCTCAAGGCAGAGCACCATACTTGAGCGGATGTTTGGACGGAAACCAAATAAGGACAATGTCCCTGCTGTGGATACGGTGTGCTCATTAGAGCGTGCGGAGATTGCAGCCGAACTCCTTGATACAAAGTGGTCGACAAATCTTTCGCGTGGTTCGGAAGCTCCTAGTTCTGATCATGAACCTTCCAGTAGTCATCTGACAGATGCTGGCAACGGTAATCAAGGGGAAACCACAAAAATGGTATTGCCAGATTGTAGCTTTGATCATGACAGAGCAATGGGCTCTAATTGTGACAATGTGGACAGTACTGTTGGTAGCCCACATGGAGGAAGGAGGAGTTCAGGAGATGAAAAGTCGCACTGTATACAAACCACTAGTGTCAAGGAGGAGATAGTTGCCATTTATGCGCATAAGACTGATGACTTGACTGATGGGATCATGTCAACTATAGACCCACCAGGATCAGAATATCTGTCAAATGATTTGGATACAGGTAAAAGTATCAATGAGTCTGTTGATACTCAAGGTGAGTTGCCGGGTAATCATGAAGATGTTACAGTAAGGGAAATGCACACGGAGGTCTTTTCCCATGGCATTTTTGAAATTCACGCAATTGAAACAGGCACTGATTGTAAAAGTGAAGTGGTTTCACAGTTTGTAGCCGTTGATTCCGACAAGTTCAACCAAAATTTCACTGAAGCGAATTCACCAATTTATAGCACAACGACATATTTATCAAGTGAAACGCGTGATGGTTCATCGATTGCTTGTGGTCATGAGGCGTGCCAAGAGAAAGTGGTCATTATCAGTACCTCGGGGATTCTGGAGAGCTCGTATGATGTGTCCAATATTTTGGCTGATAAAGTTCATTATGCTGAAGGTATCTCATTGGCTGATGGTCTACAGTTTGAAGAGTGTTCCAGAGTCTCCAGTGGAAAATTGGAACAGAAAGATGTCAAGGAAAGGCCACTGTCAAATCATGATTCTAGCAATAAAGAAGACTTATATAACTTGGGTGTTCCGGAAGTTTCTGTTTTTGACGACTCTATTTCTCAAACCTTCCAAGCTAATCTTCCTGACAAGGATATTTCTGTCAGTACTCTTGTCAATGGTCACATGGATATTTCTGTGGACACTGTTGCAAATGATCATAATACCAGCTCATCTGATGATTTAGCTTGTCAGCATGGTCTAATATTTCCTGATGCTTCTCCTGGTGGTATAGAGATATTGAGTTATGTGCATGAAAATGATTCTGACGATGTAGCAAAGGATTCCACGGTGAATACTAAAACATACTATGGGGAACATGATGTTTCTTTCAATAAGACACCAAAAATTCAAAGTGTGACCGGAGAGTGCATTGCCCAAACACCTGATTTCCCTAATAAAGTGGAAGGTGAAGTTTCACCATTTGTTTTTGATTTTTCCAGTTTGAGCAAAGTCGACACAGAAAGTATCGAGCTAGAATATGATGAGAACCGATCTGGTTCTGCACGTGGAGTTGACATTGAGCTTGTGCCTGACGAGCCAAGGGACGAAGCAGAAGCACTTATGTCTTTATCACAGCTTATAGAAAAAACAGCTGCTTGCCATAATAAATTAGAAGATGAATTTTCACCAGTTATTTCTGATTTTTCAAGCTTGAGCAACGTCGAAGCAAAAAACGCCGACTTGGAAGATAATGAGAACAGACCTAGTTCCGCAAGTGGAGTTGAATTAGTGCCTGTGCCTGAGGACCCAAAGGATAAAGCAGAGACAATCGTGCCGCCCTGTGAGTTTGTAGATGAAATTCGGTTTCAATTTAGTGACACTACAAGTTTTGCTGACAGGAAGACTGTGGATGGTATTGTAGCTAATAAAGCAGCAATTGAAGGAGTGCATAATGAAACTGATGGTGATGCAGATGAAGAGGAAGGAAATGACATTGCTCTCGAAAATAAATCAGAAAACAATCCTGATTTTTCAAGGCCTGAGATTATCCTTGTTCCTATTCCTGGAAGTGGGTTTCATCTATGTGATAATAATCTGGAGGCCAAATCTGCACCAAATATCCGTTCTCACATACACGATCTTGAAAGATCTGATAGTTTTCAAGTAAGTCACTCACTGTACATTGGTAAGAATAGTGAGGTTGATCCAGTCAAGAGTAAGAACTCTGGCTTTTCAGAGCAGGAACTAGAAGGCACTACTGAGTCAAAAAAAAATAGTGCCCCAAAGGATAAAGCAGAAATAATCGTGCCGTCCTGTGAGTTTGTAGATGAAATTCAGTTTCAATTTAGTGACACTACAAGTTTTGCTGATAGAAAGACCCTGGATGATATCGTAGCTAATAAAGCAGCATGTGAAGGAGTACATGATGAAGCTGATCGTGATGCAGATGGTGATGCAGATGAAGAGGGAGGGAATGACACTGATCTCGAAAATGAATCAAAAAAACATTCTGATTTGTCAAGGCCTGAGATTATCCTTGTTCCTATTCCTGGAAGTGAGTTGCATCTATGTGATAGTAATCTGGAGGCCAAATCTGCACCAAATCTCTGTTCTCACATACACGATCTTGAAAGATCTGATAGTTTTCGAGTAAGTCGCTCACTGTACAATGGTGAGTATAGTGGGGTTGATCAAGTCGAGAGTAAGAACTCTGGCTTTTCAGAGCAGGAACTAGAAGGCACTAGTGAGTCAAAAGAAAATAGTGGCCCGTGTGAGCTCATCAACAGTCCAGTGCCTGATAACAAGCATGCTGATGACCTGAAAGACGATTCGATCAACCCTTTTGTGGGTGAGTTTGTTTTACTATATGAGCTAATACGTCTGTGCCCTATAGTAGGCTTTAATGATATTTATTTTGTTCTGCAGATTAAATGTGATGCTTATCTCTTAAATCTTAGTAATAATTCTGTTCTGCGGCATGTGCAGTGAATTTTGTAGATATACTCATATTCATCAATTTCAGGGGACTGGATCCAGTTTCATTTTTTACTTTTGTTAGTTGCCTGCAATATTATATGTGTCAGTGTAATAATCGCTAGCTGTGTCATTTTTGTAGAATTATCCCTATGCAGGCACTTGTTATCTGAAGGCATGGGAGCAGATGCTGCGTGCAAAACCTTTGATGCTGAGAAGATAACCTTAGAGAAGTTCCGTGCCATGGAGCAGTCATTGATAAGAAACGACAAGCTAGTTGTTAGGATTGCTGGCCGTTACTTTCCCTGGGATGTAGCTGCACCTGTCGTACGGGGGATGGTTTCTTTTAGAGAGGAACAGCTCTTTGAACATCAAGGTATGATAAAGGTGGAGCGAGTTGAGCCAAGCACAACACAAGGTGGCAGCTGGAGAATTTGGCCATTTAGTTTCAAAAGAACGAGGACTATTAACAGCATCCAGCCAGTTTGTGAGAGCACAGCGGCGAGTACTTTATCCATTCCTGTTAGAGAGTCGGATGGAGAAAGACATAAACCCAGTGCAAAGATGATGGAGAGGAAGGTGCGGTCGCTCACTCCAACATCTGAGGAGCTTGCGTCTCTTCATCTCAGAGAGGGCAGGAACATCGTGACATTTACCTTCTCCACTGCTATGCTTGGGACACAGCAGGTTAGTTGCCATTCTTTCATCATTACACTTGATTTGCTTATGCAGTTTCTCATCCTCCCCGCCTTTTCAACAGGTAGATGCTCACATATATTTATGGGAATGGAATTCACACATTGTCATATCAGACGTTGATGGAACTATCACCAAGTGAGTTTGGCAAATCCAGTTGGATTTTTTTTAATCCGTCTCCTGAATGCCAGGAATATAATGATTTATAAATACTCCATTTGATTTGATTAACTTCTTATTACCTTTCAGTTTTAAAATGACATGTTGTGTGTTAAATGAAAAGTGGCACTATATAAGTAGAAGAGTTTGGAAAAACAACGTCCTGTTTTTTTGTTGATGGAACTTATCCTATCTGCTTACAAGAGGGAGGGAAGAACATGAACATTTTTTTTCTTATTCCAAACATTCAAATATGTATTTTGTTCACTAGAAAACAGGGGCATTTTGTTCTTATTCCATACATTCAAATATTTATTACTGTAACTATAAATGCAGGTCTGATGTTCTAGGTCAGTTCATGCCAATGGTTGGTGTTGATTGGTCTCAAAATGGAGTTGCTCATTTATTTTCTGCAATAAAGGTATGCAGCAAGACAGAAGTATTAAATTTCATTCCCAGATATAGCTCAAGCGCAATTGATCCATTATATATCATCTTTTCCCCAACTATAGAAGATTCTCCAAATGCCTGAAGAATTGCATATTTTTGTTTTTCTGTGTGAATTTTTGCAGCAAGCTGGCCCTAAAATGTTTTTAATCGTGTTTGTTCTTATGGCCTTCCACAGGAAAATGGATACCACCTGCTTTTTCTAAGTGCACGCTCTATTTCACAGGCCCACCTAACAAGGCAGTTCCTTTTCAACCTAAAGCAGGTATTAAAAATTTCTCCCACCCTTTGTTCATCTGTTTGTGCCCTAAAGTATATACAAGTGGTGATATAACTTTATAGGTCGAATACCCAATTATTATCTTCATCTATCTCATTCTACCCGCATGTCAATATGGATCTCAGGACGGAAAAGCACTTCCTGATGGCCCTGTCGTGATATCTCCTGATGGCCTCTTTCCATCTTTGTACAGAGAAGGTGAGCACTAGCCTTTTTTATATTAGGGACAGAGTTTAAAAAACTAGTATAGCACAGTTTTTTTCTTTAGTGTCAAGTTTGAGTTTCTGAATTGATGAGGACAGTGGCTGCTGAATTTTGTTTGACCTGTGCCAAGTGAATGAGTATTGAAACCAGCGTTGTTTGACATTGTTTTGCAGTTATCAGAAGAGCTCCTCATGAATTCAAGATCTCATGCCTAGCGGTGAGTAACTGACTAGTCCCTAAGACACACATAAAAATCGAGAAGAAAAGACAAGTATGTAGTAATGAAGCGTTGGTTGCATACATACAGGATATCAAAGCACTATTTCCTCCTGACTCGCATCCTTTCTATGCGGGGTTTGGGAATAGAGATACAGATGAGCTTAGTTACCTCAAGGTTGGGATTCCCATGGGCAAGATCTTCATAATAAATCCCAAGGTAAGAAGATATGAAAAGCTTGTGCATTTGCATTTCCATTGGCATTTGTTTGTTTATATTTGTGGTTTGGCGCAGGGTGAAGTTGCGGTGAATCGGCGGGTGAATACCAAATCATACATGTGCCTGCATGCTCTTGTGAACCGGGTGTTCCCTCCTCTATCATCACCACCGGAGCAGGTCTGTCGTGTTTTCCGATTCTTGACTTGAATTTCATCAGTGTGTTTTGTACCTTGACCTGATGGTGACTCCAGGAGGACTACAATACCTGGAATTACTGGAAAATGCCAGTCGCTGATATTTGAGGTGCAGTCTGTGCACAATGCTCTATGGCACACAGCAATGTCCATAAGAAGGCAAAGGCAGAGAGAGGGATAGCGCAGCGAGGTAGGTATTGTTGGCATAACCTGTTGTGTTCCCTGCCTGCTACGGAGTAGTAGTAGTAGTAGTAGTTTCTTGGAGGATGTCACATTGTCTTGTGTTTCCACAGGCACAGGCCAATGAATGGTTGGCGGCGAATGCTCCTGATGCAGGATGGACGGTGTGTATAATACGGAGTAGGCAACATAGTCTGTACGAGCGACAGATGCCATCATATCATATTGCGGCCTGGTTGAGAATGGGAGGGCCCTTGAGAGTTGGTTTCTTCTTCCTTACTTGCTGTACGTACTAGCACTAATTTTGTAAGTACTAAGAACAACAAGACGAAGAATTCAAATATCATCAAGTTAGTAGGATTGGATGCTGGTGATGGCATTGCGTTTTGCACATTTAGAGCAGTACGTGTTGGAGACGGTTTTTCCAATACGACATGCATGAGTAAATCCACCAGCATGCAACACCCCGATCCAGATCGGAGTCGATCGGAGTAGGTGGGATCGAGATCGAGAGATTGGGGTGAGGAAGCATGGAGAAGAAGAAGATGAGAAGAGAGAACGAGATGGGGAATTAGTTCATTTCATACAGCCTGTCTCCACATGGCATCGGTCCATCCTTTTAATAAAACACGCACACACCCCTGGCCAGCTGGCCCACGCACGCACGCCCGGTCCCTTGGACCCACTAGCCAGTCACATAGCGGAATCTAGTGTAGCTGGTGTGACATTCTCCCCTTCTTCAGAATGAGCTCCATCTTCAGAATCTGATGCAGACCAAATGGAAGCCGTTGGATATTGCCGGCGCAGGACAGTGTAATCCTCCCAGGTCGTTGTTGCTGCGGACAGTGTAATCCTCCCAGGTCGTTGTTGCTGCTGGTTTGTCCCATTGCACTTGTATCTGCACCATTGCCTCATTACCTTGTTTCATCATTCTCCTGTTCAGAATAGCAACCGGAAGTGCATCGACTGCTGTCAGGTCTGCTGAGCTACCATGCTTGGTAGCTCTGAGAAAACTGGTGAGTAGTTGGGAGTGAAGGGTTTCAGTTGAAAAATGTGGAAGTTGAAAAACGTGGAACACGGGGTGCACCCGGCTGTCCTCGGGGAGCTCCAGCGTGTATGCTAAACAGCCAATCTTCTCCACAATCTTGAATGGCCCAAAGAATTTGAAGGCTAACTTAGCGCAAGGTCTAGTGACAACTGATTTCTGCACATGTGGTTGAAGTTTCAGAAGTACTTGCTTGCCCACTTGGAAGGATCGTTCTGATCTGTTGAGGTCTGCGTACTTCTTGAATCGTTTCTAAGCGCGGTCGAGCTGCTTGCGCAGGTGCTCTGTATGTGCTGCCCAGTCCCATTCCTCACCATCACGCATGGTAGGAGGAGTGGGGAAGTGTCTCCCCAGGTGGTCATGCTGCCCAAACTGGCCTCTCTGTCGTAAAGTGCTTTGAATGGTGAACAACACAACGAGGAATGGAAAGAAGAGTTGTACCAGAACTCAACGGATGGTAACCAACGGCGCCGTTGGCGTGGTGTGTCGTGAACGACGCATCTCCATGCTCTGATTGACTCGCTCACTCTAACCATCCGTCTGCGGGTGCTAGGCCGTTGAATAGAGCAGTTTGGTGCCCGCTCCAGTGAGCAGCTCGCGCTAGAGCACACTTGTGAATATTTTGTCACGGTCTGAAACGATCGACGCTGGTACTCCGTGGTGCTTGACTATGTTATCCCAGAATGCTTTGGCCACTTGTGTTGCTGTGAATGGGTGCCGAAGGGGAACAAAGTGTGCAAACTTTGTGAAGCGGTCCACGACAACCATAATTGAGTCATAGCCCTCAGATTTCGAAAGGCCCTCCACTAAATCCATAGTCAAGTCTTGCGAGGGTGCCGTGGGTATTGGCAAGGGTGCCAATTTACCTGCAGGTTTCTGGAGTTCATGCTTTGCCTGCTGGCACACCGTACACTACTGGACATAGTCCTCCAATACCGATTTAAGTCCCTTCCAAGTGAATACCTTCTTGATGCGTTGATAGGTGGCCGTGGCGCCAGAATGGCCACCCACGGCGTTGTCGTGCATTGCATTGATCAAGCGGGTGTGCAACGTTGTGTTGTTTCCAATCCACAAGCGTCCTTGGTGTTGAATCAGACCGCGGTATAGCTCGAACCCGTCGTTGTCTGGGCTGTGCAGGGCTAGTTATTGGAGCAGGTCTTGCGCCTCTTGGTCCGTGGTGTAGGAATTTGCCACCTCCTGGACCCAAGCGGGCTGGCACAGAGAGAGCGCGGCTGTACTGAAGTGAGTGCTGATGAGCGACAGGGCGTCTGCCGTGCCGTTGTCCACCCCTCTTTTGTATTTGAAACTGAATTGTAGCCCCACTAACTTTAACATAGCCTTGCGTTGCACGGCTGTTTTCAGATGCTGATCTCCCAAAGTGCAAAGACTTTTATGGTCAGTGACAATAGTGAAGGGACCCCGTTGAAGATATGAGCGCCACTTGTTCACAGCCATCATGACCGCGGGGAATTCCTTCTCATATGTTGACAGTTTTTGATTCTTGATGCCCAAGGCCTTGCTAAAGTAGGCAATTGGGTGCCCTTCTTGAACGATGACTGCACCAATTCCAGTGTCGCAAGCATCTATCTCAATTGAGAAGGGTTTGTCGAAGTGAGGTAGAGCGAGAACTGGAGTTGTCACCATTGCCTGCTTGAGTGTGTCAAACGCGAGCTGGGCCTGTGCTGTCCACTCAAAGCCCTTCTTGGTGAGTTGTTGCATCAACGGTTTGGCGATGATTCGGTAATGGGGAACAAATTTGCGATAGTACCCTGTCAAGCCCAGAAATCCCCGCAGCTTGGTCGCATTGGTTGGTGTTGGCCAATCCGCCATGGCCTTGGTCTTGTCAGTGTCCGTGGTCACCCCATCCTTGGAGATAACATGTCGAAGGTAGTCAATGTAATCTTGAGCGAAGGAACACTTCGATATCTTGGCATATAGTTGGTGCTCGCGGAGCAGCTCCAGTACCAATCGCAAATGCTGCAAGTGCTCCTCCAATGTTTCGCTGAAAACAAGAATGTCATCAAGAAATATAATGACGAACTTACGAGTGTAGGCTGCGAATATGGCATTCATCAAGCACTGGAAAGTTGCGGGGGCGTTCGTCAGCCCGAACGGCATGACCCAAAACTGGAAGTGCCCATGGTGTGTCTTGAAGGCGGTCTTGTCCTCGTCGGTTTCTTTCATGCGGATTTGATGGTATCCCGCACGGAGGTCGAGCTTGGAGAAGTATGCGGCGCCTGCGAGTTCGTCGAGGAGTTCGTCAACAATTGGCAAGGGAAACTTGTTTTTGATTGTGACATCATTGAGCCTCCTGTAGTCGACGCAAAAATGCCAAGAGTCGTCCTTCTTCTTGAGAAGAAGCACTGGTGCAGCATAGGGACTGACACTGTGGGTAATGACGCCAGAGTCAAGCATCTCCCGGACTTGCCGCTCGATCTCATCCTTTTGGAGCGGAGAGTAACGATACAGGCGTGTGTTTGCTGGCCGTGCTCCCTCCATCAAGGTGATTGCGTGGTCATACTGATGATGCAGGGGCAGACCCTTGGGCTTTGCAAAGACATCTTGGAACTCCTCAAGCAAGTCAGTGAGTGGTGTCGTTGATGGTTTGCGTGGGGTCTGCCGAGTTGGCAGAGCATCCACCATGGCCATTGCCCAAACATCCTTGCCGGCAATCAACTTACGCAATTCTTCTGGCTCCACCGCTGCTATGGTTGGTGTGGCCTTAGGTCGAACACCTTTCAAGGCTACGTGTTCGCCATCATGGTCGAAGGAGATGAACTTGTCCTGCCAATGACAAGTCATGGGGCTGAACTGAGCCAACCAGTCCATGCCCAGTATGCCGTCGTGGGCGCCTATCTCGAGCTCACGCATCGGAGTGGGGAACGTGTGCCCTTGAAGCCACCATTTCAGATCAGGTACCATGCATGAACAAGTGAGTCGATCACCGTTGGCCACACACACTTCCACTGGAGGGAGCTCTTCGGTGGTGGCACCAATGCAGTCGACGAACGCCTTGTTGATGAAACTATGCGTGCTCCCAGAGTCCACAAGCAGCAACATAACTTGGTTTCCCACCAATGCATGTAGACGGATTGTATTGGGCGCGTCGGTGCCGTCCATAGCGTGCGCAGATAGCATGCAACACTTTGGCGGCGGTGCACCAGCTGCTGGCCCGTCAAGCAGTTCCAATGCATTAATTTCTTCGTCGGATAGGAGTTCCCCATAGCTGCCGACTTGGATTGTGAGGAGCTGAGCTTGCGTGTTGCAGCGGTGCTCTCTGGAGTAGCGATCGCCGCATTTGAAGCACAATCCATTAGCGTGCCTGAAATCCTTGAGCTGCCGCTCTCGCGCAAACTCGGCCCCCTGTGGCCTAGCGGCGACCACGGGGCGTGGTGGCACTGGACCTGGTGGTGGTGACGGCCGGCCTGAAGGTGTTGGCCGTGGGAATGCGCAGTGTGTGCCCAATTCCTCCACCTGGATGCGCGCGAGAATTGATGCCCGCGTGATGCTCGATGGTGCTTGGAGCCGGACGACAGCACGCAGCTCATCCTTGAGCCCAAGCAGGAACTGACTGATGAAGAATTTCGGGCTCAGCGACGGATCGAGGGCCAACAGGTGGTACATGTGGGCATCGAACTACTGTCTGTACTCCGCCACACTGCCGCTCTGGCGTAGCTGAAGCAGTTTGTGCATCTTCAGCTCAAACTCGTCTGCACCGAATTCTTCAGTTATCGCGGCACTGAACGCCTCCCATGTCGGTCCCCGATGGACCTGCCTGAATGCTTGCAGCCAGTGCGCGACCTGGTCTTCAATGTACAGGGTTGCCGTGGTCACCCAGTTGTGTGCAGGCACCTTGTACAAGTCAAAGTAAGCACGACAGCGGTCGAGCCATAGGTAAGGCGCACTGCCGTCGAACCTGGGAAAGTCATGCTTCGGCGGCTTGATGTAGTGGGCGCTGGACTGTTGCTGGTGGTGTTGTGTCCCGGCCGTCTGTTGGTAGTGCGCGGCCAGCGACGCGTGTGGCATCTGGGTGCCCAATGGCTGCGTGGTGGCCGGTTGTGCCAACAACGGGGGTCGCTGATCCGTGAGACGAGGCGAAGGAGGCAGCCCATGTTGCTGTGGTGCAGGAGTTGGTCGCAGCGTTAGTGGCGGCGGTGGCGGCGGTGGGTTGTAGACGGTGGCGGATCCAGATCCCTACGGAGACGGTGACCGCTCCAGTGCCTTGCGCGTCTCATCGACGTATGCCTGGGTGAGGTCCACTTGCTTGGCGAGGTTGCGCAGGTCCTGGGAGACTTGTGCGTTGAAGGTGACCTGGGCCTCGAGCCGCTTGTCGTTGTCGAGCTTTTGCTCATCGAGGCGAGACACGATGGACTCCAAAAGCGATTTGAGGTTGTTTGTGTTGTCGTCCATAGCGGACAGAAGCTGTCGGGTATGAGCGGAAGGTTTGGACGGCGTCGTTGCTCAAGCTCAGAACCGGTCTAACCCCACCTGGGATTTTGGGTGGTCTCGCCGGGGCAAGGCCACACCCACAATGATGGAATTACAGATCAAGGCCAAGAGGAAGTAGAGCAGCAGAGAGAGAGAAAATTTTTGGCATGATTCAAAGGCTCTGATAACCAGATGTAACACCCCGATCCAGATCGGAGTCGATCGGAGTAGGTGGGATCGAGATCGAGAGATTGGGGTGAGGAAGCGTGGAGAAGAAGAAGATGAGAAGAGAGAACGAGATGGGGAATTAGTTCATTTCATATAGCCTGTCTCCACACGGCATCGGTCCATCCTTTTAATACAACACGCACACACCCCTGGCCAGCTGGCCCACGCACGCACGCACGGTCCCTTGGACCCACTAGCCAGTCACACAGCGGAATCCAGTGTAGCTGGTGTGACACAGCACATGCATGTCTCTGCGTGCGTGCGCGCGTGCACGCGCACGGTCTTGTGTTTCTGCTCTGGAAGTGGGTTTTGAAATTGTTCGAGGGGGTAACATTTCATCCGACTTATTCAGCCTAGATTTCTTACTATGGGGAGCGAGTAATCCTGACTTGCACAGATATTTTCCTAGTTATGAAAAGCCGACCGATCAAAATTGGACATTTGTTTCATTTTTTAGGCAAATTGGACAATAGTTTCAAGATCTGGAAATCCAAGATCATGTTCGGCCTAGAATTGAATAGGCAACACTGTGATGTTATGGCATGATAAGTGAAGTGAAAGTATTCTCCGACCGAAATTACTTGAGTTGTTTGTTTTGCAATAAATCATAATATTTGTGTCAGATACTTCTTGGGGGCAAATGAAGCAATAAACAACTTCCATACTCCTCTATCTGCTCAAGCTTTTCAACAATTCCAAGAGGTTTCTTTACTTCTCCAACAATAGCAATCTGATGAGCACACTGGTGTGTGGAGCTATCCTTGGAAATAACCTATATAATTGCTCTTCCATCTATATATACAAAGTTACGTAATTCAACAAGATTAGTCATCTTGAAAGCGCAAAGGAAATTTGGGACACTTTGGTGAAATGCATGAAGGTACCGAGTTCATGAAGGAATCCAGGCTTGATGTCCGACAAGGTCAACTCAACAAGTTTAAGATGAAGGATGGTGAAGGCATGGTCGAGATATACTCTAGTCTAGCACTCATTACCAATGGGATTGCCGGCTTTGGAAGCGAGACAAATTCATCATCATGAAGATTTCTTATCTTTATTAAGCGTAGGGGTGAAGCATTCTAATGGCACGTATGATATTGTGTGTACATTGATCCAAATGATGCCAAATTACAAAGATCTCAAACCTACCAAAGTAATTGGAAGGATTGTGACACATGAGATGACACTGAAGGATAAAGAAGAGCTTCATTGTCAATTGAGCAGTGGTGCTTACAGGGTCGCTAATGAAAACCCCCAACACTTCGATTGAGAAGCTAAAGTATGTTTCTAGTGAAGAACTTGGTCTCTTGGTTCGCAACTTCAACATGTTCTATAAGAGCATGTTCAAGGATAGAAGCTACTCCAAATAAGACATGGTGAATCGAGATCCTCAATTCATGATCAAATTGCTACAATTGTGGAAGACCCGGACATTTTTCATCGGATTGTACGACTCCTCCCAAAAGGAAATATTATTCACCAAGAAAAGAGGGGAGTAGAGATAACAAAAATGAGAAAAGACCTTGGAAAAGCAAGGAAACGAAAAGGAAGGATAAGTACTCCAAGAGATACTCCAACTGAAGTTCACAAGAAAACGTCTGTGAATGGGTATCCACATGTACATTCTCGCCCCTGGTATGCACAATGAGCTAGCGATCACCTTTTTATGTAATTTTCTCCTGGTTGGATGTTGGCCATCCACATGTATCATTCTCTTTCGTTGCCCGGACTTTGAATAGGGTAAGCCGAGGCCACTAGCATTGATCGAACACCGACGTTGTGGAGCAAGCAAATAAGGAGTAGGATTGGGTCGACATCTCGTTTAAGTGAGTATCTAATTTGGTTCTCTGACCTTGGCCATTCCTTACGCGTTTGCAAGTTATCGGCGATCACACCACTCTATGGGGTCTTATAGTAGCGACCCGGATGCAAAAAGCTTCTGGGTAAGCGGTGTAGAGATACAAATTGGACGCAAAGCATATTAGAATGTTGGATCAACCCATCATACAAAAAATTGTCATATTTGAAGTAATTTAAATATCATAATCTCGACGTGATCATGGAATCCGATAGGAGGAATTGGTCGCCTGAAGTTACCATAATCGGTGATTTGTGAAGCGTTCATGGCAAACAAGTGCAGTTGCCGGCAAATGGGCTCTAGACATCAATGCCCTCACAAAAAAATCGTGGAGTTGGGAGATGGGCCACAAATAGAGGAAAAAAAGAGGGCTTGCCCTACCCGCCTAGAGGAGCTGTGAAAATAAAGGTTAATGCAACATTTGACGCTTACGAACAAGAAGTACATGGGTTATCATTAGAGAGTGCCTAGGCAAATTCATGACGGCTTCTTGTAGAACTCCGTTGTTTGTTGCAAATGCAATGATCACTGAGGCAATGCTCTCACATAAGGACAACACAACATCTCGGTTATAGAAACTTGATAATTCAAGCTGACAATTCACAAAGTGGTTGAACAAAAATGGTGGATGCAGAATTTTTTTGCAACGTCAGCAACAACTATATTCCGTGACTTTGAGTCATGAGCTCAAGGTTCGCGAGAGTGACGCAAAATATTGTCCACGGAGTGCTAATGAGGTTGCTCATATGCTACCTAGGAATAATTTTGTTAGTCCCATAATCCCTTGCGGATCTTGTTAGTCTTGGGTGTTTGAGCACCCTAGATGGTTGAGGTCACCTTGGAGCCACAATCCATTGTGGTGAAGCTTCGTGGTGGTGTTGGGAGCCTCCAATTAAGTTGTGGAGATTGCCCCAACCTTGTTTGTAAAGGTTCGATCGCCACCTTCAAGGGCACCACCAGTGGAATCACGACATCTCGCATTTTGTGAGGGCATGAGGAAAATATGGTGGCCTTAGTGGCTTCTTTGGGGAGCATTGTGCCTCCACACCGCTCCAACGGAGACGTACTTACTCTCAAAGGGAAGGAACTTTGGTAACACATCCTCGTCTCCACCGGCTCCACTTGTGGTTATTTATTACCTTTACTTTGTGCAAGCTTTACTTGCGTGTTATCCTTTGCTTGCTTGTTCTTCTTCTTGTTGTTGTTAGCATCATATAGGTTGTTCACCTAGTTGCATCTCTAGACAACCTATTTGTTGGTAAACCTAATTTGTTAAGAAAAGCTAAAAATTGGTAGTTGCCTATTCACCCCCCCCTCTAGTCAACACTATCGATCCTTTCAATTGGTATCAGATCCTCGTCTCTTTATCAAGGGCTTTACCGCGCGAAGAGTATGGTTAACGACGGGGATAGGGTTGATGACTTACCCGAGGCCGAGGAGGTGAACATGGTCTCTCGTGAGGATTTAAATGAGGCAATTGCCTCACTTAAATCTTCTATGACGATCGAGGTCAAATCCTTGTTTGAAGAATTCCTTGATGGTCTCAAACTTTCTACCGATCCGTTGCAAGTGGTTAATCCCACTAACTTGGAGTCAGATGCCAACTCCGGTAAGGAGGGGGCTAGTAGTGATAAGGATAAGTTGCCTCAAGGAAAGAATGGGACAGGAACCCATGCCTCGGCTCCCCCTCCCCCGGTCTATGGAGGACCGGTCCACACACCTCATATTAACAACCTAGCTAGGTCCTCCTCCTAAACTTGTGAAGAATGATTTCACTAATTAGGTTTTTCATATAAAGTCTCATTTGAATCATAGCTCAACTAATCTTTGGAGAATCATTGAGCAAGGATACTACCCGCATGATCCAAACAATCTCACCCCAAGAGAAGAGGCGGACAATCAATTCAATCACTCCGCCTTGTTCATCCTTCAAACCGCAGTGCCCCCTGAAGATCTAGCTCATTTGCATCCCTTCACTCGTGCAAAGGATTGTTGGGAAAATATTTTCTCTTTATATAAGGGGAGCTCAAGTATTCAACGGTCCAACTTTGAGGTGGTTCTTGATGAGGCCGATGAGTTTGTGATGAATGAAGATGAGGATCCTCGTGAGCTCTACCGGAGATTGACAACTCTCGCGATCTCTCTTCAAGATCATGGGAGTAAGGATACGAATGGCAATTTGATCAAACGTAAGTTTGTCAAGTCCATCATGCCATTCAACAAGGCCATGTACTCCGTGATCCGTCAAAGACCGGACTTCCACACCTTGTCCTCAAGCGATGTGTTGGATGACTTTATTGCCATGAACATCTTGAACAAGACCGCCGACAACGCTCTAGCTTGTGTCCAACCTTGCTTTGAAGTCCAAGGCAATTCCTGAAAAAGAAGAAGAGGAAGAAGAGGAAAGTTGTCCCGAAGACACCAAATATGCTTACCACGCGCACATGGCTCTTGTGTCAAGGAAATTTTGGGGCAACAAGAGAAACTCAAGGCCCAACTTCTCCAAGAACAATTCAAGTGGGTCAAAAGGCAAGCAACGTGTGAGGACTTGCTATATTGTGGCAATGTGAGTCACTTTGTGGTGGATTGTCCGTATGAGAAGAGGGAAGACAATGGTGGCAAGCTCATTTGCAAAGACAAGGCCAAGTCCTTCCCCAACAAGAACAACTTCACCAAGAAGGTGCCTCAAAAGGTGTTGGTGGCACAACAAGAGTACATCTCCGATGATGATGATTATGAAGATGCAAGTGGTGAAAGAATGGCAATGGCCATAGCGGCCATTGCAACTTCTTCCCCAACCAAGGTGTCTCTCTTCGACTCCCCCAACGAGAACCGCATTGCCAAGTGCCTCATGGCGAAAGGTATCAACAAGGTAACCTCCAACATCAAAACATCTTTTGCTACTACTCCTTGTTTGTTGGATTGTGTGGATGAACATGAGGAGGTGAAAGTTGATGAGAATGAGTTTGGCAAGTTCATGGGTAAACTCAAAGGTGAGACCAAGAAGCACTTTGTTGCTCTCTTGGAACAACTTGGTGAGGCCAGTGATCGCATTGAATCTCATGAGGAAACCATCTCTAAATTGGAGGGGCATAGTAATGACTATGCCGATGAGATAGCGGATCTTTCCATTGCTCTTGAGGAAGAGCGAGATCTTCGTTTGACTCTTGAGGAGCCACACAACGATGACCTTGCTAAAATTACGGAAAGATCATGATCATGCTCTTGTTCTTACTCGTGCGCTCAAATCCGAAAAGGTTACACTTGGGGTTGACCATGATAGACTCAATGAAGAGTTTGACACACTTGACAAGGCTCACAAGACTTTGAATAGTGCTCATGATTCTCTTAAGGAGTCTCATGATCAACTCCAAGTAAAACTTACTAAGTAATAGCCACGTCTCCTCCTTTTGTGTTAATTGATAATGCCCATGCTACTAACCCTTGTTGTGAGCATGTGCACCTTGTGGAGGAAAATGCCAAGTTGAAAGTGCAACTTGAGAAAGGCCATGTTACATGTATCCAAGGTGAGAAGAACCTCAATGATCTTTTGAGCAATCAAAAGGAAGTTGTGGCAAAGGAAGGGATTGGGTTTGCACCCAAGTCTAAGAAGAAGAAGTTCAAGACCAAGCAACCTCTCCCGCTCAAGGAAACCTTTGTCAAAGTGGGGGAGGATACTCATGAGAAGAAGAAGGACAAGGTTGTGGGTGGTAATGCCAAGAAGGGCAAGACCAACCCTTTCCACAAAACCGGTGACTTTAACCCCTCTTATGTTTTATGTCGTGCTAGTGATGCGCATGTTTATGCAAAATTTGTTGGTTCTTCTTATGAGTACATTGAATGGTCTATTTGGGTTCCTAAGACCCTTGTTAGTAACATAAAAGGACTCGTTAAAGAGTGGGTACCTAAATCCAAGCATTGATCTCTTGTAGGAGTTTGCTTTCGGAGGAGGTTCATGGTTGCTTGATAGTGGAGCAACAAATCATATGGCCGGAAGCAAGGACTTGGTGTAGGATCCAAAGTATGTCTAGAGGGGGGGTGTGATTAGAATAATTGACCAATTAAAAATCTTGCCTTTTCCCAATTTTAAAGGTTGACAAGTTTTAGCAATTCAATCAAGTCTAGCACACCCTACACATGCAAATCTAAGAGTATAGCAACGGAAGTAAAGACATGCAAGTGTAAGTAGAGGGTAGGGATAGGAAGATCAAACGCAATGGGGACTCGAAGATTTTTCCCATGGTTCCGATAGGTGGTGCTATCGTACGTCCACGCTGATGGAGACTTTAACCCACGGAGGGTAGCGGTTGTGCGAGTCCATGGAGGGATCCACCCACGAAGGGTCCACAAAGTAGCAACCTCGTATATTCCATCAAGGCTTACGTCCATGAAGGACTAGCCTCACTCGGGGTAGATCTTCACGAAGTAGGTGATCTCCTTGCCCTCACAAATTGGAGGCTCCCAAACGACACCTAACCAATCTAGGAGACACCACTCTCCAAAAGGTAATAGATGTGGTATGGATGATGAACTCCTTGCTCTTGTGCTTTAAAAGATAGTCTCCTCAACACTCAATCACTCTCTCATAGATTTGGCTTGGTAGAAGAAATTGATTGGGTGGAAAGCAACTTCGGGAGGCTAGAAATCAAGATTCATATGGTTGGAGTGGAAGACTTGATCTCAACACATGAGTAGGTGGTTCTCTCTCAGAAAATGAATGGTGGAAGTGTTGGCTTGTTCCGAGTGCTCTCTCTACGAATGAGAGGGAGGTGGAGGAGTATATATAGCCATGTCCAAAAATCCAACCGTTACAACATTATTACCCAACTCGGTGGAACCGAAGTAAAAAACTCGGTTACACCGACTAGTGCAAAAGGTTGCAACTTTCGGGTTGTCGGTGAGACCGATATATAGATTCTCGGTGAGTCCGATTCGATTGACCTGGGCAGTTCTTCACTTCGGTGACACAGATTTGCAAATCTCGAAAATTCCGATTTTTAGGAAATAGATACCAGAAGGTTGGTCCATGCTTTTCGGTTCACTGGTGTAGCGACGTGCTATACAAACGATTTTTAACTCCTTTCCGTGACGTAGTTTTAAACTGTCGCCTTGCCTGTGTGGGCGATAGGGGGGTCCATCCCACACGACACGGAAAAATTGTCGGTGATGGTGACCAATGAACGCAAACGTTTGACAAAACTAAGCGTATGGGATGTCCGCATCTATCACAAACGAGAGTCGTTGGTCAACCGTTTGAGATATGTCATACTTCCCATACGGCTCATCTTTGCTACGCGTGTGAGATCGCATTACCATCGCAAGCGCTACTCTGTGGTGAACCGTTTACGATGCGCGCCGCATCAAACAGTTCATGATTGTAAATCGTGTAGGATAAGGAGTATATCACAAACATGCACATTTTTCGACCCGTTTGCGATTTTGTAACTAAGAAGATAATTTAACCATCGTATGAGTGTCGGATAAGTTTAAGAAACGTCTGAATGTCGTACTCGTGTTGGACAGGATAAATATCACACGCGCAATTCTATGGTGCACCGTTTACGATTCGTATTACATCACAAACAGTTTATAATTTTGAACTATGTGTGATAGAGATTCTATCACCAACGCTGAATTTGGTTGCACTGTTTGCGATACTGTCATTCATCACACACGGTTTGCAAATAGCAATTGAGTGTGTGGTCGCACATGTTTCCTATCTGTGAAATGTGTCGGCTTATGAGGTATTTCACAAACGTTGAAATTTACAAACCGTGTGCGGCGTAATGACCCACAAAGCACCTTTTTCTATTTTAATCGCTACAATTTAAAATTGTACATAATTTGAATTTGAAAGTAGGGAATAGCTTTTTACATATCCACAGATAGATAGGTTCAACAACCAATGCATTATTCGATTCACAGGTACAAAGTTCGAGCATTACGTCAACAAAAGAATTACATAAGCACCAAATAAAGAATGATGAACGGCGGTTGAATACTTGTATTAAAGATGGTAAAGAAAGAGGCAAAATATATTCTGGTTGCTGTAAAAGGTGAAGTGGAATGCCCGTAGTGTTCCCTCCTCCATGTCGAATGCACACACGACTCTAGTCCAACCCCTTGTTATGTCCGACCGCCCATCTGTCAATATCTTCATGAGGACTTCTAGATAGTTATTATAATCTGGGAGAAATACATGTACATTTGCATGTCCAACAATCATGTAGTTTGAGAGGTGATCTTGAGTAAACTGCGTTGGGAACCACTACAAAGGAAAAAGATACATACATTGTCAGCTAACAACTCAAGCAACAAGTAATATTAGAAGCTAAACTGCAATTACACAATGATGTAGTACAATACTCTCTCCGAACCACTATATAAGATCTAATTACATCCAATATACTAACATATTGGATGTATTAACATCTTATGTTATGGGGCGGAGGGAGTATAACATGGGAAACAAATATAGCCATGGGAACCAAAAACCAAAATAGGCATATGCTCACTATAACAGGCTTAACAACAACCAAATATAGTCATTCATAATGGTATTGTTGAGATTGCATAGAACAAAGCTTGTACTTAAACATCAAATTGCATAATTGACCATCACAGAGTGAAAAAAATAGGGGGTGTATTACCTACATCAGGCTTAACAAGAAACAAATATGGCCATTGAACTGGTATTGATCAAATTGTGCTGCACATTGTGAATAACTAAATAAAAAAGGCATACTACAAACAACCAAATATAGCAATTGAAACTGGACAAATGCTAACCACAAACAACCAAAAACCTTTAAAGGAGGCATATGCTCACTACAACAGACTTAACAGCAACCAAATAGTCATTCATATCGGTATTGTTGAAAATGCATAGAACGTACCATGTGCTTAAACATCAAATTGTATGATTGAACATCACAGTGTGAGAAAACTGAAATAAACAGGGGCGTGTTAACTACACCAGCTTTAACAGGAACAAGTGTATGATTGAACAACCAAATCTAGCAATTGAAATTGGACATATGTTCACTACAAACAACCAAAAACAGCTAAACAATGTATATGCTCACTACAGACAACCAAACATATGCATTCGTGAAATTGAACTGAACAATTCATACTCCAGCATATCAAATTGCACTTTTGAACATTACATTTTGCATGACTGAAAAAGTTTAACACACCATGGTTAAAACCTAGCATGGCAAAGCTACAAGCACGATCATATGAAGTTTCCCCCCTTTAAGGAGGCACGACAAACAAATCATGGGTTTACTCAATTGTCACATATGGGCTCATTCCCCTTGGAAGAGCCCGGACGGTGGGTGCGCACCGTGCGCTCCCTGTTGTCGCATCTTGGCTCCTTCCCTTTGGAAGAGCACGGCTGCAGGGTGCCCTCCCTGATGTCGTGGATGGGCTATTTCCCCTTGGAACAGACGGATAGGGCGCCCTTGTCGTCGTTGTCATCGTCAGTGAGGCATGACTTGGCAGCTGACGATGCCGAGACACCGCCATGGAACGCGACCTTCAGAAATGAAGGCAAATTCCTGACAACAAAGCAGAGTAGATCACTGGCGGGGCCATGGAGGAGATCCGCGTGGGTTGAACCCGAGGGGTGGGGGTGCGCCACTTAACCTGTGGCATACCCCCCATCAAGTCATCGCTGTCGACAAGCTCGGTGTCGTAGCCGGCTGCCGCGACATATAGACATGCGCGAGCCCTCTTATTTAAAGCCCCCGGCCAGTCATCGTAGTGAGCTTCCCCGGGGGCCTCGGCGCCCACCTCGCCGTCGTCCAGCAGACATGCCTCGATATACCTCTTTTTTTGCCATTTGCTCCTTGAGCTCCCCAGGAAGCGTAGCCGGTCTTAGGTTGCAACGCTCTGGAGTGGGGTGGGGATGGGGATGGGGATCTGTGGGAAAGGGGGGGTGTCGCAGGCCGGCACAAGGGGTTGGACTAGGGTGGTGCGTGAATTCGACATGGATGAGCACTACTGTCGAATGCACACACGACTCTAGTCCAACCCCTTGTGATGGATCTTCATGAGGACAGTCGGGCCTGGCGGCGGCGGCGACGGCGAGCTAGCTAGGGTCCGAGCGAGAGAGGAGTGGTGTGTGTGTGAGCGGAGGTTTTCCTCTTCTTTTTTGACGTAATCTGAGCAAAGCTTTTGTGGTCGTAGGGGGGCAGGTGGTGTTTGAGGAAATGTCGCGGCTACTGAAAATTTTACTAGGCGGGAGTGTAATGCTGGGATGCCGAGGCTACTAAAAATTTAGATTATGGGATTGAAGCAACGCGGCCCCCGTGGGAGCAACAAAAATCGCACACCGCCCAAACATAATAAGTGTGTGCTATCAAATAGGAAACCGCGGAGCCACCATTTTTCAAATCGCTCAAGGCGGTAGATATTTTTGAGATTATGAGGGAGGTCTCGTGGAGCCCGATCGTGTGACCGTGCTGATGTGACAGGGCACAGGCATAGAACACGGGTAGTCGGAGCCTCGGAGGAATGGTGTCTGTTGAGTGTACGATCGCAAACAGTCGTTTTGTTTGGATCGTTTGCTATTTACTCCTATAATAAAAATATAAATGAGTATTTCGCCAGAAAAAATGCAGGAAATGGGTCAGAACACAAACACACCTGCATGTGGAACAAAAATATGTGTGCAAAGGGTGGTTTGATATGTCCAAATACCCAATGCGCAACTTTGATGTGGCACATGTCTCGTGTGTCGCCACTTCGTGTCGGCGGGAGGGAATCATAGCTACGAATACATGCCCCCAACTAGGTCTCGCATCTCACCCTGCCGTAACACGAAAATGAAACCTACATGAATCCAGCATGGTCAAACCACCCCTGTCTCGCTTCTGGTCGAAGGTGGACGGTGGCACATGCGCCTCGCAACACAGACATCCCCGACCCCACCGAGGTTCATGATGTACACGCATTATAGTCCCCCCCCCCCCCCACAGAGAGAGAGAGACTTCGATTCGGTTGGCGGGCATCTCACCAAGACTTTCTCTAACACGGACCAAAGAATCAACCTTGGTCAAACCTCTCTCGCTGTCGGTAGAAGTGATGGACGTCCACCGAGGCCCGCGAATGGGGCGTGTCGCCGATAACCACGCGGTGGAGTGTCCGAAGATAGCCATCACATGCATGTGGCACACACATATGTATGGAAGTGTTGTGTTGCGTTTGAATTAATTAATATATATACCTGATACGCAACTTTGATGGCACATGCTTTGGAACCGAAAAGCCCCCGCCCCCACACACACACACAAGAGCGAGGGTTCATGGCGCGTATATAGCTAGTCTGTCGAGCGTCGATGGGAACAATTCACGCGTACGTAGCCGTGCGCTCAGACTTTGGTCATTAGGAAACTCATTGACCTAATATATATATACCATAACACAAACCAAGAAGAATCCACCGTGGTAACCACTATCTTGTTGTCAGTCAATGTAATGGACGTCCACGCAGGCCCATGAATGGCTTCCCATCGACAACCTTATGATGGAGTGTCCGAAGACAACCATCATCTAAGTGTGGATCAACATATGCATGGAAATATTGTGTGATGTTTAATTACCCAACACACAAACTTTGATGTGGCACCCTCGCTAATCACAAAGTCCCCACGCAGAGCGAGGTTCATGACACATAGTATATATATGCCCCCCCAGTTTGAGTCGACGGGAGGCATTCATGCGTACACATGCGCTCAAATTATACCATGTGATAATCTCACACCATGAACTATTGCAAACACAAACCAAAAAAGAATCCTTGGTAATTAATCTCTCTCGTTGCGGTCAAAGTGATGGACCACATGATAACCCACAAGTATGGGGGATCGCAACAGTCTTCGCGGGTAGTATTTCACCCTGATTTATTGATTCCACACAAGGGGAGCCAAAGAATATTTATCGGCCTAAGCAGTTGAGTTGTCAATTCAACCACACCTGGGATATCTCTTTGTAGCAAAGATTTAGTACCATGACAAATAATAGTAGCAATAGTAACAGTGACAGTGATAGCAGCAATTATGTAGCAGTTGTGACAGTAGCAGCAGCAATAGTAACTTAGCAAGATTCAGTATATGAAAAGCGTAGGCACGTGGATCGGTGATGGATAATGATTTAGATGACATCAATCATGTAACAGTTACACACTAGGGCGCCACAGATAGATTGGTTCAATTCATCAATGTAATGTAGGCATGTATTCCGTATATAGTCATACGTGCTTGCGATAAGAACTTGTATGACATTTTTTCCTACCCTCCCGTAGCAGTGGGGTCCTAATGGAAACTAAGGGATATTAAGGCCTCCTTTTAATAGAGAGCCAGAACAAAGCATTAACACATAGTGAATACATGAACTCCTCAAACTACGGCAATCACCGAAAAGAATCCCAATTATTGTCACCTTGGGGTATGCGGATCAAGACACGTAATAGCTGCATACAACTTGCAAGATAGGATCCAAATCACTCGTATATTCATGAAAACATAATAGGTTCAGATCTGAAATCATGGCACTCGGGCCCTAGTGACAAGCATTAAGCATAGCAAAGTCATAGCAACATCAATCTCAGAACATAGTGGATACTAGGGATCAAGCCCTATCAAACTTAACTCGATTACATGATCAATATCATCCAATCCCATCACCGTCCAGCAAGCCTACAAAGGAATTACTCACTCCCGATGGTGAGCATCATGGCGGTGTTGATGAAGAAGGGTTGGTGATGACGACAACAACGAATCCCCCTCTCCGGAGCCCCAAACGAACTCTAGATCAGCCCTCCCAAGGAAGAACAGGAGGTGGCGGTGCCTCCGTCTCGTGAAACACGATGAAATCTTCTCTCCTATTTTTTCTCTGAAGATGTGAATTTATAGGACTGGAATTAGGGTCGGAGGAAACACGTGGGCCCCACAAGCCATCAGGGCACGCCCTAGGGGGTGGGCGCGCCCTGTTGGCTTGTGGCCCATAGGCAGCCCCCCTCTAGTGGATCTTTGCTCCATAATTCATTATTTATTCCAAAAATAATTCACAAAAAGTTTCGTGCAATTCCGGGAACTTTTATTTCTGCACAAAAATAACACCAAGGTAGTTCTGCTGAAAACAACGTCAGTCCGGGTTAGTTCCATTCAAATCATGCAAATTAGAGTCCAAAACAAGAGCAAAAGTGTTTGGAAAAGTAGATACGTTGGAGATGTATCACCACACACGAGGCCACAGATGGGAGCGATGTTGATAACTGCGTGAGGGGGGGGCAATGTCTGACGACAACCACTGCCTCCATGTTGTCCTAACATATGTACGGAGGTGATGCATGATGTTTTGAATACCCAATGCACACCTTTGATGTGTCACCTTCACAAACCGGACCGCCCCCACGGAGGTGCATGCCGTGTACACTTGTAGCCATTGGGAGCACGTGTACACATGCGCTCAAACTTTCATGTGGAACCTCACCATGATCTACACCGAAACACATACCAATATGAATCTACCTTTGATCAAACCCCCCCTCGCCGCGCCATTCAAAGTGATAGATCGTGCGGGGGGCATCGAATGGGTGTGTCGCTGGTAACCGCACGAGGGAGTGTACGAGGACCACCACCGCATGTGACACAAACATATGCATGAAAAAGGGCATGAGATGCTTTAAATACCCAATGCATGACTTTTGATTTGGCATGTGCCTCACAAACCGGATAACTCATGACACATAGTGTGCCGGACCTCCACCCCAACCCGTCCCACCACACCACCGCCACTTCGAGGCATGCATGTCCAAATTTTTCTATAGTGAACATGTGACAATAAGAGTGCCATGGTAAAACTTGATTTTTTAGAGAACATTAATACATTTTATACATTAAATTGATTCCTTAGGGATTTAATTTATAAATTTCAAATTCGAACTATAAGCACACGCGGTTGTGCCCCAGAATGGATTACAAAATCAAAATTTACGTATTGGGTGCATGTTTAGTCCCCATACAAGGAAAGGCAATAAATTTCAAACATCTCGGCATCGTGGCTCGGCCGCAGACATTGAGAGTCTTGGTTTTCAAATTCCAGCAAATCACTAGCTAAGCTAGAATTCATGAAACATTGACATGATTTCCTTGATACGGAACAAATAGGTCGTGGTAAATAAATCGTACAATTTGAGACAAGTTTTCATCTAAGCTTAATAGATGCAACACAGAACTGTCACGGTAACATCGCAAACGGTTTATTAATCCAACTTGTTGCCATTACAACAACATTGTACGTGTCGTAGCTTCTGTTAAGTAATAATAATGTGGTAGAATTAATCCTCAAAAAAGAAAAACAATACACGCCCCGCGATCCGTGTGAGCAGATCTGATTTGACGGGATGCATTCTAGCAGGCCGCCGCGTAGACTGACCGGGAGGCTGATGCGTCTCCAACGTATCTATAATTTTTTATTGTTCCATGCTGGCATATTATCATTCTAGGATACTTTTTGGGTATTTATTTGACAATTTATAATATTTTTGAGCACTAGCCTATTGACGCAGTGCCCAGTGCCAGTTTCTGTTTTCTGCGTGTTTTGGCCTTTTCAGAGTTACAATACCAAACGGAGTCCAATTGCCACGAAACTTTTTGGTGATTTTTTATGGACCAATACAAGACCTAGAAGCTTAGGAGGAGGGTGAGGAGATGCACCAGGGGCCCGCAAGCCATCTGGCCACGCCGCGCGGCCAGATATGTGGTGGCCCCTGATACATCTGCGTCGTATCTACTTTTCCTCACACTTTTGCCCATGTTTTGGGCTCTAATTTGCATGATTTGAATGAAACTAACCCGGACTGACGCTGTTTTCAGCAGAACTACCATGGTGTTGTTTTTTGTGCAGAAATAAAAGTTCTCGGAACTGCACGAAACTTTTTGGAGATTTACTTTACAATAAATAAAAAATACTGGAGCCAAGAACCACCGGAGGGGGGCCCCTGGCTGGGCACAAGACACCAGGGCACGCCAGCCCCCCCCCCCCCCCCGGCGTGCCCTGGTGGGTTGTGCCCACCTCGTGGCCCCACTGACCCTAATTCCGGCACTATAAATTCCTATTTTCGGAGAAAAAAATCAGAGAGAAAGTTTCATCGCGTTTTACGATATGGAGCCGCCGCCACCTCATGTTCTTCATCGGGAGGCCAGATCTGGAGCCCGTTTGGGGCTCCGGAGAGGGGAATCTTCGGTCTTCGTCATCATCAACCCTTCTCCATCGCCAATTCCATGATGCACCCCACCGGGAGTGAGTAATTCCTTCATAGGCTTGCTGGTCGGTGAGGAGTTGGATGAGATTCATCATGTAATCGAGTTAGTTTTGTTAGGGCTTGATCCCTAGTATCCACTATGTTCTGAGATTGATGTTGCTATGACTTTGCCATGCTTAATGATTGTCACTAGGCCCCGAGTGCCATGATTTCAGATCTGAACCATTTATGTTATCACCATTATATCTATGTTCTTGATCCGATCTTGCTAGTCATACGCACCTATTACGTGTTCTGATCCGCAAACCCCGGAGTGACAATAGTCGGGATACTTTCCGGTGATGACCGTAGTTTGAGGAGTTCATGTATTCACTGTGTGTTAATGCTTTGTTCCGGTTCTCTATTAAAAGGAGACCTTAATATCTCTTAGTTTCCTTATGGCCCCCGCTGCCACGGGAGGGTAGGACAAAAGATGTCATGCAAGTTCTTTTCCATAAGCACGTATGACTATTTACGGAATACATGCCTACATTGCATTTATGAACTGGACCTAGTTCTGTGTTGCCCTAGGTTATGACTGTTATATGATGAATATCATCCAACGAGTTCACCGATCCAGTGCCTACGAGATTTCCACATATTGTTCTTGCTAAGTTACTACTGATGTTGCTACTGTTACACTTGCTACAAAACTATTGCTATCACTGCTACTGTTACCGTTACTGCTACTACTGCTATCCAAACTATCATACTATTGTGCTACTGATCACTCTGCTGTAGATGTTTAATCTCCAGGTGTGGTTGAATTGACAACTCAGCTGCTAATACTCTCAAATATTCTTTGGCTCCCCTTGTGTCGAATCTATAAATTTGGGTTGAATACTCTACCCTCGAAAACTGTTGCGATCCCTATACTTGTGGGTTATCAAGACCTTTTTCTGGCGCCGTTGCCGGGGAGCATAGCTATATTTGTTGAGTCACTTGGGATTTATATCAGTTGATCACTATGAAGAATCTGAAGGATCCAAAGACCAAGATTTTTCCCTCTAAGACAAGTGGAGGTAAGGAACTGCCATCTAGCTCTGCACTTGATTCACCTTCTATTATGAGTAAGTTTGCAACACCACCACATGCTAGTAATCCTGATATGTTGCAAGTTATTGATGATGCTACTTATGCTATGAATGATGCTTATGATGATGATGCTAGTACCATGCTTGATGATAATGTGCCACTAGGTGAATTCCTTGATGAACAAATTGCTAGAGCTAAAGAGAATGAAATTATTGAAACTGATGAGATTGCTGAAACAGATGAAGCTCTTGAAACTGATGATTATGAAACACCTATTAGACCTGGCTCTTCTAGATTTGAAATGCCTAAGATACCTGAAGGTTATGTTATGGATGAGGAGGTAACTAGGGAAATTCTTTCTTGTAAGGATAGAAACGATCTTAAGAAATTTCTACGCAAGGAAAAGACTTTGAATGCTAGAATGAAATGTGATCCTAAGTTTGCTACTTCACCTATCTTTGTTACCGATAAGGATTATGAATTCTCTGTCAACCCAGAGTTTAATTACTTTGGTTGAATCTGATCCCTTCCATGGCTATGAAACTGAAACTGTAGTGGCACATCTTACTAAGCTGAATGATATAGCCACCCTCTTTGCTCATGATGAGAAGATTCGCTACTACTATATTCTTAAGTTATTTCCGTTCTCATTAAAGGGTGATGCTAAGACATGGTATAACACTCTTGCTCCTGGTTGTGTGCGTAGTCCCCAGGATATGATTTACTACTTCTCTGAAAAATATTTTCCTTCCCATAAGAAACAAGCTGCCTTGCAGGAAATATTTAACTTTGTGCAAATTGAAGAAGAGAGTCTCCCACAAGCTTGGAGGAGTCTTCTCCAATTGCTTAATGCTTTGCCTGATCATCCTCTCAAGAAAAATAAAATACTTGATATCTTCTATAATGGACTAACTGATGCTTCTAGGGACTTCTTAGATAGTTGTGCTAGCTGTGTTTTCAGGGAACGAACTGTTGAACAAGCTGAGGAATTATTGAATAACATCTTGAATAATTATGATGATTGGACTCTCCCTGAACCACCACTTAAACCCACTTCAAAGAAGAGGGTATCTTATTTCTCAGTCCCGAAGATATGCAAGAGGCAAAGAAATCTATGAAGGAAAAAGGTATTAAAGCTGAGGATGTTAAGAATTTACCACCTATTGAAGAAATACATGGTCTTGACACACCACCACCTCCATAGGTGGTAGAGGTAAATTCTTTATTAAAGTTTGATGAAGGTGATATCCCTTACAATAAACATCCTAGTCAATGCTTATATGAGTTTGACAACTATATTATGAAACAAGATCACTTCAATGCACATGTTCTCAAACAATTGAAATATAATTCTGATATGATTGCTCGCTTGAGCGACGTGCTATTTAGAATCAGTAATGATGTTAGAGGTGTAGGAAAGCATGCCTCTATGGTTCAAACTCAGTTGGAACAAGTTGATAAGTCTCAAAAAGAATTGCTTGATGAAATGAATAATAATATGAATGATTTTGCTGCTAGAGTAGTAACTAGAGGAGGTAGAATGACCCAAGAACCTCTTTATCCTGAAGGTCATCCTAAAAGAATTGAACAAGACTCTCAAAGAATTAATGCTGATGCACCTAGTCCTTCTAAAAAGAAAAAGAAAAAGAAAAATGATAGGACTTTGCATACCTCTAGTGAACCTGAGATACAAAAACCTCCTGATAAGAATGATGTCTCAATTTCCGATGCTGAAACTCAATCTGGTAATGAACATTCATCTAGTGATAATGAAAATGATAATGATGATGTTCATGAAGATATTCAACCAAACAATGATAAAGAACCAGATAATGATGTTGAAATAGAGCCTGTTGTTGATCTTGATAACCCACAACCTAAAAATAAGCGTTAGGATAAAAGAGACTTTGTGGCTAGAAAACATGGTAAAGAAAGAGAGCCATGGGTTCAGAAACCCATGCCCTTTCCTTTTAAACCATCTAAGAAAAAGGATGATGAAGAGTTTGAACACTTTGCTAAAATGATTAGGCCAGTCTTCTTGCGTATCCGCTTAACTGATATACTAAAGATGGCCCCTTATGCAAAATACATGAAACACATCATCACTAATAAAAGAAAGATACCTGAAGCTGAAATCTCCACCATGCTTGCTAATTATTCTTTTAAGGATGCAGTACCTAAAAAGCTTGGAGATCCGGGAATACCAACTATACCTTGCTCCATTAAAAGAAACTATGTCAAAACTGCTTTGTGTGATTTGGGAGCTGGTGTTAGTGTTATGCCTTTCTCCTTACATAAAAGACTTGATTTGAATAAACTCACACCTACTAAAATATCATTGCAAATGGCTGACAAATCAACTGCCATACCTATCGGTATCTGTGAGGATGTGCCCGTTGTTGTTGCAAATGTTACTATCTTAACGAACTTTGTTATTCTTGAGATGCCCGAGGACAACAACATGTCGATTATCCTTTGTAGACCCTTTTTGAATACTGCAGGGGTTGTTATTGATTGCAATAAAAGCAAAGTCACTTTTCATATCAATGGTAATGAGCACACGGTGCCCTTTCAGAAGAAATAATTCCAAGTGAATGGTATAAATGTTATTGAAGAATCTCCGACAATCACTATTGGAAGTTTTCAATTACCTCTACCTACTGCCAAAAAGAAATATGATATACTTATTGTTGGGGATATGCACATCCCCATTGAGGTAACTTAGTGTTTTACGAAAGTTCTTCGGTTTCATGCTAATCGGAAGTGGTTGTTAATAAGACTTGATCAACCTTATTAATGGATCATTTTTGAGAGGTATGAAGTCGATAAATCTAGTAGGCACAATCTTCTGCTCCCACCTTTTATTTTCTACTTAGTCAAATAAAATAAAATGCCACGTTTATCCTGTTTTCTATTTTCTCCGTGCAATAAAAAAATGACCCAAAAATAAAAGTTCTCAGAATGTCCTGAAAATTTGATACAATTTTTTCTGAATATTTCTGTATTTCTGGTGCAAATAATATCAGAGGGGGTGCACCTGGTGCTCACAAGACACCAGGGTGCGCCAGCAATCCCAGGCGCGCCCTGATGGGTTGTGGCCCCCACGTGGGCCCCCTCACTTATTCCTTTAGCCCATGTCATCCCTCACCTCCAGAAAAAAATCACCATAGCCTCCATTCCCGTGTTCTTGCTCTCAAACCCGCAGATTTCGATCTCTTTGCTCGAAGCTCCGTTTTCGAAACTGTTTGGAGGGATTGCTACTTGGTATGTGACTCCTCCATTGCTCCAATTAGTTTTTTTGATTTAGTGGGTTATTTTTCGAATAATTAGCTACTCTTGGTGCTGATGTAGATGAACTTGCATGTTGAATTTTTAGAGTTCTAAATAGTTTGAATGCTTAATATGGCCTCTATGAATCGTTGGGAGTAGTTGCTATCAATTTCACGAAGTTTTTTTGACAAAATTTTGTGTCTCAAAAATATTTCAGAAATTAGTTCGCATACAAAATGCAATTCTTTAGGAGTTCTTCGAGGAGGAGATCCTCGGAGGTCTAATCAAGTGGAAGCTCAGTCCGACAATCTTATGTTGAGCCAAGCGAAAGCTCGATGCGAGATGCCGCTACCAAATCATGATTGTGGCCGTGTGACGAGTTCATGGAAGGTGCAGGTATCAAGGGGGAATTTGAGCAATTTATCTACAATACAGAACTCGCTCCCTTCATCGCAGATAAGTGCCCTCAACATCTCGAACTCACGAAAACATTCACAAAGAAATTTAAATATTTTCCTCGTGAGTCTAGAGTTTCATTCAACCTCTATGACCGTTCCTTCACCATGCCTTTAGAACATTTCAGTGAAGCATGTAAACTTCCATATTGGGGTTCCCTTGATGAACCACCAAAATCTGAGTATGAGTCATTTTTGGTTAATCTTTGCTAGGGTGAAGATAGAGGCGTCTCAAACGCTACTGCTACCAGTTTGCAGTTTCCTTCTGTGCATTACTTTGCTTTGTTCATCGCAAAGTGTTTAACCGCTAGGGAGAAGGTTGGCGCGCTCAGTGCCCCTGACTTCGCTATTTTACACCGTGCACTGTACAATGATCACACCTTTAGTATGGGTGCTATTATTGCACGCCGCTTACACCTTAACAGGACTAAGGGAAAGATACATGGTGGTATTTATGCTACTCGCTTAGCGAGACACTTTAATGTTCAGATTCGCCCACATGATTATCTCTTGTCCCAAGTTTATCTAGATCACAAGGCGTTGCAGGATCACCAATTTATTGAGGCAACTGATTCTTTCCATGACATTCGTTACAACCTAGTATTCAACGTAGAAACCCATGATGTTATTCCGTTGCCTGCACCTACTCTGTTTGATTCTATTACCAGGAACGGATACAGGATCATGCCAGATGACATTACAACCTACCGGAACAACCTAGTAGCTGCTGAGGAGGAGCCCCAGGGGTGGGACGCTCAGGTGCCGCCTCCACCTCACTTTGACTTAGGATAGGATGGCTACTACGGATGGTGATTACCAAGCTAGGCCAAAAGCCTACGCTTGGGGGAGTACGTATTTCCACCGACATTACATTCATGTTCAGACATTTCATTCCAGTTGTCGGTGTTCATACTTTTTCATTGTAATATCCATGCTAGATTTATTTTCTCGCTTTCTTCTTGTGTGTTTGAAAAACTTTGAGAAAATCCAAAAATATTTCATACTTCTTTTCAATTTTTCTTTCTAGCTTAATTTAGTTGTAGTATCAAAAGAAAATCCAAAAAGATTTCTCGTTTCTTCTTTTACTTGTTGGGAGCTTTCACGTGTAAATACTTTTTCTCGTTTTTGTTTTTCCTTTTTAATTTGCCTTCTTCAAGAAAAACCAAAAACTCCAAAAATATTTCAGTGTGTTTCTCTGAAATTCTTTTTCATTTATTTGAGTCGTACCAAGGAGAAGACCACGATGAAAATGTTGAGTGGCTCTCATATACACTATTGTTAATCTAACAAAGAGCCCATGTTACCTTGTCTTCTCCTCTTGAATAAAATGTTTGCAGATTACAGCTTAGTCCACGGCTTTCTTGCACTATTATTATTTCCTTATCATTCGGTCGTGCAAGTGAAAGGCAATAATGATGATAATTGATGAAGTGACTGTGGCAGAGAAAAGCGGGTATGAACTCAAACTTGTTTTTGTTTTTGTAAATGTGTTTAGCATAGTATCCTTGATTCAGCATATTAAGATCAAACATGTTTGCAATGACAATTAGAGATTATAGTTGCCCATGCCATGCTTAAGTAGCTAGGAGTGGATAATGATTTATCTTGGATGTCAACATGCATTAAAATGATTGTCATGTAGTATGATGATATGGTATCCTCCTCTGAATGTTTCAAGTGGCTTGACTTGGCACATGTTCACGCATGTAGTTGAATCAAAACCAACATAGCCTTCATGATATGTTCATGGTGTCCATATCCTACTCATGCTAGTAGTCAATGTTTATTATATGTAATGCATGTTCATGACCGTTTTTGCTCTCTAGCTGGCCGCTTCTTAACCTATTTGCTAGCCTTCGCCTGTACTAGGTGGGAATACTACTTGTGCATCAAAACCCTTAAACCAAAATTATTCCAGATGAGTCCACTATATCTACCTATATGCGGTATTACCCTGCCGTTCCAAGTAAATTTGCATGTGCCACCTCTAAAAATTCAAATGAACATTTGTTTTGTGTGCCTGGATCGCTCATGGAGCGACAGGGAGCAGTCAGTATCTTCCATGTTAAGCGGGTTATTCTCGTGATCAGTGTTTATTCACTTGTCCTTACACGAGATGGGCGGTAATAGGGATTCCCAGTCCCGAAATCAAAAATTACAAATAATTACAGAAAAGTCCCCCAGGAATGTTTCGGGTATGGACGGTACCCGTGGATTCGGCTAGCCGTGGAGTGTGATTGTTGGTGGAGGGGGGGTAAACCTTTATTTTTACCGCTTGGGAACCGCCGCTAATGTGTTTAGCATGGCAGATATTGATTACTCTTGGTCGTAACGTTGACAGGAAGGGTGTACCTCCCAAAATTATATCTATCTCTGTTTTAAACCTTCAGCTCTGGCACCGCTGCAAATACATGCTTCCCTCTGCGAAGGGACTATCTATTTACTTTTATGTTGAGTCGTCACCTTCTCAAATAAGCGCCAGACCTGAGAGCACTATTGTCATCCTCATGCATTGTGTATAGTTAATGTTGGGTGCAGCATGACTGGATCTTTTCTACCATGAATTACAATGTTTAGTCGCTGCTTGAACTTTGGAGGTGCTCTGCATTTATGTTTTGCGGTCTCGGAAAGGGCTAGCGAGATGCCACTATTGTCATATTATATCACGATTGTTTTGACAAAGTGTTGGCGCTTGAGATATTTTATTATTGCTCGCTAGTTGCTTATGTCATTGATATGAGTGAATATAATTTCTAAAAGTTATTGCTGTCATGGTTAGTCATAATCTTTGCTGAAAACTTGGGTGCTACTTAAGCATATATATGTAAACAAGAACAAAAGAGTTCTTAAAAGTTTTTCTTTATCACTTTCAGTTTGTCAACTGAATTGCTTGAGGACAAGCAATGGGTTAAGCTTGGGGGAGTTGATACGTCTCCGTCGTATCTACTTTTCCTCACACTTTTGCCCTTGTTTTGGACTCTAATTTGCATGATTTGAATGAAACTAACCCGGACTGACGATGTTTTCAGCAAAACTACCATGGTGTTGTTTTTTGTGTAGAAATAAAAGTTGTCGGAACTGGACAAAACTTTATGGAGATTTATTTTACAATAAATAAAAAATATTGGAGCCAAGAACCACCGGAGGGGGGCCCTGGCTGGGCACAAGACACCAGGGCACGCCAGCCCCCCCCCCCCCCCCCCCGGCGCGCCCTGGTGGGTTGTGCCCACCTCGTGGCCCCACTGACCCTAGTTCCGGCACTGTAAATTCCTATTTTTGGAGAGAAAAATCAGAGAGAAAGTTTCATCGCGTTTTACGATACGAAGCCGCCGCCACCTCCTGTTCTTCATCGGGAGGCCAGATCTGGAGCCCGTTTGGGGCTCCGGAGATGGGAATATTCGATCTTCGTCATCATCAACCCTTCTCCATCGCCAATTCCATGATGCTCCCCACCGAGAGTGAGTAATTCCTTTGTAGGCTTGCTGGTCGCTGAGAGTTGGATGAGATTCATCATGTAATCGAGTTAGTTTTGTTAGGGCTTGATCCCTAGTATCCACTATGTTGTGAGATTGATGTTGTTATGACTTTGCCATGCTTAATGCTTGTCACTAGGGCCCGAGTGCCATGATTTCAGATCTGAACTGTTTATGTTATCACCATTATATCTATGTTCTTGATCCGATCTTGCTAGTCATATGCACCTATTACATGTTCTGATCCGCAAACCCCGGAGTGACAATAGTCGGGATACTTTCCGGTGATGACCGTAGTTTGAGGTGTTCATGTATTCACCGTGTGTTAATGCTTTGTTCCAGTTCTCTATTAAAAGGAGGCCTTAATATCCCTTAGTTTCCTTATGGACCTCGCTTCCACGAGAAGGTAGGACAAAATATGTCATGCAAGTTCTTTTCCATAAGCACGTATGACTATTTACGGAATACATGCCTACATTACATTTATGAACTGGAGCTAGTTCTGTGTCGCCCTAGGTTATGACTGTTATATGATGAATATCATCCAACGAGTTCACCGATCCAGTGCCTACGAGATTTCCACATATTGTTCTTGCTAAGTTACTACTGATGTTGCTACTGTTACACTTGCTACAAAACTATTGCTATCACTGCTACTGTTACCGTTACTGCTACTACTGCTATCCAAACTATCATACTATTGTGCTACTGATCACTTTGCTACAGATATTTAATCTCCAGGTGTGGTTGAATTGACAACTCAGCTGCTAATACTCTCAAATATATTTTGGCTCCCCTTGTGTCGAATCTATAAATTTGGGTTGAATACTCTACCCTCGAAAACTATTGTGATCCCCTACACTTGTGGGTTATCAGCCCCCTGGAGCGTCTCCCGACGTTGTTCTCTGGCCTATAAATTCACATCTACCCTAAAAACACCAGAAGCGCTCCCGAAACACTTTTTCCGCCGCCGCAAGTCTCTGTTACGATGGGAGGCCATCTACACCTCCGTTCCGGCACCCTGCCGGAGGGGAGATCGGTCACGGAGGGCCTCTTCATCAACTTTGCTGCCCTCACCATTATGTGTGAGTAGTTCAGCACAGACCTACGGGTCCGTAGGTAGTACCTAGATGGCAATCTCTCTCTCTCTCGATCTTCAACACAATGTTCATCGCATCTTTGCCTTGATCTATCCGATGTAATCCCTTTGTATGTTGTGTTTGTTGGGATCCGATGAATTGTGAGTTTATGTTCACATTATTCATGAAAAGTATTTGAGTCACACCTGATTACTATGATTCTTATTTGCATGATCATCATAGCTTCGTAATGCTCTCCGGTCTATTGAGATAGTTTGGCCAAGTAGATTGATATTTTACTTGTCCTGCTAGTTACTTTGCTTGTTCGATCACCATGTCTCAAGATACTACTAACTTGTGTGACTTCTCAAATACTAATAACAATGATTTTATTAGTACTCCTATACCACCTGCCACTAGTGCGGAGGCTGTTGATATTAATGTTGCATTCCTAAATCTTGTCATGAAAGATCAAATTTTGGGAAGTCCTAATGAGGATCCGCTTCACATCTTAATACCTTTGTTGAATTATGTGATATGCAAAAGAAAAAGGATATGGATAATGATATTGTGAAATTAAAATTATTTTCTTTTAAACTAAGAGACAAAGCTAAAGCTTGGTTTTCATCTTTACCTCGTAATAGTATTGGAACATGGGATAAGTGTAAAGATGCCTTTATTGCCAAGTATTTTCGTCCTGCTAAGATTATCTCCCTTAGAAATCAAATAATGAATTTTAAACAGCAAGATCAAGAACATATTGCTCAAGTGGGAGAGAATGAAATTGATGATAATAAATTGTCCAACTCATGGCTTAAACTTCTGGATGATTATCCAAAAATTCTATGCTGGACTAAACTTTGTGTCTAGAAATCTTCTAGATTCTGTCGCAGGTGGTACCTTCATGGATGTGACCTTAGGAGAGGCCACAAAACCTATGGACAACATTATGACATTCTCAATGGCATACCGAAAGAGCTCCAACTGGTAAGAAGGTAAATTCCGTTGAAGAAATCGCTACTTTGAGTGAAAAAGTGGATGCTCTTATGAATATGGTTGCTAATAAAAATGCTAATGTTGATCCCAATGATATGCCTTTGCCTACTTTGATTGAGCAAAATAATGATTCTATTGAGAGCATGGTTAATAGTACAGCCAGCTGCTGGCTATATGATGTTGACACGTCATTTATAGCCAAGCTTATAGCCGACAAGTACAATAGGTAGATGTAAATAAGTACTACTTTATTGGTACAAGGCCCACCATCCTATCTCACAAAGTGTCTAGGAGCGCGTGTTACAGTCGGTTGTTAGTTTGTAGCCTGCTTCTCCTCTTTTCTCTCTTTCAACTCATCACAAATATATTATTTTTAAGTCTTATAGCCTGCCTACGTCATCCTATTGTACTTGCTTTGATGTGAACTTCATCTCGCGAAATAATTTCAACAATAATGCTTATAGAGGAAATTTCAATGCTAGACCGTATCTAGTAATTCATCTAACAACTATGGAAATTCTTATGGTAATTCATATGGCAATGCTTCTACAAATTATAATAGGATACCTTCTGATCTTGAGAACACAATTAAAGAATTTATTAATTCTCAAAATATACCAACTGCCACGAAACTTTTTGGTGATTTTTTCTGGACCAGTACAAGACCTAGAAGCTTCGAAGGAGGGCTAGGAGATGAACCAGGGGCCCACAAGCCATCTGGCCGCGACCCCAGGGGGCGCTGCTAGATATGTGGTGGCCCCCTGGAGCGTCTCTCGACGTCGTTCTCTGGCCTATAAATTCACATCTACCCTAAAAACACCAGAAGCGCTCCCGAAATACTTGTTTCGCCGCAGAAAGTCTCTGTTCCGACGGGAGGCCATCTACACCTCCGTTCCGGCACCCTGTCGGAGGGGAGATCGATCACGGAGGGCCTCTTCATCAACCTTGCTGCCCTCACCATATGGCAATGCTTCTACAAATTCTAATAGGATACCTTCTGATCTTGAGAACACAATTAAAGAATTTATTAATTCTCAAAAGGTTTTCAACACTACGGTAGAAGAAAAGTTGCATATGATTGATACTTTGGCTAAAAACATGGATAGAATTGCTCTTGATGTTGAAACTCTTTAAAATAAGTCTTTGCCACCCAAGCATGATTTTAGTGAGACTATTAAATCTATCCAATTATCTATTAATTAAAGTAAGGAGAGGACCGCTAAGTTGAGAGCTAAGCGAGAATTCTTAGAAAAAGCTCTTCCACCCGGTTTTTACTGGAATCATGATGAAGATCTTAAAATGATTGGTGTTTCTCCTATTGAATCTTTGTTTACATATCTGAATATAAATGATAAAGGGACTGGAGATGAGTCAACTTTAGTTAAGGAGCGTCCCGTTTGCTTTGAGGGTGATGATTCTAATGCTAAAACTGAAAAACGTGGGTTTGGAGAGGTCAAAACTTTAACTAGTGATGTGCCCACTATGTCGGATTACAAGGACTTTAATTATGATAAATGCTCTTTAGTCGAATGTATTTCCTTTCTGCAATCCATTATTAGCTCACCCAATGCTTATGAACAAAACAAAGCTTTTACCGAACATATAGTAGAAGCTATGATAAAAGCTTATGATGAGAAACTTGAGCTTGAAATTTCTATTCCTAGAAAATTGTATGATGAGTGGGAACCTACTATCAAAATAAAAAAATAAATATTAATGCAATGCTTTGTGTGACCTTGGTGCTAGTGTTTCAACTATACCCAAAACTTTATGTGATGTGCTTGGTCTCACTAATATTAAAGAGTGTTCCCTAAACTTGCATCTTGTGGATTCTACCATCAAGAAACCTTTAGGTAGAATTAATGATGTGCTTATTATTGCAAACAAAAATTATGTTCCTGTATATTTCATTTTGCTTGATATTGATTGCAATCCTTCTTGTCCCATAATACTTGAAAGGCCATTTTTACGAACTATAGGTGCAATTATTGATATGAAAGAAGGAAACATAAGACTCCAATTACCATTAAAGAAAGGGATGGAAAACTTACCTAGGAAGAGAATTAAACCACCTTATGAATCAATCATGAGAGCTACCTACGGGTTGAGTGTTAAAGATTACAACACTTGAAACTATGCATTATGCCTAGCTAGGGGCATAAAACAATAGCGCTTGTTGGGAGGCAACCCAATATGTATCTTTATTTTTGTTTTTACTTTCTGTTTTTGTGTGATAACATGATTGTTGCCTCTGTAATGATTATTTTTTTATGTTTTAATTAGTGTTTGTGCCAATTAAAGCCTTTGCGGTGACTCACAAGATGAGTAGAAACGATGCTGAATCTGAAACAGAAACTTTTACTCCAGTGCAGGAATTTTCATTTTTTACTGGAGCGTGACAATGATCTGAAATTTTAACACAGTATTTCTATACAAATTCTTTATGTTGTCCTAACTGTTCTGAATTTATAGAGTTACATAAGTATGGGATTTTTACAGATTTCTACAGACTGTTCTGTTTTAAACAGATTCTGTTTTGCTTGCATAGTTTGCTTGTTTTGATTATGCCATGGACTATATCAGGGGGGTGTAAGCCATGGGGAAGTTAGAATAGAGTACCTATTATACAAAAATGAATTTGAATCAATTTATCACAGTACCTCAAGTATGCAATATGTTCCTTATACTAACGGATCTCACGAAGTTTTGTTGAGTTTTGTGTGATTGAAGTTTTCAAGTTTTGGGTGTGATCACGATGGACTACGGAATAAGGAGTAGCAAGATCCCAATCTTGGGGATGCCCAAGGCATCCCAAGTATAATTCTAAGGAGACTCAACCGTCTAAGCTTGGAGATGCCCCAGAAGGCATCCCCTCTTTCGTCTCAATCCATCGGTATGTCACTTGGAGCTATATTTTTATTCATCACATGATATGTGTTTTGCTTGGAGCGTCGTTTGCTTTTGTTTGTTTTTACTTTCAGTTTGTCACAGTCATCATTTGCTGGACACACCTATTTGAGAGAGACACACCTTCATGATAATTTGCTAGAATACTCTATGTGCTTCACTTATATCTTTTGAGCTAGGCAGTTGCTCTTGTACTTCACTTATATCTTTTTTGAGCACGGTGGCGCGTAGATTTTATAGAAATAATATGCTCTCATTCTTCAATTATATTTGTTTGAGAGCTAAGTAACAGTGACGGTAATTTGCATGGGTCATAAGACTAGTCCAAGAATATTAGGTATTCAATGAATGATAATCAAAACCATCGTGTTGCACATGTAGAGAAGTTGTGGATTAATGACATTGATGTGGTAATATGAAAAAGGTATGAGTCCAAAAAATTTGATTCGAAGAAGTGTCGATATTAAGAGGTGTTAACTTGTTATTCATCTAAAAATTAAAGAGGCATGGTGATGATGTGTGAGCATTTATATTCCTTGTTGAAATCCTAGTGTTGTTTTGAGTCGGGGGCGCGCGATGGTTAACTCCTACCAACCTCCTCCCTCGGGGCATGCGAGGAGTACTTTGATTTGTGATAAAACTAATAAAACTTTGCAATAAGTATGTGAGTTCTTTATGACTAATGTGACACCATGGACATATGCATCTTCACCTTCTCATATTTGCTAGCCTCTTCGGTACCGTGCATAGCCCATTCTCACCTCGAGGATCGGTGCAAATATTCGCCGGTGCATCCAAACCCCATGACATGATACGCTCTGTTGCACATAAGCCTCATTATATCTTCCTCAAAACAGCCACCATACCTACCTATTATGGCATTTCCATAGCCATCCCGAGATATATTGCCATGCAAATTCCATCGTCACTTCACATGACTAGTTCGTTCATCATCATAATGCTTTGCATGATCGTATAGAGCTGACATAGTATTTGCAGCAAAGCCATCGTTCTTCATATTTTTGACACATGTCACGCTAGATCATTGCACATCCTGGTACACTATCAGAGGCATTCATACAGAGTCATATCTTCCTATCAGTTCTTCATGTTGAGTTGCAAGTAAATAAAAGTGTGATGATCATCATTATTAGAGCATTGTCCCAGTGAGGAAAGGATGATGGAGACTATGATTCCCCCACAAGTCGGGATAAGACTCCGGACGAAAAATGAAATAAAAATTGGGGAGGCCAAATGAGCCCACCATATAAAAAAAGAGAAAATGGGGGAGGCAAAAAAAGAGAAAAGCCCACCATAAAAAAAATGAGAGAAAAGAGAGAAGGGACTTTGCTACTATCCTTTACCACACTTGTGCCTCAGAGTGGCACCATATTCTTCATATAGAGAGTCTCCTATGTTGATACTTCTATATGCTAGTGGGAATTACCTTTTCATATAATAAACTTGGCTTGTATATTCCTATGACGGGCTTCCTCAAATGCCCGAGGTCTTCATGAGCAAGCAAGTTTGATGCACACCCCACTTAGCTTTAGTTGAGCTTTCATACACTTATAGCTCTAGTGCATCATTTGCATGGCAATCCCTACTCCTCGCATTGATATCTATCGATGACCATCTCCATAGCTCATTGGTATGCCTAGTTGATGCGAGACTATCTTCTCCACTTTTTACCCCTTTGATACCTACCACCATATTCTATTCCACCTATATGCTATGTCCAATGGTTCACGCTCATGTATTGCGTGAAGAATAAAAAGTTGATGCATATTGAAAAAGTATGATCCAATTGCCTGACTTGGACACCGTGGTGCTTAACATTTGTATCTATGTGGTGAATATGGAGTCATGCCTTGCTAATATAATAAGATGAATAGGGGTAAAACATTCTTTTAGGATCGTATACTTTGAAAAATTGATGATTTTGTTTCTTATACTTATAAATATTACTATGTTGTTGTTTGTTAATTCATCATTTCTCAATGAGCATACATACCAAAGATTACATACTGGGTAGCATGTCAAATTAAAAATTCTGTTTTTATCATTTACCTACTCGAGGACGAGCAGGGATTAAGCTTGGGGATGCTGATACGTCTCCAACGTATCTATAATTTTTGATTGTTCCATGCTGACATATTATCATTCTAGGATACTTTTTGGGTATTTATTTGCCAATTTATAATATTTTTGAGCACTAACCTATTGACCCAGTGCCCAGTGCCAGTTCCTGTTTTCTATGTGTTTTTGCCTTTTCAGAGTTACAATACCAAATGGAGTCCAATTCCCACAAAACTTTTTGGTGATTTTTTCTGGACCAATACAAGAACTAGAAGCTTCGGAGGAGGGCGAGGAGATGCACTAGGGGCCCACAAGCCATCTGGCCGTGCCCCCAGGGGGGCAGGACCAGATATGTGGTGGCCCCCTGGAGCGTCTCCCGACGTCGTTCTCTGGCCTATAAATTCACATCTACCCTAAAAACACCAGAAGCGCTCCCGAAACACTTTTTCTGCCGCCGCAAGTCTCCGTTCCGACGGGAGGCCATCTACACCTCCGTTCCGGCACCCTGCCGGAGGGGAGATCAATCACGGAGGGCCTCTTCATAAACCTTGCTGCCCTCACCATGATGTGTGAGTAGTTCACCACAGACCTATGGGTCCGTAGGTAGTACCTAGATGGCAATCTCTCTCTCTCTTTCTCGATCTTCAATACAATGTTCATCACATCTTTGCCTTGATCTATACGATGTAATCCCTTTGTATGGTGTGTTTTTGGGATCCGATGAGTTGTGAGTTTATGTTCAGATTATTCATGAAAAGTATTTGAGTCAAACCTGATTACTATGATTCTTATTTGGATGATCATCATAGCTTTGTAATGCTCTCTGATCTATTGAGATAGTTTGGCCAACTAGATTGATATTTCTTCGATGGGAGTGGTGTGTTGTAGTAGGTTCAACCTGACGAGTTTCTATATCCTAGTGACAGAAGGGGACAAGTTGCATCTTTGTGTTGTTGCTACTAAGGATAAAACAATGGGGTTTATTCATATTAGTTAAGTTTACTTTGTCTACATCATGTCATCGTTCTCCAAGCATTACTCCGTTTGTCATGAACTTAATACGTAGAGAGGCAAGCATAAAAGCGCTCTTGAAGTGGAGCAATAGTAGTAGGTGCAGGCAGGAGTCGGCCTATTAGCTTATGGACGTGATGCCTATATACACATGATCATTGTCGTGAACATCGCATAATTATTCGCTTTTCTATCAATTGCCCAACAGTAATTTGTTTACCCACCGTATGCTTTGCTTATGAGAGATGCCACTAGAGAACTCTACGGCCCCCGGGTCTATTCACTTATAAATTCACAAACGCTATCATTACCTTGCTGTTATTTATTGCCTTTTATTTTATTTTGCACTTTACTATTATCTACAATTATCTACACAACTCACTTGCTTGCAAATAACGAGATTAAGGGGATCAACCCTCTTGCCGGCGTTGCATGCAGGTTGTTTGTTCTTTTGTGTGCAGTCGCTGAAGACGGTTGAGGATTGGTATTCCTATTGGTTTGATAAACCTTGGTTTCATAACTGAGGGAAATACTTACCCACTTTGTGCTGCGATTACCCGTTCCTCTTCACGGAAGACCCAACGCAGATCACGAGTATCAGAGGCGTGCGAACAGGTGTGTGAATTGATGGGAGGCATGTTCGCTGCGTAGTCTCACAGGGAGACGTGCCGTCAGGCATGTGAATTGATGGTATGCAGGCTCACCGGGAGGCGAGCTGTCCCTTTGAACCGTCGCCCGCCTCCCTCCCAACGGCTCTATTAACCGCGCCCAAGCCGCTAGTTCTAATAGGCGGCCACACTCCCCATTCTTGCTACACACAAACACACAATCCTCTCCCCCCTCCATCCTCGTCGCCGTTCTCAGTCGTCATCAGTAGCCTCCCCTAAGTGCACCATGCGAGGGATTGACCACGTCGGGGCTGGCAAAGCACCCGAGCACAGCGTGAAGTTCGGCACAGAGATTGCCGTCGCTGCAGATGATGTGTCGCGCGGACAGTAGCATGGCCTTGACGTCGTCGGCGCTGTCGTGCTTCCCCAGCCGGAGCCGGTGGTCCACAACGACTCCGACGACCACTCCGGCGTCGACAACAACTCCGACGGAGAACCGGTTGGTCATCTATACCTATTTTTGGTAAATACATGGTAGCTAGGTTTTCTCTGGTTACAGACTATCTGTACAAATAATTTTGCTAATAATCCGACTAGATTAAGTGATTGTGCTAATAATTCGTAGCCAGGTCTTACAATCCATTTGAATGTCCTACATAGATGACTGCCATTTTTTACCATGTATAGGTGCTATCTGACGATATCGACAACAAGGATGAAGACGTCCAGGAGAGGTACAAGAGGCAAACGCTCAGGGAGCTTAAGGCTGGAAAGCATAGCAGGCGTGTGTGGAAGAATGGGGGCTATGGATGCCCGTTCTGCAACCATAAGATTAACAACGCGTATTCTAGTGTTCTGGCGCATGCAAGAGTACAAGTTGTTAGCTCCTTCAAGCATAAGTATTCTCGCAGGATGGCGCACGCTGCGTACACCGAGTTCTTGGAGAATCTTAACGATCAAGCATGAAGATGAGATGTTGGATTGAACCTATCTAGTTTGTGTGTATTATATCTATGCTTGAGTATATATGTTTATCGGTTGATTCTACATGTTGGTGAGACTATGTGTAATGAACTAATAGTGCAATGTGATTGCAATCTTGAGCTGCAATCAATCTGCTTTATTCGATTTTATGCCTCTCTTAATTAGACCAACCTATGATTGCCCACAACACACACACACACACACACACACACACAGCTTATTATCGTGAATAGTCTGTGTTACTTTCAATCTTTCCACACAGTTTTATAATAGAAAACGTCTGGCAAAAAAATTGAACCGTGTGTGATGACTTTCATTGTGCCGCGTCATTTGTGTTCTGATTGGCCAGAACGCATCCCCACGGATCGCACGTCTGAACCGCAGGATGTACACAGATCGAACGGCTGCCCGTATCTCCATCACACCGGGCTGCTAGTTTTTTAGAGTGATATTTACGATTTATCACACACGGTTGGGTCTAGTGAACCGTTGCGTCTGAAGTAAATTATTCTGGAGTATAGTAGTAATATTTATGCTTTATCACACACGGTTGGGTCTTTGATCTGTTGCCTAGGAAGCACATTAGTCTAGCACAGAAAACCCTTAGCACCCACACGTCACAAAACCCTCACCCTCGCTCGCCTCCCTCCCCCTCCCCCTCCCCGTCCCCAGTAGCACCTACACTCCTTCGTGACTCTCCATGTCACTGCCTATCCCCGCGGCAACCACTTAGCTCGACACATGTCGCCGCCGTCGGCCGCTGCCAAACGCCACCGCATTTCGCCACTGCTGCTTCCCGCGGCCTATCGGCAATGACTTTCTCGACGTTGCTCGCCGTCGACCCAAGCTCGCCCGATTGGGGAATCTTCGGTACTGGTTTTCCCCATGGAGAACCAGGTAACTAATCTACTGAAATATTTCTGCTCATCTCTTATCCCAGTCCGTCTGCCCCTTTTAATCACCCGTCCGAAATCGATGTGGATTCATGTTTCTTCTAGCTGATTCGAGGGTTTTCATTCATAGAGTGTACAGTGCAAGGACACATCAGGGCTATGCGGCCTCGGCCATACAGCCGAGGAGTTCCATCTCACCATACCAGACGACTTCATGAAGCGAACGGTATGTTCAATCTCACACTACCTGGGTTGACATGGCCTATACTTTTTCTGAACCTATACTATATATTGCTACATTTGGATAAAAGGTGCCACATGCAGCATATACGTCAAAGGTTCTTCTTCTTCTTGTTTGTATTATTCTTTCGTTTACTCTCATATATATTTGCATGACATCATGGTAACATTATCTGTTTACTTATATTTTTTGTCCTTTCATATCAACTGATGTGTTGTTCTTTTAACTACTCCCATACTAGCATGTTACCATGTTCTTTAACAATCTTATCGATTCCTGCAGTACATCCCTTGCTTTGCAACAACAATTGTAGTGCTAAATCTTGGTCTTTACATAACTGAAGACTCCAGGGATGTCATATTGAGCACAAACCATGGATTTACAATCGTTGTTTCTGTAAAACTTGATGAAGATTGTCACTCCTATTTTGATATAGAACTTTGGCCAGATATTTCTAAGTTTTTTGTACTGAAAGCTGACACTAAAATTGCGCTGCACCTAAAAGCGCCTGGCCAACAATAGATACTAACTTCCCTGACGACATCATCCGTCCATACTTTGTTGGAAGTAAGTGTTCTTTCTAGTATCTGCATGTTGACTTGCGTAGCAATATCAAAGTAATTGTGTAGTATTTCAGCAACCAATTGGGATTTCATTTTCTAACTCTGTTAAATCTGTTCCTACCTAGTAACTTGTAATTACCAACGCACGACTCTTCTGCCCTGATATAGCTACATAATCACTATCCTCCCACTGCTCTACTCATGACAGAAAGTGTCGCTGGCGCCGATACTGCGGAGGTGGAGGACGAGGTTGCCAACAAGCGGAGGCAGGCCGAGCCAGAAACACAAGCGCCTCTGGCAGGTCTAGACTGCATCAGCAGCCTCCCCGACGATATGTTGACAGTCACCATCTCCCACCTCCCAATCAAGATGGTGTGTGCATAACCGTCCTCTCCCGGTGGTGGCGCCCCCTATGGCGGTGTGCCCCTCTCGGCCTCATCAACGAGCACATGTTATGCAATGGCTATCGCAAACGCTTGGATGCATTGTCCCTGATCCTCGGCACACACCGTGGCCCAATCAGAGGTCTTACTATGGGCAAGTTCCGTTCCAACGACAAGGACAGAGCCAAGCTTGACGAGTGGTTCTTATCGACCGCCCTAGATCAGCTCGAGGAGCTCACTTTTAATGATGGACATATGCGCTTGCTTCCACCCTCCTCATTGCGCCTCGCGCCAACACCGCACATCGCTAGGTTCATGAACTGCCATTTCCCCCAAATTAATGCCGATCTCGCTCTTTTACTACCTCGACTGAAGCACCTCGAGCTCGTCGATGTCTGCATCCCCAATGACGACATGGAGCGCTTGCTCCGCGGCTGTACTGCACTCGAGTACCTTCATCTTCAGGCGATCAATGGGTTGAGTAGCCTCCACATCTCCTCCATGATTCTCCAGACAATTTGTGTGTATTGTTGGTGCTGTAATAACAGATCACACAAGGTGAATCACCAAATGGTCATTGAGGATGTGCCTTTACTTGAGAGGTTACTTGTAGTTGATCAACAAGGTCCAACAAGAATCAGGGGCATTTATGCGCTGAAGTTGACAGTGTTTGGGTACTCGCCCGTCAACTTCTCTGAACTTGTTATTGGATCCATAACCGTCCAGGTACAATTGTCGCCTTCTTCTCCTTCTTGAAATTAACATTTATTTTTCTCTATTCACGATGTATGTTCGTTTTTCATCTAGAAAATGGTTCCGACAAGCTTTACCATGTACCTGCGCACAGTGAAGGTCTTGGCACTAGAATCTATCAGCCCCGACCTGGACCAAGTTGTGAGATTCCTGAGATGCTTTCCATTCCTGGAGAAGCTATATATCGAGGTGATGATCCTTTCATGTTAAATGTTAACCACAAGGGAGTTCAATTTTGGTAACCCTGCAAATCAAATAGGTCCCTTGTGTGTCCAAGCACTAATACCTTCTCTTCTTTTGCAGATACGATTAGGCCAGGTAGTGGATAATGTGATACAATATAACAATCCCATTGAATGCCTTGATCTCCATCTCTCGGAAATTACTTTGAACTCCTATCGAGGGACCTTACCGGAGATTATATTTGCCAGGTTCATTTTTTGTGAGAGCAAGTGTGGTAAAGATAATGAGATTTTCCCTACATTTACTCTGCAAAAAAGAATGGTTTGCTGATCAGCTCCGATGACTAGGACAAAATGGAAAAGGCTCTGCAGAAGATCAATTTCATTTTGTAACTTCAGCTGACAGGCTATTCGGAAGTCCTTATGTCAAGCCCATACATGACATGTCAGTGGCGGATCCCTTTGCAGAAATATTGAAGTTGCGAAACTAGTTGTAATACCAGCATGAACCTCTTATATGTTCATGTTCAGCTGATCAACGCGGACGTCTAGAGCTGCTTGACAAAGTTTCTGCATAAGCTGAATTTCATTTCTATTATTGGTTTGAACCTTGTAATCTTCGAATTTGAGCCTTGTAATGCTGGAATTTGAATCTTTGTACTATTTCTGTCATTTGTGATACAATCATTCAAATGGTACCATATGAGACTCGTAATTCGGCAGTACTATTTTTTCCATAGTATGCAATGGACGATTAATATCTGGACCTTAATATGCAATGGATGATTAATGTTATGTACATGTTGCTTGATGCGGACAAATACAAAGTGGTCGGGTTCGACCTCGCGTTCCTTCAGGCGCTCTGCTCTCGCGTCCCTCCGCGTGCTCTACTGTCCCCCCCCCCCCCCGCACGCCCTGCCAGCGGTTGGGGTCGGCCCATGATCACGTTCTGGGTACCATATGCATGTGGTTGCGCCATGCGCGTCACCCCATGCAGTTATGTGCTCCACAACTGAATAACGCGCTACAAAAACTGCCATCCGGACGTGCCGATTTTCCAGGACGTCCGGCCCCCATTTATATACGCGGCCATTAACCATAGTCTCTTCACGCTTTCGATCGCGCACCACAACACAATAAGCACCCTCGACGACGCATACAGAGAGGATATCTAGCGGCGCTCCAATGGAGTTCGGCGTGCATCATGTGGAGACCCACATGAGGAAGACAGACCTCATGGTGGTGTACACCAACGACCCGGTCATGGTGGAGAACTCCATCAACACTATGGAGCGATTGCTTGCTGTGGATGGCAAGTACAAAGTGGTCGGCTTCGACCTCGCTTACACCGGCGGTCGTGTCGGGCATGATCAGAAGGTTATCGTTGCCCAGTTGTGCGTGCGCCATCATGTCCTCCTCTACCACTATTGCCTGGCCGCAGTGCCTTGCGAGCATTTCACCAGGTTTGTCAACGGCCCTGACTGCAGGTTCGCTACGGTGGACACCACCAACGATCCAAAGGTGCCCAAGACTTCGGTCTTGGCCTGCCAGAAGCTTGTCGACATCCACGGCCACTACAATGTCTGGGGAAGCAAGAAGGACATGGACTCCCATGTTGACCTGGCCGAGGCCATCATCGACCCCTACTACGGAGGCATGAAGGCTGAGTGCAACAAGATTAAGCCTGCCTGGCACAGGGCCTGGGTGAAGAGACTGGATGAACATCACCTCCAGAGCGCGGCCAAGGAAGCGTACACTTGCTATGAGATGTTCAGGCGGATCGTTGACATGAGGAAGTGCCTCCTACCTGAAGACATCGAGGGATCGAGCCACAAGCAGAGCGGTGGCGGCAAGCGTCACAGGAAGTAGATGATTTGACGATCGTTTCCCATACTCACTGTCTGGCGAAATATTTATAGATTTAGTAGGCTAAGTTTATTATGCATGTAATAGATTATTGAGGTGTGCGTGAGTGTTATGTGTGTAGTCACTTATGTATTTGGATGCTTAATTAGGTTATGCAATCATGTTGTTATGTGTGTAATTGTTTATTGAGGTGTGCCAATGTTGTGTGTGTAGTCACTTATGTATTTGGATGTTTAATTTGGTTATGCAATCATGTTCTTCTACACAGAGCATAGATGTTTGTGCGCAGACTGAGCAAATCACACCGCATATGTATTGAACTACCGAATACGTCGGTGATGATTTCATCAATCGCTCACAGTTCTTTACTGGCAACCGTTTGCCACAACACATCCGAGAGTGACTTGTCCGTTGTACATCACACATATTTGATCTGAGCAACCGTTTGTGTTACTTTGTCTCATCACAAACAGCTCATACGTGTTGGGTTCTACCGTAGGTGCATCACATGTTCATTAAAATTTTCCTACACGCAGAACATCCAAGAACATGCTACGGAGATGGATCACAGCTCGTTACCACTAGACGCGCAGTGCCCTGCAGCGGAAGTAGAGTTGGGGCAGCGCGTACACGTGGTCCATCTCCTCCTTGTCTGATCTCCCTCGAACAGCTGATCTGGTCTCCCTCGCGCAGCCGGTCGCCGGATCCCACGTACAGGTTCGCCGGAGCGGTGCAAGTGCACCGCCTCTAACGGTATCCACGCGTGCAGGAGGAACACCGTGTGGCGGACTGCTAGGTTCGATCACACAATCGGCGGCGGCAAGTGGAGGTGGCTAGTTGCAACACGTGCAAAGCCCTAATGACGGCGCCGAAGCGATCAACCGGATGGGTGTGCCGCACTTTCACTATATATAGGCATCCGGCGCGGGCTCAACTCTTGGGCCTCGTACGGATCCTAAAGCCCACGTGTTCCTTCCCTTAAGCACGCGACCCCTTAGGTTCTCATTCACTTGGTCGCGAGTCAGATCACATCCGACTCGACCAGTCGGTAGCGGCCTCTAGCAAAGCGTGCCGACTCCAAGTGTCCGATGAAGCTGGTTAGGCGAACCTGTACATCACACTTCCGTTCCCTTTGACACACGATATATGTTGTCGTGCTCAAGGCGACACGGTCATCCTTGTTGCCGCATGACCTCTTTCTCGTTCTGGTGAATCCGACCAACACTTCGGATTATCTCATAATCCTCATCGCATGGCCATGCTTATCCACGTCGGATCACCCAAGGGGCCCAGAGTATATCTCTCCTGATCGGAGGGGCAAATCCCATCTTGCTCAACCATGTCTCGCAGCATGGGTCAGGACAAGCCCGAAACCTACCTTTATAACTACCCTGTCACGGAGTAGCGTTTGGTCGGCCCAAAGCAAGTCTGTCACCTTCCCGAGTACATGCGCCAGCTCAGGTCTTAGGACACAGAACGTATGTTGTACTAGAGATTCACAGATGACCTATCAATGCGTCTCATAGTTGGGTCTGTCCAACTCAGACCTTATCTCGACTCGGATCCGACTACGTCGAATCCGACCAGATCTTTCCGAGTCCATATTATCCGGCTAGCATCCAATGCTACATGGCCAGTGAGACCGAACCATCCACCGTGTCATATGCTAGTCTAACCGGTTGTGCGTCTACAGAGCCCTTTCGACTAGGGATCATTTAGGACAGTCATCATACAATGCATAGTCTCACAAACAAGTCACGTACTTGTTAATACACATCATTGATAATGTCCAAGGACTATCTTTATTCATAAACACATAGGAAATATCATCATACATGATTGCCTCTAGGGCATATCTCCAACAATACGGGCAACGTGTTTGTTGTCTATCTCACACGTCTTGATCTGGGTAATCGTTTGTGTTATTTTATGTCATCGCAAACAGTTTATCTGGCTGACCTGAATACCATCTGTCGCACACATAATCATCTGGCCAATCGTTTGTGTTCTGTTGGATCAACGCAAACAGTTTATCAGGGTTAAATGTATGTCGTACATCGCACACACTTGTATTTTGTGAACCGTTTGCGTTTTTTGTCCCATAACAAAGAGTTTATCTTGGTGAACTGTTTGCCACAGATCGCATACGCAACTTTTTTCTGAATCATATTTGATTTATCTGCCATCGCACACAGTTTTCGTTATTGGCGACGGAGCTATAACTATATCGTTTGCGATTCATGCATCGCACACAGTTTCGTCGAAGGGTCTCTGATTGATGTGTGGTCTTTGGACCATCCTGCAGTAGTGGTCGTACCGAACCAAAACTTGGTTACACCGAGTTGCTAGCGTTTGGCTTTAGAATCAGTCGAAGGAAAACTCGGTAGGGCCGATTGTGGAAAGTTGGTGGCACCGAGTTTGACTTTTAGGAATTTGACAGAATATATTGTGGGAGAATTCTTGAGGGTTTTTGGTGGCTAATCTCTAAGCACTTGAGCAACCAGATCATCATAGATACCTCATCCCCTTTTAATAGTATTGGCTTTCCTATGGACTCAAGTGTGATTTCTCACATAAATGCAAAATGTAGAGTCTTGAAGCTTTTGCCAATTGATGTTTCAAGCATCTAGGGTATCTCCTCACAATCCTAGCAAACCCATCCATTGAACTTTTCCTGAAATATACTTGATAAAATCATTAGTCCAATGAAATATATGTTGTTATTAATTACCAAAACCACCTAGGGATAACTTGTGCTTTCACTAGGTGGTGGACGTTCAAACTAACTCATCCTTGGCCACTCAAGTCCAATTTGGTGATGATACAATTTCAAAGGTATTGGGTCTTGGCAAGGTGGTGACCTCTCCGGATTTAACCATTGAGAAAGCCATGCTTGTTGAGACCCTTGCATACAATTTACTTTCCATTCGTCAACTTGCACTCATGGGCTTTTGTACCTTTTTTATGTTGATACATTGGCCCTTTTGTGGAGCAAGACTCTTAAAGTAGCCTTTGTTGGGCAAGTCGAAAATGGTCTCTATGTGGTTAATTTTTTGGAGCGACCCACTAAGACCACGACTTGCCTAATGGCTAAAGTTGATGTGGGATGGCTTTGGCATCGCCGGCTAGCCCATGTCAATATGAGATCTTTGCAAAGTATCCTCAAAGGGGATCACATTCGTGGACTAACAAATGTGAGTTTTGCCAAAGATCGTGCTTGCAGTGCTTGTATCGAAGGAAAGCTACATGAGACGGCTCACCGACTAATGACTACCATCTACTCGAGGAGGCCCTTGGAGCCCCTTCACATGGATCTCTTCGGTCCTCCATCCTTCGATAGTCTTGGGGGAGAAAATATTGATTGGTGATTGTGGATGATTACTCAAGATATACTTGGGTATACTTCTTCAAGAAGAAGAGTGAGACCCAAAAAACCGTCACCGACTTTGCAAATGAAGCTCAACGTCAACATGAGGCAAAGATACTGATGATTAGAAGTGACAACGACACGGAGTTGAAGAACTAAACCTTGGATGAGTTTCTTGGTGATGAGGGGATCAAGCATCAATACTCCGCACCATATACCCCTCAACAAAATGGTGTTGCGGAGAGGAAGAACCGGACATTGATGGATGCGGCAAGGACCATGATGGCGGAATTCAAATCTCCGTACAACTTTTGTGTCGAAGCCATCAACATCGCATGTCATGCATCTAATCGGCTCTACCTCCGCAAAGGCTTGAACAAGACTCCATATGAGATACTTACTGGTAACAAGCCCAACCTCAAGTACTTCCTGGTGTTTGGTTGTAAGTGTTTCATTCTTAAGAAAGGTGTTCGTTTGTCTAAATTTGAACCTAGAGCTCAAGAGGGCATATTTGTTGGTTATGCTACAAACTCTCATGCTTACCGTGTCCTGAACAATTCCAATGGACTCATTGAGGAGACGTGTAACATGGTGTTTGATGAAAATAATGGCTCCGAAGTGGAGCAAAGTGGTCTTTGTGATGTAGGTGATGAAATTCCTCCCCAATCCATAATAAGAATGGGTGTGGGACACTTCCTACCCATTGAGGAACCCCTTGTGGCCGAAGCAGAAGTACAATGTTCTATGCAAATGGAACCATCACCAACGCAAGACCCACATGCTTCCGAAGAGGCCCTCAGCCAAGTGAACAAGATCAACCTCATGATGATGGTGATTCACCAAGAGATGCCCAAGATCAAGTTCATACCCCCCGAGCAAGCTCAAGATCAAGAGCAAGCTCATGAAGGCACTCAAGATTGTCAAGATGGTGCTCCTCAACCTTCTATGGAGGAGATATTAGAACGACGAGCCGCCAAAATCGCTTCCAAGCTTAAACATCAACAACATGTTTTGGAGAACGTCTACAGAAGCTTGAGTAAAGGGGTAACCACTCGTAAACAATTAACAAACCTTTGTGAGAATCACGTGTTTGTTTCTTGTACTGAACCCCTAAAGGTACAAGAGGCGCTCGAGGACACGGATTGGCTTGAAGCCATGCATGATGAACTCAACAACTTCAAGCGCAACAAGGTGTGGCAATTGGTACCAAGACAAAAGGAGAATCACAATGTCATTGGAACCAAATGGATGTTCAAGAACAAGCAAGATGTGAACGGTGTTGTCACTCGCAACAAGGCAAGATTGGTAGCACAAAGCTACTCCCAAGTCGAGGGTATCGACTATGGTGAAACCTTTGCTCCCGTTGCCCGCCTTGAATCTATTCGCATGTTGCTTGCATATGCATCTCATCATGATTTCAAATTGCAACAAATGGATGTGAAGAGTGCATTTCTTAATGGTCCTCTTAAGGAGTTGGTATATGTCAAGCAACCCCGGGGATTCGAGGATCCCAAGTTCCCCAACCATGTATACAAGCTCGATAAGGCACTCTATGGCCTTAAACAAGCCCCACGTGCGTGGTATGAGCACCTTACCGAGTTGTTGCAAGACCGTGGGTTTGAAATTGGGAAAATTGATCCCACTCTTTTCACGAAGAGGGTTAACGGGGACTTGTTCATATGTCAACTATATGTTGATTATATTATCTTTGGTTCTCCTAAAAAAGCTTTCAATGATAAGTTTGCGCACTAATGACCTAAAAGTTTGAGATGTCTATGATGGGAGAGTTGAAGTTCTTTCTTGGATTCGAAGTCAAACAACGAAGACAAGGAACCTTCCAACCAAGCAAAATACACTCAAGACATGCTCAAGAGGTTCAAGTTGGATTATGTCAAGCCAGCCAAGACCCCCATGCAACTCAAGTGCCATCTTGACATTGATCCCAATGGTAAAGCCGTGGATCAAAAGGTATATCGCTCCATGATTGGATCCTTGCTTTACCTTTGTGCATCCAGACTGGATATTATGTTGAGTATGGGAATTTGTGCACGATTTCAAGCCGCACCTAAGGAAAGCCAGTATGGCGGTCATGCGAATCTTTTGATATTTGGCTCATACCCCAAACTTTGGCTTATGGTACCCGAAGGTGCTTCATTTGATCTCATGGCATATCCAGACTCAGATTGGGTGGGAGATCGTGCGGATAGGAAGTCAACTTCCGAAGGGTGCCAATTCATTGGCCGCTCTTTGGTAAGTTGGTCTTCAAAGAAACAAAACTGTGTTTCTCTCTCTACCATCGAGGCCGAGTATGTAGCCGCCGCAAGTTGTTGTGCACAATTACTTTGGATGAGGCAAACCTTAAAGGATTACGATGTCAATTGTGACAAAGTGCCTCTTTTCTGTGACAATGAAAGTGCAATCAAGATCTCCAACAACCGGGTTCAACATTGCAAGACGAAGCATATTGAGATTCATCATCGCTTCATCCGGGGGCATATCAAGCGTGGGGAGATTGACCTTATTTAACTCAATACTCATGAACAACTTGCAGATATTTTCAGGAAGCCATTGGATGAAGCAAGATTTTGCGAGTTAAGGCATGAGCTAAATATCATTGATTCGAGCAATGTGGCTTGAAGTATTGCACACCCCCACCACACTCATCATTTTGTCTTGTTTAGATGTGGGCATGAATATAGGGGGAGTGTTGTTCTCTCAATGAACTCTCCCCCCCCCCCATAAATCGATCAAGTCTTTCACATTAGCCATTTTGTATTGTACTTGTGCTTCAAAGACGAGTTTTGGTCATGGGCCCAAGGTTAAAATCTTCGCGGTGCCATATTAATTGACTCAAACATAGGTGGCTTCGGCCACCGCCCCCTCCTAGTGAGGTGTTTGCTTTTTAGAGCTTGTTTGTGTTTTGTGTCACTCCAAGTTTGCTTTTCCTCTATTTTACATTTTGAACTTGGAGTGTCCCTTCCCATATGCTGGTTATTGTGACTCCAACCCAAGCCTTCTCTCATCTTCAACCTCATATATTGCATAAGCCTCCTTTTGTAGCGAGTTTGGCATAGTTGGTCGTCTTAGGCGGTACTACCGGGGGCGTGGGCGGTACTACCGCTTATAAGTTGTACTACCGTCGCCACCCGCAGTACTATCGCTGGAGCGGTACTACCCGACCTCCTTCCGCGCTATAGTACTTGGGCAGTACCATTGCTCCCTAAGCGGTACTAGCGCTTGTGAGTGCACGGTGGGGGTTATGAGACGGGCAGGGGGAGTTCCCACTCCCCCATACCCATTCATCTCTTTCCCCCTCATGGCTTTCTCTCTCTAGGCGACCCAAGTGCTCCGGTGGCCGCCGTCGGACCTCCGTTTCCGGTCGTTCTTCCGTGATTTCGACCTGTGGACTCGATCCCCACCCTCTCCTCCTACCATGAATGTCGGTGTTGCCCTCATTTTCCTCTCCTATGGTTCTATTTCTTGAATCTAGGCTTTAGGGCAATATGAGATGCATTCTCTGATTTTTAGTCAAATCGAGGCATGAGTAGGATGTCGAAGACTGCTAGTGAGTAGATTTGTAGTTCTATTGGAAAATATTTGCATTTGCCATCACCAGTAGTACTGGATCTGACCCGCCGTGGTGGTTACCCCGGTGACCTCTGCCCCGAGCGGTACTACCGCTCCTCTAGGAGTGGTACTACCGCTTATGGTAACCGGTACTACCGCCTGTGCTGCCAAAGTCACATTTTTTATTCAACTTCAGGTTTACTCTCTCTTTTTCTTTTGGCTTATGCATTGTGTTTACACCTGCTTGTCCCTCGCTCTGTGTTGTGGGTTCCAGGTGGTAATAGCTTAGCTCATCAGGAGCGTCGGATGAACCTAAGTCGTGAGGGTGGCTATAAGCACTACCGCACCGCAAGAGATGACAGTGCCAACCCCAATGCACCACCCAAGCAGAAGGCCAAGAAGACTGCCACTAAATAACCGTAGCTCCGATTAAAATGATCCACATAGGTAACTTGATTAAAAAATGTGTACAACCACATGGTGCATTTAATTTTCATGTTTAACAAATATAAAATATGTGATAGGCAGATCTGGTCCAAATTCAAAATATGCATATGGGGTCATTTTGGAAATACCATAAGTTGCTTCCGGCCTCATTTAAAATGCCTAGATGATGTAGTTGTTTATGCTTCACCGTTTGCCATGTTTAAAAACATTTAATCTTGTCATGTAAATAAACGAGAGTGAACTAAATGATTCGAACGTGGAGTTTCGTCAATATGCAACTTGTTGCATATTGAACTTCACTTAATTTGTAGTGTTTCGTTGTTGCATCTTGCCATGCCATGCATAACTAAATGGACATGCATCATACTTGTTTACGCATCATGTCATGAATATGTTGTGGTGTTTACCGTGTCATGTGTTTGTTTTCGGATTGCTTCTTCTCGATAGAGTTCCGAAAGCGTTTCGGAGTGTGATGATCCGTTCGACTATGTTGGTTCGTCTACTTCACGGATTCGTTCTTCTTCCAAGCGGGATCTCAGGCAAGATGACCATTTCCCTGGAAACCACTACTATCATTGCCATGCTAGTTGTCTCGTTTCTATCGCTATGTGTCGCTACCACTACTAGAAAAAGGGCTATAGCTAATATAGACATTAGTGGCGCACTATGTATGTGGTGCGCCACTGCTAAATAGCAGTGGCGCACCACACATGAGTGCGCCACTAATGTTTATATTATTAATGGCGCACCTGGTGTGTGGTGCGCCACTGCTAAGTTTCTCCTGGGCACACCCCCTCCCCAGACTTACCAGTGGCGCACCGTGGTGTGGTGCGCCATTACTAGTTTTAACTAGTAATGGCGCACCACACCCACGGTGCGCCACTACTAAGTTTGACCAAGGTTTGACCCATCCCCTAGACATATCAATGGCGCACTACGTATAGATGCGCCACTGCTATTTCAGGTAACAATGGTGCACCTACACGAAGTGCGCCATTGATATGCACCTATTCATATCGCAGCCACCACCCACCACACCCCCAGCCACACACATCCTTCTTGAGTGTATCTTATCCACTCCAGACTATCCTCTCTCCCTCTCTCTCTCGAGCTCCCTCTCTCTCTCGAGCCCGAGCCCGATCCCCTTTTCCTCCTCTCCGGTCGCCGGCCGATTCCGGCGTGCTCCGGCCGTTCTGGCCACTGCGCTCGTCGCTCCGGGCCCATGCGCCGCCGTTCTACCTCTGCTCCGCGGGGATTCGTCGTCCGCCCGCTATGTGCGCGGCACGGGCGAACCCTAGCCGCCCCGGTCGCCGGTGGACGGCGCCGCCGTGGACGCTGGTGCTTCCTTCTGGTCCTCCCCGACGCCGCCGTGTTCGCCCCCGTGTGGCCACACCCTGGTGCCCGCTGCGCCGGCGGAGACGGCGTGCAGCGCAACCCCGGCATGGCGTGGCACCGGTGTGTGCCTTCCTCGCCGTGGCGTGTACCTCCTCGCCGCGTGGGACGGCGTCCGGTGCAACCCCGGCGTCCACTGAGTTCGGCCTCGGCTGCAAAATTTTCCTGGTGAGCCTCCTTCTCTGCCCTTCTCCTTCCTTCTTCCTCTGCCACGATGGGGTGCCCGGCGGCCTCCACGACCTCGCCCACCTCGCCGACAAGATCTCCGTACGTTTAATATCCCCTTCCCCCGTCTTACCTGCAACCCCCCTGCTCTGCTTAGTTCTGTTGGCCACCATGGCTTCCCCCAAATTGTGTTCGTCAGCTGGGCAGGTTGGCTACGACAAAATGAAACTATCCAATTGTTAGTGCCTCTCAACCCCAACCTCTGATCAGTACAGCTTGGAGGAACATTTCTGCTTTCTGGAATCACATATATGGCAAGGGTTGCTTCCAAATGAATTTGTCCTTACTAGTACAGTTTTGGTAGCAGTTGCTATGCTTCCAAGTGAATTGTCGTTAGTTCCTAAGTATGATGTAAAATCAACAACATGGTAAAAACATCAGCAGCAGTTTTCATCTGTCTAGCATGTTTGATCTGATTGTACTGCATGACCACTGTGTAAAACAAAAATCTACAATATGATTGCTGGCTTGCAGCTGTAGTTTTAACTGGTTGTCTCTCAAGTTTTCATTGCACAGCAGTACAATTTTGTCACAGCTACCATGATTCTACATGCCATTTTTATGCTTCTAGCCAAATGCTTAGGGGTAAAATAAAATATCACTATGGGTATGGCCACCATTTTTTCCCTGCTGCAATCATGAGCTAGCTGATTTGTCATCAACTTTGCCTTGTGCGTCATTATCAGGGGTTGCTTCGAAATGAATTTGTCCTTACTAGTACATTTTTGGTAGCAGTTGCTGCAAGCAGTTACAATGGGCTAATCCAATTTTTTTGTCAGGTACCTGTTGATGGAGTCCTTATCAGTGATCACTCCTTCTCCATTGATGAATCGAGCATGATGGTAGAAAATTTATAGCTATTCTTGTACGCTTGTACGCTTGACGGGAGAACATATTGAGTTATGCTTGTACGCTTACTTTTGTCTTTTGGAACTAGTTTAGGTGAAGTATTAAGCTGACACTGCAAGCTGGTTGTTAATTGAAGGTAAACAAAGACCAGAAGTCACCATTTATGATGTCAAGTTGTAAAGTCGCAGATGGCTATGGTACAATGCTGGTGAGTCTGTCTGTACCCTATCAAATGGAGAAAATGTATAGCTACTTTCAGCTTCTGAAACCTTCTGTACTTTCTGATGCAAAGTAGAAGTGCAGTAAACCTCTGTTATTCATATTTTCCCTATGGGGACATAATAGATTTTACTTCTTGAAAGAATGAGAAGGTATCTTGATGCTATTACGGTTGTCAATTTCCATATTTTTGAAGTTTAGTTTATATGCCCATCACTAAAATAAGGAACTTTGGTGAGTCGTATGGTACACATGTGTAAATCTGCTCCTGAAATGTAGTATTAGTAGAATCACTATGTTACATTTCTCACATTTAAAGAAGAGGCATCTTTTTGTCATACATAATGCTTTTTTGATCGTATGAATTGACATGATTTTATTGTTCTGGAGTAGGTTCGCTTGAAAGGTGTTGCTACCTTCATTGGAATAATTGGACTTTCTGTTGCTGTTTCTGTTCTCTTTGTCCTCTTGGCCAAGAATATTGATGCATACACTAGTAAGAATCACAATTATTCAACACAGTTTCAGTCATAAATATTAGAGATGAGGATTCGTATCCTTAGGTTATTGCATTATCAGCAGGATATTAGCTCTCAAAATTTGTGAAATAGCATCTCCAATAGTTGAAGCCTTTGCTTCCACTTTTTAGGTGGGTGTATGGTCTCTGTTTTTTTGTTTCTTATAGAGTAACAGTAATGTTTATCCCATGTCTCCCAATAGTTGAAAGTTCTGAACTTTATGGTCAATATCTAGGTGGGTGTGGATGCCTTTATGGTCTCGATCCTTTTCAATTTCTAATATTGATGGTATTTTCCTCTTGAATTATTTAATTGGATGACAGATGTGGGTAGAAAACTGTCATTGCAAACTCAAGTATTTCGCTACAGTTGTCAGATCATGTTGGCCTATCGAGGATGTCGACACGGGGCTGCGGCGATGACGACGACATCGGGGCTGTCCCTACTGTGATTTTATAAGAACAGATACTATACCTGCATGGTTTCCCTTGTTTCCTAATTTTACTAAGAACAGATGCTATTACGGTTCCTGTTTCTTTCCTTTTCTGATTACTAGAAGATTAGTTTTAGAATTTTCTTTTATTTCCTTGTAATTTTTCTTTTATTGGATACTTGTAAAGACATTGTAATATTCTTATTATAATAAAAATTATGATTCTATTTCATTTTTTGTTTTTAAATTATTTTTCCTTATAGGTTGTTTTCTGTAAATTTGGATTTTTTTTTTGTTTTTCAAATACATTACTAGTGGCGCATTTCAGCCCTTATTAGTGGCGCACCTTCCTTTATTACTAGTGGCGCACCTATAAGGCTATTAGTGGCGCACCTAGAGGGAATACCAGTGGAGCACCTAAGGGTTAGTAGTGGCGCACCTGGTGGTGTGCCACTACTATCTGGATTACTAATGGCGCACCAGAGGTGCGCCATTACTATCTGTTACTAGTGGCGTGTTAATAGTGGCGCACCTATAGTGCGCCATTACTAACGAAAACAGGTGCGCCACTAATAGGGCTTTTTCTAGTAGTGTACCTACCACTTGTTTGTCAAGCCTCCCAAAATGCCATGATAAGCCTCTAACCCCCTCCACATCCCAACAAACCATTGTTTGGCTATGTTACTGCTTGCTCAGCCCTTCTTATAACATTGCTAGTTGCAGGTGCAGGTTGTTTCCATGTGACAACATGGATATCTTGAGATATCACAATAGTATTGCTATTTAATTTAATGCACATATATACTTGGTAAAAGGTGGAAGGCTTGGCCTTTTGCTCGGTGTTTTGTTCCACCTTTGTCGCCCTAGTTACTTGTGTACCGGTGTTATGTTCCATATTGAGCGCTCCTAACATGCTTGGGGTTGTTATGGGGACCCCCTTGATTTTCGTTTTGGGATAAAACTCTTATGGCAAGGCCCAACATTGGTACTCCATTTGCCTAATAACTAATAAAATTGCCCGCGGATAATTAATCAACCCCCGGGCCAGTGCTCCTCATGAGTGTTGGTCCAAACTAGAGCACCGTGCGAGGCCATCCCGGGGCAACTCGGGAGATTTCTATTAGGCTACCGTACGCTTCGCTTATCCGTCGTGTCCTGAGAACGAGATACACGGCTCCTATCGGGTCCGTCGACACGTCGGGCGGTCTTGCTGGATTTGTTTTACCTTTCTTGAATGTCTTGTGCACGGGATTCCGAGGATACTTCGGGTTATCTCGAGGTTGAGGTTTTCCACCGGGATTCCGAGGAAACTACGGGCTATCTCGTGGTTGAGGTTTTCCACGCAGCTTGTGGCTAGTTTGTGATGGATGAGTGGAGCACCCCTGCAGGGTTAAATCTTTCGGAAAGCCGTGCCCGCGGTTATGTGGCAACTTGGAAATTTGTTTAACACCTGGTCATAGCAAACTTGAAGTAAAATCAATTAAAATACACCAACCGTGTGTGTAACCGTGACCGTCTCTTCTTGTGAGTTCTGAATCGAGAGAGAACACGGTGGGGTTATGATTGACTCGTAAGCAGGTGTTTAGGATCACTTCTTGATCATTACTGGTTCATGTCCGATTATGCGTAGATCACCCTTCTTATTCTTGTACTCGTAAGTTAGCCACTCAAATAAATGCTTAGTGTTTGCTGGAGCCTCACCACTTAACCATACCTTACCCATTAAGCTTTCCTAGTCTTGATACCCATGGAAACGAGATTGTTGAGTCCCTGTGGCTCACAGATTACTACAACAACAGTTGCAGGTACATGTAATGTGATGCTTTGACGTGAGAGCGATGCTTGTTTGATTTGGAGTCCTTCTTCTTCTTCTTCTTCTTCTTCAACGATCATAGGAAGGGTTCCAGGCCGGCAGCCTGGGATTAGCAAGGATGGATGTCGCTTTTATCGTTTGATTTCATCCGTAGTCGGACCCTGCTCTTCTGTATGGTAATTGAATGTATTGTTATATTTGAAATGTTCATGATTTAGCTTGTGGCGAGTGTAAGCCAATTTCATATACTCATCTCCTCTTTACATGTACTTGTAACGATATCCATTCTTGCGAAACGACGAGATGCGTTTCTATCCCTATCGAGGCCCTCGAGCCAAAATAAGGATAGGACCGCATCTTGGGCGTGACATACCGCTTGTTACTACCGCCCTACCTTCTGGAGTCTGAGCACTCAGCGGACTCTTGGTGGTAGTAGGGCGAGGCACTACCGCCTATAGGCGGTAGTACCGCTCATGCGAGCGGAGCGGTACTACCTCTGCCTCTGTCGTTGCCCTATGTTCGAGCGCCTCTACACTGCAACCCTAGTGGTAGTACCGCTCAGGCGGCACTACCGGCTCGTGGCCCTGCGCAATTGCCTATGTAGCTGGCATTGCCACCCAAGCGGTAGTACCGCTCCTATGAATGGTAGTACAGCTTGTGTGCGGGCTGAGAGGGGGTAATAGACGGATTTGTTCCCCCACTATATAAAGGGGGTCTTCTTCCCCAAGAAGACCACCTCTTCCATCCCCAAGCTCCATTGCGTTGCTCCAAGCTCCATTTTCGCCCGATCTCTCTCCCTAGCCAACAAAACTTGTTGATACTCTAGGGTTTGGTTGAGAGGGCCCCGATCTACACTTCCACAAATAGAAATTTGATTCCTCCCACTAATCCCTTCCGGATCTTGTTACTCTTGGGTGTTTGAGCACCTTAGACGGTTGAGGTCACCTCGGAGCCACAATCCATTGTGGTGAAGCTTCGTGGTGGTGTTGGGAGCCTCCAATTAAGTTGTGGAGATTGTCCCAACCTTGTTTGTAAAGGTTCGGTCGCCGCCTTCAAGGGCACCACTAGTGGAATCACGACATCTCGCATTATGTGGGGGTGTGAGGAGAATACGGTGGCCTTCGTTGCTTCTTGGGGAGCATTGTGCCTCCACACCGCTCCAACGGAGACGTACTTCCCCTCAAAGGGAAGGAACTTAGGTAACACATCCTCGTCTCCACCGGCTCCACTTGTGGTTATTTCTTACCTTTACTTTATGTAAACTTTACATGTGTGTTATCCTTTGCTTGCTTGTTATTGTTGTTGTTGTTAGCATCATATAGGTTGTTCACCTAGTTGCATCTCTAGACAACCTATTTGTTGCTAAACCTAATTTGTTAAGAAAGGCTAAAAATTGGTAGTTGCCTATTCACTCCCCTCTAGTCAACCATATCGATCCTTTCAATTTTGATACGGAGTATATACTAATTAGGAGTAAGTGGGATGATCCCTTTCATTTTGCTGGAATGCAAGGTGAAAGAAAGATTGGGCATTCTCTCTCCAAAAGAGAACTGCTCAACCAGATTATCTAATATACCCAGGTACTGGACTGAAATAACAGCTGATTGAATCGCTATTTTGTGGTTGTGGAGCAAACCTGGCCAAACGGACCATTTTATTCGGGCCATCCCAGAAGCACGGCGGCCCGGCACGCGCTAATCGGGTCGTGCCAGGCACACAGTCCGCCTTGGGCCGTGCCTAGGCCGCCACCCTCAGCACGCGGGCCAGCCCGGCACGACCCGATTAGCGCGTGTCGGCATGAAGGACGACCCGGCCCGAGGCAGGCGACACGTCCCCCTAAACCCCTCCCAACGACACGTCCCCCTAATCCTAATTATAGACCAGTTTCTAGACAAACTACAAGTAGGGATATTAAAAAGCTATACCAAACTGGTAAAGAAAAAATAAAAGAAGAATTTTCTACATGCACTTTTTCAGTGTCGTTAACAACTGATATCTGGACTGGTCAGGCAGAGTAAGACTACATTAGTGTGGTAGCTCGTTGTAACAAACATTGGCATCTACAAAAAAGAGTCATAGGATTTGAGTGAATAGATGTATCACATAGTGGTCCAAACATTGCTGAAGTTGTACTCAAAGTTGTGAATGATTTTGATCTTGCCGACAAGGTTTTCGCAATAACTTTGGATAATGCTTCGGTAAACACCAGTGCAAAGAATACCCTGACTCCTATATTCTTCGTATATGCTGCATCCTTTTTAATGCATCAACGTTGTGCTTGCCATATCATTAATCTTATTGCTAAAGGTGCTTTACTTATGTGAACCACACGTTGAATGCATATGCACTGCAGTATCTTATCTTTCGCATTCAACTCAACGACTTGCAAACTATAAAAGATATTGCATTGCTCTAGGCACAACTCCTCATACGTTTAATTCAGACATGCATGTTAGATGGAACTCTACATACTTGATGCTTAAGGCAGTTATTCGAGACAGAGTTCCGTTCAATGGTTTTATTAATGCAAATTATGGGGTTGATCCTCTAATCAACAATGATACTTGGCATGTTACTACAGCATTGGCTGCATTTCTTGAGTTGTTCTATGATGCAACAATTACTTTGTCTGGGGCTTATTACCCGACATCTCCTTTGATGGTGCATACCATATTAGACATTGCTAGTCATCTCAAAGCATATGAAGGTGATGGATTATTACTTAATGTTGTTGCTGACATGAAAACCAAGTATTTAAAGTATTGGCAACATATTCCACTGTTGTATGCATTTGCATTTATCTTGGATCCTAGAGCTAAACTTGAAGGGTATCGTAGTGCACTCAATGTACCGTCTGCATCCCTAAGTTTAGATTATACCGATGACTTCAACATGGCTCGTGAAAAGATTTTTGAAGTTTTTGCAAAGTATGAGCAAAAATATGCGGGATTTCAAATGCAACGACCTCCACCAACACCTACTACCGGTAAAAAGAGAGGAGCATGGAGCAAGATCTTTGGTTCTTCGTCCTCCTCTACTGCCGGAAGCTCTTCCACATCAACATCTGTGCTTCAAGGTGGTGGGGAGTTAGCGAAGTACCTCAACAGCGACAAAGTCATGTTCAATTTAGATAGTGAGGAAGATTTCAACATACTGCAGTGGTGGCAAGAACACAAGCTTACATTTCTGGTGCTTTCCATATTAGCACGTGATGTGTTATCGGTACCCGTCTCTACGGTGTCATCGGAGTTTGCTTGCAGCCTTGCTGGAAGAATAATTGAGGATAGAAGAACTAGTCTCACCCTTGATATGGTGAGAACACTGATGTCCGTGAAAGATGGGGAGCTATCAAGAAGGAGAGCCCAATACACTACAGAAAACCTGGAACTACTAGCCATGTTTGAAGAAATGAACCTTGAAGAAGAAGACCCGGAAGAAGAGTAGTGTGGTCCTTTTCTTTTTCTTTTGTAATTTTCTTATCTTTTTGTAATTTTCTTTCCCCTTTTGTAATTCTAGAGCGTGGCTTTGTACTCTTTTACTTCCCAGGGATGGAAGGTTTTAATGAGGCAGCCACTAATAAAACTCAAGATTTATTCCAAATGATACATTGCCTCAATTTTTATTTTATGCATTATTGTTGCATAAGGTGCCTAACGTGCCATTTTTTGCTATAAAAAGGGATGCCCGCTTTCTCATTTCTCACACTCAAACTCCATCTCATTTTCCACACACAAACATGGCTGATCCAAATCAAAACGTTCTTCTGAGACACTCTTCCATTTGGAGGTACTACAATGAAGAATTAGTTAGAGATGAGGATGGTCTTGCCGAGCTTTTTGCAAAGTGCAAACAATGCGGTAAGAAGTTGCTCGTTAAAAAAAATGTTGAAACCGGCCACCTGATGAGGTACAAGACGACACACGTCAAGACAGACGAGGCGACGACTATGGCTACGGCTACGGGGCAAGGTTGAAGGATCCCAATTAGTCAGTTGTAGTCATTGTAATTTCTTTCCTTTCTCTATCTTTTAATCTTTTAGCATTTCTAGAGCATGGCTTGTACTCTTTTACTTATTTGGGATGGAAGGTTTTAATGAGGTGGGCGCTAATGAAACTCTAGATTTATCCCACATAATACTCTACCAAATTTTACAATTTTCTATAATTTTTTGGCCTTTTTCCGTTGTTTTCAGATGTATTACGAGAAAATAAGGAAATATGCGTAGGCGGGCCAAAACGGGACCGCGTGCCTGGACGTGCCGGCTCACCTAGCCCCCGTGACGTGCCTGGGCCGCTACCCCGAGCCCGTGGGCCGGTACGGCACGACCCGATTATTATCCGTGCCGTGATGGGCCCGTTTACGGCGGGCCGGCCCGTTTGGCCATGTATGTTGTGGAGGACTTGCGTGCAAACTTCGGGGCTGCTTGGTTTGTGACTAAGGTTGTCAAAGGTTGTCATATCTAAGGTTAGACAAGTTTGATCAAGTTAGGTGGGTGTTTAGTTTAAGCCACACCTTTATTAAACCATACTAGAATCTCACATCACATACACTGAAAAAATAGGGCAAAATTCCTTGGACTTGCCAACTTATGGCTAACTAACCTTAGAGCATCTCCAGCCGCGCCCCCAACAGGCCTCCCCGGGCGACTTTTTTACCGCCGGCGGGCGAAAATCGGCCCAGTCGCGCCCCAGGACCCCGTTTTTCGCCGGTTAGAGCCCTTTTTTGGGCCGGCGAACCCAGGCCGAACCCGGCGCGCTGGGGGGCTCTTGGGGGGCTCCGGCGGAAACAAACCAGCGTGTGGGACACCACTGTCAGGCGAATCTCGTCCTTTTCCTCGCCCGAGCCACTCCCCTCGCGTTCTCCCACATGCCGATTCCGGCGCCTCTCGCCTGTTCACGGCCACTGCGCCGCCGCTAGAAGGCCTCTTTTGACCGCCCCTTCATTCCCCTCGCCGGATTTCGCTTCCCCGACCCTCGCCCATTGACGTCCTTCGGCCGCCACCACGCCGGCAGGACACCGGCGGCTGCTCGCCCGTCACGCCTACAAGGAGTTCGTCGTTTTTCCTGCTCGGCCATGGACTCGGACGACGAGGAGGCGTTCGCGGCCCTGTTGGAGGAAGAAGCCGAGGCCGACACCGCTGACGAGGAGCATCTCATGATACTCGCCTCGCTGGCCGGCCTGTTCGTGAACAATGACAAGCCCCGGCGAGGTGGCTCGGCGCCGGGCCGACGCAAGAGTAAGCAGAGGCATCGGATGGAGGGGTATTGCATGCTCTACGCCGACTACTTCGCCGACTCTCCATTGCACGGTGAGAAAGTATTTCGGCGTCGTTACCGGATGAACCGGAAGCTCTTCCTCAGGATTGTTAATTCCGTCCGGGAGTTCGACAGCTATTTCGTTTGCAAGAAGGATTGCACCGGCACAGTTGGATTCTCCTCACTCCAGAAATGCACCCAAGCTATGAGGATGCTTGCATACGGAGCTCCCGCTGACATACAAGAAGACTATGGACGAATGGCCGAGTCCACCACCATTGAGTGTCTATACAAGTTCTGCAGGGCAGTGGTGGCAGTGTTTGGACCACAATATTTGCGATCACCCAATGCTGAAGACACTGCTCGAATCCTAGCACAGAATGCAGCAAGAGGATTTCCAGGGATGCTTGGAAGCATCGACTGCATGCATTGGGCATGGAAAACTGCGCATTTGCTTGCCAGGGGATGTACAAAGGCGCCAAAGGAGGTTGCCGTGTGGTACTTGAGGCAGTAGCCACACATGACCTATGGATTTGGCACTCCTTCTTTAGTATGCCAGGAACTCACAATGACATCAACGTCTTGCAGTGCTCGAATGTCTTTGCCAAGCTTGTTGAAGGTCATGCTCCTCCGGTGAACTTTGAGGTCAATGGGCGCCACTACAACAAGGGATACTATCTAGCAGATGGTATCTATCCGAGATGGTTCACATTTGTGAAGACTATCTCAAAACCTGTGGCGCCAAAGAAGGCACACTTTGCTGAGTGTCAGGAGGCTTGCAGGAAAGATGTCAAGCGAGCATTTGGTGTGCTCCAATCACGATTTGCTGTTGTCCGGTACCCCGCTCTGACCTGGTCGAAATCGCAGATGTGGGAGATCATGAATTGCTGTGTCTGCTTGCATAACATGATCATTGAGAGCGAGCAGGAAGAGCCAGTGTTTGACACTGAACCATATCACAGGATGGGACCTCTTGCAGTCGTTGATCACCAGGTACCAGCAACATGGGCTGCCTACCTCAATATGCGCCAGGAGATCCGAGACCCACAAGTGCATCAAGAACTGCAGGACGGTCTGGTGGAGCACCTATGGAGGCTCAAGGGCAACGCCTAGCTCGATTTGTTTTAATTTATGTTGGAACTTGCTTCATTGAACTATTTGATTTTTTGTATTAATTTCTATGATGAACTTTGATACGAAACATTTAGTTTTTTGTTGAATTTATGCCGAAAGAGCGCCGAATTTGTTGATTTTAAACCGAAAGAGCGCCGAATTTGTTAAAGTTATGCCGAAATAGCGTCGAATTTGGACCGAATCTGCGCCCATACTGGGCCGAAATCGCCGGTTGGGGGGCGACCGTGGGGCGGCGGCTAGGAACCCGAGCCCCCCAGGCCGATTTTAGCGCCGGTTTGGCCCCAGGCGGCGCTATTTCGCCCCCCGGGGGCGAACGGCTGGAGATGCTCTTAGATTGTGTGGCAAAGTGTGGCACCCCTTCCATTCGTCTTCTCAGCCTTAAGCGGAAAAAACCCTAGGGCTGACCATTTACGACCTCCAAAACCCTAGAGCCGTCCCCAATGGCGAGCCACGAAACCCCAGACCCGTCCCCTGCCGCCTCCTCCAAGAAGAAGAAGCGCAAGGCCGTCGAAGTCACTGTAGATGCCTCCTTTCCTGGCGCCGCCGCCCCCGTCGTCGGCTACTTCCCGACGGGCTACGACCCCCTCGCGGCCGCAGAGTCCCCACGTGCGCGGTTGTTCCGCCACGAGAAGCACCATAACCGCGTCGAGCTAGTGGTCGGCGCCCCTGGTGGAGGCCCCGACTTCGTCGGCCGGAGCTACGCCGGCGAGGCCGCTGCGCCGCAGCTCTGCGGCTACGCCCTCGGCGTCCTCGACAAGGCCACCGGCACCCTCAAGATTGTTCCCATCGCCTCCAACAAGGTGAGCATCTCCATACCGATGGCGCCAAAGTTCTTCGGTCTTGTTTAAGCAATTCTACATGGTATTGTTCTTAGTTGGTGTGAAATCTTATGATCCCATTTATATTTATAAGCAGTTCTAGTCCGTTTATAAATCAATTCTTGTCCTAAGAACTGACATGCTTGCTCAAAGGAACAAGAGATTTCGGGTGGGCATTGGAACTGCGCTAATCTGTAATTGGTTTTATACTTAAGCTCATTAATTCAATATAAATGCTGCAACTGGGTGATTCTGTAATATCGCTAGCATAATTTAAGATTTTGTGAGCAGATGTGTCTCCTCCGAGTTCCTATGGTTGGTCAGGTGGTATCTGAACTGCTGCAAGTGAATTTTCTTTCTCAGTATTAACATTATAATGGTTTACATTTAAATGTATCTGAGGTTTATTTAGTTTGAATAAAATTAGCATTTGTGATTGGAGGCTATGTAGCGTTATTCTGAATGTTTGTATTTCCAAACAGATTTTGAGGCTAGAGCCACACTTTGAGGTGCAGCAACCGGCCCATTCACAACAGTCAGCAGCAGAAGCAGTTTCTTATGTAGCAGATACTGAATTAAACAGACAAGATCTTACCCAGGCTTATGGGACCAAGAAAGATAAGGATAAGGTATGTTTGTGTTACAGGTTCTACTGTCTTTGCTGTTGACTATATTTGGTTCTTTTGTAATTATTTTATTCCATGCTGTGAGCCTGAGCGTTGAATTTTGTAAGGTAGTAGAACATAATGGTCATGGATGAAAGGTGTCACTGTTTTTTCTTGTTGTAATAATGGAAATATTTAGCATCAACTGTCATGGAGATAATATACCTCTTGCTACAATAGTTTTGTGCATTTAGATAAACTTGGCTTTTCCTCTTTTTTTAGTGTGACAAGAAAATGCTTTCTTGTATATGTATGTAAATGGTTTTCAAGTAGAAATAAGCTTCCACAGACTCGTTACATGTGTGAACATCATTTTCCATTTTAAGTAGGTCACCGTCATTTTCATGATGTTACCGGCTATTTTTTTTTCTTCTCCTCTTCTCCCATCTTAAGAGTGTTCCTCTTACATGCTTAACACAAGTTTTGGATACAAACATGGTTTGGTTCGGTTGAAGATATGTATTCCTATTCCTTGCAGGATAATAAGTGGAAGTCACTAAAAGAACAAAGGAGTGACCCTTCTGCTTATTTGGACCTTGATCTTGGAGAGTCCAAGACCACTGCAGATGCCACGGATAGTCAGGCATCAATGGAAGTTCGCAACATTCCACCTTATGATCCTGCTGCGGATACATCTGAAAAGGCATATCTCTTTGATGAGATCATTCCAAAAAATATACGGCCACACCTTCTAGACATTGTGGGACACTTCAAATCGGGAGAATTTGGTTTGAAAGGCTATGGAAGTTTTGTCTCGAATTGTGTGAATAAGTTACATGAGCTTCAGGTAAATAGTGATGGTTTTCTATGTCTTTTCTTGTCATCTGGTGCTCGCAAGATCTTGTTTTGTTTCAATACCAACATGCTCACAGTAGTATCCAGCTTCTTGAAACAAGCTTTATTCTAGACTTGAGCAGGATTGGTGAGAAGAAAAGCTGATATTTTTACATTGTCATGATATTTTTCTGCAGTGGATCTGTCTACGATGCATCCTTACTCCGTAAGCAGTTTATGTGCGATGCGGGGCACACGTTCTTTCTGTTGTTGTATTTGGATGGCAGATATTAAGACACTATTGTTGCTACTTTTCCATGTTTTTACTTTTTAGATATTTACTGAGTTATGCTGCCAAAATGATGGAAACTAACTGTCTGCCCAATATTGTGCTAAAGTTAGTTTAGAAGGTTCATTTCTAGAGTTGCTCCACTTATTATTCCATGTGATGTAAAATCAGTAGCTTTTGTCTTGTTTTGTAGGGTGAAGATCAGGAAAGGCTTGCTTGGATACTATCCTATATCACACATCTCCTGTCCTTGTTGGCGCGCAGCTCCATGTCCAAGCAGAAAAGAAAGGAAAAAGACCAGACCATCCGTGGACCAATGATCCCGCAGGCCGTGCACCGCAAGTTGTTGCTGATGTTCACGGAGCCAGGGTCTTCTTCCTTGTCGACAGAGAAACACGAGCTTCTGATCAATTACATTTTAGTACTCACACTTTTTGCTGATGACTTCAGATCTGAACCTACGGATATATGTGCGGACTTGAAAATGAACCGTCAGATGCTTAAACCATATTATGACCAGCTGGGATGCAAGTCCGTGTCAACAGGTGCTTTTAAACCATTTTTTATGACACTTCCAGCCCCCCTCAAGTTCCCACAACAAATCACAAGAAGGCGGCGAAAATAATCTTCTCAGTATTGGTTTCCATTTGATATGGTTGTGGTAGGAAAGGTACGCATTGCCACCGTCGAAGCTATGTGCCCTCAGCTCAGTTTCACCAATGTAGTGGAGAAAATGATGGAAGGTGTCTGTTCTGTTTTTATTTTCCATTGTCGCTTGGGAATTGCTACAAGAGAGGAACCATATTACTGATATATTATTTGCTTGCTACTGGAATTTGTTTTTTGATGCTACATTTTGGTATACCACCTTGCTGTGAATTGAGTCGTAATTTGCTTGTATTTGCTTTCTTTTGGAAAGAAATGTCACACCCTCGCCATCTACAGCAGGTGGATATGGGAGCGACGAAGGGCGCAGCTGTCTGTGAGCTGCTTCTGTGGACCCCAGGGCCACATGTAAGCGTTTGTTCTCTGCCTGCTATAAATGCCAGGGCTGGCGTGCTTGTAGAGCAGGTAGAAGGTGGAGCGGTGTTTTGGCTTCAAAAATAGCAAAACAAAAAGTTGGGTTATTTTTTGTGAAAGATGCTTGAGTACCTGATGTTCGTGTCAAATTTGTGAAGTTTGGACATCTGTGGAGCTCTCAGCCAAAAAAAAATAATCAGGCTAGTGAGTAAGTTTGAAATTACACACTGTTCAGAGGTTATTTTGTCTTTTTTGCCACGGGCTCCTTGAATGTCTGAACTTCACCAAATTTGACATGGGCATCATGTACCATTATTTACTACTAGTAGAACGCATGTGCGTTGTTACGGGCTAAAATAAAAATAAATGAAAAGTAAGGTGTGACAGCTTTCGGATGCCCCTACACCCTCATGAGCAGTAAATTTAAAAAAAATGAAAAAAAAACTTTAGGAGATCAAAGATGAGCAAACTTTTGATGCTCTTGTAAATTTTCAACCACAAATAACACTCGAGGAAGCCAACAACAAAGCCTTTAGTCCCAAACAAGTTGGGGTAGGCTAGAGGTGAAACCCGTAAGATCTCGCGACCAACTCATGGTTCTGGCACATGGATAGCAAGTTTCCACGCACCCCTGTCCATGGCTAGTTCTTTGGTGATGCTTCAATCCTCCAGATCTCTCTTTACGGACTCTTCCCATGTCAAGTTCGGTCTACCCCGGCCTCTTTTGACATTATCAACACGCTTTAGCCGTTCGCTATGTACTGGGGCTTCTGGAGGCCTACGCTGAATATGTCCAAACCATCTCAGACGATGTTGGACAAGCTTCTCTTCAATTGGCGCTACCCTAACTCTATCTCGTATATCATCATTCTGGATTCGGTCCTTCCTTGTGTGCCACACATCCATCTCAACATGCGCATCTCCGCCACACCTAACTGTTGCACATGTCGCCTTTTAGTCGGCCAACACTCAGCGCCATACAACATTGCGGGTCGAACCGCCGTCCTATAGAACTTGCCTTTTAGCTTTTGTGGCACCCTCTTGTCACAGAGAATGCTAGAAACTTGGCGCCACTTCATCCATCCGGCTTTAATTCGATGGTTCACATCTTCATCGATATCCCCATCCTTCTGCAACATTGACCCCAAATATCGAAAGGTGTCCTTCTGTGGCACCACCTGCCCATCAAGGCTAACATCCTCCTCCTCCTCGTGCCTAGTAGTACCGAAAGCGCGCCTCATGTACTCGGTTTTAGTCCTACTAAGTCTAAAACCTTTCGATTCCAAAGTTTGCCTCCATAACTCCAGCTTTCTGTTGACCCCCATCCGACTCTCATCGACTAGCACCACATCGTCCGCAAAGAGCATACACCATGGGATATCTCCTTGTATATCCCTTGTGACCTCATCCATCACCAAGGCAAAAAGATAAGGGCTCAAAGCTGACCCTTGATGCAGTCCTATCTTAATCGGGAAGTCATCAGTGTCGCCATCACTTGTTCGAACACTTGTCACAACATTATCGTACATGTCCTTGATGAGGGTAATGTATTTTGCTGGGACTTTGTGTTTCTCCAAGGCCCACCACATAACATTCCGCGGTATCTTATCATAGGCCTTCTCCAAGTCAATGAACACCATATGCAGGTCCTTCTTTTGCTCCCTATATCTCTCCATAAGTTGTCGTACCAAGAAAATGGCTTCCATGGTCGACCTCCCAGGCATGAAACCAAACTTGAGGAGCCCTCACCAAAAAAAATACTACTTAAAAGTGCACATAAACTTTGATTACTGATAGTTTTAGGTGAGGTCTCCTCGCATGTTATTTGAGGCTGAAAATTTGTAGGAACGTCGAATGTTTAATCATGTTTATTTGATGTTCCAAAGTTTCAGATTTTATTTATTTGAATTTACTCTTCATAGAGGGTGCAGGGGCACCCGAGTGTCGAAAGTCATGTCTCATAAATGAATCAAACAAATAATTTTCGAAACTCACTTCTTCCTCATACGCTCGGGAGTGCTTGGATATCAAATGGGTGCCCAGCAAGCTCGCCACCCCATGATGCAACCTTACCTTTTTCTACCGGACCCTCCGCTTCCCGCCCGGTTTCCCGACGTAGCGGGACATTTCTCGCTCGAGCTCTCTCTTTTAAAAATGGATAACGCCCACCTCACATTCGCCATGGCACCCAATCTTCTTTACACCATACTTACCCATGAACCGCCAATGAGGAATCCCCTGCCAATCGCCCGTGTTCGTGTCGATCCGCCACCACCATCAAGGGATATGAGGCGTGAGCTACCCATGATGCCCCTCGAGCAAAGATTGCATATTCGATATCTCCTAAGCCATTGACATGTTGTAACATATAGTTGAATGTCGCTCATTACCATGAAAAAAAATGTGATGGTTGTTGTTGGGCGTGCAACTAAGACGCCACTGTCACCGTTATTAACTCTTGAAACAACCAACAATGAATTTTCCCTTCTATCCTAACCAGAAAATGTACAAGAATGTCGTGCATTACCATGAAACAAAAAAAAATGATGTCTGTTGTTGTCAGTTGTATGATTGATGATTGTATATGGCAGTGAATTGTAATAAGAAAGGAAATATCTCATCAATGCTTGATTGATTGTGATTTATTTTTCACTATATGGTAATCAATCTTTGATGAGACAAAACCTGAGTTAAGAATTAATAGGAAAGTTAGGATTTGAAATCAATTGCTACGAAACTGGATTTCATTGTTTGGTAAAGTTCCCGTTTGTAACATGGCTGGTTAGGAAAGTTTAGAAAGGTTAGGGAAGTTTTTTTTGAGAGGGTGAAAAAACCAACATGGAGGGGTGGTGGTGGGATATGAGACGAAATAAAACCGCAGATTGACGCTATCAAGTCCCCCTTTAGAAGTAGAGATATAGGTATATACAATAAGATTTCTTTGTCATGGTTTACCTGTTAAATTTCTTAAATTCCATTATTTGTTTCCTGAAATCTACAATTTGTTTCCTAAAATAAATTGCATTCATTAGAGAGATTAGTTGATTTGGATAAGTTAGGAAAGTTACATCTGTGATGTTTTGTACGTTAGGGAAGTGTTGATTTGAAAGAAAAGAGTGAAGAGAAAAATAAATCGATGGATAAGAAAACCAGTGGGAAGGGATGGTGGGAGGTGGGACGAAACTATTCCTCAAAACTTCCTAGTCCGAAAATCATCCCCACAATTGATCTGTGGAGCAATTCATAAACTCGAGTGAGTAGAAAAATTAGTTAGATTATGCTCACTGGCTAAGGCGCACCTACTGACCTGATGGTGAACGGGCTCGTGTGACGAGCGTGGGGACAATGTACACACGATTTGTAAGGCATGCACGCACGATCCCCCCGTGATGTATTTACGGTTGGCTGTCATGTATGATTGATGATTGTATAAGACAGTGAATGGTAATAAGAAAGGAAATATCTCATCAATGCTTGATTGATTGTGATTTTTTTTTACTATATGGTAATCAATCTCTGATGAGACAACACCTGAGTGAAGAATTAATAGGGAAGTTAGGATTTGAAATCAATTGCTATGAAACTGGATTTCAATGTTTGATAACGTTCCCGTTTGTAATATGACTGGTTAGGAAAGTTTAGAAAGGTTAGGAAAGTTTTATTTGAGAGGGTGAAAAACCAACATGAAGGGGTGGTGATGGGATACGAGACAATCTACAATTTATTTAGAAAGGTTAATTTTCTTAAATTCCGTTATTTGTTTCCTGAAAAACTATAAAAAACATTCTAAAATAAATTGCATTAATTAGAGATATTAGTTGATTTGGATAAGTTAGGAAAGTTAGATCTGTGATCTTTTGTACGTTAGGAAAGTGTTGATTTGAAAGAAAAGAGTGAAGAGAAAAATAAATCGATGGATAAAAAACTAATGAGAGCGGATGATGGGAGGTGCGACGAAATAAAACCGGACGAAAAAAAATCCGGCGTAACAAACGAATCTACCATCACAAACGCAGACTGCCCCTTTAGGAGTAGAGATTTTTAACGATTTTACTATTCAGTGGGAGTAGATGAGCGTGGGCTCAGAGATGAATTATCGAGATATAAATTGAATTCTGAATCTTTGTATCTCACCCGCTTCTTCTACCTCATCCTTGGATACCTCACCTAATCTCCTCCAAATCATATCAAACCTGAGAGCTATCAATTGAAGAGAAATTGGGTCGTATGACTAGATAGACGAGTTAAAACATAGTTACAACGAGAGCAGCGTTACTGAGAGCAGCGGCAGTTGTACATGTTATCCTGGTCGTAGGTAGATCCATAGGGATTTGCGCTAGTGGGGCCATTGCAGCATGTACGGGAGGGGGGAAATAAGGTAAGCTGGCGAAATACGGCCGTGAACAGTGCTATACGGCAGCGCACGGACTCGTTTTTTTAAATCCACGGTGACGCCGACGAACCGAGCCGTGGATCGCTTCCGTCATGAGAAGCTGACCCATGGATCAGAAACGGCGGCAGCAGCAGCTACAGGCGGACCGCCGTTCGCGCCATGGGCGCCGCGCTGTCGTCGCCCTCGCCGTCCGGACAAGCCCCATGTTGCACGTCCTGCACTTCTCTTTATTTCCGTACATACATACAGGCCCGTCTACAAGGGGGGCCAAAGTGGCCGACCGCACAGGGCCCCCAAAATTTTGGGGCCCCCGATCGAAGAAAAAACCGAAGGTAACCTACAGCCTGAGCCCTAGGTCGTGACCTCCCCTAGTAACCTGCCCACGCACATCTGCGCCGCCTCCCTCCTCTCGCCATCTCCCACCCTCCTGTACGACGACTTCGACGACTGTTGGTTGCTGCATACTGCCGCCGGCGTTCGCTCTCCCGCGGTGTAGCCTCGTCCGTTAGCTGCTCCGTGCTAGCACCACCGCAGCGTTCTTGACGGTGCTCCCCATCCTCCGCCCGGCCAACCCAGCACACCGCCATGTTGCTGTTGCCGGGGTGCTGGCCCAGCCTCCACCCGGCCGACCCAGCCATCGTGCTGCTGCTGTGCGCTGCCCCTGCCTCCGCTACGCCCAACCTCCAAAGCTGAAACAATGACACCGCTGCTCGCCGTCTCGGCCACTGATGAGTAGGTAAGTTCTTGGACCCGGACAAGCAAACAACAGTACAAGATGCCTTTGAACTAGCATCCTGTATGTGTCGATTTTCACATTCATGCATTTAATACTTGAACCAATTGAATTAAAAAAAAAGAATTGTGTGTATGTATGGATTAAACCAAATTGATGCATTTTTATACATGTCACAGAAAAGAAGGTGCAGATATTTTGTTTTGTCGCCATGCAACAATATGAGTGTCTACATGCATGGGAGGAATGGATGGGCAAACTGTTGATTTGGTAATTTTTTTCTGTATCCCTTATTATTATTTGTATTCTTTTGTCATGTTTTATCTAGTTGGTTAGATCGTTAAGCATTGAGTTTACGTTCTATATATATTGTGCATTCAAGCAAATTTTTGTATGCTTTGGCATGAGGTGTTTCTTGGATAGTTCTTTAGTATAAAAAAATTTAAATTTTTAGGACCCCATTTTGCATTCCGTCCCGGGCCCCTAAATTCCTGGAGACGGCCCTGCATACATATACTAGTATGATGGCCTTCACTCACCGATGTTTAGGATTCAGAGGATGCACTGATGGCTCAAGGAGATTTCTTGTGGACAGACTGCCAGTCACTGAATTATCTGTCGAGACCCTTTGGTTTAAATACTGGTTCACATGAAGCTAGCTCCATCAGAATCCACCATAAAGCCAGCTTGATGAGAGTTTACCAATTTAAAGCTTCCAGGACCAGGTTTAGTTTTTTGGCTCTAGCTCCAAAATTGATTAAACCCCTACTGTTTGCTGTAGTTCATTTTAAAGTTTGGAACATGGTTTGATAGACCTTTTCTACCGAACAAAAACTTTGGAACCCAGCTCTTGCGCGACCCAATAACGTATGCTCTACCATCAGCCCCGACCCAATCCTGACCGCTAGTGTGCGGCAGCCGACGAATCAAACGGGTGAAGGCAGGTCGCACGCTACGGCTTGCTGCCGAACGAGTGCGCGAGAGTGCATTTGCCAAAAGCTTTTTATTTGAAACCGTGGTTGCTATAATTGGTATTTCGGATTCAGAAAATGCGCTGATGTCTCATGGTGACTTCTTGTGACAATCTGTCAGTCACTGTATTATTTGAATTTCGCATGTCTGTCATATGACTTGCTGAGTTTCAGTATGATACCTTCAAATTATTAGTAACATTCAAGTAACATCCCATATTTGCACATGGAAAGTGGATAACGCATCTCTGAGTGATGAGGAGTTGAAGAAGTGCCTCACAAAAGAACAGTATTACATCACCTGGCAGAAGGGAACTGAGAGGGCATTCACAGGGTACGTGTACGTTACCAAATCCTGACAATAATCTGCACTTGTGCACAATCTCCGTTCGCTCTTTCTAGTGCTACCACTACATAACATTGTTCTGTACTTCTGTTGTTTGTTTTTTAACCAGGGAATACTGGAACACTAAAACCCCAGGCATCTACCATTGCATCTGCTGTGACACCACTCTGTTTGAGTAAGCACTGTCACCTGAACATCCAAAAGGGACAGCCGCGTCTTTCTTCATCATTTAAAAAGCGGAAGATATTTGCCTTTGCACCTGAAATGCTCTCTGCCATTGTGCTCATTGTTCCCTGATGCTTGCCTGTGTTTTAGGTCATCGACCAAGTTTGATAGTGGTACTGGATGGCCGTCCTATTACCAGCCGGTTGGCGACAATGTGAAATACAAGCTTGATATGTCGATCTTCTTCATGCCTCGGACTGAGTCCCTATGCGCTGTCTGCGACGCTCATCTGGGGCATCTTTTTCGACGACGGATCACCGCCGACGGGGAAGAGATATTGCATCAATAGGTATGTATGTTTGAAACCTTTGCTTCGACCATCTTCCCTACATTTTGCCCTTGTTGTCAAGCTGCATAGACGAGATTTCTTTTCACTCATTCATCCTCTCTGCCCTGCAGCGCGTCTCTGAAGTTTAAGCCCCAGTAGTCCCTGGAAGAAGAATCAAGATGAAAATATCGGTTTTGGTATGAACTATTTCCAGTGAAGTAGCCTAGTCCTCCCGGTCTGCACATGTAAATTGATGATTTTCAGGTTTGTAAAGCCATTTGTCTAAACATCTGCATGTTCCTCCATGAGCAGAATCATTGGCCCTTTTGAGTGTGAGGTGACTGTGGGGCAGTTGGCCACTGCTTGTGCACCACACAGAGCGGCGGGGTGGGTGGCCGTTAGACGGGTCCGTCAACGAGCAACGGCTCGGGTAGGCTCAGAAAATGAACTGATCCATCCGAGCGCGTCCCGTTCCGAGGTACGGCATGGTAGGTCAGCAGGGCTTAAATTGCGCGGGACCCACTACTGAATACGGTGAAAATACAAGGGACACATACACTCAGGAATACTGAATACGCGTGCATCCCAATGAGAACCAACGGTTGAGATTCCGGCCTCAGCTATGCCCACGATCAGAAGCGAATTTTTGAGTTACAACGAACTACTCCCTCCGTTCCTAAACGTAAGTTTTTAGAGATTTCAATAGAGACTACGCACAAAGCAAAATATGTCTATATACATCTGTATGTAGTCCGTATTGAAATATCTAAAAAGACTTATATTTAGAAACAGAGGGAGTATTTCACTTGTCAAAGCAAGCAAATACAAAAGGTAAATCATCTGATTTGGACAAACGGCTGGCGAGTTATTCCACAATAGCTACAAGCCTACAACAATTTAGAGTGATATAACAATCCCAGACAGAATACATCATCAATCTAAAAGCTTGTTCTAACAACAGATAAGACGAGCCTTCTACGGGCAGACGGGCTTTCTTTCTTTCTTAGTATACACATACATGGCGTTATTTTTGCCTAACACTAACAGCTTAGGATTGTTCTGCTACATCACCGCCCACCTCCTTCTCTGCTCCCGCGCTCTTGTGGCTCTCGGTGCCAGATGGTTCCGAGCCGGCCCTAGCCGCTGCTGCGTCCTGCTTGCTCCCTCCAGCTCCAGGTGCTGCTGCTGGCTGGAGGTCGCCGGCCGCTTGCATAGGCTGCTGCATGCCGTTGACGGTGCCTGGTCTCATCACCATCTGGGCGGGGAAAGAAAGGGCCTGGGCTTGCTGCTGCTGAAGCTGCTGGTGCTGCTGCTCTTGCATCTGCTGTGGGGTCAAAGGGGTTCTTGGAGGGAACATTGGTACTTGTGACATGTAATGCCCTGCACCTTGCATAGAACCAGGCTGCACCATCTGTTTGCAAAATGGATAACTGAGCACCACATGTAGCACCACCTGTTTGCAAAATGGATAACGGACTAACCTGGGGGCGACTTGCAGGGTTCTGTGGTGGTTGGGCATCCGCGATAGCAGCCAGATACAAGAGATTCTTTTGAAGGTGAGCTTGATACCTGAAAGTCCAGAGCATAAACACTGTTATGCTAAATGCATCAGCAATATCACACATCCATTTACAGGGAAGCATTTGCGTAGGCACATCATATGATGACCACAATACATTAGAAGCTTGTGGTGTAGCTCTATCAATTGACAACCAAAACTAGCAACAACAACAACAACAACAAGTTGAGGTAGGCTAGAGCTGAAACGCATAAACTCATGGTTCTCGCACGTGGATAGCTAACTTCCACGCGCCCCTGTCCACGACTAGTTCTTTGGTGATATTCCACTCCTTCGGATCTCTCTTTACGGACTCCTCCCATATCAGATTTGGTCCACCCCGACCTCTCTTGACATTACCAGCACGCTTTAACCATCCGTTATGCATTGGAGCTTCCGAAGGCCTGCGTTGTATATGCCCAAATCATCTCAGGCGATGTTAGACAAGTTTCTTTTCAATCGGTGCTAACCCAACTCTATCACGTATATCATTGTTCCAGACTCGATACTTTCTTGTGTGGCCACACATCCATCTCAACATGCGCATTTCCGCTACACACAACTGTTGAAGATGTCGCCTTTTAGTCGGCCAACACTCTGCCCCATACAACATTGCAGGTCGAATTGCCGCCCTATAGAACCTGCTTCTAGCTTTTGCGGCACTCTCTTGTCACAGAACGTCAAAAGCTTGGCACCACTTCATCCTTTCGGCTTTGATTCTTCATCGGTATCACCATCCTTCTACAGCATTGACCCCAAATCTCGAAAGGTTACCTTCCGAGGTCAATGCTAACCAACCTTGGTGCGTGATATTGATGGTGAAAGTTGCTCATCAAGGCTAACCTCCTCCTCCTCGTGCCTAGTAGTACTAAAACCGCACCAAACCGCACCTCGTGTACTCAGTTTTATTTCCACTAAGCCTAAAACCTTTCGATCAAAGTTTGTCTCAATAGCTAACTTTCTATTAATCCCCGTCCGACTATCATCGACTAGCACTACATCATCCGCAAAGAGCATACACCATGGGATATCTTCTTGTATATCCCTTGTGACCTCATCCATCACCAAGGCAAAAAGATAAGGGCTCAAAGCTGACCCTAGGTGCGGTCATATTTTAATCGGAAAGTCATCAGTGTCGCCATCACTTGTTCGAACACTTGTCACACCATTATCATACATGCCCATGATGAGGGTAATGTACTTTGTTGAGACTTTGTGTTTCTCCAAGGCTCACCACATGACATTCCGCGGTATCTTATCGTAGGCCTTCTCCAAGTCAATGAGCACCAAATGTAGGTCCTTTGCTCCATATGGGGTCCTTAACCCAACAGACAAGAAATTTAGCTCAACACTCAAACCACTGGCAACAGTCCGATTTTGCAAAGATCAAGATCGTGCCTCTAAAGATTACGTTTTATCAGAATCCACAGAACAGGTAGTAATTCAGAGAGGAACAGGTGGAGTTAATCATAAACTTTTTTTATTACACAATGCAAATCTTGAATTTTACACTCCATTTCGTTAAAATCATCTAAACATGTGGAGGCTTAGGAATTCATTTAAAGTTTGACTTGAAGGCATTATGCTGCATTTCAGTCAAAAAAATCCTCACAAAAGGTAAAGACAACACGCATGAATAGTTGAAAACTGAAGATATGTCGGTAAAATCACACAGTAGGTGCCTTCCCTACACTATTTTTAGTAAAATGAAAAATACATTAGTAAGAATAAGAGAACCAAGGAGTACACTATCAATTGTAGGAACTTCATAAGTGAAAAGAGTTATTACTGGACAAAGAATGCAAATGATCAGTAATCACTGGGCCAAAACTCAAATTTACGTTGTATACACAGGGCAACCACAAATGTACTAGAAACATCTTATTTTAAGAAGAGTAATGTACCAAAAGAAGCAACAAGTTCAGATGAGCAAGACACTACTAACAATGATGCTGTTAAAAGACACTGACATTGTCCTCAAATCCGAGCATTATGTAAGATAGATCGTCTATTTCATTTGTAATCCACTGCTGTCTTTATAGTGTCAACCATTTTTCGACCAAAACATGTCTCAGATACAAAAGACAGGGGTTTGTATTTGGAATGCCATACACATAACTTCAACAAAAAACTCCCAACTATGCAGTTTCACGCTACATCACATAAAACGAGAGAAAAGGGTCAATCAATGCATTAGCAGTTTCATCGTTGTGGGGATATGGATATTGGGGATGCGGGAAAATGACATTTTTCGGAAACAGTATACAGGGAATGGCAGGTATAAGGTATTCTGCAATACATCATGTAATAAGTAGGAGTACAAAATATGAGCCCATAGAGGGTATATATGAATTAAGAGTACCTGAGAGATCTCTGACCGCAAAATATGAAACCAACAATAAACATTTCATGTGGTAATTGCAAGCAGTAAACCAAATTAGCAAGCCACTTACTGAGCACATTCAGCCAACTTTCCTAGGTTCTGATTTTCAAGGATGGCCAAAATAAGTTGCTTATTTTCATCCAAATACTGAAAAAGAAAACAAGTGTTAGTAAAAAGCTACTAGCCTACAAAAAAGTCTTATATTTTGAGACGTAGGTAGTACTATATATTTAATGAGTAAATATGATCATACTATAACACTAGGATTCCATAGTCATAACTCATCGATTTTACATTCATTGGTGCAATGTTGTGTAAGAAGTAAGAACTACACAAGAAACTTTATTCGTGAAGAAACACCGTCCCATATATTCTTAATTTTTTTATCGTGCCAGCATAGTTGATATTTCTTGAACTGGTCTTTTGGATAGAAATGTGTTCAGATGGAGATTGATTACTGAATGGATGATTTCTGACTCTTTTGGAGTTAAACTTAGTGCTTATATAACTATCAAGAGTCCATGATTTGGAAACACAGAGATGATGTTGCAAAAGGTCTCGTTGTAGGTATCCGAAGGGCGCCATTGAGGAAAAAGGTATGCAGTTAATTTGGTAAAACAAAGTCATTCATTTAGCAAAAATACAATTAACAAAATAAAATCCAACTCCATGCTTGTGGATGAGTGGCATCATACAGAAGGGGCTGATGAGTGGCATCATACAGGCTACATCGTGTGGTGGTTGGTGGTTGGTGATTGTCGATCGATAATTACAGTCACTGGGCACCCGCAAGCAAGCCACGTTCTGTGGCAGAGCAACCATGGTCCGACAGTGGTATTGCACGGCTGCTTGTCACACGTCGGTGGATGATGGACTGAGCGAGGATGGTGGAAACCACATTGGTCATGCAAACGATGCCGTCTTGCAGATGCACAAGGATAAGTCTGCAGTAGCACCATACAGCATGGCTGATGAGCCGTATCTTGTGGTACAGAACCACAAGGCTCACAGGTCATCAAGCGGCGGCACGTGCACATCGAGTTGGCAACATTCAGCTGCACGATGGATGGTCCCCAGTGGTTTTTGGCAGACAATGATATTTACCTCCTATCAAGCCTACAAGTGCATGTATATTAGCAATCCTATTAATATGTCTATTTCCAATCACCTTATCCTGGTTTCATTTTGTTGCTAAAACCCTCTTGCATAGGCATGCTTCTGTAGCTTTCTGAATGCGCCAACACATACAGTTAGCCAAGCGAGGAATCTGATGAGATCACCCAAGTCTAAGAGCGGAAGGAGAGCAAACTAGGGCCGATATTTCTCTAAGAGACACGAAAAGGGTGAGGACTATGGTTGAATCAATCGCTTGAAGGAAGAATCTGCGTAAAACCCTAGCAGGAAGGAGGCGCGGATCGAACCTTTTGGATCTGCTCGGTGGTGATGCCGGCCGGTGGGGACGCCGCGCCGACCGCTCCCGGGGGCAAGGACATCGCCTGCTGCATCGTCAGCGCTCTCGCTCGCTCCCTCCTCCTCCTCCTCTTCCTTCTTCTCGGTTGCTGGATTCGGTGGGGTGTAGCTTTCTCTCTGGCTTTACTCTTTTTCGAGGTGGTTAGGCCCGGTGGGGAAGGAAGGGAGGGGCGGTGGGTTTGGGTTTCAGAACTCAGCGACGACGAGACAACCAAAGAAAAGAAAAGGAAACGAAAGCAGGATGGCGATTTACGAATCTGCCCTTGCCCAGGAGATTTTGTTTTCATAGAGCAACTAATAGAATGCCCGTGCGTTGCCACGGGCTAACTAAGAAAATTATATATGAAGATCAAATAAACTGCAATTCAACACGTGGACGTCTGCATGCGAATTATGATTCTATTGATATGAGTATCGGTCCTTCTAATACTACCTCGTTTCCGATATATTAGGCCCACGCGTATTCCCAGATCGATGCGACGAACTTCGGCGTCGGCGATGCAAACTCACCCGCTCCGTGCGTAGCGTGTTTTGCTGATAGAGAGTTGATGCTTTTGCATTGACTTGATCGTGTGGATTGTATTGTTCTGATGATGCCGAATCGAACGACAGAGGAAGCGAATGCAGTTTAGTCGCTACATCCAGATGGTGTCTAGCGCGCGCCTAAAATTTAACATCCACATGTCGCAAGATAACCTGCATAATTATGGAACTTACATAGGTGTATACTAAAATTTTCAATAAAAATATATCAACTTTGGAAGATAATATATCTATAAAAAACTTTTAAAATCATCAAATGATCATGACTGTAAACAGAATGGATCTTTTTAAAAGAATGTGAGGTGGATCGCACACCCCCGATAAAAGAATGATTTTTTTAGAAGAATGGTTTGGACAACGCCGCGATCAATCTCTCTAGTCATTGCCTAATACGGCACAGTTCCCCACCGTCCCTCACATCTCTCTGGATAGTTCCCCACCGTCCCTCACAATCTCCCCCGTTCCCCATTTTCCCACTCCACAGCCGGCGTTCGCTGGTCAGGCCGCTCCTCCCCTCCCGTCACCACCGCAGGCGCTCCCTGTCAGGCCGCCCCTCCCTTTGTCACCTCCCCTTCACTACGAATCAGGTCGCGGAAGTGGCCGAGGAGGCCCTGGAGCTGCGCATGCTCACGCCGGTGCTAGGCGCCATCGGATGCGGACGCGTAGGTGCAGGACTCGCACGCCCTACTCTACCCCGCTCCTTCTTCGAATCCAGCCCCGAAGTGCTCGAGGAGGCGCTACAGCTTGGCATGCTCGTCGGCGACGCCGGGCCCATCCATCCTCCTGAAGCCGTCGCCGCCATGAGCCTCTCAACCCTCTCCCGCGTGATCGACCGAGTCCAGGTAAGTATCTCTCTCTCTCTCTCTCTCTCTCTCTATACCACGCCGCCTGCTCCTCTCCATCAATTCGGTTAGTCGCCAGGAAATCACCATGAATGTTCCTTTTCAAGACTCCGCATAATTTGTTCTGTTACAGGGATTTTTTAGAAAAGTTGATTTAACTAAGTATTACTTTGCTCTAGATTGTTGCACCTTCTGGTTGTAAGTGGATCCAAGTGTTAACATGATGCATTATTTTTTCTTTCAGATAATACATTATCTTCATAAAAATAAAGGATTGAAGTAGTTATTAGGTGAAGAGGAATTCAGTGTCATGTTGTTCTCAAGAGCTAAAATGGAACAAGAAGTGCATGCCTCTCATGCCTACACTAACTAACCAGGTAGCATTTGCAAAAATTTAAGCATACTATATTCAGACATGACACTTGAATATAAAAACTGACAATTCTTTTTGTAATAATACTATTAAGCTCGTCATAGTGGTTATCATGAATGAGTGTTGTGTTTAACCTTTAGAAGTGTGTTTTCTGTTACAATGTTCCCTTTGAAGACTATTATATGCTAAGGCATCTGTTTAGTTGGTGGTTGTATTGATGATGCGTCCCTTAATGATTTAGATTTCCCGAAGGAGAAGAAGGAGGTCCCGAAAGGGGATGGGAGCAACAAGTCTGAATCGAAGAGTATGTTTTGTTTCTGAGTTGCATTGTTTCGTACTTTTATTATTGTTGTAAGAAATCCATGGAGTTTCCTATGGAACATTTCATTGATGTGATCAGCATATTTGTTTACTGATTAAAACTTCCAGATTACCTTCGTCAGCAATTCGAAATATTTCTTAGATGTCTTACCACAAGCATTATACTGCAAAAGCATATATTCCAAACCAGTTCATGATAGATCAACAAAATATCATTGATGATCTCACATATTAGGATATCTACATGAAAAGAAGTATATATATGCCAAAAGTGCGTAGTTCCAATATAAATACGAATCAACATGATGAAAGCATATCAGGGGCGTGGGAGTAGTTATTGTTGCAACTCTTGCTAGTTTTATAAAACCTGTTCAACTGCGACATCACCGCTATATGTTTTTATTTCTCCAGGGACCGAATCAAGCACCCAAAGTTATTCTGCATAAGCGAAATAAATAACATAGTGATACATGTTCTTCTTGCCTTAACCCAATAAGATGTAGTAAACATAAATATGACAAATAAGAATAATAAGGGGATAAAAAGGATGCTAAGAAATTAACCATCAAGCATAAGAAGCACTATATTATCAATCTGACAAAAGAATCACTACAAATTCTATTAAATCCTATTTTAAATAGGGTTTTTCACCAGGTTCAGAAATCAAGCAGAAAACTGTAAGCAACAGTTTTCAGAGCATGTTCAAGGAGTGTTACAGGCCAACCATTATATTAGAATCTCATATTACAAATTTCAAAGTATACTTTGTGACACATATTGAACTACATAGTTCTTGTTTATTTCTTGTCACCTATTTGTTATATCTAACAGTAGGATTTTCTAGATCAACTCCCCACATAGACCCGCGTCGAGGGAGGAGGACGCAGTGGCCGACAACAAGGAGCGGGTGTGGGTGCTCACCCTCACCGCTAACACAAGTGTTGCGAGAAACTTTGTGCACAGTTTGATGCCTCCACTGGTATGAGCAAATCACCTGTTGTTGTTGCTTCCTTCTCTCTGTTTGTTGCCTGTTGAAGTAGCTAATAGATCGCTTCAGAATGTTGTGAGCTTGGTTATTGTACATCGTCTTCTAATGCTAAGCAAAAAATGAAGGCTGGAGGTTACATTGTACGCAACAACGTTTTACTTGGATGTAGTAGATGATTGATTACAAAACAACTATCCATAAATTGGTGCATGCTGGTTTGCAAAATGATCAGGTGGTGGTTAAGCTGGTAGTTTGATTGCGGCAGAATACTACATCTCTAGTGTTCAGTGTCAGAGCAAAAGAATAATATACATAAGCAATGTACCAAAAGGAAAAATAATCTAAACTACAAGTAATTCTCTGTTACCACGAGTTGACCATGGTTACGCCAGAAACAAGGAGAAAATAGAAAACCTCAACTTCAATGATGCTGATACTATTTCCATTTCTTAAACATTAGTTGGAAGTTCACCTAATTGAATCTAGCTCCAGCTGCCCCAAAAAGGTAAAAGAAGCAAACAGTGGAGTCTAGTTTCACAACGTCGGAGTGACCCAGGTAGTGTGCATCATTTGTGCAGGAAAACATAATCTGTAAAATCAAAGTGTGGTCACGCACGTTTAAACACATAGCATGCAGGTACCAGGTTTGTCACATACAGGAAAAGTTGGCAACTTACCTGTCATAGGATGCAGCAAATTCTCTGTAGCATAAGAGTAAATAATCTGTCATATTCAAATTGAAGAGAAGGGTTCCATTTTCACCTTAACAACTTTTGTTGCATTCACACAGTTTACGACTTTTCCATCACTTCGATGTGCACAAATTCCATACATGGAACAGTATCTTCTGCAGGTGCTACCCTAAGGAAGCAAACACAACAAATTAGCACCAAGGGCTCCATGAATAACAAATACCTTATTAAGCGCCAAAGTATTTTAAGCACATCAAAAATATTAACCTATATCAGAACCTATTGAGTTCCTAAAATAATATAACAAATCTCATCTTAATTGAACATGTTGCCCTAATAAATTACCTTGATGCAAAATTGGATTGCTGTGGGATTGTGAGATGTATTTGAAAAAATATCTGCATCTTGGAATGGAAAAATAAGGTTATAAGGTTATCAGGCTATGGACAAACCATGCTAACCATACAAGTGCAACCAAATCCATATGCATGAACACCACACTATTTGTAGAATGGGCTTATTACATATCCTGTTATTCTATTAGCTCCTGTAGGGAGCAACATGACCATGATTTTATCCAGCGTCTTCAAGTATATAAAATGAAGACAACACCTTCTAGCACCTAGGCAGGTAATGTAGATGCTACTTAGGCAATAATCTAGCAGCATATGAGAGGTTAGCACAAAATTGGTATGTTCTGGCCACCGATACAACCAATACAAGGGTCGAAACATTAATCAAAGTTTCAGGTGAAGCCACCAAAACCGTTAGTGCAACCAAGGATTATTATAGCATGAATTATTCATCTGTCCTATACAGCAACACGTCCTACTGGACAACACCCAGATGACATCTAACAAGAAAAAATAGAACAGAGAAATACATTTCAACAATTAAGTCAATAAAACAGATAAAACAACATAGAGTGAATTGCAACATAAATACAGATAAAACAACATAGAGTGAATTACAACATAAATACAATTTGAGGTTTAGGGACCAAAAGTTCATGTTTGAAATGCATGTGAAAATTCAACTGGGCTAGGAAAATTAGCAAAACCGTGGATAACCTACTAGCTGTCAACCAAAAGTGAGTCGAGAAACATCCGGCAACTTGGAGAGGAAACACATGCAACTCCACATAGTTGGAATTCAGAGAGGTGGGCGCGTCGATGAGAAATGCAAATATGTGGTATGTCAAACAATATATATTATTGAAAATTTCCTCAACGGTATAAAACATGATTCTAAAATGTACCCTCAATTAATAACACTAACGCACGGGCAGTAATTGCATAGCCGCTACCACCAACGCATGACTACTTACGCATGGCGATATTCATGCAAGCTACATAAGTTTCTTAAGTGCGGACTTCAACTTGTAAGGACTTCCTTATAGACGATGTTCTTCATTGAGGTCTGTAAGGACACAGTAGGTCTTTTTCGCTTCTTTGATTTACTGTTTTGCTTCTTGCCCTTCTCCTTCTCCTTCTCAATGAGGATCTTTATGTTTCTCTTCGCGGTGGCTCGAGACAATGCACGGGGTGTTCCGCATAGCTTTCTCCCGTTGTCGGCGCTAAGCACTCATCTCCCCTTTTCTGCTCTGGTGTTAAGCTATCTCGATGTTTCTGAGATGTTTCCCGTCTTTGCATGTTTATTTGTTCCTTCTTCTTGTAAGCTGCTCACCTTTTTGCGTTTATAATATCTCTTTGCTGTTGTGATAAGACATGCCCAGTGTTTGTGTCTTCTTCTGATAAGCTGCTCGTCTCTGTGCATTTATATGTTCGCTTTGTTCTCTTGTGTCATGTTGTTTCTTCTTCTGGTAAGCATCTCATCTTTGTGTGTTCAACTTATCGATTTGTTCTTGGTACCCTTCCTCTTATTTTTCTTATAAGTTGCTCTTCTCCGTGCGTTCATGACATCCCTTTCTCCCGTTGATAATGTCCCTTTACGTTGGCCATCACGGCCCCTCGTAACAGGACCTGTTATTGTAGCTATATCATAACCTACATTAGCATCCGAACCAGAACCATCAAGTTCAATGTTCTCATGATTGACTGGAGCTACAACAGTAATTTTATTTACCGCTACAACCATGCACCATCAGGGCTACAATATATTAATTATGTACCAAACACCAGGTAACGAGCAAGTGGACCGTGAGATGGATTGAATTTACCGCTACAATTTTTTAGAAATTCAAAGGAGGTGTGAGTTCGGAAGTTATACCTGGACATTCTTTGGGGAGTTCAATGGTTGAGGCAGAGGGGATTGTTGCTTCACGAATGAACATGTCGCTTGATGGCTGTGGGCCAGATAACATGGCTTGCGAAGGGATTATTCAAATTAGTAAAAACCAATTTTCAAGCCATTATCATATTGCCAACGAGTTGTACCTGGACTCTCTTTGGGGAGTTCAATGGTTGAGGCAGAGGGGATTGTTGCATCACGATTAAACAAGATGCTTGATGGTCGTGGGCCAGATACCATGGCTTGCGAAAGAGATTATACAAATTAGTAAAAACCAATATTGAAGCCATATATATATTCCGGTGAGTTATACCTGGACTCCCTTTGGGGAGTTCAACCTTTGAGGCAGAGAGGGTTGTTGCTTCACGAATAAATATGCCACTCGATGGTTGTGGGCCAAATCCCAAAGCTTACGAAAGGAATTTTTCAAATTAGTAAAAACCAATATTGAAGCCATTTGAATATTTCCATTGAGTTATACCTGGACCCGCTTTGGGGAGTTTATCAACATTCGTGATATCACCAAGAGGGTATCGGAGGTCATTTGTCGCCTCCATTTGTCGTTGTCGGAGTTGCTTAGCAAGATTCACCCTTTCCCAACGAGAACCAAACGGGGTCAAATCATTTGCGGACATCACTGTCACAGACAATTGTCATGGAAAAAACAAATCAACAAGTATCGTCTACTATTTTTTGATCTGAGCTTTACTATGTATTGCATTTCATCTTTTAGAACAGGACAAAGTGCATACAGAATATAAGTCCAAAGCCAGACTAATGAAGGATGAGGTCATGTAGCAAATTTGTCTCGCTGCGTACTGCTATTTGTTTTTAATGTATTAGCAAGCTTTTGTTACACAGAGTCCATGCTCACCAATAAAGAATTGACAAAAATCTGATCAGTTACACACACTATCCAAATCAAGGGAGCGTTGGCCTGCTATACAAGTCCTTGCATACTATTAACTTGAGCATGATGGACATATGTAGTGCTTCCTGTGATTACAGTAAGAAGTACGAAATGCAATTGTTGGTTAAAACATATATAAGTTGTCAGTTATTGTGCCTTACGACTGGTGAACTTCAATAAGTCAGGGACTGTCATACCATTTGGTGATAGTATTACACGGGCATGTCATGTGGTTCCATGGTCTTGCAGCAATCAGTAGGCTACAATTGGCATCATGGCGATATAAAATACGGATACCATATTTTCTACCCTTTTAAGTAGTCAGATTCTATGGTTATCATATTTCTATAGAGGAAAGCAGGAACTTCGCTTGCATATTTTTATTATACACGTGATATCTGTGGCAGGTACTCAAGTGGTGAGCGATTGAGTTCTGAACATGAAAAGGCCATTCTTAAACGATTACTTACATATCATCCACAATATGGAAACAAAATTGGATGTGGTATTGCGTCCATCACGGTACGTACTCCAGACGGATAAAAAAATGAATTACTGAATACTCCATACATCACGGTATTGAGTACATCACGGTTTCTGCAGATTCTCCCCTGGAAGTTTACGGGTTTCTGCAGATTCTCGCCTGGAAGTTTACGGCGCTGCGCTTATTTGGTGTACTTGAAAAATTACAGTCAGGTCATATGTTAATAATTTTGTAATTCATCAATGCATTGTGCGCCTCATACTGGATCTCAGAGTAAGGTGGGTTTGCATTGGACAAGTATGTTACAGGCTTACAGCTATTGAGATATGCAGCAAGGTGGAAAAGTATAAGCCATTCATACCAGACCATGGCTCCACCTCCGACTTCACACTTTGGGTCGCCGTCGTGGCGGCACCTGTGCCTCCTGCGTCGATGGCAAAATAGACTTCACCTCCCCAATCCGATGGCTATCTCGAGGGATACATGGCACGTGCCCCGCCCCACTTTGAAGAAACGATTTGAAAGAGAGGACAACGAAGTATATGACTGCGATATAACTGATGTTTGATGTTGTGTATGGAAGGTGAGATAGAAAGAGCGGAAAGATATATTGCGATTTGATTGATGTGTGATATTGATGGAGTCTGATTCTTTCCCGAGTAAAAACAGCGGTGGGTATGGAAGGTGTGAGATGGAAAGAGCGGAAAGATATATTGCGATTTGATTTATAATTGATGCTGTGCATGGAAGGTTTGGTTTTTTGGGCACGGGATGTGTGGTATTGGTGGTCTTCTTTCCTGAGTAAAAAAATCGATGGGTGTGACGACAAATGAAAACCGGCGGTGGTTTTTGGTGGGAGGGGAAATCGGTGGGAGGGTGTGGGAGGGAGATCGCTGGGGGTGGGGACATATCGATCGATGGGGAGGGCTGGTTACCAACGACGAAACGATGTACGTACAGCAGAGATCACCAAATGGACCGGCCAAATATGAAAAAAACATTAAATGAGAACAGAGGGAAAGAAGCCCCCTATCTTATTTCTGACAGGAAACTGAGGAGACTCAAACCCGGGCCGGCGACATCAACATTTGTGCTATCCATCACTTTACCCATGAGAGCTCCTCAGACCGGTCAGATATGATCCCTCTATATTCGTAGACTTGTTTACGAGCAGGAATCGACTACCCCTATATATGCTCGTGCAACCACATCCTTCATTTTCAAAATCTCAAATTCATGCATAGGCATGGACGCCAGTCATTGAATGAAACACGCAAATAATTTTATGTTTCAAACATAAAATTCAATAATTTCCAGTGTGTACTTACATATGCTTCACAAATCAATGATAGTTGCACGTGCATCTTTAGAAGTTCATAACATGCTCTGCATCTTGTTTCGGAAGGCAAAATCATGTACTCTAGACTTCTCCAAATCATATCCCCGTGCTGGCTTTTCGCCCTCATCCGGCAATCATATTATGTAAAATTATAGAGTAGATCATCACCTGCCAGAAAGTCTTCGGATCACATATCATTGCAGCTCCGCAAACAATACCCAACGAGTTTGGAGCACTCCAATAGCTCTCTCCACATCCTTCCTCACACCTTCTTGCATTGTGTAAAAAGACATCGCTTGTTACCTTGGGGATTGGATATAGTATTCACAAACACCTCCTACAGAGGATAGATACAATCAGCAATACCCTTGGTGTAGTCATGCACGTTGACAGTGTAATTCACGTCGGGGCATCCCCAACTGAACAACAAAGATCGTTGAAGCACATTCATATCGTTGTGAAAACCTGACACGTGAAAAAAGTATGCCAAATCCATAAGTCCTTTGATGCCACAACTTCAAGTATGATATTAGCATCGTTGGTGTGACCTTGGTACTACCCATGCAAACTCAACGGACAATTTTTCCATTGACAATGGATACAATCGACTAAACCGGGTTGTCGGTGACACAGGAAATGGGGTCCCACATCCTTGCTAAAGATGTGTCTGGCTTCTCTAGAGCTTGTCTGGGACCTTCTTGGACCAGCCTATCCCCCCCCCCCCCCCGAGCAACTGATTCTTGCATGTGGAACATTTGGAGGGACCCGTAAGTTGTCAAAAAGATCAAGCATAGGCTTGACTGTGACGCCCCCGTTTATAATCATGCACTAATCATACACACATCATGCACGATCATGAACGGTGACTCACATTAATATCACAACAAAACTCTATGACACAAATATAAACATAAATCTTCATATTACAAGCCCGGGTCACGGGGACCCATAATACATCCGTCATGATAACAAATATTATATGGGTACAGACATAGTTAGACAAGTTTTGCCTTAAGAAGGTTGAGCATAACAATGACACTAGATCGAAAGGCGAGGCCTCCTGCCTGGGACCTTCGGACTACTCCTGGTCGTCGGTCTTCACATAGTAAGCACCGCCGGAGTGACCTGCATTCGCGGTGGTACTAGCTGTTGCAGCAATCGGGTCAAATGAAAAGAGTAGCAAAACAATGGTGAGTACTTATCCAAAGTACTCGCGAGACTTACATCAAAACTATACTAGATATGCATCGGTATCAAACGAATGGGGTAGTATATGTGGACTAAACTACAGAAATGCGAGAATAAGGGGGAGAAGTTCATTCTATCGAAGACTACATCTTTCGGCAGTAGAAGAGAGGAGCGTATATGGATCATCTTGCACATACATGCAACAAAAACCTGCCCAGAGATCCTCCCCTCAACTCCCAGCGATGTCCGGGGGTATCTGTCTGTTATCCGGGTGTGTTTTATCAAGTATTCGGTTCAAGTAGTATAAGATCGAGATACATCTCCAAGCCGCCCGTTTCCGTGGATGTAGCTATACGAACAGTTTAACTTCCCTACATGGGTGCACCACATACCCGATATGCTCGATTACTTCTGACTGTACACACTTTTCTGGGTAATGCCCGGCCTCAGATGATCGACACGCCGAAGTCCTAACTAAGCTCTCCAGATAGGTCAACACGTCGGTCTACATCCTAAGTGCGAAGGGGTCATGGGCCCATCACCCTAAGCACTCCTACACATTGCACGACTGGCTGGGGACCAAGCTCACCTCTCTATACAGGCATGCCGCTCACCCCAACAATCAGCCCGCTCCATTGAGACAACTGACACATCTTACGTTAGGAATTGATGACGCCGAGGGCCCCATAACCATTATCCCACGCGACGTTTAGTGCGTATATGCCAGTGGCAGTCTCAGATCAAATAAAATCTCGTTAAGCGCGTTATTATGAAATAACCGCGGACACCGACCAGGGCCTAGGCCCACCTCTCTCCTAGATGGTCTCTGCCTGCCCTGTCGCTCCGCCACAAAGAATCACTCGGGGTTGTAAGGAACCCAGGCCCATCACTACCTAGATGGTACCACCTGTCCCTTCAGCCCCCATTCCGAATAGTAACATAAGTATTATAGTAATAAATAGTTTATCCGTGATCACCGCCCAAAGGGATCACGACCCGATAATATTGCATGGCACACAACAAGGGTGTAGGGTCACTGATGAGACTCTAGCATAACTATACTAAGCATAGTAGGATTGTCGGTAAGATATCAATAATAGTTAACAAGAACAGGCTATGCAACAGAATAGGATCTACCGATAAAGCATCAACCAAATCGACTCTCTGATGCAAGAAGTAGAGATAAAGAATACGCGATATCAGAATGAACAAGGGGGGGGTTGCTTGCCGGGAAGCTCTGCCGAGAAGGACGAGTCGTCGTCGACGTAGTCGTACTCGGGGTCAGCGTCAGTCTCGGGGTCTACCGAAAGAATAGACGAGAGGGGGAACGAAATAAATAACAGGCATACAAATGCAACACATATGCATGTCATGTTAATATGTGATGATGATATGCCTTAATGCATCACTAAACATTTAAAAAGAAGAGGGAAAATATCCCAGCTCCAGGTATTATTCGGTATATTGATCCAAGGGCAAATTATGCATGTTCATTATGTTAGAAGGGTTTGACAAATATGTGGATGGCATATTCAGATTCTTCATGGTTTTCTGTTCAACTTTCATATATAAATTATTTTCATCTGACTTATGGATTATTTTATTTGAATTTCCAAAGTTTTAAGCACTTTCTGAATTTTTGGAATATACTTAATCGAATTTATACATCAATTGCTACCCCAGTGGCTGTTCTAGCCACAGAGGTTGACCTATGGGGCCAGTCAACTGCCCAATCAGCAATTGATTGGTTTATGTTTGACTGGTCAAAGGTCCAGTGGGACCCAGCTGTCGTACATTGTTAGTTATATTAGGTTAATTAATTTTAGTTTACTTAACAGTGGGACCTACTGTCAGTTGCACATTAGGCTAATTAATCACTAAATTAACCCTAACCTAAACCTTAGCCCTAATTTAATAGGGGCCGACCCCACTGTGAAGTGGCCCAGGCGGGCACACATACACGCAGCACGCACACGACGCACTTGGCCATGGCCATGGCCAGCAGCGGTGGTAGCGAGCAACGGCAGCAGCCACCAGCAACGACAGTAGTAGCGGCAGCCAAAAGCGACGACAACAACAACAGAGCAGCTGTGGTAGCAAGGAGAAGCAACAACAGTGATGAGAGGAGCATGGGAGGATGGCAGCGGGTGGTGAGCGGCCGCAGGCGAGGGCGGGCAGCGGGCGAGGCCATGCATGTGCGGGCGTGCGTGGAGGCGTGGTCGGGCGCGACCGGTCACAGACGGTCGCGGCCAGAGGCCCGCGAGCGTGCCCAGGGAGCGCGGCGGGCACAGCTCCAGGCAGTAGTGGGGCGGCGAACTACGGCGTTGGTTCGAAGACGTGCTCGGGGAGGCTGGGGGCTATCGGAGTCGAGGGGATCGACGACGAGGCAGAGGCGGCGTCATACGAAGGGGATCGACGTGGGCGGCGTTGATGGGGTGAAAGCACAACTTCTCCCTAGGTGGTTTTGGTAATTAACAACAACATATAGTTCATTGAAATAATGAGCCTATCAATTATATTTCAGGAGAGTTCAATGAATGGTTTGGCTAATATTGTGATATGGATCCCCTAGATGCAATGAACACAAGTTGGCAAGATCTTCAAGACTCTACATTTTCTTTTATGTGAGAAATCACAATCGAGTCCATAGGAAAAGCCAATACTATTAAAAGGGGACGAGGTATTGAAAATGATCTGGTTTCTCAAGTGCTTAGAGATTTGCCACCAAAATCCTCAACCAAACTCTCACAAAATATTCCGTCCAAAACCCTAACTGCCAAAATCAGTGACACCAACTTTCCCATATCGGCCTCACCAAGTTTGCCAATACAGAACCCAGAGCCAAAACCCTAGCACCTCGCTACCACCGAGATTTGGTTCGATACAGCCGAAAAGTGGTTGCCACCTCTCTATGATCGAATTGTTTAACTTTGGAATTCCCGAGTTTTCCATTTCGGTGCCACCGAGATTTTGATCTGCCCTAGGTCAACCGAATCGGTCTCAATGAAAAGCCGAAAGTTGCAGCCTTTTGCACTAGTCGGTGTAACCGAGTTTTTTACTTCGGTTCCACCGAGTTGGGCAATAATGTTGTAACGGTTGGATTCTTAGAGATGGCTATTTATACCCCTCCATCCCCTCTCATTCAGAGAGATAGCATTCAGAACAAGCCAACACTACTTCCACCATTCATTTTCTGAGACAAAACCACCTACTCATGTGTTGAGATCAATATACTATATTGCCACCATATGGATCTTGATTTCTATCCTCCCCATGTTGCTTTCCACCCAATCAATCTTTTCTACCAAGCCAAATTCTGTGAGAGAGTGATTGAGTGTTGAGGAGACTATCTTTTGAAGCAGTACAACAAGGAGTTCATCATCCATACCACATCTATTACCTTTTGGAGAGTGGTGTCTCCTAGATTGATTAGGTGTCGCTTGGGAGCCTCCAAATCGTGTGGAGTTGAATCAAGAAGTTTGTAAGGGCAAGGAGATCGCCTACTTCATGAAGATCTACCCCGAGTGATGATACGTCTCCAACGTATCTATAATTTTTGATTGTTCCATGCTGATATATTATCATTCTAGGATACTTTTTGGGTCATTATTTACCAATTTATAATATTTTTGAGCACTAACCTATTGACCCCGTGCACAGTGCCAGTTGCTGTTTTCTGCATGTTTTTGCCTTTTCAGGTTTACAGTACCAAACGAAGTCCAATTGCCATGGAACTTTTTGATGATTTTTTTCTGGACTATATGAAGACCTAGAAGCTTCGGAAGGAAGCCAGGAGGTGCACGAGGGCCCCACCACACATCAGGGCGCGCCCTGGAGGGCGCCCTGATATGTGGTGGCCCCCTCAGCCGCCTCCCGATGTCCCTCTTCGGCCTATAAATTCTCTAATATCCTAAAAACCCTAAAGGCAGCCCCGAAACCCTTTTTTCGCCGCCGCAAGTCTCTGTTGCGTCGCGAGGCCATCTGGAGCTCCGTTCCGGCACCCTGCCGGAGGGGGGATCAATCACGGAGAGCCTCTTCATCAACCTTGCTGTCCTCATGATGATGTGTGAGTAGTTCACCACAGACCTACGGGTCCATAGCTAGTACCTAGATGGCAATCTCTCTCTCTTATGATCTTCAATACAATGGTCATCACATCTTCGCTTTGATCTATCCGATGTAATCCTATTGTGCGGTGTGTTTATTGGGATCCGATGAATTGTGGGTTTATGTTCAGATTATTCATGAAAAGTATTTGAGATGCCTCTGAATTATATTATCTCTTATGTGCATGATCATTATAGCTTCGTAATGCTCTCCGATCTATTGATGTGCTTTGGCCAAGTAGATTGATATTTCATCGGTGGGAGTGGTGCGTTGTGGTAGGTTCAACCTGGCGAGTTTCTATATCCCAGTGACAAAGTAGGGGACAAGATGCGTCTTTGTGTTATTGCCACTAAGGATAAAACGATGGGGTTCATTCATATTGTTTGAGTTTACTTTGTCTACATCATGTCATCGTTCTCCAAGCATTACTCTGTTTTACTTAATAGTCTAGATGCATGCTGGATAGCGGTCGATGAGTGGAGTAATAGTAATAGGTGCAGGCAGGAGTCGACCTATTTGCTTATGGATGTGATGCCTATATATACATGATCATTGCCGTGAAAATCGCATAACTATCCGCTTTTCTATCAATTGCCCAACAGTAATTTGTTACCCATCGTATGCTGCCTACATGAGAGATGCCGCTAGGGAACACTATGGCCCCGGGGTCTATTCACTTATATATTTGCAAACACTATTATTACCTCATTTAATTTATTTATGTTTTATTTATTTTGCATTTATCAACAATTATCTACACAACTCATTTGCTTGGAAATAACGAGATCAAGGGGATTGACAACCCTCTTGCCCGCGTTGGTTGCAAGTCGTTTGTTCATTTGTGTGTAGCCGCTGAAGACGGTTGAGGATTGATATTCCTATGGGTTTGATAAACCTTGGTCTCATAACTAAGGGAAATACTTATCTGCTTTGTGCTGCAATTACCCGTTCCTCTCACAGAAAACCCAACGCAGATCACAAGTATTAGGAAGGATTTCTGGCACCGTTGCCGGGGAATATCATCATCAACAATCAAGTAACTTTGCACAAATTTTCATTCACTTGTTCTTCTTTTTATTTTCTGTTATATTTAGCTTGTCTCATAAAAATAAAAAATACAAAAATATTTACTTTACTAGTTTGCTTGTTTCGTCTCTAGTTTGCTTGCTTGCCTAACTATGTTATCGTGTTCTTTTTCAAAAACAAATAGAAAGTTTAAAACAAAAATTTAAAGATAAATGGGTCCTCATCCACTTGCTAATCTTTTCAAAAGACCTAATTATGTTGAACCAATTGCTAGTGAGTTGAGTTCACTAGAATTTCCTTATGAGGTCTTGCTTGAAAATCATGAATCTAAAAATTGTGATGAAGTGTTAAAAGAAATTTATAAAGTGATTCATTATAGTTCCTTGAATGAAAAGCATGATTGCCATGTTGCTAGTATAAATTCTATGAATATCAATTCTGCTAAAGATCATGATTGGGGTGATAATCACGATGTTCCTTGTGATCTTGATAATTTTAGCCTTCATGATGAATCTATTATTGAGTATGATATTCGCAACACTACTAAAAGTGGGGTTGGAAGAGTTTCAACTTTAGGTAATAATGATCCTACTACTTTGGAGAATGATCAAGATTATGATAGTTATATTGTTGAGTTTGATTATGATCCTACACATAATGAGAGAGGCAAACATGGTTATAAGAACTTGCATGTTACTCAATTACCTCTCTTTGTGTTGAAATTGTTAATGCTTCACTCTTCCTACGTGCATATGTTAGACACTTCTTGTCTTGATAATTTGATTGCTTATAAAATGCCTATGCATAGGAATTATGTTAGACTTAAATGTGTTTGTCAAATGTTTTATGATGCTCTCTTTGATCTTTAACTCTTGTCTTTTATGTGAGCATCATTATTATCCTAAGCCTATCTTGATGGCTATAAAGAAAGAGCTTGTTGGGAGACAACCCAATAGTTATCATTTATTTCTGTTTATTTTTAATAGCATGATTATTGCCTCTGTAATAATTATGTTTTTGTGTTTAAATTAGTGTTTGTGCCAAGTAAAGCCTTTGGGATGACTCACAAGATGAGTAGAATCGATGCTGAAACAAAACAGAAACTTTTGACTCCAGTACAGGAATTTTCATTTTTTTCTGGAGAGTTATAATGATCTGAAATTTTTACACAGTGTTGATATACAAATTTTCGAGGTTGTCCTATGTTTTCAGAATTTTTAGAGTTACAGAAGTATAGGTTCTCTACACATTGCTACAGACTATTCTGTTTTAAACAGATTCTGTTTTTGCTTGCATAGTTGCCTGTTTTGATTATGCTATGGATTGTATCGGGGGGTATAAGCCATGGAGAAGTTAGAATACAGTACCTATTATGCATTTATGAAATTTTAATCAATTTATAACAGTACTTAAAGTATGCAATATGTTTCTTATGCTAACGGATCTCACGAGGTTTTGTTGAGTTTTGTGTGATTGAAGCTTTCAAGTTTTGGGTGTTATCTTGATGGACAAAGGAATAAGGAGTAGCAAGAGCCTAATCTTGGGGATTCCCAAGGCACCCCAAAGTAATATTTTAAAGGAGACTCAAGCGTCTAAGCTTGGGGATGCCCTGGAAGGCATCCCCTCTTTCGTCTCAAATCCATCGGTATGTCACTTGAAGCTATATTTTTATTCGTCACATGATATGAGTTTTGCTTGGAGCATCGTTTGCTTTAGTTTTCTTTTTTACTTTCAGTTTGCCACAATCATTGTTATCTGGACACACCTATTTAAGATAGACACACCTTCATCATAATTTTTTAGAATACTCTATGTGCTTCACTTATATCTTTTGAGCTTAGCAGTTGCTCTAGTACTTCACTTATATCTTTTTGAGCACCGTGGCGTGTAGATTTTAAAGAAATGATTTCACTCTCGTTCTTCACTTATATTTGTTTGAGAGTTAATAAATAGTGACAGTAATTTGCATGGGTCATAAAGACTAGTCCAAAATTATTAGGTATTCAATGAGTGATAATCAAAACCATCATGTAGCACATATAAAGAAATTGTGGGTTAATGATATTGATGTAGTAATGCGAAATAGGTGGGAGTTCATAATTGTTAAACCGTAAAAGTGTCGATATTAAGAGGGGTTGACCTTTTTTTCATCTAAAAATTAAAAAGGCATGGTGATGATGTGTGAGCATTTCTATTCATCGTTGAAATCCTAGTGTTGTTTCGGGTCGGAAGCGCGCGATGGTTAACTCCTACAAACCTCTTCCCTCGGGGCATGCGATTAGTACTTTGATTTATGATAAACTAATAAAACTTTGCAATAAGTATATGAGTTATTTATGATTAATGTGAAACCATGGACATACGCAACCTCACCTTTTCATAATTTGCTAGCCTCTTCGGTACCGTGCATAGCCCGTTCTCACCTCGAGGATCGGTGCAACTTTCGCCGGTGCATCCAAACCCCGTGACATGATACGCTCTGTTGCAATTAAGCCTTATTATATCTTCCTCAAAACAGACACCATACCTACCTATCTTGGCATTTCCATAGCCATTCCGAGATATATTGCCATGCAAATTCCATCGTCACTTCACATGACTAGTTTGTTCATCGTCATATTGCTTTGCATGATCATATAGAGCTGACATAGTATTTGTGGAAAAGCCACCATCATAATGTTTTTGATACATGTCACGCTATATCATTACACATCCTGGTACACTGCCAGAGGCGTTCATACAGAGTCATATCTTCATATCAGTTCTCCATATTGAGTTGTAAGTAAATAAAAGTGTGATGATCATCATTGTTAGAGCATTGTCCCAGTGAGGAAAGAATGATGGAGACAATGATTCTCCCATAATTCGAGATGAGACTCCAGACGAAAATAAAGATGGGGGAGGCCAAATGAGCCCACCATCCATTCAAAAAAATGAGAGAAAATGAGAGAAGGGACTTTGCTACTATCTTTTACCACACTTGTGCCTCAAAGTGGCACCATGTTCCTCATGTAGAGAGTCTCATGATATATCACTTTCATATGCTAGTGGGAATTACCTATTCATATTACAAACTTGGCTTGTATATTCCTACGACGGGCTTCCTCAAATGCCCGAGGTCTTCATGAGCAAGCAAGTTGGATGCACACCCCACTTAGCTTCATTAGAGCATTCATACACTTATAGCTCTAGTGCATCATTTGAATGGCAATCCCTACTCCTTGCATTGACATCTATAGATGGGCATCTCCATAGCCCGTTGGTACGCCTAGTTGATGTGAGACTATGTTCTCCACTCCCTACCCCTTTGATATCTACCACCATATTCTATTCCACCTAAATGCTATGTCCAATGGCTCACACTCATGTATTGCGTGAAGAATAAAAAGTTGATGCATATTGAAAAAGTACGAACCAATTGCCTGACTTGGACACCATGGTGCTTAACATTTGTATTAATGTGGTGAAGATGGAGCCATGCCTTGCTAATACAATAAGATGGATGGGGGGGTAAACATTTCTTAAGAATCGTATACTTTTAAGAATTAACAATTCTGTTTCTTACACTTTGAATATTGCTATGTTAATATATGTTGATTCATCTTTTCTCAATGAGCATACCTGAATAAGACTACATAGTGGATAGCATGTCACATCAAAAATTCTGTTTTTATCATTTACCTACTCGAGGACGAGCAGGAACTAAGCTTGGGGATGCTTGATACGTCTCCAACGTATCTATAATTTTTTATTGTTCCATGCTGATATATTATCATTCTAGGATACTTTTTAGGTCATTATTTACCAATTTATAATATTTTTGAGCATTAACCTATTGACCTAGTGCCCAATACCAGTTGCTGTTTTTTGCATGTTTTTTCCTTTTCAGGTTTACAATACCAAACGAAGTCCAATTGCCACGAAACTTTTTGATGTTTTTTTCTAGACTATATGAAGTCCTAGAAGCTTTGGAAGGAAGCCACGAGGTGCACGAGGGCCCCACCACACATCAGGGTGCGCCCTGGGGGCCCCTGATATGTAGTGCCCCCCTCAGCCGCCTCCCGACGTCCCTCTTCGGCCTATAAATTCTCTAATATCCAAAAAACCCTAAAGGCAGTCCCGAAAACCTTTTTCTGCCGCCGCAAGTCTCTATTTCGTTGCGAGGCCATCTGGAGCTCCGTTCCGGCACCCTGCCGGAGGGGGGATCGATCACGGAGGGCCTCTTCATCAACCTTGCTGCCCTCATGATGATGTGCGAGTAGTTCACCACATACCTACGGGTCCATAGCTAGTACCTAGATGGCAATCTTTCTCTCTTATGATCCTCAATACAATGGTCATCGCATCTTCGCTTTGATCCATCCGATGTAATCCTATTGTGCGGTGTGTTTGTTGGGATCCGATGAATTGTGGGTTTATGTTCAGATTATTCATGAAAAGTATTTGAGATGCCTCTGAATTATATTATCTCTTAAGCACATGATCATTATAGCTTCGTAATGCTCTCCGATCTATTGATGTGCTTTGGCTAAGTAGATTGATATTTCATCGGTGGGAGTGGTGCGTTGTGGTAGGTTCAACCTGGCGAGTTTCTATATCCAAGTGACAAAGTAGGGGACAAGATGCGTCTTTGTGTTGTTGCTACTAAGGATACAACGATGGGGGTTCATTCATATTGTTTGAGTTTACTTTTTCTACATCATGTCATCGTTCTCCAAGCATTACTCTGTTTTACTTAATAGTCCAGATGCATGCTGGATAGCGGTCGATGAGTAGAGTAATAGTAATAGGTGCAGGCAGGAGTTGACCTATTTGCTTATGGATGTGATGCCTATATATACATGATCATTGCCATGAAAATCGCAAACTATCCGCTTTTCTATCAATTGCCCAACAGTAATTTGTTACCCACCGTATGCTGCCTACATGAGAGATGCCGCTAGGGAACACTATGGCCCCTGGGTCTATTCACTTATATATTTGCAAACGCTATTATTACCTCGTTGCCTTTATTTACTTTTTATTTATTTTGCATTTAGAAACAATTATCTACACAACTCATTTGCTTGGAAATAACGAGATCAAGGGGATTGACAACACTCTTGCCCGCGTTGGGTGCAAGTCGTTTGTTCATTTGTGTGCAGTCGCTGAAGACGGGTGAGGATTGATATTCCTATTGGTACGATAAACCTTGGTTTCATAACTGAGGGAAACACTTATCCGCTTTGTGCTGCAATTACCCGTTCCTCTTCATGGAAAACCCAACGCAGATCACAAGTATTAAGTGAGGCTAGTCATCGAGCACGTAAGCCATGATGGAATAGGCAAGGTTGCTTCTTCATGGACCCTTCGTGGGTGGAGCCCTCCATGGACTCGTGCAGCCATTACTCTCCGTGGGTTGAAGCATCCATCTATATTGACGTACGATGGCACCACCTATCGGAACCACGGGAAAAATCTACGTGTCCCCATTGCATTTTCCTATCCCCACCTTTACTTACACTTGCATTTCTTTACTTTCCGCTGCTACACTCCTAGATTTGCATGTGTAGGGTGTGCTAGACTCGTTAGAATTGTTAAAACTTGCGAACCAATAAAATTGGGAAAATGTTAGTTTGTCAAATTGGTCAAGTAGTCTAATCACCCCCTCTAGACATACTTTGTATCCTACAAGTGGTATCAGAGCTTTGGTCTCCATTGCATTGGTTTCACAACCTAGGAAAGTATGGTTTCTAGTGAGGGAATTTACCACCGTAGAGGTCCATATTTTGATGGTACAAACTTTGCTAGTTGGAAACATAAAATGAAAATGCATATGCTTGGTCATAACCTCGTCATTTGGGCTGTTGTTCGTGTTGGATTGCAAGGAGAATTCTTTGGTGATGGAAAGGAACCAGATCGTGGAGCGACCACATAGGAATTGAAGATGTTGCAATACAATGCTTAAGCATGCGACATTCTATTCAACTGCCTATGCCTCGAAGACTTCAACAAGATAAGTCATCCTGAGAATGCGAAGGAAATTTGGGATACTTTGGTTGATATGCACGAAGGAAGCGAATCCATCAGGGAATCTTAGTTGGATGTGATTCAGAATCAACTTGACAAGTTCAAGATGAAGGATGGCAAAGGGTCACGAAAATGTACTCTAGGCTTGCTCTCGTCACAAATGAGATAGCCGACTTAGGAAGTGAAGAGATGACCGACAAATTATCATCAAGAAAATCCTTAGAGCCTTGGATGGAAAGTACACCGTGTGCACATTGATCCAAATGATGCCAAACTACATAGATCTCAAGCCCACGGAAGTCATCGGAAGGATTGTTGCTCATGAAATGTCACTCAAGGACAAAGAAGAGCTCCACAACAAATCAAGTGGTGCATACAAAGCCACAAGTGACACCCCCGCAACTTCAAGTGACAACCTTGTTACCAATGAAGAGATAAGCCTCATGGTCAATAAATTCAACAAGTTCTACAAGAATATAGGCAAGGAAAGAAGCTCCAACCCAAATACGAAGATAAGCGTTCTTCTAGTCGTGACCGTAATTGCTACAATTGTGGAAGACCCGGACACTTCGAAAATGAGTGCATGACTCCTTCCAAAATAAGTGATGAGTCACCAAGGAGAAGAAGCTGAAGAGATCAGTCGCCTCGAAGAGAGAGAAGGGGTAGAGAATATCGATATGAACGAAGACCCTCCCGAAGAAGCAAGGACTCAGAGAGAAAGGATAAGTGCACCAAGAGCTACACAAGAAGAAGGCATCGAGCTCATGTTGGTGAATGGGTTTCCGGATCTGAATTCGACAACCAATCCGAGAGAAGTTACCACTCCGACTCCGACTATAGTCAAGATGACGGTGTTGTTGGACTAGCACTTGTATCCTCCAACTCCTATGATTTATTTGATTCACCAAATGAAGGGATTGGAAGTTGCTTCATGGCTAAAGGCCCAAAGGTATTACACCCCGAATACATTGACTTCAATAGTGATGAGGATGACTTGCTAGGAGATGATGATTTACTCTTTGATAAAACTAGTGATGTTAGTCAAAATGAACTTGATAATAACCATGTTAGTCAAGATGAATCGTTTGATGATGCTAAGAAGGAGATTGAGCGTTTAACTAAAGAACCAAACACTCTTAAGTTAGCTCATGAATCTACTCAAGAAGATCATAGAGAGCTTCTAAGAACTCATGAGAAGCTACACTTTGAGAAGCTAAATTTAGAGTAGGAGCATGAGTTTCTTAAAGCTATCAATGCCGATCTTCGAAAGAAGAGTTCTTCTTATCTTGCCAAACGACTACTCTTATCCACTTTTATGCCTCAAGTTAAATCTAAGAAAATTAGTAACAAGAGTAAGAAAGGTTCTTCATCTAGCAACAACAATGCTAATGCTAAATCCAATGATGTTGTTCTTAGTACTTCCATTGATCCCACTAATGATCCTCTTAGCCAAGTTACACTTGAGCAAGAAAACATTTTATTCATAGGAATTATAGAGAAAGGCGTCTACAAGAGTCTTGCCGAAAGTAAGAAATTTGAGGAGATTGTACGCAAGCAAGGATGGCACCGTAAGAACCAAGGTGTTGGTTTTGAACGAAAGTTCAATGCCAATGGAGTTGAATGGGAATAAGATCAATACCCCACGACATAGTTTGTTCCTCAATAAGATAAGTATGATCCTACTCTCTTCAAGGGAACACAAGCTCAAGATGATCTTCCACCACAAGACCACAAGCTAAAAGGAAAGGACAAACTTCAAGAGGAGATTGACTCATTTGAAGAACCACTGATACGTCTCCGTCGTATCTATAATTTTTGATTTTTTCATGCCAATATTCTACAACTTTCATATACTTTTGGCATTTATATTATTTTTGGGACTAACTTACTCATCCAGTGCCCAATGTCAGTTCCTGTATTTTGTGTGTTTTTTGTTTCACAGAAAATCCATATCAAACAAAGTCCAAACGTGATAAAAAATTACGGAGTTTTTTTTTGGAATATATGTGCATTTTGGGAAGAAGAATCAACGCAACACAGTGCTCGAGGTGCCAACAAGCCAACAGGGCGCGGCCAGGGGGTGGCCGCGACCTAATGGCTTGTGGTGACCCCGTAAGTTGGTTGGAGCCCTTCTTTCGTCACAAGGAATATAATTTCTAAAGGAAAATCACCTCAAAATTTCAGCCCGATCGGAGTTACGGATCTCCAGATATTTAAGAAACGGTGAAGGGGTCAGAAAACAGTCGCGAAAACATGAGAAAAACAGAGAGAGATCTATCTCGGAGGGGCCCCTGCCCTCCGGGAGCCATGGCGGCCATGGACCAGAGGGGAAACTCTCCTCCCATCTAGGGGGGATACCAAGGAAGAAGAAGAAAAAGGATGGGGGCTCTCTCACCCTCTCTCTTGGTGGCGCCGGAGCGCTGTCGGGGCAACCATCGTGACGACGATCTACACCAACAACTTCGCCGCCGTCAGCACCAACTCCCCCCTCTATGCAGCAGTGTAAAACCTCTTTTCCTTGCTGTAATCTCTACTTAAACAAGGTGCTTAATGCTATATATTATAATCCAATGATGTGTGGCTATCCTATGATGTTTGAGTAGATTTCTTTCGTCCTATTTGTTGATTGATGATCTTTATTGGTTTGAGTTGTATGTTTTATTTTGGTCCTGTCCCATGGTGCCTTCTGATATGTCTCCAACGTATCTATAATTCATGAAGTATTCATGCCATGTTTACAATAATTTTACATGATTTTGGTATGATTTTATTAGAACTAACCCGGACTGACGCTGTTTTCAGCAGAACTACCATGGTGTCGTTTTTTGTGCAGAAATAAAAGTTCTCGGAATGGGATGAAAATTTATGGAGAATATTTTTGTAAAATATAAAAAATACTGGAGCAAAAAGATACCGGAGAAGAGTCCCGAGGCAGCCACAAGCCTAGGGGGCGCCCCCCCTAGGGCGCGCCCCCTGGCTTGTGGGCCCCTCGGGAGTCCCTCTGACTTGATTCCAACGCCAAGTATTCCTATAAATACCAAAACCCCCAGAAAGAAACCTAGATCAGGAGTTCGGCCACCGCAAGCCTCGGTAGCCACGAAAAACCAATCGGGAGCCCGTCCCGGCACCCTGCCGGAGGGGGAAACCATCACCGGAGGCCATCTTCATCATCCCGGCGGTCTCCATGACGAGGAGGGAGTAGTTCACCCTCGGGGCTGAGGGTATGTACCAGTAGCTATGTGTTTGATCTCTCTCTCTCGTGTTCTTGAGATGGCGCGATCTTGATGTATCACGAGCTTTATTGATATAGATGAATCATATGGAGTTTTCCCCTCTCTATCTTCTTGTGATGAATTGAGTTTTCCCTTTGAAGTTTACTTATCGGATTGAGTCTTTAAGGATTTGAGAACACTTGATGTATGTCTTGCGATGGGATATCCGTGGTGACAATGGGATGTTCTATTGATCCACTTGATGTATGTTTTGGTGATCAACTTGTGGGTTCCGTGACCTTGGGAATCTATGCATAGGGGTTGGCACACGTTTTCGTCTTGACTCTCCGGTAGAAACTTTGGGGCACTCTTTGAAGTTCTTTGTGTTGGATTGAACATGATGAATCTGAAATTGTGTGATGTATATCGTATAATCAAGCCCATGGGTACTCGTGGTGACATTGGAGTATCTAGGTGACATTAGGGTTTTGGTTGATGTGTATCTTAAGGTGTTATTTTAGTACGAACTCTAGGGCTGTTCGTGACACTTATAGGGATAGCTCATACGATTGATCAGAAAAGATAACTTTGAGGTGGTTTCGTACCCTACAATAATTTCTTCGTTTGTTCTCCGCTATTTGTGACTTTGGAGTGAACTCTTTGTCGCACGTGAGAGATTTACATATGATTCAACTATGTCAGTATTGTTGAGAGAACTTGCACTAGTGAAAGTATGAACCCTAGGCCTTGTTTTCAAGCATTGCAATACCATTTTTGCTCACTTTTGTTACTTGCTACCTTGCTGTTTTTATATTTTCAGATTACAAAAACCTATATCTACCATCCATATTACACTTGTATCACCATCTTTTCGCCGAACTAGTGCACCTATACAATTTACCATTGTATTGGGTGTGTTGGGGACACAAGAGACTCTTTGTTATTTGGTTGCAGGGTTGTTTGAGAGAGACCATCTTCATCCTACACCTCCCATGGATTGATAAACCTTAGGTCATCCACTTGAGGGAAATTTGCTACTGTCCTACAAAACTCTGCGCTTGGAGGCCCAACACGAGTCTACAAGAAGAAGGTTGCGTAGTAGACATCAAGCTCTTTTCTGGCACCGTTGCTGGGGAGGTGAGTGCTTGAAGGTATATCTTTAGATCTTGCAATTAAATCTTTTAGTTTCTTGTTTTTCACTAGTTTGGTTTTATAAAAGAAAACTACAAAAAAATGGAGTTTAGGTTGCATCAATTGGTTCGTCTTTTTAATGTCTTTCGTGAAAATGATGGTTTGGAAAATTGCGTTCAATTGGTAGAGGAAGAATTTATGAAAATACTTAATGAGAATTCCTTGAATGATGAGAATGATTGCAATATTGCTAGTATGAATTCTCTGAATATCCATGATGCTAATGATATGCAAGGCCACAAGCTTGGGGATGCTATGTTTGAAGAAGATGATATTTTTAGTCCCCCAAGTTTTGATGAGCAAATTTGTTATGATAATGACATGCCTACTATCTATGATGATTATGATGATGGCGTGTATGCCATAAAGAGTGATAGTAACCATGAAACTTGTCTTCATGATTTTAATATTCAAAGTGGTTATGTCAATCAAGTATCTCATGATAGTAATTTTGTTGAGTTTGCTCCCACTATTATGAATGAGAAGAAAATTGCTTATGTGGAGAGTGACAAATTTTCTATGCTTGTGGATCATGAAGATAATGCTTTATGTGATAGTTATGTTGAGAAATTCCTTCATGATGCTACTGAAAATTATTATGAGGGAGGAACATATGCTTGTAGGAATTGCAATAATATCAAGTTTCCTCTCTATGTGTTCAAAGTTTTGAAGTTATGCTTGTTTTGCCTTCCTATGCTAGTTGATTCTTGCTCCCATAAATTGTTTGCTCACAAAATCCCTATGCATAGGATGTGGGTTAGACTTAAATGTGCTTGTCATGAGATTCATGATGCTCTTTTGCATGTTTCAATTATTATTCCTATACGAGCATCATTGAAATCACCATGCCTAGCTAAAAGGCATTAAAGAAAAGCGCTTGTTGGGAGACAACCCAACACTTTTACTTTATGTTTTTTGTGTTATCACATGATTAAGTTACTGTATTAATCATGTTTTCTGCCTTTTATTTCAATAAAGTGCCAAGTAAAGCCTTTGGGATGACTCACAAGATGAGTAGAATTGATGCTGAACCAAAACAGAAACTTTTGACTCCAGTACAGGAATTTTAGTTTTTTACTGGAGCATGATAATGATCTGAAATTTTTACACAGTATTGTCATATAAATTTTATATTGTTTCCTAAATTTTCATAATTTTTAGAGTTAGATGAGTACACTGGTTTAATAAATTGCTACAGACTGTTCTGTTTAGACAGATTGTTGTCATAGTTTTGTTATCTACTTATCCTATAGTCTCCATAGCCTATATTGGTAGATATAAATTGTGGAAACGATATTAAACAGTAGATGATGTTTGAAAATTATTGTGCAACATGTCTTGGCAGTACATAAAGTGTTGATTTATTCTTATGTGTACTAACCTATCTCACGAGTTCTTGTTGAGTTTTGTGTGGATGAAGTTTATAAGAATTAGGGAAACCATGATATGAGAGGAATTAAGGAGACACAAGAGCTCAAGCTTGGGGATGCCCAAGGCATCCCTAATTAATATTTCAAGAAGTCTCAAGCATCTAAGCTTGGGGATGCCCCGGTAGGCATCCCACCTTTCTTCTTCAACAATTATCGGTTAGTATCGGTTGAACCTAAGTTTTTGCTTCTTCACATGATATGAGCTATCCTTGGAATATCATTTTATTTTGTTTTGCTGTTTGAATAAAAGCATTGGATCTGAAATTTTGAATAAGAGAGAGAGTCCTCACATGGCTATTTAACTAATTGACTACGCAATGATCTTCACTTATATCTTTTTGGAGTAGTTTGTCATTCACTCTCGTGCTCCACTTATATCCTATGAGTAAATGGTTGAATGAATTGAATATCATAAATATGAAATTAAATATGCTTCATATACTTATCCCATGGGGAGTAATGACTTCACACATAATAAGTATAGGTGGTAAAATTTATTGAAAGTTAGCAAACACCGCATTGGTCACTTGAACAATTCATGAAAGAATATTGAAGGAAGAGAGATTCCACATATAAATATACTATCTTGGACATCTTCTATGATTGTGAGCTCATTAATTATTTTCAAACTCGAGCAAATTAGTTAAAATTGGACAAGGAAGACAACTTAATGAGTTATATTTGGGAATATTTGTATAGAAGTTATATTGTTATGGATCCTCCAACATGTGGTGCTTGCTTCCACCTCATACTAGCCAAAACTTCCGCACCAAGTAGAAATACTACTTGTGCATCCAAACACCCTTAAACCAGTTTTTCCATGAGAGTTCACTATACCTACCTATGGATTTAGTAAGATCCTTCAAGTAAGTTGTCATCGGTGCAAAAAGCAATAAAAATTGCTCCTAAATATGTATGATCTTTTATTGTAAGGGAAAATAAGTATTGTATGAACTTGTGATGGTAAAGAAATAAAAGCGATGGACTGCATAATAAAGGTTGCTATCACAAAGGGCAATACAACATGACGTTCCTTTGCATTAAGGGTTTGCACATCCAAAAACAAAGAGTGCATGACAACCTCTGCTTCCCTCTGCGAAGGGCCTATCTTTTACTTTCTAGTACTTACCTTTATGCAAGAGTCATGGTGATCTTCAAAACTTCCTATATTTCGCCTTTTCTCTTGGCAAGCGTCATGTGTTGGGGAATGATCTAGACATATATATCCAAACAAATATATTTGATCATGAATTATTATTGTTGACAATTATCTATATGATAAATAAGTTGGGAGGCGAAACATTAAGCCCCTATCTTTCTCTGTGTTCGATGGATGCTATTTGTTCTAAAAATATGCTTTGCGTGTCAATAATCATGGAAGACTATATGATAGTTGAGTATGTGGAATTTGCTAAATCAAAGCTCTTACATAGACCCTTCCTGAAAATAAGATGAATTGCGATTGTTCGATGACTAGGAATATGGTTTGTTAGTTTTCAAGAAACTTTCTGGTCTATACTTTAACATGTGAATAGCTTGTTACTTGATCATGAGAAGTTTTATGAGATGAGCTACTGTTTATGGTTTATATTGATGCTAGAAAAAGTGATTGGAATTATCATTGATCAAACTTGTGCACTTGCTAGCATTCACACTTCATAAATTATTTCTTTTATCATTTACCTACACGAGGACGAGCAGGAATTAAGCTTGGGGATGCTGATACGTCTCCAACGTATCTATAATTTATGAAGTATTCATGCCATGTTTACAATAATTTTATATGATTTTGGTATGATTTTATTAGAACTAACCCGGACTGACGCTGTTTTCAGCAGAACTACCATGGTGTCGTTTTTTGTGCAGAAATAAAAGTTCTCGGAATGGACTGAAAATTTACGGAGAATATTTTTGGAAAATATAAAAAATACTGGAGCAAAAAGATACCGGAGAAGAGTCCCGAGGCAGCCACAAGCCTAGGGGGCGCGCCCCCCCTAGGGCGCCCCCTGGCTTGTGGGCCCCTCGGGAGTCCCCCTGACTTGATTCCAACGCCAAGTATTCCTATAAATACCAAAACCCCCAGAAAGAAACCTAGATCGGGAGTTCCGCCGCCGCAAGCCTCGGTAGCCATGAAAAACCAATCAGGAGCCCGTCCCGGCACCCTGCCGGAGGGGGAAACCATCACCGGAGACAATCTTCATCATCCCGGCGGTCTCCATGAAGAGGAGGGAGTAGTTCACCCTCGGGGCTGAGGGTATGTACTAGTAGCTATGTGTTTGATCTCTCTCTCTCTTGTGTTCTTGAGATGGCACGATCTTGATGTATCGCGAGGTTTATTGATATAGATGAATCATATGGAGTTTTCCCCTCTCTATCTTCTTGTGATGAATTGAGTTTTCCCTTTGAAGTTTACTTATCGGATTGAGTCTTTAAGGATTTGAGAACACTTGATGTATGTCTTGCGATGGGATATCCGTGGTGACAATGGGATGTTCTATTGATCCACTTGATGTATGTTTTGGTGATCAACTTGCGGGTTCCGTGACCTTGGGAATCTATGCATAGGGGTTGGAACACGTTTTCGTCTTGACTCTTCGGTAGAAACTTTGGGGCACTCTTTGAAATTCTTTGTGTTGGATTGAACATGATGAATCTGAAATTGTGTGATGTATATCGTATAATCAAGCCCATGGGTACTCATGGTGACATTGGAGTATCTAGGTGACATTAGGGTTTTGGTTGATGTGTATCTTAAGGTGTTATTTTAGTACGAACTCTAGGGCTGTTCCTGACACTTATAGGGATAGCTCATACGATTGATCGGAAAAGATAAGTTTGAGGTGGTTTCGTACCCTACAATAATTTCTTCGTTTGTTCTCCGCTATTTGTGACTTTGGAGTGAACTCTTTGTCGCACGTGAGGGATTTACATATGATTCAACTATGTCAGTATTGTTGAGAGAACTTGCACTAGTGAAAGTATGAACCCTAGGCCTTGTTTTCAAGCATTGCAATACCATTTTTGCTCACTTTTGTTACTTGCTACCTTGCTTTTTTTATATTTTCAGATTACAAAAACCTATATCTACCATCCATATTACACTTGTATCACCATCTCTTCGCCAAACTAGTGCACCTATGCAATTTACCATTGTATTGGGTGTGTTGGGGACACAAGAGACTCTTTGTTATTTGGTTTCAGGGTTGTTTGAGAGAGACCATCTTCATACCACGCCTCCCACGGATTGATAAACCTTAGGTCATCCACTTGAGGGAAATTTGCTACTGTCCTACAAAACTCTGCGCTTGGAGGCCCAACACGAGTCTACAAGAAGAAGGTTGCGTAGTAGACATCAAGCTCTTTTCTGGCGCCGTTGCCGGGGAGGTGAGTGCTTGAAGGTATATCTTTAGATCTTGCAATTAAATCTTTTAGTTTCTTGTTTTTCACTAGTTTAGTTTTATAAAAGAAAACTACAAAAAAATGGAGTTTAGGCTGCATCAATTGGTTCGTCTTTTTAATGTCTTTCGTGAAAATGATGGTTTGGAAAATTGCGTTCAATTGGTAGAGGAAGAATTTATGAAAATACTTAATGAGAATTCCTTGAATGATGAGCATGATTGCAATATTGCTAGTATGAATTCTCTGAATATCCATGATGCTAATGATATGCAAGGCCACAAGCTTGGGGATGCTATGTTTGAAGAAGATGATATTTTTAGTCCCCCAAGTTTTGATGAGCAAATTTGTTATGATAATGACATGCCTACTATCTATGATGATTATGATGATGACGTGTATGCCATAAAGAGTGATAGTAACCATGAAACTTGTCTTCATGATTTTAATATTCAAAGTGGTTATGTCAATCAAGTATCTCATGATAGTAATTTTTTTGAGTTTGCTCCCACTATTATGAGAGTTGGTGGTGACGGCGACGAAGTTGTTGGTGTAGATCGCCGTCACGATGGATGTCCTGACGGTGCTCCGGCGCCACCGGGAGAGAGGGGGAGAGAGCCCCCCTCCTTCTTCTTCTTCCTTGGCCTCCTCCCTAGGTGGGAGGAGAGTTTCCCCTCTGGTCCATGGCCGCCATGGCTCCCAGAGGGGAGGAGCCCCTCCGAGATTGGATCTCTCTCTATTTCTCTTCGATTTTCGCGACTGGTTTCTGACCCCTTCACTGTTTCTTAAATACCCGGAGATCCGTAACTTCGATCGGGCTGAAATTTTGAGGGGATTTTTATCGCGAAAATATCTTCCTTGCGGCAGATGAAGAGCCTCAACCGACCTAAGGGCTGGCCACAAGCCATCTGGGCGCGACCCCCTGGGGCTGCGCCCTGTTGGCTTGTGGGGCCCTCGGGCATCGTCTTCTGTTGATTCCGACTCTCAAAAATCACATATATTCCAAAAAATAATCTCCAACGTTTGGACTTCGTTTGATATGGATTTTCGGCGAAACAAAAAACACACAAAATACAGGAACTGGCACTGGGCACTGGGTCAATAGGTTAGTGCTCAAAATAATATAAATTGGTAAATAATTACTCAAAAAGTATCCTAGAATGATAATATAATAGCATGGAACAATAAAAAAATTATAGATACGTTGGAGACTTATCAAGCATCCCCAAGCTTAATTCTTGCTCGTCCTCGAGTAGGTAAATGATAAAAACAGAATTTTTGATGTGACATGCTACCCAATATGTAATATTTTGTATGTATGCTCATTGAGAAAAGATGAATTAACAAACATTGACATAGTAATACTTATAAGCACACGTAACAAAAATCATCAATCTTTCAAAGTATACGATCCTCAAAGAATGTTTACCCCTGTTCATCTTATTATATTAGCAAGGCATGGCTCCATATTCACAACATTAATACAAATGTTAAGCATCACGGTGTCCAAGTCAGGCAATTAGATCGTACTTTTTCAGTATGCATCAAATTTTTATTCTTCACGCAATACATGAGCGTGAACAATGTACATAGCATATAGGTGGACTAGAATGTGGTGGTAGGTTTCAAAGGGGTAAAAGTGGAGAAGAAAGTCTCGCATCAACTCGGCGTATCAACGGGCTATGGAGATGCCCATCAATAGATATCAATGTGAGGAGTAGGGATTGCCATGCAACGGATGCACTAGATCTATAAGTGTATGAAAGCTCAACTGAAGCTAAGTGGGCGTGCATCCAACTTGCTTGCTCATGAAGACCTCGGGCATTTGAGGACGCCCATTATCGGAATATACAAGCCAAGTTCTATAATGAAAAATTCCCACTAGCATATGGAAGTGACAAAACATGAGACTCTCTATATGAAGAACATGGTGCCACTTTGAGGCACAAGTGTGGTAAAGGATAGTAGCAAAGTCTCTTCTCTCATTTTCTCTCATTTTTTCATTTTTTGAATGGATGGTGGGCTCATTTGGCCTCCCCCATCTTTATTTTTTTTGTCCGGAGTCTCATCTCGACTTGTGGGAGAATCATCGTCTCCATCATTCTTTCCTCACTGGGACAATGCTCTAATAATGATGATCATCACACTTTTATTTACTTACAACTCAATATGGAAAACTGATAGGATGATATGACTCTATATGAATGCCTCTGGCAGTGTACCAGGATGTGCAATGCTCTAGAATAGCAAAAGATATCAAAAAACCGACAAGCCATGTAAATATCATGCTAGCTATCTTACGATCACGCAAAGCAATATGACAATGGAAATACAAGTCATATGAAGTGACGGTGGAAGTTGCATGTCAATATATCTAGGAATGGCTATGGAAATGCAATGATAGGTAGGTATGGTGTCTTTTTTGAGGAAGATATAATGAGGCTTATGTGCAACAGAGCGTATCATGTCACGGGGTTTGGATGCACCGGCGAAAGTTGCACTGATCCTCAAGGTGAGAACGGGCAATGCACGGTACCGAAGAGGCTAGCAAATATGTGGAGGTGAGATTGCGTATGTCCATGGTTTCACATTAGTCATAAAGAACTCATATACTTATTGCAAAGTTTTATTAGTTTTATCACAAGTCAAAGTACTACTCGCATGCCCCAAGGGAGGATGTTGGGAGGAGTTAACCATCGCGCGCCTCCGACCTGAAACGACACTAGGATTTTAACGAGGAATAGAAATGCTCACACATCCTCACCATACCTTTTTAATATTTAGACAAACAAGAAGTTAACACCTCTTAATATCGACACTTCTACGAATCAACAATGATGCACTCATACTCTTTTGCATTACCACATCAATATTATTAACCGACAATTTCTCTTTAATGTGCTACATGAAGGTTTTGATTATCACTCCTTGAATACCTATTGTTTTTGGACTAGTCTTATAACCCATGCACATTACCGTCACTGTTTATTAACTCTCAAACAAATATAAGTGAAGAACGAGAGTTTAATTCTTTCTGCAAAAGACCTGGACACACTCTAATAAATATAAGTGAAGCAAAAGAGCATTCTACAAATAACGGTTTTCTGTATGTAGAGAAACAGGCATCCAACTTCAAATGATATAAGTGAAGCACATGAAGCATTCTATAAAGCCATACTCAAAATATATAAGTTAAGTGCAAAGAGCATTCTATAAATCAACCATGGACCTTACCAAACCAGCATGGTGCATTGCTAAAAATTAAAATTAAATGCACATGACGCTCCAAGAATTTACGCATATCATGTGAACAAAACAAAAACCGAAACATACCGACAGTTGTTGAAGAAGAAAGATGGGATGCCTTCCGGGGCATCCCCAAGCTTACACGCTTGAGTCTCCTTGAATATTTACTTGGGGTGCCTTGGGCATCCCCAAGCTTGAACTCTTGTCTCTACTTATTCTTCTCATATCGATACCTCCTCGATCTTCGAACACTTCATCCACACAAAACTTGACAGAACTTTCATTAGAAACGTTAGTACATAATTATCAAATCTCATCATGTCCTGCCACAACATTATTGCATAATTATGATATAACATTACCCACTTTATGCTATCACAATTCTATGGCTCCCAAGTCAATGAGACTCAACAAGAATTCAAAGATAAGCACGCAAAGCAACTATAACAGCAATCTGTGAAAAACAGGACAGTTTGTAAAATCTGTTTGGTTACCATACTTCTGTAACTCAATTTTTTTTTGAACAATTAGGACGTAATAAACATTTTGCATATCAGTACCGTGTAAAAATTTCAGAATTTTTGGACGTTCCAGTAAAATATGAAAATTCAAACACTACTGCAAAAGTTTATGTTTTTACACAGCACATATCAAACAAACAATTCAAACATCCTAAAGGTAATTCTTGGCACATTATTTTTATAATACAATGGATTTATACAAGGGGATAATTATTTTTGTTGAAAAGTTTCTGTAATCAAGATTCACCAAGTTTCCATGGGCATGAACAAAGTTCAAGGCTAGCCCCCACTTCAGCGATGCTCGTCCTTCTCACTTTCACTTCTCTTTTTGAAAAAGTTTTAAGTTCCCCACTTTATTTTTTTTGTTTTTAATTATTTTAAAAGCGCACAACAGAAATAAATGAATCTCTAAAACTTCCGGGTTGTCTCCCTGACAACGCTTTCTTTAAAGCCATTAAGCTAGGCATATAGTGCTCAAGTAATTGATCCACCCAGATCCCAAGGTATATCAAAGCCAATTTTAATTAACAATGATTTGTAATTTAGTAGTGAGCAAAAAGTAATATATATCATGTGACAATGAAGTCTAACTCTCTTCCTATGCATTGGCATGTCATACAAGAACAATTCATTCACACAAAGTAAAAGCCAATTCATAGCATAAGTAGTTTCTTGCAATTTTATCGTACTGGAAACATAGAGAGGTGAAGGTTTGGCTCCTCTCTCATAATAATTGCAAGTAGGAGCAGCAAGCACATGCATATTATATCAATAAAAATCATCACGTGTAGTGGTAAAACGCAACCCATCAATATAATCCTTAATAAGTGCAAACTTCTTCGATATAGTGTAGTTGGGAGAATTCAAAAAGATAATAGGACTATCATGTGTGGGTCCAATAGCAAATATTTCATGCTTAACATATGGAACTATAGCAAGTTCATCTTCATAAGCATAATTCATATTGGCATCATGGCCACAAGCATAGCAACCATCAAGTTCATCAAAAAGGGTTATTTCAAATGAATCCAAGGGATCATAGCAATCATCATAGCATTCATCCTTCGGTATGTGTGAAGGGAAATTAAACAATGTAAGAGTTGAAGAGTTACTCTCATTAGAAGGTGGGCACGGGCGATCAATCCTCTCTTCCTCCTTTTGTTCTTCGCTCTCCTCCTCATCTTTTTCATCTAATGAGCTCACAGTTTTAGCAATTTCTTCTTCCATAGATTCCTGCGAAATATTAGTCTCTTCAAAGGCAGCGGTCATTATTTCAATAAATTCTTTAACATAAGCATTAGAAGCATAGTTTTCATAGCAATATTTAAGTACGGCAAAACTTTTAGATTTGTAAAGAGTAGCATCGTACTTTTCAATCAAAGTAGCAATTTCACGAGCACCCATAAAAGCAACAAATTCTTCAATTTGTTCAACATCATAAGAACAATAAGCCTCCTTGGTATAAGAAGATAGTATTTCATTATAATTAAGCACACATCTGTAGGGAAGGTGGTTTTCAGTGCCTTCAGAACAACAAGTGAAATCATATATATCGCATAAAATTGAAGCGTAGCAACGTAAATTATTAATTTGATGCCACAAGAGTTTCCCTTTTTGCGATAAGTGGTGTCGCACATAATAAGCATGCTCATTTAATGATTTTACCTCAACTAAGCTAGTTGGGTTTTCAGCATGAGCACAAAGGGATCGAAGATGATCCAAGTAATAAGCTTCAGCAGTATGGTAGATTTTGGGTGGTTCCTCAACCGCTGGGTTAGCAGGTACATCTAATTTTTTTGGTATTTTGCGTTTCCTACCCATATCTAAAGATAGAAAACAATTAATAACAGAAAATAAAAAAACTAAAAACAGAAAATAAAAATTACTTAGTGATAAAGCAAACAAGCACACACGAGAATATCAACCACTACGCTATTGCTCCCCGGCAACGGCGCCAGAAAAAGGTCTTGATAACACACAAGTGTAGGTGATCATTTGTAGCCTTTTTCGATAAGAAAGAGTGTCGAACCCAACAAGGAGCTAAATGTAGAATTAATATTCTCTCAAGTTCTATCGACCACCGATACAACTCTACGCACGCTAACGCTTACTTTAACTAGAACAAGAATGAAACTACTTTACGGGAAAGAAACTAGAAGTACTTAGTAGGTGTGATAGATAGATTTGCAAGGTAATAAAGAACAAATAAATAAAAGTTAGGGGCTGTTTAGATAAATATTAAATAGGTTAATTGTTTAGTAGAAAGCTTTTTGTAGCACAAGAGAAAGATTTGTCCCTAGGCCATCGATAACTAGATCGGTAATCATTATTGCAGTTTTATATGAGGGAGAGGCATACGCTAACATACTTTCCGTACTTGGATCATATGCACTCATGATTGGACCTCTAGCAAGCATCCGCAACTACTAGAAATCATTAAGGTAAACCCAACCATAGCATTAAACATCAAGTCCTCTTTACTCCCATACGCAACAATCCCCTTACTCGAGTTTGTGTTTCAGTCACTCACCAACCCACTATAAGAGAATCATGAACATATTGTAACACCCTCCAGCATTACTCCTTCACGTGTGCGCCTCACGGAAGGCACCTTAGGACATCACCAAAATAAAACATACAACTCAAACCAATCACGATCATCAATCAACCCATAGGACAAAACAAATCTACTCAAACATCATAGGATAGCCACACATCATTGGATAATGATATATAGCATTAAGCACCATGTTTAAGTAGAGATTACAGCGGGGAGAAGAGGGTTTACACCGCTGCATAGAGGGGGAAAGAGTTGGTGGTGACGGCGGCGAAGTTGTTGGTGTAGATCGCCGTCATGATGGATGCCCCGACGGCGCTCCGACGCCACCTGGAGAGAGGGGGAGAGAGCCCCCTCCTCCTTCTTGTTCTTCTTCCTTGGCCTCCTTCCTAGGTGGGAGGAGAGTTTCCCCTCTGGTCCATGGCCACCATGGCTCCCGGAGGGGCGGAGCCCCTCCGAGATTGGATCTCTCTCTCTCTCTCTCTGTTTCTCTTCTGTTTTCACGACTGGTTTCTGACCCTTCACCGTTTCTTAAATATCCGGAGATCCGTAACTCCGACCGGGCTGAAATTTTGAGGGGATTTTTATCACGAAAATATCTTCCTTGCGGTAGAAGGAGAGACTCAACCGACCTAAGTACTGGCCACAAGCCATCAGGGCGCAACCCCCTAGGGCCTCGCCCTGTTGGCTTGTGGGGCCCTTGGGCATCGTCTTCTGTTGATTCCGACTCTCAAAATCACATATATTCCAAAACAAATCTCTGTAAATTTTTATTGCGTTTGGACTTTGTTTGATACGGATTTTCCACGAAATAAAAAACACACAAAAAATAGGAACTGGCACTAGGCACTGGGTCAATAGGTTAGTGCTAAAAAATAATATAAATTGGTAAATAATTACTCAAAAAGTATCCTAGAATGATAATATAATAGCATGGAACAATCAAAAATTATAGATATGTTGGAGACGTATCAGACATCCGGCCCATGCCCCGGACATCCGCCCCCTGGAGGATATCCAGGCACCAAGGCCCAGCCGAGGACGCTACAGGTCCCGGACATCCGGCCTACAGGTCCCGGACATCCGGCCTACAGGTCCCGGACATCCGGCTTACCGGCAACGTTCTCATCTTCGAGACGACCGCCAAGATGACGGCAAGAAATAAGCACGCCAAGACGAAGAACGCCGTCAACCACAAGCTTCGACGCCAACACCAAGGAGACCGACTACACGCATGGATGACCCTTCCATCTTCGGAGGCATCCCAAGGAAGATGGCCGAGCATGGGAATCTCCCTTCGGTCATGGCGGCGCGCAACGAGGTGCCATCTTCGGCCCTCATACAAGGCAATGACGACAAGACGGTCGAGCACGGGATTTTCCCTTCGACCATGGCGGCGAGTGCGACCCTCTTCACCGACTTGAAGATATCGCCCAAATGGGACTCAAACTTGGAGTCAAGCACCAAGGCCGAGCTTGGGATGTTCCCTGCGGTCTTGGAGGAGATTGATGTTTGGCCACATCCTATGACATTCATCTTCGGAAGCGTTATCGATGAGGAGGTTGAGCATGGGACTATCCCTTCAACCGAGACGGCGCAAGGAGTTGAGCATGGAGACGTTAGCACCTACATCTCTCCGACACTGACATATGATGAGATGCCCCAATTTCCATGTGAGGAGAGACACCACCACATGAGTGAGATGAGTGGCTCCACCATATGTGACTTTGAGTGCATTTTTTATGAGAGGATGAGCGTGATCACCACTAGCCCCACACACGAATATATGCCAATCTTCCTATGTGAGGTTGAGAGCCATCACCACCATTCGAGTGACTCAACCATCCATATGAGTGAGGGCATCCTAGAGGGAGTGAGTGAGCCACAACACTTAGTGAGTGAGGTAGTTGAGAGGGCATGTGAGGCCACTATGATTTCTAACAACTTAACCTCTACTCCTATTGTGTCTTCTTCTTTGGTGCAAGGTCTCCAACATGACGACATGCCTACCCTCGACGATTCCATCCCTCCAATGGGAATGACGATGGCCATGGTGGACGATGATGCACCCCCACATGGTTCCATCATGATATTGACCACGAGTTGGTTCTTCCCACATCACCTACATCACATGAGCGGAGCTCTAAAGGTAACATAGGTGAAGGTTCTTTGCTTGTCCCACTAGTGGACTATCTTGACATCGATTGCTTGCATGATGTTGATCACCTCATGGATTGTAACAGCCCAAGTGCATTCCTTGCCATCTTGTAATATATTCCATGTGGGAACCTTCATGTTGTGCCTCATGTGTTTGAGTTAATAAAATTGCTTCATGTCATTTAGCATCATGGTATCATATCATCACATCATCATACCATAAGTGCATAATGTTTGCTTGTCATGCTTGTGATGTGGTGGTGTTGTTGTGAGTGTGTGTGTGTGTTTGTGGCGTTGGTGTGTTAGGGGGACATGTGTTGCTTTGGTGTGAAGCCTCTCCACAATTTCTATAAAAACTATGCCCACCTCTCTCATTTCAAATAAATGCAACATGTGGTTTTTCACTTGCTTATTATTTCTATAAAAAATGTTGCACTTCTTTTAAATATTCTGGTAATAATTGTAAACTAGCTCTCAACCTTGTTTCAATATGATTGCATTTTAATTCTTTGCAAAACAGATTCATATGCCAATATATGTGCTTTATTTTGTTGCTCTAAAAAATGCCAAATCTATTTTACAAATCAGGGCATAATTTTAGGAGTGCAAAACTATTTCTTTTTCTCAAAGTTCCCTTGCAAAACTCCCTGATTTTTTTATTGTTTTGCTGCTGTTTTTAATAAAAGCAAAAGCGTTGCTTTTCGAGAGAGAGGGTGAGCCAGCGAATGGGCCTCCTCCCGGCCCAACACCGAGCGGCCCCTGGCCCAGCTCGCCGAACGGCCACCTGCCCCGTCTCCCCCCGTCTGTCTGTCGAGAGAGAGAGAGAGAGAGAGAGCGACAGCTCAGCGCCGTGAGCTCCTCACGGACGCCAAGGCCGTCCCGTCAGCCCCCGCCTTTAAAAGCCCTGGACGTCCGTGCCCCTTCCCTAGGGTTTCCCCTTCTCCCGATCGCCACCGCCACTTTTCTCCTTCCCTCACCTCCTTCTCCTCGAATCAGAGAGGCCAGAGAGAGCGAGAGTTTCAGAGAGAGTAGAGAGGAAGCAGAGCCCCGCCGGCCGTCCCCGTCGTCATCGTCGTCTCCGGTGGCTCCCTCCTGTCCTTCAAAGATGTCCAGAAGGTTGCCGGCTTCTCCCTCGGCCTGTTCCCGGAGCTAGGAGGAGGGGAGCGCCTCCACGCCGTCGGCCCCGTCAACGTCACCGGTGCGGCCAGGAGCTCCGCTGCATTAGGCTGCTTTGAGCTTCTTCTTTACCTCCCGATCGCCTCGTCCAGCCCCCAGGGCCTCGGTGAGTATCCGCTCCCCTCCATTCCATCCCCGTAGTCCCTCTCCTGCTCGAGTCCGTCGTCGTAGCCCGCCGTAGCCGTCGCGTCCAAGGCCGGTCCGCCATGAGCGACCCTGGCAGCGAGCAAAGATCGTGCCTTGCCTCCTTTTCTTGCCTATGCGCGCGCCCGCGAGCGTAGCATCCTCTCGCCTCCAGGATCTTCCCGGCAAGCATTGGCTTGTCTCCGGTGAGCTCCCCGCGAGCGCTCGTGCCCTGCTGTTGCGCTATTCCATCAGTTTCGTCAGGTTCCAGTCCCGTGGGCAGGTCAAGTGAGGCCGGACTCCTCTGTTAGCACGCGAGCCGCCTCAGCCCAGCTGGTCTGACCGAGCCGCTCGACCCAGGGGCTCGCGGGTTCGAGTCCCCCCCGTGGCAGTTTAATCCCCCCTTTTTCCCATTTGGCCTAGCCACTGACAATGGGCCCATGGCCCACATGTCATACCCACAGGGCCCCTAGTTCAATGCCAGGTGGGCCTGGTATGTTTTTTTCTTATATATATTTTGTTTTGTTTTCATTTTTATTTAATTATGAGTTTTTGACATATTTTCTTTTAAAGAAATTGCCAGAATTGGATATTTCCAAATCTGTCCAGATTCTTAAGACATGCCAAATTTGGCATATAAGTTGTTATAAGTGACATGTGATTTTTTGTGAATGCAATTGTGTGAGTTTTGTTCATAGGAACATAGGCATGTGATAGATGATTTTGGGGTAGAAAAATCCAGAGAATCCAATGGCGGGATTGGTTTTATCATTTGAGTATGTTTGCAAAAAATGTTACTTTGTGATCATATGACATTTTGTCTTTTTCACCTGAATTATTTTTTGCATCATATGATAATCTTGTCAACATGAAATATGTCCATTAGTGTGTGCTCTAGCCCATGGTATTTTTGCTTGCCATGATAGATCATGATAAGAGTGGCTTTCTTGCTGTTAATATGTCACCAAAAATAATGTTTCCAAATGCCCAAATATTTCTAAGTGTTGAAATCTGTTATTTTGTTGCCATGTTGCCTTGATGATTCCCATGTATATATTGCTCCTTTGGAGTTGGCACAATGGAATGCATTGTTGTGCTTGTCATCCTCTGTAGATGTGTGCCAAGATCTTGTGGGTTAAGCTATTGCATCTTATATAACACTTGCTGTCAACATGCCATTCTGTTAATAAGTGCCCTATTTGTCCTTTGTTGAATTTCACTAAGTCTGAGAATCTGCTATTCTCAATATGTCATATTGTGAGGATGGTAGCCATCTATACATGCATATTTTGATGTTGCCATAATGTAATTAATTGAAGTACATGTTGCCCTCTATCACCCTGTTAATTTTTATGCCATGAAAGTTCCTGTAGCATATGTACTTTTTGCTGTCAAGATGCTAAGATGTTAACTCAGATTCTGGAAAACTGGAGTTTTCACTAAGTCCGTAAAAACTGATTCAACATGCGATCTTGTGAGCCAATTTGCCATTGAACCATGCTTCCTTTCATGTTTATTTAGATAGATAAATTGTTGTGCTTGCTGTATACTTCATGTCCATGCCTTGGTTGTGAATTGAAACCTGCTGTAGCTCTGGTTATGTGTGTTACAAGATGACATGTTGCTGTTTCTGGACAGATTGTGTGTAGAATTGTTTTGTGACTTGTGGGAGCTATACTCCATTATTTTGCATGATCTTTAGCTCTATTCTTGTTAGATTTTCATTTCCTATCCAGTGGCATCCTTGGAATACCAAGGAAAAACCCATGGCCCTCTTCATCCTTGTTTTTGTCTCCGTTAACGTTCGTACCTTGCTGTGAGCGTACCGTGAGCTTCGTTACTCCGTTTGCAACGTTCTACATATGCATTTGCATCGTTTTTACATGGAGCATTCATATTTACCATGATCATGCATGTTGTAACAACTAATATTGAGGTTTTGTCCAGAATGCTAAAGAACTTAATAAATGCATGTGAAACATGACTAGCTTAGGGTTGCCATGTTAAATACTTCAAATGGTTCATGCATCATCTTGGTTGTGCATTGCACTTTGTTTGTATGTTTATTTGGTGATGTTTCTCTTTGGGTAGACTCGAGTGTCGAGCCTGAGTACGAGGATCCCGGAGAGTACAACTACGAGGACCCAGCTCTTTGTCCCTCTGAAGACCCAACAGGCACGATGATCGTACCCGGATCCCGACACTATTTTTGCTATGCTAGATGTCTCGCTTCTACCGTTATGTTTTGTTACCTACCACTTAAACTGCGAGCCTCCTAAATTTCCATGAAAGCCTCTAACCCCTCCACTTCCTAGCAAAACATTGATTGGCTACATTATCGCTGCTCAGCCCTTATCTTACAGCGTTGCTAGTTGCAGGTGCAAGTTGTTTCCATGTGCTAACATGGATATCGGGAGATATAACATTTATTTACTGTTATTTGAATTAATGCACATATATATCTGGCAACGGTGGAAGGCTTGGCCTTTTGCCCGGTGTTTTGTTCCACTTTTACCGCACTAGTTCCGAGTACCGGTGTTATGTTCCATATTTTGCGCTCCTAACATGCTCGGGGTTGTTATGGGGACCCCCTTGACCATTCGTTTTAGATTAAAACTTGTCTGGCAAGACCCAACTTTGGTACTACATTTGCTAAACAACTTAATAAAATTGCATAAGGCATATCTACCCCCTGGATAATTAATCAACCCCCGGGCCAGTGCTCCGCATGAGTGTTGGTCCAACCCAGAGCAGCTTATTAACGCCGCCCGGGGCAACTTGGTGATTGGTGTGGTAACCATCGCTCATCTGTCGTGTCCTGAGAACGAGATACGCGGCTCCTATCGGGTTAGTCGACACGTCGGGAGGTCTTGCTGGACTTGTTTTACCTTTCTCGAATGTCTTGCGCGAGGAATTCCGAGGATACTTTGGACTATCTCAAGGTTGAGGCTTTCCAACGGAATTTCCTAGGACATCACGGGATCCGTGCTCGAGGTTATTCCCGCGGCGTGTGGTTAGTTTGTGATGGATGAGTTGGAGCACCCCTGCAGGGTTAAATCTTTTTGAGAAGCCGTGCCCGCGGTTATGTGGCAACTTGGAATTTGTTTAACACCCGGTTTTAGTAAAGTTGAAGTAAACTCAAATAAAATACACCAACTGTGTGCGTAACCGTGACTGTCTTTGCTCGTGAACATGAACCGAGAGAGAACATGGTGGGGTTATGTTTGACGTAAGTAGGTGTTCAGGATCACTTAGTGATCACTATAGTTCACGACCTTCATGCGTAGGCCACCATATTTACATTCTTGTTATCGTAAGTTAGCCACCAAATACATGCTTAGCGCTTGCTACAACCTCACCACTTAACCATTCCTCACCTATTGGCTTACATAGTTTCGGTACCCGGGTTATGAGATTGCTGAGTCCCTGTGGCTTACAGATTACAATAATACAGGTACAGGTGTTTACGAGTATGTGCCAGATGATGTGTCTCAGCTCCAGTGGGAGTACGATGAAGAACGTAAGTGTATGTACGTTACGTATCCTGATGAGTAGGGAGCTTCGTGGTGGTGTTCCTGGGATAGCAAGACAGTTTTCATTGCTTTTTTTATCGTTTGATTTCGTTCGTTGCCGGACCTTGTCTTTTGGATGAATGTATGAATAATTGTGTGGACTTGTAAGATAGGTTGTGGCGAGTGTAAGCCAACTCATATACTCATCTCTTCCTACATGTATGCAATGATTTCTGTACTTGCGAAACGACTAGATGCGCTTCTATCCCCGTCGAGGCCCTCGTGCCTTAATAGGGATAGGACCGCATCTTGGGCGTTACAAGTTGGTAATCAGAGCCATACCGACCATAGGAGCCCCTTGCTTGACAACTTGGCCGAGTCGAGTCTAGTGAAAAACTATTTTGAGTCTACTTATACTAGAGAGTAGGTTTCTTTTACTCATCTTCTATACTCTGGTGAGGAATTACGACTTAGGAATTTTAATTCTACCCCTCTTCTCGCTTAAATTTTTTTAGGATCACGCGATTATTTTGGAGCCTCTATGATACCGATGTGATGGGAATTCTGTTCTTGGTGCCTCCCGTACGTATGGATTGGACCCGGGGAGTAGAGCTCCAGGGGATTCTTGACACATCGTTATCGTTCAGTTTCCTTAGGACTTAAGAACGCGGATGTTCAAAATTGCTTCAATACTATTCATGGTGCGAAGAGTGTGGCGGCACCCAGTACTGGGGAGCGGGATCACTTGTACTGCCATCTTTAGTATCATTGGGATTACGAGGGTCTGAGGTAGATGAGTTTCCGAGACCTCTGGTTGTGTGTTGAGGGATGTGATACACTGGAGAGTAGTATTACTGCTAGGAGTTGAGTGATGGATAAAACTTTGTGTATCCGTGGACCCGATTGCATAACCAAGATTTCAGAAGTTCCTAGGTGGGATTTCCAGTAGTTACCTAGGATCATCTTTCGACAGATGTATGATGGTTTATACATTTGTTCCGAGCAACCTTAGCTCAATACTTATTGTGTTATTTCAAGTGGCTTCATGATCTAATGATGTTATCACGATCCTACAGAAAGCGTTCTTACTAATTACAGTTTGAATGCAATTGATGATATCCCGTTGCAATTTCGTTAAAGCCATTTGATTCAGCTTATTTTAATCATCTTTGTCAATGGTGTGCTGATATTCTTGTCCATCTTCAGGATGGCTCCAGCAACTCGTGGAAATCAGGGTCGTGATGGGGAGCAGTGTGATCCTCCACCACCCCCACCTCCACCTCCAGAAGCTTGGCAAGCTGTGATGACCGCAACCAATGCCAACACTCAGATGTTGCTCAGGTTGCCGCAGGAAAGGGAGCAGGGACAGCAAGGTCATCAAGGGAATTTCCATAATCAGCCACAGTTCGCAACTCTGAACCAGTTCCTCGCAAATCAACCCAAGTCCTTCACTTGTTGTGATCAGCCTCTCTATGCGAACGATTGGCTCCGTGACAAGAACAAGCATTTTGAGTGCAACAATGTCAGGCCTGAGGACTATGTCAAGTTTGCGACTTTCCAGCGCAAGGGTCAGGCAGCAAATTGGTGGCAGCAGTACAAGGATTCCAGAGGTGGCCGTGCAGTCTCTTGGGATGATTTCTGTCGTGACTTCAGAGCCCATCATATCCCAACGAGCTTTGTCGAGGGTATGCGTGAGAAGTTTAGGAATCTGAAGCAGGGGAGTATGTCTGTCTATCAGTACAATCGGAGTTTCAGAATCTGGCCCGCTATGCTAAGTAAGATGTTCCTGATGAGAAGTCCAAGATTTATCAGTTCAGAGGTGGCCTCAGAGAAGATCTTCAGCTTGCTCTCGTCCTTCACGAGCCTCCTGTGTTTGATCAGTTCTATAACTTGGCTCTAAAGTTCGAGGTAGTTCAACTCAAGCTTGAGAATTCCAAGAAGCGGTTTAGAGACTCCAACTCTTCTTCATCCAGCTCTCAGATTGTTCCCAAGCAGCAGAAGTATTGGGTTCCTTCTCCTCCTCTGTTTTGTCCTACTCAGCAGCAGAAGCAGCACGGTGGTCGTGGACCTTCCCACCCACCCAACCCAGGTTTTCAGCAGAGGCCTCAGACACCCAAGTCAGCAAATGCTCCTCCTCCAGGCAACTTCCGTCCGCTCTCAGAGGTTACGTGTCACAAGTGTGGTCAGAAGGGCCATTACTCCAACAAGTGCACCAACCAGCGGCGTCTTCTGCCTCCTCCTCCTATCAGCCCCCCAGGCTGTGCTATGGTGAAGCACAATCCCAAGTCAGTCAGAGTGAACATGGTCAATGCAGCTGAAGCAGAGGATTCTTCTCAAGTGATAATGGGTAATCTCTTGGTTAATTCTATTCCTGCAAAAGTTTTGTTTGACACTGGTGCATCACATTCATTCATATCAAGACCTTTTGTTGCAAAGCATGATTTACCCACGGAACATTTGAAAAATCCTTTTCGTGTGGTCTCTCCGGGTATGCGAATGAGTTCTCATATGGTAATTCCGGATGTCTCTATCAAGATGGGCAGCTATTCCTTTCTAGCCTCTCCAATTGTGCTCGGCAATTCCGATATTGATGTTATTCTTGGCATGGATTTTCTGGTGATGAACAAGGCTTATGTTGATTGCAAAGCTAAAGAAGTCCAATTGACTCATCCTTCTGAAGATGTGATCATTTTCGCTGCTCGCGATGACACGATTCGTCTCTTTTCTCTCAATGAGAAGGGTGAGATTTTTGCCATTTCTCAAATCCCTGTCGTTTCTGAGTATGAAGATGTCTTTCCAGAAGAATTGCTAGGAATGCCTCCTCACTGGCGAGTGGAGTTTGTGATTGAACTCGAGCCTGGAACTAAACCGGTATGCAAGCGCCCTTATAAGCTTGGCCCCGAAGAGCAGAAAGAATTGAAGAAGCAGCTAGATGAACAAGAGCGTCTGGGTTTGATCAGTCCAAGTTCTTCACCTTGGGGTTGTGGTGTTCTGTTTGTCAAGAAGAAGGATGGCACGGACCGACTATGCATCGATTACCGTCCATTGAATAAGAAGACAATCAGGAACAAGTATCCACTTCCCAACATCAATGAGTTGTTTGAGCAATTGAAAGGTGCCAAGGTTTTCTCGAAGTTAGATCTCCGTATGGGCTATCATCAAATCCGCATCCGTGAAGAAGATATTCCAAAGAATGCTTTCAGGACTATTTTTGGCTCTTATGAGTACACCGTCATGTCCTTTGGTCTAGCAAATGCGCCTCCGGCTTTCTCAAGAATGATGAACTTCATATCCTCTCCTTTCAAGAATGAGTTCGTCTTGGTGTATTTGGATGACATTCTTGTTTTCTCGGAGACCGAAGAAGAGCATGCAGAGCATCTCTGACTTGTGCTGGACAAGTTAAGAGAGCATCGGTTTTACGCTAAGTACTCCAAGTGTGAGTTTTGTCTCAATGAAGTGGTGTACCTTGGGCATGTCATCTCTGCCGAGGGCATTAAAGTGCACCCTGAGAAAGTTGAGGCAATCGTGAAGTGGGAGCCTCCTCAGAATGTCAAGCAGCTTCGAAGCTTCCTCGGGCTTGCAAGTTACTGCAGAAGATTGGTGGAGAACTTCTCTCAAATTGTAAGCCTCTGTCTAACCTCCTTCAGAAGAGTGTCAAGTATGTGTGGACTCCTGAGTGTGATGTGGCGTTCAATACACTCAAGGAAAAGCTGATTTCATATCCAGTTCTCACTCCTCCAGATGAATCCAAGCCTTTCCAAGTGTTCTGTGATGCTTCCCTCTGGTGGTGTTCTCATGCAAGATAAGAAGGTTGTGGCTTATACCTCGCGGCAGCTGAAGCCTAGCGAGAAGAACTACCCCACTCATGACCTTGAGTTGGCGGCAGTTGTTCATGCTCTGATGACCTGGAGACATCTATTGTTGGGAAGACCAGTTGAGGTGTTCAGTGACCACAAGAGCTTGAAGTAAATTTTCACTCAACCCAATCTCAATCTTCGAAAAACACGTTGGGTGGAAATGATCGAGGAGTACAATCCAAGCATTGAGTATACTCCTGGTAAAGCGAATGTCATTGCAGACGCGCTGAGCAGAAAGGCATACTGCAACAGTCTCATCCTCAAGCCTCTCCAACCCGAGCTTTGTGAAGCTTTCCGCAAGCTCAATCTCCAAGTTGTTCCTCAAGGATTTCTTGCCAATATTCAAGTCTCTCCGAATTTTGAAGATCAGATTCACCAAGCTCAGCTTCTTGATGCTATGGTGAAGAAAGTGAAGAAAGGTGTGGCCAAGAGCATTCCAAAGTATAAGTGCTTCCGTGTTGATGACAAATATACCTTGTTCTTTGAGGACCATCTGGTGGTTCCAAAAGGTGAACTAAGGAAAGTTATCATGGATGAAGCACATAATTCCCTCCTCTCAATTGATCCAGGAAGTTCCAAAATGTATCAGGACCTCAAGCAAACCTTCTGGTGGACTCGTATGAAACATGAGATTGCTCAGTTTGTGAACGAGTGTGATGTTTGTCGCAGAGTGAAGGCAGAACATCAATGTCCAGCAGGCCTCCTTCAACTTTTGCCCATCCCAGAGTGGAAATTCGATCATGTTAAAATGGATTTCGTCACTGGGTTTCCTAAGTCCAAGAGAGGAAATGATGCCATCTTCGTGGTCATCGACAAGCTCACCAAAGTTGCCCACTTCCTTCCGGTTAAAGAATCTATCTCGGCAGCTCAGCTAGTAGAGCTGTACACTTCAAGGATAGTTTCTTTGCACGGTATTCCTCAGCTCATATCCTCAGATCGTGGAAGCATCTTCACCTCCAAGTTTTGGGATTCCTTCCAGACTGCAATGGGGACCAATCTTCGTTTCAGTACAACTTTCCATCCTCAGACTAGTGGTCAAGTTGAGAGAGTCAATCAAATCCTTGAAGATATGCTCAGAGCTTGTGTGATTTCTTTTGGCATGAAGTGGGAAGATTGCCTCCCGTTTGCTGAGTTCTCATACAACAATAGCTTACAAGCAAGTTCCGGCAAGGCTCCTTTCGAGATTCTCTATGGCAGAAAGTGCTGTACCCCGCTCAATTGGTCTGAAGCCGATGAACGTCAAATCCTTGGGAATGACATGATCACTGAAGCAGAAGAAATGTGCCGTGTCATTCGTGAAAATCTCAAAGCAGCTCAATCCCGTCATAAGAGCTATTATGATAGCAAGCATCATGACATGACCTTTCAGATTGATGAGTTTGTCTATCTCAGAGTGTCTCCCATGAAGGGCACACAACGCTTTGGCATCAAAGGAAAGCTTGCTCCATGCTTTGTGGGTCCATTCAAGCTTGTGGGCAAGAGGGGTGACCTTGCCTACCAACTAGAGCTTCCCCCCAATTTCTCAAATGTGCATGATTTGTTTCACATCTCTCATCTCCGGAAGTGTTTCAAGACTCCCGAGCGCACCGTTGATCTCCAAGACATTGATCTCCAAGCAGACCTATCATATCATGAGCATCCGGTTGCTACCCTTGAAGAAATTGAGCGTAAGACTCGCAACAAGTCAATCAAGTTTCTAAAGGTGAAGTGGTCACATCACTCCGACAACGAAGCCACTTGGTAACAAGAGGACCTTCTCCGTTCCGAATTTCCCGAATTCTTCCATTCCTAGATCTCGGTGCGAGATCCTCATGTAGTGGGGGAGAGTTGTAACAGCCCAAGTGCAATCCTCGCCATCTTTTAATATATTCCATGTGGGAACCTTCATGTTGTGCCTCATGTGTTTGAGTTAATAAAATTGCTTCATATCATTTAGCATCATGGTATCATATCATCACATCATCATACCATAAGTGCATAATGTTTTCTTGTCATGCTTGTGATGTGGTGTTGTTGTTGTGAGTGTGTGTGTTTGTGGTGTTGGTGTGTTAGGGGGACATGTGTTGCTTTGGTGTGAAGCCTCTCCACAATTTCTATAAAAACTATGCCCACCTCTCTCATTTCAAATAAATGCAACATGTGGTTTTTCACTTGCTTATTATTTCTATAAAAAATGTTGCACTTCTTTTAAATATTCTGGTAATAATTGTAAACTAGCTCTCAACCTTGTTTCAATATGATTCATTTTAATTCTTTGCAAAACAGATTTATATGCCAATATATGTGGTTTATTTTGTTGCTCTAAAAAAAATGCAAATCTGTTTTACAAATCAGGGCATAATTTTAGGAGTGCAAAACTATTTCTTTTTCTCAAAGTTCCCTTGCAAAACTCCCTGATTTTTTTTATTGTTTTGCTGCTGTTTTAATAAAAGCAAAAGCATTGCTTTTCGAGAGAGAGGGTGAGCCAGCGAATGGGCCTCCTCCCGGCCCAGCACCGAGCGGCCCCAGGCCTAGCTCGCCGAACGGCCACTTGCCCCGTCTCCCCCTGTCTGTCTACAGAGAGAGAGCGACAGCTCTGCGTCGTGAGCTCCTCACAGACGCCGAGGCCGTCCCGTCAGCCCCCGCCTTTAAAAGCCCTCGACGTCCGTGCCCCTTACCTAGGGTTTCCCCTTCTCCCGATCGTCGCCGCCACTTTTCTCCTTCCCTCGCCTCCTTCTCCTCGAATCAGAGAGGCCAGAGAGAGCGAGAGTTTCAGAGAGACCAGAGAGGAAGCAGAGCCCCGCCGGCCATCCCCGTCGTCATCGTTGTCTCCGGTGGCTCCCTCCTCTCCTTCAAAGATGTCCAGAAGTTTGCCGGCTCTCCCTCGGCCCGTTCCCGGAGCTAGGAGGAGGGGAGCGCCTCCACGCCGTCGGCCCCGTCAACGTCACCGGCGCGGCCAGGAGCTCCGCTGCATCAGGCTGCTTTGAGCTTCTTCTTCGCCTCCCGATCGCCTTGTCCAGCCCCAGGGCCTCGGTGAGCAGCCGCTCCCCTCCGTTTTGTCCCCATAGTCCCTCTCCTGCTCAAGTCCGTTGCTTTAGCCCGCCATAGCCGTCGCGTCCAAGGCCGGTCCGCCATGAGCGACCCTGGCAGCGAGCAAAGCTCCTGCCTTGCCTACTTTTCTTGCCTCTGTGCACGCCCGCGAGCATAGCATCCTCTCGCCTCCAGGATCCTCCCGGAAAGCCTCGGCTTGTCTCCGGCGAGCTCCCCGCGAGCGCTCATGCCCTGCTGTTGCGCTATTCCGTCAGTTTCATCAGGTTCCAGTCCCGTGGGCAGGTCAAGCGAGGCCGGACCCCTCTGTTAGCACGCGAGCCGCCTCAGCCCAGCTGGTCCGACCGAGCCGCTCGACCCAGGGGGTCGCGGGTTTGAGTCTCCCCGACGGCAGTTTAATCCCCCCTTTTCCCCATTTGGCCAAGCCACTAACAGTGGGCCCATGGCCCACATGTCATACCCATAGGGCCCCTGGTTCAATGCCAGGTGGGCCTGGTATGTTTTTTTGTTATATATATTTTGTTTTGTTTTTGTTTTATTTAATTCTGATTTTTTGAGATATTTCCTTTTAAGGAAATTGCCAGAATTGGATATTTCCAAATTTGTCCAGATTCTTAGGACATGCCAAATTTGGCATATAAGTTGTTATAAGTGACATGTGATGTTTTGTGAATGCAATTGCATGAGTTTTGTTCATAGGAACATAGGCATGTGATAGATGATTTTGGGGTAGAAAAATCCAGAGAATCCAATGGCGGGGTTGGTTTTATCATTTGAGCATGTTTGCAAAAAATGTTACTTTGTGATCATATGCCATTTTGTCTTTTTCACATGAATTATTTTTTGCATCATATGATAATCTTGTCAACATGAAATATGTCCATTAGTGTGTGATCTAGCCCCTGGTATTTTTGCTTGCCATGATAGATCATGATATGAGTGGCTTTCTTGCTGTCAACATGTCACCAAAAATAATGTTTCCAAATGCCCAAATATTTCTAAGTGTTGAAATCTGTTATTTTGTTGCCATGTTGCCTTGATGATTCCCATGTATATGTTGCTCCTTAGGAATTGGCACAATGGAATGCATTGTTGTGCTTGTCATCCTCTGTATATGTGTGCCAAGATCTTGTGGGTTAAGCTATTGCATCTTATATAACACTTGCTGTCAACATGCCATTCTGTTAATAAGTGCCCTGTTTGCCCCTTGTTGAATTTCACTAAGTGTGAGAATCTGCTATTCTCAATATGTCATATTGTGAGGATGGTATACTTCATGTCCGTGCCTTGGTTGTGAATTGAAACCTGTTGTAGCTCTGGTTATGTGTGTTACAAGATGACATGTTGCTGTTTGTGGACAGATTATGTGTAGAATTGTTTTGTGACTTGTGGGCGCTATACTCCATTGTTTTGCATGATATTTAGCTCTATTCTTGTTAGATTTTCATTTCCTATCCAGTGGCATCCTTGGAATACCATGGAAAAGCCCATGGCCCTCTTCATCCTTGTTTTTGTCTCCGTTAACGTTCGTACCTTGCCGTGAGCGTACCGTGAGCTTCGTTACTCCGTTTGCAATGTTCTACATATGAATTTGCATCGTTTTTACATGGAGAATTCATATTTACCATGATCATGCATGTTCTAACAACTAATATTGAGGTTCTGTCCAGAATGCTAAAGAACTTAATAAATGCATGTGAAACATGACTAGCTTAGGGTTGCCATGTTAAATACTTCAAATGGTTCATGCATCATCTTGGTTGTGCATTGCATTTTGTTTGTATGTTTATTTGGTGTTGTTTCTCTTTGGGTAGACTCGAGTGTCGAGCCTGAGTACGAGGATCCCGGAGAGTACAACTACGAGGACCCAACTCCTTGTCCCTCTGAAGACCCAACAGGCAATATGATCGTACCCGGATCCCGACACTATTTTTGCCATGCTAGATGTCTCGCTTCTACCGTTATGTTTCGTTACCTACCACTTAAACTGTCAGCCTCCTAAATTGCCATGAAAGCCTCTAACCCCTCCACTTCCTAGCAAAACATTGATTGGCTACGTTACCGCTGCTCAACCATTATCTTATAGCGTTGCTAGTTGCAGGTGCAAGCTGTTTCCATGTGCCAACATGGATATCGGGAGATATAACATTTATTTACTGTTATTTGAATTAATGCACATATATATCTGGCAACAGTGGAAGGCTTGGCCTTTTGCCCGGTGTTTTGTTCCACTTTTGTCGCTTCCGAGTACCGGTGTTATGTTCCATATTTTGCGCTCCTAACATGCTCGGGGTTGTTATGGGGACCCCCTTGACCATTCGTTTTAGATTAGGACTTGTCTGGCAAGACCCAACTTTGGTACTACATTTGCTAAACAACTTAATAAAATTGCATAGGGCATAGCTACCCCATGGATAATTAATCAACCCCCGGGCCAGTGCTCCGCATGAGTGTTGGTCCAACCCAGAGCAGCTTATTAACGCCACCCGGGGCAACTCGGTGATTGGCGTGGTAACCATCGCTCATCCGTCGTGTCCTGAGAACGAGATACGCGGCTCCTATCGGGTTCGTTGACATGTCGGGCGGTCTTGCTGGAGTTGTTTTACCTTTCTCGAATGTCTTGCGCGAGGAATTCCGAGGATACTTTGGGCTATATCAAGGTTGAGGCTTTCCAACGGAATTTCCTAGGAGATCACGGGATCTGTGCTCGAGGTTATTCCCGCGACGTGTGGTTAGTTTGTGATGGATGAGTTGGAGCACCCCTGCAGGGTTAAATCTTTTCGAGAAGCCGTGCCCGCGGTTATGTGGCAACTTGGAATTTGTTTAACACCCGGTTTTAGTAAACTTGAAGTAAACTCAAATAAAATACACCAACTGTGTGCGTAACCGAGACTGTCTTTGCTCGTGAACATGAACCGAGAGAGAACACGGTGGGGTTATGTTTGACGTAAGTAGGTGTTCAGGATCACTTAGTGATCATTATAGTTCACGACCGTCATGCGTAGGCCACCATATTTACATTCTTGTTATCGTAAGTTGGCCACCAAATACATGCTTAGCGCTTGCTGCAGCCTCAGCACTTAACCATTCCTCACCTATTGGCTTACATAGTTTCGGTACCCGGGTTATGAGATTGCTGAGTCCCTGTGGCTCACAGATTACAACAATATAGGTACAGGTGTTGATGAGTACATGCCAGATGATGTGTCTCAGCTCTAGTGGGAGTACGATGAAGAACGTAGGCATATGTACGTTACGTATCCTGATGAGTAGGGAGCTTCGTGGTGGTGTTCCTGGGATAGCAAGACAGTTTTCATTGCTTCTTTTATCGTTTGATTTCATCTGTAGCCGGACCCTGTCTTCTGGATGAATGTATGAATAATTGGGTGGACTTGTAAGATAGCTTGTGGCGAGTGTAAGCCAACTCATATACTCATCTCTTCCTATATGTATGCAATGATTTCTGTACATGCGAAACGACTAGATGCGCTTCTAGCCCCGTCGAGGCCCTCGTGCCATAATAGGGATAGGACCGCATCTTGGGCGTTACATTGATACACCACATACTATGTCTTCTTCATGCTATGATGTGCCACCGATTTTTGATGAATATGATGATGAGCATGTTGACTTACCTAGTTGTGGTACTATTCTCCATAGGATATCATGTGAAAATTCTATTGGTCACATCATGTTCGACAATCCACTAAACTTGTCATATGCTATGCGTGAAATTTCCCATATTGCATCTTTGCAATCTCACCGTAGCTACTTTGCATATCCCATAAAAATTAATCCCATTTGCTCATATGGCATAGACGACAAGCCCATTGTTATTGGCATTTGCTTTTCTTATGATGATATTGCCATGCTTCCTTTGCATCATTTGCACAATAATTCTCATATGCCATGCCATGATCTCCATGATTTGGAAATGCATTGTTTTGGATGTTGTCTACACTCTCCGAATTATGCTTTCGCTATTGCACATGAGGAGACCCCAATAGTTTCCTCATACATGTTAGGAGATTTTGTTCCATCCCATCCATTGCACGATCCCATCCTTTGTGTGCATCACCCCATGCATAACATTTCTCCATATGATTGCGATGATGCATTTCATATGCGATGCCATGAAAATGAATATATATATCGAATGATTGCATCCATTGTGTGCACCATCCGCATATCATGAATAACAACGCTCTCGATATTCCAAGTGATACACTACATACTTGTAGTCTCCATTATGCTATACATAAAAACAAACCTTTCATGATGGATGACATGTTCTTATATCATGCATCTCATTTATTTGAGCATTGGATATTTTGTGCTAATGAATACATGCACATGCACATCCTAACAGATGATGTATACATATACCACGCGCACACCATTTTTCCTTTGTCTTTGTTGTGTGTACGTACTCATGATTACTCGTCAACCTCACAATCCCATGAGTTGACGAAAAGAGGTCATGAGAGCACCGATGCTTTGGGATTCATTGGAATGTGTCTCCAACCATTCCCCTCACGCAAAGACTACACACACCTCTTCTACTTGGTTCTCACACGACTATGGGCTATATACCACTTGTTATCTTATGCTCATGTTCTCGTGTTCACTTTGCATGCTATGCCTCATTCTATGCTTTTGCGATGCGATTGTGACCCTTGCTTGCATTTCCCCATGATTCACCACTATACTACTACTATGTGTATTTGCATGCTTGGTGGAGATCCTAAGTGCTATTGCCATGTTTACCTTGTTCACTATGCTATTGTTCTTTCTTGTGTTGGGAGAGTCATGATGTTCCATTGCCATTTACATATGACGTCTTGCCAATACAATGACGATACTTTGCTCATATCTCGTTTTCATGATTGTGATATGTCATGTGCATTATGTCTCACACATGACATGATTGCCATGATTACTTCTAGTATGTCGCATCTTTGCGCTACTAGCTTACATGCCTTGATTCCTATGATCACTTGCCTTGTTGCATCACCCATGTTACATACTTGCTCTTTTCCTTGGGTTGATGACATACATGGCCATGCCTCTCACATGATTAGTGTTGATCATTGTCTCTTGTCTCCTTTACTTGCATCTTGTAGTGAGTGCACCCATGTTATGCTTATTGATGATATTGGAGACTTAGACATATTACTTGTGATGCATGCTCCTTGGATTGCGCTTCATATATTTCGTTGTGCTCGCATCTTATGCTTACATACCATGTCGCATTGTCTTGTCCCTTCTTATGATAGGAATGATGATGACACTTGTTGGGTATATCACCACACGAATGATAGGTTTTGCATTCATGCTAACCTCATTTGTTTTTCCGAGTGTTTGCCATGTTCTTTTGTGTTGAAGGCTTTGCAAGGTGGTGCGGCCATGAGATGTATTGGTCATGCGAAGGCACATATGTTGAGCGACAACAACATCTTCACGAACCTTCCTATGGCGAGCTCGTCCCTTTTGGGTCATTTTCCCATGCACTTATTGAATGGTTCACATTTTCATTGTTGTTTCCTCCTTATTGCTTACATGCTACATCTTATGGGTGGAGAAGCAACATCTCATGTTGAGCCATTTAGACTTGGGTACATCCCCAAGCATTTAGAAACTTGCACCTACACTTTCACACTTGTTGTCCAACATGCTAAATGGAAACATGCTTTCCACAACAAATTTTCTCCTTATGAATGGATTGACTAACGTTTTGAATGGCTTCATGCATCTTGTATTTCCATATCATACTTGATATATGAGCTTGCGCACTTTCTTAGCAAATTTGTTGTGATCTACCTTGATGGACTATTTATACACGATGCTCATTTTGTGCACTATCAATTGCATGATGACATCATCATTTTGAGCCATATTTGCCATGTTCATGCTTTTGATAAATCTTCTCTCTATGACATTATGCTAATAGTAGAATTTGTGACTTGATGCACATAGAACTTGCTCCCATGAATGCTTTGCATATCATTCTCATTCATTATATAAAGCTTCATGATACTTGTCACGAAAATTCTCGTCGGACCTACTCACGCGTAATTGGTGGAAACCTTGTGTGCTCTAACCAATATATTTGCAAGTGTACTTTGTGTTTGCTCGTTTTGCATGCACATCATCTCGGAGTCATCTTGGAGTACTTTGGACGCACCATGACTTCCACTCCGTCCAACTACAAGTTCGTCCATGACTACCGTTTCCATGGTGATGAGGATTTTGATCCGAGGACGGATCTTTCCCAAGGGGGGGGGGGAGATGATACGGAGCATCCTACGGTCATCCCCATGTACACTCCGACTACTCCCCAAGCCCCAAGTGCCATTGGACATAAGGTGAACGCGCTCCTTAATGCTTCTCCTTTCAATTCACTCGAGACATGTATGCTAGCTCAAGCGGAAAAACTGTGTATGCTTAGGTACCACGCGGACGACATCAAAGGCGCTCGGAGTGAAGGCCAAGCCCTCGTGAAGACGAGCGTGAAGACGGATGAAGAAGAGCGCAAAAAGGAAGCGACAAGACCTTCCAGGCCCCGGACATCCGTCCCCTAGAGGACATACAGGCACCAAGGCCCAGCCGAGGATGCTACAGGTCCTGGACATCCGGCCTTCGGCCCCGGGCTTCTGGCCGAGCGAAGCCAGAGAGCTTCAGCGCTGGCGCCGTAGCCCCGGAAATCTGGGCCAAGCCCCCATAAATCCAGCGACCACTACCCAGAGAGCACCAGCAGCCGCGCCGCAGCCCAGACATCCGCCCCCAAGGCCCGGACAATCGGCCACCCGTTGAATCCCCGGACATCCAGCCCCTGTGTGGGCAGCCATGGGACCGAGAGGCCATGTACCCCTCTCTCTCGCCCCTATATCTACTAGCACTATATATACTCCACCCCTCCTCCATTTTAGGGTTAGCAATGGTTTAGCTCATAGATTACTTGAGCATTGCTCCTTCCATATCCTTCTCCTTTGGAGTTAGATACCTCCATGTGATAAGATCCTATGGATGCCAAGGCCCCTTCATAGGGAAGATCCTCCAGGATTTCAAGGCCTCATCTCCCCATGGGATTTGGGATGAACTCTACCATGTATCCTTCTTTCCCTTTGTTGTTCTTGTACCTTGTGGATCTTGTGTGGTTTTGAGTCTAGTGGATGTGTGATTGGACTTGTTCTTGAGTGTTTCTCTTGTGATTTCTCCTCGTTCTTCCCCGTGTTCTTCGTGAATCCCCCTCCAATTCGTGAAAGATCGACACCCACGGGTTTGCCCCGTATCACTTGTAGTGGGCGGCTAGTAGTTGCGGATGCTTGCTAGAGGTCCAATCATAAGTTCATATGATCCAAGTACGGAAAGTATGTTAGCGTATGCCCCTCTCTCATATAAAACTGCAATTATGATTACCAATCTAGTTATCGATTGCCTAGGGACAAATCTTTATCTTGTGTTACAAAAAGCTTTCTACTAAACAACTAACTTAATTAATCTTTATCTAAACAACCCCTAACTTTTATTTACTTGTTCTTTATTTTCTTGCAAAACTATCTATTACACCTACTAAGTACTTCTAATTTTCTTCCCGCAAAGTAGTTTATTTCTTGTACTAGGTAAAGTGAACATTGTTGCGCGTAGAGTTTATCGGTGGTCGATAGAACTTGAGAGAATATCAATTCTACCTTAAGCTCCTCGTTGGGTTCGACACTCTTACTTATCAAAAAGCGAAACAAATGACCCCCTACACTTGTGGGTTATCAATCACCTCTAGCCATGGTAAAGTGGGTTCCCAAGGCCACCACTAGCTCTACTTCATCAAGTACTACATCAACTCGAAGGATCCCCATCAAGTTGATGTGGGTTCCCAAGAAGAAGAACTAGAGAGTTCTTGAGGGGTGAGTCCACAAGCAAACTTCACTCATATTCATTTCTTGGCAAGGACTAATGCAATCAACTCCAACCTTATTCAATAGTTCAAGGAGTCACTAATCCCCTCATTGGTAAGCAAGGGATATGGTACTTAATGCATCAATGGACAACATACCATGAACACTTCACTCCATGTCCATAGATATCCTTGTATTTGTTCCTTGTGTGGGACTAACCCATGTAGGTGAGGAGAGTACAAAATAACAAGGATTGCTCCCAATTCTAGATGATATTCATCAACAATGAGCATCCACTACTACAACACCTACATGAAGCCTTCAACGACAAAACCCAAGGTTAGTTCGCCCCTCTTAGGGGGGATCTCCCATCTAGGGGGAGCTTTGCTCTAAGACTTGAGCTAAAGCACCTCTAAGGATGTGAACACATTAAAGCTTTATGTAAAAGTTGTAACCCCACTTGTGCTTAAAAGATGAGTATGACCTATGATCAAGTATTCTTGCTTGGCTCCTAAGTCAATATACTCATATAAGGATGACTTTGTCATCAACAATTGCTTGGTAGATGCTAGAGTAAGTTTGCATGTTTGACATATTTCATTTGTCATCTTATTGTGTGAGCATGTTGGTATGCATAATTTTCTCATACGAGGACATCCAATTGTAATTCATTTGGGATTATTTTTCTGGCCAATTGGATGTACAAGAATGCCTAAGTACCCCCCTCTAGCTATCTATTATATCTTGTCTCAAATTCTATTCATTCTTCACCACAAAATTTGAACAAGCACATTTTTGGAATCTTTGGGTGGGGAGCACTCGGAGCCGCCGATTCAAATTGGGCTGCCTTCCAAAACCCCTTAAGAGTTTTTCAGCGTGACCAACTCTACAAACTCGGAGCCACCAAAAACATTTAGGTTGATCAGGTTTTCCCATCTCGGTACAACCGATTTGGAAATCTCAACATCACCGAGTTCCTGTGTCAACTGACAGTTATGAACTTCGTTGCCACCGATATTTTCGTCTCGGTGTCACTGACAGCTAATGGGTATATATATATATATATCTACGTGATTAACTTTGAAAATTCCTTCAAACCATCCAATCCTGCACCCCATTGCTGTCGTCGCCCCTGTCTACGGACGTTTGCCTTCGTCTCCACTGCGCCCTCACCGCAGGATTCCATCGTCGTCAACGGCAATAGTCTCCGCTGTTGCCGTCGTAGAGAGGTTCTGCCAAGTTAGGGTAAACCTTGATCCCTACTGCGTTCCCCTTCCGATTCATATGCAATAGGTCTTGTCTATATTCTGGCCACTAATGCTCGAATCTATCCTCTCGAACACTTCCTTAGATTAGATTGAACGAGATATTTTAGGGTTAGGTCTCGGTGATAAGCAATCTCAGAGCCGCCGGGTCGAAACAACTCGGTGCCACCAATGTGGTTTCAGCCATAACACAAGGGCTTCTCGGTGAAACCATAAAGTTCCTACCGGTTTCACCAAAGTGGGATTTAGGATTTGTATGAGCAACTTCAGAGAGATCGAATCACACCTCGGTGAAAATGAAATAGTGTGACCAAGTCTCTGTTGTTGTCTCGGAATTTCCGAAATCTGAAACTCGGTGGAACCGAATTGCATATTGTGAAAACCTAAAACTAAGATTTTGAGTTTGAAACTTTGATTTTTTTCTGGATTTTGTGATGCTCATCTACTCTACTACTCCATATCAATTTCGCAGGGTCAGAGGTCAACATGTCAGGTTTAGATGACAGTCAGAATCAGTTCAGAAAGCCAAGCGCAGACTTGGATGCATGCACTACTCTCGAGGGTAGTTCTGAAGAACCTGGCACCCTTAGCTCACATGGCTTTCCCAAGGCAGTCACAAGGGCAAGAAAACAAAGAAATTATGATGAGGATGAGGATGAATTTATTCCTCATGAGGTCACTTTAAGAAAAAATCTAGAGAGGAAGGAGAGAGTGGTTGCAAGGAAGGTCCCTGAGTCAGTTGCTGCAAAGAGGAGTATGTCTCTGTCTTTAGACAACTCGAGTGGATCAACAAGGACAAAGTCCATGGCCAAGAAGGTATGGAAGAAGAGAGCAAGGAAGATAATTGTTTGTGCTATTGTACATCCTTCTACTCCTGAGTATCCAGATGAAGAGGAGGAAGAGGAGGAAGAACCAACTACAAACCCTCCTTCTCCCAAGCAAAAGAAGCTTATGGCTGATGCTATGCCAAGCAAGCCAGCCACCAAGTCCAAGAATGATGCTGCCCCCAAGCCCAAGAGGACTACCAAATATGTATCTGCTGCAGAGAAGAACAAGGGTCAAGTGCCATCTCTTGATGAGGAAGATGATGATGTTACTTTATTGAAGAAGCTCAGACCATGTCTCAGACACACACCCCATTGCTAAGAACATGAAAGAGAGGAAGGATCAAGATTGAGGAAGTGGAGAGCTACTGATCTCTACTCTATGAGGAAGAAGGCCGCTATTGACTATATCTTTCACACCAAGGAGCAGCAAGATTCTTATGAGACCGTGCTCCTAGACAAGAACCCGACAGTGAGCGACATGAGATATGTATATTGGGACTACATTAAGGACAATGAAGATTACTTTCCCCATGTTCGTGAGAGCTTCAGGATAATGGGTATCTACAAGTTTGTTGGGACAAAGATGGTTGCCTGGAATGATGAGCTGATTATGCAGTTCTACTCCACTGCACACTTCTACCCTGATGGAAGGATAGTGTGGATGACTGAGGGAACGAGATACCAGTCCACGATGGATGAGTGGGCCACACTCATTGGTGCCCCTAAGGTGGCGGATGGAGATTTGGATGCCTATTCTGAATCGAAGATGAATCACAATTCCATGGCCAATATGTACATTGCTATCCCCAAGGAGTACTTGAAGACCCACAAGCTTGGCTCTGTGTACTTTCTGCTTGCTGGCCTGCCTACCTCCAACACCATTTTGAGGCATACTTTGATGCCCAAGTCAGGAGATGACAAGATGATTAGAGGATATTCCATAAATATGCTATGCCATGTCGATCGTCACACCAAGATTAGAGTGATGGATCTCATTGTTGAGACCATCAAGAGGTCAGCTGCTAACCAGAAGAGGTCCTATGGATATGCCCCATACATTCAGATGTTCATCAACTCCAAGATTGGTAGTAAGGTATATCTGCTTGACCGTCACCACCTGCCACCATAGTCAGAATTTCAGGACAATGTCGTAGTGATGGAACCTTCTCATCCTACTTCATCGACAACTCAGGTAGAGATAGAGGCTGAGGCCAAGGCAGAGGTAGCTAGAGCTGCTAGTGCTCCCGTGCTAAAGACTAAGGGTGATTAAATGGCCTATCTTATTCCTGCTACTCAAAACATGGAGAACAATATTGCAAATATTCTCAAGAATCACGAGAGCTTAGAGCGGATCGTGGAGATAAAGTTTCATTCTTTAGAGAACAAGGTGATTGAACTTGCTACGACTGTTGAGACGCTTAAGTAGGAGGTTGATGGAGTTCAGATACCGATCTCAGATGATGATGAGCCTACATTCCTGGTAACCACTCAGTTCAGGACTCATGCCAGATCTTTTGCAGTTCCAGCTCCAGAGATCAGACCCTCAGTGTGTGCACTAGCTGTTGCACCTTCAGCCCCTTGAGCACCTCTAGTATCTACCCCTCAAGCTCAGAAGACCTCTGCATAAGCATTTGCTGGCGCTCTTCTTTTGACTCCTTCAACGACCACCAGAGCGGCTACTTTATCGCCGCGTGGAGGTGATCAAGCCCAGAGCAACGTTTAGCTCTATACCATTTGAACTTTTTGGTAACTTGTTGCCAAAGGGGGAGAATATGTATATATCATAGGGCTTTGAGAGAGAGTGTTGCATTTCGAGTTCTCTTGATCGTTGATATTTTTTTTTATCTTGTGCTCACTTCGTGACTTAAACTATGTCGTGTTTTATCATACGCTTAATGATTGATGCTACTATGTAATATCATTCTATCTATCATGATCATTCACTTCTATTCTTGGTGATGTGTGCATTGCATTTTACTCAAATCTTTTATGCGCTCCACCAAGATGTATGTGACATGTAAGAGTGACCCATAATCCTAATCGATTGTGCATTTTCATTCAAACTCAAATTTAAAATAATGCACAAATTTAGGGGGAGATCTTGCTTATCACATACTTCTCAAAGCAATGATGCATTGATTATATCTTTTGTCGAAGCTTTGATCTATATGTTGTCATCATTTACCAAAAAGGGGGAGATTGAAAGCACAACTTCTCCCTAGGTGGTTTTGGTAATTAACAACAACATATAGTTCACAGAACTAACGAACCTATCAAGTATATTTCAGGAAAGTTCAATGAATGGTTCGGCCAAGATTGTGAGCTGGATCCCCTAGATGCAATGAACACAAGTTGGCAAGATCTCCAAGACTCTACATATTCTTTTATGTGAGAAATCACAATATAGTCCATAGGAAAAGCCAATACTATTAAAAGGGGATGAGGTATTGAAAATGACCTGGTTGCTCAAATGTTTATAGATTTGCCACAAAAAACCTCAACTTTCCCAAAATATTTTTTCCAAAACCCTAACTGCCAAAATCGGTGCCACCAACTTTCCCATATCAGCCTCACCGAGTTTGCCAAGACAAAACCCAGAGCCAAAACCCTAGCACCTCGGTACATCAAAAAAGTGGTTGCCACCTCTTTGTGATCGATGTGTTTAACTTTGGAATTCCCAAGTTTTCAATTCGATGCCACCGAGATTTGGATCTTCCCTAGGTCAACTGAATCGGTCTCACCGAGTTGTTTCCTACCGGTCTCACCGAAAAGCCGAAAGTTGCAGCCTTTTGCACTAGTCGGTGTAATCGAGTTTTTACTTCGGTTCCACCGAGTTGGGCAATAATGTTGTAACGGTTGGATTTTTTGAGATGGCTATTTATACCCCTCCACCCCCTCTCATTTGGTGAGAGAGCACTCAGAACAAGCCAACACTTCCACCATTCATTTTCTGAGAGAGAACCACCTACTCATGTGTTGAGATCAAGATATTCCAGTCCCACCATATGAATCTTGATTTCTAGCCTCCCCAAGTTGCTTTCCACCCAATCAATCTCTTCTACCAAGCCAAATTCTGTGAGTGAATGATTGAGTGTTGAGGAGACTATCTTTTGACAGCAGTACAACAAGGATTTCATCATCCATACCACATCTATTATCTTTTGGAGGGTGGTGTCTCCTAGATTGGTTAGGTGTCGCTTGGGAGCCTCCAAATCGTGTGGAGTTGAACCAAGAAGTTTGTAAGGGCAAGGAGATCTCCTACTTCGTGAAGATCTACCCCGAGTGAGGCTAGTCCTTCATGGACGTAAGCCATGATAGAATAGGCAAGGTTGCTTCTTCATGGACCCTTCGTGGGTGGAGCCCTCCGTGGACTTGCTTAACCGTGACCCTTCGTGGGTTGAAGCCTCCATCAACGTGGACGTATGATAGCACCACCAATCGGAACCACGGGAAAAATCTACGTGTCCCCATTGCGTTTGATCTTCCTATCCCTACCTTTACTTACACTTGCATGTCTTTACTTTTCCCTGCTATACTCGTGGATTTGCATGTGTAGGGTGTGCTAGACTCTTTTGAATTGTTAAAACTTGCCAACCTATAAATTTGGGAAAAGGTTAGTTTTTTTAATTGCCGAGTAGTCTAATCACCCCCCTCTAGACATACTTTGAATCCTACATGGGGCGCCTTTGATAGATGCGAGGGTCCCAATGTTTTGGTGAGATGATAAATATCGATTTGGTGGAGGCGACTTTGACAATCCGACTATGAACATGCACGAGTTGCGCCTTAGCAATAGCTAAACCAATTCCAAGAGGTTTTCGACCACGCCAGAGCACGATCAACCTGACCATGAAGGTCTATTCTTGCATGCAATCAAAGATCAAGTAAGAATACGATATTGCAATCTGAATATTGCGAATATATATGAAGTATTGATAAGGTGGAGATCCGAAAAGCGGTCTTGGCATGGTTGTTGGACACAACTGTAGTACACGAAGTTGCAATGGCTAACTTTTAACTAAATAAATCCCAAGGAAAAAACTACTAGATGGATCTACTTATATAGGAGCAAGGGGTGGTGGCCAAGGATGTGGGAGGACGTCCCAAGGCAGCCTGAAACTAACCTTAGGTCGTACAAGTCCCATGGGTCCAAGTGGAGGTGACGCAACAACTTTGGACTTGTAGTTTGACTTCGATTCCGCTACAACATCAGATTGTTTCGTCAATATCTCCACGCTTCGGACAAATTTGAATGTGAATCCAATTTGGTTGGAAAGTGCACGAAATAAACTTCAAACAAAAAAAGAATCACCTAATTCGGAGTCCAGATGCAAAAATATATGGCGTTTTATGTCAGGTATGCATGTGCCGTCCGAATCTGAGTCCAGAACGTGAGAGACTTGGACTCTATCTTCTCTTGGGCTAAAAGTGACGTGAGAGAACTTCTTGAACAAAGCCTAAACGTCTCTTTTTCCCTTATCTTCGTATGTGGATTGTACAAGTGTCCGGTAATTCTACAATTAGGCATGAAACAAAAAGAGGTGAAATACTTTTCTTCTGTATAGCATAAATAAACTATTGCATAACTTTTATCAGAAATCACCTGAAATAAATACACATATGCAATATTTGTGATCATATCCAAGGTACCCATGTCCTCATCATCCTCCCCTTCTTGAAAACAAAGTCGTCCTCAGCGTTGCTTAATCTGAAATGCGGCTAACAAAAGAGACAAGGTGTACATGTTGTATATGTATATGTCATCCATTTTTACTTCCCTTAGTTTTTGCACATATGACACATGTATACATGATTAATTTTCATATGTTATGAAATATAAAGGCAAAATATTATCACAAGAAGTAGAAGGCATGAAAATATTGCAACTCAGTTTGCACATATAAGTGAAGCCCTTATTCATATCAAAAGATTGACAATGTTCATCATTAAACCATCCCAACATTGGTAAATAAGCTTTAATTGCTTCAAATTTAAATACTACAAAATGCTTAAATAAGGAAACATGCAACAAATCATTTGACACAGAATCATCACCAAGATTAGAGGTCATATCAAAATGATTAAACATTGGCACAATTATTTTGAGACGTATTTGATCCAAATCTGATTTATTTCCTGATTCACATGATTCTTTCGCATCAACTGTTAATTCAATGGGTGCACTCGACATCGTTGATATTGCAGTTGTTCGATCACATGGCAAAGTCAAATCATTAACATAGTCCTCTAAAATAGCTGGTGTGATCAAAGTAGTGGGTAGCTCATCACATGGTGCATTTAAATTGACAATGCGTTTATGATATTCATGTGGAGGTGGAAGATTAGTACCTTTGTCATTACCTCTTATGATCAACTCTGATGATGTAGGCACTCTCGGTGGTGATGTGTCACCTGGTGGAGGTGATGTGATAACCCATAAGTGTAGGGGATCGTTTGTAGCCTTTTTCGATAAGTAAGAGTGTCGAACCCAACGAGGAGCTAAAGGTAGAATTAATATTCTCTCGAGTTTTATCGAACACCGATACAACTCTAGGCGCAACAATGTTCACTTTACCTAGTACAAGAAATAAACTACTTTGCGGGACGAAAACTAGAAGTACTTAGTAAGTGTAATAGGATAGTTTTGCAAGATAATAAAGAACAAGTAAATAAAAGTTCGGGGCTATTCAGATAAAGATTAATTAAGTTAGTTGTTGAATAGAAAGTACTCTATATGAATGCCTCCGATAGTGTACCAGGATGTGCAATGATCTAGCGTAGCAATGATATCAAAAAAACGGACAAGCCATGCAAATATCATGCTAGCTATCTTACAATCATGCAAAGCAATATGACAATGAGTGCTCAAGTCATGTATATGATGATGATGGAAGTTGCATGGCAATATATCTCGAAATGGCTATGGAAATGCCATAATAGGTAGGTATCCTGACTGTTTTGAGGAAGATATAAGGTGGCTTATGTGCGATAGAGCATATCATATCACGGGGTTTGGATGCACCCACGAAGTTTGCACCGACTCTCGAGGCGAGAAAGGGCAATGCACGGTACGGAAGAGGCTAGCAAATTGCGGAAAGGTGAGAGTTCGTATAATCCATGGACTTACATTAGTCATAAAGAACTAATATACTTATTGTGAAAGTTTATTAGCTCTCTCGAAGCAAAGTACTACTAGTGCGCCCCTAGGGAAGAGGTTGGGAGAAGTTAACCATTGCGCGCTCCCGACTAAAACAACTAAAGGTGCTCCAACATCTTGGTCATGCCACAACCAACACTTTAATGAACATGAGATCACAAACCTTAACATCGATATTGCTACTAAACCACGATCACCCACTAGTGCACCAACATATGACTATCTTAATGTCGCAAAACTATTGCAAGGAATCAAACATATCATATTCAGTGATCTACAAGTTTTATGTAGGATTTTATGACTAACCATGTGAATGACCAATTCCTATTGACTCTCTAAATAGGTATAAGTGAAGCATGAGAGTTTAATTCTTTCTACAAAAGACCACAATCTAATAAATATAAGTGAAGCAAAAGAGCATTCTACAAATAACAGTTTTCTATATGTAGAGAAACATGCATCCAAACATCAAATGATATAAGTGAAGCACATGAAGCATTCTATAAAGCCATACTCAAAAGATATAAGTGAAGTGCAAAGAGCATTCTATAAATCAACCAAGGACTATCCCATACCAGCATGGTGCATTGCTAAAATAAAAATAAAAGGCACACGATGCTCCAAGAATTTACGCATATCACGTGAACAAAAGAAAAACCGAGACATACCGATAATTGTCGAGGAAGAAAGATGTGATGCCGGGCATCCCCAAGCTTAGATGTTTGAGTCTCCTTGAACATTTACTTGGGGTTCCTAGGGCGTCCCCAATCTTTAACTCTTACCTGTCCTTATTCTTCTCATATCGATACCTCCTCAACCTTCGAACACTTCATCCACACAAAACATAACAGAGCTTTTATTAGAAAGGTTAGTACATATAACATCAAATCCCATCATGTCTTGCCATCACATTATTTTATAATCATAATCCAACATTACCTACTATATTCTATCACAATTATATGGCTCCCAAATCAATGGGGCTCAATAAGATTTCAAACATACGCAGACAAAGAGACTATAACAACAATCTGTGAAAAACAGGACGGTCTGTAAAGATGCAAATGAAACATATACCTCTATAACTAAATAAATTCTAAAAAATTAGGACATAATATTTTTTCATAAAAGTATCGTGTAAAAATTTCATAATTTTTTCATGCTCCAGTAAAATATGAAAATTCAAACACTACACAAAAAGTTTATGTTTTTGCACATCACACATCAAACAAGCAATTCAGAGATCCTAAAGGTAAATCTTGGCACATTATTTTTATAACACAATGGATTTGTACAAGGGGATAATTATTTTTGTGAGAAAATTCCATGAAAAATTCTACATTGTTTCCATGAGCATGAACACAAGTGTTCAGGGTCGACCCTCACTTCTCCATTGCATAACTTTCCAATCGCTTCTCTTTTTGAAAAAGTTTTTAAGTTCCCCACTTTATTTTTCTATTTTTAATTATTTTAAAATCACACAATAGAATAAAATGACTCACGAAAATTTCCGGGTTGTCTCCCTGGCAGCGCTTTCTTTAAAGGCATTAAGCTAGGCATATAGTGCTCAAGTAATTGATCCACCCGGATCCCAAGGTATATCAAAGCCAATTTTAATTAACAACGATTTGTAATTTATTAGTGAGCACAAAGCAACATATATCATGCAACAACGAAGTCTAACTCTCTTCCTATGCATAGGCATGTCATAGAAAAGCAATTCATTCACACAAAGTAAAGGCCAATGCATAGTATAAACAGTTTCTTGCAATTTTATCGTATTAGAAACATAAAGAGGTGAAAATTTGGTTCCTCTCTCATAATAATTGCAAGTAGGATCAGCGAGCACATGCCTATTATATCCATTAAAATTATCATGTGTAATAGTAAAACGCAACCCATCAATATAATCCTTAATAAGCGCAAACTTCTTTGATATAGTGTAGTTGGGAAAATTCAAAAAGATAATAGGACTATCATGAGTAGGTGAAATAGTAACAATTTCATGTTGAACATAAGTAACTATATAAAGTTCATCTTCATAAGCATAATTCATATTGACATCATGGCCACAAGCATATCCAGCATCAATTTCATCAAAAATGAATATTTCAAACGAATCCAAGGGATCATAGTAATTATCATAGCATTCATCCTTCGGTATGTGCAAAGGGAAATTTAACATTGGATGGGATAAAGAGTTACTCTCATCAGAAGGTGGGCACGGGTAGCTAATCTGCTCTTCCTCCTGTTGTTCTTCGCTCTCCTCCTCATCCTTTTCATCTAATGAGCTCACAGTTTTAGCAATTTCTTCTTCCATACATTCCTGCAAAATATTAGTCTCTTCTTGGGCAGCGGATACCTTATCAATATAGGCATTGTATTCATAATTATCATAGCAATATTAAAGTATAGCATAACTTTCGGATTAGTAAACAACATCATCAAAGTTATCACACTTTTCAAACAAAGATTCAATTGCATAAGCACCCTTAAAAGCAACAAATTCTTCTATTACTTCCACATCATAGTAATCATATATACCATTAGCATAAGAAGCCAAGGTTTCATTATCATTAAATTCACATTGAAAGGGAAGGTGTGGAGCCTTCATCTTATAGCAACAAGTATAATCACATCTCAAGCATAAATTCCAAGCATACCAACGCAACATTTTAATCTGATCCCATAAGTGTTTCCCTTTTTGAGACAAGAGATAATCCCTAAAGTATTCCAAGTGATCTGATGTATATCCCATTATCAAGTTGAATGGAGATTTATCAGGATTGTCAAAGTAGTATTTAATGTTTTCACATAACCAGCATTGAGGGTTTTAGGAGGTTCCCCATCTCCATGAGTAGCAAGTACAACTAATTTTTTTGGTATTTCGTGTTCCATATCCATAACTAAAGATAGAACAACTTAGAACAGAAAATAAAAACTACTTAGAGATAAAGCAAATGTGCACACACGAGAATATTCACCCCACGCTATTGCTCCCTGGCAACGACGCTAGAAAAAGGTCTTGATAACCCACAAGTGTAGGGGATCGTTTGTAGCATTTTTCGATAAGTAAGTGTGTTGAACCCAACGAGGAGCTAAAGGTAGAATTAATATTCTCTCAAGTTCTGTCCACCGATACAACTCTACGCGAAACAATGTTCACTTTACCTAGTATAAGAAATAAACTACTTTGCGGGAAGAAAACTAGAAGTACTTAGTAAGTGTAATAGGATAGTTTTGCAAGATAATAAAGAACAAGTAAATAAAAGTTATGGGTTGTTTAGATAAAAATTAATTAATTTAGTTGTTTAATAGAATTTTTTTGTAACACAAGAGAAAGATTTGTCCCTAGTCAATTGATAACTAGACTGGTAATCATTATTGCAGTATTATATGAGGGAGAGACATGAGCTAACATACTTTCCGTACTTGGATCATATGAACTTATGATTGGAACTCTAGCAAGCGTCCACAACTACTAAAGATCATTAAGGTAGAACTCAACCCTAGCATTAAGTAACAAGTCCTCTTTACTCCCATGCGCAACAAACCCCCTTACTCGGGTTTGTGTTTCCATCACTGTCGCAACCCACTATAAGCGAATTATCAACACATTGCAACACCCTACAGCGGTAATCTCGCACGCTTGCGCGACATGACGGGCACCATACGATAACACCAAAATAAAACATACAACTCAAACCAATCACGATCATCAATCAACCCATAGGACAAAAGAAATCTACTGAAACATCATAGGATAGCCACACATAATTAGGTAACAGTATATAGCATTAAGCACCATTTTTAAGTAGAGATTATAGCAGGGAAAAGAGGTTTTAGACTGCTGCATAGAGGGGGAGAGAGTTGGTGGTGACGGCGGTGAAGTTGTTGGTGTAGATCGCTGTCACGATGGTTGCCCCGGCGGCGTTCCGGCACCACCGGGAGAGAGAGAGCCCCTCCTCCTTCTTCCATAGTCTCCCCCATAAATGGGAGCAGAGTTTCCCCTCTGGTCCATGACCGCCATGGCTCCCGAAGGGCAGGAGCCCCTCCGAGATTGGATCTCTCTCTCTGTTCTCTTCTGTTTCGCGTTCCTGTTTTCTGGCCCTTCATCATTTATTATATTCCTGGAGATTCGTAACTCCGACTGGGTTGAAATTTTTTAGAGGATTTTTCTCAGGAATTATCTTTCTTGCGGCGAAAGAAGGGCTCCACTAAGGTTCGAGGGAGTCCCAAGGCAACCCGGCGTGCCCTGACCCCCTGGCCGTGCTGGGATACCTTGGGACCACCTCGGGCACCGCCTTGCATTGATTCCAACTCCCAACAATCACATATATTCTAAGATAAATCTCCATAATTTTTATCGCGTTTGGACTTTGTTTGATATGGATTTTCTCCGGAACAAAAACACAAAAAACAGGAACATGCATTGGGCACTGGATCAATATATTAATCCCAAAAATAATATAAAATGTTACTAAAAGTATATGAAAGTTGTAGAATATTGGCATGAAAGAATCAAAAATTATAGATACGATGGAGACATATCATGATGTAGTCCTCACAACAACGGATGTGGTTGTCATAGTATGCCTAGTAATTGAAGGAGAAACCGTATCAACTCTGGGAATGTGCATCGTGCGCTTGTTCTCCTTGTGGGCAACACATCGTTTTATTTCATGTTTAGCTTTGCAAGCAAGATGAAACAAACGGTCCATAGGATAACACTCTTCATGAATTAGTATCTCCTAAATATCATGTTTTAGTCCTCCCCAAAATCTATCCGTAAAATCTTCTTCACTTTCTTCTAAAAAGGAATGCAACAAGGTCGTTTGTAAATCATCATAATATTTTTTACGCTGTCACTTCCTTGTTTTAGTTTTTTAATCATGCCATGAGTATAATAAACATCGACGAATTTATCTCTCATGACAAGTTTTAAATCATCCCAAGTAGTAGGTATATAATCAGGATATAACCGACAGTGTTCGCTCCACCAAACTAAAGCAAAGCTACTGAACGTACTAACCACATCTTTAATTTTTCTATGCTCATCAAAATTATGGGATGGAAATATAACATTCATTTCGTACTCCCATTGAATATATAAATCAGGCCTAAAACAACCATTAAAGGGTGACATGGAAACATTAACCTGATTATGTGCATTCTGATGTCTTTGCTCCTCTTGTGACGGTTGTTGTTTTTTCTCAGGTGGTGGTAAGTCTCCCACAATCGATGAAGCCCATGAACTGACAACTCTAGATCCTGTCATGATTAATAGAAACAAGAAAGAAAATACGAGAATAATGTTCCTATGAACTACTAGGATGTCGTGGAAAAATGCTCAAAATATAGCAAATATCAATGTATTACAATATCTTACCATGCAACAGGTGGTGACCGGCAACTAGCGGTGTCGATAACTTCGAAGATTGAGTAAAGCGATTACCAGGTGAACGTATTTATACTCGGTGTAGAAATATGTGGAGCTTCGAAGGCTTAAATATATGGTAGCAAAAGATTAGCAATAATCAATTCAAAGATGCAATGTTGAATGAACGCTCAACGACGGTATTGTGCTGGTCCTAGGCTAAACCATACTAGAGATGCAAGCCTAGAACACTAATGGAGTCACGATGTAGCACAAGTAGCAGCAACGGAGGATATGAATTAGCTTTGGACAACAAGATATAAGTGAAGATCACAATGGGAGTGAAGATACTGGTGATAAATAACCACCAGTCAGGATATGCCAAACTCTCTCTGAAACTTTCCTTTTAAAAATATTATACCAAAATTTGGATATTTTTTCTCAAGAATGCTACCAACTCATGCTTTCAAGAATGCTACCGAGTTCGTATGAGGAGTCAAAAAATTTGGGAACTAACCTGAAAAATACTGACAAACTGTGTTCGCGAACTTCGGATGGCAAAACGTCCTATTTAGAAGTCGATTTGGAAGTGACGATAATGAACTTTCTTGATGAACTATTCAGATGCAGCTCGTCGATAGCTTGAATTTGAGTACTCGTGAAGCCAAAATGGACTTCGTATGAGGAAGATATGCCTGTTTTACTGAACATTGCGCAAAACAGATTCCAATCCGAATTCAGATACGAGATTGAGTCTAGATAGATCCAAAATTTGTTTTTTTCTTCTCTTATATTTTCTCTCTCATTTTTTTACTTTTTCTATTGTCCACTTTTTTCCTCTCACTTTTTTTAAGTTTTTCCTCACTTTTTTCTCTCTTTCCAAAACAAACCACATAAGATGCAGATTGGATCAAGCAAATATGCGAACGACCTCAATAATGATTATGGCAATGAACGATGGGGTCACGTTGTGGAAACTGATGGATGGTATTGGTCGACAGTGGAAGGGATGATGATGCAGCGGCGACGTGACTAATGTGAACAGAACTCGAAACTCTAAAGGAACTAGACACTAAGACCAACAACTCGAAACAACGATGCAACCGATAATTCAACTATGCAAGCACTGAAAAGAAAATTGCAAAGGCTCAGACTAGCTTGGACAAAGCATGAACAGGTCTAACTTTGTTTGTGGTTTTTTCTTGGACAATAGTTAAGAAAATAAATCTAATATAGGGATAACGGGAAATTCTCACCAAGCAACCTGAAAACCGATACCACTTAATAGAGGCGAGGGTCCCGATCTTTCATGAGATGATAACTATCGATTTGGTGGAGGCAACTTTGATGATCCAACTACAAACGTGCACGACGTTGCGCCTTAGCAATCGCTAAACCAACTTCGAGAGGTTTTTGACCACGCCGGAGCACGATCAACCTGACCACGGAGGTCTATTCCTGCATGCAATCGAAGAACAAGCAAGTATACGATAATCCAATCTGAATATTGCGAATATAGATGAAGTATTGATAAAGGTGGGGATTCGCAAAGCGGTCTTGGCCTGGTCGTTGGACACACACGAAGTACAGAAAGTTGCAATGGCTAACTTTTAACTAAAGAAATTCCAAGGAAAAAGCTACTAGATTGATCTACTTATATAGGAGCAAGGGTTGGCGGCCCAGGAGGTGGGAGGACGTCCCAAGGCAGCCTAAAACTAACGCTAGGTCATACAAGGTCCATGGGCCCAAGTGGAGGTGACGCAACACCTTTGGACTTGTAGTTTGACTCGGATTCTGCTAAAACGTAAGATTGTTTCATCAATATCTCCACGCTCTGGAAGAATTTGAAGGTGAATCCAATTAGGTTGGAAAGTGCACGAAATAAATTTTCCAACAAAACAAAATCACCCAATTCAGAGTCCGGATGTAAAAGTTCTTGGCGTTTTGAGTCAGGTATGTCTGTGCCATCCGTATCTGAGTCTAGAACGTGAGAGACTCGGACTCTATCTTCTCTTGGGCTAAAAGTGACGTGAGAGAACTTGTTGAACAACATCTAAATGTCTCTTTTCCCTTATCTTGATATGTGGATTGTACAAGTATCCGGTAGTTTTGCAATTAGGCATGAAACAAAAAGAGGTGAAGTACTTTTGTGAAGCATGAGAGGATTTCTTCAAAATTTAAGTGAAGCACATGCGCATAAAGATTTCATCTCTCAAAAAGGTACAAGTGAAGCATGAGAGGATTTATTCAAAATTTACTAACTCTCAAATTAATCTAAGTGAAGCATGAGAGTATTTCTACAAAATTTTCCAAGCACACCGTGCTCAAAAAGATATAAGTGAAGCACTAGAGCAATTTCTATAGCTCAAAAAGTTTAAGTGAAGCACATAGAGCAATTCTAACAAATCATAGCATGGTTTTGGCTTTCTCAAATAGGTGTGTCCAGCAAGGATACAAAGGAAAAACTAAAAAACAAAGCAAGCAAAGATACAAGATGCTCCAAGCAAAACACATGATATGTGACGAATAAAAATATAGCTCCAAGTAAAATACCTGATGGTCGTTAGAAGAAAGAGGGGATGCCACTCGGGGGCATCCCCAAGCTTAGTTGCTTGTTTCTCTTTGGATATATCTTGGGAGTGCGGTAGCATCCCCAATCTTAGGCTTTTGCTACTCCTTATTCCTTCATCCATCGTGATCTCACCCAAAACTTGAAAACTTCAATCACACAGAACTCAACAAAATCTTCGTGAGATCCGTTAGTATAAGAAAGCAAATCTACTTTAGGTACTGTTGAAAACCCATTCATATTTTGTTATTGCATTATACCTACTGTATTTTAACTTTACCATGGCTTATACCCCCCAATACAAACCATAGATTCATCAAAACAAGCACACAATGCAACGAAAACAGAATCTGTCTTAAACAGAACAGTCTATAGTAATCTGTACTCTACCCATACTTCTGTAACTCTAAAAATTCTGAACAATTAGGACAACGTATGTAATTTGTATATAAACACTGTGTTAAAATTTTATCTCAAGATAAAGTTCCAGCAAAAAATGAAAATTCATATACTGGACGCAAAGTTTCTGTTTCAGATTCAGCATCACTTCTACTCATCCTATGAATCATCCTAAAGGCTTTACTTGGCACAAACACTAAATAAACCATAAAAACACAATCATAACAGAGGCATAATTGTGTCAACACTCAAAAACACAAAGGAAAAATCAAAAAAATATTTATTCATTGGGTTGCCTCCCAACAAGCGCTATCGTTTAACGCCCCTAGCTAGGCATAATGGATAGATTCAAGTATTGTCATCTTTGGTTTTGGATCCATAGGATGCCCTCATGATTGATTCATATGGTGGCTTAATTCTTGTTCTAGGGAAGTGTTCCATACCATATCTCAAGGGAAATTGAAAACGAATATTGTCTTCTTTCATATCAATCACGACACCTATAGTGCGTAAAAACGGTCTACCAAGTATAATGGGACAAGACGGATTGCAATTAATATCAAGCACAATAAAATCAATAGGCACATAGTTCTTATTTGCAAGAATAAGAACATCATTAATTTTTCCCAAAGGCTTTTTAATAGTAGAATCCGCCAAGTGCAAATTAAGAGAGCATTCTTCAATGTTGATAAGACCAAGCACATCACATAGAGATTTCGGAATCGTGGAAACACTAGCACCCAAATCACACAAAGCAAAGCATTCGTAATTTTTAATCTTGACCTTAATTGTGTGTTCCCACTCATCATTTAATTTTCTAGGAATAGAAATCTCCAACTCCAACTTTTCTTCAAAAGGTTTCATCATGGCATCAACGATATGTTTAGTAAAAGCTTTATTTTGCTCATAAGCGTGGGGTGAATTCAACATAGATTGCAACAAAGAAATACACTCAATCAAAGAGAAACTATCATAGTTAAAATCTTTGCAATCCAAGATAGTGGGCACATCACTAGTTAAAGTTTTGACCTCTTCAAACCCACTTTTATCAAAATTTTCATCAAGATTTTCAACCTCCAAATTATTGGGACGCCTTCTAGATAAAGTTGACTCTACTTTAGTCCCTTCATTATCAATTTTAATATTACTAAACAAGGAATCAATAGAAGAAACACCAATCACTTTAAGATCTTCATCGTTTTTATCCTCTAGAGAGATTGGTTTGGCTGCCATTTGATTTATCAAAGTAGCTTGCGCATCGGAGATTTTACCAAGCAAGTTTTCAGCATGAGCATATTTAGATTGAAGATTGAAAACTTCTCTACTGATATCATCAAGTTGTTTCGTTATGGCATCTAGCACGGTAGAGTGTTCTCTAAGCTCATCGGTAAAATACTTATTATGCTCAAATTGTGTAGTCATATACTCCTTAGTACTTTTCTCAATTTCAAGCAAAATATTGGGATAAGGAACTTCGTAGTACTTTCGTTGGGGCACCATGATTACGCAAACAAGATTACAAGCAAGGAAGAGATCCGTCAAGAAAAAGGGCAAACGAAAAAGAGGGCGAATAAAACGACAAATTGGTGAAGTGGGGGAGAGGGAAACGAGAGGCAAATGGCAAATAATGTAATTGCAAGGAGATGAGATTTGTGATTAGGAACCTGGTAGATGATGGTGGAGTCCCCTCGGCTCCTACGATAGGCACGTAGAAGAGACTGCTTCCTCCCCGGCAACGGCGCCAGAAATTCCTTTGACGTGGCATGAGACTGCGTCCGTATTTCCCCAAAGAGGAAGGGATGATGCAGCACATTGACGGTAAGTATTTCCCTCAGTTATGAAACCAAGGTTACCAAACCAGTAGGAGGATCACCAACACCCAATAAGCAGCACCTGCACACAAACAACAAATACTTGCAACCCGACGCGAAAGAGAGGTTGTCAACCTCTCTACGGTAATAAGATAGATTATGTAGTGATAGATAGGAGAGATAGATATCTCAAGAACACAAATAAAAAGAGTAGATATGCAGCAATATATTTTTGGGATTTTGGTTTTGTAGATCTGAAAACAAAGAGTGCAAAAAATGTAGATCGGAAAGCAAGATGATGGAAAAGTAGACCCGGGGGCCGTAGGGTTCACTAGTGGCTTCTCTCATGAGTATAGCGCGCGGTGGGTGAACAAATTACTGTTGGGAAATTGATAGAAAATCGAATAGTCATGATGATATCCAAGGCGATGATCATTATATAGGCATCACGTCCAAGATAGATAGACCGACTCCTGCCTGCATCTACCTCTATTACTCCACACATCGACCGCTATCCAACATGCATCTAATGTATTAAGCTCATGGAAAACGGAGTAATGCAATAAGAACGATGACATGATGTAGACAAGATCTATTCATGTAGGAATAGACCCCATCTTGTTAGCCTTAATAGCAACGATACATGCGTGTCTTGTTGCCCCTTCTGTCACTGGGAAAGAACACCGCAAGATCGAACCCATCACAAAGCACCTCTTCCCATGGCAAGAAAAATCGATCTAGTCGGCCTAACTAAACCAAAGATTCGAAGAAGAAATACGATGCTATAAGCAATCATGCATATAAGAGATCAAAGAAGACTCAAATATTATTCATGGATAGAAACTGATCATGAACTCAAAATTCATCGGATCCCAACAAACACACCGCAAAAGTTTACATCAAATAGATCTCCAAGAGACCATTGTATTGAAAATCATAAGAGAGAGAGAAGAAGCCATCTAGCTACTGCCTACGGACCCGTAGGTCTATGGTGGACTACTCACGCATCATTGGAGAGGCACCTATGAGGAAGATGAACCCCTCCGTGATGGTGTTTAGATTGGATCTCGCTGTTCTGGAACTTGCGGTGGCTGGAATTGTGTTTCGTCGACTCCCCTAGGGTTTTCCGAATATTTGAGAATTTATAGGCATCAGAGGCGGTGCGGAAGGGGGCCGAGGAGGGCACAACCCATCAGGGCATGTCGGGGCCCCCTGGCATGCCCTGGTGGGTTGTGCTTTCCACAGCCCACCTCTCCGGTAGTTGTTTGGCCCACTGGGTGTCTTCTAGTCCAGAAAAAATCTCCAAAAAGTTTCGTCGCGATTGGACTCCATTTGGTATTGATTTTCTGCGAAGTAAAAAACAAGCAAAAACAGCAACTTGCACTTTGGCACTATGTCAATAGGTTAGTCCTAAAAAATGATATAAAGTTGTTATAAAATGATTGTAAAACATCCAAGAATGATAATATAACAACATGGAACAAGCAAAAATTATAGATACGTTGGAGACGTATCAAAGGCTGGAAGCCGCGAAGCCCCTCAAGTGGTCCCAGTACGCCATCTCCTTCGACGCCGGGGACAACCTCAAGTCCACGGCCGCCATGGGCGCACTCCCCATGATGTGCACCCCCACCATCAGCAATGTCGCCATCACCAAGACCCTCATCGATGGAGGCACGGGCCTCAACGTGCTCTCTGTGGAGACCTTCAACATGATCCAGGTGCCCTACGACCAATTGATGCCGACCAGGCCGTTCTTCGGAGTGACCAGCGGCTCTGCCACTCCGCTGGGGCAGATTCGCCTCCCTGTCACATCCGGCACGCGCGACAACTACCACACCGAGCTCATCAATTTTGACGCGGCGCACATCGGCCTCCCATACAACGCCATCCTGGGATACCCGACGCTGGCCAAGGTTATGGCAGCAACGCACCACGGCTACAACGTCCTCAAGATGCCGGGATGCAGCGGTGTCATCACCATCGCCTGGGACAAAAAGAACACAGTCTGCTCCCTCAAGCACGCCTACAAGCTTGCCGCGGCGGAGCATTCCGGTGACGCGGGGGATGTTGAGCCTCGCGAGGCCGCACCCCCAAGGAAGAAGCAGCTGTTGCCCATCCCAAGCCTCGCCAATACCAAGAATGCAGCCCCCCGCCGATGCGGGTCCCGCGCCCGTTGCCGGCGCCGACTGCCTCCCGGCATAGGAAGGTGCACCTAGCGCCTCCCTCAAGCTAGGCTCGGTGTCTTCCACCTGGAAAGCATCTGACTTGGCCGGTATGACGAGGGAGGTGCTCGGGCACCACTTGGAGGCATGCCTCGTCGTGCGTCCCCGCAAGGAAGGAACGTGGCGCAGGAGGCCGGCGTCACAGGAGTTCATCGACCAAGAAATCAGCGGGCTGCAAGAGGAGCGTCGCCCGGAGCGCTCCGACGGTCAGGCTGTCCCCCCCAGGAGGGGCGACGGGGAGCGCATGTGCGTCGACATCGCGGGCCTTAACCGGGCCGGATCCAAAGGCTTCTTCTGACCGCACGTTGCCACCCACCGCGTTCACATGCCCTTTGGCTCGGTGAACGCCGGCGTCGCCTTCCAAAGGCTGGCGCAGTTCGCGATGGTGCCTCAAGTGGCGCCAAGGCCCCGCGAGCCTCCTAGACCTCAGGAGCCGGCCGGCCCCTGAGGGGCCGACCTCCGCGACACATTCTGAGGGACGGCCAAACGCTTCCGCAATAGCACAGTCGCCAGGTGACTTTTTGTTTTGTTCAAACTGAGGGCACCCTTCGGGCCGCAATACCCTCAGGCTGGCATGGGTCCGTACCTGCAACATTCTCACTTTTTGGATGTGTAGTGAACTTTGTTATCCCTTTCGAAGTTTATGTTATTGGCTTAAGCCTAGCGTTCGGTGCCTCGCCATCGCTTGAAATCGCCTCGCTCCCGCGACCCTTCTTTCCAATATCCTTTGGTTGGTGTTAGACACGGCGTCTGTGCTCGGGTGCGTACCCGCAACGTTGATAAATCCAAGCGATCAAGCTCTGTCTCGAGGGCCCGCTCCCATGCACGTCACCTCCTGAGGTCCTTGGTGTCTCGGCCTTCAGGAGATTGCCGAGCATAGGCGAGTAAGGGCGCGGCTTGATATGTATGACTGCCAGATTGGGTGTTTCGTCACCTCGGGCGCCATGCATCGGGTGATTTTCCCTTGTTCATCTCCTGAAGGAACCCATCACGGCGTCTGTGCTTAGGTCCGTTCCTGCAGCGTCGCTAAACTCGAGTGACTGAGCTCTGTCTGACGGGATGCTTCCATACACGTCACCTCCTAGGGTCCTCGGTATCGAACCTCTTCGTGTGGTGGCCTCGGGACGGCCACCCGACGCGCGTCGCCCCCCATGTCATAGGTTTCATGTGCACGCAGCTGCGTGAAAAGTGAGGCGCAACCCGCCTGAAGAACTGAGGAAGGAGCTCCTGAGCCATGTGCCTGGGGCGTCCGACACCTCTTTTAAATCGCCGCCCGTGACCCTCTCACGTAATAATGAGGTTGGGGATGTACACGCCCCGAAGCCTCCCGAAGGGCCACCCCTTGGCCTCGGGAGGACTCCTGCCCACGCCCCAGTGGAAGCCCCATGCTCCACGCTGGCAGAGATACTGTCGAACCGTGACTATGCCCACGCCCAGTGGAAGCCCCATGCTCCGTGCTGGTGGATGATCGACTGAGCTCCATGCTCGCCAGTTTCCCCTTGTACCTCGCGCGAGCGGGGGCTAGACACGATGCCTGTGCTCGGGTTCGTCCCTGTAGCACTGATAAATCCAAGCGATCGAGCTCTGTTTTGCGGGCCTTCTCCCGTGCACGTCACCTCCTGAGGTCCTTGGTGTCTAGTCTCCTCGCGCGACACCCAAGTGTAAGCTGGCAAGTGTGTGGCGATCCAAGCACGGTTTCCTGTGCGTAGGATTGTTCTTTACGAGAGCTGCTTGCACGTCAAAGGGGGGTTCTTGAGCATCGCGTCTCAGGAACCTTCACTAGCGCCCGTAGCCCCTCACCTCCTGGTTCAGCTCAGGCATCGCGACCTGGCGTCCTAGCGACGACTGAGGTATGCGCAGGGCTAGGCCCTATCGACGCAGAGCGTGAGGACTCTCGAGCTGGTCGCTTGCGCGTCAAAGGGGGGCTCTTGAGCATCGCGCCTCAGGAGCCTTCACTAGCGCCCGTAGCCCCTCACCTCCTGGTTCAGTTCAAGCATCGCGACCCGGCGTTCCAGCGATGACTGAGGTATGCGCGGGGCTGGGCCCTGCCACCGCAGAGCACAAAGGCAAGCAAAAGAAAAACCCAGCCAAGGAAGGGAAGTCGCAGATTACAAACAGTTATTACAAAATTCAAAATATTCTCTACAACTTAAACTGTCATCTTATGCCTCCTCGAGGCAGACTCAATTTATTGCAGGGCGGTAAAAGGAGCCTCGCCGCTAGACTCTTCGCTGCCGTCGTTGCAGAAGAAGTTCTTGAGCAACGCCTTCACGTGGCCCTCCACAGCCGCCGCCAGGTCGCCACGAGATTCTTCAGGCATGGGGCCCGTCACCTCGTCGAAGTTAAAGTTGGGATCGCGAAGGAGGAGATGGCTGAAGACGCGGGTCGCCGCCACGGAGAAGAGGTCGCGGCTTTCCTCTTCCAGGATGCCATCCACCACCTGGGCCGCACCCTCGAGTTCCCCCACGATCTTGGAGGAGAGCTCGGCATGGCTGGCGCCCTGAGGGACGAGATGGGCCTCGAAACTCAACCTGCAAATGGAGCCTAGGGCCCCACGGGCCCTGTGCTCAAGGGAGGAAAGCGCGGCCTGGTCCGAGGCCGCCCTCGCATCGGCAACGGCCTGAATCTCCTTCTCCTGGGCGTCCAGCTTGGTGTTGGCTTCGGAGACCTGCTTGGCGTGAGCTTCTTGGGCCTCGGCCACCTCACGCTGCAGCGTCTCGAGGCGCCCGCGCTCCGTGGCCTTCTCGGCCGTCAACTTCGCGAGATCAGTGTCGCGGTCTGCGAGCCTTGCCTCGCGGGCCTTGACGCCTTCTTCCCACAGCTAGAGTTGCTGCGCTTGTGCGGCCTGCTCTTGAAGCACCTTCAGGCCGGCTTCCGCTTCCTTGAAGTGCTTGGCGAGCGCTGTTTTCTCGGCAAGAGCCCTCTCGCAAGCGGCCTTCGCCTCGGCGACCTTCTTCTTGCCCTCCGCAAGGGTGGCCTCGGCCCTGCTATGAGCCTCTCTGGCGGAGGCATCAAGTTGATGCCACCCCATGACGAGCCTCAAGCGCTCAGTAGAGAGACGCGCCTCGGCGTCTCGAAAGTCTGCCCCGAGCCGGTCGAGCGCATCCTGGGCGTCGGTCAGAGCCCCGCGCGTGAGCAAGGTGTTCTGGTCCATCAGGGCGAGAGTTTGCCCGGGGGCTCGTGCCCCGACGCTTGCTGCTGCTGTAACAAGGAGGGCCCCGGCGCCCTGCACTTGAGATGCCGGGGGCTCCATGTTCTCCGCCGCGCTTGGCCCTCGCGGTTTGCCTGGGGAGACCATCGCACTGGCCTCTGGGGCCCCTGGGGTGACCACCGCCGCAGGGCTACCTAAGTTGCGCCCTGCGCCATGGATGGCTGCAGGGGCCGGGACGGCCGACGAAGGTTGAGGCGCCCCTCCCTCCCCCATTGGCTGAGAAGCCGAAGCCTCGGCAGGTGGCGCCGGGGGCTGAGCAGCCGTGGCCTCGACTGGTGGCGCCTGAGGCCGGACCCCCGCGTCCCTGGCAGGTGGTGATGGGGGCTGGACTCTCGCGGCCCTGGGACACGGGCCCCCTCGCCACGCCGGGGAGACGCTAGGCGCCGCCGCGACGCCCGCACGACCAAGCTCAGCGCCAGGCTGGCGTAAACCGCCCCCGCGCCCACCAAGGCTTCGGCCAAGGGTTGAGGCCGCCTTTCGGACGGGCACCACCTTCGCCCCAGTGTCCACCTTCTTCTTCTTTTCCTCGCCGCCGCCGAAACACCTGCGCCGGCGAGGGGATCAGCTCGAGCAAACCAGTCACAGACACGCGGCGTGGGAATGGATTGAGGTACTTACTCGTCCCTGCAGCCCACTTCCTATTTTTCACGGTAGCGAGTGACGTGCCCTTGCTGCCCCCATGCGCCCTCTCGACGCTGCCTGGAGGGCGCTCGGTGCGGCCCTCGGCGGGCCCGGTGTGGCTTCCCCCCTCCTTGGGAACCAGGGAGGCCTCCTGAGGGGGTGCGGCCACTGCTGGGATCGGCGCCGCGCCTTCGACATGAGCTCCTGTCGATGGCGCAGGAGTGGCCATGGGGTCAGACCCCGCTCCGTCCTCTGCGGTTGCAAGCCTGAGGGAGTTGCCTGGGGCTGCTCGCTCACGGCAGTGTCGTCATCCCCGAGGCCGCGCAGGAACGTGTGGAGACTGGGCGACAACACCCGACCGGCGTCCCCCTCTCCTCCGTCACTTCTGAGTCCTCGCCGTCATCGCCCTCGCTGGAGGACGTCACCGCGACGGAGGGATTCCCGCACGGCCCGACGAGTCCCCTCTCATCGAAGGAGGGCATCTCCGCGACTAGCTCCTCCATGTCGACGCAGCCGTACATCGGCGGGCTACCTCCGGGAGACCATCGGGGTTGAAGCCGAGTAGGGCCCCTAGGGCCCCATCCAGCTCGTCGTGCGTCAGGCCGCTGACGGGTAGCGGCATCGGGTCCCTCGAGCCGGCAAACTCCCACTGGGGCCACGAGCGCGCCTGGAGCGGCGCGGTACGCTGCCCCAGGAATTCCTTGATGACCATCGCCCCCGTCAGACATGCATCCCCGTGCGCGGCGATGCGCTCCAGGACGGACTCCGCCCTCGGGTCGGTGAGCTTCTCATGGCACCACTCGGGGATCTGCGCAGGCTGGCGCGTGGGGGCCGCCAGGAGCGAGCTGCCCCGACATGCGTTCATGGAGACCCAACGCTGCCGGTAGCCCTCCACCTTCTTCCCGGCCTTCAGGTAGATGCTCGGGTCCGTGACGTCAACAAAGCAAACACACGCGGAGCGTTGGTCCAGGGCGGTGAATCGCAGACTGAATAAGTGGGGAAAGAGCGCCACCGAGGGCCTCACGCCCACGAATGCCTCGCAATAGAAGGCGAAGATGGCCAGGAGGAGGATGGGGTTGGGCTAAAGATGCAAGGCGTGGATCAGGTAATGGGAGAGGATGGCGTAGAAGAACTTGGAGAATGGCGGGACCAGCCCGGCATAGACACTATGGTAGAAGAAGGGGTAGGCGGTCTCCGGCAGGTTGCCCGGCGCTGCCGAGCCCAGCCAGATCTCAGTCGCCTGCCCCTCATTCAGCCTGCCGACCACCAGCGGGAGCACCGGGCCCAAGTCCTCCTTGTCAGAAATGGTGGAGGGCAAGAGTGCTGGCCCGATGGCGGCAGGGCTTGCGACAGAGGCCGTGGCCTTCCCCTTCTTGCCGGCGGCCGCCATCTAGGTGCTGGGGCCGCAGGGAGAGCAAAGGAGGTACCTCGCGAGAGGCTGGATCTAGAGCGGTTCCGCGCGGAGGAGGAAGGTGCAGGGAGACAAAGACAACACAAGGAATGGCAATGATGGCCCCGGGCCGCGCGCAGGCTTTATTTTAGCTTGTGCGACCGCCAAGGCCTCTTGGAAAGTGGGGCGCCCCGCGCCACAAAACACTAGCACGTCGCGCCCGACCCGTAGGCGATTAAGGCCAGCGTCGTGTCGCCCCCACCAACAGGCGGAATCTTACACACCGTGGTCCCGGGGCTACTAACCCGGACTGACGCTGTTTTGAGCAGAACTACCTTGGTGTTATTTTTGTGCAGAAATAAAAGTTCCTGGAATTGGATGAAACTTTTTGTGGATTTTTTCTGGAATATATAATGAATTATGGAGCGAAGAGCTGATGGAGGGAGGTCACCTGTGGGCCACAAGCCAATAGGGAGCGCCCCCTAGGCCGCGCCCTGTTGTGTGCTGGGGTCCACGAGGCTCCTCCGACCCTGATTCCAGTTCTATAAAATCACATCTTCGGAGAAAACAATCAGAGAGAAGTTTTCATCGCATTTCACGAGGCGGAGCCGCCGCCACCTCCTATTCTTCCTCGGGAGGCCTGATCTGGAGTCCGTTTGGGGCTCCAGAGAGGAGAAATCGTTGCCGTCCTCATAACCAATCCTTCTCCATCAACACCACCATGATGCTCACCACCGGGAGTGAGTAATTCCTTTGTACACTTGCTGGACGGTGGTGGGATTGGATGAGATTGATCATGTAACCGAGTTAAGTTTGATAGGGCTTGATCCCTAGTATCCACTATGTTCTGAGATTGATGTTGCTATGACTTTTCTATGCTTAATGCTTGACTCGGGCCCGAGTGCCATGATTTCAGATCTTAACATATTATATTATCTCTGAATATAACATTGATTTGGATCCTATATTGCAAGTTGTATGCACCTATTACGTGTCTCGATCCGCATGCTCCAAGGTGACAATAATTGGGATTCTTTCCGGTGATTGCCGTAGTCTGAGGAGTTCATGTATTCACCATGTGTTAATGCTTTGTTCCTGTTCTCTATTAAAAGGAGGCCTTAATATCCCTTAGTTTCCAATAGGACCCCGCTGCCACGGGAGGGTAGGACAAAAGATGTCATGCAAGTTCTTATCGCAAGCACGTATGACTATATACGGAATACATGCCTACATTATATTGATGAATTGAAGCTAGTTCTGTGTCGCCCTAGTGTGTAATTGTTACATGATTGATGTCATCTAAATCATTATCCATCACCGATCCACGTGCCTACACTTTACATATACTGAATCTTGCTAAGTTACTATTGCTACTGCTACTATCGCAACTGCTACAAAATTGCTACTGTCACTACTACTGTTACTTTTGCTACTACTATTTGCCATGCTACTAAACCTTTGTTGCAGAGAGATATCCCCGATGCGGTTGAATTGACAACCCAACTGTCACGGACAATAAATATTCTTTGGCTCCCCTTGTGTCGAATCAATAAATTAAGGTGAAATACTACCCGTGAAGACTGTCGCGATCCCCTATACTTGTGCCGGAGACCTTCGTGACATCCTCGACGGCAAGAAGAGGATTGATGCCTCCGAGTTGGGCATTGGCGAATGGTTCCCCTGACACCTCTCCGATTGGCATGCTCTCATGGACTGACGGAGTCCCGGATTAAGGGGTGCTCGGTGAAAGGACGTGGATGTCGCCTAGAGGGGGTGGGGGGTGAATAGGCGCTTGAAAATAATTATGGTTCAAGCTTGAACAAATACGGAATAAAACTAGCATTTAATTTGTCAAGCACAAATCCTAAATACACCAGGCTCAACTATGTGCACCAACAACTTATGCTAAGCAATATAAACAACTATGTGATAGCAAGATATATTGTCGGAAATATGCCATAGAGGCAATAATAAAGTGGTTATTATTATATGTCCTTGTTCATGATAATCGTTTATTATCCATGCTAGAATTGTATTGACCGGAAACTTAAATACATGTGTGGATATATAAACAACACCGTGTCCCTAGTGAGCCTCTACTAGACTAACTCGTTGATCAAAGATGGTTAATGTTTCCTAACCATAGACATGAGTGTCATTTGATAACTGGATCACATCATTAGGAGAATGATGTGATGGACAAGACCCAAACCCTAAGCATAGCATTTGATCGTATCACTTAGTTTATTGTTACTGCTTTCTTCATGTCAAGTATCTGTTCCCAAGACCATGAGATCATGCAACTCCCTGACACCGGAGGAATGCCTTGTGTGCATCAAACGTCACTTCGTAACTGGGTGATCATAAAGGTGCTCTACAGGTATTTTCGAGGGTGTCTGTTGGGTTGGCATGGATCAAGACTGAGATTTGTCACTCCGTGTGACGGAGAGGTATCTCTGGGCCCTCTCAGTAATACAACATCACAAGAAGCTTACAAGCAATGTGACTAAGGAGTTAGTCACGGTATATTGTATTACGGAATGAGTAAAGAGACTTGCCGGTAACGAGATTGAACTAGGTATGGAGATACCGATGATCGAATCTCGGGCAAGTAACATATAGTATTATTGAGTTATGTATGTTGGTGACCGAATGTTGTTCGGAGTCCCGATGAGATCCCGGACATGACGAGGAGCTTCAGAATGGTCTGGAGGTAAAGATTCATATGTGGGAAGTTGGTATTCGGGTTCCGGAATAGTTCAGGGACTTACCAGTTTTATGTCGGGGATGCCGGAAGGGTTCTTGGGGTCCACCGGGGAGGTCCACCTGTCCCGGAGGGCCCCATGGGCTGAGAGGGGTGGTGCACCAGCCCCTGGTGGGCTGGGCGCCCCACCTCCCAAGGGCCCGTGCGGCCAAGGGTGGGAACCCTAGGGTGGCCACCGCCCCCTTGCCTTGAGGGCCAAGGCAACCCCTAGGGCGCCGCCACCAACCCTAGGGGAAACCCTAGGGCGACCGACCTCCCCCCTTTCCCCTATATAAAGAGGAGGAGAGGGAGGACAGCCGCACCCCAAGCCATAGGTGAAGCCCTCCCTCTCTCCCTACTCCATTTCTTCCTGCGATCGCATCTACGGTAGCGCTTGGCGAGGCCCTGCTGAGATTGCTCCACCATCACCGCCACCACGCCGTCGTGCTGCCGGAGAACTCATCTACTACTCCGCCCTCGCTCGCTGGATCAAGGAGGCGTAGATGTCATCGATCTGCACGTGTGCTGAACGCGGAGGTGCCGTCCGTTCGGCGCTTGATCGGGACGGATCGTGAAGACGTACGACTACATCAACCACGTTTTTAAAGTTTCCGCTTAGCGATCTACAAGGGTATGTAGACACACATACCCTCTCGTAGGTATGCATCTCCATGGATAGATCTTGCGTGTGCGTAGGATTTTGTTTTATTTCCCATGCAACGTTCCCCAACATATATAACATGAATCACTATGGCTATCACAAAGTAAAGTGCATAAGTAAAGAGCTCAGGTAAGAGATAACCAAGGCACGCGGATACGATGATGTATCCCGAAGTTCACAACCTTGTGGATGCTAATCACCATTTGGAGATATGTGGAGGCACAATGCTCCCCAAAATGCCACTAGGGCCACCGTAATCTCCTCACGCCCTCGCACAATGCAAGATGTCGTGATTCCACTAAGGGACCCTTGAGTGTGATCACCAAACCCTTACAAATGACGACCCTTGCAGCCATTCACCAAACCCTTACAATTGGAAACCCTTGGGGGAGGTCACCAGTACCCGTACAAATTGCTCAGGGCAATCTCCACAACATAATTGGAGACCCTGACACTTGCCCAAAGCTTTACACCACAATGATTGAGCTCTGAGACACCACCAACCACCTAGGGAGCCCACGCACCCAAGAGGCACAATATCTACGGTGACCAAAGACCTAAGAGTAATAAGCTTCTCAACTTTTTCACTTCCACGTACCACCATGGAGACCTCAAACCGATGCAATTAATGCAGCGGCAAGAACACACGAAGTAGTCAAGTTCCTCACTCCCAAATTCCACCATACCAACAAAAGCTATGGAGGAATATGAGAGGAAGAACAAGGAGAACATAAAGAACTCCAAGATCTAGATCGAAGGGGTTCCCCTCACAAAGAGGAGAAAGTGATTGGTGGAAATGTGGATGTAGACCTCCTCTCTCTTTTCCCTAAAATAGGAGCAAAAATCGTTGGTGGGATTGAGAAATAGAAATCTCTAGGAGGGTCATCAATGGAGGGGGGGGGGCAAAAATGAGATCAAAATGGTAAGGACCATCTGGGAAGAAGACCCCCTTTTATTAGTGGAAAAAAATCGAACCGTTATGCTCACCAGTGGTGCTCAAGTGGTACTACCGCTCAGGGGAGCAGTAGTAGAAGGTGGGTAGGACGATAGTACCGCACGAAGCGATAATACCACACCCTACTACCGCACTACTACCGTGAAATCTCTGATGAGTTACAGAAGTTCAATTTATACCATCAGAAGTGAGTGCGGTAGTATGGAACGGCCGTACCACCTCAAGCGGTACTACAACTCTACTACCGGTAGTCCAAAGACAAACGGTAGTGTGTGCGACACTGTCGGGCAAAAGTACCGCTTCGAGCGGTACTACCTCTGCCCAGGGCGGTACTACCTCTTGGGTGCTTCAAGCAAGGCCCAAGCAAAATAGATGGATGCAAGAAGACCGAAAATGCCATAACTTTTGCGTACGCGCTCCGAGATCAACAAACTCAAGCTTGCTGGACATAAGACGACAAGAGCTATCCAACATCGACTGGATATATTAAGCAATGGATAATACATGCCAATGGGATAAGGAATAGGACCTTTCTAAAATATGAACCGACAAATTCTTCAACATCGGAAATTCAAGGATGAGGCATGCGAACTCCGTTTTCGATGAGCTTGAGTTTGACAATCAGACGAACACTGCTACTTGTGAGCTGCGTTGGGATTTTCCCCGAAGAGGAGAGGAGATGCAGCACAGTAGAGATAAGTATTTCCCACAGTGATAACAAGGGTTATCGAACCAATAGGAGAACCAAGAAAACTCCCTTTGACAACACCTACACACACAAAACAAACACTTGCACCCAACGCGGGCAAGAGGGTTGTCAAGCCCCTTGAACTCGTTACTTGCACATATTAAATCTTGATAGACATAGATTATATAAAAGCAAAATAAAATAACAGTACATATATTACAACAAAGTATTTTTAGGGTTTTAGTATTTATGATTAAGTAGACCCGGGGGTCATAGTTTTTGCTAGAGGCCTCTCTCTTGAACATAGCATACGGTGGTTAGACAAATTACTATTCGGCAATTGAAAAAATTGCGCATAGTTATATTCACGGCAATGGTCATGTATATAGGCATCACGTCCATAAACAAGTAGACCTAAACGATCCTGCATCTACTACTATTAGTCCACCAATCGACCGAAACGATTCTGCATCTATGGTATTAAGTTCATGACAAATGGAGTAACGCTTGGAGCAAGGTGACATGATGCAGACAAAGTACGACAAGTAATATGTTCAGACCCCGTCGTTTTATCCTTAATGGCAACAATACAAATACGTGTCTTGTCCCTTTCTGTCACTAGGATATAGAACACCGCAAGATTGAACCCATTACAACGCACCACTCCCGCTGAAGATAAATAAATCTAGTTGGCCAAACCAAACTGATAGATCAGAGAGAAATACAAAGCGATAAAAATCATGCATAATAGATTCCGAAAAGACTCAATTACTTTATGAATAATCTGATCATAAACCCACAATTCGTCGGATCTCAACAAACACACCGCAAAAGAAGATTACATTGGATAGATCACCGGGAGGATCATGGTGAACATGGTATTGAAGATCAAAGAGAGAGGGAGAAACCCATCTAGGTACTAGTTATGGACCCATAGGTCTGTGGTGGATGACTCACACATCATCATGGAGGCAGCAAGCTTGATGAAGAAGGCCTCTGTGATCGATTCCCCCTCCGACAGAGTACCAAAAAAGGTATCCATATGGGTCCCTTCGGAACAGAGACTTGCGGCATTGGAAAAAAGTGTTTCCGGTGGCTCTCTGTTGGTTTCCCGATTTTATAGAATTTACGGAGGTGGAATTAGGTTAGATGAAGCCACGAGGGCCCCACAAGGCATTAGGGCGCGCCTAACCCCTGGGCGTGACCTGTTGCCTTGCCATCTCCTCGCTTCGCATCTGGTCTCCTCCCAAAGATTCCTGGGTATCTTTTGTGCAGTAAAAAATCGTCAAAAAGTTTCATAGCATTTGGACTTCGTTTGCACTGATTTCCTAAAAATGATATAGGTTAGTTCCTAAAAATGATATAAAATAGTATATAATTGCATATAAAGTATCCTAGATTGATACAAATTATCGATACACCGGAGACGTATCAGCATCCCCAAGCTTAATTCCTGCTCGTCCTCGAGTACGTTAATGATAAAAATAGAATTTTTGATGCAACATTCTACCCAACATGTAATCTATTTTAGGTATGATCATATAGAAATTTTGAACTAATTGATATCAACATAATAATATCCATGAACATAAACAACATAATCATTCCTTTTTAAAATATACGATCCTTAAAGAATGTTATTCCCTACTCATTTTATCATATCAAGCATGGCATGACTCCGTCTTCATCGCATAAGTATAAATCATGAGCACCCCGGGGTCAAACCAGGTAATTGGATCGTACTTCTAATGCGCTTAAGCATTTTCAACTTCACGCAATACATGAGCATGAACCATGGATACGACATACAAGTGGAATAGAGTATGGTGGTAGATATCAAAAGGAGTTAAAGTGGAAAGAAAGTCTCGCATCAACTAGGCGGATATACGGGCTATGGAGATGCCCATCAATCAATATCAATGCGAGGAGTAGGGATTGCCATGCAACGTATGCACTAGAGCTATAACTGTGTGAAAGCTCAACGAAAGATAAGTGGGTGTGCATCCAACTTGCTTGCTCATGAAGACCTCGGGCATTTGTGGAAGCCCGTCATCGGAATATACAAGCCAAGTTCTATAATGTAAAATTCCCACTAGCATATGGAAATGACCACTCAGGAGACTCTCTATATGAAGAACTTGGTGCCACTTTTAAAGCACATATGCTCCCTTGGTGGTTTTGATGATTCATGACAACATACATTATCTCTTGGACTAATAGTTCTACCTAGTTTATTTCAGGTTTAGTCCACACAGAGGATTGGCTAAAGGATTGTGAGGAGATTCCCCAAGAAGAAGAAGAAGAGGAAGGAATAGGATTGGCCAAGCTACAAGCATGAAGACTATACATTTTACTTTGTGAGAAATCACTTTGAGTCCATAGGAAAGCCAATACTATCAAAAGGGGGTGAGGTAATAATGGTGAATGAAATGCTCAAAAATGATCAACTGTTAGCCACCAAAAACACTCACAACCTCTCCCACAAATATTCTATCTTAGACCCTACCACTCAAAATCGGTGCCACCAACAATATCCTATCGGCTACACCGAGTCAAAACCCTAGACAGAAACCCTAGCCAAAACCTACCTCTCACTACTACCAAGTTTCAAATCGGTGCAACCGAGTTTCAGTGACCAACTTTCTGTTGCCTCATTCACAAGAATCAGAATTTCCGAGAATTGTGAATCGGTCTCACCAAGTTGTGTAACTGCCCTTGGCCACTCATATCGGTACCACCAAGAATTCTATATCGGTCTCGTCGAAAAGGCCAAAGTTGCCACATTTTGCACTAATCGGTGCAACTGAGTTTTCACTTGGGTTTCACCGAGTTGGGCAATAATGTTGTAACGGTTGGATTTTTGGAGATGCCTATATATACTCCTTCACCACATGCCACTTGCAAGAGAAGCACTCAGAACAGATCTCCACTTGCCATAACCAATTTTCTGAGAGAGAGCCACCTACCCTTGTGTTGACGTCAAGATCATCCACTCCAACCATATGGATCTTTATTTCTAGCCTCCCCAAGTTGCTTTCCACCCAAGCCAAATCTGTGAGAGAGTGATTGAGTGTTGAGGAGATTATCATTTGAAACACAAGAGCAAGGAGTTCATCGTTACTATCACATCTATTACCTTTTGGAGGGTGGTGCCTCCTAGATTGGTTAGGTGTCGCTTGCGAGCCTCCTACTTCGTGTTGTGGAATTGAACCAAGAAGTTTGTACGGGCAAGGAGATCGCCTACTTCGTGAAGGTCTACCCATAGTGAGGCTAGTCCTTCGTGGACGGAAGCCGTTATGAAATAGTCGAGGTTGCTACTTCGTGGACCCTTATGGGTGGAGCCCTTCACGGACTCTCACGACCGCTACCCTCCGTGGATTGAAGACTCCATAAACGTGGACGTACGATAGCACCACCTATAGGAACCACGGAAAAAATCTTCGTGTCTCCAAACTGCGTTTGATCTTGCTATCTCAACTCTATTACATATGCTTGTATTTACTTTCCGCTGCCATACTTGTTGACTAGCATGTGTAGGGTGCATTAGAGTTGTTAGAATTGCTAAAATCCGCCAACCAATTAACTTGGGAAAAGGTTAGGTTTTTAATTTATGCAAGTAGTGTATTCTCCCCCCTCTAGACATCCCTTCTAGTGATCCCTCAATTGGTATCAGAGCATTGGTCTCCAAAGCATCGGTTTCATCACTGTTGGAGGAAGATGGATGTGTCTAGTTTGGGGAGTCTTAGTTGTAGAGTACGTATTCTCGATGAGGAGTACTATAGTCAATGGAAATATGAGATGCTTGAGTTATTCAATGAATTCCATTTAAGCAAGTATGTTAAGAACCCCTATGTACCTCCCATTGATCCTTTACATCCCACACACGAAGAGGAAACTGATATGCTACACAATCTTAGAACTATGAATCTTACCATTAGAGGATTGCCCAGAATTGTGTTTGATCAAATGAAGAATTTTGAATGTGCTTATACTTTGTGGAATGATTTGGAGAAACGATATCCAAATTATTCATTAAGTAATCTTGATGAAATTCTTCATAAATCTATCGCTTTTCACAAAATGATGCCTAGTGATCCTAAGTTTGATGATTATCTATTTGAGCTTAGAGACCTCATGCGTGCTAAAGGAGATGTCATAACTATCAACACCATCATTGTAGAAGCCATTCGCATTCATAAACTTGAACATTGTCATGATCACAACTCTAACGAATCTCTTGTTTCTTATGACGAGGATTTCCTACTCGATGATGACAATGTGGAACATGGCTACTATGATGAAGATGAGTTATTCGACATCGAGTATGAGAAGACTATGAAGAATCTAAGTCTCATGGCAAACTTCAAGGATTACATGTCCGGAGGAAAAGAGTGTATTCTCGATAGTGGATGCACCGATCATATGACCGGAGATAGAGAGATGTTTCAAGAGATCACACCAAACCATGGACCGCGAAGGTATGTAACTTTTGGAGACAACTCCAAGGGTAAGGTACTTGGTCTTGGTAAGGTGGCCATATGTCATGATAGCTCTATTCAAAATGTCATGCTTGTTGAATCCCTTGGCTATAATCTTCTTTCCGTATCTAGACTTGCAGACTTCGGTTTTAATGTGCTATTTACCAAAGTAGATTTCCAAGTGTTTCGTGAAGACAACCATAGCATGGTCTTTACCGGTTTCCGTAGAGGTGATCTATACATTGTTGATTTCACTAAGAGATCCAAACCTCGTACTTGTCTTATTGCAAAATCTTCTAAAGGTTGGCTTTGACATAGAAGACTAGGACATGTTGGTATGCGTAATCTAGACAAGCTCATCAAAGGTGATCATATACTTGGTGTTAAAGATGTTATGTATGACAAACATAGACTTTGTAGTGCTTGTCAAGCTGGAAAGCAAGTAGGTGGAAGTCATCCCGTAAAGAATATCATGACTACTAGGAGACCACTTGTGTTGCTTCATATGGATCTTTTTGGTCGCAATGCTTACAAGAGCCTCGGTGGAAATCCTTTGGTCTAGTTATAGTTGAAGATTTTTCCAGATTTACGTGGGTATTCTTTCTTGATGATAAGTCACAGGTGCAAAAGATCTTCAAGAACTTCGCTCGCAACGACAACGGATCGGGGTTCAGGGACACAAATGTGGATTCCTTTCTTGACGAAGAAGGGATTTCACATGAGTTCTTGGCTACGTACACGCCTCAACAAAATGGAGTTGTTGAGAGGAAGAATCAGACTCTTATAGAGATGGCTAGAACGATGCTCGACGAATACAAGACGCCAAGACACTTTTGGGCGGAAGCCGTGGAAACAACTTGTCATGCTACGAACCGACTCTACCTTCACAAGCTTGTCGGCAAAACGACATACGAGCTACTCACCTTTAACAAACCCCAAGTTGGATACTTTAGGGTATTCGGCTCCAAGTGTTACATTCTTGATAAGCATCGTTGTTCTAAATTTGCTCCTAAATCTCATGCAGGTTTCCTACTTGCTTACGGATCAAACTCTCACACTTACCGTGTCTACAACAACTTCACTCGAAAAGTTGAAGAGACGGTAGATGTGAAGTTTGATGAATCTAATGGTTCGCAAGTTGAACAATAGCCAAATGATATAGGAGATAAGGAACCTTCGGAAGCTATCCAAGACTTGTCCATCGGTAAGATTCATCCCATGGAGGTGAAGGAAAGCACTTCATCGACCCATGTGAAAGCCCCTACTTTGCGTCAAGGCGAACCTCAACACGACATGGAGGCATCCACAAGCTGTACACGACAAGATGAAGACCAGGAAGAAGTTCATCATGAAGATCCACCACAACCACCTTCACCACCACCTCAAGGCAACGACAACGAAGAAGAAGAAGATGATGAAGAAGGTCCACCATCCAACAAGCAAAAGCTACCCCGAGTTCGAGCAAGAGTGAACAAAAATCATCCACTAGATCAAATCTTCGGTGACATACAAACCGGGAGGATAACTCGCTCTAAAACTCGACTAGCAAACTGTTGTGAGCATTATTCATTCATCTCTAGTATTGAGCCTTTGAAGGTAGAAGAAGCTCTTCAGGACCCGGATTGGGTGAATGCTATGCACGAGGAGCTACACAACTTCGAGAGGAACGAAGTGTGGACACTAGTGGAGAAGCCCAAAGACGAGACAAACATCATCGGAACCAAATGGGTGTTTCGAAACAAAAAAGACGAAGACGGTCAAGTCGTACGCAACAAGGCACGTCTCGTGGCTCAAGGCTACACCCAAGTCGAAGGTATGGACTACGGTGAGACCTATGCCCCCATTGCTAGACTTGAAGCTATCCGCATTCTTCTTTCTTATGCTAATCACCATGATATCACTCTTTATCAAATGGATATTAAAAGTGCATTTTTAAATGGTGAGATTGAAGAAGAGGTCTATGTTAAACAACCCCCTAGTTTTGTGAATCCTAAGAAACCTAACCACGTTTACAAGCTTCTTAAAGCACTTTATAGACTTAAGCAAGCCCCACGTGCTTGGTACAAATGCTTAACGAAGTTTCTCATTGAAAAGGGTTTTGAAATTGGTAAAATCGACGCAACCTTATTAACTAAGATAGTTAATGGTGAATTATTTGTGTGCCAAATCTATGTGGATGATATTATCTTTGGATCTACTAACCCACAATGTAGTGAAAGATTTGGAAGGTTGATGTCCGAGAAGTATGAGATGTCCATGATGTGTGAGCTAAAAAAATTCCTTGGTTTGCAAATCAAGCAAACGAGAGAAGGAACTTTCATCTCTCAAACCAAGTATACCAAGGACTTGATCAAGAAGTTCAACATGCAAGAGTGTAAAGGTATGGATACTCCTATGCCTACTAGTGGACATGTTGACCTCACCAAGGAGGACACACCGGTTGCAAAAGGTTTATCGATCAATGATTGGTTCATTGCTATATCTATGTGCCTCCCGTCCCGACATTATGCTTAGTGTGTGCATGTGCGCTAGATATCATGCTGCTCCTAAAGAGTGTCATCTTAATGCTGTGAAAAGAATTGTAAGATACTTGATACAAACACCAAACTTTGGCATATGGTATCCCAAGGGATTTTCTTTTAATCTTGTTGGCTATTCCGACTCGGACTATGCTGGAGATAAGGTTGATAGAAGATCCACCTCGAGTACATGTCAATTTCTTGGTAGATCTGTTGTGTCTTGGTCATCCAAGAAACAAAACTCGGTATCTCTATCTACTGCCGAAGCGGAATACATTGCCGCCGGATCATGTTGCGCTCAATTGCTATGGATGACTCAAACTCTTAAGGATTATAGAATCCATGTGAGACATGTTCCATTGTTGTGTGACAATGAGGGTGCTATTAAGATTGCTCATAATCCCGTGCAACATTCTCGAACTAAACATATTCAGGTTCGTCATCATTTCATTCGTGATCATGTTGCCACAGGGGACATTAATCTCAAACATGTTCGAACCAACAAGCAATTGGCCGATATCTTTACTAAGCCACGTGATGAGAAAGTGTTTTGTCACTTGAGGAGTGAGTTGAACATCATTGATGCTTCAAACTTGAACTAGACTCACTCGGATGCATGCAAGGGCATGAGCTTACATGACTATTCCATGTTACACTTGATATGAACTATCTTATATCTTGGATATCTATGCTCCCTTGTATTGCATCTAACCTTTTGTAGGTACTTGGAAGAACTATACTCCACAATATTGCCATCAACTCATATTACAAGCAATATTTTCATGGCCAAGTATCCACAACCCTTCTTTGATGATGGAAGGAAGAAGACAACACAAACTATATCCTTGATTTACATATGATGAATATTTCACTCTTGTCATTTGGATATATCTTGTTCTTCCTTGCGTGACTAACCCATGTAGGTGAAAAGAGAACCAAAACGATCAACGATTGCTCTCAACTCAAGATAATCTTCATCAACTTCGAGCATCCACAAGAAGTTCTCATACATGCCATGTCATCAACATCACTCAAAGGTATGTGATCATATCCTTGAAATAGCTTTACTCCAAGTCATGAGATAAAGCAACTCAAGTGACATGAAACCATTAAAATGATTAATCGAAGAATGGCAACCCCATTTTGAGCTTAACGTAGAGTATGACCTATGATCAAGTATTCTTGCTTGGCTCCTTAAGTCAATATACTCTAATATAGGTGACCTAGTCACCGCCCATCATCTAGGTGAAGTATCTTGTTTGGTTCATCTTATAGTTGCATGCTTTCTTGGAACCACTTAATTTCCATCTAGTTGAAAATTTCTTGCAAATTCTTCTGAAAAATTCACTGCAATCATTCTTATTCTGTTGAGACTTTCTGAAAATAGCATTTATCATACTTTGCCAAGTTTCTGTTTTGCTTTTCGGAGCCTCTGATTCAAGTAACTTGGTATCACCGATTATGCAGATATGCTACACAACCTTATATCAGTTCCACCGACTCATTTGCCTCGGAGCCACCGATTTTTTTATCTTCTGTGTTCTTTGTCAAATATAGCAAATCTCCATTTCTTCAAGGATCACTTTATAAAAAAACTTGTAGGGGGAGAAACTTTATTCAAGGATCCCTATATCAAAGGGGGAGAAATTTTAAAGAGCTTTCTCAGATGTTAAAAAGGGGGAGAAAAATTCAAATACTCTCAAGGACACCTTAGTCTCAAATGTTCTCAATGATCCCTTCCCTTTCAATGATCCCACAATGATCCCTTTATCTGACCCTTTCTGTGACCCTTTTTGGAAATTAATGCCAAAGGGGGAGAAATATCAAAGCTTCAAAGCTTATGCTCATACCAAAGGGGGATATATATATTAAGGGGGAGAATATCAAAGCTTATGCTTGTATATAGGGGGAGAACATCAAGGGGAGAATATATCAAAGGGGAGAATATCTAAGTACATCAAAGCTTATGCTTACCCAAAGGGGGAGAAATCTTTGATTTGATTGCCGTTTAATGCTAGACTTGTCTCATTCTACCTACTACCAACATCTACATGCTAAGATTCAGGGGGAGAGGAAGATTTACAATTCCATACTTAGGAGAGAAAGTTCTACATATTCTATTGGGGGAGACATATCAATCTTAAGAAACTCTATTTCTCATATGTCTTCCATATCTTGGTACTCTTGAATCCTTTTGCATTGGATGAGTAGAATACTCTTGTGTTCCCTAACATTGTTTTCTCAAGTGTGTTTCTACTACTAGAATGCTCAAGAACTTCAAGGTAAGTATATGCATCATATGCTTGGTCAAGATGATCTCTTGCTTCTTTCACATATTGTTTGCAAGGGTGAAGTCTTGAACATGGGAACACCTCATTCACATATATTTGATGCATATAGCCAAGATATACATGACTTCTCATGTCCTTTAAACCATATGTGTGTTCATGCATTCCAAAGCAACTATCCTTAAAATGGATTGCAGACATTTAGGGGTAGCTTGTACTAGTCATGTATCCTTCAAAGCTATCACGTATTCCTACATATCTTAATTTGAAGCTTTGATTGTATGTTGTCATCAATTACCAAAAAGGGGGAGATTGAAAGCACATATGCTCCCTTGGTGGTTTTGATAATTCATGACAGCATACATTGTCTCTTGGACTAATAGTTCTACCTAGTTTATTTCAGGTTTAGTCCATAGAGAGGATTGGCTAAAGGATTGTGAGGAGATTCCCCAAGAAGAAGAATAAGAAGAGGAAGGAATGGGATTGGCCAAGCTACAACCATGAAGACTCTACATTTTACTTTGTGAGAAATCACTTTGAGTCCATAGGAAAGCCAATACTATCAAAAGGGGGTGAGGTAATAATGGTGAATGAAATGCTCAAAATGACAAAGTGTTAGCCACCAAAAACACTCACAAGCTCTCCCAAAAATATTCTGTCTTAGACCCTACCACTCAAAATTGGTGCCACCAACAATATACTATCGGCTACACCGAGTCAAAACCCTAGACAGAAACCCTAGCCAAAACCTACCTCTCCGTACTACCAAGTTCCATATCGGTGCAACCGAGTTTCAGTGACCAACTTTCTGTTGCCTCATTCACAAGAATCGGAATTTCCGAGAATTGTGAATCGGACTCACCGAGTTGTGTAACTGCCCTTGGCCACTCATATCGGTACGACCGAGAATTCTATATCGGTCTCATCGAAAAGGCCAAAGTTGCCACATTTTGCATTAGTCGGTGCAACCGAGTTTTCATTTCGGTTTCACCGAGTTGGGCAATAATGTTGTAACGGTTGGATTTTTGGAGATGCCTATATATACCCCTCCACCAAATCCCACTCGCAAGAGAAGCACTCAGAACAGATCTCCACTTGCCATATCCAATTTTCTGAGAGGGAGCCACCTACCCTTGTGTTGAGGTCAAGATCATCCACTCCAACCATATGGATCTTGATTTCTAGCCTCGCTAAGTTGCTTTCCACCCAATCAATCTCTTATACCCAAGCCAAATCTGTGAGAGAGTGATTGAGTGTTGAGGAGACTATCATTTGAAACACAAGAGCAAGGACTTCATCGTTACTATCACATCTATTGCCTTTTGGAGGGTGGTGCCTCCTAGATTGGTTAGGTGTCACTTGGGATCCTCCTACTTCGTGTTGTGGAGTTGAACCAAGAAGTTTGTACAGGTAAGGAGATCGCCTACTTCATGAAGATCTACCCATAGTGAGGCTAGTCCTTCATGGACGGAAGCCGTTATGGAATAGTCAAGGTTGCTACTTCGTGGACCCTTATGGGTGGAGCCCTCCGTGGACTATCGTGACCGCTACCGTCCGTGGGTTGAAGACACCATAAACGTGGACGTACGATAGCACCACCTATCGGAACCATGGGAAAAATCTTCGTGTCTCTAAATTGCGTTTGATCTTCCTATCTCAACTCTCTTACATATGCTTGTCTTTACTTTCCGCTGCCATACTTGTTGACTAGCATGTGTAGGGTGAATTAGACTTGTTAGAATTGCTAAAATCTGCCAACCAATTAACTTGGGAAAAGTTTAGGTTTTTAATTTATGCAAGTAGTCTATTCCCCCCTCTAGACATCCCTTCTAGTGATCCCTCACACTTTGAGGCGTAAGTGTGGTAAATGGATAGTAACACTGCCGCTTCTCTCTTTTCTCTCATTTTTTTCTCATGGTGGGCTTTTCTCTTTTTTTTTGCCTCCCCCATTTCTCTTTTTTTTTCATCCGGAGTCTCATCCCTACTTGTGGGGGAATCATAGTCTCCATCATCCTCTCCTCATTGGGACAATGATCTAATAATTGTGATCATCACACTTTTATTTACTTACAACCCAATATTACAACTCAACATAGAACAACATGACTCTATATGAATGCCTTTGGCAGTGTACCCGGATGTGCAATGATCTAGCGTAACATGTAGATAATGATGAACGGTGGCTTTGCCACAAATACTATGTCAGCTATATGATCATGCAAAGCAATATGATGATGAACACACAAGTCATGTGACGAAACGGTGGAAGTTGCATGGCAATATAGCTCGGAATGGCTATGGAAATGCCATAATAGGTAGGTATGATGTCTGTTTTGAGGAAGATATAAGGAGGCTTATGTGTGATAGAGCGAATCATATCACGGGGTTTGGATGCGCTGGAGAAATTTGCACCGACTCTCGAGGTGAGAATGGACAATGGACGGTACCGAAGAGGCTAGCCAATTAGGGAAAGGTGAGAGTGAGAATATCCATGGATTCACATTAGTCATAAAGAACTCATATACTTATTGTAAAGCCTTATTATCTCTCTCGAAGCAAAGTACTACCGCATGCCCCTAGGGAGGAGGTCGGTAGGAGTTAACCATTGCACGCCATTGATTTGAACAACACAATATGATTACATTTCAGACATAAAAATGCTCACACATCATCACCATGCCATAGTCAATACTTAGATGAATAATAAATAACAAGCTTTAATACTGATATTTCTACTAACCAATAATCATGTACTCATGTTCTTTGATATTACTACATCAATATAATTAACCCATGTTTCTTCTTTTGTGAGCTACATGAAAGTTTTTATTATACCCTCCTTGAACACCTATCCTTTTTGGACTAGTCTTATAACACATGCCCATTACCGTTCCTATTCAATAGAATCTCAAAAATATTTAAGTGAAGCTGATAACCCACAAGTATAGGGGATCGCGACAGTCTTCACGGGTAGTATTTCACCCTAATTTATTGATTCGACACAAGGGGAGCCAAAGAATATTTATTGGCCTTGACAGTTGAGTTGGCAATTCAATCGCACCTGGGATATCTCTCTGCAACAAAGGTTTAGTAGCATGACAAATAGTAGTAACAAAAGTAACAGTAGTAGTGACAACATCAATTTTGTAGCAGTTGTGACAGTAGCAGTAGCAATAGTAACTTAGCAAGATTCAGTATATGTAAAGCGTAGGCACTTGGATCCGTGATGAATAATTATTTAGATGACATTGATCATATAACAGTTACACACTAGGGGGACACAAAACTAACTCCAATTCATCAATGTAATGTAGGCATGTATTCCATATATAGTCATACGTGCTCGCGGTAAGAACTTGCATGACATCTTTTGTCCTACCCTCCCGTGTCAGTGGGGTCCTATTGGAAACAAAGGGATATTAATGCCTCCTTTTAATAGAGAACCGGAACAAAGCATTAACACATGGTGAATACATGAACTCCTCAAACTACGGCAATTACCGGAGAGAATCCCAATTATTGTCACCTTGGGGTATGCGGATCAAGACACGTAATTGGTGCATACAACTTGCAAGATAGGATCCAAATCACTCTTATATTCATGAAAACATAATAGGTTTAGATCTGAAATCATGGTACTTGGGCCCTAGTGACAAGCATTAAGCATAGCAAAGTCATAGCAACATCAATATCAGAACATAGTGGATACTAGGGATCAAGCCATATCAAACTTAACTCGATTACATGATCAATATCATCCAATCCCACCACCGTCCAACAAGCCTACAAAGGAATTACTCACTCCCCGGTGGTGAGCATCATGGCGGTGTTGATGGAGAAGGCCTGATGATGACGACGGCGACGATTTCCCCTCTCCGGTGCCCCAAACGGACTCCAAATCAGCCCTCCCGTGGAAGAACAGGAGGTGGCGGCGGCTCCGTCTCGTGAAACGCGATGAAAACTTCTCTTTGATTTTTTTCTCCGAAGATGTGATTTTATAGGATTGGAATTAGGGTCGGAGGAGCCACAAGGGCCCCACAAGCCATCAGGGCGCGACCTAGGGGGCCCCTGATGTGTGGTGGCCCCCTAGCACACCCCCTCCCGCAGGTCTTCGCTCCATAATTCATTATAATTCTCAAAAATAATTCACAAAAAGTTTCGTCCGATTCCGAGAACTTTTATTTCTTTACAAAAATAACACCGAGGTAGTTCTGCTGAAAATAGCGTCAGTCCGGGTTAGTTTTATTAAAATCATGCAAATTGGAGGTCAAAACCAGAGTAGAAGTGTTTGGAAAACTAGATACGTTGGAGACGTATCAACTCCCCAAAGCTTAAGTCATTGCTTGTCCTCAAGCAATTCAGTTGACAAACTGAAAGTGATAAAGAAAACTTTTACAAACTCTTTTGTTCTCGTCGTTATACACATGCTTAGCTAGTGTTCAAGTTTTCAGCACAAATCATAAATAACCACATCCATGATAGCAATTAGGCATCATATCAAATCATGGCAATACATAACCAGCTAGCAAGCAAATAATAAGATATCTCACATACCAACAACTTATCAAAATGATCATGATATAATATGGTGACATGGTATTTCGCTAGCCCTTTCTGAGACCGCAAAACATAAATGCAGAGCACCTGTGAGGTTCAAGCAGCAACTAAACATTATAATTTAGAATAGAAAATATCCAGCCATGCTCGTGTCCAACATTAACTAGACTCAATGCATAAAGACGACAATAGTGCTCTCAGGGCTGGTGCTTTTAGTAAGAGGATGATGACTCAACATAAAAGTAAATGGATAGGCCCTTCGCAGAGGGAAGCATTGATTTGCGGAGGTGCGAGAGCTCAAGTTTTGAAACAGAATCGGAATATGGTTTTGAGTGGTGCACTTTTCCTGTCAACGTTATGACAAAGGTTTTCAGTATCTTCCATGCTAAACTAATTATTGGCGGTTCCCAAACAGAATAGTAAAGTTTACTCCTATCCACCATCCATATACAAACCATGGCTGACCGAATCCACGGATGCCTGCCAACATATCAACTGTCCCAAGGAGTTTTGTTTAATTAGTTTTTGATTATACAGGACTGGGCATCCCTTTTACCAGCGTCTCTCGTGCAATGACGGTGAATAAACGGCTGTCTTGATAATAATTCATTTAGCATGGAAAATACTGACCGGCTTGTCGCTCCATGAGCGAGATGTGTGCACAAAATAAATGTTCATTTGAATGTTTACAGATGGCACATGCAAATTTACTTGTAACGATAGGGTAATACCGCATATAGGTACATATGATGGACTCATGTGGAATAACTTGGTTTAAAGGTTTTGGATGCACAAGCAGCATTTCCGCTTAGTACAGGTGAAAGCTAGCAATAGATTGGGAAGCGACCAGCTAGAGAGCAAAAACGGTCATGAGCATGCATTGCGAATAATTAACATTGGACATAGCATGAGTAAGATATGAACAATCTGAATTTAAACATCATGAAGGATACATTGGTTTTGAATCAATTACATGTTTGCACATGGGCCAAGTCAAGCCGCGTGAATTTCTTAGAGGGAAATACCATACTACCATACCACATCATAACCATTTTAAGGCATGTTGATCTATAAGATAAATCATTATTCACTACTGGCTATTTAGGCATGGCATGAGAAGCTATAATCTCTAATTGTCATCATGAACATGTTCACTCATAATATACTGAATCGAGATCGAACGAGCCAAACATATTTACAAAAATGGAAAACAAGAAGTGTTCATACCAGCTTCCCTTGCCACGATCACTTCGTCAAATATCGTCATTATTGCCTTTCACTTGCATGACCGAATGATATGATAATAATAATAGTGCAAGGATATGGTGGACTAAGATGGAATCTGCATGGCAGTTTTGGAAAAGGAGAAGACAAGGTAATATTGACTTTGTGTTAGATAAACAATAAAGCGTATAGGAGCCACTCAACATTTTCATCGTGGTCTTCTCCTTTCAAGAACTCAACAAAAAGAAAAGAAATTCAGAGAAACACACTGAAATATTTTTGGAGTTTTTGTTTTTCTCAAGCAAGCAAATAAACCAAGGGAAAACAATAACGAGAAAAATTATTTACACGGGAAAGCTCCCAACATGCTAAGGAAATCTTTTTGGGTTTTCTTTTTAGTACTAAGTTAATTAAAACGGGAAAATAAAACTAAAAAGAAACGATAAATATTTTTGTTTTTTTCAAAGTTTTTCAAAACACGCAAGAAGAAAGCGGAAAAATAAAACTAACTTGGATATACAATGAAAGAGGATGAACACCGACAATTTATATGAAGTGTGTGAACATGAATGTAATGTCGGTGGGAAATACTTACCCCCCCCAAGCTTAGGCGTTTTCCTAGCTTGGTGATCACCACTGATAGTCTGGAAAATGGTCAGCATGATAACTTGTGAAGGCGTTCCTGGCCGCCTCCTCCGCTAAACTAGCAGCCTCCACTGCTGCTTTGTATTCCCGCACCTCCTCCTCAAGAACATAATAACGCTGTCGAGCCTGAAAATCAAAGAGGGCAGGTGCAGGCAAAGTGACAGACACAGGCGTATATTTTCCAAATATTAAATTATATTCATAACCCCTAGCATGGTTTACAATAAACTCATGATAACGCATAGCGTCAAAATCTAAATATCTCTCAGGCAGGATAGGATCATTAGGTCGAGGCGACACTCCCAGCTTTGCAGCTACGCGAGAGGCATAAATCCCTCCATACAAATCACCGTTGCTAGAGTTAGAGTTCAGCCTTCGGGCAACAATTGCACCAAGGTTATAGTGTTGTTCACCAGTTACAGCAGTGTGAATAAGGCTTAAATCAGGGGCACACAAAGCACTACAATCTTGTTTCCCTACTACGCATTTCCCATTAAACAGTGCAAAGTAACGAATAGAAGGAAACTGTATGCTTTTAATTCATGCCTGTGTTACTCCCCTATCTTCTCCAACGTATAGACTCTTGAGAAACACATCACAATCAGTTTTTGAAGGTTTCTCGGTCAAGCCCCAAAGTGGAAGTTTGCAAGCAATAGAGAAATCTTCTAGAATCATGGTAAAGGATTTATCATAAAGTTTAAATAACACTCTAGAAGTATGCGATTGATAACGGAATCCTTGCGTAAATGTACAGGTAAGGTCATAGTGTTGGACACACTTATCTGCGAGGAAATCGGTGAGACCGGTATTATAAATGAATTCGTCAAATTCATCCTTAATGCCTGCACCTATCATGAAATCTTCACTTGGCCATCGACATGATTTGGCGTCCGCCATTATTATCTGGTTATCTCGATGCTCGATGTAGGCTTGCCGTACTGAGTTCCCACTAGATGACTCACCCGAGGTGAGTCATCTTGAGGAGCTCCTCCTAAAGAAATCATCTTCCTAAGCACAAATTTCTGAAATTTTTGAGTCACAAAATCATGTCAATAGAACTTTGCAAGATTGATAGCAACTACTCATATGGATGCCTAGAGGCCATATCAAGCATTCATACTACTTGGAACTCAAAGAATTCAACATGCAAGCTCATTTTCTGTAGCACCAAGTGCAGCATATTATGCAAAATATAAACCACTAAAACAAAACTAATTGGAGGAATGGAGGAGTCACATACCAAGGAACAATTCCTCAAAACAGTTTTGGTAACAGAGTTCCGAGCAAAGAGATCGAAAATTTCACTTTTGGGTTGAAGAACACGGGAGAGAGATGGCTAGAGAATTTTTGCAGTAGGTAGGAGAGAGTGTGGGAAGAAGGGATAAGGCAGGTGGCCCCTGTGGGCCCCATAAGCCATCAGGGCGCGACCTAGGGGGGCGCCCTGATGTGTGGTTCCCCACAGGTGCAGTCCCCTGTTGTTATTTTTATGCAAAAAAAATTCATTTATTCCAGAAAAATTCATGTTAAAATTTGGCGGCAATCAGAGACTTTTTATTTTCTGACATTTTTCTACGCACGGGAAAAACAGAAAAGCGGAAAACCATGCTAATTTATTTTATATAAACTGAAAATAACAGAGGATAAACTTTTGATACAGAGAGTTGTGAGTACTAAATTCATCAATCACATGCCTTCCGAAAAGGATCCATTAATAAGGTTGATCAAGTCTTATTAACAACCGCTTCCGGTTAACATGAAAGAGAAGAATTTTCGTATGTCACTAGGTTTCCTCAATGGGGATTTGCATATCCCCAACAATAAGATTATAATATTTCTTCTTGATAGTAGGTAGAGGAATTGCAAAGCTTCCAATGATTACTGAGGGAGTAGGCTCAGTGACATTAATATTATTAACCAAAGTTTGCTTCTTCGGAAAATGCACGGTATGTTGTTTGCCATTGACGTGAAAGGTAACCTTGCTTTTATTGCAATCAATAACAGCCCATGCAGTATTTAAGAATGGTCTACCAAGGATGATCGACATATTGTCGTCCTCGGGCATATCAAGAATAACAAAGTCTGTCAAGATAGTAACATTTGCAACCACAACAGGCACGTCCTCGCAAATTCCAATAGGTAAAGCGGTGGATCTATCAGCCATTTGCAAGGATATCTCAGCAGGTGTAAGCTTACTCAAATCAAGTCTTTTATAAAGGGAGAAAGGCATAACGCTAACACCAGCTCCTAAATCACATAAAGCAATTTTAACATAATTTCTTTTAATAGAGCAAGGCATTGTGGGTATGCCAGGATCTCCTAGCTTCTTAGGTACTCCTCCATCAAAAGAATAATTAGCAAGCATAATAGCAATGTCAATTTCAGGTATCTTTCTTTTGTTGGTAATAATATCCTTCATATACTTAGCATAAGGAGGCATTTTCAATATATCGGTCAAACGAGTACGCAAAAAGACGGGTCTAATCATTTCATCAAAGCATTCAAAATCTTTATCAACCTTATTCTTAGAAGGCTTACGAGGGAATGGCATGGTTTTTTGAACCCATGGCTCTCTTTCCCTTCCATGTTTTCTAGCAACCAAGTCTCTCTTATCATAACGTTTATTTTTAGGAGGTGGCTTATCAAGATCCTCAGCAGGTTCTATCTCTACATCATTATCATGTTCTTTATTACTATCTGGTTGACCATCTACATGCACAATATTACTTTCATCTTCTTTTTCATTATCACCAGGTGCATGTTCAGTACCAGATTGTGTCTCAGCATCAGAAACAGAAACTTCATTATGTTTCTCAGTAGATGTTTCTATAACAGGTTCACTAGAAGCATGCAAGTTCCTATCACTTTTCTTCTTCCTTTTCTTATTAGAAGAACTAGGTGCATGTTCATTAATTCTCTGAGAATCATGTTCTATTCTTTTAGGATGACCTTCAGGGTAGAGAGGTTCTTGGGTCATACGACCTCCCCTGGTCATTACTCTAACAGCATGATCATTCATATTATTGTCTATCTCAGCAAGCAAATCATTTTGTGACTTAACAACCTGGTCTAGTTGGGTGTGAACCTGTCAAAATCGAGGCTCCGCAGACCCAAGAAGGTTCGAACACTTGGGTGCGCTCGCTCTCCTGCCCTACTCTACTTCACAACCACACAACAACTCTCCGGCGGCTTGAGCTAAGGAAGATGAACAAGGACACACAGAGTTTACCCAGGTTCGGGCCACCTCATGGTGTAAAACCCGACTCCTTCTTGGTGGATTGCTTGAGGTGGAAGATGGGTACAAGGTGTGTTCTTGCCCAACCAAGAATCTCTCTCCCTCTACGGGGGATGGTTCCCCCCTTATATTGGCCCCGGTCCTCTTCCCCCAAAAATATCAGGCGTGAAGGGTTACCACAACGGTCATTTTGAAAGGGGACAGGGTTGCAGCTTATCCTGACAAAAGGTGGTCTTTGCCTGCTAAAGTTCCCCGCTGTGATGTGCTCGTGGGCTCGTGGGTGACATCTGTCCTGCCGAGCCCTCGGTCTTGGTCTTCTTGCATGGAAGAAGAAACCTTTGGGGGATCCTTTGGGAACCGGTGAGCTGGCGCTGCCCCTCTATCACCAAAAAGGAAACTCTCTCCTCCATGCCAGCTGGTGCGGCCCTGGAGGCCGCTCGTTGCGAGCCACGTCAACCACGTGGAGGGGCAGGACCGCCCGCCCCCGCGAGGGCACCAAAGGTGGATCCGTGGGAGGGGGGGTCCTCGGGAGGCTTGTGATGTCACGGCCGTCGTGCGCCTTGCGAGGCATGGGCCCTCGCGAAGGCTCCCCTCATGAGGATGATCGGCGGGCCATTTGGTCGCTTAGAGACAGCGACATGCCCGGGCCACGGGCAGACGGGCCTGGGTACGCCCAGTCCCAGAGGCCCGACAGTAGCCCCCGGGCCTGCGGTGCGCATGATCCCGCCTGTTGGTGGGGATGCTGTGAGGCGGGCCCTAACCGCCCGTGGGCCGGGCACGATACGTGAGTGCTTTGGGGCGTAGGGCACCCCACTTTCCACGAGGCATTGGTGGTCACGCAAGCCGACATAAAGCTCGTGCGCTGCCGGTGGCCACCGTTGCCATTCCTCGTGTTGCTTCGTCTTCCTGCATCTTCTTCCTCCGCGCGGAACCGCTCCATATCCAAACTCTTGCGAGGCGCTTCTCTTACCCTTCTTGTACCCCAGCGCTCAGATGGCGCCCGTCAGCAAGAAGGGGAAGGCTGCGGCTTTCGCCACGAGATCTGCTGCCGCCGGGCAGGCACTCTTGCCCTCCCTCATTTCTGACGAAGAGGATGTGGGCCCAGTGCTCCCGCTGGTGGCCGATGGGCAGAACGGGGGGCAGGTGACCGGACTCTGGCCGGGCTCGTTGGCACTGAGCGGCTTACCGAAGTCCGCCTACCCCTTCTTCCTTCACAGCATCTATGCCGGGATAGTCCCACCATTCTCCAGGTTCTTCTACGCCATCCTCTCCCATTATCAGATCCACGCCTTGCACCTTCAGCCCAACTCCATCCTCCTCCTGGCCATCTTCGCCTTCTACTGTGAGGCATTCGTGGGCGTGAGGCCCTCGGTGGCGCTCTTTCGCCACTTTTTCATCCTGCGTTTTACCGCCCAGGAGCATCGCTCCGCATGCGTCTCCTTCGTAGATGTCACGGGCGCGAGCATCCGCCTGAAGGCCAAGAAGAAGGTGGAGGGCTACCGGCAGCGTTGGGTATTCATGGATGCGTGCCGAGTTTACCCGCTCCTGACGGCCCCTAGGTACCATCCCGTGCAATCCCCGGGGTGGGCGCACGAGAAGCTCACCGACCCGAGGGCGGAGCCCGTCCTGGAGCGCATTGCCGCGCACGGGCACGCCTCTCTGACAGGGGCGATGGTCATCAAGGAATACCTGGGACAGCGCATCGCGCCGCTCCAGGCGCGCTCGCTCCCCCTGTTGAAGTTCACTGGCTTGAGGGACCCGATGAGGCTGCGCGTCTATGGTCTGACACTGGATGAGCTGGATGGGGCCCTGTGAGCCCTGCTCGGCTACACACCTGAGGGTTCTCCGGAGGCGGCGTCGCCGCTGTACCCTTGCGGCGACATGGAGGAGCTGGCCGGGGAGATGCCTGTTTTCGACGAGTGGGGTCTCGTAGGGTCGTGCAGGAACCCCTCCATTGCGGTGACGTCCTCTGGCGAGGGTGATGGCGGCGAGGACTCGGAGCGACCGTGGAAGAGGGGAGTGCCGGACGGGCACCGTCGGCAAGCCTCCACACATCCCTGCGCAGCCTCGGGGATGACGATGCTGCCTCAAACGAGTAGCGCCAAGTTATTCCCCCCAGGCCCGCAGGCCCGGGAGACGGAACGGGGGCGGACCCCGTGACCCCTCCTGCACCGGTGACGGCGGCCGATGGCGAAGACGCTGCGCCCACTCCGGCGGCTGCCACGCCCCCTCCGGAGGCCTCCCAGGCCCCTATGGAAAGGGAGAGCTTGGCCGGCCCCACCAAGGACCGTGCCGATTGCCCTTCAGACGTTGTTTAGACGGCACACGGGGGCAGCGTGAGCACGGCGTCAGCCATTGCGAAGAAGAGGAAGTGGGCTGCCCGGGACGAGTAAGTTCCTCAATACGCTCCCACGTCGTGCGTCGTTGATTGGTCGTTCTAGCCGACTCCCTCCTCGGCACAGGTGCTCTGGTGGCAGCGAGGAGAAGAAGAAGAAGGCGAACGCCGGGGTGAAGGTTGCGCCCGCCAAGAAGGCGGCCTCAACCCTCGGCCGAAGCCTTGGCGGGCGCGGGGGCGGTCTGCGCCAGCCCAGTGCCGTGCTTGGCCGTGCGGGCGCGACCACGGGGCCCAGCGCCTCCTCGGTGCGTCGAGGGGGCGCGTGCCCCGGGGTCTCGACGTTTCAGCCCCCGGCACCACCTGCCAAGGCCGTGGCTTCCCAGCCCCCGATACCGCCCGCCGAGGCCGTGGCCTCCCAGCCAACGGAAGAGGGAGAGGCACCTCAGCCTTCGCCGGCCGCTCCAGCTCTTGCGAGCAGCCACGACGCAAGGCACGACTCAGGCTGTCCTTCGGTGGTGATCGCTCCAGGGGCCCCTGGCGCCAGTGTGGCGGTCTCCCCAAGCGAACCGCGGGGGCCAAGCACGGGGGAGAGCTTGGGGCCCCCGGTGTCTCAAGTGCGGGGTGCTGGGGTGCTCCTTGTTCCAGCTGCGTCAAACGCCGGGGCGCCAGCTGATACGTCTCCAACGTATCTATAATTTTTGATTGTTCCATGCTATTATATTATCTGTTTTGGATGTTTTATATGCATTAATATGCTATTTTATATTATTTTTGGGACTAACCTATTAATCTAGAGCCTAGTGCCAATTTCTGTTTTTTCCTTGTTTTTGAGTATTGCAGATAAGGAATATTAAACGGAGTCCAAACGGAATAAAATCTTCGGAATAATTTTTCTTGGACCAGAAGACATCTACCAAGCTTGGAGACCAAGGCAGGAGAGCCGCCGTGTGGCCACAAGCCACAGGGGTGCGCCCAGTGGGGTAGGGCGCGCCCCCTAGCTTGTGGGCCCACGACAGCTCCCCCAACCCTATTTCTCGGCCTATAAACTCACAAATATTCCCTGGATACCAGAGAGAGCCACGAAAACACTTTTCCGCCGCCAGGAGCCTCGGTTCCCGTGAGATCCAATCTTGGAGCTTTTTCCGGTAATTTGCCGGAGGGGGATTCGATCACGGAGGGCATCTACATCAACTCCATTGCCCCTCCGATGATGCGTGAGTAGTTCACCACAGACCTTCGGGTCCATAGCTAGTAGCTAGATGGCTTCTTCTCTCTCTTTGCTCTTCAATACCATGTTCTTCATGATCTTCATGGAGATCTATCCGATGTAATACTCTTTTGCGGTGTGTTTGTCGAGATCCGATGAATTGTGGGTTTATGTTCAGATTATCTATGAATATTATTTGAGTCTTTTCTGAATTCTTATATGCATGATTTCATATCTTTGCAAGTCTCTTCAAGTTATTGGTTTGGTTTGGCCAACTAGATTGGTAATTCTTGCAATGGGAGAAGTGCTTAGTTTTGGGTTCAATCTTGCGGTGTCCTCACCCAGTGACATAGTAGGGGTAGCGAGGCACGTATTGTATTGTTGCCATCGAGGATAAAAAGATGGGGTGTTCATCATATTGCTTGAGTTTATCCCTCTACATCATGTCATCTTACCTAATGCGTTACTCTGTTCTTCATGAACTTAATACTATAGATGCAGGCAGGAGTCGGTCGATGTGTGGAGTAATAGTAGTAGATGCAGAATCGTTTCGGTCTACTTGACATGGACGTGATGCCTATATGCATAATCATTGCCTTGGATATCTTCATAATTATTCGCTTTTCTATCAATTGCTCGACAGTAATTTGTTCACCCACCGTAATACTTGCCATCATGAGAGAAGCCTCTAGTGAAACCTATGGCCCCCGGGTCTATTTTCCATATTATACTTTCAGATCTTAAAACCAAGAATACCAAAAATATCTTGCTGCAATATTTTTACTTTTGTTTTACTTTACGATCTAGCAATCTTTCATATCTATCTCTATCAGATCTCATCCTTGCAAGTAACCGTGAAGGGATTGACAACCCCTTTATAGCGTTGGGTGCAAGTGTTTGATTCTTTGTGTAGGTACATCTATTGGGGACTTGCTTGTATCTCCTACTAGATTGATACCTTGGTTCTCAACAACTGAGGGAAATACTTATCTACTTTGCTGCATCACCAGTTCCTCTTCACGGAAACCAACGCATGCTCGAGAAGTAGCACCAGCCCCCGGGCCAACTCTCGCCTTGATGGACCAGAATGCCTTGCTCATGCACGGAGCTCTAACCGACATCCAGGACGCGCTCGTTCGGCTGGGGGCGGACTTTAGAGACACCGAGGCACGTCTCTCCGCCGAGCGCCTGAAGCTCGCCATGGGGTGGCGTCAACTAGATGCCTCCACTAGGGAGGGTCACAGCAGGGCCGAGGGCACCCTTGCGGAGGGCAAGAAGGAGGTTGCCGAGACGATGGTCGCTTGCAAGAGGGCTCTTTCCGAGAAGACGGCGCTCACCAAGCGCCTCGAAGAAGCGGAACGCGGCCTAAAGGCGCTTCAGGAGCGAGCCGTGCAAGCGCAGCAGCTCCAGCTGCGAGAAGAAGACGTCAAGGCCCGCGAGGTGGAGCTTGCGGGCCGCGACGCTGAGCTCGCGAAGCTGGCGGGCGAACAGGCCACAGAGCGCGAACGCCTGGATGCGTTGCGGCGCGAGGTGGCTGAGGCCCAAGATGCTCATACCAAGCGGATCTCCGAGGCCAACGCCAAGCTGGACGCTCGGGAGAAAGAGATCCTGGCTGCCGCCGATGCGAGGGCGGCCTCAGACCACACCGCGCTCTCCTCCCTCGAACACAAGGCCCGCGAGGTCCTGTCCTCCATTTGCAGGTTGAGTTTTGATGTCCCTCTCATTCCTCAGGGCTCCAGCTACGCCGAGCTTTCCTCCAGGCTTGTGAAGGCACTCGAGGGCGCAACCCAGGAGGTGGACGGCATCCTAGAAGAGGAAAGCCGTGGTCTCCTCTCCGTGGCGGCGACTCGCATCTTCAGCCATCTCCTCCTTCGCGACCCCAACTTCAAGTTTGACGAGGTGACGGGCCCCGTTCCCGAAGAGTCTCGCGGCGATATGGTGGCGGCCGTGGAGGGCCACGTGAAGGCGTTGCTCGAGAAGTTCTTCTGCTTTGACAACGACGAAGAGCCTAGCAGGGAGCCTCCTTTTACCACCCTGCAATAAACTGAGTCCGCCTCGAGGAGGCATGAGATGACAATTTTTAAGCTGTAGGGAATATTTCGGATTTTGTAATAATTGCTTGTGATCTGCGACTTCCCTTTCTTGGCTGGGTTTCTCTCTTGCTTGTCTTAACGCTCTGCATCGGCAGGGCCCAGCCCCGCGCATACCTCAGCCGTCGCTGGGACGCCAGGTCGCGATGCCTGAGCTGAACCAGGAGGTGAGGGGCTACGGGCGCTAGTGAAGGTTCCTGACATGCGATGCTCAAGAACCCCCCTTTGACACGCAAGCTACCATCTTGAGAGTCCTCACGCTCTACGTTGGCAGGGGCCAGCCCCGCGCATACCCGAGCCATCGCTGGGACGCCAGGTCACGATGCCTAAGCTGACCCGGGAGGTGAGGGGCTACGGGCACTAGTGAAGGTTCCTGAGACGCGATGCTCAAGAACCCCCCTTGACGCGCAAGCGGCCTGCTCGAAAGTCCTTACGCTCGGCGTCAGCAGGGCCCAACCCCGCGCATACCTCAGTCGTCACTAGGACGCCAGGTCGCGATGCCTGAGCTGAACCAGGAGGTGAGGGGATACGGGCGCTAGTGAAGGTTCCTGAGACGCGATGCTCAAGAACCCCTCTTTGACGAGCAAGCAGCTCTCATGAAGAAGAATACTGTGCACGGTAAACCGTGCCTGGAGCGCCGCACTCTTGTCTGCTTACACTTGGGTGTCGCGCGAGGTGACTAGACACCAAGGACCTCAGGAGGTGATGTGCACGGGAGAAAGCCCGCGAGACAGAGCTCGATCGCTTGGTGTCGGTGCACTAGGACTGGGGTACCCAGTGCCCCTGACTTATGCACATGCAGTAGTAGTAGAACCCATCAACATAAACATAGTCAAGACCAGTCCAAACTAGAGAAGTCGTTCTATGTGAGATCAAGGAGCGCATCAAGAAGACGAAACCAACGTCCAAGACCAAGACTCCGACAGAAGCAACCAACGCTGGCTAAACAACGCCGGCAAGGTCGATGCAACAGTCCAGAAAGGACCCGAACCGCGCCAGTCACGTACCCGGTGCCTGCCGAGGACCAAGGCGCACACATCTTCAGGAAGACCCGGCAAGCCATCCCTCGGTAGGCGCGAGCCGATCGGCCACCGCTCCACCGCATCGCAACGCGAGTCATTTGTCGATGCGGTGTCGAGCCCTCAGGTGGCTATGTGGCTCTCGCTAAGTACGTGGCGACTCGCTGGGAGGCAGATAATACCCGTTTGACACCCGTCCAGAGGTGTGTCAAGATACTAAGCAATAGTTAGCCAAGCGGTGGTAAAAGCCTGCCGGGTATGCATCCCCCCACGCCACCTAGGCTAGCATTTATGGCATTTTATCCTAAGTGCCAGAGTTAGGTATGATAGCACTGTTAGCTATCTAATCACTAGATAATGTCTGTTTTGCCACTGTGGTCGCCCCTTGAGCTATAAACGGAGGCCCAATGCAACCTAGCTAAAGATTCGGACCTTTGGACACTTGTACTCGCGTAGCAGCTCTCCGGAAGGCAACCTTGCCGGGTTTGAGCACTACGTGTTCTTCGTGTTCCCCGATCAATCCACCAAAGCAAGAGTAGAGTTTTACGCTTCACAGCGGCCCGCACCTGGGTAAAACACCAGCGTCTCGTCGTCGTGCTGTCTCACCACCTCTGCTCTTTGGGCAACATGATCTCACCCCTGCCGAACCAAAAAGGGGCCCGTGGACCCATAGGTGATCGTGTGCATCGTGACCCGACATCTTTGGCGCGCCACGCAGGGGGAGCGTCATTTGCGTGAACCCGAGTTCGTGAGCAGCGTCTCGATCTTCATCGTCGTTTTCTTCCTCTATGGCTCCCATGAAGAAGCCCGACGCGACCACGCATCCCTCCACTTCGAAGACCCCCTTGCACGCAGCTGTGGACGCCGTTGGCATCGCGGCGGTGACGAGTGAGGTGGGCGTCGTGGGTGACGCGACTGACGCAGGCGGCACCACCATCATGTCCCCCACGGCCGAAGCTGGAGCGGGGAACGCAGAAGAGGAGAAACAACTGCAACACTTTGGCAAGCTCGGCCCTAGTGCCGCGGGAGGAGGAAACAATCTCCACCTCCCCATCGCACTGGTGGCCGCGGCCGCAACAGCGGCGCCTGATATGTCTCCAACGTATCTATAATTTTTTATTGTTCCATGCTATTATATTATCTGTTTTGGATGTTTTATATGCATTAATATGCTATTTTATATTATTTTTGGGACTAACCTGTTAATCTAGAGCCTAGTGCCAGTTTCTGTTTTTTCCTTGTTTTTGAGTATTGCAGATAAGGAATATTAAACGGAGTCCAAATGGAATAAAATCTTCGGAATGATTTTTCTTGGACCAGAAGAAACCCAGCAGACTTGGAGATGAAGGCAGGAGACCTGCTGTGGCGTCACAAGCCACCAGGGCGCGCCCTAGGGGGGTGCGCCCCCTGGCTTGTGGCCCCACGATAGCCCTCCTAACCCTATTCTTTGGCCTATAAATTCCCAAATATTCCTTGGATACCAAAAAGAGCCACGAAAATACTTTTCCGCCGCCGGAAGCCTCTGTTCCTGTGAGATCCAATCTTGGAGCCTTTTCCGGTAATCTGCCGGAGGGGGATTCGATCATGGAGGGCATCTACATCAACTCCATTGCCCCTCCGATGATGCGTGAGTAGTTTACCACAGACCTTCGGGTCGATAGCTAGTAGCTAGATGGCTTCTTGTCTCTCTTTGTTCTTCAATACCATGTTCTTCATGATCTTCATGGAGATCTATCCGATGTAATACTCTTTTGCGGGGTGTTTGTCGAGATCCGATGAATTGTGGGTTTATGATCAGCTTATCTATGAATATTATTTGAATCTTCTCTGAATTCTTATATGCATGATTTCATATCTTTGCAAGTCTCTTCGAGTTATTGGTTTGGTTTGGCCAACTAGATTGGTAATTCTTGCAATGGGAGAAGTGCTTAGTTTTGGGTTCAATCTTGCGGTGTCCTCACCCAGTGACAAAGTAGGGGTAGCGAGGCACGTATTTGTATTGTTGCCATCGAGGATAAAAAGATGGGGTTTTCATCATATTGCTTGAGTTTATCCCTCTACATCATGTCATCTTACCTAATGCGTTACTCTGTTCTTCATGAACTTAATACTCTAGATGCAGGCAGGAGTCGGTCGATGTGTGGAGTAATAGTAGTAGATGCAGAATCGTTTCGGTCTACTTGACATGTACGTGATGCCTATATGCATAATCATTGCCTTGGATATCGTCATAATTATTCGCTTTTCTATCAATTACTCGACAGTAATTTGTTCACCCACCGTATTATTTTCCTTCATGAGAGAAGCCTCTAGTGAAACCTATGGCCCCCGGGTCTATTTTCCATATTATATTTTCAGATCTATAAACCAAAAATACAAAAAATACTTCGCTGCATTATTTTTACTTTTGTTTTACTTTACGATCTAGCAATCTTTCATATCTATCTCTATCAGATCTCATCCTTGCAAATAACCGTGAAGGGATTGACAACCCCTTTATAGCGTTGGGTGCAAGTGTTTGATTCTTTGTGTAGGTACATCTATTGTGGACTTGCTTGTATCTCATACTGGATTGATACCTTGGTTGTCAACAACTGAGGGAAATACTTATCTACTTTACTGCATCACCCTTTCCTCTTCAAGGGAAAACCAACGCATGCTCAAGAAGTAGCAGCGCCCAATCTGGGGCAAGCTGTGATCTTCCAGCTGCGCCTGTCACAGGCGTGGCTGCTGGGCGCGCGCCTCGCCCAGAGCAAGACGGAGCGCTGAGTGGGACTATAGACCCACAAGCTCGACGTCCTCCATGTCAGACCGCCCCGGCGATCGGTGCACGGCGACAAGAATGCGACGACGCCCCTCTTGGTTCCACCAGGAGTCGAGCGACGTCGCGATCCGCCTCTCTATCCATGCCGGCCACGGCAGCGGAAGCGATGGTGCGGGCCTAGCTGCTGTTAAATTTCCTGCCGGCGGCTGACAAGATGGACGAGTGGAGAGCCACCATCCATAGTTTGATCGGCTTCGTCGAAGACAAGAAATCCCAGCATGCAGAGCCGTCGCGACGCCCGCGGACGGCGACGGCGGCCCAGGCTGATGGTCGTGTCGAGGGAGCCGCGCCAACGGTGCAATCCCTCCGCGACAACAGACCCAGAGGCAGCCACAACGAGCTCCACATGCCGATGAGCCTGACGAAGCATCTATGGCCTCGTCCGGCCAGCACGAACGCCGGGACCAGCGGCATGTCCTGGAAGACCTGCGGAGGGAAGACGCGCGCATCACCAGAGAGCGACGCCGGGAAGCACACCGCCAATCCGATAGGCGCAACGGCCCAGATGCTGGCGACCCCGCGCCCAGTGCTGGCGGGTACCTGCCTTATGAGGTTGGGTGCCCTTCCTTCACTCGCGAGCTGCGATATGTCCGTTGGCCATCGGCCCGAGCTTTCAAGCCTGAACTGACAGAGAAATATGACGGGAAGCTAAACCCGACAGAATTCCTGGGCATCTATACGATAGCCGTTCAAGCCGCCGGGGGAAGAGATGAGAAGGTGCTCGCCAACTATTTCCCTTTGGCGCTCAAGCCAAACGTGAGATCGTGACTGATGCACCTGTCGGAGAACTCTATTTCATCATGGGCTGACTTGTGCAACGAGTTTGTCGGCGCCTTCACAGGTGGCCACCAGGAGCCAGGACAGCTCAGCGACCTGCAAGTCCTTCCACAGAAGGAGTGAGAAACCTTGCGGAAGTACATCCAGAGATTCAGTCGAGGAAACCGCAATATTCCAGAGATACACCCCGCAGCCGTGATTGCCGCGTTCCATTCGAACGAGCGCAATAGGAGGATGCAGGCCAAGATGAATGTTAGACTCCCCAAGACCGTCAATGAGTTGTACACATTGACGGACAAGCGTTCTCGTGCCGAGGAAGGAAGGCAACTCCTCGGAGAGGAGGCTGGCATCGAAGTCGACTCAGATGACGACGATGATGCCCCTGGCCTGAATGGAAAAAGCCGAAGGTGCAACAAGAAGCGTAAGGGAAAGGTAGTGTTGGCTGTTGAGAGCTCTGGTGATCTCAGTGCTGGCACGAAGGCCAAGTCGAGGCCCCGGCAAGGGAGCCATCGCGTGCGCGGCCGCAGTGGCAGAGAAAACCAGGAAGTCCGATGGGCCATACTACAAAATCCACCGCACCAAAGGTCATGATCTCCAAGAATGCTGCTGAGTTGAGCAGCTTGCTGAGAAGCAGAAGGCTGAATACGAGAAGCGTGACAAGGAGAGAGGCCAAGATGGTGCTGCCGGGAAGGGCCGTGGTGGTAGAGGAGGCCGCCGCGGCAAGGCCCTGCAGCAGAAGGAAAAACCTGCTAGAGGCCGTGAGAAGAAAGAAGTAGATGATATGAGTGATGATGAGGATGATGGAGAAGAGTCCAGTGATCAAGAATTCCAGAAGGCAACTGAAGCCATGTGTGTTGACGGGGGTGCGTCCTTGCATTCCTCTTATCGCCAGCTCAAGCAGCGGGCATGTGAGATCAATGCCATGGAGCCAGCTGCAGAGTCCAGAAGGCCACTCAAATGGTCCCGCACGCCTATCATATTTGACAAAGAGGATCATCCTGACCGCACCACTGCGGTCGGATGTTTGCCGTTGTTGGTCTCCCCAACAATCAGCAACCTCAAAGTAACCAAGATGTTAGTTGACAGTGGGGCGGGGTTGAACTTAATCTCCCCTAAAGTGGTTAAAAAGCTACAGATCCCTGATGAAGAGCTCAAAGCTACGGGTACGTTCTAAGGAATCAACCCCGGCAGGAGCCGACCCAAGGGAAATATCACTTTGCATGTGATGTTTGGCGGGGAGTTGAACTACCGGACTAAGAAGGTGGTGTTTGATGTGGTCGAACTCCCTCTGCCTTACAATGGAATTCTTGGTCGCCCAGCTCTGGCAAAATTCATGGCAGCGTCCCACTATGCTTACAACACTTTGAAGATGCCAGGGCCCATGGGAATCATCTCCATTCCATCTGACAAGAAGGATGCAGTTATATACGCGGACAAGATGTATCGAGACACGGTAGCAGCTGAGGTCGCAGAAACCCTAGCTCCCGCCAAGGAATCGAAGAAGGGAAAGAAGTCTAGTAGGGACGCCGGCAAGGACTCCGGGAAGCGCGCCTCTTCGGAGTGCGCTGTGCCCGTCGATGACCTGTCGGATAGTTCCACTAGCAAAAGATCCAAGGTCACCAATCCTGTGACGAAGAAGATCCTGGCAGGGCAGGATGGCGCTGATGGTACGTTCACCATCAGTGCCACCCTTAATAACAAATAGGAAAGCACGCTCGTTGCCTTCCTGCGGGCGAATGTCGATGTGTTTGCTTGGCAACCATCTGACATCCCCGGTGTTCCCAAGGAGGTAATTGAGCAACACCTTGCTGTGTGCCCTCATGTCAGGCCCGTCAAGCAAAAAGCTAGAAAGCAAGCCTTGGAGCAGCAGCAGTTCATCACTGAGGAGATCAAGAAGCTCGAAGCAGCTGGTTTGATCAGAGGAGTGTTGCATCCAACTTGGTTAGCCAACCCAGTAGTGGTGCGCAAGGCGAATGGGAAATGGAGGCTTTGCATTGATTTCACGGACTTAAACAAAGCATGCCTGAAGGACCCTTTTCCCTTGCCGCGCATCAATCAGATTGTTGATTCCACTGCCGGGTGTGACTTGCTTTCCTTCTTGGACGCATACTCCGGATACCACCAAATATTCATGGCCAAGGAAGACGAGGAAATGACCGCGTTCATAACTCCGTCTGGCACGTACTGCTTTGTACGTATGCCCTTTGGGTTAAAGAGCGCTGGTTCTACCTTTGCAAGGGCCGTGCAGATTGGATTTGAACCTCAGTTGCACAGGAACGTGGAAGCTTACATGGATGACATAGTAGTCAAAACCAGAGATGAAGCAACCCTCATAAAAGACTTGGAAGAAACTTTTATGAATTTGCGCAAGATCAATTTGATGCTCAACCCTGAGAAGTGTGTGTTTGGTGTCCCATCCAGCAAGCTGCTTAGGTTCTTCGTATCTCACCGGGGAATAGAAGCCAATCCTGACAAGATCAAAGCAGTCAAGCAGATACAAGCGCCCAAATCCGTCAAGGACGTAAGACGCTTGGCCGGATGCATTGCCGCGTTGAGTAGGTTCATCTCCAAATCCGCTGAACGCGCCCTACCGTTTTTCAAGATTCTAAAAAAGGCCGGCCCGATGAAGTGAACCCCGAAAGCAGAAGCAGCGCTGCAAGATCTGAAAGCTTACCTTTCCTCTGCTCCCAGCTTGGTCGCCCCTAAACCACAAGAACCGTTGCTACTATACTTGGCGGCAACGAATTAAGGGGTTAGTGCAACGCTGGTGGCGCAGCGAGAAGTGGATGAAGATGCAGCTGCTGCGACTGATTTCACCTGGGGTGGAACCAAAGCATCCGCGGCAGGACCTGATACAGACTGAGGGGAACCTAAGCAAGCAAACGAAGGCAGTTTCAAGGAAGTGGCAAAGAAGAAAGTGGTGCAGCGACCAGTATATTTTGTCAGCTCCTTGTTAGAAGGGGCTAGGTTAAGGTACTCTGGAGTGCAAAAGCTGATCTTCGGCCTTATCATGGCCTCGAGGAAACTGCGCGACTACTTCCAAGGCCACGAGATAACAGTTGTCACCCGCTTTCTGCTGCAGCGTATATTGAGCAACCCCGAAGCCACTGGCAGGATAGTTGAGTGGGCGCTAGAGCTGTCAAGTTTTTGTTTGAAGTATGAGAGCACTTCCACAATACAGAGCAGGGCATTGGCGGAATTCATTGCGGAATGGACGCCCACGCCAGACGAAGAGGTTCCAAAGACAATTCTCCCCGGCAAAGAAGCGTCTAAGGAATGGATCATGTATTTTGACGGTGCTTTCTCGCTTTAGGGCGCCGGAGCAGGCATGCTCATCGTAGCCCCCACCGGAGAGCATCTCAAATATGTGGTTCAAATGCACTTTCCCCGGGAGGAGGCCACCAACAACACCGCTGAGTATGAGGGGCTCCTTGCCAGACTCAGAATCGCGGTGGAGTTGGGAATCAAGAAACTGATCATCTGAGGAGATTCTCAACTCGTGGTGAAACAAGTCAACAAAGATTATCAGAGTCCGTTGATGGAAGCATACGTGGAAGAGGCGAGGAAGCTGGAGGAGCACTTTGATGGATTGCAAGCAGAGCATGTACCACGTGCAGAAAATAGCATCGCTGATCATCTATCAAAGTGCGCCGCGCAGAAGCTTTCTGTGGAACCAGGAACTTTTGTCCTCCACCTCACTCAGCCATCAGTATCCCCATCAACGATGACCAGGAAAAGGAGAAAGCTGAACTCCGGCAAGCATTTCCCGGCAGATCTTCCCGAAGCCGCTGGTAGAGAGGCTCCCGGGAACAGTCTCGTTTCGGTTGGTGAGCAGCTCCCTCCTGCAGGACCCCGGGTTCTTGCGGTTGAGGTAAGCTCTCCCATGAATGAGGAGATGCCTTTAGTCCTCGTTGTTGAGCCACAGGCTCCAGCTTAGGCACAACATATAGTCCACTTCCTTCAAACGGGAGAACTTCCCGAAGAGCAAGAAGAAGCCGAAAAAGTAGCCCGTCAGTCAAGTATATAGCAGTTTGTCGATGACACTCTGTACAGAAAAAGACCAAACAATGTGAAATTGAGGTGCATTCGTCGGGAAGATGGGTTGAAGCTGTTGGCGGAGATTCACGGAGGCATGTGTAGGTCCCACATTGGATCAAGGGCCCTTGCCGGAAAAGCCTTCCGACAGGGTTTCTATTGGCCCACTGCCCTCCAGGATGCAACTGAGCTAGTCACCAAATGTGAGGCCTGCCAGTTCCATTCCAAGAACATCCATCAACCAGCACATGCTCTCCAGCCGATCCCTTTATCTTGGCCATTCTCAGTCTGGGGGCTCGATATTTTCGGCTCCTTTCCCCGCACCGTCAGGGGCTTTGAATTCTTGTTCGTAGCAATTGACAAGTTTACAAAGTGACCTGAGGTGGAACCAGTGAGAAAGGTGACCGCGCAGTCAGCTGTCAAGTTCCTAAAAGGACTAGTGTGACGTTTTGGAGTGCCCAACAGGGTGATCACCGATAATGGCACCCAGTTCACGAGCCGCACCTTTATGCAATACATCCAAGGCCTTGGAACCAAGGTCTCCTTCGCCTCTGTTGCCCATCCAAGAAGCAACGAGCAAGTCGAGAGGATGAATGCTGAAGTGTTGCGTGGGCTCAAGACAAGAACTTTCGATAGACTGCGAGGAAGCGGTAAGCGCTGGATAGATGAGTTGCCGGTGGTTCTTTGGTCCCTCAGAACAACACCAAATCGAGCTACCGGCTAGATGCCCTTCTCCCTAGTATATGGGCCGGAAGCAGTTCTCCCCACGGAACTCATATATGGGTCACCTCGAGTACTTGCCTACGATGTAGAGCAAGAGCAGCTACGGCATGACGATGCCATGCTCCTCGAGGAAGATCGTCTCCGGACCGCTGTGCATGCTACGCACTACCAGCAAGCCCTGCGCTGCTATCATAGCCACAGGGTCCACGCCAGGAGCCTTGAGGAAGGCGACCTTGTCCTTAGGCGCGTTCAGTCCGCCAAGGGTACCAACAAGTTGACGCCGAAGTGGGAAGGCCTTTACCGGGTAGCACGAGTCACCAGACCAGGCGCAGTCCATGTGGAGGCCGAAGATGGCATCAAAATGCCTAACTCATGGAATATTGATCATCTTTGTAAGTTCTACGCGTAAGGCGCGGTTGCCAGGCTCAGTCCCCGGCAACCACCTTTTGTACAAGCCTTGCCGCAGTGCATGTAACCCTTTGTACAAAGTCAGGCGCAGACCCTGTGCATGCAATAAATAAAGCTAGGCATTGCATCATACCATCGAACTACATGTTTACTATGTATTTTTATGTTGCAATGTTATCGCTGTTAAGTTTTAGAAATTTGCTAGAGTACTTGATGAGCCTGTGATCCTTGTTACTGCATTCTTTGTCCCTAGAGGACAGAGGCCTCTTGCCCTACAGGTTTGACCATCAGGAAAACAAGGAAGAAGGGCAAAGAAACAAGGACGGTGGCCTGTCGTACTCCAGAAAGGGATACTGCCTAAAAAGATAAGTCTGATCACATATTCCAAGCTCGGAGCCATTTGCTCCCTTATGGAAACCCTTGCTATCCTTTTTGACTGTGTACAATGGAGTCCTTCACGCAATGAAAACCCTTGTCGGGACGAGCCATTCCCCAGCTCATGTCGCTTATCAGCTCTGGGGGCCGCGCCGATACCGACAAGGAGCCTTGCTGGGGAATGCTACATGTCTGCTGCCGGGGGTCGCTCCCCCTTGGCGCTCGCGTTTAGTACTAACCCGACAAATAGTTCCGTGCGACAAGGACAAACATGCTGACACAATATAAACAAGGGGACAAAGGGATAGTACTTAAGGAAGATAAATAGCATTCTTTCATTCATTTTCGGGATCAGGTGGAGAAGAAAAAGAGGGCAAAAGGAGCGCCTGGCTGGGATTCGACGCCTCCCCGCCAGGGACAGCGAGATGCGTCCCCTGGAGGATCATGGGGATCCTGCCCCCAGGTAGGGTGGACGAAGCCGACAGGGAGGAAGAAGACGGAGGGCAGGTGCAGATGGTGGTGCTACCGAAGCACAGCTGGTGATGATGGTGCAACCGGCAATCACGATGCGTCGGAGCTGTCGTCCCCGCTCTTGAAGCATCGTGGGTTGCCGCCGCCATCTTCCTCATCGCCACCGCTCGACGGGACACCCCTCGACGCGGCAGCCGAGGCAAATGCCAAGCCTCCCGAAGAGCCTCACAGAGAGCATGGTCGTCCCCGTTGACCCGAGGCAGGGATGACTCCCTGCCCTTAAGGAGTACACGCAGGCAAAAGTCTCCCACCCATGTGCGGAATGCATAGTGCCATGGGTGGGGAACTCTCCCACGACCCATGATGGAACGCTGCTGCGACCACTCGCGCGTAGCCGACGGTCGTACAGACGATCTTTCTCCGTCGCCTTGAAGAAGGAGCGCAGAGACTGCAGTCGACCACAACACTGCATCTCCGCTATGGACTCCAGCGCGGTGTCGTCCGCGCGACGTTCCTCCAAGATTGAAGCAGCGGGCGATGCTGCGGCAGGTGCGCCACCACAGCTGCCCCTGGCGTGGCCGCCGCACCGCCCGCTTCCCCGTCCAAGGCCCCTCCCACCACCTCTTAGTCCGAAATCATAGACCCAAGCCGGGGGCTGGGCACGAACACAAAAACAAGACCCTGCGGTGACAGGCGTGCTCACCTGACCCTTCCCCCTGACCATCAGGAGGGAAGGGACGGTCCGATGATGGGAGAAGAAGGGCAAGCTATGTGGACCTGAGATCGAGGATGAGAAGGGAATGGATGAGCATCGCCCATTGTGACCCCCTAATTTATAGGGAAGGGCACGGGGGCTGGCTCTCCTCCGCTCCAAGGCGGCCGCCCATCTCCACCAATCCCACTACCCATGATCACAGGCGAACAGGTAACCGCCCCATTGCTCCAATCCCTGGCGCTACAGTTTCTGCCACTCCCACGCCTTAGAGCCATGCGCATCTACCGCAAACTCCTCGCAATGCATGCGGCGCGCGTGGCGGAAACGGCCTGAGGTAGTAAGTAAGTGCTGGCTTGAAAGCCGGCACTTACTCCCTCATATTGCGCGCCTGTGCATAAATTTTGGGTCTGACCCAACGACGCTGGGCGAGCGCGTTTGGGCTAGACCCGGGGCCTCCTGTCGGTGCACTAGGACTGGGGTACCCAGTGCCCCTAACTTATGCACATGTAGTAGTAGCAGAACCCATCAACATAAATACAGTCAAGACCAGTCCAAACCAGAGAAGCCGTTATAAGTGAGATCAAGGAGCGCATCAAGAAGACGAAACCAACATCCAAGACCAAGACTCCGACAGAAGCAACCTATGCTGGCTAAGCAACGCCGGCAAGGTCGATGCAACGTCCAGAACGGACCCGAACCGCACCAATCACGTCCCCGGTGCCTGCCGGGGACCAAGGCGCACACATCTTCAGGAAGACCCGGCAAGCCATCCCCCGGCAGGCACGAGCCGATCGGCCACCGCTCCACCGCATCGCAATGCCAGTCATTTGTCGATGCGGTGTCGAGCCCTTAGGTGGCTAATTGGCTCTCGCTAAGTACGTGGCGACTCGCTGGGAGGCAGATTATACCCGTTTGACACCCGTCCAGAGGCGTGTCAAGATACTAAGCAATAGTTAGCCAAGCGGTGGTAAACGCCTACCGGGGATGCATCCCCACACGCCACCTAGGCTAGCATTTATGGCATTTTGTCCTAAGTGCCAGAGTTAGGTATGATATCACTGTTAACTATCTAATCACTAAATAATGTCTGTTTTGCCACTGTGGTCGCCCCTTGAGCTATAAAAGGAGGCCCAAGGGAACCTAGCTAAAGATTCGGACCTTTGGACACTTGTACTCGCGTAGCAGCTCTCCCAAAGGCAACCTTGCCGGGTTTGAGCACTGCGTGTGCTTCGTGTTCCCCCGATCAATCCACCAAAGCAGGAGTAGGGTTTTACGCTTCACAGCGGCCCGAACCTGGGTAAAACACAAGCGTCTCGTTGTCGTGCTGTCTCACCACCTCTGCTCTTTGTGCAACGTGATCTCACGCCTGCCGAACCACAAACGGGCCCGTGGCCCCATAGGTGATCGTGTGCATCGTGACCTGACACTTGGGTTTATTAGCGCTGTAGGGATGAACTCAAGCACAGACACCGTGCCCAGCCCCCGCTCACGCGAGGTACAAGGGAAAACTGGCAAGCACGGAGCTCCGTCGATCATCCACCAGCGCGGAGCATGGGGCTTCCACTAGGCATGGGCGGGAGTCCTCCCGGGGCCGAGGGGCGGCCCTTCGGGAGGCTCCGGGGCATGTACAACCCCAACCTCATTATTACGTGAGAGGGTCACGGGCGGTGATTTTGAAAAGAGCTGTCAGATGCCCCAGGCACATGGCTCAGAAGCTCCTTCCCCAGTTCTTTATCCACCAGCGCGGAGCATGGGGCTTCCACTGGGCGTGGGCGGGAGTCCTCCCGGGGCCGAGGGGCGGCCCTTCGAAAGGCTCCGGGGCGTGTACAACCCCAACCTCATTATTACGTGGGAGGGTCACGGGCAGCGATTTAAAAGAGGTGCCGGATACTCCAGGCACAAGGCTCAAGAGCTCCTTCCTCAATTCTTCAGGCGGCTTGCGCCTCACTTTTCACGAGGCTGCGTGCATATGGGACCTGTGACGTGGGGGGGGGGGGGCGGCGACGCGAGCCGGGTGGCCGTCCCGAGGCCACCACCCGAAGAGGTTCGACACCGAGGACCCCAGGAGGTGACGTGTTCGGGGGCAGCCCGTCGGTCAAAGCTCAGTCTCTCGGATTTAATGAAGCTGCAGGGACAGACCCGAGCACAGACGCCGTGTCGGGTTCCTTCATGAGTGAACAAAGGGAATACCACCCAATCCATGGCGCCCGAGGTGATGAAGCACCTCAACTGGCAATGGGGTATAACAAGCCACGCCCTCACTCGCCTACCCTCGACAATCCCCTGAGGGCAAGACACCAAGTACCTCAGGAGGTGATGTACATGGGAGCGAGACCGCGAGACAAATCTCGGTCGCTTGGATTTACCAACGCTGCAGGGACGTACCCGAGCACACACGTCATGCCTAACCTCGACCGTCGGATTTTCAAAAGGAGGGTCGCAGGAGCACGGTGATTTCAAGTGGTGGCAAGGCACCGGATGCTAGGATTAAGCCTAAATCATAAACTTTGAAAGAAATAATAAGGTTCGCTACACTTCCAAAAAGTGAGGATGCTGCATGGAAGGACCCAAGCCATCCTGAGGGTGTTGCAGCCTAGAGGGCGCCCTCAATTCAAACAGAACAACAAAAAATCACCTAGTGGTTGCGCTGCTGCAGAAATGTCTGGCCGTCTTGCTAGCATGCCGCGTAGGCCAGCCCTTCAGGGCCGACCGACTCCTGGGGTCCTGGGAATCCTGGAGGCCCGCGGGGCGTCGGTGCCACGTGAGGCGCCATCGCGAACTACGCCAGCCTTTGGAAGGCGACGCCGGTGTTTACCAAGCCAAAGGGCATGCGAACACGGTGAGCAGCGACGTGCGGTCGGAAGAGGCCTTGGGATCCGGCCCGGTTAAGGCCCGCGATGTCGACGCACATGCGTGTCCCGCTGCGTTCTGGGTGATACTCCTCCCGCATCCTGATGTCTTCTCGGTCGATGAATTCCTGCGTCGCCGGCACCTGGCACCGCGTCCCTTCCCTCCGGGGGCACGCCTCCAAGTGTTGCCCAAGCACCTCCCTCGTCATACCGGCCAAGTCAGACGCTTCCCACGTGGAAGCCCCCGAGCCTAGCCTGAGGGGGCACCCGACGCGCCTTCCTATGTAGGGAGGCGATTGGTGCCGGCGATGGGTGTGGGACCCGCATCGGTAGGGGCTGCATTCTTGGTCTTGACGAGGCTTGGTATGGGCAACAGTTGCTTATTCCTCGGGGGCACGGCCTTGCGAGGCTCAACATCCCCCGCGTCTCCGGAATGCTCCGCCGCGGCAAGCTTGTAAGCCCGCTCGAGGGAACAGACCGCGTTCTTTTCATCGCAGGTGACGGTGATTACGCCGCTGCATCCTGGCATCTTGAGGACGTTGTAGCCGTGGTGCGTTGCTGCCATGAACTTGGCCAGCATTGGGTATCCCAGGATGGCGTTGTACGGGAGGCCGATGTGCACCACGTCGAAGGCGATGAGCTTGGTATGGTAATTGTCGCGCGTGCCGAACGTGACGGGGAGGCGGGTCTGCCCCAGCAGAGTGGTGGAGCCACTGGTCACTCCAAAGAATGGCCTAGTTGGCTTCATCTGGTCATAGGGTACTTGGAGCGTGTCGAAGGTCTCCACCAAGAGCACGTTGAGGCCCGCGCCTCCATCGATAAGGGTCTTGGTGATGCTGACATTGTTGATCGTGGGGGTGGACATCATGGGGAGTGCACCCGCGGCAGCCGTAGACTTGAGGTTGTCCCCGGCGTCGAAAGAGATAGCATACTGGGTCCACTTGAGGGGCTTCACGGCTTCCAGCCTCGGGAGGGCGGCATTCACCTCGCGGGAAAACTGCTTGAACCGGCGGTTCGACAGAGGGGTATGGGCCCCGCCAAGGATGCAAGCCACCGCGCGAGGCTCCTGGTAGCCCCCCAGCTTCCTCATTGCGCTGGCCGTCGTCGTTCCTCGTTGGCGGTGGCGGCAGCGGTGGAAGCGTGACGTTGTCCCAAGGACGCACCTCACGAGGCTGATCTCACCGGCCGTTGTCACGAGGCTGCTCTTGCCAGCCCTAGCAGGGGTTGCCCCCACGACCATCCCACCGGCCGCTGCCACCGCCTCCGCGGCCTGCGCCACGGTCGCTCCTCTCCGAGCGCCGGTCAACGCGCTCGTTTTGGAGGATCTTGAGCTCCTGGCATTCTTCAGTGTTGTGGGTGTGCAGGTCATGGTAGATGCAGAACGGGCGTCGATCTTTGTCGGGCGCCGTTTGGTCACGGCCACGCTTCTGCTCGGGCTCCGCCGCGAGCACGGTAGGGCCCTTGCGCTTGACTTCCTTGGTCTTGGCCTTGCCATCATCTTGCGCGGCATCTAGGTCGTCGTGGGCAAACATGTGACCTTCCTCTGCCTTGGCGCACTTGTCGGCGATGTTGAACATCTCCAGGGCCGAGCTGAGGTTGTCGTTGATGGCGAGCTTCTCGCAGATCTTGAGGTCCTCGACGCCGTTGGTGAACGCCATGATGACGGCATCGTCCATGGTGCGCGGGATCTTGTTGCGCACTTGGCTGAACCACTGGATGTATTTGCGCAGGGTTTCTCTAGGGCACTGCTTCATGCGCCGCAGGTCGTTGATGGAAAGGGGACGGTCATGCGTGCCCTTGAAGTTGGCGATGAACAGCTCGCAAAGCTCGCTCCATGAAGAGAATGAACCCTCGGTCAGGTTCAGGAGTCAGGATCGCGCACCGTCCTTGAGAGTCATAGGGAGCCATTTCGCCATGACCTTGTCGTCGCCGCCCGCTGCGTCCACGCTTAGTGCATAGAGCTGGAGGAACTCCGTGGGGTTGAGGGTGCCGTCGTAGCGCTGGGGAAGCTTGGGATTGAACTTGGCGGGCCAAACCACCCTGCGGAGCTCACGGGTGAAGGAACGGCAGCCCACGGTGCTCAGAGGACAACCGCGCGCGAGGGCGGCCCGGTTCTGGTGCCCGGCCACGGCCACATCCTGCGCGATCCAGTCCTGATGCTGGCGCTACTGGTGAAGGACCGCGTGCGCGTCAGGTGCCGCACGGTTGACGATCTAGCAGCTGGCCTCGTATTGGTCCCGCGGGGGTGCTTCATGGCGCTGGTCGCGGGGGCACGCGTCGTGCCGGGGGTCGACCCGCTCGTCGTGCAATGGAGGAGGCGGAGGCGCTCCGTGAGCCACCTTGCCCGCGCAGGACGGCGGGGGGCGAAACGACCGGGAGGGTACTGGGGCCTCCCCGACGGCGGTGACGAGTTCCGTGATGCGGCCCAGCCATGCATCGTAGACGGGCCCGTCTGCAGGATGGTAGCGGAGCAGCTCGCGTGCCATGAGCAGCGCCGCTTGCGTGTTCACCCGCTCGAGGCGGGCTCGAGAGGAGGTAGCCGTGGCAGTGCGGCCCTCCCACTGCACAGAGGGGTGCGCGGAGGAGTCCTCCTGCTCGCGAGCAGTGGGGTCAGTGGCCGCTGCGCCCTCGGTGCCGGCGGAGTGGCGAAGACCACCGCGACCAACCGGGGCGGTCTGAACGACCTGGGCCGCCCTGCGCTCAGCGCGCACACGACGAGCGTTGGCCATGGGGTTGAATGACCTGGAACGTCGGCGCACCCCTACCTGGCGCGTGAAATGTCGGAATCGGGGCTCCGCAGACCCAAGAAGGTTCAAACACTGGGGTGCGCTCGCTTTCCTGCCCTACTCTACTTCACAACCACACGGCGACTCTCCGGTGGCTTGAGCTAAGGAAGATGAACAAGGACACACAGAGTTTACTAGGGTTCGGGCCACCTCGCGCTGTAAATACCTACTACTGCTTGGTGGATTGCTTGAGGTGGAAGATGGGTACAAGGCATGTTCTTGCCCCTTGCCCAACCAAGAGTCTCTCTCCCTCTATGGGGGCTGGTTCCCCCCCTTATATTGGCCCCGGTCGTCTTCCCCTGAAAATATCAGGCGGGAAGGGTTGCACAATGGCCATTTTGAGAGGGGATAGGGTTGCAGCTTATCCGGACAAAAGGTGGTCTTCGCCTGCTAAAGTTCCCCGCCGTGATGTGCTCGTGGGCTTGGGGGTGACATCCATCCTGCCGAGCCCTCGGTCTTGGTCTTCTTGCACGGAAGAGGAAACCTTTGGGGGATGCTTTGGGAACCCGCGAGCTGGCGTTGCCCCTCTATCACCAAAAAGGAAACTCTCTCCTCCATGCCAGCTGGCGCGGCCCTGGAGGCCGCTCGGTGTGAGCCACGTCAACCACGTGGAGGGGCAGGACCGCCCGCCCCTGCGAGAGTTCCAAAGGTGGCTCCGCGGGGGGGGGAGGCTTGTGATGTCATGGCCGTCGTGCGCCTCGCGAGGCATCGGCCCTTGCGAAGGCTCCCCGCATGAGGATTATCGATTTGCCATTCGGTCACTTAGAGCTAGCGACATGCCCGGGCCGCGGGCAGACGGGCCTGGGTACCCCCAGTCCCAGAGGCCCGACAGAACCATAGAAGCATGTTTACCTAGACCTTTTGCAGCATTAGCAATTCTAAACATCAAGTCACTTAAGCGGTCTATCATCATGGAATTACGTCTCAATTGATCTTCAACATTATTGTTGAAGTGTTCTTGCTTGACAACATAATTATCATATTCATCCATGCATTGTTCAGGTGTCTTATTGTAAGGTATATCATTTTCACTAAAGGAACGGAGAGAATTTACCTCTACTACCTTGTGTCGGGTTATCAAGTCCATGCATTTTTTCAATAGGTGGTAATTTCTTGATATCCTCAATTTTAATACCTTTCTCCTTCATAGATCTTTTTGCTTCTTGCATATCTTCAGAGTTGAGGAATAGAATACCTCTCTTCTTTTGAATAGGTTCCGGAGGTGGTTTAGGTAGTGTCCAATCATCGGCATTTTGCAATATTTTATTCAATAATTCTCCAGCTTGACCGATAGTCCTTTCCGTGAAAACACAACCAGCACAACTATCTAGGAAGTCCCTAGAAGCATCGGTTAGTCCATTATAAAAGACATTGAGAACTTCATTTTTCTTAAGAGGACAATCAGGCAAAGCTCTAAGCAACCGGAGAAGCCTCCCCCAAGCTTGATGGAGATTCTCTTCTTCAATTTGCACAAAGTTAAATATTTCCTGTAAGGCAGCCTGTTTCTTATGGGCAGGAAAATATTTTGCAGAGAAATAATGGAGCATATCCTGGGGACTACACATACAACCAGGAGCAAGAGAAAGAAACCATTCCTTAGCCTCGCCTTCCAGCGAGAAAGGAAAAAGCTTAAGGATATAATAGTAGCACATCGTTTCATCATTGGTAAACAGAGCAACAATATCATTCAGTTTCATAAGGTGTTCGACAACAGTTTCATTTTCATAACCGTGGAAAGGATCAGATTCTACTATAGGGATTAACTCAGGGTCAACAGAGAACTCATAATCCTTATCAGTAACAAATATAGGAGAAGTAGCAAATTTAGGATCATATTTCATTTTCTCCATCATAGATTTTTCTTTCAGTTTGCAAAGTAGGTTTTTCAAATCATCTCTATTTTCACAAGCAAAGAAATCACTAGCTATTTCCTTATCCATGACATAGCCTTCACGTATATGAGGCAATTCATATCTAATAAGAGAACGAGGTGTAACAGGTGATTCAAAGTCCTCATCAGTTTCAACATTTTCAAGTTCTCTAGCCTTAGCAATATGAGCATCAAGTAATTCATTCAGTGGCACAGTTTCAGTTTCAACATGTGTAGCAATAGTATCACCAGTAATTTCAGAGGTAGCATCATCAAGTTCATGTGACATATCAGGACGATCAACAGGTGGTGGTGTAACAAGTTGATTCAAAACAGTAGGTGAATCAAAAGCAAAGCTAGATGGCAATTCCTTACCTCCTCTCGTGCGAGAGGGGACGATCTTAGTTCGAGTATCTTTCAGATTCTTCATAGTAGCAATTGGATATCCTGAAGTTAACACAATAAATAGAGCTATGCTCCCTGGCAATGGCGCCATAAAAAGTTCTTGATAACCCACAAGTATAGGGGAACACGACAGTCTTCACGGGTAGTATTTCACCCTAATTTATTGATTCGACACAAGGGGAGCCAAAGAATATTTACTGGCCTTGACAGTTGAGTTGTCAATTCAACCACACCTGGGATATCTCTCTGTAGCAAAGGTTTAGTAGCAAGGCAAATAGTAGTAGCAAAAGTAATAGTAGTAGTGACATCAACAATTTTGTAGCAGTTGTGACAGTAGCAGTAGCAATAGTAACTTAGCAAGATTCAGTATATGTAAAACATAGGCACTTGGATCGGTGATGAATACTGAATTAGATGACATTGATCATAGAACAGTTACACACTAGGGTGACACAAAACTAACTCCAATTCATCAATGTAATGTAGGCATGTATTCCATATATAGTCATACGTGCTTGCGGTAAGAACTTGCATGATATCTTTTGTCCTACCCTCCCGTGGCAGAGGGGTCCTATTGGAAACTAAGGGATATTAAGGCCTCCTTTTAGTAGAGAACCAGAACAAAGCATTAACACATGGTGAATACATGAACTCCTCATACTACGGCAATCACCGGAAAGAATCCCAATTATTGTCACCTTGGGGGTATGCGGATCAAGACACGTAATAGGTGCATACAACTTGCAAGATAGGATCCAAATCACTCTTATATTCATGAAAACATAATAGGTTCAGCTCTAAAATCATGGCACTCGGGCCCTAGTGACAAGCATTAAGCATAGCAAAGTCATAGCAATATCAATCTCAGAACATAGTGGATACTAGGGATCAAGCCCTATCAAACTTAACTGGATTACATGATCAATCTCATCCAATCCCACCACCGTCCAACAAGCCTACAAAGGAATTACTCACTCCCGGTGGTGAGCATCATGGCGGTGTCGATGGAGAAGATGTGATTTTATAGGAATGGAATTAGGGTCGGAGGAGCCACGAGGGCCCCACAAGCCATCCGGGCACGACCTAGGGGGGCGCCCAGATGTGTGGTGCCCTCCTGGCACACCTCCTCCGGCAGGTCTTTGCTCCATAATTCATTGTAATTCTCAAAAATAATTCACAAAAAGTTTGGTCTGATTCCGAGAACTTTTATTTCTGCACAAAAATAACACCTAGTTCTGCTGAAAACAACGTCAGTCCGGGTTAGTTTCATTCAAATCATGCAAATTAGAGGTCCAAACCAGAGAAAAAGTGTTTGGAAAAGTAGATACATTGGAGACGTATCAGAAGCATGAGAGTTCAATTATTTTTATAAAATCTGAACACCGCCGTGTTCTAAAAGATATAAGTGAAGCACTAGAGCAACCGCCTAGCTCAAAATATATAAGTGAAGCATATCGAGTATTCTAACAAATTATGATGACCATGTGTCTCTCTAAAATATGTGTGTCCCGAAAACAATGATTGTGAAAAAACAAAAGAAAAGCAAACCATAATACACGACGCTCCAAGCAAAACACATATCATGTGATGAATAAAAATATAGCTCCAAGTGACATACCGATAGATTGGTGACAATAGAGAGGATGCCTTCCGGGGCATACCCATGCTTAGATGCTTGGGTATTCGTTGAATATTACCCCGGGGTTCCTTGGGCATCCCCAAGCTTAGGGTCTTGCCGCTCCTTATTCCTTCACCCATCGTTGTCTCACCCAAAACATGAAAACTTCAGCACACAAAACTCAACAAAACCTCGTGAGATCCGTTAGTATAATAGACATATCAAATACTTTATGTACTGTTATAAATTGATTCATATTTTATTATTCCATAATAGGTATTTTATTCTAACTTCTCTATGGCTTATACCCCCTGATACAATCCATAGCATCATCAAAACAAGCAAACTATGCAAGCAAAAAACAGAATATGTCTAAAACAGAACAATATGTAATGATCTGTACTAAAGCCATACTTCTGTAACTCTTAAAATTCAAAAAGATTAGGAAAACCTAGGAAATTTGTATACCAATACCGTGTAAAAACTGCAGATCAAAAAGATGTTCCAGTAAAATAAAAGAATTTCTGCACTGGGCGTAAAAGTTTCTGTTTTTGTACAACATCAATTCTACATGATCTAGACAAGATAAGACAAGAAATATGTCCAAACCCCGTCGTTTTATCCGTAATGGCAATAATAAAAATATGTGTCTTGTCCCTTTCTGTCACTGGGATATAGACCACCGCAAGATTGAACCCATTACAACGCACCACTCCCGCTGAAGATAAATCAATCTAGTTGGCCAAACCAAACCGATAGATCGGAGAGAAATACTAAGCTATAACAATCATGCATAATAGAATTCAGAAAAGAATCATTTAATTTCAGTGAATAATTTGATCAGAAACCCACAATTCATCAGATCCCAACAAACACACCGCAAAAGAAGATTACATCGGATAGATCACCGTGAGGATCATGGTTAACATGGTATTGAGGATCTAAGAGAGAGAGAGAGAAAAGAGAGAAAGCCATATAGGTACTATCTATGGACCCGTAGGTCTGTGGTGGACTACTCACACATCATTATGGAGGCAGCAAGGTTGATAACGAAGGCCTTCGTAATCGATTCCCCCTCCGGCAGAATATCGGAAAAGGTCTCCAGATGGGCTCCCATAGGAACAGAGACTTGTGGCGGCGGAGAAAGTGTTTCAGGTTTCTCTTTGTTGGTTTCCCAATTTTAGAGAATTTATGGAGGTGGAATTAGGCCAGACGGAGCCACAAGGGGCCCACAAGGTATCGGGCGCGCCAACCCCTGTGGCGCGCCCTATTGCCTTGCCGTCTCCTCGCTTCGCGTGTGGCTCTCGAAGATTTGTGCATGTTTGAAAATATGGTAAACTTGGCACTGGGTTAATAAGTTAGTTCCCAAAAATGATATAAAATAGCATATAATTGCATATAAAGTATCCTAGATTGATAATATAATAGCATGGAACAATCAAAAATTATTGATACGTTGGAGACGTATCAAACAGAAACTCTAAAACCTCACATAGAGAAAATCCAAATAAGAAGCAAGAAAGATGATGTCAAGGATGCAATGGTTTGAGCTTTCTACGAACGATATGATCAAGCTACTCACTCGAGAGTCCCCTTGATAGTACGACAATCAATCCTATAACCCAGTCACCCAACTAACACCATGAGACTGGTAAAATAGAAAATGTATCAAGGACAGACCTTTGCCTTGCACATAGTCCACTTGAGCTAGATGATGACGATCTTGTCCTCCTCAAGATGGATCACCTTTCTTGATTGCGCTGGATTGATGAAGACTAGTAGATTGCTCCCCCATACTCCACTATGGGTGAGCCTCTCTTCGGCACATCTTCACATGTCCATTGTCACTACAATGAACAACAAGCTTCAAGCATGTGATCTCTTCGTGATGATCCACTTGAACTTGCACACCGCAATCTTGATGACGATCACCACTTGATGTCATCCTCCATGGGTTGTATGAGATCTTCCTCTTGACGCAAGCCCATGGAAACATACCTAACCCCACATAGAACTCTCAAGTAGACCATGGGTTAGTACACAAAGCATAATGGACAATGCTTACCATATCATGGGATCACTTGATCCCTCTCGATACATCTTATACGCTTTGTATGTTGATCAACTTGATTCACTCTTTTGACTTATTCTTGAACAACCTTGTATCTTATCTTCTCTCTTAATAAAGATGATGTCTTGAAGGTAAACATGAATGCTCACACAATCTTCTTCTTCTTCAAGACATGCTTGCAATAGGCTCAACACTCGCATGACCAATCTTTCGATAACTCCTTGAATAACACCTTGGTCAACACATAATGTTCTTCTAATAACCTTGAAACCAAAAAAATGGTCTTCAAGCAATTCCTATGGACAAACCCTTCAAATATAACTCAAGGCAAGCATTAGTCCATAGGGATTATCGTCAATTACCAAAACCAAACATGGAGGCACCATGCTCTTTCACTCGGCTTGTCGGTTCCGCATTCGTTGGGTTGGGCCAAGTGCCCCCCTAATCCTACTGATGGTAGGATTCATTCTTCTGGTCCATAAGCTTCAAGAAGGAATGACTCGAAGACTTGGCGTATACTCCAAGGCATAGAGATAGTCCTCACAGTTTTACCCTTTAGATACGACTGACCATGTTTAAACCCTAGGTATCCCTAGTATCTATATGAACCGAGGTGTTAGGGCCATAGAGAGTAGATTCATTCACATCCGTCTCGTGGTAGATCACCTGTGCTTTTTACCCCATCCACAATCAATACAAATAAAGCAGGACATAGGGTTTTACCTCTTCAAGAGGGCCTGAACCTGCGTAAACTTCGTGTCCCCTGTGTCCCTGTTACCATCTAGCCAAGACTACCAGATCATGACCCCCTACCCGAGATCCGCCAGATTTCACTACAAAAAAAGACGCATCCATGACATTATGGGTCGAATGAAAACTTTTTTGTCATCTATATGACACTTCTATGATGATAATTGTGACAAAAACACGTATCATCATAGATTTGGTGGGCTCCCATTTCCATGACAAAAAATCATGATAGAAAATGGGATTTTCATCCTGGGCTGGCCGGAGATGCACCTGCATGACATTCTTTGGGCCGTCCATGACGTAAAAAATCATGGTAGAAGTGAGGGTGAGGAAATTTTGGGGGATTTCTCGGTTATGGTGGGCAATCGGTGGGTGGTCGGGGCCGAGTGATGCAGTGTGGTTTGCGCGTTTCTGTCGTATGCGCATGTGCGAGATGTTCGCTAGCTGCTAACTGAACCCGAGGGTGGCATTCACTAGCTTACTAAACACGAGCGATCGACCGATCCCTCGCACTACGTACTAAACCCGAGCGATTCCCTGGCTGCTAACTAAACCCGAGCGATTCCTTGTCTGCTATAACTGAACCCAAGCGATCGATCCCCCATGTGAGACGTGATTCGTTGAGCTAGTAGCCGGTTGTTGTTGGTTGCCTCTGGAAGAACAGTGCCCGTTGCAGCTGCACGCGCGATATGTGTAGTAGAATGAGTCAAGACTTTGCATCGATCGATTGAGCCCGCAAGACATGGTGAGTTGAGTTGGTTGGTTGTGGGTGAGCAATTCCCGTTGTTGCCGCCCGCTCGTACGCCCCACCCAAGCCGGTGGGGGTTGGCACTGGATGAATAAGACCTCGTGGTAGTACGTAGTAGCCAGTGTTGGGGTGGATGAAAATGACACCGATCGAGGAGGCCATGCTGCGGTACGCCACACCACAGGTGTTGGGGTGGATGAAGAGGACCCTAATCGAGGAGGTCATGCCGCGGTATGCCACACCATAGCCGGTGTTGGGGTGGATGAAGAGGACCCCGTGGAGGCTGGAGGAAGTCGACGGCTGATGAACAGTAGCCCGTGGAGTCCCATTTTGGTATGCCACACCCCTTGGACCGCGTTTCTTTGATAGTAGCCGGTATGTTTCCTCCGTTTTGCGGTATGCCACACCCATGGACCCCGTTTCAACCGTAGCCGGTTGAACAGAAGTCCATTTCCTCCATTTTGTGGGACACCACACCCCTCCTGCTTAACACGGCCTCGCTTTGACCGTAGCCGGTTGAACAAAAGTTCGTTTCCTTGTTTTGCAAGACGCCACACCCCCAGCCGACTTGTTGTTTCCTCCGTTCCGACCCAGCCAGTTGGCTGCCAATGAACAAGATGTCATTGCTGCCGTCCGTTGACTCTGCCACGTTGCCTTTCCATGTACACGAGCCCTGGCCCCGCCCATATGTATGTACGTGGTCGTATTTATTTTCTTGCAGCGTGGATGTATGTATGTGTGCATGATTTAGATGGGACTGCCTCAAGTGCTACATTCGGGCTGTGCTCTACTATGACATGTGCCGCTCATTACTCGGCCACGGTTCATCCTCGTTGCGGAGAGACCGATCGACCAGTATGTACGAACACGTTTTGCAACCAAACAGATAACGCTACATACACTTTGACATGGTGGGTCCTAGCTATCAGTAGGGGAGTCATTTTTTAACGTAATAAGAAGGCACTTCCATGCGTGCGAAGATGTAGAGCTCGATGTCTACATCGCAACTTTATTCTTGTAGACTCGTGTTGGGCCTCCAAGCGCAGAGTTTTGTAGGACAGTAGCAATTTTCCCTCAAGTGGATGACCTAAGGTTTATCAATCCATGGGAGGTGTAGGATGAAGATGGTCTCTCTCTAACAACTCTGCAATCAAATACAAGAAATCTCTTGTGTCCCCAACACACCCAATACAATGGCAAATTGTATAGGTGCACCAGTTCGGCGAAGAGATGTTGATACAAGTGCAATATTGATGATAGATATAGGTTTTTGTAATCTGAAAATAAAAAACAGCAAGGTAGCAAGTGTAAAACAATGAGCAAAATGGTGTATAAATGCTTGGAAATAAGGCCTAGGGTTCATAATTTCGCTAGTGCAATCTCCCAACAATGCTAACATAGTTGAATCATATGATCATCCCTCAACGTGCAACAAAGAATCACCCCAAAGTTCATATCTAGTGGAGAACAATACGATGAAATTGGTGTAGGTAGTAGAACCACCTCAAAGTTATTCTTTCCGGTCAATCTATTGGGCTATTCCTATAAGTGTCACAAACTGCCCTAGAGTTCCTACTAGAATAACACCAATGATACATATAAATCAACCCTATTGTCACCTAGATACTCCAATGTCACCTCAAGTATCCGTGGGTAAATGATGCGACATGTATCAAACAATTTCAGATCTATCATATTCAATCCAACACAAAGAACTTCAAGGAGCACCCCAAGATTTCTATCGGAGAACGTGGTATGAAAACGTGCAATCAACCCCTATGCATAGATCCCCTAGGTCACCGGAATCCGCAAGTTGATGCCTCAACATATATCAAGTGAATCAATAGAATACCCCAATGTCACTACGGGTATCCCACGCAAGACGTACATCAAGTGTTCTCAAACCATAATATTCAATCCAACATAACGAGATCTCAAAGGTAAATTCATTCCAACAAGGTAGCAAGGGAATAACATCATATGATCCAACTATATTAACAAAGCCCGTGATACATCAAGATCGTGCCATCTCAAGAACACGAGAGAGAGAGAGAGAGAGAGATTAAACACATAGCTACTGGTACAAACCGTCAGCCCCGAGGGTGGACTACTCCCTTCTCCTGATGGCCTCCGCCGGGATGATCAAGATGGCCACCAGAGATGATCTACCCTCTCCGGCAGGGTACTGGAACGCCTCCAGATTGGTTTTTCATCGATACAGAGAGTTGCAGTGGCGGAACGAGGAGTCTCTCTTTATTTCTGGGGTTTCTAGTATTTATGGGATTTTCAGCGTTGGAATCACGCCAAACGGAGCCACGTGGGCCCCACAAGCCATCTGCCCACGACCCCCCGGGCCGCGTCCAGATGCGTGGTGGCCTTCTGGTCCACCCCCTCCGGTGGTTCTTCACTCCAATATTACTTATTTGGTCCAGAAAAAATCACCAAAAATTTTCGGGCGATTCCGAGAACTTTCATTTTCTACACAAAAACAACACCACGGTAATTCTGCTGAAAACAGCGTCAGTCCGGGTTAGTTCTAAATAAATCATATAAAGTGCATCAAAACCATATAAAAGTATTGTAAACATAGGTGAATATGGCATGAATACTTCATAAATTATCGATACGTTGGAGACGTATCAGCATCCCCAAGCTTAATTCCTGCTCGTCCTCGAGTAGGTAAATGATAAAAGAAATAATTTATGAAGTGTGAATGCTAGCTTAGTGAATAATTTTGATCATTGATAATTTCAGTCACTTTTCTAGCATCATAACCAGCAACTTTTTCTCATAAAATCATCATGATAGAGTAGCAATCAATTCACATGTCATGGTTCAAACAATGCATTCTATTGAAACTTAACAATCTATGTTCTTGGTCACCAAACAATTTCAATGCATCATCAAGTTTAAGTAAGAGCTCCACATACTCAATTATCATATAGTCTTTTATGATTGCTAATACTCAAGGCATATTTTTAGAACAAACAACATCCATCGAACACATAGAAAGATAGGGGCTTAATGTTTCGCCTCCCAACATACTTATCATAGAGATAATTGTCAACATTAATGAATCATGATCAAATATATTTGAGTGGATATATATGTTTGGATCTTTCCCCACCACATAATGCTTGCCAACTAATAGATTGAGGTTGTAATAAGAAGTTGACTCAACAGGAAAGTAAATAGATTGTCCCTTCACAGAGGGAAGCATGGATTTGCATATGTGCCAGAGCTCATTGTTTAAAACAAAGATGAATATGTAAAATTGAGTGGTGTGCCTTTCCTGTCAATGTCACAACAGAATATTCAATATGTTCCATGCTAATCACATTATTAGCGGTTCCCAAGCAGAATTTAAATTTTTACTCCCCTTCCACCATTCAAACACATTCCATGGCTGGCCGAATCCACGGTTGCCCTCCAAACAATCAACATTCTAGGGGGAGTTTTGTTTATTTATTTTTGTATTATGCAGGACTGGGAATCCTTTTTTACTAGCCTCTCTCGTGCAATGACAAGTGAATAAACACTCATCTTGAGAATAACTCGCTTAGCATGGAAGATAATGACTGCCCCATCGCTCTATGAGCGGTACGAGAACACAAAACGGATATTTATTTGAATGTTTAGAGGTGGCACATGCAAATTTACTTGGAATGGCAGTGAAATAACATATATAGTTAGGTATGGTGGACTCTCATGGAAGAAACTTGGCTCAAGTATTTGGATGCACAAGTAGTATCTCTGCTTAGTACGAAGTGTTGTCTAGCAAAAGGTTCTAAACAAGCACCACATGTTGGAGGATCCATAACAATATAACTTCTATGCAAATATACCCAAACATAACCATTACATTGTCTTTCTTGTTCAACTTCAACTATTTGATCAAGTTTGAAAATAATTGATGGGTATTCACAATCATAAAAGATGTCCAAGATAATATATTTGTATGTGAAAGTTCTCTTTCTTATACTAATCATTCATGAATTGCTCATATGACCAATAGAGTGATTGTTAAACTTCAATAGATTTTACTTTCTAAACCAAATGTGAACTTGCTACTAAAAATATAGCACATTGATAATTTCAGATTTATTATATTTCATTCATTCACAATTTACTCTTAGGATATAAGTGAAGCACAAGAGTAAACATCAAACTACTCTCAAAAGATATAAGTGAAGATCAATGAGTAGTCAAACTATTAAGTAGCTATGTGAGGACTCTCGCTCAATAAGATTTTCAGATCTGAGTATTTTATTCAGACAACAAACTAAATAAAAATTCATTCGAAGAATAGCACATATCATGTGGACAAATAAAAATTTAGGCTCAACATAGGCTAACCGATATTTGTTTGATGAAGAGCGGTGGGATGCGTAGCATCCCCAAGCTTAGACGCTTGAGACTTCTTACTTGGGGTGCCTTGGGAATCCCCAAGCTTGAGCTTTTGTATCTCGTTCAATCCTCTCATATCATGGTTTCACCTATTCTCAAAAACTTCATCCACACAAAACTCGAAAAGAACTCGTGAGATAGGTTAGCACACATAAGAATAAATCCACACTTCATGTAATGCCGAGACAAGTTGCAAAATAATTTTCAAACATCATCTATGTTTTACTATCGTTTCCACAATTTATATCTACCAATATAGGCTATGAAAACTATAGGATAAGTAGATAACAAAACTATGACAGCAATCTGTCCAAACAGAACAGTCTGTAGCAATTTATGAAAACAATGTACTTCTGTAACTCAAACAATTATGAAAATTTAGGACATGATAAATAATTTACATTAAAATACTGTGTAAAAATTTCAGAAACTTTCTACGTTCCAGTAAAATATGAAAATTCAAACACTACAGGAAAAGTTTATGTTTTTACACAGCACACATCAAACATGCAATAGAGACATCCTAAGGCAATTCTTGGAACTTTTAATTGAAAAACAAGATTAGAAATAACATATGACAGAGAACAACAGAATAAAATGACGCTCGAAGCAAAACACATATTATGTGAGGAATAAAAATATAGCTCTAAATAAGATATTCTGATAATGTTTGAACTGAAAGAGGGGATGCCTTCCGGGACATCCCCAAGCTTAGACGCTTGAGTCTTCCTTGGATATTACTGTTGGGAACGTTGCATGGGAAACAAATTTTTTCCTACGCACACACAAGATCTATCCATGGAGATGAGCATCTACGAGAGGGAGAGTGGATCTACATACCCTTGTAGATCGCTAAGCGGGAAGCGTTAAGAAACACGGTTGATGTAGTCGAACGTCTTCGCGATCCAAATCGCAAGCCGTCCCGTGATCCAATCACGATCTAGCGCTGAACGGACGGCACCTCCACGTTCAGCACACGTACAGCTCGATGACGATCTCTGCCTCCTTGATCCAGCAAGGGAGAGCAGAGAGGTAGATGAGTTCTTGGGCATAGCATGGTGGCGGTGGTGGTGGTGCTATCCCGGCAGGGCTACGCCTAGCGCTACCGAAACCGCGAACGGAGGAGAAAACAATCTAGGGAGAGAGAGGGGCGCCAAGGGCTTCATGTGTCCTCTTGGGGCACCCCATCCCCTCTATATATAGGTGGAGGGGCGTGGAGATCAGCTCCTCCAAGCCCTAGGGCGCAGCTAAGGGGGAGGAGTTGGACTCCTAGTCCAATTCCTTCCCTTTCCATAAACAGGTGGACTTTCCACCTCTCCCAAGCCACATGGGCCTTGAGGGACTTGTGCACCTGGCCCAATAAGGCCAGGGCGCCTCCCCTCAGCACATGAAAACCCTTGGGACATGGTGGAACCCTTGGTGGACTTCCGGACTCCTCCGGAAGTCTCCGGAACCTTCTAGAAGCTTCCCGGTACAATACTGGAAAAACCAGAAACTTTTTCGGTTGCCAAAATATGACTTCCCATATATAAATCTTTACCTCCGGACCATTCTGGAGCTCCTCATGACGTCCGGGATCTCATCCGGGACTCCGAACAACCTTCTGGCACCAACATACATAACTCAATAATACCGAAACGTCACCGAACGTTAAGTGTGCAGACCCTGCGGGTTCGAGAACTATGTAGACATGACCGAGACACCTCTACGGTCAATAACCAATAGCGGGACCTGGATGCCCATATTGGTTCCTACATATTCTACGAAGATCTTTATCGGTTGAACCTCTATGTCAAGGATTCAGTTAATCCCGTACGCTATTCCCTTTGTTCATCGGTATGTTACTTGCCCGAGATTCGATCGTCGGTATCTCCATACCTAGTTCAATCTCGTTACCGGCAAGACTCTTTACTCGTTCCATAATACAAGATCCCGTGGCTAACACTTTAGTCACTTTGCTTGCAAGGCTCATTGTGATGTTGTATTACCGAGTGGGCCCTGAGATACCTCTCCGTCACACGGAGTAACAAATCCCAGTATTGATCCATGCCAACTCAACAGACACCCTCGGAGATACCTGTAGAGCATCTTTATAGTCACCCAATTACGTTGTGACGTTTGATACACACAAGGTACTCCTCCGGTGTCAGTGAGTTACATGATCTCATGGTCATAGGAACACATACTTGACATGCAGAAAACAATAGAAATAAACTGACACGATCATATGCTACGTTCATAGTTTGGGTCTTGTCCATCACATCATTCTCCTAATGATGTGATCCCGTTATCAAATGCAACTCATGTCTATGACTAGGAAACCATAGCCATCTTTGATCAACAAGCTAGTCCATCAAAGGCTTACTAGGGACACATTGTTGTCTATGTACCCACACATGTATTTGAGTTTCCAATCAATACAATTCTAGCATGGATAATAAACATTTATCATGAACAAGGAAATATAATAATAACCTTTTTATTATTGCCTCTAGGGCATATTTCCAACAGCCTCCCACTTGCACTAGAGTCAATAATCTAGCTCACATCACTATGTGATTTACATTGTAATGAATCTAACACCCATACAGTTTTGGTGTTGATCATGTTTCCCTCGTGGAAGAGGCTTAGTCAACCGATCTGCAACATTCTGATCCATGTGTACTTTGCAAATACTTATGTCTCCTCCCTCTATGTAATCGCGGATGGAGTTGAAGTGTCGCTTTATGTGTCTGGTCCTCTTCTGAAACCTTGGTTCCTTGGCTAGAGAAATGGCACCATTGTTATCACAGAACAGAGTCATTTGGTTTAGTGCACTGGGCACTACTCCAAGATCCGTCATGAAGTGCGTCATCCAGACACCTTCCTTTGCCTCCTCTGAGGCAGTTATGTACTCCGCTTCGCATGTAGAATCAACTACAATGCTTTGCTTGGAACTGCACCAGCTTACCGCTCCTCCATTGAGAATAAATATGTATCCGGTTTGAGACTTAGAGTCATCCGGATCAGTGTCAAAGCTTGCATCGACGTAACCCTTTATGATGAGCTCTTGATCACCTCCATAAACGAGAAACATTTCCTTAGTCCTTCTCAGGTACTTTAGGATATTCTTGACCGTCGTCCAGTGATCCACTCCTGGATTACTTTGAAATCTTCCGGCCATACTTATGGCAAGGCTGACGTCTGGTCTTGTGCACAACATTGTTACATGATAGAGCCTATGGCTGAAGCATAGGGGATGACACTCATCTTTTCTCTATCCTCTGCAGTTACTGGGCATTGAGTCTTACTCAACTTCACACCTTGTAACACAGGCAAGAACCCTTTCTTGGACTCATCCATCTTGAACTTCTTCAAAACTTTATCAAGGTATGTGCTCTGTGAAAGTCCTATTAAGCGTCTTGATCTATCTCTATAGATCTTCATGCCTAATATGAAAGCAGCTTCTCCTAGGTCCTTCATTGAAAAACTCTTGTTCAAATATTCCTTCATGCTTTCCAAAAATTCTATACTGCTTCCAATCAGCAATATGTCATCCACATATAAAACTAGAAACTCTATAGAGCTCCCACTCACTTTCTTGTAAATACAAGCTTCTCCATAAACTTGTATAAACCCAAACGTTTTGATCACCTCATCAAAGCGCTTATTCCAACTCCGAGATGCCTGCACCAGTCCATAAATGGATCGCTGGAGCTTGCAAACTTTGTCAGCATTCTCTGGATCGACAAAACCTTCTGGTTGTATCATATACAACTCTTCCTCAAGGAAACCGTTGAGGAACGCTATTTTGACATCCATCTACCAAACTTCATAATCGAAAAATGCAGCTATTGCTAACATGATTCTGACGGACTTAAGCATCACTACGGGAGAGAAAGTCTCATCGTAGTCAATTCCTTGAACTTGTGAAAAACCCTTTGCCACAAGTCGAGCTTTATAGACGGTGACATTACCGTCCGCATCCATCTTCCTCTTAAAGATCCATTTATTTTGAATGGCCTTTCGCCCTTCAGGTAATACTTCCAAAGTCCACACTTTGTTTTCATACATGGATCCTATCTCGGATTTCATGGCCTCTAACCATTTGTCTGAATGCGAGCCCACCATCGCTTCTCCATAGCTCATAGGTTCATCGTTGTCCAACAACATGACCTCCAAGACAGGGTTGCCGTACCATTCAGGAGCAGTAAGTGCCCTTGTCAACCTACGAGGTTCGATAGTAACTTGATCTGAAGTTTCATGATCACTAGCATTAGCTTCCTCTCCAACTGATGTAGGCTCCATAGAAACATCTTTCTGCGCTGCGCTACTCTCTGGTTGAAGTAAAGGTTCAACAACCTCATCACGTTCTATCTTCCTCCTACTCAATTCTTTCGAGAGAAATCTTTCTCGAGAAATGACCCGTTCTTAGCGACAAACACTTTGCCTTCGGATCTGAGATAGAAGGTGTACCCAACCGTCTCTTTTGGGTATCCTATGAAGACGCATTTCTCCACTTTGGTTTAAAGCTTTTCAGGCTGAAGCTTTTTGACATAAGCATCGCATCCCCAAACTTTAAGGAATGACAACTTTGGTTTCTTGCCAAACCATAGTTCATACGGCGTCGTCTCAACGGATTTAGATGGTGCCCTATTTAAAGTGAATGCAGCTGTCTCTAATGCATAACCCCAAAACGATAGTGGCAAATCGGCAAGAGACATCATAGACCGCACCATATCCAATAAGGTTCGATTACGACGTTCAGACACACCATTACGCTGTGGTGTTCCAGGTGGCGTGAACTGTGAAACAATTCCACATTGTCTTAAGTGATTGCCAAACTCATAACTCAGATATTCTCCTCCTCGATCAGATCGTAGGAATTTAATCTTCTTGTTACGATGATTCTCAACTTCACTCTGAAACTGCTTGAACTTTTCAAACATTTCAGACTTATGTTTCATTAAGTAAATATACCCATATCTTCTTAAGTCATCAGTGAAGGTGAGAAAATAACGATATCCTCCGCGCGCCTCAATGCTCATTGGACCGCGCACATCAGTATGTATGATCTCCAACAAGTCACTTGCCCGTTCCTTTGTTCCAGAGAATGGGGTTTTAGTCATCTTGCCCATGAGGCATGGTTCACATGTGTCAAGTGATTAAAATCAAGTGGCTCCAAAAGTCCATCAGCATGGAGTTTCTTCATGCGTTTTACACCAATATGACCTAAGCGGAAGTGCCACAAGAAAGTGGTGCTATCATTATCAACTCTACATCTTTTGGCATCAATGTTATGAACACGTGTATCATCACTATTGAGATTCAGCAAGAATAAACCCCTCACAATGGGTGCATGACCATAAAATATATTACTCATACAAATAGAACAACCATTATTCTCTGACTTAAATGAGTAACCGTTTCGCAATAAACAAGATCCAGATATAATGTTCATGCTTAACGCAGGCACTAAATAACAATTATTCAGGTTCATCACTAATCCCGATGGTAATCAAAGAGCGAGCGTGCCGACGGTGATCACATCAACCTTGGAACCATTTCCCACGTGCATCGTCACTTCGTCCTTTGCCAGCCTCCGTCTATTCCGCAGTTCCTGTTTTGAGTTGCAAATGTGCGCAACCGAACCGGTATCAAATACCCAGGCACTACAATGAGTGTTGGTAAGGTACACATCAATAACATGTATATCATATATACCTTGTTTGGTGTTGGCCGCCTTCTTGTCGGCCAGATACTTGGGGTAGTTTCGCTTCCAGTGGCCAGTACCCTTGCAATGAAATCACTCAGTTTCTGGCTTGGGTCCAACCTTGGGTTTCTTCATGGGAGGGGCAACTGCTTTTCCACTCTTCTTAGAGTTACCCTTCTTGCCCTTGCCATTTTTCTTGAAACTAGTGGTTTTATTGACCATCAACACTTGATGCTCCTTCTGGATTTCAGACTCAGCGACTTTCAGCATCGCAAACAGCTCGGAGACTGACTTGTTCATCCCCTGCACGTTATATTTCAACACAAAGCTCTTGTATCTAGGTGGCAGTGATTTAAGAACTCTGTCAGTGATCGCCTCCGGCCGGAGGGCAATTCCCAACTCAGCCAGACGGTTGGAATACCCAGACATTCTGAGTATGTGTTCACTAATAGACCCGTTCTCCTCCATTTTGCAAGCATAGAATTTATCGGGGGTCTCATACCTCTCGATCCGGGCATTCTTCTCAAAGATAAACTTCAACTCCTGGAACATCTCATATGCACCATGATGTTCAAAACGCCTTTGAAGTCGCGGCTCTAAGCCATACAGCATAGCACACTGAACTATTGAGTAATCATCCAAACGCGACTGCCATGTGTTCGCAACATCTGGAGACGACACTGGAGCGGGTGGCTCATCGAGCGGTGCATCAAGGACATAAGCCTTCTGGGAAGCCGTGAGGATAATCCTCAGATTACGGGCCCAGTCTACAAAGTTACTTCCATCATCTTTCAGCTTAGCTTTCTCTAGGAATGCATTGAAATTCAGGGGAACTACTGCGCGAGCCATTGATCTACAACATAAAATGCAAAGACATTTTGACTATGTTCGTGATAATGAGTTCAGTTAATCATATTAATAAAGAACTCCCACTCAAATTGACATCCCTCCGGTCATCCAAGTGTTACATGATCCAAATTCACCAACTCAAGTCCGATCATCACGTGAGATGGCGTGGTTTCAATGGTGAACATCTCCATGTTGATCATATCTACTATATGACTCATGTTCAACCTTTCGGTCTCTTGTGTTCCGAGACCATGTATGTACATGCTAGGCTCGTCAAGTTTAACCCGAGTGTTCCGCATGTGCAACACTAGCTTGCGCCCGTTGTATGTGAACGTAGAGTCTATCACACCCGATCATCACATGGTGTCTCGAAACGACGGACTTTCGCAACGGTGCACACTTAGGGAGAACACAATTTTATCTTGAAATTTTAGTGAGGGATCACCTTATAATGCTACCGTCGTCCTAAGCAAAACAAGGTGCATAAAAGGATTAACATCACATGCAAATCATAAGTGACATGATATGGCCATGATCTTGTGCTTTTGACCTCCATCTTGAAAGCACCGACATGATCTCCATCGTCACCGGCATAACACCATGATCTCCATCATCTTGATCTCCATCAACGTGTCGCCATGAGATTGTCGCGCCAACTATTGCTTCTACAACTATTGCTAACTCATAGCGATAAAGTAAAGCAAAAAAGGCGAAAATAATTAAAGACAACCCTATGGCTCCTGCCGGTTGCCATACTCATCGACATGCAAGTCGTGATAATCTATACAAAACATGATCATCTCATACATCACATGTATATCATCATGTTTCTGGCCATATCATATCACATCATACCCTGCAAAAACAAGTTAGACGTCCTCTAATTTGTTGTTGCATGTTTTACGTGGCTGCTATGGGTATCTAGCAAGAACGATTCTTACCTACGCAAAACCACAGCGGTGATATACAAGTTGCTATTTCACCTTCTACAAGGACCGCCTCTGTCGAATCCGATTCAACTAAAGTGGGAGAGACAGACACCCGCCAGCTATCTTATGCAACACAGTTACATGCCAGTCGATGGAACCGGTCTCTCGTACGTGGACGAGTAAGGTTGGTCCGAGCCGCTTCATCCCACAATACCGCCGAATCAAGATAAGACTAAGGAGAGAAGCAATCTGAATATCAACGCCCACAAACTCCTTTGTGTTGTACACATGATCTCATCTACGCATAGACCTAGCTCATGATGCCATTGTTGGGAACGTTGCATGGGAAACAAAAATCTTCCTACGCACACACAAGATCTATCCATGGAGATGAGCATCTAAGAGAGGGAGAGTGGATCTACATACCCTTATAGATCGCTAAGCGGGAAGCATTAAGAAACACGGTTGATGTAGTCGAACATCTTAGCGATCCAAATCGCAAGCCGTCCCGCGATCAAATCACGATCTAGCGCCGAACGGATGGCACCTCCGCGTTCAGCACACGTACAAATCGATGATGATCTCCGCCTCCTTGATCTAGCAAGGGAGAGCGGAGAGGTAGATGAGTTCTCCGGCAACACGACGGCGTGGTGGCGGCGGTGGTGGTGCTATCCCGGCAGGGTTACGCCTAGCGCTACCGAAACCGCGAACGGAGGAGAAAACGATCTAGGGAGAGAGAGGGGCGCCAAGGGCTTCGTGTGTCCTCTTGGGGCGCCCCCTCCCCTCTATATATAGGTGGAGGGGCATGGAGATCAGCCCCTCCAAGCCCTAGGGCGCAGCCAAGGGGGAGGAGTTGGACTCCTAGTCCAATTCCCTCCCTTTCCATAAACAGGTGGACTTTCCACCTCTCCCAAGCCAAATGGGCCTTGAGGGACTTGTGCGCCTGGCCCAATAAGGCCAGGGCGCCTCCCCACAGCCCATGCAAACCCTTGGGATGTGGTGGAACCCTTGGTGGACTTCCGGACTCCTCCGGAAGTTTCCGGAACCTTCTAGACGCTTCCCGGTACAATACCGGAAAAATCCGAAACTTTTCCGGTCGCCAAAATATGACTTCCCATATATAAATCTTTACCTCCGGGCCATTCCGGAGCTCCTCATGACATACGGGATCTCATCCGGGACTCCGAACAACCTTCGGTCACCAACATACATAACTCAATAATACCGAAACAACACCGAACGTTAAGTGTGCAGATCCTGCGGGTTCGAGAACTATGTAGACATGACCGAGACACCTCTCTGGTCAATAACCAATAGCGGGACCAGGACGCCCATATTGGTTCCTACATATTCTACGAAGATCTTTATCAGTTGAACCTCTATGTCAAGGATTCAGTTAATCCGGTACGTTGTTCCCTTTGTTCATCGGTATGTTACTTGCCTGAGATTCGCTCGTCGGTATCTCCATACCTAGTTCAATCTCGTTACCGTCAAGTTCCTTTACTTGTTTCGTAATACAAGATCCCGTGGCTAAAACTTTAGTCACTTTGCTTGCAAGGCTCATTGTGATGTTGTATTACCGAGTGGGCCCTGAGATACCTCTCCGTTACACGGAGTAACAAATCCTAGTCTTGATCCATGCCAACTCAACAGACACCCTCGTAGATACCTGTAGAGCATCTTTATAGTCACCCAATTACGTTGTGACGTCTGATACACACAAGGTACTCCTCCGGTGTCAGTGAGTTACATGATCTCATGGTCATAGGAACACATACTTGACATGCAGAAAACAATAGCAATAAACTAACACGATCATATGCTACGTTCATAGTTTGGGTCTTGTCCATCACATCATTCTCCTAATGATGTGATCCCGTTATCAAATGACATCTCATGTCTATGACTAGGAAACCATAGCCATCTTTGATCAACGAGCTAGTCCATCACAGGCTTACTAAGTACACATTGTTGTCTATGTACCCACACATGTATTTGAGTTTCCAATCAATACAATTCTAGCATGGATAATAAACATTTATCATGAACAAGGAAATATAATAATAACCATTTTATTATTGCCTCTAGGGCATATTTCCAACAATTAACTTGGAGGTGCCTTGGGAATCCCCAATCTTAGGGTCTTACCACTCCTTATTCTTCTTATATCGGTGTCTCACCCAAAACTTGAAAACTTCAATCACACAAAACTTAATGGAACTTCGTGAGATGGGTTAGTATAGTAAATATAGATCATTCACTTAGGTACTGTTAAGACAAGATTTATAATTGTTCTCACATAATATATACTTTATTCCAACGTTCCCATAATTTATATCACTCAATATAAGCTATAGAAACACTTGAAACAAGCAAACTATGCATGCAAAACAGAATCTGTCAAAAACACAACAGTCTGTGAAGATCTGTAGTATAACCATACTTCCCTGTCTCTAAAAATTCTAAAAAATTAGAAAAACCTGAAGAATTTGTATATGAAGACTGTGTAAAAATTTCATATCATTATCACGCTCTAGTAAAAAAATAATTTTTTTGTACTGGAGTCAAAAGTTTCTGTTTTGGTTCAGCATCAATTCTGCTCATCTTGTGAGTCATCCCAAAGGCTTTACTTGGCACTTTATAGAAATAAAAGACACAAAACATGGTTACTACAGTATCTTAATCATGTGAACACACAAAAAGTTAAGATAAAAGTGTTGGGTTGTCTCCCAACAAGCGCTTTTCTTTAATGCCTTTTAGCTAGTAATGATGATTTCAATGATGCTCGTATAGGAATAAAAGTTGAAAATGCAAGATAGCATCATGAATCACATGACAAGCACATTTAAGTCTAACCCACTTCCTATGCATAGGGATTTTGTGAGCAAACAATTTATGGGAGCAAAAATCAACTAGCATAGGAAGGCAAAACAAGCATATCTTCAAGATTTTGAACAAATAGAGAGGAAACTTGATATTATTGCAATTCCTACAAGCATAAGTTCCTCCCTCATAATAGTTTTCAGTAGCATCATGAAGTAATTCCACAATATAACTATCACATAAAGCATTCTTTTCATGATTCACAAGCATAGAAAATTTATTATTCTCCCCCCAAGCAAACTTCTCATACATAGTAGTGGGAGTATCATAGGAGACTTGAATATTATAAATTTTTTCCACATTAAAAGAGTAATGTTCAGAGAAAGGGTATTCATAATTATAATCACTAGTTTTCATAACATAAGTATTATCACAATAATCATCATAAATAGGAGGCATGTAATCATCATAACAAATTTGATCATTCGAAGTGGGGGAAGTAAAAAGATCATCTCCATTATGCATAGCATCCCCAAGCTTGGGAAACACATCAATTCTAGCAAATATATTATCAAATATGTCATTCTCATCAAGCATAGCATCCCCAAGCTTGTGGGTTTGCGAATCATTAGCATAAGCATGAATAGCATGAATAGCACCAATAGTGTAACAATTATCATCATAGTTTTCCAAGTTGGTGCCAAAAAGATTTTCAATATTATAAGGCGTATCATTATCTTCCCAATCATCCTCATCACAACAAGTAGTAGGCATAAGAAAATAATCATCAAGTGTATCATCGTCCCAACTACTTACGTATTCATTTTCAACGATTATAGGAGCAACATTATTAGGGAGAGATACCTTTTTACCTTTAACTTTTCTTCTCTCCTTCTTCTCCTTTACCACATTTTGTGTGGGTTTAAGTAGTTTTTCTGAGCTCCTTATTGAAGAGATTGGTTCGATGGAAAGCTCTTCCTTGCAACCTGATTTATCACAAGAAACAATAGGAGGGTATTGGGAGACCTTTATCCTTTCATTAGTATTCCTTTTATATTCTATTGGTTTCTCATTATTTCTATAGTTGGCAATATAAGCATTCTCATTGCAATTCACTACGCAAAACATATAGATTTCTTGTAGATTAGTTTCATTATTATTTGTGGAAATGAATATATCAAACCAATCATTTTTATGTGATAATTCTTCATACCCCAATAAGCAAAGTTCATTATAGAGTTCACGGGAGATCAAATTATCACAATATTTGGAAACGGTTCGGTCATGAAAAAACATGCATTGAAAATTAAGATGACCAACCCTATTGCATAGTTCACAAGTAATGGGATGAAGAGAGCATAATGTTGTGGCAAGTTCATCTATCATTTTAAGCCACCAATTAGTTTGATCTTGTTTATTCTTCTTGCAAAATCTATCATCCCTATGTGGCATGTCTTTACATATTTTATTCACTCCACAAAAATTGACATGCTTATAGGAAATCTTTTTATCATGACTAGTGCAATCATCATTAGCATCATGGATATTCAGAGAACTCATACTAACAATATGGAAATCATGCTTTTCGTTCAAGGAACTATCATGAATCACTTCATAAATTTCATAGTTTTTAGATTCATGTTTTTCAAGCAAGACCTCATAAAGATAATCTAGTGAACTCTCACTAGCAATTGTGCCATCATAATCGGGTCTTTTGAAAAGATTAGCAAGTGGATGAGGATCCATTTATCTTTATTTTGTAGTTTTCTTTTATAAAACCAAACTAGTGAAAACAAGAAACTAAAAGATTTAATTGCAAGATCTAAAGATATACCTTCAAGCACTCACCTCCCCGGTAATGGCGCCAGAAAAGAGCTTGATGTCTACAACGCAACTTTATTCTTGTAGACTCGTGTTGGGACTCCAAGCGCAGGGTTGTGTAGGACAGTAGCAATTTTCCCTCAAGTGGATGACCTAAGGTTTATCAATCCGTGGGAGGTGTAGGATGAAGATGGTCTCTCTCAAACAACCCTGCAATCAAATACAAGAAATCTCTTGTGTCCCCAACACACCCAATACAATGGCAAATTGTATAGGTGCACTAGTTCGACGAAGAGATGGTGATACAAGTGCAATATGGATGATAGATATAGGTTTTTGTAATCTGAAAATATAAAAACAGCAAGGTAGCAAGTGTAAAACACTGAGCAAAACGGTGTATAAATGCTTGGAAATAAGGCCTAGGGTTCATACTTTCGCTAGTGCAATCTCCCAACAATGCTAACATAGTTGAATCATATGATCATCCCTCGACGTGGAACAAGGAATCACTCCAAAGTTCATATCTAGCAGAGAACAATAATATGAAATTGGTGTAGGTAGTAGAACCACCTCAAAGTTAGTCTTTCTGATCAATCTATTGGGCTATTCCTATAAGTGTCACAAACAGCCCTAGAGTTCCTACTAGAATAACACCAATGATACATATCAATCAACCCTAATGTCACCTAGATACTTCAATGTCGCCTCAAGTATCCATGGGTAAATTATGCGACATGCATCAAACAATTTCAGATCTATCATATTCAATCCAACACGAAGAACTTTAAGGAGCACCCCAAGATTTCTATCGGAGAACGTGGTATGAAAATGTGCAATCAACCCCTATGCATAGATCCCCTAGGTCACTGGAATCCGCAAGTTGATGCCTCAACATATATCAAGTGAATCAATAGAATACCCCAATGTCACTATGTGTATCCCACGCAAGACGTACATCAAGTGTTCTCAAACCATAATATACAATCCAACATAACGAGATCTCAAAGCTAAATATTCAATTCATCACAACAAGGTAGCAAGGGAATAACATCATATGATCTGACTATATTAACAAAGCCCGTGATACATCAAGATTGTGCCATCTCAAGAACACAAGAGAGAGAGATTGAACACATAGCTACTGGTACAAACCATCATGGCCTCCGCCGGGATGATGAAGATGGCCACCAGAGATGATCTACCCTCTTCGGCAAGGTACTAGTGTAACAGCCCGAGATCGACGATCCAGACGATTCCCCTTTTAATTAATTATTGTCGTATGATTTATTTGGTTGTCGCATTCATCATCGCATCATTCGCATCATCCGCATAGCATCAACACTCCGTCGCCGTCATCTTTCAAAACTTGCATCCGTTTGTAGTTGCAGATTCTCTCCATTTTTGTCGTTGACTGTTTCGTGACCAACCACACACGCACGTGCCCGCGGCATCGTAAAATATATTGTTTTTAGAAGTGCATATGAAACTTTCCTGGAATGGGTCGCAAGTTACCGTGCGGTCTTAATATATTGTAGGTAGACCGTCTGCCAAATTTCGTCGCATTCAAAGGTTGTTTGATACCCGAACCGTTAAACCTATAGCGGCACTATAGCCGGTTGATGACCCACAAGTATAGGGGATCTATCGTAGTCCTTTCAATAAGTAAGAGTGTCGAACCCAACAAGGAGCAGAAGGAAATGACAAGCGGTTTTCAGTAAGGTATTCCCTGCAAGCACTGGAATTATCGGTAACAGATAGTTTTGTGATAAGGTAATTCGTAACGGGTAGCAAGTAACAAATGTAACAAAGGTGCAGCAAGGTGGCCCAATCCCTTTTGTTGCAAAGGACAAGCCTGGACAAACTCTTATATAAAGCAAAGCGCTCCCGAGGACACATGGGAATTTCTGTCAAGCTAGTTTTCATCATGCTCATATGATTCGCGTTCGTTACTTTGATAATTTGATATGTGGGTGGACCGGTGCTTCGGTGCTGCCCTTACTTGGACAAGCCTCCCACTTATGATTAACCTCTCTCGCAAGCATCCGCAACTACGAAAGAAGAATTAAGATAAATCTAACCATAGCATGAAACATATGGATCCAAATCAGCCCCTTACGAAGCAACGCATAAACTAGGGTTTAAGCTTCTGTCACTCTAGCAACCCATCATCTACTTATTACTTCCCAATGCCTTCCTCTAGGCCCAAATAATGGTGAAGTGTCATGTAGTCGACGTTAACATAACACCACTAGAGGAGAGACAACATACATCTCATCAAAATATCGAACGAATACCAAATTCACATGATTACTTATAACAAGACTTATCCCATGTCCTCAGGAACAAACGTAATTACTCACAAAGCATATTCATGTTCATAATCAGAGGAGTATTAATTATCATTAAGGATCTGAACATATGATCTTCCACCAAGTAAACCAACTAGCATCAACTACAAGGAGTAATCAACACTACTAGCAACCCACAGGTACCAATCTGAGGTTTAAGACAAAGATCGGATACAAGAGATGAACTAGGGTTTGGAGAGGAGATGGTGCTGGTGAAGATGTTGATGGAGATTGACCCCCTCTCGATGAGAGGATCACTAGTGATGACGATGGCTTCGATTTCCCCCTCCGGGAGGGAAGTTTCCCCGGCAGAACAGCTCCGCCGGAGCCCTAGATTGGTTCTGTCCAAGTTCCGCCTCGAGACGGCGGTGCTTCATCCCGAAAGCTCCCTTATGATTTTGTCCAGGTCAAAACCCTCCATATAGCAGAAGATGGGCACCGGAGGCCTGCAAGGGGGCCCACAAGCCACAGGGGCGTGCCCAGGGGGGTAGGGCGCGCCCCCCTGGCTTGTGACTCCCTGTTGGGTCCCCTCTGGTATTTCTTTCACCCAATATTTTTTATATATTCCAAAATAATTCTCCATAGATTTTCAGGACTTTTGGAGTTGTGCAGAATAGGTATCTCAGATTTGCTCCTTTTCCAGTCCAGAATTCCAGCTGCCGGCATTCTCCCTCTTCATGTAAACCTTGTAAAATAAGAGAGAAAAGGCATAAGTATTGTACCATAATGTGTAATAACAGTCCATAATGCCACAAATATCAATATAAAAGCATGATGCAAAATGGACATATCAACTACCCCAAGCTTAGACCTCGCTTGTCCTCAAGCGAAAGCCGAAATCGATAAATATGTCCACATGTTTAGAGATAGAGGTGTCGATAAAATAAAATACGGACATGAAGGCATCATGGTCATCTATAGAACAGCAACATATATTGACATATAATTTCTTATGCTAATGTAACAATTCATTCACAAGGTAAAGTATGAATCAAGAACCCTATTGAGAACCAACAAACTATGATCTTAGTCATTGAAGCAATTCCAATTTATCATAACATAGGAAAGAGTCAATATAAGAGCTTGTAAAGCAAATCCACATACTCAATCATATTTTAGTCTTTCATAATTGCTAACACTCACGCGGTACCTATGAGGTCAAAGCTTCAATCGGACACAGAGAAAGATAGGGGCTTATAGTATTGCCTCCCAACTATTTACCTCAAGGGTAATGTCAACAGAAAGAACTCATGCTCACCCACATCCGAGTGGATATATGTGTCTAGATCATTCCCCAACACATGACGCTTGCCAAGAGATAAAAGCGAAATAAAGGAAGTGGTGAAGATCACCACGACTCTTGCATAAAGGTAAGTACTAGAAAGTAAAGGTAACAGATGGGCCCTTCGCAGAGGGAAGCAGAGGTTGTCATGCGCTTTTATAGTTGGATGCGCAATCCCTTAATGCAATAGAACGTCACTTTATATTGCCCCTTGTGATAAAGAACTTTATTATGCAGTCTGTCGCTTTTATTTCTTCCATATCACAAGTTTGTATAAAGTTTATTTTCCTCACACTAATAGATCACACATATTTAGAGAGCAATTTTTATTGCTTGCACCGATGACAACTTACTTGAAGGATCTTACTCAATCCATAGGTAGGTATGATGGACTCTCATGGCAAAACTGGGTTAAAGGTGTTTGGATGCACAAGTAGTATATCTACTTGGTGCGGAAGTTTTGGCTGATATGGGGTGGAAGCAAGCGACACATGTTGAAGGATCTAAAACCATATAACTTCTATTCGGAAATAAGCAAACATAACCCATTATGTTGTCTTCCTTGTCCAACATCAACTTCTTAACATATAATATTTTAATGAGTGCTCACAATCATAAAAGATGTCCAAGATGATATATTCATATGTGAACCTCTCTCTATTTATTACTTCCTTTTAATTGCAACAATGACCAATAGCTTTGTTTGTCAACTCACAACAAGTTTCAATCGACATACTTCTTATATGTGAAGTCATCACCCCCCCCCCATAAGATCATCATATATACTCTTTTCTTTTATTCTATACTTCTTTCTATTTCTTTTTCTCAAGATCATAGCAAGCAAGCAAAGCCCTCAACTCAAAACTACTCTTTATTATATAACTCTCGGACTTGCTTACATGGGGGGAACATAGAGCAAAACTCAAAACTACATCACACTAAAGACTTTATTGTACTAGATCAAGATATAACCAAAAGGATCGAACTAAGAAAAACGATAAAAGTAAAAGATGTGATGGTGATACGATACCGGGGCACCTCCCCCAAGCTTGGCACAAGCCAAGGGGAGTGCCTATACCCATGTGTTTAGTTGTCTTTCTTCGGAGGTGGCGATGTTGGAGTCGTTGATGAGGTTGGAGGCTTGTCCTCCGTCTTCCAAGGCATGGGCTCACCATCGTAAAAAGATGAACGAGTCTCCGGGATCCTCAAATCTGCAGCCAAACTCATTCTCTTAAATCTGTATTCATACTCACAGTTTTGGTTTTGCAGGTCATAGATCTGGGCTTGGAGATGCTCGATTTTCTCGTAAAGCTTGAAGATGTGCTCCCCGATGTCCTTGGCGTCCAGCTTGTGCTTATGGGTAAACTCCGCGATCATCATGTGATTGGCATTGAGTCCTCGTTCCACCATCCCTTGGCACTTGAAGACTTGTTGCTCCATTGCTTCGAGCCTTGTCTCCACGCTTCCGGTCTTCTTTGGCCCCTCAACATCACGGATGTGCAGCACCCCCTCATGCATCTCAATGGTTTGAGGGTGTCGCAGCACCTCCGCAAGGTAGGGGTTGATAACCTTCTCGAAGAACTTGTCCTTCGAAGCACTTGGGGTCGTCATGTCGATCTGAATCTGCTGCAGAAACAGCTCAAAACGAAAACAGGAGGTATTGTCGTGTTACTAAGGTCAAAACCTTCGGGAGATTATATAATGATTTTTTACTGACCTGAAGGAGTATACCACAAGAAAACGGAGTCCGGAGGGTACACGGGGTGGCCACAAGCCACAGGGGCGCGCCCCCCTGGCTTGTCGCCTCCTCGTGCACTCTTCGGACTACTTTAAATTTTCCTAATTTATTAAATATTCCAAAACGGATAAAAAATGCTATTGGAAAAGTTTTGGAGTCGGTTTGCTTACCGTAACACATACCTATTCCTTTTCGGAGTCTGAAATGTTCTGATAGGTCTCCCTAATGTACTCCTCCGGAGTCATGGTATTGATAATATTGGTTTCAACATTTATGGGAGTACCTGAGATATAATGTTTGATTCTTTGCCCATTTACCACCTTCGGATTTGTGCCTTCGGCGTTGTTGATCTTGATGGCACCGGAACGATATACTTCCTCGATAATGTAAGGCCCTTCCCATTTAGAGAGAAGTTTTCCTGCAAAAAATCTTAAACGAGAATTGTATAGCAGGACATGGTCACCTACATTGAATTCACGCTTTTGTATCCTTTTATCATGCCCTCTCTTGACTTTTTCTTTAAACAACTTGGAATTCTCATAGGCCTGGGTTCTCCATTCATCAAGTGAGCTAATGTCAAATAACCTCTTCTCACCAGCAAGTTTGAAATCATAGTTGAGCTCTTTAATTTCCCAATAAGCTTTATGTTCTAGCTCTAGAGGTAAGTGACATGCTTTACCATAAACCATCTTATACGGAGACATACCCATAGGGTTTTTATAAGCAGTTCTATAAGCCCATAATGCATCATCAAGTTTCTTAGACCAATTCTTTCTGGATCTATTAGCAGTCTTCTGCAAGATCAATTTAATTTCTCTATTGCTCAATTCTACTTGACCACTAGACTGAGGATGATAAGGAGATGCAATTCTATGATTAACATCATACTTAGCAAGCAATTTACGGAAAGCACCATGAATAAAGTGTGAACCACCATCAGTTATTAAATATCTAGGGACTCCAAATCTAGGGAAAATAACTTCTTTAAGCATTTTAATAGAAGTGTTATGATCTGCGCTACTAGTTGGAATAGCTTCTACCCACTTAGTAACATAATCAACAGCAACTAGAATATGAGTATACCCGTTAGACTGTGGAAAAGGTCCCATATAATCAAAACCCCAAACATCAAATGGTTCAATAACAAGAGAGTAATTCATAGGCATTTCCTGACGTCTACTAATATTACCAATTCTTTGACATTCATCACAAGACAAGACAAACTTACGAGCATCCTTGAAGAGAGTAGGCCAATAAAAACCAGATTGTAATACCTTATGTGCAGTTCTATCTCCAGCGTGGTGTCCTCCGTAGGCCTCGGAATGACGGTTGTGAAGGATCTGTTCCTATTCATGCTCAGGCACACAACGTCTAATAACACCATCTACTCCTTCTTTATAAAGGTGTGGGTCATCCCAAAAGTAATGTCTTAAATCATAGAAGAACTTTTTCTTTTGTTGGTATGTGAAACTAGGTGGTATAAATTTAGCAACAATGTAATTAGCATAATCAGCATACCATGGAGCATTATGCGAAGCATTTATGACAGCTAATTGTTCATCAGGAAATCTATCATCAATAGGTAGTGGGTCATCAAGAACATTTTCTAACCTAGACAAGTTGTCTGCTATGGGGTTCTCAGCACCCTTTCTATCAATAATATGCAAATCAAATTCTTGTAGCAAGAGAACCCACCTAATAAGTCTAGGTTTAGCATCTTTCTTTTCCATAAGATATTTAATAGCAGCATGATCAGTGTGAACAGTTACTTTGGAATCAACAATATAAGGTCTGAACTTATCACAAGCAAACACAACTGCTAAAAATTCCTTTTCAGTAGTAGCATAATTTCTTTGAGCACTGTCTAGAGTTTTACTAGCATAATGGATAACATTTAATTTCTTATCAACTCTTTGTCCTAGAACAGCACCAACAGCATAATCACTAGCATCACACATAATTTCAAAGGGTAGGTTCCAATCAGCTGGTTGAACAACAGGTGTGGAAATTAAGGCATTCTTAAGAATTTCAAATGCTACTACACAATCATCATCAAAAACGAATGGAACATCTTTTTGCAAAAGATTAGTGAGAGGCCTAGAAATCTTAGAGAAGTCTTTAATAAACCTCCTATAGAAACCAGCATGACCAAGGAAACTTCTTATACCTCTGATATCCGTAGGACACGGCATCTTTTCAATAGCATCAACTTTAGCTTTATCCACCTCAATATCTCTTTCGGAGATTTTGTGCCCCAAGACAATACCTTCATTAACCATAAAGTGGCACTTTTCCCAATTCAAGACAAGGTTAGTTTCTTCGCATCTCTGCAAAACTCGATCAAGGTTGCTCAAGCAATCATCAAAAGAAGTTCCGTAAACGGAAAAATCATCCATGAAAACCTCAACAATCTTTTCACAAAAGTCAGAGAATATAGCCATCATACATCTTTGAAAGGTAGCAGGTGCATTGCATAAACCAAAAGGCATACGTCTATAAGCAAAGGTACCAAAAGGACAAGTAAAAGTGGTATTTTCTTGATCCTCTTTTGACACAGGTATTTGAGAGAAAAAAGAGTAACCATCTAGAAAGCAAAAATGTGTATGTTTGGATAGTCTTTCTAGCATTTGATCAATAAAAGGTAGAGGGTAATGATCTTTCCTAGTAGCTTTATTTAATTTCCTAAAATCAATTACCATTCTATATCCTGTAAAAATTCTTTGCGGGATCAATTCATTTTTATCATTAGGAACAACGGTAATACCTCCCTTTTTAGGGACACAATGAACGGGACTAACCCATCTACTATCAGCAATAGGGTAAATTATACCTGCCTCCAGAAGCTTTAGTATTTCATTTCTTACCACTTCTTTCATTTTAGGATTTAACCGTCGTTGGTGATCAACAACTGGTTTAGCATCAGGCTCCATATTGATTTTATGCTGCATAGAGTGGGACTAATGCACTTTAGATCATCAAGAGTATATCCAATAGCGGCACGGTGCTTCCTCAGAGTTTTCAAGAATCTCTTTTCTTCATGCTCTGAAAGGTTAGCACTAATAATAACAGGATATATCTCCTTTTCACCAAGATAAGCATATTTCAGAGTATCAGGTAATTGTTTAAGCTTAAACACGGGATCACCCTTGGGTGGAGGAGGATCCCCAAGTATTTCAACAGGCAGGTTATGTTTCAAAATAGGCTGCTGATGAAAGAAAATCTTATCTATTTCATTCCTTTCATTCATATGCATATCGTTTTCATGGTCGAGCATATATTGTTCTAAGGGATCAGTAGGAGGCACAGCAATAGAAGCAAGACCAATAATTTCATCCTTACTAGGCAATTCCTTATCATGGGGTTGTCTACGAAATTTAGAGAAATTGAACTCATGAGACACATCCCCAAAACTTACAGTAACAGTTTCTTTCTCACAATCTATCCTAGCATTAACAGTATTCAAGAAAGGTCTACCAAATATGATGGGACAAAAATCATCTTGTGGGGAACCAAGAACAAGAAAATCAGTAGGATACTTTATTTTCCCACACAAGACTTCAACATCTCTAACAATCCCAACTGGTGCTATAGTATCTCTATTAGCAAGCTTAATAGTAACATCAATTTCTTCTAACTCAGCTGGTGCAATATCATTCATAATTTCTTGGTATAAGGTAAAGGGAATTGCACTCACACTAGCACCCACATCACACAAGCCATGATAACAATGATCTCCTATTTTAACAGAAACAACAGGCATGCCAACGATAGGTCTATGTTTATCTTTAGCATCAGGTCTAGCAAATCTAGCGGCTTCATCACAGAAATGAATAACATGCCCATCAATATTATCAACCAAGAGATCTTTAACCATAGCAATACTAGGTTCAACTTTAATTTGTTCAGGGGGCGTAGGTGTTCTAGTACAACTCTTACGAACCACAGTTGAAGCTTTAGCATGTTCCTTTATTCTAACAGGGAAGGGCGGTTTCTCAATATAAGCAATAGGAATAACAGGATCAGCATTATAAATAATAGTTTCTTTCTCAACTTTAATAGGTTCTACTGCTTTCACTTCAATGGGAGGATGATATTTAAACCACTTCTCCTTGGGGAGATCAACATGAGTAGCAAAAGATTCACAGAAAGAAGCTACTATCTCAGAGTCAAATCCATATTTAATGCTAAATTCACGAAAAGCATCGGTGTCTATAAAGGATTTAACACAATCAAACTTAAGGTTTATACCTGACTCATTACCTTCGTCGGGTTCCCAATCTTCAGAGTTGCGTTTAATTCTTTCCAACAAGTCCCATTTGAATTCAATATCTTTCTTCATAAAGGAACCAGCACAAGAAGTATCGAGCATGGATTGATCATTACGAGGAAGCCGAGCATAAAAATTCTGAATAATAATTTCTCTCGGGAGCTCATGATTGGGGCATGAATATAACATTGACTTAAGCCTCCCCCAAGCTTGAGCGATTCTTTCTCCTTCACGAGGCCAAAAATTATAAATATAATTCCGATCACGATGAACCAGATGCATAGGATAAAACTTCTGATGAAATTCCAATTTCAATCGGTTGTAGTTCCATGATCCAATATCATCACATAGCCTATACCATGTCAGTGCCTTCTCCTTCAAAGATAAAGGAAAGACCTTCTTCTTGACATCACCCTTGGGCAAACCTGCAAGCTTAAATAATCCACAAACTTCATCCACATAAATTAGATGCAAATCAGGATGTAGTGTTCCATCTCCTGCATAAGGATTAGCTAGCAGTTTCTCTATCATACCCGAAGGAATTTCATAATAAATATTTTCAGTAGGTGCAGTAGGTTGAGGAGAATCTCTTTCTGCTTCCGGTCGGGGTGAAGATACCCCGAACAAACCCCTCAAAAGATTATTTTCCATAGTAACAAATGACAGTAAATTTCAGCACAGTATATAAATTTTTCCTTACCAAGTTCCACTCACCAAAGGCGCTTCACTCCCCGGCAACGGCGCCAGAAAAGAGTCTTGATGACCCCCAAGTATAGGGGATCTATTGTAGTCCTTTCGATAAGTAAGAGTGTCGAACCCAACGAGGAGCAGAAGGAAATGACAAGCGGTTTTCAGTAAGGTATTCCCTGCAAGCACTGAAATTATCAATAACAGATAGTTTTGTGATAAGGTAATTCGTAATGGGTAGCAAGTAACAAATGTAACAAAGGTGCAGCAAGGTGGAGCAATCCCTTTTGTAGCAAAGGACAAGCCTGGACAAACTCTTATATAAAGCAAAGCGCTCCCGAGGACACATGGGAATTTCTGTCAAGCTAGTTTTCATCATGCTCATATGATTCGCGTTCGTTACTTTGATAATTTGATATGTGGGTGGACCGGTGCTTCGGTGCTGCCCTTACTTGGACAAGCCTCCCACTTATGATTAACCTCTCTCGCAAGCATCCGCAACTACGAAAGAAGAATTAAGATAAATCTAACCATAGCATGAAACATATGGATCCAAATCAGCCCCTTACGAAGCAACGCATAAACTAGGGTTTAAGCTTCTGTCACTCTAGCAACCCATCATCTACTTATTACTTCCCAATGCCTTCCTCTAGGCCCAAATAATGGTGAACTGTCATGTAGTCAACGTTCACATAACACCACTAGAGGAGAGACAACATACATCTCATCAAAATATCGAACGAATACCAAATTCACATGATTACTTATAACAAGACTTATCCCATGTCCTCAGGAACAAACATAATTACTCACAAAGCATATTCATGTTCATAATCAAAGGAGTATTAATTATCATTAAGGATCTGAACATATGATCTTCCACCAAGTAAACCAACTAGCATCAAGTACAAGGAGTAATCAACACTACTAGCAACCCACAGGTACCAATCTGAGGTTTAAGACAAAGATCGGATACAAGAGATGAACTAGGGTTTGGAGAGGAGATGGTGCTGGTGAAGATGTTGATGGAGATTGATGCCCTCTCGATGAGAGGATCGCTAGTGATGACGATGGCTTCGATTTCCCCCTCCGGGAGGGAAGTTTCCCCGGCAGAACAGCTCCGCCGGAGCCCTAGATTGGTTCTGTCCAAGTTCCGCCTCGAGACGGCGGCGCTTCATCCCGAAAGCTCCCTTATGATTTTTTTCCAGGTCAAAACCCTCCATATAGCAGAAGATGGGCACCAGAGGCCTGCCAGGGGGCCCACAAGCCACAGGGGCGCGCCCAGGGGGTAGGGCGCGCCCCCCCTGGCTTGTGACTCCCTAGTGGGTCCCCTCTGGTATTTCTTTTGCCCAATATTTTTTATATATTCCAAAATAATTCTCTGTAGATTTTCAGGACTTTTGGAGTTGTGCAGAATAGGTATCTCAGATTTGCTCCTTTTCCAGTCCAGAATTCCAGCTGCCGGCATTCTCCCTCTTCATGTAAACCTTGTAAAATAAGAGTGAAAAGGCATAAGTATTGTACCATAATGTGTAATAACAGTCCATAATGCAACAAATATCAATATAAAAGCATGATCCAAAATGGACGTATCACCGGTCTAATCGTCGGACGTTTTGGTATTTAAACACCTCTTGCCGGGCTACCCGTTTTCTGTCTCTGCTATGCCTAGCCCCTCTGCACAGTGCACAGACCCGTCGCGCGTGCCCGATAACTTCCCCGAACCCGAATCGCCGAGTCATGACCGTTGGGTCCGGATCATCCCCGTAATACCCCAAACCCTTATCCGTTTTTCAATTGGACTCCCGTAACCCATTTTTCTAGACCATCCGATCCCGATCGACGATCAAGATTTCCCCCAAACCCCTCCTATTACCCACCTGCTATAAATAACAGTCAAACCCTAACCAAATTAGTCCAAACCCTAGAACCTAGTCCCACCTCGGGATCCAGCCACCCCAGTCTCTTCATCATTTTCAGTTCATCCCCAACCGGCAACCTCCACCTCTCCCTCCTGATCCATCCAACAACCCCTCCTCTGGACCGTCGGATCCGTGATCCAGCGGCCCAGGCGCGCCCCAGCTTCCCACCTCCACCTCCCGCAGTGCCCGATCCAGATCGGATCGAGGCAACTGCCTCTCGCGCCGTGCTTTCGGGAGGGCCCGAGCTCCCTCCACTGGTGCAGCGACGTGCTATACAAACGGTTTTTAACCCCTTTCCACGATGTAGTTCTAAACCTTCGTCTTGCATGTGTGGGCGATAGGGGGGTCCATCCCAAACGACATGGCAAACCCGTCGGCGATGGTGGCGAACGAACGCAAACGTTTGGCAAAACAAAGCATATGGGATGTCTGCATCTATCACAAACGAGGGTCACCGGATAATCGTTTGAGATATGTGTATTTCCCATACGGTTCATCCTTGCAACTCGTGTGAGATCACACAACATCGCACGCGCTATTCTGTGAAGCGCCATTTACGATGTGCACCGAATCGCAAACAGTTCACGATTATAAAGCGTGTACGATAAGGAGACAATCACACACATTTAGTTCCACTTGGACCGTCTGTGATATGATATAAGAGTGCATACGTTTATCATTGTAAAACCGTATGCGAAGGTTGAATATATCCCACACGCGGGGTTTCTGATAAACGTTTGTGATTTATAAAATGTCCCAAACGTGTGATCCATACTTCCCAAACGTGTCATCCAGAATAACTGTGTCGGATGAAGGCCTATCGCACGCGTTCTTCTTTGACCAACGTTTACGATGGTACACAGTTCAAAATACGAAATCGTGTGTGATAAGGAGACTAGCACAAACGCTGGTGTTGTTAATCTCACACGTTCTTTCCTGTTTTGACCGTGTGCGAAGACGAGATTCATCGCACACGCCTCGAATGGAGAAACGTGTGCGATGTTGGTGTTGATCGCAGACGTTTTGCTTTCTCAAACTGTGTGCATTGTAATGGCCTGCAGAGCAGGATTTGCCCCTAATTAAATACCTTTGTTCATAATTCACAAAATTTAAATTTGAAAGTAAGAATTCATGTATTTCATATCGAATCATGTTTAGGTTTAAGAACGAATGCATAATTCGATTAACATGTACATATACTCAAGAACTACATAAGCATCAATTCTCAAAAAAAAGGAAAGTACAGAAGGGACAAATAAAGAATGATGGAAGCACGATTGTACTAAAGACGGTAAAGAGAGAGCCAAAAGACATTTTGTATGCTGGAGAAGGTGAAGCGGAATGCCCATATTGTGCCCTCCTCCATGCCTAACGCATGAACGACTCTAGGCCAGCCCCTAGTGATGGCCGCCCGCCCATCCTTCACTGTCTTCATTACGACTTCTCGATGCTCATTGTAGTGTTGATGATATATTTTAACCTTCATTGCATGTCCAGCAATCATGTACTTTGCGAGGTAATCTTGAGTATACTGCTTTGGGAACCACTGCAAAAGAAAAAGATTCAGACATTGTTGTGTGACAACTCATTATGGGCAGTAGTAATAGAAGCCTACGGAGTTCGTAGTTACCATCCTATAGCTCACTGTTGTGTTGGATAGAGCATAAACAAATAGTCTAATTGGCATTGTTCGTCTCTTTTCCATAACAATCATTTTTAGTTTCCTCACTTGATGCTGGTTCATGAATATTTCATTACACCACACGCAAAAAGGGTCCAGGAATGGATCTTTACCTAAGACATATGTACCTACAAGCAAGAAGCCAATATTAGAAGCTAAAATGCAGTTGCAGAATGGTGTAATATATTACTCCATCAGTTCCACAATGTGTTGCATATAAACATTTTGAGAAGTCAACATTTACTTACTTTGACCAAGTTTGTAGAGAAAAACATTTACATCTAGAATTGCAATTCCATTTCGTTAGATACATCACAAAATTTTATATTGTATACATTTTAGATGGTATATGTAGATACATCACAAAAATCTATATGCACTACATGATGGAACGGATGGAGTATAAGAGGAGGGATGAAAAGAACCTCGGTGGAAAAGTTGGCCACTCCCAATGTTGTCCTGTGCAAGTACATGTAAAGTCATGATAAGTACATCAGGTTTAACATCAACCAAGTATACGAGGTATCTGCTTGAAATAAACAAGGCATATATGCTCACTATAACAACCAAATATAGCCATTTGATACTGGACAAATGCTCAATGGAACCAACCTAACAACCAGATAACGAAAAGCAAGGCGTTTGCTTGAAAACTAGACAAATGCTCACTGCAATCAACCTAACAACCAGATACAGAAAAGCAAGGCATCTGCTTGAAAACTAGACAAATGCTCACTGCAACCAACCTGGCAACCAAATTTAGAGAAACAAGGCATAAATGTTTAAAGCGGGAGTTAAAGGCACAGGTTTAACACCAGGCATAACAGGTGGTATTGATGAAATTGAGCTGCACAATTCATACTTGCACATAATGAACATCACATTGTGAATAACTGAAAGAAACAAGGCATTCATGCTCACTGTAACAACCAACTATAGCCATTGAAAACTGGACAAATACTCAATGCAACCAACCTAACAACCAGATACAGAAAAGCAAGGCATCTGCTTGACAACTGGACAAATGCTCAATTAAACACTACATGATTATCGCATGGCAAAAGCTACTACAACAATGGGTACGAGACGGCTAGCTACAAAAGGTATGATTTGCTCACAGGATGTTGCCTCACTTGTCATGGATGGGCTCCTTCCACTTGGGATATGAGGTGCCCAGGGTGCGCTCCATGATGTCGCAGATGGCACATTTCCCCTTGTAACAGCCGTAGTGTGTGCCATTATCTTGGTGGATGAGATATGACTTTGAAGCTAAGGATCCCAAGCCACCGCCGTAGAACGTTTCCTTCAGAAATGAAAAAAGGGGCTCGATGGCGTAGAAGGATCGCGAATCCATGACCGCGAGGCGGAGGAGATCAGCGGCGGGGCCTTTGGAGAGATCGACAGCGGTTGAACCAGAGGCGTTGCTGGTGTACCACTTAACTTGTGACATGGCCCGGGTGAAGCCGGTGATGTTGACGAGCTTGATGTCGTAGCCGGCTCTCCTGAGATACAGGAACATGCGTTCCCGCAGACTTGAAGCCTTCGGCATGGCAACGTAGGCAGCGTCCTCACCGGCTCCCGTGGCGAGGTGTTCGTCCTGGATCGAAGGGTCGGCGCGAACAACGCCCACCTCGCCAGCGTACGGTGGAGAGGCCATGATAGACCTCTTTTTGCTCGTACACTCCTCGAGGTCCATGGGAGATGTGGTCAGGTTGATTAGGCTGCGACTCTCTGGAGTACAGGATGGGGATCTGGGGGAAAGGGACACTGCCGGCCTCATCTAAAAACTCAGGGCGGCGATGGTGTATGTGGATCGGTGGGGACCCTGAACTTGTTTAGCTATGAGGCACGGGCAGACCGGCTGAGGTTGGTGGTGGGAGGCGGCGGCGGGGGCGAGCTAGGGTTCAAGCGGGGGAGGAAGGGGGGTGTTTGCGGATGTGCCGCTGCTGCTGAAAATTTTAGTAGTAATGGCGTGGGTGGAGATGGTGGTGGACGAGGGATGGCGATGGTTCAAATGCCTCGGCAGCTGAAATTTTACTATCGGATCGGTGCCGTGGACGAGGAAAGGCGGCATGCAGTTGAAATACCACTTCCAATTAAATTTTGGCAAACGAACTGGGCGGGAGCAACCAAGATCGCACACGGTCCAAACATAATAAAGTGTGTACGCTCTACACTGTAACGAAATGCCATGCCGCAAAACCACGAATTTTTGCATCGCTCGAGGCGGGTAGCTCTTTCTGAGATTTCTCAAGGCAGGTTCATCTCACACGGTTCATCCTCAATTTCAGTCGCTGACGTCAAATTCATCCTAAATTTCCACATGCCCACAAATAGATGACACAAACATTTGGCAAATTTTCAACACAAAATGCCTTATTTTGCAGCGGATTAGTTGACATTAGTTCATACGCTCAGTAATTTACAAATAGTTCATCAATTTACATGAAGATGAACTGCACAAAATATTCACTACGCCATGGATGCATACAAACGCCGCGCCTCCACCGTCGTCATGACCTTCCTCGCCTCAGAATGAGTATTCAGAGGAGCTCGTCAAGTCGATGAGCTCCACTGGTTCCATGGCGGAGACCGCCGGACCTACCTCGGCCGGAGCGACCGCGGCGCCTCTCTCCAGGTCTGCCGCTGTCGACGAAGATGTCGTGGCATCCAGGTGGGCCATCAGGATACAGACGGGCGCCGATCTCGCTAGAGTTGCTTCCCTGGTCGCCGTGGCCGCTGTTGCTAGGGGTGCCGCCGCAGCTGCAAGGCCTGCACTGGCCTCCAACACGGCTGAGAGGCATGCGGCGGCCTGCTCCGCCGTCTTCTGGTCCTGCTCCCGCCTCTTTTTGCCCTCTGCATTTGAAGTCCGCTTCCTCTTTGCGCTCTCCCGCCGTTTCTGCCGCTTCAGATCCCTAGCCCGTTGCGGATGGCATCCGCAGATGCGATAGATTGTTCCACACCGACATTGAGACGGTGCTCGTCCTCGTTGTGCAGGAACACATCGAGGCCCGATTCCTGGACGGACAGAGCGATGGACATCTGCATCTGATGCTGAAACTCGGGGTCATCGTCGTCATCGGCCGCGGCAGATGACGGTTAACCGTTGACCGACATGGAGGACAGCGCATCGGAATCCTCTATCCCGTCATCGTCGGCCACGACAGCTGGCTGTTTGCCGTTGCCCGACATGGCGGCCAACGCATCGGAATCCTCTATCACGTCGTCGTCCAACACTATCAGGACGGCGCCATGCACATCCCCATGGTTGAGCAACGGTTCCATTTGGTGTGTGTGGTGGTGGTGGCGAGCTATCGGCGGAAAAATTACCCGTTAGCCGCCGTTGGCGAGATCTTTTATAGGTTGCTGTCAGGTTTGGGTTTGTGCTGTGCACATTACCCCTTTGCACTGGCTGCCGCTTGCGGTTGGCACCACTAGGCAAGGCCGATTTTGCTGTGTACGGGCATCGCACACAGTTAGGGTAGCACACTCGTGTCTGCTCGGGGTACAACCGCATACGGTTATTTCGTCTGTTTCGTTTGCTATTTTACAAAATACTAGCATCTTTGAGATAAACGAGAAAATAAACGCAAGAGAGGGTCAAAACACAACCACGCCGCTAGTGACCCAAATATATACTCCCTCCATTCCTAAATATATATGTAGTTCGTAGTGAAATCTGTAAAAAAGACTTGTAATTAGGTTCAAATGAAGTATATATATGTACGAACATGGTGTTGTCATGTTTAAATTCGCAATGTGCAACTTTAATGTGTGGCACATGCTGCATATGTGCATGCCTAAAATTGTCCAATGTGACAGAAAAGGGTTTCATGACAAACATAATATAGGGTGTTGCCCCCTACACTATGTGCCGGAGGATATATGGGGTCCTATCAACACATGACCTGGTTCAAACTTTGTCACACATTTATCCATGTCTGAATTTTCGTAAGACAACCAGGAGAATTTATACCTTAATATGGCCAAACCATCACATATTGTTGTCGGACAATAGGGATATATAGATCACGCGGTCTCACGACTTGGCGCGTCATCGAAGATCAGTTGAGCGGGGCTAGAAGAACACCATCCCCCTGCATATGTCCAAATGTATATGCAGAAATGGTGTGGTCCGGTGTTTCAACAATTAATACACAATGGTACACTATCTATGATGTGGCATGCACCTAGCTGAGATAACTGGACATATATATATATACCCCTTAAGATTGGTTATATATAGTACCTAGATCGTTATATATATATATATATATATACATATATCGTTCCCCTCCCCCACCCCCACCCCCACACACATGACACGTAGCAGGGTGACGTTCCAGTGTTGTCACTCAAATGGATGATATATAGCGGCCCATCAGTATATAAGCATGTCATCGAAAACCGCACAATGGACGCATGCATGGTCCACACACACACACACACACACACACACAGAGAGAGAGAGAGAGAGAGAGAGAGATGCACACATGCACACGCACACACTGTCACGCATCCTTGGCCTTCCAGCGTTGTCAGTAAAAGGCATGACAAACCCTAAGGGCCGGCCGATAGGTTTGTCGTCCGAAACCGAAGAATGTAGGCACATGGTCCACACACAGGCATGGGTTCACACACGCACACGCGCTCACCCCCCCCCCACACACACACACACACGCACCGTCACCCATCCTTTGCCTTCCAGCATTGTCAATAAAAGGCATGACACTCACTAATAGGTTTGTCGTCGGAAACCGCACAATGTACACATGGTCCACACACAAGCATATGGGTTTACACGCACACACACACACACACACACACACACATCGTCACCCATCCTTGGCCTTCCAGCGTTGTGAATAAAAGGCATGGCAGATCCTAAGGGCCCACCGATAGGTTTGTCAACAGAAACCGCACAATGTAGGCACATGGTCCACACAAAGGCATTGGTACACACACACACACACACTCGATCCTTGACATTTTCAAAACAACAAAAGAAGCAAAAGAAAATCATGGATATTTTCAAAACAAGGATTAGATTTATTTAGCCGGAATGACATATCAGACACACACACACACATACACTCGATCCTTGACATTTTCAAAACAGCAAAAGAAGCAAAAGAAAATCATGGATATTTTCAAAACAAGGATCTCAAGATTTATTTAGCCAGAATGACATATCACTACATGCATTTTATTTATGCCTATAGTGATCATATCACACCACCTAAATGAACCTTGAAATCTAGCAACTTCCCAACCAGTCACCCATCCTTGACTACTCCACCGAAAGCACGCTTAACTTCCGAGTTCCATTCGAATGGGTTACGGGCTGGAAAGCCGCGTCTTGCTGGTAACGGTTGCCTCCTATCATATACAAGGTGTGCCCCGATGGGCACCTGGTGGGACCAGACACGCATCGCAGACGTTTCTGGTAGTACTGGAAACCGTGTGCGATGGTGGCATGGCGGCTGATGATGACGTCTTGCTGATGCTCGATGGCGTGATGCCGCTTTTGCCTGCTCTCCGGCCTGCTCCGTCTCGTTCTCCTCGTCCAGGAGGTTGATGACCGGGCCGGCGCTTCAGCGGGAAACCGATTGGCGGGAGTGGCGGGAGAAGCGTGTTTGGATAGAACATCATTTTAATACAAATTGGATAACTTCTGAAAGAAGGAAGCTCGAGCTAGCACGACACGCGCACACCTTGTTTACACACGCACGAGCTTCAGACGGGCGTATAGAACTGCTTTAAATTATTCATGGTTCATTTAGCTTTTTGTATACTACACTAATCAAGTTTGTAGACATTTAATGTGCATAACTCAAATTTGAACTAAAGGAGCATGCTTCGTGTCACCAAAATGGGTTGAAAAAAGGTATTTGTGTCCTTGGGTTCCTTGTTTAGGTCCCATGCAAATGAACGTGAATGGATTGCAAACATCTCGAAGTCATGATGAGGCCACAAACATTGAGAAACTTGGCTATTAAATCATCATAAATCCACAACTCGTCTAAAATTCTTGAAACTTACCCCGGTGTCATGACACGACACTTATACGACATGATATTTTTTTGTCCAATGTGGGACAAGTCTCTTGCACACCAAAACTTCTCTCAAGAACCATCGTGGTTTCGATACGAAACTTGTCACCTCTGTGGAGGGAACGGCATTCGATGTCTCTTCTTGCGTTGATATTTTTTCTACATGCAACATTGGCTAATACAAGTGCAATGCTAAAATGTGAAATTATTGAAACCGGTGTGTTGACACGACACTTATAGGACATGGTATATAATTTTTGGGACAAACCTCTTACAAATTGGAACTTCCCACGACAAGCATGGTGGTTTCGATATGGAATATGTCACCTTTGTGGTCCAAACGACATATGCACTTAATGTGAAGAACTTAAGTTTGAATTACAAGCATGGGCTCCAACGCACCAAAATGGATTAAAAACCATTGTGTCATTGGGTCCATGTTTAGATCCCATGCACTGATGGTCACTGAATTACAAACATCTCGGTGTCGTGACTAGACCGCAAACATTGATAATCTTGGTTTCAAAGTCCAAGAGAACCCAAAGCTCGCCATGAATTCACAAAACTTACACAGTGTCATGCCAGGGCACATCTACGGTGTGCATTTTGTTTTCTGACGAATTTGGGACAAATATTGGGACATGCATCTTACAAGCCAAAGCTTATTCAAGAAGCCTTGTGATTTCGATAGGGAACATGTCACCTTTGTTGGTGAAACTACATTCAATGATTCGTTAGTCCACCGATTCGGCCCCTTTTATACATTAATTGAGTTTTCTAGGGATTTAATATGCGTAGTTCAAATTTTGAACTAGAGGCACATGCTCTGACCTCGTGGTTTCGATAGGGAACATGACACCTTTTGTGACGAAACTACATTCAACGTGTCCTCTAGTGCACCAATTCGGCCCTTTCTATACATCAATTGAGTTTTCTAGGGCCCTTTTCATACGAATGTGAATGAATTAGAAACATTTAGGCATGATAGCTCGGCCGCAATCATTGATAATATTGGTTTATTGAATTCCTGTACATACAAAACTTGTATGATAACCATTTGGTGCCACGCGTCAATTTTTTACTCCCTCCATTTCTTTTTGAATTTGATCAAATTTTATATGCTAACTAAAAAGAAATGGAGGGAGTACTTGATACGGGGGAGCCGTGCATGTAGCTACAGGTTGATGATAGGACGCATGTGAGCTTTCTGCCGCGCAGGCTCGACGGTACGCGTGCGAGCTGTCCGCCGCGCAGGCTTGACAGGATGCGTGAGAGCCGTCCGCCGTGCATGCTTGATAGGACGCATGAGACTCTACTGCGCATGCTCATTGGGAAGCGATACTTTGACCTCCATCCCCCCGCTCGTCTCGCTCCCAACTTCTGAATTAATGGCGCCTACCCGCAGTTTTATCATGTGGTTAATCACCTGGACGGAGGGACCACTTTGCTTGTGATCACTGTTTTGTTCGTGCCTAGCCGAGAACTTTGACGTTTCGTCTGTTTTCGACTCGTATACATGTACAAACGAATGAAATAATATAACAACAAATTAGCACCGGCAAAGATAATAATTTTCTTACATATGCATGATAATAAAAAATGCCACATGTGGCAACTCCCCAAAGACACAGGGGCAAAAGAAGAAGGAAGAGGTTGAAGAAGGAAGACAAAGAAAACAATCTGGCCCGTTGCTATCTAATTCTTCATGGATTGCTGGGCGTGGAGTTCCTCAATCTCCTTCTTCATCGCCTCCATGACCTCCATCTCTTGTCGCCTCTCATCCGACATCTTCCACATTGCGGCCATCGCGCGGGCTCTTTGCTCGAGAGCGTCGATGGCCTGCGTCGCGTACGCATGAAGTTCCTAAACACGCTCCACGGATTCCTTCAATAGCCCCTCCCGCTCGATGTAGAGCTTCGCCAAGTCTTCTAAAAGTTCCTCAGAGAGTTCTTTCAGCCTCCCCTCCGAGGTACTTTTCTTCTCGAGGAGTTTCTTCCAGGCGTTGTTCTCCTCCATAAGTTTCTCCACGAGGTCAGTCGCCCTGTCAACCGAGGCGTTGCTCTTCTCCAGCAGCTTCAGTAGGTCATCGATCATGGCGTCCTTCCTATCGAGCTCAGTGCGCATGTCATCGCTGTCTAAGGAATCAAAGACTGCCAAATCTTCCAGTTCGCCTCCGAGGCGAATGCGCTTGTGACTGTGAGAGCCGTCGCCTCTCCGCGAAAGATCCTCCCGGGCGTCTGCGGCGCCACCGGACATCTCTGCTGCGGCCAAAGCGGTGTGGCTGGAGCTCTCTGGCGCCTCCGCGGCACGGCGGCGGGACCTCTCGGTTGCTTCCGCGGCTTTGGTCTTTCTTTCCTGGTTATATCTCGACCCAGAAACACCCCCCTACCGGCCATGGTAGCCGGAATGAAGGACTAACAAAGAAAGGCCTATTTTTTTTGGTGGCAGGGGTGAAGAATGTGCGGTAATTTTTTAGTACGAGTTTGTGTTTTTATAGCCTACTACAGTAAATAGCTGCTAAGTGAGAACACATTTAGGTTTGGTAGATGTGAACTGATTTGCGAAAAAATTAGCGCGTAGTGATTTGGAATGTGAAAGGAAAAAAGCTCAATATTCATTGATGGTTTTAGTTCCCAAGCACGGAATGCTTTATGGTTTTTAGTAACTGTTTGGGAACGGGCTCATCGAGCAGATGCATGGCCCTGCCTCTATGAGAGGTGGGCCCTGCATGTGCTGTGGGTGCAGGTTTGATTAGACGGGACGCGTGCGAGGAGTACGTCGTGCAGGCTCAAAGGGATGCGTGCGAGCAGTCCACCGCATAGGCGCAGCTAGCTCACTGGGAATCAACCCCTTTGACCTCGGACTACCACCCACAGCCCTATTCTCTCCCAAGTTCTCCATTAGTGCTACACCTTCTCCTCCGGTCTTATCTATTTGGGCCGCCGCCGCGGATCGCTTCCTTTTTCGATGGACGACAAGGCGGCCAACAAGCGTGGGCGGGTGGAGGTTGAACCACACGAGCCTCCGGCGAGCGTGGACTTCATCAGCAGCATCCCCGACAAGATGTTGGTAACCATCATGTCCCTCCTCCCCATCAAATCTGCCGTACAAACCACCATCCTCTCCAGGCGGTGGCGCCCCCTATGGCACTCCACCCCCAATGACCTCCTCGACAACGACGAGCTCTACAGCGAGGATCGCTAACGCTTGGACGCATTGTCCCACATCCTCGCCACGCACACTGCGCCCTTCAGACGCCTTGCCATCGGCACTTTCCGTTCAAACTGCAAGGCCGAACCCAAGTTTCACGATTGGTTCTTATCCCCCGCCCTAGATCATCTCGAGGAGCTCAACTTTGATGCTAGACATGGGCACTCGCTGCCTCCGTCCGTCCTCTGCCTCGCGTCCACGCTGCGTCACGCTACGTTCATGCGGTGCCTTTTCCCCAAGATTAATGCCGCACACGCTCTTCATCTCCCAAAATTGAAGCACCTCGAGCTCATTGGCGTCAGCATCTCGAAGTCGGATTTGGAGCGCCTGCTCGGCGGCTGTACAACGCTCGAGTACCTTCGTCTTCCGATGATGTTTGGGTTCAGTAGCCTCCACATCGCTACGACGAATCTCCGTACGATTTATGTGCATGGCTGGTGCCGCAACACGCTGTCAGTTGGGGAGTTTCATGATATGGTCATTGAGAATGCGCCTTTCCTAGAGAGATTGTTTGTACTTGATAAAGAAGGTCAAACAAGAATCAGGGTCATTGGCACACCGAAATTGACAGTGTTGGGGTATTCGTGTGTTGAATTCTCTGAACTTGTTACAGCTGGATCCATACCCGTTCAGGTACAACAATCTTCTTCTCATTCTTATTATTGTACATCACATTTTATCTAGTTTTTGTTGATCTATGTTCGGCTGTCATCCAGAAAATGATTCCCACAAGCCTCGCATTGTCTCTTCGCACAGTGAAGATCTTGGCACTACAATCTATCGGCCCCAATCTGGATGAAGTTGTTAAGTTCCTTATATGCTTTCCGTGCACAGAGAAGCTATACGTCGAGGTGATGTTCCTTTCCTGTTAATTCTTAACCACAACGGAGTTCAATTTGTTGGTACTTTTACCCATGATTACAATGAAATGTGTACTATACATTTTTTTGAGATGTTAATCATGAACGACCGAAGATGGCATGTTAATCTGTTAGTGTATTTTATAAATCATGCAAATCAAAGAGGCCCGTAGTGTTCGATACTGCATCTAATCACTGATATGTTGTCTTCGTTTGCACATACAAGCAGGAGTTGGAGTGGAAAAGGTGGCCCAATATAACAATCCCATCGAATGCCTTGAATTCCATCTCATAGAAATTACTTTGAACGAGTACCGAGGCACCAATCCAGAGATTCAATTTGCCAGTTTCTTTGTTCATAAAGCAAGGGTGCTCAAGGTAATGAGGTTTGCACTATATTTAGTGCGCCAGAATGGATGGTTTACTGACCAGCGGAGGCGTCTACAGCGGAATGGAAAAGGCTCTGCAGAAGCTGATTTTTACTTTGGAAGTTCATATGACAGATTATTCAGAAGCGATTCTATCGAGCAGATATATGACTTCTCGGTGGATGATCCCTTCGCAGAAAAATATTTCATCCCATGGATCCCGAAGATTGATTTTGATTTCTAATGTCAGTTTGTACCTTGTAATCTTTCAATTTGGGCCTCGTTATACTGGAATTTGAACCCTGTAATATTGCTGGTATTTGTGATACAATATTTGAAATTGCATTGTGTTCTTTTTTGTTTATGCAATCATGTTCTTATAAGTACATATGTTGTTGTTCTGTAGGCGCAGCATTGATGTTGTGCAGACCGAGCAAATCACAGTACACACGGACTAAACTACGAAACTCGTCGGTGATGATTTCATCAATCGCTAACAGTTGTATACGAGCAAACATTTCCCCATAACACACACAGGTTATTAGCACCAATCGTCTGTGTTATATCTGGTGTTTGCACACGATTCTCATTACTCACCTGTTTGCTATATATCGCACACATCTTGTTATGCCGAATCATTTGTGTTCTGCTGTATCAGCGCAAACAGTTTATCCGAGTGAACTGCATGTCGTACTTCGCACACGTATGTAGTTTTGGTAACCGTTTCTGTTATCTTCTCTAATCACAAACGGTTCTCGTGTCCCTGCGCGTGCTCTGCTCTCGCGCCCCTGCGCGTGCCCTACTCTCGCACCCCTCCGCGCGCGCTCTGCCAGTGGTTGGGGCCGGCCCACGATCACGTTCGGGGCTCCATATGCATGCGGTTGCGCCACGCGCGTCGCCCCATGCAGTTACGTGCTCCACGACTGAATAACACGCTGCAAAAACTACCATACGGACGTGCCGGTTTTCCAGGCCATCTGGGCCCCATTTATACCCACGGCCATTAACCATAGTCTCTTTATGCTTTCGATTGCGCCCCATAACACAATAAGCGCACCCTGGACGACGCATACAGAGAGGATGTCCAGCGGCGCTCCAATGGAGTTCGGCATGCATCATGTGGAGACCCACATGAGGAAGACGGACCTCACGGTGGTGTACACCAACGACCCAGGCATGGTGGAGGACTCCATCGAGACCATGGAGCGGATGCTTGATGCGGATGACAAGTACAAAGTGGTCGGCTTCGACCTCGCTTACACGGGCAGTCGTTCTGGTCATGATCAGAAGGTTGCCGTCGCCCAGTTGTGCGTCGGCCATCACATCCTCCTCTACCACTACTGCCTGGCCACAGTGCCTTGCGAGCGTTTCACCAGGTTTGTCAACAGCCCCAACTACAGGTTCGCTACGGTGGACACCATCGATGATCCAAAGGTGCTCAAGACTTCGGGCTTGGCCTGCCAGAAGCTTGTCGACATCCGCGGCCACTATAGGGTGTGGGGCAGCAAGAAGCACATGGACTCCCATGTTGACCTGGCCAAGGCCATCATCGACCCCTACTACGCTGACATGAAGGCTTAGTGTGACAAGAACAAGCCTGTCTGGCACAGGGGCTGGGTGAAGAAACTGGATGAATATCACCTCCAGACCACGGCCAAGCAAGCGTACACATGCTACGAGATGTTTAGGCGGATCGTTGACATGAGGAAATGCCTCCTACCTGAAGACAACAAGGGATCGAGCCACAAGCAGAGCGCTGGCGGCAAGCGTCACAAGAAGTAGATGATTTGATGATCGTTTCTCAATTCTCATACTCCCTCTATGCAGAAATATTCGTAGTTTTAGAGGAATAAGTTATTATGCATGTAATAGTTTATTAAGGTGTGTGCCAATGTTATGTGTGTATTGGATGCTTAATTTGGTTATGCAATCATGTTCTTCTAAATAGAGCATAAATGTTTGTGGGCAGATTGAGCAAATCACATCGCATATGGAATAAACAAACAAATCCACCGGTGATGATTTCATCAGTCCCTGATAGTTCTTTATCCGGAACCGTTTGCCCACAACACATCCGAGTGGCCTGTGTACATCACACACATCTTGATTTGAGAAACCGTTTGTGTTATTTTTGCTTATCGCACACAGTTCATCCCAGTGGCATGTATGCTGTCTATCACACACATCTTGATCTATGTAACCGTTTATGTCATTTTACCTCATCACAAACAGTTCATCCGAGTGACTTGTATGCCGTCTATCGCACACGTGATCATCTGGACAATCGTTTGTGTTCTGCTTGATCAGCGCAAACTGTTTATCGGGGTGAACTCTATGCCGTACATCGCACACACTTGTATTTTTATAAGCGTTTGTGTTATATTACCCAATCGCAAACAGTTTATCTAGGCCAACTATTTGCCAAACATCGCACACGCAACTATTTTTTAGATCGTATTTGATGGATACGCCATCGCACACAGTTAACGTAATCAGCGACGGAGCTATAACTATACTGTTTGCGATTTGGTCATCGCACACAGTTTTGTCAAAGGGTCTCTGATTGATGTGTCGCGTTAGCAGCATCCTGTAGTGGTGCTCTTCCTCAACCATGGCCTGCCGCCGAACCTCGCCGCTCGGGCCTTCTCCTCCGTGCCGGAGAGCCCCGTCGCCCCTTGCTCGCCCTCCTCCATGGCCGCAGCAGCCTGCCGCGGGCTCGCCACCGAGATGCGCTGCCGCCTTGCCATAAAGATTCGCCGTCCAGCCCTCTTCCTGTAGCGCGCCGGCGCGCGCATGCTCGCCCCTGACCCGCGCCGTTGCATCCTCTGCGCTCGAACTCCCCTGCTCCGACGCCGCCGGCGACTTGCGTGACCACCAGGAGGCCCCGCTCGTGCCCGTGTGGCATCGCCGTCCCGCACCGCTCGCGCCATGGCCATCGAAGCCGCTTGCCGCCTCGCCTCCTTCCCGCCGGCTGGCCAGGTCCGCCTCACCGCCCTGCCGTCATCCTTGCCCTCCTTAACAACCGTCGGAGTGCCGAGCTCGTCGCCCCACCTCTGCTCCAGCACCCTTCCTTTGCTGATCATCCTCACCTCGCCCTTCCATGGCCTCCGCCAGGGTCCAGCCCCGCAGCCGCGGCCTGCCTGCTACCGCTGCTGCCACTTGTTACCTGTTGCCGCCTGTTGCCTGCTGCTGCTGCCCCGCCATCCCATCTACAATGTGCCATATGCACCACTACCCATGACCATGCCTTTGATTACCATGAACACCATCGCAGATGGCTACTGCAGTGACCACATTTTTTTTGTTTGGCGATGTTCCCTGTTGTTGTGTCCGTGCACCTCCACCTCATGTGTCTCTGGACACCAAAACCACCTCCGTGGATTTCGCCAAGTGCCACAATGATTCGCCAAGTAACACTACCGTCGACCGATGAAGACACTGGATTCGCCAAGATCCTCTCTGACAAGTGTACAACTACCGTCGTCGTGTACCACTACTTCCACGACGTCCACGATGACCCGCGAACCTCTACACCGCACCGAGATCGATCTGCCCGAATGCACGCTTCGAAGGTATACCGTCGAGATGATCGCCCATGAACGAATGTTTATGATGCATGAGGTGCTCGTGTTTTCATTGTATGTGATCGTTAGCTGCTTGTATCTCGTTTGCCATGCCACCGACACGTGGGAACCCATTAACCGGGATCACCCCACCATCTTTGCATGACATGCTCGCGACCACACTTTCTTTCGCACCGGCATCTCGACGAGTTGCCGGATCACCAGAACATTGCTGTGACATCGTTTCCGTTTTGCCATCATGGTACCATTTCTTCCGCCACGGCGACACATGCTTCATATCGTTCATGCCCATGTTTTCATAAAATTGCATCCAACTTGAGTATGTCATCCACATCATGATAACAATGTTTAAAATGTTTAAAATTGTTGATTGCATTCATGCGCATTTATGACGTGTTAGAACGGTTCATGTCATACCTAAATAACCGTAGCTCCTATTAAAATTTTCCACATATGTAACTTGACTAGAAAAACGTGTAGAATCTCCACTTTATTTCCCTATTTAATAAATATAAAAATATGTTTAGATCAGATCTGGACCAAATTCATAATTTGCATATGGGGTCATTTCGGAAATTCTATATGTTGTTTCTGACCTCATTTAAAATGCCTAGATATATAGTTTATTTATGCTTCACCTCTTGCCATGATAAACAACATTTAAACTTGTCGTGTAAACAAACGAGAGTGAACTAAATATTTGAATGTGGAGTTTCGTCAATATGCAACCCGTGGCATATTGAGCTTCACTTAATGTGTAGTATTTGATTGTTGTGCTTTGCCATGCCTTGCATAATTAAACCGGACATGCATCATATTTGATTGTGCATCATGGCATGCATATGTTGTGGTGTTATCGTGTGTTGATTGTTGTTTCCGGATTTTCTTCTTCTCGATAGAGTTTCGAAACCGCTTAGGAGTGTGAGGATTCGTTGGACTACGTTGTTTCGTCTTCTGAATTCCGCGAATACTACGGGTTATCCCACGGTTGAGGAGTTCGATGACACTTGGGGCAACCTCGAGGTTGTGATTTTCCATCTGAATTCCGCGAATACTACGGGTTATCCCACGGTTGAGGAGTTCCACCGCAGCTTGTGGTTAGTTTGTGATGGATGAGTTGGAGCACCCCTGCAGGGTTAAATATTTCATGAGAGCCGTGCCCGCGGTTATGTGGCAACTTGGAAATTAGTTTGACATCCGGGCATAGAAAACTTGAAGTAAACTCAAATAAAATACACCAACCGTGTGCGTAACCGTGACTGTCTCTTCTCGTGAATTTCTGAACCGAGAGAGAACACGGTGGGGTTATGTCTGACCGTAAGTAGGTGTTCAGGATCACTTAGTGATCATTGCTAGTTCACGTCCGTTTATGCGACGATCACCCCCCTTATTCTTGTACTCGTAAGTTGGCCACTCAAATAAATGCTTAGTGCTTCCTACAGCCTCACCACTTAACCATACCTCACCCATTAAGCTTTGCTAGTCTTGATACCCTTGGAAATGAGATAGCTGAGTCCCTGTGGCTCATAGATTACGACAACAACAGTTGCAGGTACAGGTAATACGATGCATTGACGTGAGAGCGATGCTTGTTTGATTTGGAGTTCTTCTTCTTCTTCATCGATCATAGGATGGGTTCCAGGACGGCTGCCTGGGATAGCAAGTATGGATGTCACTTTTATTGTTTGATTTCGTCTGTAGTCGGACCGTGCTCTTGTGTATGGTGATTGAATGTATTGATGTATTGATGTGAACTTGATGTAGCTTGTGGCGACTGTAAGCCAATTCCATATACTCATCTCCTCTTTACATGTACTTGTAACGATATCCATTCTTGCGAAACGACGAGATGCGCATCTATCCCTATCGAGGCCCTCGAGCCAAAGTAAGGATAGGACCGCATCTTGGGCGTTACAAGTTGGTATCAGAGCAGTACCGACCAAGGAGCCCCCTTGATTGATCGAACTTGGCCGAGTCGAGTCTAGTAATACTATTTTGAGCCTAGTTATATATCGGAGAGTAGGATTCTTTTTACTCCTCTTCTATGCTCTGGAGGAAACCTGACGTAGGAATTTTAATTCTACCCCTCTTCTCACTCAAATTTTTTTTAGGATCACGCGGGTATTTTGGAACCTCTATGATGTCGTTGTGGCCGGAATTTTGTACTTGGTGCCTCTCGACCGTATGGATTGGACACGGGGAGTTGAGCTCCAGGGGATTCTTGTCACACACGCTATCGTTCAGTTTCCTTAGTATATATCAGGACGAGGATGTTCGAAATTGCTTCAATACTATTTGTGGTGAGAGGAGTTTGGCTTCACCCAGTATGAGGGTCTGAGGTAGATGAGTTTCGAGATTTCTCTTGTTATGTGTTGACGGATGTGATACACCGGTGGGTAGTATTATTGCTAGGAGTTGAGTGTTTTATTCAGTAATTGATCCATGTATCCATTGGACCAGATTGCATAACCAGAGATATTTCGGGAGTTCTTAGGTGGGAATTCAAGTAGTTACCTAGGATGATCCGTCCAGCAAATGCAAATGGGGTATGTATTTGTTTCTGGCTTAATTCGTAAGCATCATCCTTTGTTTTATTGGATAATGGTAATTCGAGTTGCTTCGATGTCACATGGTGATTTCATATCTTTCCTAAGCGGTGTTCTCATATTTCTATGGGAATGCTAATCCATTTGATCAACCGTAGTTGTCATGAAATTCTGTTCAACCGGTGAGCTTCTCTTCAAGATGATTCAATCATTTCTCAGAATTTGCAAGATCAATCCTCATATTTCTTTCCGGAGTTCGTTTCATCTTTCCTAAGTTGTCTTCTTCTGTTGCCCACCCTCCCGCCCTTTTTCTTCAACGATTAAATTATCATTCAAGTGTCTTTCATTTCATTGATTCTTGTGCTATCTTTTCTTCCATATTGTATCCGGTGATTCATTGTGAAGATGCTCAGTTGCTAAGTTCAACATTCCGTGTTATAGTTTTCTTCCCCGGTGGATTCGATTCAACCTATTGGTGTTCATCATATCCTTTTCATTTCCTAAATGTTTTCCATGTCGAAAATCCTTAGCAAAGCCTCTATTGTTTATTCACCTCTCTTCATTCCATCCGGAGTGGCAAAGATGTCTCAGAAGACCCAGGTCTTCATTCAAAATCCTTTCAAAATATTCAGAGTTCTCACCTCATCAAGTTTTTAATTTGTACCGGTGCAATCTCTATTTCTAACCAATCATTTCAGTGGTGTATTCTTTGAGTGGGCAAATAACCCACAGGTTGTTCCCAGGATCTTACTTGACTCTTTTAATTTTTTTCGGAGAGCTCAAGTTCTTTTCAAATGGGACGTAAGAATGAATTCCATCAGTCATATTCCTTCTGTAAGACCGCGTTCGAATTATTTTCTTTTGGCTCAACCTTTCTTTCTGCATTGTTCGGGAGTATCTCAGTAATTCTTGGTGGTGTTTCTTGTCATCATTCTCAACTTGAAGACCGAAGAAGAGTTTCTCTTATCTTTGTCCATTCTCTTGAAGATTCATGGTTTCAGCTTCATGCTATCCTCTCAAAATTGTTTTCGTTCATGAGTAATTCCTCTCATATCTATCCGGAGCATTTGAGTGTTGCTTTCATTTCTCGATCCGCTGAAGGCCATCATTTCAGAAGATTTCTTCATTCTCAGCTTTTGTTCTCAAATTCTTCTCAATTGTTGTCTCTTCGTTCGTATCTCAATTATTCCGGTGCTTCGCTCAAGATTTCTCTAGGAGGATCATGATCTCTTCGTTCGCATGTCATGAATATCCGTTCATCGTAAGTATTCCCTCTTTCGTTTCAATTCTTCCGGTGTTGTCGTTCAAGACTTCTTCAAGTGTGCAATATCTCTCTTCAATCTTTCAAGAGGAGTAAGTAGTATGCCAAGTCCGTTGCTTGTCATCAATTTAATTTGATGAAGGATAAGCATAACATAACTCTTATTCTTGTTTCATCAAGGTGATTTCAATCCTTCTTCAGGAGTTGTTCATGATATCAAATTCCCGATTCTAAGTTGTTCATCTTTTCTTTTCTAGAGATCCAAGTTTTTCTCAAGTATCTTGTCTCGAAGCTTCATCCAAATCTTGCAAGGTCATAATCTTATTCTTTTCAACCTTCAATTCTTTTCTTCATTATTTTGCATACGGAGGTTCTTCCTGTTGGTTGGTCAAGGATTTAATTCATTATCAAAGTGTTCTTCAAGATTCTTGTTGGAGGAGTTCAGTTATTCCTTATCTTGCATTTCAAAGTGCAATTCATTCTCCCTCATCTTTTGAGATGGTATTATTGCATTCTTGATTCATGAGGAGTCTCGAAGAGAATTTGTCAAGAATGTTGTATTTAAACCCATTTGTCTCCTTGAAGCTATCTTGGATTGGTTTTCACCTAAAGCTTCTCCTAAGGATTGTTGCTATCATGGTGCTCGTTAATGATCCAAGTATTCTCTTATCCTCTCGGTGAAAGAAGTTTTCGTTTCTTTGTTGATCTCAATCAAATCAATTGTTTCGTTAGTGGTCGGTTGTCACCTCATAATTTTGGAGATGTTTCCGTAAGCCCACAACAAGCTTATTCTTTGGTTGTTGATTTTCCAACAACTCCGTTCAATCCTTCTTCGTAAGGATGCTTTTCAAATTCAATTGTGGTAGAAGCTGTCATTTTCTTCTCCGTTCTTTCTTTCCATAGATCTAGCTTCTATTCTTTTGTTCCGGAGGCGTTCACTACTAGGAAAAACGTTATATGTAGGACATCATTAGTAGCGCTGGAAAATAACAACCGCTGCTGCTAATTAGCAGTAACGCTAGATTTTGGCAGCGCTATAAGTGAAGCCTTAGCAGTAGCGCTGGAAATATAAGCAGCGCTACTGCTAAGTGGGACCCACCGAGCCCACCGACGCTAGCTGTAGTAGCAGCGCTGCCCATAATAAAGTGCTACTGCTAATATTTTAGCAGTAGTGCTCGCTGCATGAAAAACGCTGCTGCTACAGGGCCCCACTTAGTAGTAGCGCTGCTCCACACAAACGCTACTACTGATGCCCATAGCAGTAGCGCTGCGTGTATTACAGCGCTACTACTAATCGTGGCTGGTGCTACCTTTTCACCCACACACCCCCTCTCTCCCCCTTCCCCCCCCTTTGCCCTCTCCCCTCCTTTCCCCTCTCCCCTCTCTAAGTTACTTCTCCACCATTATTGCCCTTCTTCTCTCTTCCTTCTACACCTCCCTTCTCTCCCCATTAATGCCCCCCTCCACCATAATTCTTCTCCATCAATGGCCTCTTCTAGCTATATCTTCCACATTTATTTGGATCTCCCTCCGTCCATACATATAGATCTAGCTAGATCATCTCTCTCCCTCTCCATTAGTTAGCTAGAGTCATCTCTCCTCCCAACAATTAGATCTAGCTAGCTATTTAGCCATCCACTTTCGATCCCTATAGGTCGCGAAGGCCTAATGATCTAACCGTGCACAATCTCTCTCGGGGTATAGGTGAGTAAAAAATTGTGCATTTCAAGAATGGGAATATGTGTGTTTGCGATATGAAGGGATTTGTGTGAGTGACATGCCCTGTGAGTTGCTTATGTTTTGCCAAAATGTCGATTTATTTCAGTTTCGGCGAATTTCGAGCAAACTCGATATGTCCTATTTTTAGGCAAGGTCATGCCAAATTTTTATATGACTTTGATGCATGCATGCATTTTGTTTATGACCCTTTTGCTTGTTATACCGTGCAGTCATGAAGGTGAGTGGAAGGAAGGTGGAGCGATACTTGCAATCCGCGGTGATGGACATGTATGCAAATAATCAGACTGGGATTAAATGTCCGTGTACAAGATGCAAAGAAGGACTCATTTTGGACCCTTTTGATCGTGGCAGTTTGAAGGCGCACTTGCTGATGTATGGTTTCATGGATGGCTATACTCGGTGGATAAGTGAAGATGATGATGAGGACGTCCACATGGCAGGGAATAACGACATGGGGCTAGACGAAGAGATGACCGATCGACACGAAGACGATGGCGCCGGACATGGCGGCGGGCAAGAGTCCGGACATGGCAGCGGCGAAGATTCCAGACACGGAGAAGAAGAGTCCGGACATGGCGGCGGAGAAGATTCCGAACACGACGAAGAAGAGTCCGGACATGGCAAACAAGAGGCGACAGACACGCCGCAGTCTTCAACGCTACTAAGTTCAGTCGTGCAGGACCCTCATGTTCGAGACCTCCTTTGCAAGAGTACGACTAGCGACAGAGCTTCTTCTAGAGAGGAGGCCAAGATGGTGCAACTTGAAGTAGACTCGAAGACTCCATTGTATGATGGTTGCGATCCCGAGGTGACCCGCTTGAGTTTCACGCTCGAACTTCTAAAGACGAAGGCCAAAAACAAATGGACAGACAAAAGCCTCGATGAGCATTTGAAGTATCTATGTAATAAAGGTCTTCCCGCGGGAAACTTGTGTCCTACTAGTGTCGAGGAGGCCAAGAAAATCGTTGGTTTGCCCGTCAATAAGCACCATGGGAGGCTCGGAGGAGAAGGTCACAACAACGGCCGGAGGGAATTTCACGTGGACTACTCGGATCGATGGGACGACTTTAACAGGACTAGCTTAGTAGTGCTACAACACCTGGATGTGGTAGATGATTATGTGACACTGCACAAACAAACCATCGCAAAGAAGTACCGTGATCAGGGGATGCGCAAGACGGACGACGAAGTTACTGTAGAGCACAATGCCACTTTCTTGCATTGGTTCAAAGAGCAAATTCTTGCTAATCCCCCTAAAGAGGGAAGTTCGGACGGATTGCTCATACACGCCTTAGGACATGGCCCCACGCCCAAACCCGCGTCCTATCAGGCATACGATATCAACGGGTACACGTTCTACACGGAGGCCAAAGACATGGACAGTGATTACCAGAACTCAGGGGTGACGATTGAATGCGTAACCGACGCTAACGGCACAACTGAAAGATTCTACGGAAGGGTCGGGAGCTTGAATACGCTGAATTGCACGATGCGACGATGTTCCGTGTCGGATGGGCTAAGGCCGTCGTAAGAGAAAACAAGTATTTCACTACCATGTCTATACCCGACGCGAATAGCGCTACCGTGAACGTTAACGTCATCGCCTGAACTGAGCCATGGGTACACGCTAAGCATGTGACACAATGCTTCTTCATAACCGACCCGACCAATCCCGGCCGTGTTGTCGTGAGGAGAGGCAAAAGGAGCATCGTCGGAATGGATGGAGTCGCCAACGAGGAAGACTACGACCAATACGGAAACCCTATGAGGGAAGATGACGTTGACGATGAAGCATACGTGAAAAGAAGAATCAAGACTACATTACCTAAGAAAGATCGTACTCCATGGTGCCGGAAAAGTCATAATGAGGGGCTCAATTATACGACAACGAACAAGAAAGGGAAGAAGCTCAATGTGAAACGTCGTCGACGTAGCTGAGAAACCAGCATTTATATATATGTATCTATTTTCTGTACGCACTTAAGTAATTGTTATCGGTCAAATGATGTATACATCGTATCCCCTTCAATTACCACAACATGGTTCCGATGATATTCGCGCAGTGTGGGAGGGAGACGTTCTTGTCGACTGTGTGCGAGGCCGTCGGGATAAAAACAAAAACAAAAGGGATAAATAAATACAAAAGAAAAAGAAAAGTAAACAAAAAAGGAAAGGAAAATAATAAAAATAAAAAAAATAAAATAAAAAGAAAACTAAAAACTAGAAAATAAAAATAATAAAAAGAAAATAATAAAAAGAGTTATCAGTAGCGCTGGATAAGTACCCAGCGTTATAGCAAAGTTAGCTATAGCGATGGGTACTTATCCAGCGCTACTGCTATCTGTAAACTAGAAAAGAAAAATAATTAAAATAAAAATAAAAAGAGTTAGCAGTAGCGCTGGGTAAGTACCCAGCACTATAGCTAACTTAGCTATAGCACTGGTTCTTACCCAGCGCTACTACTATCTGTACCCTATAGCAGTTAACCTCGCGGGATCTCTCCCCCCTCTCCCCCACTCCTCTGTCGCCGCCGTCGCCCTGCCCGCCCTCAACCTCACAACGCCGCCGTCCTCTCCCCTGCCCGCCCTCGACCTCGCCGCCTGCCGCCCAAGCCCACCCTCGACCTCACGCCACCGTCCGAGGCCATGCCCGCCCTCTCCCCCCTCTCCTCTGTCGCCGCCATCCGAGGCCCTGCCCGCCCTCGACCCCACGCCACTGCCGCCCTCTCCCCTGCCCGCCCTTGACCTCGCCGCCGGCCGCCCGAGCCCGCCCTCGACCTCACCGCTGCCGTCGCCGTAAGCCTCTCCTCTCCCCTGCCCTCCTCTCTCTTTAGCTAGGGTTAATGTTTTTAGGAATTTTTGCTTGGTTGTATAGAATGGAATTAGCATTTCAAGTTAGCATTTAGTTTTCATTTAGAATGCACAAAAAATTAGCATTTAGTTTTCATGTAATTTTCATTTAGTTTGCTTGGTTGTATAGAATGTACAAAAAAATATCATTTAGTTTTCATTGTTGTATAGAATGGAATTTCAAGTTTATGAAGCAAGACATTTTAAAACTTCTCCCTCCATTCTAAAATATTTTAAGTTATAGGTTTTTCTAAGTCAAGCTTCTTTAGGTTTGGCCAAGTCTATAGATGTTCATTGATGTTCCTAACTAGGGCAAAAAACTAACTAGGAAAAAAAATTATCTAGCTAGGGCAAAAAACTAGCTAGGAAAAAAATTAGTTAGGACAAAAAACAGAATTGATATATGTTGCTATATGTTCATTTGCATATATGTTCATTTGCATATTCATTTGCATATATGTTGCTATATGTTCATTTGCATATTCATTTGCATATATGTTGCTATATGTTTATTTGCATATGCCACTTTTTAGGAATGTAGTATGATATATGTTCATTGTTGTTCATTGTTGGTATATGATATATGATATATGTTCATTTGTTATATGATATGTCATTGATGTTTTGCCGGAATGTCCGAGTGGCCTATGTTTTGCCGGAATGTTGATTCATTTCCGTTCCGGCAAATTTCAGGCGCTCCATATGTCCACTTTTTAGCAAAGGTCATGCCGAAAATTTCCGTGAATTTTGGCATGACTTGTGCTAGAAACTAGGACATATCGAGTGCCCGGGATTTGTCGGAAGGGGGATGAATCAACATTTCGACCAAATATAGGCCTCTTTTTTTATTCATTTTATTCGGCCTAGAATTAAACTAGCATACTTAAATAATCGTAGGAAACATGTCTGACCACGCGGAAGCCGGGGGTTCTGGTCGCCTCGAAGAAGACCCCGTCGAGGCAGCAAATAATTATTTCGATTACCTGGACGAACACCAGTTGCGGGTGCAGGGTGGCAGTGGCACCAACCCCGACACCGACACCAACACCGGCACCGACACTGGCCCCGCCGGCACCGACACCACCCTCGAGACCGGTGAAGGACCGAAGCCGAAGAGCACACGAAAACCAAATGAGCTCGGCATCGGAAAAATTGTGGTCACGGCGATGCACCCCAAGAAATTAGAGCCAACGGCGCCGGAGGAAGCGCATGCGTGCTACGGCAATCAACTAGGATGCATCCTCTGGGAAACCGCCAACATCAATGACGAAAAGTTAAAGAAGATACCACATATGGAGCACATGCTCCTAACAAAGTTGCACAATAGGTTCTTGTTCCCCGGGCGGACTGAAAGCGAACTTCCGTGGAAGGACGAACCCATGATAAAGATAAACAACAAGGCGATGACGATGTTCACCAACGACTTGTCCGCCTGGAAAGTACGGGTGAAAAAAGCGATTGCGAAGAATGAACCATGGTCCAAGATTCATGCTGACAATCCGACACTAACGGAAGAGGACTTCGAAAAATTCAAGGAGACTTGCGCTAAAGAAGAAGTCAAGAAAAAGTCAGAGAAAATGAAGGCACTCCAGGCCAGGAAAACGCCTCCCCGCCACCTCGGAAGCTGTGGTTACGAGGGGAAGAGGCACGTATGGGCCAAGGAGTACGCCGAACGTGAAAGTCACGGGATCCCAGACCCCTTGGCGGAGTTCACCGACCCGCAGGAGCATGACTGGATCAAGGCCCGGTACAAGTGAGACCCCGTCAATAAAGTCTTTTACATGCACCCGAACACGAGGGAGTTCATGAGACTACTGGTAATTGTTATATTAGCTTCCAATCAATTCGACAACAAGTCTTGTCACATTTGTAAACCATCCACGTTCCTTTTGCAGAAAGAGCAGCACCAAAAGGCAGCCGAAAGCGACGAGTCTTCTCAGTCGTGGGCGAGGCCCAAGTGGGACACCCCTTTCAACTGGGCCCTGAACATACTGAAAAAGGTGTCGGAGGACAAACCGCCATTGTATGGACGTGTGCACGGCGCCGGAGATGGCGCCTCATGGAAGACGTGCTACCACGAGAAGCTGGAGGAAAGAAAGCAGAGACGGTTGCTTACTCAACAGACCATCGACCAGAAGGTCGCGCTTGCGGTCAATAAGTCCAAAGCTGAGACCAAAGAAGAGTTGGAAAAGATAGTCGATGCCAGGGTCAGTGCAGCGGCAGCTGGCGTCACGGCTGACTTCACATCTTCCATTTCCAGCTTGCTTCCGGCATTTTTCGAATGGACGAAGAAAAATCCAGATAAAGGGCCAGCGTACTTTCCCCTTCCCAGCTACGTCGGGAGCAATTCGGTGAACATTGCACCACCAGCACCTGCTCACGCCACCACACATGCTCCCGTACCTGGTCCCTCTCCTGTTCATAGCAGCTCGTCCTCCATCTCTGGCATGCTCGGCGGGGCTTCTTCTTTGGCTGAGCTCGACGCCCTCACGGTAATTACGCGTCATACCCTCTTGACCAGCATATCTATAGTCTTCCGTTTCAGTTGCCTTTCGGATGTTTGACGTCGCAGACATGTCTTCGCAGGCCGACGAAACCCCGTGCACACTACTATACGACATCAATGGCCAGAAGGTGGACATGGGAAAGGCTACGATCGTGAAGCCGAAGGACCGCATGTTACACAACCGACAGATGCCCCATAGCGTCTTCAAAGTTTGCGTGGCCAGTGTCAAAGCGTGCTTCGAGGATTTGCCTCCTCCGGTACCAGTCGATGACGACGAGACCCCTAAACGGATTGTCTCATGCAAGAGCTGGTTGTTGCCTTGGCCGAAGACTCTTCTTCATGTCGAGGCGCCCGGTAGCGCATCAACGACAACTCCTCAACAAGGTATGAACACCACCCCACCTACCCAATTACCTGCACCTGTCGTGGTGGGTGATAGCGGACGATGTGAGGGAGAGCCTCCATTAGTGCCAGATGACGCCGCCCCCGTCGAAGAAGCAAATGCTAATGATGTCATGGAGGAGGATGATGATGACCCTAACCAGTATATCAATACCGCCTATGACGATGCTCGGGACTATGACTCTGGCTATCAGCGTGGAGATGACTTGATGCTGCCTGATTTGCCGGAGCCGGAACGTCCTAAGGCTGATTGCAAAAAGTCTCTCTTCATGCAATCCTCACAGGAGAGGCCTCCAGATGTCGCCTCTACCCAGCAAGAACAACGCGAGGGCCGTCCACTGTTTAGCCCGACAACAATTGGGGTGGTGGTTAGGGAAGGTATGGTGGGCTCACTACCGCCACCCGCCAAGAATCAAAGGAGGAGACCGGAGAGGAAAGGCTCTAAAGGCGCCAGAGCTGCTTCAAGCAGCCAGCCGCCTCTGAAGCCCCGGGAGGTAGACATAATACTTGTCGTAGGTGCGGAGCGTTTCCATGTCGCTGGCCACCCGATCGTACCCCAGAAAGCGCTAGAAGACATACTGAACAATGATCTAAGGAGACTTCATGATGATGTGCTGGCCAGAGAGAATAGCCTTCTCATCTCGGAAAAACCAGGATACCCGCTTTACGCGGCTCAGGTTCCGGGTGGGAGGTTATATGTCGATAGATGGCCCGCGGATAAGTTCATCCTGCAATTTGACTACATCTAGGACATGTTCCACATGACCAAGCTGGATTTTCAGTTCATCTGCATGTATGCGCTGTAACTCAACTACATCATCAGGAACGAGAACATAAAATATATCTGCGTCACGGACCCGTACTATATGCACGAGAGCTTCTTGGCAGTTGCTACTTCTTGAGCATGCGTTGGTTTTCCCTTGAAGAGGAAAGGGTGATGCAGCAAAGTAGATAAGTATTTCCCTCAGTTGTTGAGAACCAAGGTATCAATCCAGTAGGAGATACAAGCAAGTCCCCAATAGATGTACCTACACAAATAATCAAACACTTGCACCCAACGCTATAAAGGGGTTGTCAAACCCTTCACGGTTATTTGCAAGGATGAGATCTGATAGAGATAGATATAAAAGATTGCTAGATCGTAAAGTAAAACAAAAGTAAAAATAATGCAGCGAGGTATTTTTGGTATTTTTGGTTTATAGATCTGAAAATATAATATGGAAAATAGACCCGGGGGCCATAGATTTCACTAGAGGCTTCTCTCATGAAGGAAAATAATACGGTGGGTGAACAAATTACTGTCGAGCAATTGATAGAAAAGCGAATAATTATGACGATATCCAAGGCAATGATTATGCATATAGGCATCACGTCCGTGTCAAGTAGACCGAAACGATTCTGCATCTACTACTATTACTCCACACATCGACCGACTCCTGCCTGCATCTAGAGTATTAAGTTCATGAAGAACAGAGTAACGCATTAGGTAAGATGACATGATGTAGAGGGATAAACTCAAGCAATATGATGAAAACCCCATCTTTTTATCCTCGATGGCAACAATACAAATACGTGCCTCGCTACCCCTACTTTGTCACTGGGTGAGGACACCGCAAGATTGAACCCAAAACTAAGCACTTCTCCCATTGCAAGAATTACCAATCTAGTTGGCCAAACCAAACCAATAACTCGAAGAGACTTGCAAAGATATGAAATCATGCATATAAGAATTCAGAGAAGATTCAAATAATATTCATAGATAAGCTGATCATAAACCCACAATTCATCGGATCTCGACAAACACACCGCAAAAGAGTATTACATCGGATAGATCTCCATGAAGATCATGAAGAACATGGTATTGAAGAACAAAGAGAGAGAAGAAGCCATCTGGCTACTAGCTATGGACCCGAAGGTCTGTGGTAAACTACTCACGCATCATCGGAGGGGCAATGGAGTTGATGTAGATGCCCTCCGTGATCGAATCCCCCTCCGGTAGATTACCGGAAAAGGCTCCAAGATTGGATCTCACGGGAACAGAGGCTTCCGGCGGCGGAAAAGTATTTTCGTGGCTCTTTTTGGTATCCAGGGAATATTTGGGAATTTATAGGCCGAAGAATAGGGTTAGGAGGGCTGCCGTGGGGCCACAAGCCAAGGGGGAGCGCCCCCCCTAGGGCGCGCCCTGCTGGCTTGTGATGCCATGGCAGGTCTCCTGCCTTCATCTCCAAGTCTGCTGGGTTTCGTCTGGTCCAAGAAAAATCATTCCGAAGATTTTATTCCGTTTGGACTCTGTTTAATATTCCTTATCTGCAATACTCAAAAACAAGGAAAAAACAGAAACTAGCACTAGGCTCTAGATTAATAGGTTAGTCCCAAAAATAAAATAAAATAGCATATTAATGCATATAAAACATCCAAAACAGATAATATAATAGCATGGAACAATCAAAAATTATAGATACGTTGGAGACGTATCAAGCATCCCCAAGCTTAATTCCTGCTCGTCCTCGAGTAGGTAAATGATAAAAAACAGAATTTTTGTTGTGGAATGCTACCTAACATATTTATCCATGTAATATTCTTTATTGTGGCATGAATATTCAGATCCATAAGATTCAAAACAAAAGTCTAATATTGACATAAAAACAGTAATACTTCAAGCATACTAACAAGGCAATTGCGTCCTTTCGAAATAAAATGGCCTTAGAAAGTTATCCCTACAAAATCATATGGTCTGGCTATGCTCCATCTTCCCCACACAAAGTATCTAAATCATGCACAACCCAGATGACAAGTCAAGCAATTGTTTCACACTTTTTATGTTCTCAAACTTTTTCAACTCTCACGCAATACATGAGCGTGAGCCATGGATATAGCACTATAGGTGGAATAGAATATGGTGGAGGTTGCGAGGAAAAAGAAGAAGATAGTCTCACATCAACTAGGCGTATCAACGGGCTATGGAGATGCCCATCAATAGATATCAATGTCAGTGAGTAGGGATTAGGGGTGGAAAGTGGTAGCGGATAATCCGAATTATTCGGCATTCGTATTCGAGAAATTGAAAATGGAAGTGGTAAATATCTGCATCCGAACGCAATAGAAATGGAAGTAGTAAATATCCGGATTCGTTTTTACAAAAACAAATACAAATGTGGTATTGAATTTTACAGAAAATATGGATATGAAAATGGATATATCCGTATCCGAATAAAATTATGTTAACGAATTTTGGTAATTCTAGTCCGATATGGCAATTTACTAACCTAAAAGAGTAAAAACTGGTCAAAATGTATTTTTCTATGATTGGACTTTAAACTATTGTGTATTATATAGTTATATTTATCATTATACTACTATATTGTTCACTCATTATAAGACATGAGTCTATTATTTCGTTATATTTGTTTATATTCCGAATTGAGAAAATATCCGTTCCGGATTCGTATTCGTGTAACATCTGCTCCGTATTCGTATCCGACAATATCCGTATTCGCATTCGTATTCGTTTTGAAAATATGGAAACGGATGTGGTAAGGGTACTATCCGATCCGCATCCGATCCGTTTCCACCCCTAGTAGGGATTGCCATGCAACGAATGCACTAGAGCTATAAGTGTATGAAAGCTCAATAAGAAAACTAAGTGGTTGTGCATATGATGAAAAATTCCACTAGTTATATGAAAGTGACAAAATAGGAGACTCTCTATCATGAAGATCATGGTGCTACTTTGAAGCACAAGTGTGGAAAAAGATAGTAGCATTGTCCCTTCTCTCTTTCTCTCATTTTTTCTTATTTTTTTTATTTTGGTGGGCATCTTTGGCCTCTTTTTTTTTATTTGGGCTTCGCTGGCCTCTTTTATTATTTGTAAAGTTCGGAGACTTATCCCAACTTGTGAGGTTGTCATAGCTTCCATCATCCTTTTCTCTCACGGGACAATGCTCTAATAATGAAGATCATCACACTTTTATTTACTTACAACTCAAGAATTACAACTCGATACCTAGAACAAAATATGACTCTATATGCAATATGAAAGTGATGGTGCGTGTCATGAAAAACGGAACGGTGGAAGTTGCATGGCAATATATCTCGGAATGGCTATGGAAATGCCATAATAGGTAGGTATGGTGGCTGTTTTGAGGAAAATATATGGTGGCTATTTTGAGGAAGGTGGGTTTAATGTACCGGCGAAAGTTGCACGGTACTAGAGAGGCTAGCAAAGGTGGAAGGGTGAGAGTGCGTATAATCCATGGACTCAACATTAGTCATAAAGAACTCACATACTTATTGCAAAAGTCTATTAGTTATCGAAACAAAGCATTAGACCCATGCTCCTAGGGGAGAGGTTGGTAGGAGTTAACCATCGCGCGCTCCCGACCCTCACACAAAGGTTGACAATCATTAAACAAATCATGCTCCGACTTCGTTACATAACGGTTCACCATACGTGCATGCTACGGGAATCACAAACTTTAACACAAGTATTTCTTCCAATTCACAATTACTCACTAGCATGACTCTCATATTACCATCTTCATATCTCAAAACTATATGCAAGGAATCAAACTTCTCATAGTATCCAATGCACTTAATATGAAAGTTTTTATTATATCCCTCTTGGATGCTCATTATATTAGGACTAAATTCATAACCTAAACCAATTACCATGATGTTTAAAGACTCTCAAAATAATATAAGTGAGGTACGAGAGTTCAATAATTTCTATAAAATAAAACACCACCGTGCTCTAAAAAGATATAAGTGAAGTACTAGACCAACATTGCCTAGCTCAAAAGATATAAGTGAAGCACATAGAGTATTCTAATAAATTCATGATTAATGCGTGTCCCCCTCAAAAGATGTGTGCAGCAAGGATGATTGTGGCAAACTAAAAATAAAAGATCATATCATACAAGATGCTCCAAGCAAAACACATATCATGTGGTGAATAAAAATATAGCCTCAAGTAAATTTACCGATGGATTGAAGACGAAAGAGGGGATGCCTTCCGGGGCATACCCAAGCTTAGGCTTTTTGGTATACTTGAATATGGCTTGGGGTGCCTTGGGCATCCCCAAGCTTAGGCTCTTGCCGCTCCTTATTCCATAGTCCATCAAATCTTTACCCAAAACTTGAAAACTTCACAACACAAAACTCAACAGAAAACTCATGAGATCCGTTAGTATAAGAAAAATAAATCACCACTTTAGGTACTGTTATGAACTCATTCTTTATTTATATTGGTGTAATATCTACTGTATTCCAACTTCTCCATGGTTCATAGCCCCCGATACAACCCATAGATACATCAAAATAAGCAAACAACACAAAGAAAACAGAATCTGTCTAAAACAGAACAGTCTGTAGCAATCTATAGACTTCGAATACTTTTGTAACTCCAAAACTTCTGAAAAATTAGGAAAATAAGGTAATTTTGTATATCAATCTTGTGTAAAAATTTCAGATCAAAATCACGTTCCAGTGAATTTCCAAAATTCCTGGACTGAGAGCAAAAGTTTCTGTTTTTCAGCAAAATCAAATCACAAACACCGTAGACCATCCCAAAGGTCTTACTTGGCTCAAACACTAATTTAAACAAGAAAACACAATTACTACAGAGTTAATAATGTGTGCAGCACTCAAAAACATAAGCAAAAACAAAAGCATAAAAATAAAATTGGGTTGCCTCCCAACAAGCGCTATTGTTTAACGCCCCTAGCTAGGCATAACGCAATAGATCTAGGTATTGTCATAATAGTAAGGGAGATCATCCATGCTCATCTCATACTCCCTTCTTTCAGCAGCAAGTTTTCTTTGTGGCAAGCAAAAGTAATCAAAAGGGCTAAATTTAATAGGATAAGGATCCTTAAGATCAAGTGCGGGAGGGATAGGTTCCTCCTTCGCCCCCCTATATTGTATAATCAATTCATCATTGTAGGCTTTCCTTTGGTGGAAAGTCATAAGCCTATCTCTTAATATGAACTCTAATCCATTATTTTGTATAGCAAAATTATCATTGAGCTCAGAAATCTTATCAATCAAAACCTCGATAGGGACCCTTTTTCTCAAATTTTCATTATAGGCAACATAATCCGGAGATTGCAATCTCATTATTTCTTATTGATTAAAAAGGATCTCCTCTATGGGGGGACATCCACCATTAATTTTATAATGAGCAAAGATTTCACTAGCCTCTTTCATGATGAATCTAAACTCGTGGGCTAGAAATATAGTAGCGGCACGCTTAACAGAAGAATACTGAATATTAGAGAACTCAAGAAAAATCCTTTGTATGCAAGGATGCATATGAACAAATTGCCTCTCAAGTTCAATTATTAGAAGTGTTATGGCATCCGCAAGACTATTAGTTTTATTGAGAATAGACCCTCCTAAGGTAGGTAGCATACCAGCACAAGTAAAGAAATCTTGAATAACACCTTTTCCAATAATATTACCGCTACCTATGCGGAATTTTTTTTGTATGCATGATAGTAGGTTCTTCATGAGAATCGTTATTAGCAAGATTGTCAAAATTCCCCTCAAGATTATTACTATCCTTTTCAATGAAAACCTCCCCAGATTCAGACATGATGGCAATGAATAGATCTAGCACACAAGCAAACAAAAAGCAACCGAAAAGACGAATTGAAGAAGGGCGAATAAAAAGGCAAATCTTTTTGGTTTTTCTGAAAATCATTTTAGAAGTGGGGGAGAGGAAAACGAGAGGCAAATGGCACATAATGTAAATGCAAGAGATGAGTTTGTGATGGTTACTTGGTAGGCTTGATGTAGATCTCCCCGGCAACGGCGCCAGAAATCCTTCTTGCTACTTCTTGAGCATGCGTTGGTTTTCCCTTGAAGAGGAAAGGGTGATGCAGCAAAGTAGATAAGTATTTCCCTCAGTTGTTGAGAACCAAGGTATCAATCCAGTAGGAGATACAAGCAAGTCCCCAATAGATGTACCTACACAAATAATCAAACACTTGCACCCAATGCTATAAAGGGGTTGTCAATCCCTTCACGGTTATTTGCAAGGATGAGATCTGATAGAGATAGATATAAAAGATTGCTAGATCGTAAAGTAAAACAAAAGTAAAAATAATGCAGCGAGGTATTTTTGGTATTTTTGGTTTATAGATCTGAAAATATAATATGGAAAATAGACCCGGGGGCCATAGATTTCACTAGAGGCTTCTCTCATGAAGGAAAATAATACGGTGGGTGAACAAATTACTGTCGAGCAATTGATAGAAAAGCGAATAATTATGACGATATCCAAGGCAATGATTATGCATATAGGCATCACGTCCGTGTCAAGTAGACCGAAACGATTCTGCATCTACTACTATTACTCCACACATCGACCGACTCCTGCCTGCATCTAGAGTATTAAGTTCATGAAGAACAGAGTAACGCATTAGGTAAGATGACATGATGTAGAGGGATAAACTCAGGCAATATGATGAAAACCCCATCTTTTTATCCTCGATGGCAACAATACAAATACGTGCCTCGCTACCAATACTTTGTCACTGGGTGAGGACACCGCAAGATTGAACCCAAAACTAAGCACTTCTCCCATTGCAAGAATTACCAATCTAGTTGGCCAAACCAAACCAATAACTCGAAGAGACTTGCAAAGATATGAAATCATGCATATAAGAATCCAGAGAAGATTCAAATAATATTCATAGATAAGCTGATCATAAACCCACAATTCATCGGATCTCGACAAACACACAGCAAAAGAGTATTACATCGGATAGATCTCCATGAAGATCATGAAGAACATGGTATTGAAGAACAAAGAGAGAGAAGAAGCCATCTAGCTACTAGCTATGGACCCGAAGGTCTGTGGTAAACTACTCCCGCATCATCGGAGGGGCAATGGAGTTGATGTAGATGCCCTCCGTGATCGAATCCCCCTCCGGCAGATTACCGGAAAAGGCTCCAAGATTGGATCTCACGGGAACAGAGGCTTCCGGCGGTGGAAAAGTATTTTCATGGCTCTTTTTGGTATCCAGGGAATATTTGGGAATTTATAGGCCGAAGAATAGGGTTAGGAGGGTTGCCGTGGGGCCACAAGCCAGGGGGGCGCCCCTCCTAGGGCGCGCCCTGGTGGCTTGTGACGCCACGGCAGGTCTCATGCCTTCATCTCCAAGTCTGCTGGGTTTCTTCTGGTCCAAGAAAAATCATTCCGAAGATTTTATTCCGTTTGGACTCCGTTTAATATTCCTTATCTGCAATAGTCAAAAACAAGGAAAAAACAGAAACTGGCACTAGGCTCTAGATTAATAGGTTAGTCCCAAAAATAATATAAAATAGCATATTAATGCATATAAAACATCCAAAACAGATAATATAATAGCATGGAACAATCAAAAATTATAGATACGTTGGAGACATATCAGCAGTCTGCAAAGAGCACCGTGACTATGCGAGCAAGTACATCGGCGAGTTCATGGTCACTAATAAGGACAAGGAAACGATTCTCCTGCCTTATCATCCCACGTAAGTCATCCGCGGATATCCTTTCGTAAGTTTTAATCATTCCTTTGCAAGCATGGTGGCTAATTTTGAGGTGTACTTATTTTGCACAACGGGGGGGGGGGGGGGGGGGGGCTCCTTCCTCATCTGTCTGTACCCACAATACTCCCATGCTCTGTACTTGGACTCAGCGAAGAACATCAAGAAGAGGGATTACACGCACATCAAGAGTGTTCTCGATAATGCCATTTTAACCTTCAGCCTTAGTGGTGGATATATCAAGGTGAAAAAGTATAGGAATAAAGGGCCGGCTTTCGGCCATAAGACCGACTTCTGCTGCATCCAGCAACCGAACGATAGTAAGGCTGATGGATTCTACCTCATGCATCACATGATCGAGCACAGAAGGGATAATCAACGCCTTCGCATGTCAGCTACTTCCAGCGATGCCGAGATTGTCAACTGGGCCACAAGCATAGGAAGGACACCGGATCATCGAATCCGAGCTGAGTTTTATCACGTACAGTGTGAACTTGCCCAAATGATCATGAAGGAGGTCCTCGAACAATCAGGGATGTTCTACCATGGGCCAATGAGTCGGGATAATGTCTGAACACTGCTCAGCGCTCAGCGTCTGGACCTGAAGCCTTTCATGAAGCTCGGATGCTTCCTCCCTGACTATGAAGATTGGAGCGCCGACATGGAGGAGTGATTGATGATGACAATTTGTATGTTTAATTAGTACTACTGTCTTTCTATGAACTAGCGTAGATCGCTCTAGTTAATTAGTTTGGGTATGAGCAACTTCGTTATTTATGTTTACTATAGGTTGCTTGTATTTTGCTAACTATGCCTCTTTGAGTTTCTCAAGTACATTATGTTGCATATTATCGTTGAATTCATCAACTTACGATGCAGGTACATAGATCGGAGATGGCGAAGGACTGCTACGCCGTATTCATTGGGAGGGTTCCAGGAGTGTACGACCACTGGCCAGACGCTCAGGCCCAGGTGGACAAGTACCCGGGCGCTAGCCACAGAGGGTTCGACAGTAGAGCCAAAGCGGAAAATAGTTACTTGAGGTGGATGCTACGACAAGAGAAGGAGCAAAACCGGTGCCTCAAGAAGTACAACATAGTCGCGCTCTTGCTCATACTGATCGCTCTTCTCTTCTACATCATGGTTTAGATAGAGATGATGAAACTTAGCTATGTGCGATGACCATGCAGTTGCATTTATTCGAGACATGACTTGTGTAGCGCTATTTTCGAGATGTTTGTGATGAATAATGATGATGATGATGATGATGATGGTATGACGAGACTACTGTGTGTGTATGATATGATGAGAATAATGTATGTTTATTATGATATGATGAAACTACTGTATAGAGCATGCACAAATACGTAGAGGGGAATTTAATCTGTGAAAGCAGGAATATTAGGAGTAGCGCTGGTAGGCGTCTAGCGGTAGTGCTGGTTTATCAGCAGCGCTTGTTGTTTGCCAGCGCTACTACTAACCGTACTTACCAGTAGCGCTGGTTTTCCAGCGCTACTGCTACAACTTAGCTGTAGCGCCTTAGCAGTAGCGCTGCCACCAGCGCTACTGGTATGGGTAATTCTAGCGCTACTACTAGGCTTTCTCCTAGTAGTGGTTGTGATGTTGCTCTCTTTGAACCATCATCTCGTTTTATCAAGATCAGGTTCTTTCCTAGATTTTTCCTTTTAACCGGAGTGTTGTGCCCTCTTGTCAAGCTCTTTCCATCTTATCAAGTCTTGCCTCTCTTGTCAACCGGAGTGCTGTCCGAATTCTCTCTCTCTTGTTCCTTGTCTATCTCGTTTCAACCGATGTGCTGCCCAAATTTCTTTCGAATTCTTGCTTGTTCCTCGTGCCATTCTTCATATCTTATTGCAACCTCTAAGGCTCCCATGGTGTTCCTTGTTCATCTTTTCTAATAGAGTGTTTTCAACTTCGTTCTTCTCCATTGTGTTTCTTCTTCTAAGCTTCACAACCTTTCAAGGTTCGTTGGTTTCACTCAATTGTCAAAGAAGCAACTAAGTTTTACCTCTTCCTTTCCTCTTTCTCTTCTCATTCTAAGATCTCGGGTCGAGATCTCTTGTTAGCGGAGGAGAGTTGTAACAGCCCGAGACCGACGATCCAGATGATTCCCCTTTTAATTCATTATTGTCGTATGATTTATTTGGTTGTCGCATTCATCATCGCAACATTCGCATCATCCGCGTAGCATCAGCACTCCGTCGCCGTCATCTTTCAAAACTTGCATCCGTTTGTAGTTGCAGCTTCTCTCCATTTTTGTCGTTGACCGTTTCGTGACCAACCACACACGCACGCGCCCGCGGCATCGTAAAATATATTGTTTTTAGAAGTGCGTATGAAACTTTCTTGGAATGGGTCGAAAGTTGGCGTGCGGTCTTAATATGTTGTAGGTAGACCGTCTGCCAAATTTCGTCGCATTCAGAGGTCGTTTGATACCTGAACCGTTAAACCTATAGCGGCACTATAGCCGGTCTAATCGTCGGACGTTTAGGTATTTAAACACCTATTGCCGGGCTGCCCTTATTCTATCTATGCTATGCCTAGCCCCTCTGCACAGTGCACAGACCCGTCGTGCTCGCCCCATAACTTCCCCGAACCCGAATCGCCGAGTCGTGACCCTTGGGTCCGGATCATTCCCGTAATACTCCAAACCCTCATTCGTTTTTCAATTGGACTCCCGTAACCCATTTTTATGGACCATTCGATCGCGATCGACGATCAAGATTGCCCCAAACCCCTCCTATTACCACCTGCTATAAATAACAGTCGAACTCTAACCAAATTAGTCCAAACCCTAGAACCTAGTCCCACTTCGGGATCCAGCCGCCGCCACCCCGGTCTCTTCATCATTTTCAGTTCATCCCCAACCGGCAACCTCCACCTCTCCCTCCTGATCCATCCAACCACCCCTCCTCTGGACCGTCAGATTTGTGATCCAGCGGCCCAGGCGCGCCCCAGCTTCCCACCTCCACCTCCCGCAGTACCCGATCCAGATCGGATCGAGGCAACTGCCTCTCGCACCGTGCTTTCGGGAGGGCCCGAGCTCCCTCTTCCTCAACCATGGCCTGCCGCCGGACCTCGCCGCCAACCAGCCCCGTCGCCCCTTGCCTCGCCCTCCTCCGTGGCCGCAGCAGCCTGCCGCGGGCTCGCCACCGAGATGCGCTGCCGCCTCGCCATGAAGCTTCGCCGCCCACCCCTCTTGCTGCAGCGCACCGGCGCGCGCATGCTCGCCCCTGACCCGCGCCGCTGCATCCTCCGCGCTCAAGCTCCCGTGATCCGAGGCCGCCGGCAACCTGCGTGACCACCAGGAGCCGCCGCTCGTGCCTGTGTGGCGTCACCGTCCCGCACCGCTCGCGCCATGGCCGCCAAAGCCGCTGGCCGCCTCGCCTCCTTCCCGCCGGCCGGCCAGGTCCGCCTCACCGCCCTGCCGTCATCCTTGCCCTCCTTGCCAACCGCCGGAGTCCCAAGCTCGTTGCCTTGCCTCTGCTCCAGCCCCCTTCCTTTGTTGCTCCTCCTCACCTCGCGCCTTCCATGGCCTCCGCCAGGTTCCAACCCCGCAGCCGCGGCCTGCCTGCTACCGCTCCTGCCGCCTGTTGCCTGCTACTGCAGCCCCGCCATCCCATATGCAGTGTGCCATTTGCACCGCTGCCCATGACCCTGCCTTTGACCACCATGAACACCATCGCAGATTGGTACCGCACTGACCACATTTTTTTGTTTGGCGATGTTCCCTGTTGTTGTGTCCGTGCACCTCCACCTCCCGTGTCTCTGGACACCAAGACCACCTCCGTGGATTTCGCCAAGTGCCACGACGACGCGCCAAGTACCACTACCGTCGACCCCTGAAGATACTGGATTCACCAAGATCCTCTCTGACAACTGTACAACTACCGTCGCCGTGTACCACTACTTCCACGACGTCCACGACGACCCACGAACCTCTACACCGCACTGAGCTCGATCCATGCGAATGCACACTTCGAAGGTATACCGTCGAGACGATCTCCCATGAACAAATGTTTATGATGCATGAGGTGCTCGTGTTTTCATCGTATGTGATCGTTAGCTGCTTGTATCTCGTTTGCCATGCCATCGACGCGTGGGAACCCGGTAACCGGGATCACCCCACCATCTTTGCATGACATGCTCGTGACCACACTTTCTTTCGCACCGGCATCTCGATGAGTTGCCGGATCACCGGAACGTTGCCGTGGCATCGTTTTCGTTTTGCCTTCATGGTACCGTTTCTTCCGCCACGGTGACACATGCTTCATGTCGTTCATGCCCATGTTTTCATAAAATTGCATCCAAATTGAGTATGTCATCCACATCATGATACCAACATTTAAAATGTTTAAAATTGTTGATTGCATTCATGCGCATTTATGACGTGTTAGAACGGTTCATGTCATACCTAAATAACCATAGCTCCGATTAAAATGTACCACATGTGTAACTTGACTAGAAAAACGTGTAGAATCTCATGGAACACTTTATTTCCCTGTTTAATAAATATAAAAATATGTTTAGATCAGATCTGGACCAAATTCATAATTTGCATATGGGTTGTTTCAGAAATTCTATATGTTGTTTCTGACCTCATTTAAAATGCCTAGATATATAGTTTATTTATGCTTCACCTCTTGCCATGATAAACAATATTTAAACTTGTCGTGTTAACAAACGAGAGTGAACTAAATATTTGAATGTGGAGTTTCGTCAATATGCAACCCGTTGCATATTGTGCTTCACTTAATGTGTAGTATTTGATTGTTGTGCTTTGCCATGCCTTGCATAATTAAACCGGACATGCATCATATTTGATCGTGCATCATGTCATGCATATGTTGTGGTGTTATCGTGTGTTGATTGTCGTTTCCGGATTTGCTTCTTCTCGATAGAGTTTCGAAACCGCTTCGGAGTGTGAGGATTCGTTCGACTACGTTGGTTCGTCTTCTTCATGGACTCGATCTTCTTCCAAGCGGGATCTCAGGCCAGATGAAAATTTCCTTGGATACCATTACTATCATTGCCATGCTAGATGTCTCATTTCTATCGCTATGTCTCGCTACCTACCACTTGTTTGTCAAGCCTCCCAAAATGGCATGATAAGCCTCTAACCCTCCACATCCCAGCAAACCATGGTTTGGCTATGTTACCGCTTCCTCAGCCCTTCTTATAGCGTTGCTAGTTGCAGGTGCAAATTGTTTCCATGTGCCAACATGGATGTTTTTTGAGATATCACAATATTATTGATATTTAATTTAATGCACATATATACTTGGTAAAAGGTGGAAGGCTTGGCCTTTTGCTCGGTGTTTTGTTCAGCTTTTGCCGCCCTAGTTACTTGTGTATCGGTGTTATATTCCATATTGAGCGCTTCTATAACGCCCAAGATGCGATCCTATCCTTATTTTGGCACGAGGGCCTCGACAGGGATAGAAACACATCTCATCGTTTCGCAAGAATGGATATCATTACAAGTACATGTAAAGAAGAGATGAGTATATGGAATTGGCTTACACTCGCCACAAGCTACATCAATTTCACATCAATACCCCAACATATCCAAACATCATACAGAAGAGCAGGGTCCGACTACGGACAAAAACAAACGATAAAATGACATGCATCCTTGCTATCCCAGGCTGCCGCCTGAAACCCATCCTATGATCGAAGAAAAAGAACTCCAAATCAAACAAGCATCGCGCTCACGTCAAATCATCGCATTACCTGTACCTGCAACTGTAGTTGTAGTAATCTATGAGCCACAGGGGACTCAGCAATCTCATTTCCAAGGGTATCAAGACTATTAAAGCTTAATGGGTGAGGTATGGTTAAGTGGTGAGGCTGCAGCAAGCACTAAGCATTTATTTGAGTGGCTAACTTACGAGTACAAGAATAGGGGGGGGGATGATCATCGCATAAACGGACGTGAACTAGTAATAATCTCTAAGAGATCCTGAACACCTACTTACGAACAAACATAACCCCACCGTGTTCTCTCTCGGTTCAGAAATCACGAGAAGAGACAGTCACGGTTACGCACACGGTTGGTGTATTTTATTTGAGTTTACTTCAAGTTTGCTATGACCGGGTGTTAAACAAAGTTTCCAAGTTGCCACGTAACCGTGGGCACGGCTTTCCGAAAAATTTAACCCTACAGGGGTGCTCCAACTCATCCATCACAAACTAACCACACGCCGCGGGAATAACCTCGACCACGAATCCCGTGATTTCCTAGAAAATTCCATCGGAAAATCGCAACCTCGAGAAAGCCCGAAGTATTCCCGGAATTCCTCGCACAAGACGTTTGAGAAAGGTAAAACAAATCTAGCAAGGCCTCCCGGTGAGCCAGATCCGCATCTAGAGCCGCGCGCTCTCTATCTACGGGCATCATCTGTCTATGCGAAGTGGACGGTAGCCTGAAAATGCCTCGAGTTGCCTCGAGGTGGCACCGCCGACTGCTAGGTAGGTGGACCAACACTCATGGGGAGCATTGGCCCGGGTTGTTGATTAAAGATCCGCGGGTGCCGGCGAGTCCCTATGCAATTTTAGTTGTTATTAGGCAAATGGTAAAACCAATGTTGGGCCTTGCTAGAAGAGTTTTATCCCAAAACGAAAGTCAAGGGGGTCCCCATAACAACCCCGAGCATGTTAGGAGCGCAAAATATGGAACATAACACCGGTACTCGGAACTAGTGCGGCAAAAGTGGAACAAAAACACCGGGCAAAAGGCCAAGCCTTCCACCTTTTACCAAGTATATATGTGCATTAAATTAAATAGCAAGAATATTGTGATATAACAAAATATCCATGTTGGCACATGGAAACAATTTTGCACCTGCAACTAGCAACGCTATAAGAAGGGCTGAGCAAGCGGTAACCATTGTTGAGGAAATCGTTAACTGGTAACTGCTCGGTTGGTTGGCGAGTAGGGGATTAATAGGCTAATCGGCAAGTTAATCAGCCATTTAATCAATTAATCAGGCCATTTATCAGTTAATCAGCTACTCGATGACCCTAGGAGTAGGGATTAATCGGCAAGTTAACTGGTTAATCGGATGAATTCTTAAACAGGGGCGGTAACATAGCCAAACAATGTTTTGCTGGGATGTGGAGGGGGTTAGAGGCTTTTCATGGCAATTTGGGAGGCTTGACAAACAGGTGGTAGGTAGCGAGACAGCGATAGAAACGAGACAACTAGCATGACAATGATAATAATGGTATCCAGGGAAGAACGAATCCATGAAGAAGACGAGCCAACGTAGTCGAACGAATCCTCACACTCCGAACGCTTTCGGAACTCTATCGAGAAGAAGCAATCCGAAAACAACAATCAACACATGAACATCACCACAACATATGCATGACATAATGCGCAAGCCAATATGATGCATGTCCACTTCATTATGCAAGGCATGGCAAAGCACAACAATCAACTCCTACACATTAAGTGAAGCTCAATATGCAACGAGTTGCATATTGACGAAACTCCATATTTGAATTACTTAGTTCACTCCCGTTTAGGTACACAACAATGTTAAATGTTGTTAAACATGGCAAGAGGTGAAGCATAATGAAACTACACTATGTAGGCATCTTAAATGAGGCTGGAGGCAACTTATAGTGTTTCCGAAACGACCCCATATGCATATTATGAGTTTGGTCCAGATCTGAAATAACCATGTTTTATGTTTATTAAACAGCAAAATAAAGAGGACCATGTGATTCTACACGTCATTCTAGTCGATTTACATATATGGAACATCTCAAACAGAGCTACGGTCTAAAAGATATGACCATCACAAGATAATATGCCATGAATGCAAAATGCATGAAAATGACAACCACAAGAACTTCGAAACATGAATGCAGCAAGATATTATGATAGTACATGAGATTCTAAGCAAGATTCATATATGGCATGCCCAAAACGGAGCTACGGTTCAACCATAACAACCAACACAAGTTTAGGTATAAATCTGCCCAAAACAGCAACATAGCATATTGTCACACTCAAATCTACAAGCTATAGCCATCTACAAATGCACAACAAGACATGGGGCTGTAGCTTACATGATGCTCAACAATTCATATATTGACAGCAAGTTGATTAGAAGCATGGATCATTAGGAAATGAGCTCACAAGAAGACATATTGAACTAGCAGTTTACAGACTTAGTGAAAATTATCAAGGTGTAGGACAGAGCAGTTTTTATCACGAAGACATATTGGTAGCAGTAAAACTATATGCGACAGGGCATGTATTGGCATGAAACTTAACAGCATGCTAGAGGACATGATGCACTACAATTCGTACCATGGTGGCAAGGTCTAATTATGCATAGGTTCATGGCTAGCATCATCACAACATGGCATTATGAAGAAAACAGATTCTCAGACTTAGTGAAAATAAGAGTAGACATGTGCAGCAGTTTTTAACAGATTGACATATTAAACAACAGAATTAATTATGATGCTAAACCTATTCATGCAAACTATTAGCACAACATGATAGGCAACAACATGCTTAACAATAGACTCCTTGGTGGCAACCACAAAAGACTCCTAGATCAATAGCAAATCACATGGCAACATGACAACAAAATAACAGTTTCAGACTTAGTGAAATTTAGCTATCTCCCAAAACTGCAGTTTGACTAGGCATGTAGACATGGCAATAACAGTAGCATAACAATCACTTATGAGCATGGCAAGGACACTAACAACAACTAGACATGACACACTTCAAATCATACCATTGGCAAAACTACATAGGATGCATGGTTTGCTTAATATGATGCTCGCAAAACGGAACTCATCGTTAACAGATTTCAGTTTTAACATGATGGCAAATTTAGAGCAAGTAATGAACATGATAATGAACTTCTACCTAGCAACCAGAGGCATGGCATCAAAGTAGACATAACATAGGGCAATACTCATGAAGACACCACATGTAAAAGACCCATGGTTGAGACGCAATCATCCACACAACATTGAATAAAAACAGATTTGTAAACTACGACGGAATGCACTTTTGCAATTAAGATTTGAGCATGCAAATGAAACCTAATGCACAAACAAAGCGCACCATCATGTAGAGCATGTTGAGTAGAACAATTTTCATGTATTACACTTGTACATGCGATGCACGGTTTACGAGATACTAGCATCATAAAACATCATCATACTGAAAAACGGGCAATCACGGGGACTTAGAAAAATCTTCACCTCGGGGACTGGATGGTGGGAAGCGGGACAGGGGCGGCTGGTGCGTTTGGTTGGTTGGACAGGGCCGTCCGTGGGACGGGGTGGTCCCGCAGGCGAGGAGGGCCGGCCATGGCGGTGGTGGCGGCCGGCACCGACGAGGATGACGGCAGGCGGGCGCCGGAGCAGGGGACGGGGCGGATCCGGACCGCCCAATCAGGATCTGGCCGGAGGCGGCCGGCGGCGACGCGATGCGGTGGTGGCCGGAGCCGGTCCTGGCGGGGAGGACCTTGGGCGCCGGGAGCAGGCGACCGATAGCGGGGTTCGAGCGCGCGGCTCACGGCGACGCCGGCTGCGGGGAGCGGCGGCTGCTGTGCGGCGGCGGTGCAGGTTGAACGCGGTGGCGAGCGGCGGCGCTAGGAGTCCGACGGCGGGGCAAAGCGCGGCGGACGACGGGCGAGGAGCCCCGTGGCGGCGCTCCTGCGCGAGCGGGAGGCGAGCGAGGCTGGCGCGCGGGCCTGCGCGGGCCACGGTGACGGCGGCTGGGCCCGGGAGGGCCTGGCATGGGCCCGAGCGGGCCGCGGCGGCCAGTTGCTGCGCGGGGAGGAGAGAGAGGCTAGGAGGGCGAGGTGGCGAGCCACGTGGCGGCCCCGGGTTGGCCGCGGCGGCTATTGGCGGCGGCCGGCGCGAAAAACGATGAAGAGGGGGCGGCTGGCTGCGGGATGGAGTCTTGGCGGCTCGGATTTCAATGCAGGGGCTAGGGGAGGCCAAAAATGGACGTGGGGGTGTCCATTTATAGCGGTTTTAGCCAGGGTTTGGGGGTTTGGAGGCGAATCTCGTCCGCGAGATCGCGATCCGACGGTCAAGTCGGAGAGGTGGGTTGGCTGGGCTTTGAAGAGGGGGTTTGGGCTGAGAAGAGAGAAAGAATTGTGGCCCGTGACAAGTTGTTTCAAAACCGAAAACGTCCGATAATTAACAGATGATGGCGATGCTACAGTGAATGTTGGGGTATCAAACGACCTCTGATTGCGATGAAATTTGGCAGGCGGTCTACCGACAAAAAAACAAGACCGCTCGCCAACTTTCGGCCCAATCCAAGAATATTTTTCACGCACTTTGAAAAACAATATTTTGCAATGCCACGGGCGTGTGCGTGTGTGGTTGGTCTCAAAACGTGCGCCGACACGAACGGAGAGAACCGGCAGCTATGAACGGATGCAAGTCTTCAAAAACGAGAGACGATGCTATGCAGATGATGCGATGATGAATGCGACAACCAAACGAATCACACGACAAGAATGGAAATAAACGGGAATCTTCTGGAGCGTCAGTCTCGGGCTGTTACAACTCTCCTCCACTTACAAGAGATCTCGACCCGAGATCTTAGAATGAGAAGGGGAAGAGGAAGAGAAGAGGTAAAACTTAGTTGCTTCTTTGGCAAATGATTGAAACCAAAGAAACTTGAAGGTTGCAAATAGATGAAGAATGGCACGAGGCACAAGCAAGAATTCACAAGAAATTTGGGCAACACTTCGGTAGAAAAGAGAGGCAAAACTTGACAAGATGAAAGAACTTGAGACCATGGCACAACACTCCGGTTATATGGATAAGCGAGGAAAGAACATGACCTTGACAAATGAGATGATGGGATGAATAGAGCAACATCACAATGCCCCCGGAACAAAAGAATGATGCTAGATCATTGGAGAGAAAGGAACAGAGAAGAAAATGACAACTTCTACCATAAACGAATTTGAAAGAACAGCCTTACAAAGAAGGATTGCACGGAGTTGTTGAAAATCAACAACGAAAAGAACAAGCTTGTTGTGGGCTTATGGAAAACATCTCAAAATTATGAGGTTATAACCGCCACAAACAGAAACAATTGGTTTCATTGAGATCAACGAAGAGATGAAAACTTCTTTCACCAAGAGGATACATTAAGAGCTTGGATCATTGATAAACACCATGATAGCAACAAACTTTAGGAAGTCCTTTAGGTGAAATCCAATCCAAGATAACTCTAAGAAAGGAATGATGGATTTAATTATCTCACTCTTGATAATTCTCTTCGAGACTCCTCATGAATCAAGAATGCTATAATACCATCTCAAAGATAGAGAGAAAGAATCACACTTGAAATGCAAGATAAAGGATTCTTGAGAAACTACCACAAGAATCTTAAAGAACACTTCAAGAAAGAATAAAATCCTTGACGAACCACCATGAAGAACCTCCGTATACCAAAGAATGGTCAAAAGAAATGAAGATTGGAAAGAATAAGATTGAGGCCTTGCAATGATCTAGATGAATCTTCGGGATGAGATACTTGAGAAAACATGAAACTCCAGAAAAGAATAGATGAAGCACTTAGATCCAAGAATTTGATATCATGAACAACCTCCGGAAGAAGGATTGAAATCACCTTGATGATACAAAAATAAGAATTATGTTATGCTTATCCTTCACCAAGTTAAATTGATGACGAGCAACGGATTTGGCACACCACTTATTCTTCTTGAAAAGATTGAAGAGAGAGAAAACAGCTTGAAGATGTCTTGGACGAAACACCGGTAACAATTGGAAGGCAGATGAGGGACACTTCAAATGGATGGAGATACAAGAGAACGAAGAGATCATGATCCACTAAAAGAAAACTTGAACGAAGCACCGGAATAATAGAGATACGAACGAAGAGACAACAATTGGGAAGAATTTGATAATGAAAGCTGAAAGCTAAGAACGAAGAAATCTTCTGAAAAGATGGCCTTCGGAGGATCGAGAAATGGAACAACTCAAAAATGCTCGGGATAGATATGGAAAGAATTACTCATGATGCAAAACAATGAGAGGAAAGCACGAAGCTGAAACCATGAATCTTCAAGAGAATGAGCAAAGATTTAGGAGAGACTCTCCTTCGGTGTTCAAGCTGAGAATGATGATGAGAAATAGCACCACGAATTATTGAGACACCCCGGAACAACGAATAAGGAAAGGTTGAGCCAATGATGAAATGATTGAAGCGATCTTGGGAAAAAAAGAATATGACTGATGGAATTCATTCTTACGTCATATTGAAAAGAACTTGAGATCTCCGGGAAAGATTAGAAGAGCCAGGTAAGATCCTGGGGAAGAACCTGTGGGTTATGGGCCCACTCAAAGAAAACACCGTTGAAATGGATGCTTAGAAAGAGAGCTTGCACCAGTACAAATGAAAACTTGATGAGGTGAGACCCTCAAAATGATTTGAAAAGATTTGAATGGAAACACGAAACTTCTGAGATATCTTCAGCACTCCGGATAGAATAGAGAAAGACGAATAAACAAGAGAGGCTTGGATAAGAATTTCCAACATGGGAAAACATTGAACGAATGAAAAGGATATGATGAACACCGAGAGGTTGAATTGAATCCACCAGGAAAGAAAAAACAATAACGAAGAATGATGAACTTGAGCATCTTCACAACGAATCACCGGATACATCACAAGCTCACATGAATAGAAAAGGCACTTGAATGAGAATTTAATCTTTTGAAGAAAAAGGGCTAGAGGGTGGGGAAAAACAAAAGAAAACTTGGGACGGATGAAACGAACTCCGGAAAAGAAGGAAAGATGAGGATAGATCTTGCATATATTGGAAAGGATGAATTATCTTGAAGAGAAGCACACCGGTTTGAAAAGACTTGACATGACAACTCCGGTCGATCAAACGAATTAGCATTCCCATAGAAATATGAGGGCACTTCTTAGGAAAGATATGGAATCACCACTTGACATCGAAGCACCACGAATACCATATTCCAATAAAACAAAGGAAGAGGCTTGAGAATTAAGCCGGAAGCAAATACATAACCCATTTGTATTTGCCGGAAGGATAATCCTAGGTAACTACTTGAATTCCCACCTAAGAACTTCCGAACTTTCTTGGTTATGCGATTCGGGTTGCGGACCCAGGAACGTACCCAAGGTAATCAGCTACAACTTCACCCGCAACCTTCCCCAACATAATCCAAGATACTCCGCGAACTCGTCTACCTTAGATACTCGTAATCACAACGATACTAAACATGGCAGTACATCCGAACTCTCTCCACCAGTACTAGGGATGCCGGACTCCTCTCGCCACTACTAGTATTGAAGCAATTACGAATATCCTCCGTCCTTAGATACTAAGGAAACTGAACGATAACGATGTGCAAAAATCCCTCGGAGCTCTACTCCTCGATAACAGGAGGCACCAAGACAGAATTCCTTCACATCGGCATCGTATAGTTTCCAAAATACCCGCGTGATCCTAAATTTTTTTTGAGCGAGAAGAGGAGTACAATCAAAATTCCTAAGTCGAATACCTCACCAGAGCATAGAAGAGGACTAAAAGAAACCTACTCTCCGATATAACTAGACTCAAAATAGTTTTTTTTCACTAGACTCGACTCGGCCAAAGTTTGATCAATCAAGGGGGCTCCTAGGTCGGTACAGGCTGTGATACCAACTTATAACGCCCAAGATGCGATCCTATCCTTATTTTGGCACGAGGGCCTCAACAGGGATAGAAGCGCATCTCGTCGTTTCGCAAGAATGGATATCATTACAAGTACATGTAAAGAAGAGATGAGTATATGGAATTGGCTTACACTTGCCACAAGCTACATCAATTTCACATCAATACACCAACATATCCAAACATCATACAGAAGAGCAGGGCCCGATTACGGATGAAAACAAACGATAAAATGACATCCATCCTTGCTATCCCAGGCTGCCGTCTGAAACCCATCCTATGATCGAAGAAGAAGAAGAAGAACTCCAAATCAAACAAGCATCACGTTCACATCAAATCATCGCATTACCTGTACCTGCAACTGTTGTTGTAGTAATCTGTGAGCCACAGGGGACTCAGCAATCTCATTTCCAAGGGTATCAAGACTATTAAAGCTTAATGGGTGAGGTATGGTTAAGTGGTGAGGCTGCAGCAAGCACTAAGCATTTATTTGAGTGGCTAACTTACGAGTACAAGAATAGGGGGGATGATCGTCGCATAAACGGACGTGAACTAGTAATAATCTCTAAGAGATCCCGAACACCTACTTACGAACAAACATAACCGCACCATGTTCTCTCTCGGTTTAGAAATCACGAGAAGAGACAGTCACGGTTATGCACAAGGTTGGTGTATTTTATTTGAGTTTACTTCAAGTTTGCTATGACCGGGTGTTAAACAAAGTTTCAAGTTGCCACGTAACCGCGGGCACGGCTTTCTGAAAGATTTAACCCTGCAGGGGTGCTCCAACTCATCCATCACAAACTAACCACACGCCGCGGGAATAACCTCGACCACGAATCCCGTGATTTCCTAGGCAATTCCATTGGAAAACCGCAACCTCGAGATAGCCCGAAGTATTCCCGGAATTCCTCCCACAAGACGTTTGAGAAAGGTAAAACAAATCCAGCAAGGCCTCCCGGTGAGCCAGATCAGCATCTAGAGCCGCGCCTCTCTATCTACGGGGATCATCCATCTATGCGAAGTGGACGGTAGCCTGAAAATGCCTCGAGTTGCCGCGAGGTGGCACCGCCGACTGCTAGGTAGGTGGACCAACACTCATGAGGAGCACTGGCCCGGGTTGTTGATTAAAGATCCGCGGGTGCCGGCGGGTCCCTATGCAATTTTAGTTGTTATTAGGCAAATGGTAAAACCAATGTTGGGCCTTGCCAGACGAGTTTTATCCCAAAACGAAAGGCAAGGGGGTCATCATAACAACCCCGAGCATGTTAGGAGCGCAAAATATGGAACATAACACCGGTACTCAGAACTAGTGCGGCAAAAGTGGAACAAAAACACCGGGTAAAAGGCCAAGCCTTCCACCTTTTACCAAGTATATATGTGCATTAAATTAAATAGCAAGAATATTTTGATATAACAAAATATCCATGTTGGCACAGGGAAACAATTTGCACCTGCAACTATCAACGCTATAAGAAGGGCTGAGCAAGCGATAACCATTGTTGAGGAAATCGTTAACTGGTAACTGCTCGGTTGGTTGGCGAGTAGGGGATTAATAGGCTAATCGGCAAGTTAATCGGCCATTTAATCAATTAATCGGGCGATTTATCAGTTAATCGGCTACTCGGTGACCCTAGGAGTAGGGATTAATCGACAAGTTAACTGGTTAATCAGATGAATTCTTGAACAGGGGCGGTAACATAGCCAAACAATGTTTTGCTGGGATGTGGAGGGGGTTAGAGGCTTTTCATGGCAATTTGGGAGGCTTGACAAACAGGTGGTAGGTAGTGAGACAACGATAGAAACGAGACAACTAGCATGGCAATGATAGTAATGGTATCCAGGGAAATGATCATCTTGCCTGAGATCCCGCTTGGAAGAAGAACGAATCCATGATGAAGACGAGCCAACGTAGTCGAACGAATCCTCACACTCCGAATGCTTTCGGAACTCTATCGAGAAGAAGCAATCTGAAAACAACAATCAACACATGAACAACACCACAACATATGCATGACATAATGCGCAAACCAATATGATGCATGTCCATTTCCCTATGCAAGGCATGGCAAAGCACAACAATCAACTCCTACACATTAAGTGAAGCTCAATATGCAACGAGTTGCATATTGACGAAACTCCATATTTGAATTACTTAGTTCACTCCCGTTTAGGTACACAACATTGTTAAATGTTGTTAAACATGGCAAGAGGTGGAGCATAATGAAACTACAATATCTAGGCATCTTAAATGAGGCCCGAGACAACTTATAGTGTTTCCGAAATGACCCCAAGTTGATTAGAAGCATGGATCATTAGGAAATGAGCTCACAAGAAGACATATTGAACTAGCAGTTTACAGACTTAGTGAAAATTATCAAGGTGTAGGATAGAGCAGTTTTTATCACGAAGACATATTGGCAGCAGTAAAACTATATGCTACAGGGCATGTATTGGCATGAAACTTAACAGCATGCTAGAGGACATGATGCACTACAATTCATACCATGGTGGAAAGGTCTAATTATGCATAGGTTCATGGCTAGCATCATCACAACATGGCATTATGAAGAAAACAGATTCTCAGACTTAGTGAAAATAAGAGTAGACATGTGCAACAATTTTTAACAGATTGACATATTAAACAACAGAATTAATTATGATGCTAAACCTATTCATGCAAACTATTGGCACAACATGATAGGAAACAATATGCTTAACAAAAGATTCCTTGGTGGCAACCACAAAAGACTCCTAGATCAATAGCTAATCAGATGGCAACATGACAACAAAATAACAGTTTCAGACTTAGTGAAATTTAGCTATCTCCCAAAACTACAGTTTGACTAGGCATGGCATCAAAGTAGACATAACATAGGGCAATACTCATGAAGACACCACATGTAAACGACCCACGGTTGAGATGCAATCATCCACACAACATTAAATAAAAACAGATTTGTAAACTACGACGGAATGCACTTTTGCAATGAAGATTTGAGCATGCAAATGAAACCTAACGCACAAACAAAGCGCACCATCATGTAGAGCATGTTGAGTAGAACAATTTTCATGTATTACACTTGTACATGCGATGCACGGTTTACGAGATACTAGCATCATAAAACATCATCATGCTGAAAAACGGGCAATCACGGGGACTTGGAAAAATCTTCACCTCGGGGACTGGATGGTGGGATGCGGGACAGGGGCGGCCGGTGCGTTTGGTTGGTTGGACAGGGCCGTCCGTGGGACGGGGTGGTCCCGCAGGCGAGGAGGGCCGGCCATGGCGGTGGTGGCGGCTGGCGCCGACGAGGATAACGGCGGGCGGGCAACGGAGCAGGGGACGGGGCGGATCCGGACCGCCCTATCCGGATCTGGCCGGAGGCGGCCGGCGGCGACGCGATGCGGCGGTGGCCGGAGCCGGTCTCGGCGGGGAGGCCCTTGGGCGTCGGGCACGGGCGCCCGACAGCGGGGCTCGAGCGCGCGGCTCACGGCGACGCCGGCTGCGGGGAGCGGCGGCTGCTATGCGGCGGCGAAGCAGGTTGAACGCGGCGGCGAGCGGCAGCGCTAGGAGTCCAACGGCGGGGCAAAGCGCGGCGGACGGCGGGCGAGGAGCTCCGTGGCGGCGCTCCTGCGCGAGCGGGAGGCGAGCGAGGGCGGGTGCGCGGGCCTGCGCGGGCTACGGCGGCGGCGGCTGGGCCCGGGAGGGCCTGGCATGGGCCCGAGCAGTCCGCGGTGGCCGGTTGCTGCGCGGGGAGGAGAGAGAGGCTGGGAGGGCAAGGTGGCGCGCCACGTGGCAGCCTCGGGTTGCCCGCGGCGGCTGTTGGCGGCGGCCGACGCGGAAAACGATGAAGAGGGAGCGGCTGGCTGCGGGATGGAGGCTAGGCGGCGCGGATTTCGATGCAGGGGCTAGGGAAGGCCAAAAATGGACGTGGGGGTGTCCATTTATAGCGGTTTTAGCTAGGGTTTGTGGGTTTGGGGCGAATCTCGTCCGCGCGATCGCGATCCGACGGTCAAGTCGGAGAGGTGGGTTGGATGGGCTTTGAAGAGGGGGTTTGGGCTGAGAAGAGAGAAAGAATTGTGGCCCATGACAGGTTGTTTCAAAACCGAAAACGTCCGATAATTAACAGATGACGATGATGCTACAATGAACGTTGGGGTATCAAACGACCTCTGATTGCGATAAATTTGGCAGGCGGTCTACCGACAAAAAAACAAGACCGCTCGCCAACTTTCGACCCAATCCGAGAATATTTTTCACGCACTTTTAAAAACAATATTTTGCAATGCCACGGGCGCGTGCGTGTGTGGTTGGTCTCAAAACGGGCGCCGAGACGAACGGAGAGAACCGGCAGCTACGAACGGATGCAAGTCTTCAAAAACGAGAGACGATGCTATGCAGATGATGCGAATGATGCGATGATGATCGCGACAACCAAACGAATCACACGACAAGAATGGAAATAAACGGGAATCTTCTGGAGCATCGGTCTCGGGCTGTTACAGCTCCTAACATGCTCGGGGTTGTTACGGGGACCCCCTTGATTTTCGTTTTGGGATAAAACTCTTCTGGCAAGGCCCAACATTGGTACTCCATTTGCCTAATAACTAATAAAATTGTATAGGGACCCGCCAGCACCCGCGGATAATTAATCAACCCCTGGGCCAGTGCTCCTCATGAGTGTTGGTCCAAACTAGAGTCGTGTGCGGGGACAACCCAGGGCAACTCGGGTGATTTCTATCAGGCCACTGTACGCTATGCTCATCTGGTCGTGTCCTGAGAACGAGATACGCGGCTCCTATCGGGTTTGTCGACATGCCGGGCGGCCTTGCTAGACTTGTTTTACCTTTCTCGAACGTCTTGTGCATGGGATTTCGATGACACTTCGGGCTATCTCGAGGTTGAGATTTTCCATCGGAATTCCATGAATACTACGGGTTATCCCGCGGTTGAGGAGTTCCAACGCAGCTTGTGGTTAGTTTGTGATGGATGAGTTGGAGCACCCCTGCAGGGTTAAATCTTTCATGAGAGTCGTGCCCGCGGTTATGTGGCAACTTGGAAATTTGTTTAACATCCGTTTGTAGAAAACTTGAAGTAAACTCAAATAAAATACACCAACCATGTCCGTAAGCGTGACTGTCTCTTCTCGTGAATTTCTGTACCGAGAGAGAACAAGGTGGGGGTTATGTTTGATCGTAAGTAGGTGTTCAGGATCACTTGGTGATCATTACTAGTTCACTACCATTTATGCGACGATCACCCCCCTTATTCTTGTACTCGTAAGTTAGCCAATCAAATAAATGCTTAGTGCTTGCTGCAGCCTCACCACTTAACCATACCTCACCCATTAAGCTTTGCTAGTCTTGATACCCTTGGAAATGAGATTGCTGAGTCCCTGTGGCTCACAGATTACTACAACAACAGTTGCAGGTACAGGTAATGCGATGCTTTGACGTGAGAGCGATGCTTGTCTGATTTGGAGTTCTTCTTCTTCTTCATTGATCATAGGATGGGTTCCAGGCTGGCAGCCTTGGATAGCAAGGATGGATGTCACTTTTATCGTTTGATTTCGTCTGTAGTCGGACCCTGCTCTTCTGTATGGTGATTGAATGTATTGATGTATTGATGTGAACTTGATGTAGCTTGTGGCGAGTGTAAACCAATTCCATATACTCATATCCTCTTTACATGTACTTGTAATGATATCCATTCTTGCGAAACGACAAGATGCGCTTCTTTCTCTATCGAGGTCGTCGAGCCAAAGTAAGGATAGGACCGCATCTTGGGCGTTACAACTGGAACGCCTCCAGATTGGTTTTTCGTCAATACAGAGAGTTTCGCCGACGGAACGAGGAGTCTCTCTTTATTTCTGGGGTTTCTGGTATTTATGGGATTTTTCTGCGTTCAAATCGCGCCAAACGGAGCCACGTGGGCCCCACAAGCCATCTGCCCACGACCCCCCTGGGCTGTGGCCAGATGCGTGGTGGCCTTCTGGTCCACCCCCTCCGGTGGTTCTTCGCTCAAATATTTCTTATTTGGTCTAGAAAAAATCATCAAAAAGTTTTGGGTGATTCCGAGAACTTTCATTTTCTCCACAAAAACAACACCACGGTAATTCTGCTAAAAACAACGTCAATCCGGGTTAGTTCTAAATAAATCATATAAAGTGCATCAAAAACATATAAAAGTATTGTAAACATAGGTGAATATGGCTTGAATACTTCATAAATTATTGATATGTTGGAGACGTATCATGGGTCCCAGCTGTCAGGAGGAGGAAGCATTTCTTTTTTGCGTAATAAGGAGGCACTTCCTTGCATGTGAAGATATGGCTGGTGGGTCTCAGCTGTCAGGGGGGAACCATTTTTTCACGTAATAACGTGGCACGGCTGATTGGTCCCAGATGTCAAGAGGAGGAATTATTACTTTGCGCGTAATAAGGAGGCATGTCCTTGCGTGCGGCAATGGACCTGGTGGGTCTCAGCTATCAGCCTTTCTACGTAAAATCCTCTTCCGATGGTTGTCATTCATTGACCCCGTTGACCACGCCGCGCTGAGAGCACCAAGGCAGTGGACGACGGCGAGACCTAGTAAGGGAATGAGACGAAGAAGAAGCGACAATGGATGGCCACGCGGAGGGGAGTACGAGGGTTGACTGGTTTGACTATGGGGTGAGGTTGCCATCGCCGGAGAATAACATAAGGTGTGCGTGACAAGAGGGATGGCCTGGCCAGCGGTGAGGCTTGCGCGGGAGCATATCCGGCCACGGGAGGCGAGAGTAGGCGGATTGAGGAAGAAAATCATAGATTGGATAAGCACGACGACCGTTGGATGTCAATCCAATGGTTACTTATGCTAGAATCATTTATTGACTTAGTTGACAAAGCCTTCCGTACGCGTCAACTTAGTAGGCCCGCAGGTCAGCCTCTAAATCTGCGGAATTTTTGTAATTATAGCCCATTTATTATTCTTACAGCCTGTTTGGCAAACTGACGGAAGGGGAATGGGAGTTTAACTCTAATTCCCTTTCCCCATCTCAATTACCAGCCCTCCCCTAGGTAATAGATATGTGGGATTTTTACACGTGAATTCCCCTTCCACTTCCCTATTGAATTCCCATTCCATCTAAACAAACAAAGGAATAAAACTCTCTATGCCTCAAACTCCCATTCCCTCTTTCCAATTCCACCAAACCAAACACGTTGTTAAGGAATTTATTGCAGCCCATGTTCTTTTTGATAGCATCACAACCCATATTTTGTCCAGGGTTTAAAAATTCAATGAAATTTAGCATACTTCGGCGGGGTTCGAACTGTTTTTAATCCTGAAATTTTGAGTTAGATTCAAACTAATTTGAAAATAAATGCATATTAATTTTAAAATCTAATGAAAAATTTCCCACATAAAAACCAATGAAATTTAGAATATCAAATCCGAAAAAATGAAATGTTTCTGCAAAAAAATGAAATGTTGAAAATAATTGTCGGTTTGCTGAACTTTTTTATATTTACAACCCATATCTTATTACTTATAACCCATTTTCTGGGCAGACCGAATGCATCTCTCCTCGTCTTGCAAGATTTGCAGCCCAGCAGGGCGGAGAAAAGCATGTTGGCCTTGGTTGGGTATTCTTGAAATAAAATAAAGCTAAGCTAGCCATTTTCACAAAGAAGAAACCAGTTGGGTTGGTCATGTGGTAAACATAAAATAAAAGCCTGGTCTAGACAGGCCACAACTACCGCACAACCCAGTTGATACCCTTCTCCAAAAAACAAAAAAACAACCGCGCGAGTTGCTGGGTCCCTGTGGTCAGCCGCTCCTTGCGCATTTCTCTCGTTTACTGACTACATTGAATATGGTGTGGGATCTAGATGTCAGGAAACCATTAGGAGGAATCATTTTTTGCTTGTAATAATGAGTCACTTGCTTGCGGACAGCGATGACCCTCGCAGGTCCCTACTATCATCCTCTCCACGTACAGTCATCTCCTGATTACTCTCGGTTGTTGACTATGTTGACAAAGCGAGATGGTGGTGCCGCAGCGAGCGCACCTAGGCGGAGGACGACACGGAGGCCTCGGTTTGGAACGAACAAGAACCGAGGAAGATGTGGCAGTGTAGTCGCATGCGGCGGGGAGTACGAGGGTTGACTGGTTCGGGTGCGGGTTGGGGCTGACGTCGTCGGGGAACAACATGAGGTGTGGGAGAGTAGAGGGATGGTCTGGCCAACTTTTTAGGGTACGGTGAGGCGGCGATGCGTAAGCGGAGTCGCAATCAGCCGTAGGAGGTGAGAGTAGGCAGTCCCAACGGCGTGGTTTGGTTTGGGTGACTAGAGGAAGAAGACAAGAGGTAGAAGAAGCACGACAAACGTTGGATGTCAATCCAATGGATGTTGACTAAGTTGGCACCACCTTGTAACCACACCATAGACTAATTTACTTTTGGTCCTCAAAAGAAAATAGTCAGACAGAAATAAACTAGGTTGTGTTGTACTTGTATCTAGGAAGTAAATAAACTAGGGTTGCATGTTCGCAAACCCAGTTGATACCTGCTCGATCTAAACCAAAAAATGTTGGTAGCTGCTTGGCCCCAGATATCAGAAACCTACTGGGTTTGTCTCAAGAAACGAAAGGAAAACCTGCTGGGTAGAGCTAACAGGGGGTACATGTTGGAATATAATCATAAACTTGGTGAAAAAACAGTGGAAAAGGGGATCAACATCTAACTCCAGCTTACAAACGGTACAAAAGCACGAGGGTTAATTGTTCATCTGGTTTAGATAAAACCTAGATTGAAATGGCAAAAACATCTAACTCCACCACTGTTTTCGGTAGTCACAATCAAATGGATCGGTCAGATCCATAAAGTGAGCATCATGGGTAGTAAAATTTAATGGAATATGACCACAAGATGTTTTAAATAGAAGGCGGACACATTCAGAAGCCATTTTGTGTAGGGACCCGACCCAAATGGATCGATGCCTCTGTGCTTTCCGTTGTTTTAAACAATAAAATCTAAAGCACAAAAATGCTAAAATAAAATAGCAACCGAACACAGAAAAAATTGAAATTTTGCACAAAAATACTAGACTATATGTAGGTCTGTGTGAACTATTTATTTTGCCAAAATAAAATATATAAATATAATTTTTAAGACTGCAGAAGCAATTTGGTGCTCAAAATCAGTTCAAAATGACTTTCTAAAAATATCAAATGGATCCAAAATAATTTCCCACTATTTTTCTCATGGAGGAAGTCGATTTACCCTCACTCATAATTAATCATTTTTAGAGGAAAAATATTTTGAATAAAACTAAAATAAGCAAACATTCAATAAATCAAGAAAATAGCTATGAAAATAATTTCAATTATTTTTCAAAAAATTATTTGTTTGTTCCTTAATTCCTTTTCCATAATTTCTCACTGATGTTTGAAGGAGTCATATTTCCTTCTCTCTTTAGTTTATGGAAATGAATTTGAAACTCAAAAATGGAAACTTTTCAAAATTGACTCAAATGGAATCAAAAATGATATCCATTACTCTCTAGTCTCTTTCATAAACTTTAAAGAAGTCATTCTATCTTCTCTTATGAAAATCCTTGAGTGGCATAAAGTTTCTGATTAGAATTATTTTTAAATGAAATTTCAAGTTGTCATCAAAGCAAATTGGGAAAGTGCTTTTATTCCCTCTCATTAAAGTTTCAAAAGTTTCAAACTCCACTCAATTTCAAACAACAATCACAGAAGCAATCAATATAACTTATTTACTATAACATAAGAAAATGTAGAGTTTTGGGATGTTATATTTTGTCCAACAGAAACTCCTTTTTTTGCTCTCCGACATATTCATCAGTCTAGACTTCCCTGTTAATAAACTTAAGCCTGATGGATAATAGTACCTTGCATTCAGCAGGAAGAATGTGACCAATCTAGTGTTTTCATAGTTGGCTGCATATCCTTCCAACGTTATTGTCTTCAAACGAATGTCATGAGAACTGAGAAAATCCCGATGCTTACGAAGCCACCGATTGGTTATACCTTTTGTACCCCATCGTGCTGCCTAAATAGATATGAACATTGAAAACAATTAAGGTCTAAAAAAGAGCATGTCGAAAGAGCAACAGCTGAACGGATAATTCTAGTACACTATATATGGGCTTCCAATGTGCGTGAAATCGTCACCTTTATATACAACTTCTCCAGACATGGAAAGCATCACAGGAAGCCAATAATATTTTTAGATCAGAAGTATTAATACTGATATAAGATCTAGATAGAATCCGATAACACTGATGGGATATCCATGGACAAACTCTTCATTGGGCATAGAACATAATATTAACACAAAAGGTGTACTCCAAGATTATATAAAACTTATGTGCACAAATGAAAAATGCAGCTTATAATTACAAAAGTGTAGATGATAATATCCATTACCTTAATAAATGTGGAGCCAAACACCATCTAGAAATTATCACATAGATCATGAATTACACACAAGGTCTCTAGTTTAGGCGGAAAGACCACAATTATTTGCGAAGGTGAATAACAAGAATCAAGGATCAACCATTGAAGTGAAGGGGCATATTCTATGAAGAGCATCCATCCGTCCAAACTAACTCCAATCCTTACAAGGTTAGGCGACTCGGAGATAACAATTTTAATTCTTAAAAAAAGCACCAAACACGCCAGGGCAAGGCAAATGGAGTGGATGATGCTATGTGTAACGCCAAGATGCGGTCCTATCCTCATTTTGGCTCGAGGGCCTCGATAGGGATAGAAGCGCATCTCGTCGTTTTGCAAGAATGGATATCGTTACAAGTACATGTAAAGAGGAGATGAGTATATGGAATTGGCTTACACTCGCCACAAGCTAAATCATGATCATCTCAAATACAACAATACATTCAATCACCATACAGAAGAGCAGGGTCCGGACGAAATCAAATAATAAAAGCGACATCCATCCTTGCTAATCCCAGGCTGCTGGCCTGGAACCCATCCTTTGATCGATGAACAAGAAGAACTCCAAATCAAACAAGCATCACGCTCACGTCAAAGCATCGCATTACCTGTATCTACAACTGTTGGTGTAGTAATCTGTGAGCCACGGGGACTCAACAATCTCATTTTCAAGGGTATCAAGACCAGCAAAGCTTAATGGGTGAGGTATGGTTAAGTGGTGAGGCTGCAACAAGCACTAAGCATTTATTTGAGTGGCTAACTTACGAGTACAAGAATAAGAAGAGTGGTCTACGCATAACGGACGTGAACTAGTAATGATCAAGAAGTGATCCTGAACACCTACTTACGAGTCATTCATAACCCCACCGTGTCCTCTTCTTGGTTCCAACCTCCCAAGAAGAGACGGTCATGGTTACGCACATGGTTGGTGTATTTTAATTGGGTTTGCTTCAAGTTTTCTATTACCGGATATTATAAAGTTTCCAAGTTGCCACATAACCGTGGGCACGGATCTCAGAAAGATTTAACCCTGCAGGGGTGCTCCAACTCATCCATCACAAACTAACCACAAGATGCTCCGGAAAATCTCAACCTCGAGATAGCCCAAAGTATCCTCGAAATCCCGATGCACAAGACGTTAAGGAAGGGTAAAACAAATCCAGCAAGACCGCCTGGCGTACCGACAATCCCGATAGGAGCCGCGTATCTCGTTCTCAAGGCACGACCGGATGGGCAAGACGTCGGGTTGGCTGAGACCCCGGGTGACCAGGGGGCGCCGGACATCGCCCAGGTTGGACCAGCACTCATGAGGAGCACTGGCCTGGATTTTTGATTAAATATCCACGGGTTAATTACTCCTTATGCAAGTTTTATTAGTTAAGAAAATGTAGTACCAATGTTGGGCCTTGCCGGAAGAGTTTTATCCCAAAACGAAAATCAAGGGGGTCCCCATAACAACCCCAAGCATGTTAGGAGCGCTCAATATGGAACATAACACCGGTACTCAGAAACTAAGGCGGCGAGAGTGGAACAAAACAGCAGGCAAAAGGCCGAGCCTTCCACCCTTTACCAAGTGTATAGATGCATTAAATTAAATAGCAAGAATATTGCGATATCCCAAGATATCCATGTTATCACATGGAACCACCTGCACCTGTAACTAGCAACGCTATAAGAAGGGCTGAGCAAGCGGTAACTTAGCCAAACAACATTTTGCTGGGAAGGAGGAGGTTAGAGGCTTATCATGGCAATGTTGGGAGGCTTGACAAACAAGTGGTAGGTAGCGAGACATAGCGATAGAAACGAGACAACTAGCATGGCAATGATAGTAGTGGTATCCAAGGAAATGGTCATCTTGCTTGAGATCTCGAATGCTTTCGGAACTCTATCGAGAAGAAGCAATCAGGAAACAAACAAATGACATGATAAACACCACAGCATATTCCTGACATGATGCACAAACAAGGATGATGCATGTCAAGTTTAAATATGCAAGACATGGCAAGATGCAACAATCAAACACTACAAATTAAGTGAAGTTCAGTATGCAACGAGTTGCATATTGACGAAACTCCACATTTGAATTATTTAGTTCACTCTCGCTTAGGTACCCAACAAGTTTAAATGTTGTTTAACATGGGTGGTCATGGCATAAGGTGATGATGGAATTAAGCAATTTAAATGGAGAAGGAGAACATACATATAACAAATTCATAACTCTCCATATTAAGAGAAATGCGGTTAATGTTGTTTAACTAAACAATCATTTTAAATGTTGTTCATCATGGAAAGAGGTGAGCATACACAACTACTTCATCTAGGCATTTTAAATGAGGCCGGAAACAACGTATAGCATTTCCAAAATGACCCCATATGTGATTTTCAAAATTGGTCCAGATCTGAACTAAACATATTTTAAATTTATTAAATAGCAAAATAAAGTGCACCATGTTAACCTACACATTTTTCTAGTCAAGTTACATATGTGGATCATTTTAATCGGAGCTACGGTTATTTAGTTATGAAATAAACCATTTTAACATGGCATATATGCAAATAAATGCAAACAGCAAGTTTAAACAATTTTAAAATGGATGAAAGTTGGATATTGTGAAACTACACAAAATTGTAAGCATTTTTCATATATAAAGTTTTTACATATGATGCACGGTTAATTATTTATGAGCAATGCAAAAACATGGTTTTTTCGGTTTTTATGAAATCTCTGGATAAATAGACAAATCACTGTGCAGGAATAAAATCACATGGGCTGAATCTGTGGTTACTAGGCTACAACAGTTGGCGCAATATAGCAAAGCGGGGCACTAGGCCGAGGAATAGGAGCTTGTGGTAGCTCACCTAGCCGGGCCTGGCCCAGGTCAGTGTGCAGGCTGGCGCAGTCGGATGCGTGGATGGGCTGGGCGTTGACGCGTGGGGCACGAGCATCCCTTCCCTCTTCTCGATGTAGAGGCTGGACCGAGTGAGGTCAACACGCTCGCTAGAATCGCTCGAAGCGGTTGAGGCGAGGCAAAGTGGAGCAGCGATGCCAGCCAGATGGAGGGGCGATGCAGCGGGTCCAGCCAGGGTCTCGGTCGATCCGGTGATGACGGGCGTAAATGTTGAGGGCGCGGCTAGATCTGATCGAGGGGTCGCCCAACCTGGCAATATCCAGGGCGCGGGCTGTCTACTACAGGGGGGTGCTCGCGACGTGGTCCCGGCGACGGACTCCGATGGGCAAGCGAGCGACACGAAGCTCGCGGGGCAGGCCATGGCCTCCTTGTCTCGGTCCCTATTAGAGAGAGAGAAAGAGGTTAGAGGCGACCAGAGAAGCAAGGACGAATGGCATGGAGCGGGGGGGGGGGGGGTCTCACCAACAACACGAGGCTCGCCGGCTGGTCGCTGGAGATGGCGCATAGCGGCGGGGTCGAGGAAGGCCGTGGGGAAGCGGGCGACAGCTTGCTGCTCGAGCCGATGCAGGGGAGGCATTGGGAGGTCCTGCTCCGACGGCTAGCGAGGTCAAGGCCATGCGGGGCCGAAGAGGTCGACAACGGGCAGAGGAGGCTGCAGCCTCGGGATGAAAGGGCGTGTAGGCTGCTTGCCTAAGGGCGCTACGAGCATGTGGACGGGGAGCCTCGGGCTCCTTGCGTGCGGCGGACGCGTCCAGGAGGACAGGCACATGAGAGGATCGGTGCTGGGAGCTCTGGTTGGTCCGACGGTGATAACGAGGTGGGTAGCGACACGATTTGGACAGGGGAGGATCCCTAGACAATAGGGTTTTGTGTGAATAGGTACGTGGTTGGTCTATATGTAGGGAATTGGAGACTAGATTTGGACCCTCCGATTGTGAATGGATGGCTTCGGTCGCGGGGTAGCTAGGTGGGCTGGTGGGTTGTGTTGGAGAGGGGTTTGGGCTGAGAGAAGAGAGAGATGTGCGGCCCGGCTACAATTTACAAACACCGAAAACGTCCGCTAATTTAACCGACGACGGTGCCGCTACAATTGTCCGTTGGGGTATCAAACGACCTCCGAATGCGACGAAATTTGGCAGGCAGTCTACCTACAACAAATTAAGACCGCATGCCAACTTTCAACCAATTCTAAGAACATTTTATATGCACTTTTAAAAAGAATATTTTAACGATGCCGCGGGCACGTGCCTGTGTGGTTGGTCTCGAAACGGTCGACGACGACAATGGGGAGAACCAGCAGCTACTAATAGATGCAAGTTTTGAAAAATGACAGTGATGGAGTGCCGATGCAATGCGAATGATGCGGATGATGCGATGATGAATGCGACAACCAAATAAATCACACGGTGATGACGAAATAAATGGAAGGCATCTGGAGCGTCGGTCTCGGGCTTTTACACTATGCAGTGAGGCCTCCGACATACAAATCTTCATAATTGTAAGTTTTTTGTGAAGTGGGGTTTGAAGCTTTTGTACCAGATTGTTAGGTAGTTTGCACTGGGCAAAGGTGTCAGGGCAAGGCAACTGGAGTGGATGATGCTATGCAGTGAGGCCTCTGACATACGAATCTTCATAATTGTAAGTTTTTTGAGAAGTGGGAGTCGAAACTTTTGTACTAGATTGTTAGGTAGTTTGCACTGGGCAAAGGTGGAGGTGTGGAGAGAGGAGGAAAACCGCGAGATGGACATCGATGGTGACAACACACATACATGGCGTTCGATTCATGGTATGCGATTTTCATAGCTATGGTAGAACTCAAGCAGCTGGAGTTTTTGGAATTCAGGGGATGTCAGCTAGGCGTCCACCATGCAGGGTAGGTATAGATGGTACACCGGGATGCGGAGGCGATGAATAGAGCCCTGGTGGGAGGAGATGATGGCTCCAGGGAGTTCAATATCATGAATGAGAGATAGGTCATGCCAGTCGAGATTAAGAGACGTGGCACGCCATAGAGGGCACTGCTACTTCTTGAGCATGCGTTGGTTTTCCATTGAAGAGGAAAGGGTGATGCAGCAAAGTAGATACGTATTTCCCTCAGTTGTTGAGAACCAAGGTATCAATCCAGTAGGAGATATAGCAAGTCCCCAATAGATGTACCTACCCAAATAATCAAACACTTGCACCCAACGCTATAAAGGGGTTGTCAATCCCTTCACGGTTATTTGCAAGGATGAGATCTGATAGAGATAGATATAAAAGATTGCTAGATTGTAAAGTAAAACAAAAGCAAAAATAATGCAGCGAAGTATTTTTGGTATTTTTTGTTTATAGATCTGAAAATATAATATGGAAAATAGACCCGGGGGGCCATAGGTTTCACTAGAGGCTTCTCTCATGAAGGAAAATAATATGGTGGGTGAACAAATTACTGTCGAGCAATTGATAGAAAAGCGAATAATTATGACGATATCCAAGGCAATGATTATGCATATAGGCATCACGTCCGTGTCAAGTAGACCGAAACGATTCTGCATCTACTACTATTACTCCACACATCGACCGACTCCTGCCTGCATCTAGAGTATTAAGTTCATGAAGAACAGAGTAACGCATTAGGTAAGATGACATGATGTAGAGGGATAAACTCAAGCAATATGATGAAAACCCCATCTTTTTATCCTCGATGGCAACAATACAAATACGTGCCTCGCTACCCCTACTTTGTCACTGGGTGAGGACACCGCAAGATTGAACCCAAAACTAAGCACTTCTCCCATTGCAAGAATTACCAATCTAGTTGGCCAAACCAAACCAATAACTCGAAGAGACTTGCAAAGATATGAAATCATGCATATAAGAATTCAGAGAAGATTCAAATAATATTCATAGATAAGCTGATCATAAACCCACAATTCATCGGATCTCGACAAACACACCGCAAAAGAGTATTACATCGGATAGATCTCCATGAAGATCATGAAGAACATGGTATTGAAGAACAAAGAGAGAGAAGAAGCCATCTAGCTACTAGCTATGGACCCGAAGGTCTGTGGTAAACTACTCACGCATCATCGGAGGGGCAATGGAGTTGATGTAGATGCCCTCCGTGATCGAATCCCCCTCCGGCAGATTACCGGAAAAGGCTCCAAGATTGGATCTCATGGGAACAGAGGCTTCCGGCGGTGGAAAAGTATTTTCGTTGCTCTTTTTGGTATCCAGGGAATATTTGGGAATTTATAGGCCGAAGAATAGGGTTAGGAGGGCTGCCGTGGGGCCACAAGCCAGGGGGCGCCCCCCCCTAGGGCGCGCCCTGGTGGCTTGTGATGCCACGGCAGGTCTCCTGCCTTCATCTCCAAGTCTGCTGGGTTTCTTCTGCTCCAAGAAAAATCATTCCGAAGATTTTATTCCGTTTGGACTCCGTTTAATATTCCTTATCTGCAATACTCGAGTAGGTAAATGATAAAAAACAGAATTTTTGTGGCATGAATATTGAGATCCATAAGATTCAAAACAAAAGTCTAATATTGACATAAAAACAGTAATACTTCAAGCATACTAACAAGGCAATTGCGTCCTTTCGAAATAACATGGCCTTAGAAAGTTATCCCTACAAAATCATATGGTCTGGCTATGCTCCATCTTCCCCACACAAAGTATCTAAATCATGTACAACCCCGATGACAAGTCAAGCAATTGTTTCACACTTTTTATGTTCTCAAACCTTATCAACTCTCACGCAATACATGAGCGTGAGCCATGGATATAGCACTATAGGTGGAATAGAATATGGTGGAGGTTGCGAGGAAAAAGGAGAAGATAGTCTCACATCAACTAGGCGTATCAACGGGCTATGGAGATGCCCATCAATAGATATCAATGTGAGTGAGTAGGGATTGCCATGCAACGAATGCACTAGAGCTATAAGTGTATGAAAGCTCAATAAGAAAACTAAGTGGTTGTGCATATGATGAAAAATTCCACTACTTATATGAAAGTGACAAAATAGGAGACTCTCTATCATGAAGATCATGGTGCTACTTTGAACCACAAGTGTGGAAAAAGATAGTAGCATCATCCCTTCTCTCTTTCTCTCATTTTTTTCTTATTTTTTTGGTGGGCATCTTTGGCCTCTCTTTTTTTATTTGGGCTTCACTGGCCTCTTTTATTATTTGTAAAGTCCGGAGACTCATCCCAACTTGTGAGGGACACATAGCTTCCATCATCCTTTTCTCTCACGGGACAATGCTCTAATAATGAAGATCATCACACTTTTATTTACTTACAACTCAAAAATTACAACTCGATACCTAGAACAAAATATGACTTTATATGCAATATGAAAGTGATGGTGCGTGTCATGAAAAAAACGGATCGGTGGAAGTTGCATGGCAATATATCTCAGAATGGCTATGGAAATGCCATAATAGGTAGGTATGGTGGCTGTTTTGAGGAAAGTATATGGTGGCTTTTTTGAGGAAGGTGGGTTTAATGTACCGGTGAAAGTTGCGCAGTACTAGAGAGGCTAGCAAAGGTGGAAGGGTGAGAGTGCGTATAATCCATGGACTCAACATTAGTCATAAAGAACTCACATACTTATTGCAAAAGTCTATTAGTTATCGAAACAAAGCATTAGACGCATGCTCCTAGGGGAGATGTTGGTAGGAGTTAACCATCGCGCGCTCCCGACCCTCACACAAAGGTTGACAATCATTAAACAAATCATGCTCCGACTTCGTTACATAACGGTTCACCATACGTGCATGCTACGGGAATCACAAACTTTAACACAAGTATTTCTTCCAATTCACAATTACTCACTAGCATGACTCTCATATTACCATCTTCATATCTCAAAACTATATGCAAGGAATCAAACTTCTCATAGTATCCAATGCACTTAATATGAAAGTTTTTATTATATCCCTCTTGGATGCTCATTATATTAGGACTAAATTCATAACCTAAACCAATTACCATGATGTTTAAATACTCTCAAAATAATATAAGTGAGGTACGAGAGTTCAATAATTTCTATAAAATAAAACACCACCGTGCTCTAAAAAGATATAAGTGAAGTACTAGAGCAACATTGCCTAGCTCAAAAGATATAAGTGAAGCACATAGAGTATTCTAATAAATTCACGATTAATGCATGTCCCCCTCAAAATATGTGTGCAGCAAGGATGATTGTGGCAAACTAAAAAGCAAAGACTCAAATCATACAAGACGCTCCAAGCAAAACACATATCATGTGGTGAATAAAAATATAGCCTCAAGTAAATTTACCGATGGATTGAAGACGAAAGAGGGGATGCCTTCCGGGGCATCCCCAAGCTTAGGCTTTTTGGTATCCTTGAATATGGCTTGGGGTGCCTTGTGCATCCCCAAGCTTAGGCTCTTTCCACTCCTTATTCCATAGTCCATCAAATCTTTACCCAAAACTTGAAAACTTCACAACACAAAACTCAACAGAAAACTCATGAGATCCGTTAGTATAAGAAAAATAAATCACCACTTTAGGTACTGTTGTGAACTCATTATTTATTTATATTGGTGTAATATCTACTGTATTCCAACTTCTCCATGGTTCATACCCCCCCATACAACCCATAGATACATCAAAATAAGCAAACATCACAAAGAAAACAGAATCTGTCTAAAACAGAACAGTCTTTAGCAATCTATAGACTTTGAATACTTCTGTAACTACAAAAATTATGAACAATTAGGAAAATCAGGGAAATTTGTATATCAATCTTGTGTAAAAATTTCAGATCAAAATCACGTTCCAGTGAATTTACAAAATTCCTGGACTGAGAGCAAAAGTTTCTGTTTTTCAGCAAAATCAAATCACAAACACCGTAGACCATCCCAAAGATCTTACTTGGCTCAAACACTAATTTAAACAAGAAAACACAATTACTACAGAGGTAATAATGTGTAAAACACTCAAAAACATAAGCAAAGACAAAAGCATAAAAATAAAATTGGGTTGCCTCCCAACAAGCGCTATTGTATAACGCCCCTAGCTAGGCATAACGCAATAGATCTAGGTATTGTCATCTTTGGTATGCAATCCATAAGTAGATCTCATAATAGATTCATAAGGAAATTTTATTTTCTTTCTAGGAAAGTGCTCCATACCTTTCCTTAATGGAAATTGGAATCTAATATTTCCTTCCTTCATATCAATAATTGCACCAATCGTTCTAAGGAAAGGTCTACCAAGAATAATGGGACATGTAGGATTGCAATCTATATCAAGAACAATGAAATCTATAGGCACATAATTCCTATTTGCAACAATAATAACATCATTAATACTTCCCATAGGTTTCTTAATGGTGGAATCCGCTAGATGCAAATTTAAAGAGCAATCATCAAATTCACGGAAACCTAGCACATCACATAAAGTTTTTGGAATCGTGGAAACGCTAGCACCCAAATCACACAAAGCATGGCACTCATAATCTTTAATTTTAATCTTAATAGTAGGTTCCCACTAATCATAAAGCTTTCTAGGTATAGAAACTTCCAACTCAAGTTTTTCTTCAAAAGATTTCATCATAGCATCCACGATATGTTTAGTAAAAGCTTTATTTTGATTATAAGCATGCGGAGAATTCAACATGGATTGCAACAAGGAAACACAATCAATCAAAGAACAACTACCATAATTAAAGTCCTTGAAATCCAAAAGAGTGGGCTCATTGCTATTTAAAGTTTTGACCTCTTTAATCCCACTTTTATCAATCTTAGCATTAAGATCTATAAACTCCGAATCATTGGGATGCCTTTTAACTAAACTTGACTTATCTCCAGTCCCATCTTTATCAAGATTTACATTAGAAAACAAAGATTCAATAGGAGTCAGATCAATCATTTTAAGATCTTCATCATTATTATCACGAGAACACACTTTTTCAAGCCATTCACGCTTAGCACGTATTCTAGCGGTTCTTTCCTTACACTCATCAATAGAAATTCTCATAACCTTTAAAGACTCATTAATATCATGCTTGGGTGGAATAGATCTAATTTTCAAAGAATCAATCTCAAGAGAAATTCTATCAACGTTCCTAGCCAAATCATCAATCTTGAGCAATTTTTCTTCAATCATAGCATTGAAACCTTTTTGCGAGCTAATAAATTCTTTAATATTATTCTCAAGATCAGATGGCATCTTATTATAATTTCCATAAGAATTGTTGTAGGAATTACCATAATTATTAGAGGAATTACTAGGAAACGGCCTAGGATTGAAATAACCTCTATACGCGTTATTACCAAAATTGTTCCTACCAACAAAATTCACATCCATAGATTCAATATTATTTCCAATCAAATAAGACAAAGGCATATCATTAGGATCAATAGGAGCACTCTTACTAGCAAACAATTTCATCAATTCATCCATCTTTTCACTCAAAGTATTTATGTCTTCAATCGCACGCACTTTTTTTACTAGTGGGAGATCTTTCGGTATGCCATTGAGAGTAATTTGCCATAATATTATCTAGGAGTTTAGTAGCTTCTCCTAATGTGATTTCCATAAAAGTACCACCCGCGGCGGAATCTAAAAGATTTCTAGAAGCAAAATTCAATCCCGCATAGAAAATTTGTATAATCATCCATAAACTCAAACCATGCGCGGGGCAATTTCTAATCATTAGTTTCATCCTCTCCCATGATTGTGCAACATGCTCATGATCAAGTTGCTTAAAATTCATTATATCGTTCCTAAGGGAGATGATCTTAGCGGGCGGAAAGTACTTGGAAATAAAAGCATCTTTACACTTATTCCATGAATCAATACTATTTTTTAGACAAAGATGAAAACCAAGTTTTAGCACGATCTCGTAGTGAGAACGGAAATAGCTTCAATTTAACAATATCATTATCCACATCTTTCTTATTTTGCATATCACACAACTCAACGAAAGTATTTAGATGGGATGCGGCATCTTCACTAGGAAGGCCGGAAAATTGTTCTTTCATAACAAGATTAAGCAAAGCAGCATTAATTTCATAAGATTCCGCACTAGTGGCGGGAGCAATCGGAGTACTAATAAAATCATTATTATTAGTATTGGATAAGTCACACAACTTGGTATTCTCTTGAGTTATCGTGACAAAGCAAGCAATCTAGCACACAAGCAAACAAAAAGCAAACGAAAAGACGAACGGAAGAAGGGCGAATAAAAAGGCAAATCTTTTTGGTTTTTCTGAAAATCGTTTTAGAAGTGGGGGAGAGGAAAATGAGAGGCAAATGGCAAATAATGTAAATGCAAGAGATGAGTTTGTGATGGGTACTTGATAGGCTTGATGTAGATCTCCCCGGCAACGGCGCCAGAAATCCTTCTTGCTACTTCTTGAGCATGCATTGGTTTTCCCTTGAAGAGGAAAGGGTGATGCAGCAAAGTAGATAAGTATTTTCCTCAGTTGTTGAGAACCAAGGTATCAATCCAGTAGGAGATACAAGCAAGTCCCCAATAGATGTACCTACACAAATAATTAAACACTCGCACCCAACGCTATAAAGGGGTTGTCAATCCCTTCACGATTATTTGCAAGGATGAGATCTGATAGAGATATATATAAAAGATTGCTAGATCCTAAAGTAAAACAAAAGTAAAAATAATGCAGCGAAGTATTTTTGGTATTTTTGGTTTATAGATCTGAAAATATAATATGGAAAATAGACCCGGGGGCCATAGGTTTCACTAGAGGCTTCTCTCATGAAGGAAAATAATACGGTGGGTGAACAAATTACTATCGAGCAATTGATAGAAAAGCGAATAATTATGAAGATATCCAAGGCAATGATTATGCATATAGGCATGACGTCCGTGTCAAGTAGACCGAAACGATTCTGCATCTACTACTATTACTCCACACATCGACCGACTCCTGCCTGCATCTAGAGTATTAAGTTCATGAAGAACAGAGTAACGCATTAGGTAAGATGACATGATGTAGAGGGATAAACTCAAGCAATATGATGAAAACCCCATCTTTTTATCCTCGATGGCAACAATACAAATACGTGCCTCGCTACCCCTACTTTGTCACTGGGTGAGGACACCGCAAGATTGAACCCAAAACTAAGCACTTCTCCCATTGCAAGAATTACCAATCTAGTTGGCCAAACCAAACCAATAACTCGAAGAGACTTGCAAAGATATGAAATCATGCATATAAGAATTCAGAGAAGATTCAAATAATATTCATAGATAAACTGATCATAAACCCACAATTCATCGGATCTCGACAAACACACCGCAAAAGAGTATTACATCGGATAGATCTCCATGAAGATCATGAAGAACATGGTATTGAAGAACAAAGAGAGAGAAGAAGCCATCTAGCTACTAGCTATGGACCCGAAGGTCTGTGGTAAACTACTCACGCATCATCGGAGGGGCAATGGAGTTGATGTAGATGCCCTCCGTGATCGAATCCCCCTCCGGCAGATTACCAGAAAAGGCTCCAAGATTGGATCTCACGGGAAAAGAGGCTTCCGGCGGCGGAAAAGTATTTTCGTGGCTCTTTTTGGTATCCAGGGAATATTTGGGAATTTATAGGCCGAGGAATAGGGTTAGGATGGCTGCCATGGGGCCACAAGCCAGGGGTGTGCCCCCCTAGGGCGTGCCCTGGTGGCTTGTGACGCCATGACAGGTCTCCTGCCTTCATCTCCAAGTCTGCAGGGTTTCTTCTGGTCCAAGAAAAATTATTCCGAAGATTTTATTCCGTTTGGACTCCGTTTAATATTCCTTATCTGCAATACTCAAAAACAAGGAAAAAACAGAAACAGGCACTAGGCTCTAGATTAATAGGTTAGTCCCAAAAATTATATAAAATAGCATATTAATGCATATAAAACATCCAAAACAGATAATATAATAGCATGGAACAATCAAAAATTATAGATACATTGGAGACGTATCAGGCACCACCGAGATTCCACGACGTGGGTGTGGCAGCCACCCTTGGTAGGGAGAAGGGAGATGATCGCCCGAAGGATGGCATTCGGGATCGCTGATGAGATCCGCCCGAGATTCTTCTTGTTCCCCTGATCTAGGGGGGAGACCCTCGCCGCTTCTCCCCATGCTGCCGGCTGCGGGATCTACAACAGGCGTTGCCGCTCACGATAGCCTCATCTTCTTGGCGCTGGGGCGAGCCAACTCCATTTTCCTTGCGAGCATCGCGTCGAGCTCACGGATTTGAGCAGTGTAACACATGACGAGCCTAGTTGTAGTGCAAGTGAAGAAGAAGGGGACCTGGGGTTTTCTGTGGCAGTGAGCAAGAAGGGGAGCTGGGGTTTTCTGTAGGAGCGAGGTGAGGAATTTGGCGCTACAACCAGAGGGGGAGACGATGTTGGGAAAGGTAGTAGAAAACAAAAAATTTCTACCCTATGATCAACTAGGAAAACTATGAAGATATAATAACGGTTGGGATCACGATCATTACCATCACCGAGTTGCAACGGAAGAAGAGCGTGATGATGTAGATTGTGCTTGGAGTCCCTCAAACCATAGATGGACAATCCTGCGAACTGCCCATGAACGATTGAAAGCACAACTTCTCCCTAGGTAGTTTTGGTAATTAATAACAACATATATTTCATTGGACTAATGATTCCACCAAGTATATTTCAGGAAAAGTTCAATGAATGGATTGGCAAAGGATTGTGTGGAGATCCCCTAGATGCAAGGAACATCTATTGGCAACAAGCTTCAAGACTCTACATTTTGCATTTTGTGAGAAATCACATTTGAGTCCATAGGAAAGCCAATACTATTAAAAGGGGATGAGGTATCCATGATGATCTGGTTGATCAAGTGCTCAGAGTTAGCCACCAAAAATACCCATGAAATTCTCCCACAAAATACTCTGTCTGAACCCTACCACTCAAATTCGGTGCCACCAATATGTACAAATCGGCTCTACCGAGTTTCACCCTAGACAGATCCTAAGCCAAACCCTAAGGTCTCGGTGACATCAAGTTTGATTTCGGTGACACCGAAATGAGAATTTTTGAGTTTTACAAATCGGTCTCACCGAGTTATGGTAACTGCATAGTTCAGCCAAATCAGACCCACCGAGATTTATATATCGGTCTCACCAAAACGCCAAAAGTTGCCACATTTTGCATTAGTCGGTGCAACCGAGTTTTTGCTTCGGTTTCACCGAGTTGGGCAATAATGTTGTAACGGTTGGATTTTTCGAGATGCCTATATATACCCCTCCACCTGCCTCTCACTCGCAGAGGAAGCACTCAGAACAGAGCAACACTTGTCCCATCCATTCTCAGATAGAGAACCACCTACTCATGTGTTGAGATCAAGATCCTCCACTCCAACCATATGAATCTTGATTTCTAGCCTCCCCAAGTTTCTTTCCACCCAATCAACCTCTTCTACCAAGCCAAATCTATGAGAGAGTACTTGTGTGTTGAGGAGACTATCTTTTGAAGCACAAGAGCAAGGAGTTCATCATTCTCTCAACATCTATTACCTTTTGTAGAGTGGTGTCTCCTAGATTGGTTAGGTGTTGCTTGGGAGCCTCCTTCTTGGTCTGCGGAGTTGAACCAAGAAGTTTGTAAGGGCAAGGATATCGCCTACTTCGTGAAGATCTACCCTGAGTGAGGCTAGTCCTTCATAAACGTAAGCCGTGATGGAATAGACGAGGTTGCTACTTTGTGGACCCTTATGGGTGCATCCCTCCATGGACTCTCGCGACCGTTACTCTCCGTGGGTTGAAGTCTCCATCAACATGGACGTATGATAGCGCCACCTATCGGAACCACGGGAAAAATCTTCGTGTCTACAATTACGTTTGATACTCCTACCCTTCCCTCTACTTATATTTGCATGTCTTTACGCTGCTATACTCTTAGACTTGCATGTGTAGGGTATGCTTGACTTGATATAATTGCTAAAACTTGCCAACACCTAAAATTGGGAAAAGGCTAGAATTTTTATTTGTTAAAGTAGTCTAATCAGCCCCCTCTAGACATAGTTTGGGTCCTACAACGATCCCTCGAACTGAAGACCAAAAGCACGACCTCTCTACTTGGTGGAAAGCGTACGGTCTTCACAATCCAGCAGTGCTTCGCCATCCAGAGCTAATCATCGCCGAAGAATTATAGGGAGGAGATTAGAACTACACTGGGCTTCTAATTATGAGGATTAGAGTAAACTAGACCTAGATCTAATTACTCAAATAGGACCAACTATAACTAGAACAAGAAGAACTAGAGGATGCTCCAAAACTTGTGTGTTCAATAGGTGCCATGTGGGGACCCCGACTCATAAGTCGTGATCACCGAATGCACGTGTACATTGATCCCAGAGATCAATGCTCACTGAACACACAGAAGCTGAATAACAAGAGTCTTACATCCACATTTAGCGTCTTACACAAATAAAGACCATGAAGGTCTAGCCTTACATAGATAGGGCCGCAAGGGCCAAACACTTAAACGTAACAAGCAGCGGAAATCTTGATAGGAAGCGTGAACCCATGCCATCTACCTTAAACCTACAGGCATTCTGACTGGGAAGCATCCTAGTTCGCATGTTCGTCTCCAACGAACTCTTCATCATATTCCTGCTCTTCCATGCCTGGCCAATTAAATAACCAGTGGCAAGCCAATGAGTACTTTGAATGTACTCGCAAGCAACCGAAGTTTTGGAACAAGGTAATAACAATGCATGATATAGCACTAAGTAGGTAAGTTTTGCGGAAAGCTAATTTTGAATGCAATGACATGATCAAGATAACTAGTAATAGCATGCATCATGAGGATACAAGTATCCACACGAACAGGTTACCGATATAAATATAATCAAGGTCTGAACATCTCATGTTCAATCATCATGTCAAGTCATCCGACTTGTCTCGAGTATTCCATCCTTGTTAACCTCACACTCACACCAAGTTTATGAAAACTCAGGACATAGTTTAAGCAGCACCACCCAACTATCCTTGACCATGGACACGGCTATTCGAATAGTTTTACACTCTGCAGAGGTTGCACACTTTACCCATAAGACCCGGGGAGCTTCCGTGTCATCCATGACCCGCGGTATATTACATACCCGAGGTAAGCACCCATAAAATGCCTTTGCCCTGACGATACTAAACAAAGAGTCCACTCGTTGGTCCGTGTCTTCATGATGTACAAACACGAGCCTTGCTCTACACAGTACCATCCATGAAGGAACACAATGGTGTGCACGGTGCCTGTAAAGACAGCGCATGGTCGCCCTACCAGGCACGACCCCGTATCGAGAGTGACCTCGTCACTCCCGCCACTAGTAATGCGGGCTCTATGCTAGTACCCACCAAGGTATTCAACAAAGCCCCATCCCATAAGGGGTATCGTGGTTGTGCATGTAAGGTTGGGACGGTCGACAAATCTTAAATCTAATCCGTTTTCGAAAACACACACACAAAACTTGCTCTAGTACTCCACTTCTTTCTCAAGTGGTTACCCATCTCAACATCATCTCCCTCGGGCATTAGTGGCACCCGACGGGGTTTTCGAAAAAGTCTCTGAAATCATTTTGTTTCCATCACCATGCATATTCCCGTCCCACTTGCGTAGCAACTACTAGCAACCTAACTACTCCCACCCACACAACCCTCATAAGAATGGTAGGGTCATGCATGATGCAAGTATCAACAAGAAAGTATCAAAGGCATTCCACCGTAGTGGTCACCACATCAACATGATCATCATCAAGAAATAATGTGCTATATGCCATGCAAAAAGAGGTTTCATAGTCATGGTCAAAGGGCTGCTTGCCTGGCTCAACAAAGTCTTCGGGGTCTTCAAAGTCTTCGGGTCCAACTCCCTCGTCAACAGCGCAATCTATCGTCGCGATAAATAACGATAATAATAAGCATCACAACAAAAACAGAGCACAAAAGCCACTTCAAAAATGTCACCCTATTCTGATAAATACTAAAAGCAATACTAAAAATATTTTCCTAAGGTTTTGGGGTGGAAAAGGTTTTCAAAACTATTTTTAACAGAGGCTAAAATATCCAAAACTAGCATTTAAATAAAATCAATATATATATAATGTTTTCAAAAAAATTCACAAATGGCACTATTAAATTCTACATATTATTCTAAGATTTGTGGTGGAAAAATATTTGAATTTGGAGATGTACTTTGTCCTGTGGAATTTTTGGAAAGTTTCTGAAAAAGAGAAAAGGGAAAACTATACTATTCATCTGGGCCGAAACAGGGAGAGACCCGAGCCGGCCCAGGAGATTCGGCCTACGGCGAAGGGGTGCGCGTGCGGCAGGTTTTATTTAAACCTGCCCGCGGGCCCTGCCTATCACCCTGTGCATTTTAAAACCGAACCGAAAAACCATACCGAAAATATACCGAACCGAACCAATTTTATGGTTTTTATGGTTTTATGGTTTCGGTATGGTATGAACTTTTCATACCGTTTTGAAGTTTGGTTTTTATGGTATATACCGAAAAACTGAATGGTTAACCGAATAAACCGAAGTATAAAATATATTTATATATCTTGGGGAAACAACCATACACGTAGTCATTTTTGTGTGCAGAAGCCAAATTTCCTGTTAAGTGCATCTGTTTTCCTCCAGACAACGAGGTCCAAAACAGAGTATATAACTATATGAAGTCATATTTCTCTTCACAAGAATGCTAAGCACGTCCATAACCATCAAATTTATGCATGCATATACAGTTCATATAGTTATATACTCTTTGTATAAAAAGATATGTGATTTGAGTCATAAATTTGTAAATTGTTAAATGCCATTTTCAAATTCGCGTCAACTTTGGTTTATACGGTATATACCGAAACCATCCGAAATAATTTGGTATATACCGAAACCGAACCGTATATAAATCTCATACCGTATTTACCGAAGTATTGATACCGTACAAACCGAAAAACCATATAAACCGAACCATGTAAACCGAATAAACCGAACGCACAGAGTGACCTGCCTGGCAGAGAGAGAGGGGGGAGTGGGAGGATGACAGACGGGCCCCACCAGGGTCGTCTTCAACCTCCCGACAGAGGAGAGAGGAGCTCACCGGGGGCGTTTCTGGCGGCGGACCGACACGGGGGTGGCACCGTCGTGCTCAGCTAGTCGCCGCCCGTCGATTGGAGGAGGCGGGGAGTGCCGGAAGGCTCTGGTTTGCCGGCGATGTTGAACCCGAGCGGCGGCCGGAGATTGAGAGGATGAACTGCTCGCCCGCACCTGATTTCCAATAGATGGAGGGTTGGGTTAGGCTCATGGGGTTGAGAGGGAGCTAGGGGAGAAGAAAGAGAGCCCGGGGACGCGCTGTACCGTTGGGGCAACGGTGGCCCGACGCGGCGGACCTTGAGCTCGATTTCGAGCTTGGGCGCTCCTAGGGATGCGGGGGTAGTGCAGGGGGACAATTGGGAGGAGGAGGGAGCGAGAGGAGGACAGAGGTGAGCTCGGGAGGGCCTCTTATAGGCGGGGCGTGGTGCACCATGGACAGGGAGTCCGGCGAGGTCGAGGCCATCGCCAGAGCTCACGGGGGTCCACCGGACCATGTCTCAGGTGTTCCTGGGCAAGGCTCTGGTCCATAGGAAGGGAGGGAAGGAGCGGGAGAGGTCAGAGGGGATCGCGCGTGTGAGCACAGGAATTGGAGCTCTTGGGCGGTGCCGTGCGCGCACGAGGGGGTACAGCAGGGGAGAGAGAGAGGGGGGAGACGACCGGCAGGGAGGCGCGGACATCGAGGGAACCTGGTGGCGTGCTCCCTTTGCCCGAGGCGGTCGGGAGCATCGGGATGGGGGCAGCTACAGTGCTGTTGAGCATTGTAGCGCACTCCAGAGTGCCGATATGGCCGCCATTGGCATAAACAATGGGCACCTGCGTGTCCATTTATGTCTTGGAGGTTCCAGAGATTCCCATGAGTGTGCCTGAGCTAGGGGATAGGTAGAATTGAAGAAATGGTGTAGGGGAGAGGTAAAATGGGTGCTGGTCATGCTGTCCAGGAGGTAAAAATGGGGTTTTACCCCACCAATCAGTGGCTTGAGGGCTTGGGGTTTTTACTGGAGGTGATTGAGCATTGTAAGAAGGTGTGGTAAAAAGTTGTACCCAAGGAGAACAGAGAAAGGGGGTCAAACAGGGTTTTTACTAAGTATGGAGAAGGTGTTTGATGTGGATTAGGGCAAGCAAATGGACTTTTCTTGCCATAAGATTTGACAGGGTCAAATGGTGGTTAGAATTAGGGTTGATCACCAAGTTTGAGCTTGATTGAAGAAATTTCACAATGTAACTTTGTAAAAAGCTAAAAATCAACAGAATCAGATTTCTGTAGATCTAGGCATGCATTTCACTCCCCATAAATCCACCACTTGGTGTGGTAACATTATTTGGGGTTTAACACATGCCCACAAAGTTTGGGGTCAAGGGAAGAAACTTCACAATGTAAAGTTTCTCAAATTTGGCTCTGGACAGGAATGGTTTTGGAATATTTTGGTGAAGCAAATAAAGGGGGATTAAGATGAAACTTTGCAAGATCATCACATATGGCATGTGTGTCTTGCTGGAATTTTCCTGGAATTTATTGAGAATATTCCTTATAGAAATATTTCAAAAGCTCGATTTGGGCAGAAAGGGTTTTGAGGGGTTTTGCCCATGATTTTGAACATGACCATGTGTTGAAACTCATATATATGGAAAATATATGTCCACTGAGTTTCCCTATATTTTCTCAAATATTTTTAAAGCATTTAAATAATTTTTTCCTGTGAAATTCCATTTCTGGCCTTAAGAAAAAGCCTTTAAATAAAATAGCAAAATAATCTTTAAAATTAATATTTTGTGCTTTTGGGAAGTCATATATATAGTAGGTTCCCAATAAAGTCTTTGGGGAAAAGGGATCCACCCAGTTTGAGGACTTGTAGTACAACCTCAATTCAAGGGCTTTTGAAAAACCTAATTTGAATAAATCCTTTTTGGCCAAAATAATATTTGATAAAAATAGTTTTGGGTACTATTAACATGGCATGATCATTGGGCAAGAAGTTTGGATCAAGGAAGATGAATATGGAGAGGAGTAGAACCTAAGAGTGCCATACACAAACAACCAAACAAGCAAACAAGGAACAATTCAAACAAGCTCATGCACTGAAAAAGTTTTAATTGGTTCCAAATTTTTTATAAATCCAAGCATAGCAAAGTGATACAAACACAGGGTGTGACAGACCTATCCCCCTTACAAGAATCTCGTCCCCAAGATTCCTAGGCTAAGCGCTAAAAAGATAAGGGAACTCCGATCTAAGATAGTCTTCACGCTCCCAGGTTGCTTCAGCTTCAGTGCGGTTGCTCCATTGAACCTTGAAGTACTTGATGGTGCAGCTTCGGGTGCAATGCTCCGCTTCATCCAAAATGCGAACTGGCCTCTCACGATAAGTGAGGTCTGGCTGAAGGTCGATGGCTTGATGGTCGATGTCCTTGTAGAGGTCGGGGCGGTTGGGTACTTGAAGACACTTCCGGAGTTGTGACACGTGAAAGACGTTGTGCACATCTGATAGCTCGGAGGGTAGCTCTAGCTGATAGGCAACTTCTCCTCGTCTTGCGGTGATCTTGAAGGGGCCGATGTATCTTGGTGCAAGCTTTCCTTTTACATGGAAACGCTTGGTTCCTTTAAGAGGTGTGACTCGGAGATAGACATGATCTCCATTGTTGAAGCTCACTTCTCGGCGGTGAGAGTCGGCGTAGCTCTTCTGTCTTGTCTTGGCGGTCTCTAGGCGCTCTCGGATGAGTTGAACTTGCTCTTCTGCTTCGCGGAGAATGTCTGGCCCAAAGACTAGTCCTTCTCCGGTTTCCGACCAGTTGAGGGGAGTACGACACTTGCGTCCATACAACACATCAAATGGTGCCATCTGAAGACTTGACTGATAGCTGTTGTTGTAAGAGAACTTAGCAAATGGCAGGCAGTCCTCCCACTTGGTTCCATACGCCAGAACACAAGCACGGAGCATATCCTCGAGTATCTGATTTACTCGCTCTGTCTGCCCACCGGTCTGGGGGTGAAAAGCAGTGCTGAAGGAGAGCTTGGTTCCCATTGCTTCTTGAAACTTCTTCCAGAATCTTGAGGTGAACTGGGTTCCTCGGTCTGACACAATCTCCTTTGGAACTCCGTGAAGACTCACGATGCGGTTGATGTAGTGGTTTGCCAGCTGGCTTCCATCATAGGTGGTCTTGACGGGAATGAAGTGGGCTACCTTGGTCAGGTGATCGACAATGACCCAGATGGAATCATGTCCTTTGCTTGACCTAGGTAATCCGGTGATGAAGTCCATCCCGACTTTGTCCCACTTCCATTCAGGCACTTTGAGAGGTTGCAATAGTCCAGCGGGTCGCTGATGCTCAGCTTTGACTCTCTGGCATATGTCACACTTGGCAACAAAGGTGCCTATCTCCCGTTTCATGCCATGCCACCAGAATCTTGCCTTGAGGTCTTAGTACATCTTGGTTCCTCCAGGATGGATGGAATATGGAGTGTCATGAGCTTCTTGCAAGATCAAGTTCTTGAGCTCTTCTTTGTTCGGTACGCAGATGCGCTTCCCAAACCATACGACTCCTTGCTCATCCACTGAGAATCCTGGGGCCTTTCCTACCTTCATCTTCCTCTTGATGCCTTCGATGCTCTCGTGTCCCTTCTGAGCTTCCTTAATATCATCCATCAAGGTGGGCTTTGCTTCGAGGTTGGCTAGGAACCCAGGTGCAACTAGTTCCAAGCCGAAGCTTTCGAGTTCTTCATACAGGGCGGGTAGCCTTTCTTAATTATAGCATTCAAGGAACAAGCCTTTCTGCTTAAGGCATCAGCTACCATGTTAGCCTTTCCAGGGTGGTATTGAACACTGAGGTCATAGTCCTTGATCGACTCCAACCATCTTCGCTGCCTCATGTTCAATTCCCTCTGAGTGAAAATATACTTCAAACTCTTGTGGTCTGTGTATATCTCACATCGCTTCCCCAGAAGGTAATGTCGCCATGTCTTTAAGGCATGAACTACGGCTGCCAACTCAAGATCATGAGTAGCGTAGTTCTCTTCATGAGGACGCAGCTGTCTGGATAGATATGCTATGACTCTGCCTTCTTGCATCAGAACACCTCCAAGCCCGGTTCTCGATGCATCAGAATATATCACAAACTCCTTGTGAATATCGGGGGTGGCCAAAACTGGGGTTGTGGTCAATCTCTTCTTGAGCTCTTGGAAGCTTTCTTCACACTTCTCCATCCATTCGAACTTCTTGTCCTTCTTCAAAAGCTGAGTCATGGGTCGGGCAATGCTTGAAAATCCTTCGACAAACTTGCGGTAATATCCCACGAGTCCGAGGAAGCTTCTGACTTCCTTCACATTGGTTGGGGATTGCCATTTAGTCATGGCTTCAATCTTGGCAGGATCCACTGACAATCCTTCTGCAGTCAACACATGACCCAAGAATCCAACTTCATGCAGCCAGAATTCACACTTGCTGAATTTGGCATAAAGCTGGTGCTCTCGAAGCTTGTCTAGGACAAATCTCAAGTGTTGCTCATGCTCTTCTTCAGACTTGGAGAAGACGAGTATGTCATCAATGAAGACGACAACAAACTTATCCAAGTACTCCATGAAGACTTTGTTCATGAGGTACATGAAGTAGGCTGGGGCATTGGTCAATCCAAATTACATGACCGTGTATTCATACAGGCCATACCGGGTTACAAACGCCGTCTTCGGGATGTCTTGGGGCCTGATCTTCAACTGGTAGTGCCCTGACCTGAGGTCGATTTTGGAAAACACCTTCGCTCCATTCAGCTGATCGAACAGGTCTTCAATCTTGGGGAGTGGGTACTTGTTCTTTATTGTGACCTCATTGAGGGAACGGTAATCGACACAGAGTCGGATAGTTCCGTCCCTTTTTGACACAAATAGAACAGGTGATCCCCAAGGAGAGGCACTAGGGCGAATGAATCCTTTTCTGAGCTGCTCTGCCAGTTGCTTCTTCAATTCAGCCAACTCTTAGGATCCCATTCTATAGGGCTTCTTATAGATGGGTCCTGCTCCGGGCATTAGCTCGATGATGAACTCAATGTCGCGGTCAGGAGGCATTCTGGGCAGCTCATCAGGAAAAATATCGGGGTATTCGCATACCACTGGCACTTGATCCAACTCAATTCCCGATAGACAATTAACCTGAGGGGTTCGAGTGGAGGCAGGGTTGGGAACATACTTGACTTCTACTCCTTGGCTATTGGTTATGGTAACGATCCTCTTGGCACAGTCCAAATAGCCTTGGTTCTTGGTCAACCAATTCATGCCAAGGATGACGTCCAAGCCTGGTGAATCCAGAACTATAAGGTCTGCTTAGAAGTCTACCCCATTGATGATAATCTCAACTCCTTTACACCCTATCTTGGACTTCATAACCGAACCCGGGGTTTGTATCAACATATGACTACCCAGGGGTGTAGGCTTCATACCACTCTCTAGTGCAAACTTTTGAGTGACAAAAGAATGCGAAGCTCCACAATCAAACAGTACGGTTGCTGGGGTTGAGTTGACGAGGAACGTACCCAGTATGACGTCCGGGTCTTCCTGGGCTTCCTCAGCGGTGACGTGATTCACTCGACCCTTGCCATTGTTGGGCTGGTTGCGGGGAGCTGGGTTCCTTGGTGGCGCTCCACGGCCTTGACCTTGGTTGGGCGCATTGGGGCATGGTGCATCTGGCTTCTTGTTAGGGCACTACTTAGAGATGTGTCTAGGCTGACCACACCCAAAGCAAGTGACTTGACCATAGTTGTTGTTGTTCCTACTGTCGTTGTTGTTGTTATTGGGGTTGTTGTAAGCTGGCCTTGGATTGGCATACTGCTGAGGCTGGTAGCTCGGACGAGGTGCAGGAGGCCTAGCCTGTTGCGGCTGATAGGTTGGCTTGGGTGGGGCTGGCTGCCAGGGGCGAGGCTTCTGGTTGCTGGAACTACCCTTGCTGATCATCTTGCGCTTGCGAGTGTCGTCTATGGCACGACGCTAGTCTTCCAGCATGAGAGCCTTGTTCACCAGGTCGAAGAAGGTCCGACAGTCGCAGACTATGAGCTGATACTACAGGGTCTGCTGAAGTCCTTCGATGAAGCGTTCCATCTTAGCAGCCTCCGTGTTGACTGATACGTCTCCGTCGTATCTTGTTTCATGCCAATATTCTACAACTTTCATATACTTTTGGCAACTTTTTATACTATTTTTGGGACTAACATATTGATCCAGTGCCCAGTGCGAGTTCCTGTTTGTTGCATGTTTTTTGTTTCGCAGAAAATCCATATCAAACGAGGTCCAAACGGGATAAAAACTTACGGAGATTTTTTTTGGAATATATGTGAATTTTGGGAAGTGGAATCAACAGAAGGCGGTGCCCGAGGGCCCCACAAGCCACAGGGGCGTGCCCTGGGGGGTAGGGCGCGCCAGGCTGGCTTGTGGCCACCCCGTAAGGCGGTTGGTGCCCTGCTTTCGCTGCAAGAAAGCTAATATCCGGATAAAAATCGTGTTAAAATGTTAGCCTAATCGGAGTTACGGATCTCCGGGAATTTAAGAAACGGTGAAAGGCCACAATCTGGGAACGCAGAAACAGAAGGAAACAGAGAGAGAGATCCGATCTCGGAGGGGCTCTCGCCCCTCTGCCGCCATGGAAGCCAAGGACCAGAGGGGAAACCCTCCTCCCATCTAGGGGGGAGGCCAAGGAAGAAGAAGAAGGAGGGGGGCTCTCTCCCCCTCTCTCCCGGTGGCACCGGAACGCCGTCGGGGCCATCATCGTGACGGCGATCTACACCAACAACTTCGCCGCCTTCATCACCAACTCTCTCCCCCTCTATGCAGCGGTGTAACACCCCTTCTCCCCGCTGTAATCTCTACTTAAACATGGTGCTCAACGCTATATATTATTTCCCAATGATGTATGGCTATCCTATGATGTTTGAGTAGATCCGTTTTGTCCTATGGGTTGATTGATGATCATGATTGGTTTGAGTTGCATGTTTCATTATTGGTGCTGTCCTATGGTGCTCTCCGTGTCGCGCAAGCGTGAGGGATCCTCGCTATAGGGTGTTGCAATGTGTTCATGATTTGCCTATGGTGGGTTGCTTGAGTGACGGAAGCATAAACCCGAGTAGGTGGGTTGTTGCATATGGGAGTAAAGAGGACTTGATACCTTATAATGCTATCGTTGGGTTTTACCTTAATGATCTTTAGTAGTTGCGGATGCTTACTAGAGTTCCAATCATAAGTGCATATGATCCAAGTAGAGAAAGTATGTTAGCTTATGCCTCTCCCTCATATAAAATTGCAATAATGATTACTGGTCTAGTTATCGATTGCCTAGGGACAAATAACGTTCTTGTGACAAAAAGCTCTCTACTAAGACTAACTTAGTTGTTTATTCATCTTAGCAGCCCATAGTTTTTATTTACGTGCTCTTTATTATCTTGCAAACCAATCCTATCACACCTACAAAGTACTTCTAGTTTCATACTTGTTCTAGGTAAAGCGAACGTTAAGCGTGCGTAGAGTTGTATCGGTGGTCGATAGAACTTGAGGGAATATTTGTTCTACCTTTAGCTCCTCGTTGGGTTCGACACTCTTACTTATCGAAAGAGGCTACAACTGATCCCCTATACTTGTGGGTTATCATTGACATCTTCCGGTGCATACCTTGACAGCAGGTTGAACTTCTGCATGTACTCCTTGACAGAGCCACTTCTTTGCTTCAGCGCTCGGAATTCTCTCTTCTTGATAGCCATGATCCCAGAAGGAATGTGGGCGGTGCGGAATCCTTCCTTGAAGTTATCCCAGGTGATCACACGATCGCCTTGCATGACCTTGAATCCATCCCACCAAGCTCGGGCGGTACCTCCGAGGCAGTGAGAGGCATACAACACCTTCTCACGATCCTCATTGCAATTGACCAGTGCAAGGAGGTCCTCGATGGTGCAGATCCATTCATCGGCATCCAGTGGTTCAGCAGTCTCGGTGAAGGTTGGGGGCGAATTCCTCATGAACTCAGACAGAGTGGAACGGCCATTGCCGTTCCTACCTTGCTACTGGTTGTTCACAAGGACTTGGGCCATCTGCTGGATGGCAGCAGTGTTGGTTTGGCGTTCCTCCCGGAGAACTTGGAGAAACTGAGCTATGCTCATGTTCTCCGGTGGAGGTGGTGGCGGGGGAATATCGCCTTGTGGCTGCTCCTGGTGTCCTCCAGCCTGAGCAGTCCCACCAGCTCCCTGTTGGTGGCTGGAGTTGCCGGCTTCGGGGTTGGTGAAGAAGCTGTTGCGGGTTGCAGTCACCATCCTGTTTGGAGCAGCCAAATCAAATAACTGGGATAGACGAGAGGGAAAGCAATAATGGAGAAAGCGCGCCTAAGGGGGTTGGTATAGTGCAAGTGTGGTAAAATGAAGGTCGAAAGACCGATACATATATTTGTTGGGGAACGTTGCATGGGAAACAAAAATTTTCCTACGCACACACAAGATCTATCCATGGTGATGAGCATCTACGAGAGGGAGAGTGAATCTACATACCCTTGTAGATCGCTAAGCGGAAGCATTTAAGAAACGCGGTTGATGTAGTCAAACGTCTCCGCGATCCAAATCGCACGTCGTCCCTCGATCCGATCACGAACTAGTGCCGAACGGACGGCACCTCCGCGTTCAACACACGTACGGCTTGATGACGCCTTCACCTCCTCGATCCAGCGAGCGATGGTGAAGTAGTGGTTGAGTTCCAGCAGCACGACGGCGTGGTGATGGTGGTGAGGAACAATCTCTGCAGGGCTTCGCCAAGCACTACGGAGATTATGACGGAGGAACTAGAGGGCTAGGGTTGCCGGCACACGGCTTGGGAAATCCTGATGTATCCCGTGTGCTAGCCCTGCCCCTCTATTTATATGTTGAGCCTTGGGGTCTAAACTTGGAGTAAAAGCCTCCTCCGGGTCGGTTTTGCCCGCACAAGGTCGGTTTGGCCCGCAGGGAAAGAGTCCAACTCGGATCCCTGCCGAACCGTGCACAGCCGCACACAAGCGGTAGTACCGCTTCACACAAGCGGTAGTACCGCTTGGGCGGTAGTACCGCTTCACACAAGCGGTAGTACCGCTCGGGCGGTAGTACCGCTTCACCAAGCGGTAGTACCGCTTACGCGGCAGCAAAACTACTTTTGCACTTTCCAATACCTCGTGGGCTTTATCCCTTTGGCCCATATAAAGTGTTGCTGCACCCGAACACTTCGGTAAACATCCGGAACCCCTTCCGGTGAACTCCGGAACTCTTTCGGAGATCAAAACACTATTATCACATATATCAATCTTTACCTCCGGACTATTCCAGAGATCCTCGTCATGTCCGGGATCTTATCCGAGACTTCCGAACAACTTTCGGTCACCAACATAATAACTCAATTATACTAATCGTCACCAAACGTTAAGTGTGTAGACCCTGCGGGTTCGAGAACTATGTAGACATGACCGAGACACCTCTACGGCCAATAACCAATAGCGGGACCTGGATGCCCATATTGGCTCCTACATATTCTACGAAGATCTTTATCGGTCGAACCTCTATGTCAAGGATTCAGTTAATCCCGTATGCTGTTCCCTTTGTTCTTCGGTATGTTACTTGCCCGAGATTCGATCGTCGGTATCTCTATACCTAGTTCAATCTCGTTACCGGCAAGTCTCTTTACTCGTTCCGTAATACAAGATCTCGTGGCTAACACTTTAGTCACATTGCTTGCAAGGCTCATTATGATGTTGTATTACCGAGTGGGCCCTGAGATACCTCTCCGTCACACGGAGTAACAAATCCCAGTCTTGATCCATGCCAACCCAACAGACACCCTCGGAGATACCTGTAGAGCACCTTTATAGTCACCCAGTTACGTTGCGACGTTTGATACACACAAGGTATTCCTCCGGTGTCAGTGAGTTGCATGATCTCATGGTCAAAGGAACAGATACTTGACATGCAGAAAACAATAGCAATAAACTGACACGATCAAATGCTACGTTTACAGTTTGGGTCTTGTCCATCACATCATTCTCCTAATGATGTGATCCCGTTATCAAATGACATCTCATGTCCATGGCTAGGAAACCTTAACCATCTTTGATCAACAAGCTAGTCAACTAGAGGCTTACTAGGGACACAGTGTTGTCTATGTACCCACACATGTATTTGAGTTTCCAATCAATACAATTATAGCATGGATAATAAACGATTATCATGAACAAGGAAATATAATAATAACCAATTTATTATTGCCTCTAGGGCATATTTCCAACAGTCTCCCACTTGCACTAGAGTCAATAATCTAGTTCACATCACTATGTGATTTACATTGTAATGAATCGAACACCCATGCAGTTCTGGTGTTGTTCATGTTTAGCCCTTGGAAGAGGTTTAGTCATCGGATCTGCAACATTTAGATCCGTGTGTACTTTGCAAATATTTATGTCGTCCTCCTTGATGTAATCGCGGATGGAATTGAAACGTCGTTTTATGTGTCTGGTCCTCTTGTGAAATCTTGGTTCCTTGGCTAGAGCAATGGCACCAGTGTTATCACAAAACAGAGTCATTGGGTTAAGCGCACTAGGCACTACTCCAAGATCTGTCATGAACTCCTTCATCCAGACACCTTCCTTCGCCGCCTCCGAGGCTGCGATGTACTCCGCTTCGCATGTAGAATCAGCTACCACGCTTTGCTTGGAACTGCACCAGCTAACCGCACCCCCATTAAGAATAAATACGTATCCGGTTTGCGACTTAGAGTCATCCGGATCAGTGTCAAAGCTTGCATCGACGTAACCCTTTACGACGAGCTCTTGATCACCTCCATAGACGAGAAACATGTCCTTAGTCCTTTTCAGGTACTTCAGGATATTCTTGACCGCTGTCCAGTGTTCCATTCCTGGATCACTTTGAAACCTTCCGACCATACTTATGGCAAGGCTGACATCGGGTCTTGTGCACAGCATTGCATACATGATAGAGCCTATGGCTGAAGCATAGGGGATGACACTCATCTTTTCTCTATCTTCTGCAGTCACTGGGCATTGAGTCTTACTCAACTTCACACCTTGCAAAACAGGCAAGAACCCCTTCTTGGACTGATCCATTTTGAACTTCTTCAAAATCTTATCAAGGTATGTGCTTTGTGAAAGTCCTATTAAACGTCTTGATCTATCTCTATAGATCTTGATGCCTAATATGAAAGCAGCTTCTCCTAGGTCCTTCATTGAAAAACTCTTGTTCAAATATTCCTTTACACTTTCCAGCATTTCTATATTGTTTCCAATCAGCAATATGTCATCCACATATAATATTAGAAACGCTATAGAGCTCCCACTCACTTTCTTGTAAATACAAGCTTCTCCGTAAACTTGTATAAACTCGAACGCTTTGATCACCTCATCAAAACGAAGATTCCAACTCCGAGATGCTTGCACCAGTCCATAAATGGATCGCTGGAGTTTGCAAACTTTGTCAGCATTCTCTGGATCGACAAAACCTTCTGGTTGCATCATATACAACTCTTCCTTAAGGTAACCGTTAAGGAACGCTGTTTTGACATCCATCTGCCAAATTTCATAATCGAAAAAGGCAGCTATTGCTAACATGATTCTGACGGACTTAAGCATCGCTACGGGTGAGAAGGTCTCATCGTAGTCAACTCCTTGAACTTGTGAAAAACCCTTTGCCACAAGTCGAGCTTTATAGACGGTGACATTGCCGTCCGCGTCCGTCTTCCTCTTAAAGATCCATTTGTTCTGAATGGCCTTACGCCCTTCAGGTAATACTTCCAAAGTCCATACTTTGTTTTCATACATGGATCCCATCTCGGATTTCATGGCCTCTAACCACTTCTCGGAATCCGGGCTCATCATTGCTTCTCCATAGCTCGTAGGTTCATCGTTGTCTAACAACATGATGTCTAAGACAGGGTTGCCGTACCACTCGGGAGCAGTACGCGTCCTTGTCGACCTACGAGGTTCGATAGCAACTTGATCCAAAGCTTCATGATCATCATCATTAACTTCCTCTTCAGCTAATGTAGGCTCCACAAAAACAACTTTCTGCGCTGCGCTACTCTCAGGTTGAAGTAAAGGTTCAACAACCTCATCAAGTTCTATCTTCCTCCCACTCAATTCTTTCGAGAGAAACTCTTTCTCAAGAAATGTTCCGTTTTTAGCGACAAACACTTTGCCTTCGGATCTGAGGTAGAAGGTATACCCAACTGTCTCTTTTGGGTATCCTATGAAGACGCATTTCTCCGCTTTGGGTTCCAGCTTTTCAGGCTGAAGCTTTTTGACATAAGCATCACATCCCCAAACTTTAAGAAACGACAGCTTTGGCTTCTTGCCAAACCAAAGTTCATATGGTGTCGTCTCAACGGATTTCGATGGTGCCCTATTTAAAGTGAATGCAGCTGTCTCTAATGCATAACCCCAAAACGATAGTGGCAAATCGGCAAGAGACATCATAGATCGCACCATATCCAATAAGGTTCGATTACGACGTTCGGACACACCATTACGCTGTGGTGTTCCAGGCGGTGTTAATTGTGAAACAATTCCACACTGTCTTAAGTGACTGCCAAACTCATAACTCAGATATTCTCCTCCTCGATCAGATCGTAGGAATTTAATCTTCTTGTTACGATGATTCTCAACTTCACTCTGAAATTGTTTGAACTTTTCAAATGTTTCAGACTTGTGTTTCATTAAGTAAATATACCCATATCTACTTAAGTCATCAGTGAAGGTGAGAAAGTAACGATAACCACCGCGCGCCTCAATGCTCATCGGACCGCACACATCAGTATGTATGATTTCCAATAAGTCACTTGCCCGTTCCATTGTTCCAGAGAACGGAGTTTTAGTCATCTTGCCCATGAGGCATGGCTCACATGTGTCAAGTGATTCAAAATCAAGTGACTCCAAAAGTCCATCAGCATGGAGCTTCTTCATGCGTTTTACGCCAATATGACCTAAACGGCAGTGCCACAAGAAAGTGGTATTATCATTATCAATTCTACATCTTTTGGCATCAATGTTATGAACATGTGTATCATTACTATCGAGATTCAATAAGAATAAACCCCTCACATTGGGTGCATGACCATAAAAGATATTACTCATATAAATAGAACAACCATTATTCTCTGATTTAAATGAGTAACCGTCTCGCAATAAACAAGATCCAGATATAATGTTCATGCTTAACGCAGGCACCAAATAACACTTATTTAGGTTCATCACTAATCCCGACGGTAATCGAAGAGCGAGCGTGCCGACGGCGATCACATCAACCTTGGAACCATTTCCCACGCGCATCGTCACTTCGTCCTTTGCCAGCCTCCGTCTATTCCGCAGTTCCTGTTTTGAGTTGCAAATATGAGCAACCGCACCGGTATCAAATACCCAGGCACTACAACGAGAGTTGGTAAGGTACACATCAATAACATGTATATCATATATACCTTGTTTGTTGTTGGCCGCCTTCTTGTCAGCCAAATACTTGGGGCAATTCCGCTTCCAGTGTCCAGTTCCCTTGCAATGAAAACACACAGTTTCTGGTTTGGGTCCAGCCTTGGGTTTCTTCACGAGAGGAGCAACTGCTTTGCCACTCTGCTTGGAGTTACCCTTCTTACCCTTGCCATTTTTCTTGAAACTAGTGGTTTTATTGACCATCAACACTTGATGCTCCTTCTGAATTTCAGACTCAGCGGCTTTCAGCATCGCAAACAGCTCGGCAACTGACTTGTTCATCCCGTGCATGTTATAGTTCAACACGAAGCTCTTGTAGCTAGGTGGCAATGATTGAAGAACTCTGTCAGTGATAGCCTCTGGCGGAAGGGGCATCCCTAACTCAGCCAGACGGGTGGAGTACCCAGACATTCTGAGCACGTGATCACTGATAGACCCGTTCTCCTCCATCTTGCAAGCATAGAACTTATCGGAGATCTCATATCTCTCGATCCGGGCATTCTTCTGAAAGATAAACTTCAACTCCTGGAACATCTCATATGCTCCATGACGTTCAAAACGTCTTTGAAGTCCCGGTTCTAAGCCATACAACATTGCACATTGAACTATTGAGTAATCATCAGAACGAGCCTGCCAGGCGTTCACAACGTCTAGAGACTCAACTGGAGCGGGTGGATCACCAAGCGGTGCATCAAGGACATAAGCCTTCTGGGAAGCCGTAAGGATAATCCTTAGATTACGGGCCCAGTCCACAAAGTTACTTCCATCATCTTTCAACTTAGCTTTCTCTAGGAACGCATTAAAATTCAGGGGTGCTACTGCGCGAGCCATGATCTACAACATAAATATAGCAAAGACAACTTAGACTATTGTTCTTAGATAATGAGTTTAGTTAATCATATTTAAAAAACTCCCACTCAAATTGACATCCCTCCGATCATTCGAGTGTAACATGATCCAAATCCACCAACTCAAGTCCGATCATCACGTGAGTTGAGGTGGTTTCAATGGTGAACATCTTCATGTTGATCATATCTACTATATGACTCATGTTCGACCTTTCGGTCTCTTGTGTTCCGAGGCCATGTCTGTACATGCTAGGCTCGTCAAGTTTAACCCGAGTGTTCCGCACGTGTAACATGGCTTACACCCGTTGTATGCGAACGTAGAGTCTATCACACCCGATCATCACGGCGTGTCTCGAAACGACGAACTTTCGCAACGGTGCACACTTGGGGAGAACACAATTTTATCTTGAAATTTAAGTGAGGGATCACCTTATAATGCTACCGTCGTCCTAAGCAAAATAAGATGCATAAAAGGATTAACATCACATGCAAATCATAAGTGACATGATATGGCCATGAACTCGTGCTTTTGATCTCCATCTCCAAAGCACCGGCATGATCTCCATCGTCACCGGCATGACACCATGATCTCCATCATCTTGATCTCCATCAACGTGTCGCCATAAGGTTGTCGCGCCGACTGTTGCTTCCACGACTATTGCTAACGTTTAGCGATAAAGTAAAGCATTACATAGCGCTTAATGATTGACACGCAGGTCATACAATAATTAAAGACAACTCTATGGCTCCTGCCAGTTGCCGTACTCATCGACATGCAAGTCGTGATATTCTATACAACACATGATCATCTCATACATCACATATATCTCATCATGTAATTGGCCATATCACATCACAACATACCCTGCAAAAACAAGTTAGACGTCCTCTAATTGTTGTTGCAAATTTTACGTGGCTGCTACGGGTTTGCAAGAACCGTTCTTACCTACGCAAAACCACAACGTGGTGTAGTGATTGCTTTTTGATCTTCTAAAAGAACCCTCTTCATTGAACCGATTCAACTAAAGTGAGAGAGACAGACACCCGCCAGTCACCTTTATGCAACAAGTGCACGCAGCGGTAAAACCAGTCTCGCGTAAGCGTACGCGTAATGTCGGTCCGGGCCGCTTCATCTCACAATACCGCTGAATCAAGTATCAACTAGTAACGGCAAGCAATATGTATACACCCACGCCCACAACTCGTTTGTGTTCTACTCGAGATCTCATCTACGCATAGACCTAGCTCATGATGCCACTGTTGGGGAACGTTGCATGGGAAACAAAAATTTTCCTACGCACACACAAGATCTATCCATGGTGATGAGCATCTACGAGAGGGAGAGTGAATCTACATACCCTTGTAGATCGCTAAGCGGAAGCGTTTAAGAAACGCGGTTGATGTAGTCGAACGTCTCCGCGATCCAAATCGCACGTCGTCCCTCGATCCGATCACGAACTAGTGCCGAACGGACGGCACCTCCGCGTTCAACACACGTACGGCTTGATGACGCCTTCACCTCCTCGATCCAGCGAGCGATGGTGAAGTAGTGGTTGAGTTCCAGCAGCACGACGGCGTGGTGATGGTGGTGAGGAACAATCTCTGCAGGGCTTCGCCAAGCACTACGGAGATTATGACGGAGGAACTAGAGGGCTAGAGTTGCCGGCACACGGCTTGGGAAATCCTGATGTATCCCGTGTGCTAGCCCTGCCCCTCTATTTATATGTTGAGCCTTGGGGTCTAAACTTGGAGTAAAAGCCTCCTCCGGGTCGGTTTTGCCCGCACAAGGTCGGTTTGGCCCGCAGGGAAAGAGTCCAACTCGGATCCCTGCCGAACCGTGCACAGCCGCACACAAGCGGTAGTACCGCTTCACACAAGCGGTAGTACCGCTTGGGCGGTAGTACCGCTTCACACAAGCGGTAGTACCGCTCGGGCGGTAGTACCGCTTCACCAAGCGGTAGTACCGCTTACGCGGCAGCAAAACTACTTTTGCACTTTCCAATACCTCGTGGGCTTTATCCCTTTGGCCCATATAAAGTGTTGCTGCACCCGAACACTTCGGTAAACATCCGGAACCCCTTCCGGTGAACTCCGGAACTCTTTCGGAGATCAAAACACTATTATCACATATATCAATCTTTACCTCCGGACTATTCCAGAGATCCTCGTCATGTCCGGGATCTTATCCGAGACTTCCGAACAACTTTCGGTCACCAACATAATAACTCAATTATACTAATCGTCACCAAACGTTAAGTGTGTAGACCCTGCGGGTTCGAGAACTATGTAGACATGACCGAGACACCTCTACGGCCAATAACCAATAGCGGGACCTGGATGCCCATATTGGCTCCTACATATTCTACGAAGATCTTTATCGGTCGAACCTCTATGTCAAGGATTCAGTTAATCCCGTATGCTGTTCCCTTTGTTCTTCGGTATGTTACTTGCCCGAGATTCGATCGTCGGTATCTCTATACCTAGTTCAATCTCGTTACCGGCAAGTCTCTTTACTCGTTCCGTAATACAAGATCTCGTGGCTAACACTTTAGTCACATTGCTTGCAAGGCTCATTATGATGTTGTATTACCGAGTGGGCCCTGAGATACCTCTCCGTCACACGGAGTAACAAATCCCAGTCTTGATCCATGCCAACCCAACAGACACCCTCGGAGATACCTGTAGAGCACCTTTATAGTCACCCAGTTACGTTGCGACGTTTGATACACACAAGGTATTCCTCCGGTGTCAGTGAGTTGCATGATCTCATGGTCAAAGGAACAGATACTTGACATGCAGAAAACAATAGCAATAAACTGACACGATCAAATGCTACGTTTACAGTTTGGGTCTTGTCCATCACATCATTCTCCTAATGATGTGATCCCGTTATCAAATGACATCTCATGTCCATGGCTAGGAAACCTTAACCATCTTTGATCAACAAGCTAGTCAACTAGAGGCTTACTAGGGACACAGTGTTGTCTATGTACCCACACATGTATTTGAGTTTCCAATCAATACAATTATAGCATGGATAATAAACGATTATCATGAACAAGGAAATATAATAATAACCAATTTATTATTGCCTCTAGGGCATATTTCCAACAATATTAAGATAAGATAGACGATGGAGTCGCTTACACGTTGCCTAAGGCAAAAGCGCGACTTGCATCGGAACACAAACAACAAAAGCAAACAACAAGCACACATGGTTTCATATGAGCTATTACACAGACTCGACTTCACTTGAGGGGTACATGACTGATCCTACCCTAGGGGTTCTCGGACTCAGGTGGTGGAGTGCTCGGTCTCGTAGTCACGCTCCTCTGGGTCTTCCTCCTGTTCATCATCCGAACGGGCACCGTTTCCGGTCGAAGGGGTCGGAGAACGAGGAGGTCCATCCCGACGACGCTTCGTCGGTGGGTTAGTGAAGAGCTCACGGTACTCCTTCGCACTCATGCAACGACGACGTGTGGGTGCATCTCTAGCTGGGGGTACTCCTCCTCGGTAAGCGACAGCTGGTCGTCCCTCAGGGGCTCCATCCTTCTTGATCCTGTCTGGCTTCGTCTTGGCTTGACGAAGTAGCTCTCGGGTGTGGTGAAGTTCCTCGCGGAGCTTCATGGACTCCTTAATCAGGTTGTGAACCAGACTATCGGTGGAGAGGCTGAAGTAGGTCTGGAACCTGAGTGGTGTGCCATCCTCCTTGGATGGAATCAACGTCGAACTCTCGCCAAGATCATCCTTTCCGAAAGGTAGGTGGCGAGTAGCTGGCTCGTCAGCCATCCCTGGAACGATATCTCGAAGGTGTAGGAGTGCCTTGCATGCAGCTGTCTCGATTGCGAGTGCCATGGTCTCCATCTGTGGTCCTTCAAAGAACCAACTAGTCGGGGAGTCGTTTGCCTTCACGACCACATCGATGTGGTACTCCTTTGTGACGGCATCGACTCAGTGCTCGTGGTAGTGGAAAACGGATGATCGGCGATACTGGCACTTCTCCAGGCTATCCTCAAGGAGTAGGGGAAAGTCAGATGCTAGGAGGGCTTGAGGTACGACGGCCATCTACAAGGTTTGAAGGGAGGAGAGTCAGTATTGTGCTGTGAGAAGACTAGATGAGGTAAGAAGTGCAGAACTCCTAATTATATGTGTAGTTTTTTTTAAAAATGGTTTTATCCTAGCTAACGTCCATGCTAACTAAGGGCTTCCTGCAGTCAGGATGGCTCTGATACTAGCTCTGTGGGGACCCCGACTCATAAGTCGTGATCACCGAATGCACGTGTACAGTGATCCCAGAGATCAATGCTCACTGAACACACAGAAGCTGAATAACAAGAGTCTTACATCCACATTTAGCGTCTTACACAAATAAAGACCCTGAAGGTCTAGCCTTACATAGATAGGGCCGCAAGGGCCAAACACGTAAACATAACAAGCAGCGGAAATCTTGATCGGAAGCGTGAACCCATGCCATCTGCCTTAAACCTACAGACATTCTGACTGGGAAGCGTCCTAGTTCGCATGTTTGTCTCCAATGAACTCTTCACCATATTCCTGCTCTTCCATGCTTGGCCAATTAAATAACCTGTGGCAAGCCAATGATTACTTTGAATGTACTCGCAAGCAACCGAAGTTTTGGAACAAGGTAATAACAATGCATGATATAGCACTAAGTAGGTAAGTTTTGCAGAAAGCTAATTTGAGTGCAATGACATGATCAATATAACTAGTAATAGCATGCATCATGACGATACAAGTATCCACACGAATAGGTTACTGATATCAATATAATCAAGGTCTGAACATCTCATGTTCAATCATCATGTCAAGTCATCCGACTTGTCTCGAGTATTCCATCCTTGTTAACCTCACACTCACACCAAGTTTATGAAAACTCAGGACATAGTTTAAGCAGCACCACCCAACTGTCCTTGACCGTGGACACGGCTATTCGAATAGTTTAACACTCTGCAGATGTTGCACACTTTACCCACAAGACTCGGGGAGCTTCCGTGTCATCCACGACTCGCGGTATATTACATACCCGAGGTAAGCACCCGAACAATGCCTTTGCCCTGACGACACTAAACAAAGAGTCCACTCGTTGGTCCATGTCTTCATGATGTACAAACACGAGCCTTGCTCTACACAGTACCATCCATGAAGGAACACAACGGTGTGCACGGTGCCTGTAAAGACAGCGCATGGTCGCCCTACCAGGCACGACCCCGTATCGAGAGTGACCTCGTCACTCCCGCCACTAGTAATGCGGGCTCTATGCTAGTACCCACCAAGGTATTCAACAAAGCCCCGTCCCATAAGGGGTATCGTGGTTGTGCATGTAAAGTTGGGACGGTCGACAAATCTTAAATCTAATCCGTTTTCGAAAACACACACACAAAACTTGCTCTGGTACTCCACTTCTTTCTCAAGTGGTTACCCATCTCAACATCATCTCAATCGGGCATTAGCGGCACCCGACAGGGTTTTCGAAAAAGTCTCTGAAATCATTTTGTTTCCATCACCATGCATATTCCCCTCCCACTTGCGTAGCAACTACTAGCAACCAAAGTACTCCCACCCGCACAACCCTCATAAGAATGGTAGAGTCATGCACGATGCAAGTATCAACAAGAAAGTATCGAAGGCATCCCACCGTAGTGGTCACCACATCAACATGATCATCATCAAGAAATAATGTGCTATATGCCATGCAAAAAGAGGTTTCATAGTAATGGTCAAAGGGCTTCTTGCCTGGCTTAACAAAGTCTTCGGGTCCAACTCCCTCGTCAACAGCGCAATCTATCGTCGCGATAAATAACGATAATAATAAGCATCACAAGAAAAACAGAGCACAAAAGCCACTTCAAAAATGTCACCCTATTCTGATAAATACTAAAAGCAATACTAAAATTTTTTCCTAAGGTTTTGGGGTGGAAAAGGTTTTCAAAACTATTTTTAACAAAGGCTAAAATATCCAAAACTAGCATTTAAATAAAATCAATATATATATGATGTTTTCAAAAAAATTCACAAATGGCACTATTAAATTCTACATATTATTCTAAGATTTGTGGTGGAAAATATTTGAATTTGGAGATGTATTTTGTCCTGTGGAATTTTTGGAAAGTTTCTGAAAAAGAGAAAAGGGAAAACTATACTATTCATCTCGGCCGAAACAGGGAGAGACCCAAGCCGGCCCAGGAGATTCGGCCCACGGAGAAGGGGTGCGCGCGCGGTAGGTTTTATTTAAACCTGCCCGCGGGCCCTGCCTTGCAGAGAGAGAGGGGGAGTGGGAGGATGACAGACGGGCCCCACCAGGGTCGTCTTCAACCTCCCGACAGAGGAGAGAGGAGCTCACCAGCGGCGTTTCTGGAGGCGGACCGACACGGGGGTGGCACCGTCGTGCTCAGCTTGTCGCCGCCCGTCGATTGGAGGAGGCGGGGAGTGCCGGAAGGCTCTGGTTCGCCGGCGATGTTGAACCCGAGCGGCGACCGGAGGTTGAGAGGATGAACTGTTCGCCCGCACCTGATTTCCAGCAGATGGAGGGTTGGGTTAGGCTCACGGGGTTGAGAGGGAGCTAGGGCAGAAGAAAGAGAGCCCGGGGACGCGTTGTACCGTTGGGGCAACGGTGGCCCGACGCGGCGGACCTCGAGCTCGATTTCGAGCTCGGGCGCTCCTGGGGACGCGGGGGTAGTGCAGGGTGACAATTGGGAGGAGGAGGGAGCGAGAGGAGGACAGAGGTGAGATCGGGAGGGCCTCTTATAGGCGGGGTGCGGTGCACCGTGGACAGGGAATCCGGCGAGGTCGAGGCCATCGCTAGAGCTCACGGGGGTCCACCGGACCATGTATCAGGTGTTCCTGGGCGAGGTTCTGGTCCATAGGAAGGGAGAGAAGGAGCGGGAGAGGTCAGAGGGGGTTGCGCATGTGAGCACAGGCATTGGAGCTCTCGGGCGGTGCGTGCGTGTGTGAGGGGGGACAGTAGGGGAGAGAGAGGGGGGAGACGACCGGCAGGGAGGCGCGGACATCGAGGGAACCTGGTGGCGTGCTCCCTTTGCCCGAGGCGGTCGGGAGCATCGGGATGGGTGAGGGAGTCCTGGATTAAGGGGTCCTCGGGAGGCCGACCTATTTCTTATGGGCCGGACTGTATGGGCCGTTTGCCGGACACTGGATGGATCGAGGACCTTGTCTCCAGGATGGAAGCTTCAAGGATCGTGGCGTGTCCTCCAAGTTTAAAGTAGTGAATAGGCATGTTTATCCCGTCGACGTGTAACCAACCATGTGTAACCCTAGGTACCCTCGGCGTCTATATAAGCCAAAGGGTTTTAGGTTGTAGGCCAATAGAACTCATCTAGGGTTTTAGTCATACGATCTCGAGGTAGATCAACTCTGTAACCCTTATACCATCAATATAATCAAGCAGGACGTAGGGTATTACCTCCATAGGAGGGCCCGAACCTGGGTAAAACACTGTCCCCTTCGTCTCCTGTTACCCTCGATTCTAGTATCACAGCTCGGGACCCCCTACCTGAGATCCGCCGGTTTTGACACCGACATTGGTGCTTTCATTGAGAGTTCCGCTGTGATCGCCAGAAGGAATCGATGGCTCGCCTTGTCATCCACGAAGAGGTCCGTAACCCGGGCACTTTTGTCCCCGGACAGATCATCGCTTTCGGCATCATTGTGCTGCACGCCGACTCGACTGGCCATCTAGGCCGTGTCGGAAGTTTCGCCCCTGATCAAGAGGTCAGATTCGGGAACTTAGAGTTCTCTGTAGAATCCCGGGGTGATCTATCGCTAACCGGGCTCGCAGTCTCGCCTGCCACGCCCGAAAACTTTGAGGCCTTAACCTCAGATCCATCTTTCGGCCCCGCCCGCGGGATCTACCCCGGCGAGGGCCCGGCTCTCGGTCCGGACCCGGTCATAGTGCCAGGCGCCCGGACATCTGTTCTTGCCAAACACTCTCCCCGTGCGGACGCATCGGAGGTTCGCTCCGGAAGCTCTAGGCAGGCCGATCCGATCGAGCTCTCGATACTCAACGAGGCTCTAGATCGGATCTCGTCGATGAAGATTACCGACAACCCAACCCCGATCTTTTCTCAGATCGGGCCTCAGACGGGTCAGGACGAATTTTTCGTCCCACCCACCACCCACTTGGTAGCCACTGTCAAGGATTTAACCGACATGCTGGACTATGCATCTGAGGAAGCAGACTACATGGATGAGGAGGATCGCGCACTCACCCCCGTTAACACCGGAGGGTGGACTGCCACCTCCACATACGACGTCTACATGGTAGACACTCCGAAAAACGACGGCGACAAATCGGATGAAGCACCGTCAAGACGCCGAAAGCCGCATAAACGGTCAAAAGGAAAAAAAGGGAAGAAAATCCATCGATGGCACCGGGGCCGGAGACACCCCGGAAGACATCGGCGATCCCGAAATCCCCGAACACCCGTTAGAGGGTCAGGAGAGGCCAGAAGACCACCACAACCCCGACGATCTAGATGATCCCGAGGACGACGATTACCTCCGCTCTATCGAGGGGGAGGACAATGCGGAAGCCGATGACTTCGCCATCCCCGATAATCCTGCAGATCAGGAACTATTCAGGCAACAGCTTATGGCCACGGCCCGCAGCCTGAAAGCAAAAGAACTGTAGCTTAAGGCCGAACAAGACAACCTCAACGATCGATGGACGAGAGTCCTCTCGGCTGAGGGGGGATACGGTACCGGTCTATCGGACCAGCCTAAGAGTTATCCACGCAGAAGGCTGCTGCCACAATTCGACGACGAGCTCACTGATACGCCGTCTCCCAAACATACCCCATATGACAAGTCAGACCGCCCTCCTCGAGGACGAGACAGGACGGCTGACGACACTGGCTATAGGCCGACGATACCCCGTAGATGGGGAAAGGAGCCACTAGAGCCCGATGAAAAGTTCGACCTGCGACACAACCTGGACTACAGAGCAGGTCGTACGCGATCCATCTACGGATCCAGAGGATACTCACCCGATAGACGGGAAGGGTACCGGCCTTGGTTCCACCGCAACAATGAAGGTCGGGAACGAAACCGAGCTAGGACAGATGCCGATCACCGGCGCGACATAGCTCGGGTCAGAGGCGCTGCCCACCCACTGTGCTTCACGGACGAGGTGATGCGACATTAGTTCCCAGAAGGGTTTAAGCCCATAAACATTGAGCAATACGATGGGACAACTGACCCAACCGTATGGATCGAGGATTTCCTCCTCCACATCCACATGGCGTGAGGAGATGACCTCCACGCCATCAAGTACTTACCCCTGAAGCTCAAGGGGCCAGCTCGGCACTGGTTAAATAGCCTCCCCGAAAACTCCATTGGGTGTTGGGAGGACCTAAAAGAGGCATTCCGATCTAACTTCCAGGGCACTTATGTTCGGCCGCCGGACTCCTCCGATATAAGCAACGTCGTCCAGAAACCAGGAGAGTCCGCGTGGCTATTCTGGAATCGTTTCTTGACCAAGAAAAACCAGATCGTAGACTGCCCGGACGCCGAAGCAATAGCCTCTTCCAGGCATAATATTCAGGATGAATGACTGGCTCATCAGCTCGGCCAGGACAAACCAAGGACAATGTCCGCCCTCACAACACTCATGACCCGCTTTTGCGCGGGCGAGGATAACTGGCTCGCAAGACGTAGCCACAACCCCGAAGACCCCGGGACCTCCGAAGTTCGGGACGGAAACGGGAAACCGAAGCATAACAAGAACAAGCGCCGGCACAATAACAGTGATGTCGATGACATGGCTGTTAACGCTGGCTTCCGCAACTCCCGGCCTGGGCAGCGGAAGAAGCCTCCTAAAGGAAAAAACGACGGACCCACCCCGCTGGACAAAATCCTGGAGAGGCCTTGCCAGATCCACGACACTCAAGAGAAGCCCGCCAACCACACCAACAGTAACTGTTGGGTCTTCAAACAGGCCGGCAAGCTCGCAACCGAGGACCAAGGCAAGAGCCCACGCAGCGAGGACGAGGATGAGCCTCGTGGTCCGATAGGTGGCGGACAAAAGAAATTCCCTCCAGAGGTAAAAACGGTAAATATGATATGCGCCACCCATATACCCAAGAAGGAGAGGAAGCGCGCCCTTCGGGATGTCTACGCCATAGAGCCTGTAGCCCCAAAGTATAACCCATGGTCAGCATACCCGATCACCTTTGACTGGCGTGACCACCCGACCAGTATCCGTCATGGGGGTTCGGCATCCCTAGTCCTAGACCCGATCATAGATGGGTACCACCTCACTAAAGTCCTAATGGACGGAGGAAGTAGCCTCAATCTGATTTACTCAGATACGGTGAAAAAAATGGGCATAGATCCGTTAAGGATCAAGCCCAGCAACACTACCTTTAAAGGAGTAATCCCAGGCGTTGAAGCCCGGTGCACGGGCTCTGTAAGCCTGGAAGTAGTATTCGGCTCGCCCGATAACTTTCGAAGCAAGGACTTGATCTTCGACATCGTACCTTTCCGCAGCGGCTATCACGCCCTGCTCGGCCGTACATCGTTCGCTCGCTTTAACGTCGTCCCGCACTACGCATACCTCAAGCTGAAGATGCCCGGCCCCAGGGGTCATTACTGTCAATGGCAACACAGAGCGCTCCCTCCAAACTGAGGAACATGCGTTGGCCCTGGCGGCCGAATTCCATTACACTGATGATCGGCAAGCACCGACGTCTGCCGTAAAGGCACCCAAGGCTGGGAAGCGAGCTCGGGCTCAACCCGAAGTACCAGAACCTTCTTCTCCCCGTAAATAGGGATTCGCCTGCCATCGCACGGCCCTAGAACCGGCAAAGTACGTGCCGAGGAGGCACAACTTCGCGCTTAAAATTCCATGGGCAGCGGTGGGGAAAAATATTAAATGGTAAGTGTTCGGCTGGACCGAACTATCACCATCAACATGTCTTCAGACACACTACAGGTACCATAAAGTACCTACTACGGCGTAAAGCTCATTTATATTCCGGCGACTTCTCAAGACTTTTTTCCAAAGTCCGCTCGCCGAACATTACACCCATCGCGGTATATAACTCCCTGGGAGACGCAGGAGCGGACAAGCGACAGGGCACATCGAGGACGTCAGGTCACCTATCGAAGACCCTTGGTACAACCCCTCCTGTAAGGTTTATAATTCATTTTTAATACCTGTAAACAGTTGTATCGGCAATTCGAATAATAAGAGTTGATGAGTAAAATACCGATGTATCTTGCATGATTGTTTCGCTGTTTTTGGCGCACTCTCTATTTTCCCTCTCTTCTTGCGAACCTGTTTGGTATACTATGCGATGCAACCGGCTAATAGACCGGGGGCTCGACCTTAAAAAATCGCCCTAAGCACAACTGATTTTGTGTTCGGCGTCTTGGTGTTCTGCTTTATATGCATTGGTTCCGAACTATGTCTTGGGTCAATAGTTGGGTTGCCCGGCTCCTGTGCTTGCCCCTTTATGTTCCGCTCGTTCGGCTAAGAGGGCAAAGGGAGAACCGCTGCGATTGTGCTTCTGGCTAGCCTGGTCAAGCACCTCAGCAGAGAAAGCCAAAAACTGACTGTCATGGTATGCGAGAACCGGTCTGCGAACCCGAGCTTAACTAAATCTCGTCAGAGGTTATTCCGTGTCATACGATGGGTTTAGTTTTAGTACAAACCATGTGATATCGGCTTCGGCCACGGCTCATCCGAACATCACAAACACCTGGGGGCTAGTCATCAGCCCCCCGCACTCCTTTCTCGCACCCCTACGGCTAAGTGAAAGCAATAAAGCATTATGGTTCGATTGCCTTGTCCGCCCCACACTACCGCCTTCGGGTACCGATAGTTCGGATAAGGGTCACAGTGCGTTGGCAGAGACACCCCGCGTAGTATCTACATGGGGGCTGAAGCCGACGACTCGCAGCTTTCAGTTTTAACGGCCACACAGGAGTTATAAAGGATGCAAAACATAACAGACATGATAAACCATGCATCTTAAATATAAACGCGTTGTAACGTCTTTGGACACATTACAACGCCTTTACTCATACATGTTTTCTCTCGAACATTGCGCCTCTATTGCCCGAGCACCCTCCATTACGCCGGAGAAGTACAGCTCGGGGCGCCTATGCTCTTTTCCAGGAGGTGGAGGGGCGGTGGCTATCTTCATCGGATCCAGCCCCGGCCAGTGCACCTTGGCCTTCGCAAAGGTCATCCGAGCTCCCTCGGTACAGGAAGATCGCCTTAGCGCGTCGATCCGGGGCGAGGCGTCGCTCAGCTTCTGGACCAGGCCGAAGTAGTTGTCCGGCAATGGCTCGTTGGGCCATAGCCGGATGCATAGATCCTTCATGGCCGGCTCCGCCATCCGGTGCAGCTCCATCAGCTGCTTCAGCTGCTCAACGAGGAGAGGAGAACGCTCGGGGGCTTCAAACTGCGCCCAGAACAGCCGAGCTTCATCTCCTTCTTCCCGCGAACCATAGAACTGGTTCGCGTCCGCTGTGCTCTTCTGGAGGTCTGAGCAGGCGCCTGAGGAACGCCATACTTGGGTAAGCAACTCGAACTTGCTATCCCCGTAGACACACTCCAATAAATATGGCTTACCATCCATTATAGCCTTGGCCTGGCTAACTTCCTCTTCAAAAGACCGCCTATCCACCCGCTCCTTTTGGAGGTTGGTTTTCAGGGTGGATAGTTCGGCGGCCTACTCCTTGCCTTTCCGCTCATGGTCTTCACACTTTTGGCCGGCGTCCTTGAGCTCCTGTTGGATCTCCTCCACCCGAGCCTCGTGCTTGTCGCTGGTGGCTCTTAGGGCGGAGAGCGCGGTAGCCGCTTCTTTGGCCGCCGCCCTCTCAACCGCAGCTTCCTGCTTCGCTTTCTCAAGCTCGGCCTTGAGCTTCTCAATTTCTTTCACCGAGGCTGCGTCAGCATTACAAATATATCAAGCATACTGCTTTGACAGTACATCAAAGAAGAATTTGGATATTCTAGTCTGGCTTACCTTGCGCCTCGTCGAATCTCTTATTCAGAGCTTCAAGCTCATCTTTGGAGATCTTGAGCTTCCGATTCAGCTCGTCCAGCTCGGCAGCATTCACAGCCGCTGCCGATGACGAAGCCTGTACAAAAAAACCATATCAAGTTACACGGGTTCACAACTTCCGAACTATCGTAAATATGATCCTATGTCCGGTCCCCTTAAAGACTGTTAGACTGTTCCGAACAAATACTGACTTATACATAGTTCGGATAATGATCTATGCTTGACCCCCAGGTAAGTTTTTTCCAAACTTACCTAGGGCTCGGGGGCTGCCGTGTATATAATCATAACTCAAAGAAATTAATATTTCAAAGAATAGAGCATTACGTGGCTCACCTGAAAGCCCGTCAGGAGACCGTTGAAGGCCTCCTTCAGTCTGCTGTCCACGGACTGAATGCTCTGTAATACCGCACCCATAAGGGTGCGGTGCTCCTCGGAGAGGGAGGCGCCTGACAGAGCCTCCCCCATAGCCGGCCACCCATTGGTCGGTGGTGCCGGTGGGGATCGGTTGACCCGATCTCCGATCGGGGATTGAACCGATGCCTCCGAAGGCACAGTGCGCTCCGGAGACAGCCTTGAAGGTGACTGGACATCTCCTCGTCCGGTCTCCTCAGTGTTCGGGAGGGGCTCATCCTCCCGGTCTTCGGCGGCCGAGGCGTTAGCCTCGACCATGACGACGTCGCCCCCATCTCCAGTGTCCGGCTCCAAAGGAGCCTGTTGGGAGGACACCTCCGCGGCATCCTTCGCGGCGCCCGAAGGAGAGGGGTGTGACGCGGTCCTGCTCTCCGCTAGCTCGGCGGGCGGGGTCTCCCCGTCCGAAACTTTATCGGTGGGGAGAACTTGTGGTGGGCTGCAAGTCAATAAGGCGCGCACATGATAATCATATTCAAAACTTAGTACTAATAGCTCGGGAGGTCTTCGGATCCGTACCTTCGAGGTGGGGGCTTGACCCTGAGGTTCCTTCACGGAACCCTCTCGAAGTCCTCGGACTTGGTGTCCGAGTCCGAACTGTCGTCGGACAGAACTACCTGTGTCCGGCGCGCTTTCTTCTGGGCGGGAGGAGGTACGTCCTCTGAGGCGTCCGATGACGCCGCCCTCTTTCCTACGAGGGGGGAATCGCCTCCCTCCTCACCCTCATGCTCCTCCTCTTGATTCGAGGAGGCATGGGTTTCCTCGGACGCGGCCTCTGGCTGGTCCCTGATGCGCAGGCCTGTTCGGCCTGGTTTCTTCTTCTGCTCCTTCTTCTCTGGCGCCTTGTAAGGCTCCACGAAAAGCATCTCCGACAGCAGCGGGGACCTAGGGTCTTCAGGCTGTGGAGCCGGGCATTTGATGCCCGTGGCCTTGCGCAACCATTCCTGCAGAAAGTAATCGGAAAGCACTTAGATTTTCTTCGGAAAGACAAAGCCGATCTAATGAAACTACGTTATACCTCGGAAGGGAGCTTATCGGCGCGTAGGCCCTGGTCCTCCTTCTTGGCCGACCACTTCTCCTACGCCTTGAACAACGCCTTCCATAGCTTCTCCCGAGTGGTGCGGAAGAGCTGACGAATCGTAGGATCATCGTCAGTCCGGTAAGTCCACATAGGAGAGCCCCGGCACTGGCAGGGGAGGATGCGCCGCCGAAGCATGATCTGGACCACGTTGGTCAGATCGATTCCGTCCTTGATCATGGAGGCGATGCCCCATGAGGTCAATCTGGTCGGGGGGCCGGATCTGAATTCGGCAGGAACAGTTCCGCCCTCCTCCCTTGGCTCGGTGATGTAAAACCACTCTTTTTGCCAAGTCTTGATGGTGTCGATGAATGTGCCGGATGGCCATACTGCGCGTGGAAGCATGTTGATGACCGCCCCGCCGCAGTCTGCGTGTGCGCCTGCAACACACTTCGGCTTGATGTTCAAGATCTTGAGCCACAGTCCGAATTCTGGTTCGACCCGCAAGAAAGCCTCACAGACGATGATGAAGGCCGATATATGCATGAAAGAGTTCGGCGGGAGGTCGTGGAAGTCAAGTCCATAGAAGAACATAAGGCCCCTCACGAAGGGGTGGAGTGGGAAGCTCAGTCCTCAGATGAAATGAGGCATGAAGACCACCCTCTCGCCTGGTTTGGGGGTGGGGATCACATGGCCTTCTTCCGCGGCGCGGTGGAAGATGTTGGCGGGGACGTAGCCTGCCTCCTTGAGGTCCCGGATGTCTTGGTCTGTGACTGTGGAAGCCTCCCACTTGCCATTGGAGCCGGAGCCGGCCATGGCTGAGCTCGGAGGGGAAAAGGTGGAAAACCTAGATCTGGGCTCTGGATGCTCAGTAGATTGGGGAAGCAAGGGTGCGAATGGGAAGTGTGGATAAGCCTTGGGGTTTTTCTTCCCCTTTTATTGGGCTTGTCGCCGGTTAGCCTCCCTTCACTGCGCCGTGAATCCCTCCGCTTCCCGAGACGTGCATGCCATTATACGCGCATGATTAAACATATCCCGTGTAAAATGGAGTACGATCTGTGCATTGATGAAAACGGCCTCGAACCGCGAATCGAGTCTTTTCGACTGGTTCAGCGGTCGTGGTGGGCCGTGACCTTTCATCTGAAAGGTTGTCAGGGAGCACTGTTTACTCCTTGACGTTTGGCCTTCAGGGCCGAGCTATACATGGTGTTCGGACGATCTATGATCAGACAAATTACACGTCGTCGGAGGCTGAACTAAAGCCCGGCCGATCGCTATTTGGAGAAAGGAACTCGCCTCGCAAGCCGATGACTCTGATCATGTGAAGCAGCTAGAGCTGGGACCCTTGGCATTGGAGGCTAGTTCGGGGGATACTGAGGGAATCCTGGATTAAGGGGTCCTCGGGAGGCCGACCTATTTCTTATGGGCCGGACTGTATGGGCCATTTGCCGGACACTGGATGGATCGAGGACCTTGTCTCCAGGATGGAAGCTTCAAGGATCGTGGCGTGTCCTCCAAGTTTAAAGTAGTGAATAGGCATGTTTATCCCTTCAATGTGTAACCGACCATGTGTAACCCTAGGTACCCTCGGTGTCTATATAAGCCAGAGGGTTTTTGGTTGTAGGCCAACAGAACTCATCTATGGTTTTAGTCATACGATCTCGAGGTAGATCAACTCTGTAACCCTTATACCATCAATATAATCAAGCAGGACGTAGGGTATTACCTCCATAGGAGGGCCCGAACCTGGGTAAAACACTGTCCCCTTCGTCTCATGTTATCCTTGATTCTAGTCTCACAGCTCGGGACCCCCTACCCGAGATCCGCCGGTTTTGACACCGACAATGGGGGCGGCTACAGTGCTATGGAGCATTGCAGCGCGCTCCAGAGCGCCGATATGGCCGGTATTGGCATAAACAATGGGCACCTGCGTGTCCATTTGTTTCTTGGAGGTTCCAGAGATTCCCATGAGTGTGCAAGAGCTAGGGGATAGGTAGAAGTGAAGAAATGGTGTAGGGGAGAGGTAAAATGGGTGCTGGTCATGCTGTCCAGGAGGTAAAAATGGGGTTTTACCCCACCAATCAGTGGCTTGAGGGCTTGGGGTTTTTACTGGAGGTGATTGAGCATTGTAAGAAGGTGTGGTAAAAAGTTGGACCCAAGGAGAACAGAGAAAGGGGGTCAAGCAGGGTTTTTACTAAGTATGCAGAAGGTGTTTGATGTGGATTAGGGCAAGCAAATGGACTTTGCGTGCCATAAGATTTGACAGGGTCAAATGGTGGTTAGAATTAGGGTTGATCACCAAGTTTGAGCTTGATTGAAGAAAGTTCACAATGTAACTTTGTAAAACCCTAGAAATCAACAGAATCAGATTTCTGTAGATCTAGGCATGCATTTCACTCCCCACAAATCCACCACTTGGTGTGGTATCATTATTTGGGGTTTAACACATGGCCACAAAGTTTGGGGTCCAGGGAAGAAACTTCACAATGTAAAGTTGCTCAAATTTGGCTCTGGACATGAATGGTTTTGGAATATTTTGGTGAAGCAAATAAAGGGGGGATTGAGATGAAAATTTGCAATATCATCACATATGGCATGTGTGTCTTGCTGGAATTTTCCTGGAATTTATTGAGAATATTCCTTATAGAAATATTTCAAAAGCTTGATTTGGGCAGAAAGGGTTTTGAGGGGTTTTGCCCATGATTTTGAACATGAGCATGTGTTTAAACTCATATATATGGAAAATATATGTCCACTGAGTTTCCCTAAATTTTCTAAAATATTTTTAAAGCATTTAAATAATTTTTTCCTATGAAAATCCATTTCTGGCCTTAAGAAAAAGCCTTTAAATAAAATAGCAAAAATAATCTTTAAAATTAATATTTGGTAGTTTTGGGAAGTCATATATATAGTAGATTCCAAATAAAGTCTTTGGGGAAAAACGATCCACCCAATTTGAGGACTTGTAGTACAACCTCAATTCAGGGGCTTTTGAAAAACCTAATTTGAATAAATCCTTTTTGGCCAAAATAATATTTGATAAAAATAGTTTTGGGTACAATTCACATGGAATGATCATTGGGCAAGAAGTTTGGATCAAGGAATATGAATATGGAGAGGAGTAGAACCTAAGAGTGCCATACACAAACAAGCAAACAAGCAACAATTCAAACAAGCTCATGCACTGAAATTTTTTTAATTGGTTCCAATTTTTTTTATAAATCCAAGCATAGCAAAGTGATACAAACACAGGGTGTGACATGCCAATACCTCGAGTTGGCAGGGATAGGGAGGGCACCACTAGTGGAGGGAAAGTCCCTCCCCCTTTTTTTGTCCAAGGGAGGAGGAGTCGGACTCACCCCTCCTCAATTCGGCCCCCTTTATTATGAAAGGGAGGCGCCTCCCACTTGGGCCCTTGGGGCCCAAGTTGCCTTCCACCTCTTGGCCTTTTAAGGCCCATTGATATTTAATTAAATATAAAATTGTTCTAAATACTTTCAGACCATTTTATATATAATTTAATAGCCCCAATTATTTTCCACATATATATTATTTATCGGTAATACCCGATATTACCCGATACTCTCCGGAACCCTTCCGGTGACACCGAAACGCTTCCGGATCCTCTCAAAACTATTTTGTATATTAATGAAACAATTTCAAAATATTTTCTCATCACTCCCGTACTACTAACACTCAGCATATCGTGACTACCTTAAGCTTGTAACCCCGTAGGTTCAGTAACACATAGACATGAACGAAACCCCTTCATTCAATGATCGATAGCGGAACCGTGGGCGTCCATATCGATCCCTATGAGCACATGAATGATATTCGAGTGAACCTTTTGTTACCATGTGACATTACCTTTGCTTCTCAATACTTTACCAAACCCGAGAAGCATCGGTATCCTCTTAAGTCATTCACATGCTCACTATACCGTTTTTCTCGTTACCGGTTTTGTTCTTTTTTCTCGTTGATGGGTTCCAGCATCCCCGTGACATAGTAACCTATGTCTCGCCAGACGATGATGGATGTCATCACATTGAGAGGGCCCTAAGAATATCTCTCCATCATTGGAGGAGCAAATCCCACTCTCGAGCTATCTAGTCCCTTGTCAAACTTTTCGATGAACCTGTAAGTTGTCGTTATGATCACCTAGTTACATATGACGTTTGAGCAACCCCAAAGCTCATCGTACGATAAGAAGTTACTACGATACTCTCATGGTCCAAGGAACATAAAACACACGTTAACACTCTGTGTTATAAAAATTGATTTCATATGATATTATCTCAAAGTACAACAAACAAGTTTGGGTCAATTCAATATGATCATTCTTCTATCGTCATACTCTCAATGTTGTTTTAGGATCATTATTATACTTAACGATATCCTAAGATCTGGAAAACATGATCACCAACAATACTTGAGCCAATCTTAGAGGCAAGACTGGGATCCTTATTTTACTGTTTATCATTCCACACATGCATATGAGTTTTCCACTGAATCGCATATTCCAGGATCATACCAGTTATAGGATAGAATATAAACTCTTAATTATGAATATGGAAACATAATAATACAATATTATTGCCTCTAGGGGATATTTCGAATAGTCTCCCACTTTCACTAGAGTCAATAATCAAGTTAGCACATTTTACTTTTACACCAATGGCAATCCAATGTGAGTCCATGATTTTGCTTGTGGTATAGACTTCGTCCTATTGAATCTCACAACTTCAGATCCATGTGTAGCATTTGCATTTCAATGCATCTATCATGCTTTCACAAAAAACATAATTTTGTGAAACTGGCTTTGTATATACTGAATCACTGTCAGAACCTTTGATTCCTTAGACTTAGCTATGAAACCACTATTTAAGAATAGTGTTCCATTGTCACAACATGTAAATCATACCAAGTTTATAAATGAACTATTGATCCATTATCCTCCATTGTTCCTTCTAATGTGACAATATACTCAGCCTTCTATTATAGAATTCATGATAGTAACTCTCCTGGACCAATTCCAACTTACTGTGCCACCATAAGTCATTTAACTGAAATCGAAAATTGCTTGGAGACATTTATACCGTTGTCCCATGATCAACAATTTTACCATTGTGGTAACTTTACTCACAACTTACTTGGAGTACTAGACATATCTGTTTATTTACATACCATGGAATATAATTAACAAAAGTGTGATTGAAATCATGTATTTCACTCAGCAGTATTTCATGATACCGATTCTTGCTTAAAAACTCCTTCCATGTGACTTCGACAAGAAATCTTCTTGGCTTATTTTTCATACTAAACATCTTTAGCATCTTTTCAATATGTATTTTGGCTAAGCCCTATTAGACAATACTATCTCCATAGATTATTATGTCTAATACCAAGGTTATATTGCCTAAGTACTTTACTGAAAAACTAGTTTCAATAAAGTATTAATTCGTGTCAAGAAATTTATATAATTTCCAATCATCAATGTGTCATGAACACACAATGTTTATAAATATTATCATGCTCCCACTTACTTTCTTGTAAATACAAGTGTCCTTGCTTTCCTCAATGAAATCAACTTACTTGACCATTTCATCAGAACAAAGATTCCAACTCCATTATGCTTGCTTCAGTCCATTATAGGATTTCCTGAAGTTCACACATTTACTAGCATCCTCTGGATTAACAAAATTACTTTGGATCATATCATATATACAACCCCGTTCTATTTCCATCTCATGGGAATCCTTTTGACACCCATCTATTATATCTCATAAATTGAAATATGTAGTAATTGCTAGTTTAACCTGAACAGACTTTTAAGTATTGCTATGATGAGACAATCTCATTATAGTTAATCCCTTGATCTTGTCATAAACTATTTGCAATAAGACAAGCTTTATAAAACCCTTTTTATTGTTGTCAGTTTATAGATCCATTACAATACATTAGACTCTAAGTCTTCTAGAAGGTCCATCAAGTTCTAAACTTGATTCAGGTGTATGGATACTATCTCATCTTACTTTGGCATATAGCCATTTCCAGAGTCAGGGCCCATCAACACTTCTTTGTGTATCATAGGTTCATCGTTTGTTTCAATAATATTTCGTCTGCGCACCAAGAAGGTTTGCATGAATTTTCCTCAACCTACATAGTTCAGTCGCAAGTTCGAACGAAGTCTATATATCTCATGTATATGCTTTTGTATCAGTCGTTGTAGGAAATTCTAGAACCACTTCTAGTGTTTATTTTCTTGGACCTGATTACGAAGATTTTGTAATCTCGTTGAGTTGCACGGTCCTCCCACTCACTCTTTTTCAAAAAAAAAAATCTTCAAAATTTCCGCACTCTGTGGCAAAACACTTTTGCCTCGATTTATTGGTAGAGGAATACCCAATTATTTGGGATAACCAACAAAGTAGCACTTATCATTTCATATCTTATATGGTGTCATTTCAACAATTTTGATGGCGCTCTTTTTAGTGTAAAAGCCATAGTCTATAAAGCATCACATTAAAAGTATATTGGCAAATTTTTATTAATGTATTCTTTGATCTCACTATGTCATACATAGCTTGATTACATCTACTCAAAAAACACTCTACTCTTAGTGGTGTTCTAGGAGGTGCAAGCTCTAAAATTATTTTCATAGCTCATCAAACATTCGCTAAACTTGTACTACAATTTTCTTTCTACAATCCAATTGTAGAAATATAACTCTCTTGTTACAATAGTTCCTACTTTATTCCGAAAACATTTGAAACATTTCAAAGGAACCACTTTTATGTCTCAAACATCGTTGAATCATCTTTGAAGATATATAAATCCACTGTGATGAGGACATCAATACCATAGTTACACCCACATCCCCTACCGCTATACATACTGGAACAATTATTGGAGCTCACGCAGGCCAACTAAATTACCAGGCACTTTCGTTTCTTGGTAACATTTCTAATGTTCATGAGAATATGATGCTGCCTAAATTGGATACATTTGTGTTGATTACTAACGAAGGGCCTAGCATGGACAAGAGGGATGAACACTCGAGCGGGATCAAGCATGGAGATGAAGGCATGCGCGAAGGGAACCAGAACGGTGTTTCTAGTGCAGATTTTAGCACTTTGAAGCCTCCTTGATGACATACAAGGACATGGACGGAATATACAAGATACCTTTCACAAATTTCATCTATAGCTTATTATAGGTGCTGCACCACCTTATTTTTGGGCCAGGCCCATGTAATTTCGAAATAAAACTTCCTAAGCTAGTTATAGAGTCCGTATTGTAGGGGAAATGACCCAGGAGATGTTTTAGTCCCACCTTACCAAGGGTGGATGAAATCCCCTCCCTTTTCCCCTATAAATACAACCCTTAAGGCACCGTTTAGCCTTCGTTTTTTTAGCGGGTTTAGACTTAGGTTTTGTTTAGATTAAAAGTTCGCCATAGCTGCAACTTCGCATCCTTTGTTTGTGTTCTACGACCAAACCAAGACGTCACAGAACCCCAGTTCCATTAATAAAGCTTTCCTCTTATATTCGCTATATTCAGATTGCAATTTTAGTTTCTTGCTTGTTATTCGTTTGCGTGCAGGAAAAAGACCCTCGTGGTCTGGTTGATCATGCTCCGGCGTGGTCAATAACCTCTCGGAGTTGGTTTAGCGATTTCTAAGGCGCGGCGTCCTCGTACGTTCGTAGTCGGATCGTCAAAGTCTACTCCACCGAAAATGATAGCCTCCATCTCATTGAAAGACGGGACACCTTCGCCTCTATCACATTGCTTGCAACATCACTTATTGGACTACACATAAATATGCATGTTTCTAATTATTCTGCTGCTCGTTCTTTATGGCTGTGAACGGTATTTTAGTTTACTTACCTATTTGGATGAACATTGCAAGTACCAGATGATTCGTAATGAGATGACTTCAAAATCTATCACTATGGAATTTCTCCATGCGGTTTTCTCCAATGTGACTAAATGAGTGCCACACATATGTGGTATTGTGTTAGTCTTGCGACATTTAGTGTCAGTGTTGTGGATGTTCATTTATATTATCAGTATTCATAACACATGGCCTATTCACAATAGGAGTATGACCTTTTGTTCATAACATCGAACAACTCTTGTTATCTCATGAAAACCTCCTTGCAACTTCTATGCAATGGGCTAGAGTGTACAAAACTCCAAAATGAATTATGATAATAAATTACAGAGGTAATATGTTGATGGGAATAAGTGTAAATTTTACATAATTTCCACCATATATTTTGACCTTATTAGTTGATCATTTAGGCTGTGGTAGTTCTTGTGTCGATTCTCAACAACATGCAATCATGTCGGTTTCCTTGTGATCAACTTTTAACCACAATACCGAAGAATTTAATGATCAATATTTAATCATAACTCCCTAGAGTTACTATTACTTGACCAAGTTTTTCTTCATATCATAACTTGTATGACATTCATACCTAAGATGGACATTCCCGTCTTGTTTCTTTCTGCCTATTAACTTTTTATATTTTTACTTGCAATATTCCTCCTACTCACAAAACAATCGTCCAACTTTAAGGGTGGCATGAGCCCCGAGCTGTCCTAGGCATGTAAGTCTAATTACATCCTTCAGATTTGTTCTTTATCTTTTAAGTTCTCACCATCAACTCATGAATGGTGTTCTTCCGGGTCCTACGCATTTCAGTATTAATCATAGTTGAACATTTCACTAGAACTTGCAAACAAAGCACTTCTTTAGATATCACATATCTTTCAGTCTTTGTTTGTTTCTAAAAACAATTTCTAGTTCCAAGAATATCACATAACTATCCCAAACATTTTGAAGTTTGGTTTCTTAGAAGCCAGCAGACCGTAATGTAATTCTAGCCTTTTGGATCGAAGGACTTGAGTCTCGTCATCCATAGCATTACCAGGAGAGTATTGTAAGCATGCAATATAAACAATCTTTCTTGACACTTTTAGAAGACAATCCTCTAAATGTTTACCAATCGTAAATATTCAACCAGATAAATAACAGTTAATCAATTTCAACAACAAAGGTAGAACCGTGAGCCAATATTCTAGAACTATAATGCAAACTACACATAGACATAGTTCATAATTAATTGCACTAGTGATTAAGCTTAATTAATTCATAATTGTGCTCCCGCTCAAATCAATATCTTTCATAACCGATTTGAAGTGATTCAAGACCCTCATCTTATTCACAACCATTCATGTGGACATCACTAATGACGTGAACTCAACCGGTAGGCAATCATTTGCTGATCATATCACCATATGACTCTTGTTCATCTTTCGATGCTTCGTACTCTGAGCTCAGAATGATTTGCTAGAACTTCAAAATCACCGAGTGATATATACTTGCTCTGACCTAACTTGTCTTACACCTCACGATCCATTTGTACTCATGTGGACATGACGCATTCCGAAAAGCTACGTGATACAGACAGTTGCATACCTGGGAAGAGCACATTTTAACTTGATATTTTCAGTGAGAGAACACCCTAATAATTGATTACTGCGCAATCAAAGGGTGCAAACAACAAAGGGATAAACATCTCAAGAAATTCATAATAGCATGATATGGTATAGCCTTGGGCGTCGGGAATCCTTCATGACCATCTTCAGTCTTCAGTTGAAGCATTGTGACAGCCAATATTTCATTGTCGTGGCAACCGTTTCAAAAACGGTGTCATGGCGGCAATTTCTGAAAATGTTGTCGTGGCACAAAATTGAGAAATTCCACCGTGGCACGAAATTATAGCTCCTCACCCCGCGCCTAGTACACCTTCTCCACGTCGGGGTCCTCCTTGTACGCTTGCCATCATCACCTGTAACTTGTAGGCTATCTCTATGATATTTACATTAACGTGGAAATCTTGTTGCTCCAGTCATCATGCCGTGATGCGCATACCCCTTAACATTACAACATATAACCATCTCATACATAAACACATTATCACGACGAAGGCTATACCACATCACCTGCAACCTGCAAAACCAAGTTAGACGTCCTCTAATAAGTTTGGCAAATTTTAATTACGTGGTTTCTAGGGTTTCTGGATAACACTAGCTACCTACGTCCACCATTAAGGCGATAATCCTTGTTGCTAGATTAACTTTTGGGGTGTGTGAGGGAAGAGACTTAATTAAAAATCTCTAGCCCCACACTAAACTTCGTCAGTACGTGTGACCCCCTAGAAGATTGTCCATCTTCATTGCCCTCTTGTGTTTGTGATGGTTCACTATTCTTGACTATGATGAGGCCCAAATAGCTGTTAGTAGATCATCGACAGCCAGAGTCGATCGATTGTCAGAACTTTGTACAAAGCCATATCATGCCGTCAATGAACTGAACCGAAGCAACACTCGAGGGAAGCATAACAAGAACATCAAACCCTCACATCCACATGTGATCTAGATTGCAACCTATATCTACTCATAGAACTGCTCATGATGCCACTGTTGGGAAACATAGTAGGAAACAAGAAAATTCCGCCCTACGATCAACCAGGAACGCCATGAAGATATAATAACGGTTGGTATCACGATCGTTACCATCATTGAGTTGCAGAGAAAAAAGAGCGTGATGATGTAGATTGTGCTTTGAGTCCCTCGAACAATAGATGAATGATCCCGCGAACCATGCACGAACGATCCCTCAAACTAAAGACCAAAAGCACGACCTCTCTACTTGGTGGCAAGCGTATGGTCTTCTCGATCCGACAGCGCTTTACCGTCTAGAGCTAATCATCACCAAAGAATTAAAGGGAGGAGATTAGAAACACATTGGGCCTTTAATTATGATGATTAGAGGAAACTAGACCTATCTCTAATTAGTCAACTTGGACCAACTATAACTAGAACTAGAAGAACTAGAAGAACTAGAAGAACTAGAGGAGGCTCCAAAACTTGTGTATTCAATAGGTGTCAATACCTCAAGTATATATAGGTTGGAGGGGAGATGGAGGGCGCCGTAAGGGGAGGGAAAGTACCTCCCCTTTGGCCGGCCAAGGGAGGAGGAGTTGGACTCCTCCCCCTCCTCAATTCGGCCCCCTTCCTTAGGGAAGGGAGGCGCCTCCCACTTGGGTCCTTGTGGCCCAAGTTGCCTTCCACCTCTTGGCCTTTTAAGGCCCATTGATATTTAGTTTAATATAAAATTGCTCTAAATACTTTTATACGATTTTATATATAATTTAACATCCCCGGAAACATTTTCTACCTATATATTATTTATCGGTAATACCTGGTATTACCCTATACTCTTCGAAACCCTTCTTGTGACCCCGAAACGCTTCCGGATGCTCTCGGAACTTTTTTGTATATTAAGGAAACAATTTCAAAAATATGTCTCATCACTCCCATCCTACTCATGCTCAACATATCGTGATTACCTTAAGCTTGTGACCCCGCAGGTTTGGTAACTCATAGACATGAACGAAACCCCTTCGTTCAATGACCAATAGCGGAACCGTGGATGCCCATATCAATCCCTACGAGGACAAAAATGATATTCAAGTGAAACTTTGGTTACCATGTGAAATTCCCTTTGCTTCGCATACTTTAAAAAGCCCGAGAAGCTTCGATATCCTCTTGAGTCATTCACATGCTCACTATACCATTATTCTCGTTACTGGTTTTGTTCTCTTTTCTCGTTGATGTGTTCCGGAATCCCCGTGACATAGTCACCAGTGTTTGGCCAGACGATGATGGATGTCGACACACAGAGAGGGCCCAAATAATATTTGTCCATCGTCAGAGGAGAAAATCCCACTCTAGAGCTATCTAGTCCCTTGTCAAACATTCCGATGAGCCTGTAAGTTGTCGTTATGATCACCTAGTTATGGATAACGTTTGAGCAACCCCAAAGCTCATCGTATGGTAAGAAGTGACTACGATACTCTGATGGTCCAAGGAACATGAAACACACATTAACACTCCGTGTTATAACAATTGATTTCAGACGATATTATGTCAAAGTATAACCAACAAGTTTGAGTCAATTGAATATGATCGTTCTTCTAACGTCATACTCTCAATGTTGTTTTAGGATCATCATCACACTTAACGAAATCCTAAGATCCAGAAAACATGAACCAACAACACTTGAGCCAGTCTTAGAGGCAAGACTGTGAACCTTATTTTACCGTTTATCATTCCATACGTGTAACAGTCCGAGACCGACGCTCCATATGATTCCCGTTTTAATCGAATTTTGCATTATTAGCATTGCATCGGCACTTCAGTGCCATCATTTGTCGAAACTTGCATTAGTTTGTAGTTGTTGTTTCTTCCCATTCTTGTCGTTGACCATTTCGAGACCAAACACACTTGCACGCGCCCGCAGCGTCGTAAATTATTGTTTTTAAAAGTGTGTATAGAACGTTCTTGGAATGGGTTGAAATTTGGCGTGCGGTCTTAATATATTGTAGGTTGACAGCCAGCCAAATTTCATCGCATTTGTAGCTTAGTTGATACCCGAACCGTTAAAGATATAGCGGCACTATAGCCGGTCAAATTCATGGACGTTTTCAGTTTATAATAACTCTGCCATGGGCTGCAAACCCCCTTCTCATCTCAGCCCAACCAACCTTCACAACCCACCTATAGCCCAGCTATCCCCGCCTCCGTTCTGCGCCATCCGATCGCGATCCTATGGTCCAGAAAATGGAGCAAACCCCCTAACATTAAACCCTGCCTATTTAAGCAGCCCCATGCCATTTTTGGAACCCTAACCCAAGCCTTCCTCGATTTCCGTGCCACTCCAACAACCAGCCGCCACCTCTCTCTCCCTGTCTCCCACCTCCAGCCGCCAAAACCCGCCGAAACCCATCTGGGGCCTGCCCGCCGCCGCCCGCATCTCCCTCCCTCGATCCCGATCTGGATCAGGAGGGGAGCCCGAGCTCCTTTGCCTCCGGCCGCCAGGGGCCCTCCTCGCGTCACCCACTAGACAGGTTGCCGGAGGACCGTCACGTCGAAGATGAGTGCCGCCACTCTTTCCTTCCCTTCTCCATCTCTCCCTCGATATCATCTTCTCTCTATATGTCCCGTTCATGAATAGGAGCTCTCAACCATGGCTGCCGTTGTCCCACATGTTGTCGTTTCGTGCCAGATCCACCACGGGAATGGATAGATCTCGCCATCCCCGTTCTGTTCCCAGCCACCCCCGTCGTCCCAGCGCCGCCAGACCTCCTCTCCAAGCCACGCCACCACAGTCAACGTGCCCATTGTCCTGCTCCTTCCCGTGGAAGGAGGCGCGACCAAAGCGCATGCCTCGCACGCTCCAGCGCCCACGCATGGGCCGTGCACGCCAGCGCTGAGGCCCAGCGCGTCTTCTCTAGCCTCGTCGGTGGGCCGCGGCCAGCGCCCTCTAGCCCAGCTCGCCCCTGCCAGCTCCGCCGTCCCTCAACCGCACCAAGCCCAGTCGGCAAAAGATCCCTCTAAGAGCATCTGCAGCTTATCCCTCACCCAGTGCCTCGTTTGCTATGTTGCACTCAGTTTCAGATATGGGCCAGATTCCAGATTTGGCCCAGTTATAGGTTTTTCTGCCTCTGCAAATTTCAACATTTTTCACTGAATTGCATATTTACAGAAAATGCCCTAATTTTAAAATGTTAATAATTAATAAATCGTGCATCACATTAAAACAATTTATATATGTAAATGTCCTGAATTTTGTGTAGATTAATAATATCCAACTTATATCCATGATAAAAATGTTTAAAATTGTTTTTTGCATCATTTTGCATAAATACCATTTTAAAACAGTTTATTGCATATCTAATTAACCGCAACTCCGAATTAAATGAACTTTATATGTAACTTGACTAGGAAAACATGTATAATAACATGTTGGCATTAGTTTTCCTGTTTAACAACAATAAAATTGTGATTAGGGCAGAAAAGTAGCAAATTCGAAAATTACATATGGGGACTTTCCGGAATTGTTATTCGTTGTTCCGGCCTCATTTAAACTTGCCTAAGTATTTGGTCTCCTTGTGCTTCACCTCTTGCCATGTTTAACAACATTTAATCTTGTCATGTAATTAAACGAGAATGAACTAAATATTTGAACGTGGAGTTTCGTCCGTAACCCGTTGCATATTGAACTTCGCTTAATGCGTAGTAGTTGATTGTTGTGCTTTGCCCTGCCATGCATATTTAAACTTGACATGCATCATCCTTGTTTTTGCATCATGGCATGTATATGTTGTGCTCTTTACCATGTCATTTGTTTGTTTCCGGATTTCTTCTTCTCAATAGAGTTCCAAAAGCGTTTCGGAGTGTGAGGATTCATTCGAGTACGTTGGTTTGTCTTCTTAACGGATTCGTTCTTCTTCCAAGCGGGATCTCAGGCAAGATGATCATTTTCCTGGATACCACTACTATCATTGCCATGCTAGTTGTCTCATTTCTATCGCTATGTCTCGCTACCTACAACTTGTTTTTCAAGCCTCCCAAAATGTCATGATAAGCCTCTAGCCCTTCACATCCTAGCAAACCATTGTTTGGCAATGTTACCGCTTGCTCAACCCTTCTTATTGCATTGCTAGTTGCAGGTGCAGGTTGTTTCATGTGATAACATGGATATCTTTCGGATATCACAATAATCTTGCTATTTAATTTAATGCACCTATACACTTGGTAAAAGGTGTAAGGCTTGGTCTTTTTCTCGGTATTTTTTTCCACTTTTGCCATCCTAGTTTCCGTTTACTAGTGTTATGTTCCATATTGAGTGCTCCTAACATGCTCGGGGTTGTTATGGGGACCCCCTTGATTATTCGGTTTGGGATAAAACTCTTCCGGCAAGGCCCAACATTGGTACTATATTTTCCCAACATAATAATACGGAACACCTCTATTAACGCATAGGGACTTAGCGCTACCTGTGGATTAATTCAACATAATATAGGGGGGACAGTGTTGATGGTGTTCATCCCAAACGGGCAGACTGCGGGCCTGCCGCGGGGAAACTCGTGGTTTGGTTTTACTCGTAGGCTTTCCCATCCGGTGGTGTCCTGAGAACCAGATACGCGGCTCTTATAGGGTTGGTCGACACGTCGGGCGGTCTTGCTGTATTTGTTTTACTCTTCTCGAATGACTTGTGCACCGGGATTCCGAGGATACTTTGGGATATCTCGAGGTTGAGGTTTTCCACCGCAGCTTGTGTTTAGTTTGTGATGGATGAGTTGGAGGACCCCTGCAGGGTTAGATCTTTTTGAGAGCCGTGCCCACGGTTATGTGGCAACTTGGAAATTGTTAACATCCGGTTATAGCAAACTTGAAGTAAACTCAATTAAAATACACCAACCGTGTGCGTAACCATGACCGTCTCTTCGTATGAGGTTTGAACCAAGAAGGGAACATGATGGGGTTATGATTGACTCGTAGGTAGGTGTTCATGATCACTTCTTGATCATTACTAGTTCATGTCCGATTATGCGGTACTATCCTCATCCTGGTTAGCGGGCCTTGATAGGGATAGAAGCGCATCTCATCATTTTGCAAGAATGGATATCGTCACAATACATGTATAGAAGAGGTGAGTATATGGAGTTGGCTTACACTCTCTACATGCTACAGCATAAAGATGTCAATACATCAATACATCACAATCATCATACAGAAGAGCAAGATCCGACTACGGCTGAAATCAAACAAAAAAGAAGACGACGTCCACCCTTGCGAATCCCAGGCTGTCGGCCTGGAACCCATCCTATGATCGATGAAGATTAAGAAGAACTCCAAATAGAACAATCATTGCGCTCACTCCGAATCATTGCATTACCTGTACCTACACCTGTTGTTGTAATCTGTGAGCCACGGGGACTCAACAATCTCATTTCCAAGGGTATCAAGACTAGCAAGGCTTAATGGGTGAGGTATGGTTAAGTGGTGAGGCTGCAACAAGCACTAAGCATATGATATCTGGCTAACTTACGAGTACAAGAATAAGAAGAGTGATGTACGCATAAACGGACTTGAACTAGTAATGATCAAGAAGTGATCCTAAACACCTACTTACGAGTCAAACATAACCCCACCATGTTCCTTTCTTGGTTCAAACGTCACAAGAAGAGACGGTCACGGTTACACGCACGGTTGGTGTATTTTAATTGGGTTCACTTCAAGTTTTCTATTACCGGGTATTATAAAATTTCCAAGTTACCACATAACCGCGGGCACGACTCTCAGAAAGATTTAACCCTGCAGGGGTGCTCTAGCTCATCCATCATAAACTAAACACAGGCTGCGGTGGAAAACATCAACCGCGGGATAGCCCGTAGTATCCTCGGAATCCTGGTGCACAAGACGTTCGAGAAGGGTAAAACAAATCCAGCAAGACCACCCGACGTGTCGAAGAACCCGATAGGAGCCGCGTATCTTGTTCTTAGGAAACGATCGGATGAGTGCAGCGTATGGTGGCCTAATAGAAATCTCCCGAGTTTCCCCGGGATGGCCCCGCACACGACTCTAGTTTGGACAAACACTCATGAGGAGCACTGGCCCGGGGGTTGATTAATTATCCACGGGTTAATTACTCCCTATGCAAGTTTTATTAGTTAGACAAATGTAGTACCAATGTTGGGCCTTGCCGGAAGAGTTTTATCCCGAAAGGAAAATCAAGGGGGTCCCATAACAACCCCGAGCATGTTAGGAGCACTCAATATGGAACATAACACTGGTACTCGAAAACTAAGGTGGCAAGAGTGGAACAAAACACCAAGCAAAAGGCCAAGCCTTCCACCCTTTGCCAAGTGTATAGATGCATTAAATTAAGTAGCAAGAATATTGTGATATCCCAAGATATCCATGTTTATCACATGGAACAACCTGCACCTGCAACTAGCAACGCTATAAGAGGGGGCTGAGCAAGCGGTAACATAGCCAAACAATGGTTTGCTAGGATGTGGAGGGTTAGTTGCTTATCATGGCATTTTGGGAGGCTTGACGAACAAGTGGTAGGTAGCGAGACATAGCGATAGAAATGAGACAAGTACATAGCAATGATAGTAGTGGTATCCAGGGAAATGATCATCTTGCCTAAAATCCCGCTTGGAAGAAGAACAAATCCGTGAAGTAGAGGAACTAGTGTAGTCGAACAAATCCTCACACTCCGAAACGGATCGGAACTCTAGTGAGGAGAAGCAAATCCAGAAACAAAAAAATGACAAGGTGAGCACCACAACATATACATGACATGATCTACAATCAAGCATGATGCATGTCCGGTTTAAATAGGCATGGCATTGCAAGCACAACAACCAACTACTACACATTAAGTGAAGTTCAATATTCAACGAGTTGCATATTGACGAAACTCCACATCTGAATTATTTAGTTCACTCTCATTTAGGTACCCAACAAGATTAAATGTTGTTAAGCATGGCAAGAGGTGAAGCATAAATAAACTATCTATCTAGGCATTTTAAATTAGGCTGGAAACAACTTATAGTATTTCCAAAACGACCCCATATGCAAATTATGAATTTTCTCCAGGTCTGTTCTAAACATATTTTATATTTATTAAACAGGAAAATAAAGTGGGCCATGTTATTCTACACGCTTTTATAATTAAGTTGCATATATAGATCATTTAATTCGGAGCTACGATTATTTAGTTATGGCACAAACCGCGTAGCAAGTGATTAGGCAATTTTAATGCAACATCATTTTAAATATGTTTGTCACGCATGAGGATGAAAATTTTAAGTTAGATGCAACTTTTAAGAATTAAAACATATAATATGATATGGGCACTTGTTGCCATGACAGAAAGAAATGGGTGCCATGGCGAAGAAAACGAAAACGGTGCTACGGCAACGTTCCAGTCCGGTAAATCGTTGAGATACCGGTGCAAAAGATAAGTGTGGATGCGAAACAATGAAGAATGATGGGGAGTGATCCTGGTTACTGGGTGTCCCACGTGCCGTGACAATTGAGAAATGTGCAAGACGCAGTTTGGACACGATGCAAACATAAGTTGCATCTCATACAACACTTGCATTCGTTCACGGGCGTCGTCTCAATGGTTATACCTTCGAAGCATGCGGGTGAAGCGGAATGGTGCGATGCGGTGTAGAGGTTCACGGGTCATCATGAAAGTAGTCGTTCAGGGTCTTGGGGGCGAGGGTAGTTGTTCACTTGATGATCTTGTCAGTTCCATGGCGACGGTAGAGGTACATCAGTTGTAGTCGATCTTGGCGAGTCGTAGTCGTACGAGGTTCGGACTTTTCGGTCTCAACGAACCGAAGGGGTACTTGGTGTGCAGCGAGCAACGTCACAGTGTAGTCCGGCTTGGCCTCTCGAGACTTGACCAACCGATGGTGGAGATAAACCAGTTAGAGGGACTTGAGGGTTGCAGTGATCCAAAACGAAGCAGGACGTGGAGCCGGGTTTTGTGGGTTGCGCAAGGGTGTCGAGGTGCAACTGTTCATGGAAACAACACCGACCGAAGCAAAGGCAACATTAGGCGGGCAACAACAGCTCTCATCACGGCCTGAGGAGGTCCTGGCAAAGCCAAAACATGGCCAAGGTGGAAGAGGAGGGTTGTCACAGAGGGGCAGCCCGACATGGACACCGTTGACAGACGGCGACTTGGCATCAGGTGGCCGCGGCGCAGCCACAACGGAGGACTTATATGAGGGAGAAGGTGGAGGACGGCAGGGCCGATGCTTGGCGGAGGAGGAGAGGACGGCGGTCCAGCGCCGCTAGTTTGGCCGATAGCCGACGAGGTTGCTGGCTAGCGTGGGGCGAGGCGGAGGAGGCATGAGGCCTCAGGCATGGGCGAGGGCGTGCGAAAGGAGCTTGAGGGCGCAGGCATCATGGTGCATGGATGTCGTCAGCGGATGACAGCGCGGTGCAAGGAGGGGTCGCGAGCGTCAGTGAAGAGGGCCAGGGCAGGACAACAGCTGGCCAAGGCGTCGGGCAGCCGCACCATGGGAGGCGGAGCTCCGCGGCAGGAGGAAGAAGGGCATGACATGGAGAGGAGGCTGCACGCTGGAGCGGGCGCACGGGGCCTGCTGGCTTCGGTCACCGGCAGTGGCAGCGGCGCCATGGGCAAGGCTGAGGTAGTGGAGGGAGGAAAGAGGCGTCGGAGAGACGTGGCAAGAGGCGGCGTGACGGCCGGAGGGTTTCATGGCCAGAGGAGGGGAGGAAAAGGCCCAACCGGTGGGTCTGGTTGGCGGCGAGGTGGCGTGACGAGGGGATCAAGCACGAGATCGGGCGAAATGCCCTGGCGGCGGCACTCTCTCTCTAGATCGACCAGGTGGGAGAGGGAAGAGGGGATCGAGAGGTTGCGCTAGGATTGTGGCACACAGAAAATGAGGCAGGGTTGGCGGCGCTGTCGGGAGGAAACGGAGGGGGGTCGAGGGGATCGATCAAGGTAGCTAGGGCTCGGGAGTGGAGGCGGCTGGGCTGGATGGTGAGATGGGCCGGTTGGATCCAGACGAGTCTGGCCTTGCTGGGTGTTTGATACTTGTGATCTGCGTTGGGTTTTCGGTGAAGAGGAACGGGTAATTGCAGCACAAAGCGGATAAGTATTTCCCTCAGTTATGAAACCAAGGTTTATCGAACCAATAGGAATATCAATCCTCAACCGTCTTCAGTGGCTGCACACAAATGAACAAACGACTTGCACCCAACGCGGGCAAGAGGGTTATCAACCCCCTTGATCTCGTTATTTGCAAGCAAATGAGTTGTGTAGATAATTGTTGATAAAACAAAAATAAATAAAAAGTAAATAAAGGCAGTGAGGTAATAATAGCGTTTGCAAATATATAAGTGAATAGACCGGGGGCCATAGTGTTCCCTAGCGGCATCTCTCATGTAGGCAGCATACGGTGGGTAACAAATTACTGTTGGGCAATTGATAGAAAAGCGGATAGTTATGCGATTTTCACGGCAATGATCATGTGTATATAGGCATCACGTCCGTAAGCAAATAGGCCGACTCCTGCCTGCACCTATTACTATTACTCCACTCATCGATCGCAATCCAGCATGCATCTAAAGTATTAAGTAAAACAGAGTAATGCTTGGAGAACGATGACATGATGTAGACAAAGTAAACTCAAACAATATGAATGAACCCCATCATTTTATCCTTAGTATCAACAACACAAATACACATCTTGTCCCTTATATTGTCACTGGGGTGTAGAACCTCGCCAGGTTGAACCTACCACAACGCACCACTCCCACCGATGAAATATCAATCTACTTGGCCAAAGCGCATCAATAGATCGGAGAGCATTACAAAGCCATAATGATCATGCACTTAAGAGATAATATAATTCAGAGGCATCTCAAATACTTTTCATGAATAATCTGAACATAAACCCACAATTCATCGGATCCCAACAAACACACCGCACAATAGGATTACACCGGATAGATCAAAGCAAAGATGCGATGACCATTGTATTGAAGATCATAAGAGAGAGAGAGAGAGATTTTCATCTAGGTACTAGCTATAGACCCGCATGTCTGTGGTGAACTACTCACACATCATGATGAGGGCAGCAAGGTTGATGAAGAGGCCCTCCGTGATCGATCCCCCCTCCGGTAGGGTGCCGGAACGGAGCTCCAGATGGCCTCGTGACGGAACAGAGACTCGCGGCGGCAGAAAAAGGGTTTCGGGGCTGCCTCCAGGGTTTTTAGGATATTAGAGAATTTATTGGCCGAAGAGGGACGTTGGGAGGCGTCTGAGGGGGCCACCACAGCGCGCCCTGATGTGTGGTGGGGCCCTCGTGCTTCTCGTGGCCTCCTTCCGAAGCTTCTAGGTCTTCATATAGTCCAGAAAAAATCATCAAAAAGTTTCATGGCAATTGGACTTCGTTTGGTATTGTAAACCTGAAAAGGCAAAAACATGCAGAAAACAGCAACTGGCACTGGCACTGGGTCAATAGGTTAGTGCTAAAAAATATTATAAATTGGTAAATAATGACCCAAAAGGTATCCTAGAATGATAATGTATCAGCATGGAACAATCAAAAATTATAGATACGTTGGAGACGTATCAAGCATCCCCAAGCTTAATTCCTACTCGTCCTCGAGTAGGTAAATGATAAAAACAGAATTTTTGATGTGACATGCTATCCACTATGTAATCTTATTCAGGTATGCTCATTGAGAAAAGATGAGTCAACATATATTAACATAGCAATATTCAAAGTGTAAGAAACAGAATTGTTTATTCTTAAAAGTATACGATTCTTAAGAAATGTTTACCTCCCCCCCCATTCATCTTATTGTATTAGCAAGGCATGACTCCATGTTCACCACATTAATACAAATGTTAAGCACCACGGTGTCCAAGTCAGGCAATTGGTTCGTACTTTTTCAATATGCATCAACTTTTTATTCTTCACGCAATACATGATCATGAGCCATTGGACATAGCATTTAGGTGGAATAGATGTCAATGCAAGGAGTAGGGATTGCCATGCAAATGATGCAATAGATCTATAAGTGTATGAAAGCTCAAATGAAGCTAAGTGGGGTGTACATCCAACTTGCTTGCTCATGAAGACCTCGGACATTTAAGGAAGCTCGTCGTAGGAATATACAAGCCAAGTTTGTAGTAATGAATAGGTAATTCCTACTAGCATATGAAAGTGATATATCATGAGACTCTCTACATGAGGAACATGGTGCCACTTTGAGGGACAAGTGTGCTAAAAGATAGTAGCAAAGTCCCTTCTCTCATTTTCTCTCATTTTTTTTGAATGGATGGTGGGCTCATTTGGCCACCCCCATCTTTATTTTCGTACGGAGTCTCATCTCAACTTATGGGAGAATCATCGTCTCCATCATTCTTTCCTCACTGGGACGATGCTCTAATAATGATGATCATCACACTTTTATTTACTTACAACTCAATATGGAGAACTGATATGAAGATATGACTCTGTATGAATGCCTCTGGCAGTGTACCAGGATGTGCAATGATCTAGCGTGACATGTATCAAAAACATTATGAAGGTGGCTTTGCCACAAATACTATGTCAGCTCTATATGATCATGCAAAGCAATATCACGATGAACAAACTAGTCATGTGAAGTGATGATGGAATTTGCATGGCAATATATCCCGGAATGGCTATGGAAATGCCATGATAGGTAGGTATGGTGGCTGTTTTGAGGAAGATATAATAAGTCTTATGTGCAACAGAGCGTATCATGTCACGGGGTTTGGATGCACCGACGAAAGTTGCATCGATCCTCGAGGTGAGAACGGGCTATGCACGGTACCAAAGAGGCTAACAAATTATGAAAATTTGAGGTTGCGTATGTCCATGGTTTCACGTTAGTCATAAAGAACTCATATACTTATTGCAAAGTTTTATTAGTTTATCATAAATCAAAGTACTAATCGCACATCCTAAGGGAAGAGGTTGGTAGGAGTTAACCATCGCGCGCTTCCGACCCGAAACAACACTAGGATTTCAACGAGGAATAGAAATGCTCACACATCATCACCATGCCTCTTTAATTTTTAGATGAACAAAAAGGTCAACCCCTCTTAATATCGACACTTCTATGGTTTAACCATTATGAACTCACATATATTTCATATTACTACATCAATATCATTAACCCACAATTTCTTTATATGTGCTACATGATGGTTTTGATTATCACTCATTGAATACCTAATATTTTTGGACTATCTTTATGACCTATCCAAATTACCGTCACTATTTATTAACTCTCAAAAAAATATAAGTGAAGAGCAAGAGTGAAATCATTTCTTTAAAATCTACACGCCACCATGCTCAAAAAGACATAAGTGAAGTGCTAGAGCAACTGCTAAGCTCAAAAGATATAAGTGAAGCACATAGAGTATTCTAACAAATTATGATGAAGGTGTCTCTCTCTTAAATAGGTGTGTCCAGCTAAAAATTATTGTGGCAAACTGAAACTAGAAGTAAACTAAAGCAAATGACACTCCAAGCAAAACTCATATCATGTGACGAATAAAAATATAGCTTCAAGTGACATACCGATGGATTTGAGACGAAAGAGGGGATGCCTTCCGGGGCATCCCCAAGCTTAGACGCTTGAGTCTCCTTTAAAATATTACCTTGGGGTGCCTTGGGCATCCCCAAGCTTAGCCTCTTGCTACTCCTTATTCCTTCGTCCATCAAGATAACACCCAAAACTTGAAAACTTCAATCACACAAAACTCAACAAAACCTCGTGAGATCCGTTAGTATAAGAAACATATTGCATACTTTAAGTACTGTTATAAATTGATTCAAATTTCACAAATGCATAATAGGTACTGTATTCTAACTTCTCCATGGATTATACCCCCGATACAATCCATAGCGTAATCAAAATAAGCAACTATGCAAGCAAAAAAAATCTGTTTAAAACAGAACAGTCTATAGCAATCTGTAGAGAACCTATACTTCTGTAACTCTAAAAATTCAGAAAAATTAGGACAACCTTGAAAATTTGTATAGCAACACTGTGTAAAAATTTAGATCATTATCACGCTCCAACAAAAAATGAAAATTCATGTATTGGAGTCAAAAGTTTCTATTTTCTTTCAGCATCCATTCTACTCATCTTGTGAGTCATCCCAAAGGCTTTACTTGGCACAAACACTAATTTAAACACAAAAACATAATCATTACAGAGGCAATAATCATGCAATTAAAAATAAACAGAAATAAATGACAACTATTGGGTTCTCTCCCCACAAGCTCTTTCTTTATAGCCATCAAGATAGGCTTAGGATAATAATGATGCTCACATAAAAGACAAGAGTTAAAGCACAAAGAGAGCATCATATAGCATGTGACAAACTCATTTAAGTCTAACATACTTCCTATGCATAGGCATTTTATAAGCAAACAAATTATCAAGACAAGAAGTATCTAACATATGCAAGTAGGAAGAATGAAGCATTAACAATTTGAACATCAAGAGAGGTAATTGAACATGAAAATTCCTATAACCATATTTGCATCTCTCATAATAATTATTATTACATGTAGGATCATAGTCAAACTCAACAATATAACTATCATGTAAAATATTCTCTCCATGATCCACATGCACAAAAGTTTATAATCTTCCAAAATAGTGGGATCATCATTAACTAAAGTCATGATCTCACCAACCTCACTCTCAATATTATTGCAAACATTATTATACACGACATATTCATCATGAGGCTTAAATAAATTTTTAAGATCAAAAGAAACATCAGCACCCCAATCATGATCATTGCAATAAGTGGTGGTCATAACAAAATTATCGTCCCCAAGCTTATAGCTTTGCATATCACTAGCACAATTTCATTAGTAAAATTTATAGTAACATCATTGCAATCATGCTTTTTGGGTGCAGTAGCAATAATTTCCTTTTCAACATAAGGAACTATAGCAAGTTCATCTCCATAAGCGTCATCGATATTGGCATCGTGGACATAAGAATACAAGCATCATGTTCATCAAGAGGGGATTTTTCAATATTATCAATGGAATCATAGTTTTGTTCCAACGCAGTGGACATTCTCTCAATAAATTCTTTAGTGTAAGCATTAGAAGTATAGTTTTCATAGCAATATTTAAGTATGGCAAAATTTTCAGATTTGTAAAAAGTAGCATCATACTTTTCAATCAAAGTAGCAATTTCATAAGCACCCTTAAAAGCAACAAATTCTTCAATTTGTTCAACAACATAATAACAATAGGCATCCTTTGCATAAGAAGATAATATTTCATTATCATTAAACACACATTGATAGGGAAGGTGTTTCTTAGGGTTCTCAGAGCAACAAGTAGAATCATAAATTTTACATAGACTCCAAGCATAACACATCAAACATTTTATTTGATGGCATAAAAGTTTCCCCTTTTGAGAGAACCGGTGACACACAAAATAAGCATGCTCGTCTAATGATTTCCCCTCAACAAAGCTAGATGGGGTTTCCGCATGAGCACAAATGGACCGAAGATGACCCAAGTAGAGAACTTTATGTGGATCCATAAGTCTTTAAATTTTTGCTTTAAACTTTCTGTTTGTTTTTCATAAAGATAAAGACAACATAGCTAGGCAAGTGAGCAAGGTAACAAGCAAAACAAGCAAACTAGTAAAGTAAATATTTTTGTATTTTTGATTTTTATGAGACAAACTACATATAAGAGCAAATAAAAATAAGAGCAAGTGAATGAAAATTTGTGTGAAGTTACTTGGTAGTTGCTGATGATATTCCCCGGCAACGGTGCCAGAAATCCTTCCTGATACTTGTGATCTGCGTTGGGTTTGCCGTGAAGAGGAACAAGTAATTGCAGCACAAAGAGGATAAGTATTTCCCTCAGTTATGAAACCTAGGTTTATCAAACCAATGGGAATATCAATCCTCAACCATCTTCAGCGGCTGCACACAAATGAACAAACGACTTGCACCCAACGCGGGCAAGAGGGTTGTCAATCCCCTTGATCTCATTATTTGCAAACAAATGAGTTGTATAGATAATTGTTGATAAAAGCAAAATAAATAAAAAGTAAATAAAGTCAGCGAGGTAATAATAGCGTTTGCAAATATATAAGTGAATATACCCGGGGGCCATAGTGTTCCCAAGCGGCATCTCTTATGTAGGCAGCATACGGTGGGTAACAAATTACTGTTAGGCAATTTATAGAAAAGCGGATAGTTATGCGATTTTCACGGCAATGATCATGCGTATATAGGCATCACGTCCATAAGCAAATAGGCCGACTCCTTCCTGCACCTATTACTATTACTCCACTCATCGACCGCTATCCAGCATGCATCTAGAGTATTAAGTAAAACAGAGTAATGCTTGGAGAACGATGACATGATGTAGACAAAGTAAACTCAAACAATATGAATGAACCCAATCGTTTTATCCTTAGTAGCAACAACACAACGACGCATCTTGTCCCCTACTTTGTCACTGGGATGTAGAAACTCGCCAGGTTGAACCTACCACAACGCACCACCCCCACCAATGAAATATCAATCTACTTGGCCAAAGCACATCAATAGATCGGAGAGCATTACGAAGCCATAATGATCATGCACTTAAGAGATAATATAATTCAGAGGCATCTCAAATACTTTTCATGAATAATCTGAACATAAACCCACAATTCATCGGATCCCAACAAACACACCGCACAATAGGATTACATCGAATAGATCGAAGCGAAGATGCGATTATCATAAGAGAGAGAGATTGACATCTAGGTACTAGCTATGGACCCGTAGGTCTGTGGTGAAATAATCACACATCATGATGAGGGCAACAAGGTTGATGAAGAGGCCCTCCGTGATCGATCCCCCCTCCGGTAGGGTGCCGGAACGGAGCTCCAGATGGCCTCGTGACAGAACAGAGACTTGCGGCGGCGGAAAAAGGGTTTCGGGACTGCCCCCAGGGATTTTAGGATATTAGAGAATTTATAGGCCGAAGAGGGACGTCGGGAGGCGGCTTAGGGGGCCACCACATATCCGAGCGTGCCCCCCCAGGGCGCGCCCTGATGTGTGGTGGGGCCCTCGTGCACCTCCTGGCCTCCTTCTGAAGCTTCTAGGTCTTCATCTGGTCCAGAAATAATCATCAAACAGTTTCGTGACAATTGGACTTTACTTGGTATTGTAAACCTGAAAAGGAAAAAACATGCAGAAAACAACAACTGGCACTGGGCACTGGGTCAATAGGTTAGTGCTCAAAAATATTATATATTGGTAAATAATGACCCAGAAAGTATCCTAGAATGGTAATTTATCAGCATGGAACAATAAAAAAATATAGATACGTTGGAGACATATCAGTGTTCTCTCTCTCTCTCTCTTCCTTCTCAAATCTTCTCTAATTAAAGAAATTATCAAAGAAAGAAAAGGAGAGAAAAGAAGGGATTAGAGAAGGAATTTGGGCATGGGGGTAATTTTCCTAGACTCACAAACATGAGTTGATCAAGGAAAATAGAAATAGGCACAAGTGTGAAGTTGAATTCAGAATCATTTGAATTAAATTCAAATGGGTTTGAATAGGAGGTGGGTGCTAAGAAGGTCCCAATGGTTGAGAATTTTGGTAGAGCTTGGGAAAGTGATGAAACAATTTATGGGCAAAGTTTTAAGGCAAGAATTGAGATAGAGAAGGCATGGAGTTTATTTTGCAAGTGTATTATGGTTAATTCTAATTAATGAGAGAAATCACCGTATGAATTCCCTCAATTTAAATGGATCAAATATCCGTAAAATTTATTTATTTATTTGAGTTGCAAAATTAATGACATGATGGAATGATCGAATGCAAAAAATGAAATAGAGCAAGCAATATAATAAACATGGACAAAATCGGTCTCGGGGTGTTACACTTAGTGCTTGCTGCAGCTTCACCACTTAACCATACCTCACCCATTAACCTTTGCTAGTCTTGATACCCTTGGAAATGAGATTGCTGAGCCTCGTGGCTCACAAATTACCACAACAACACTTGCAGGTACAGGTAAAGCGATGCTTTGACGTGAGAGTGGTGATTGTTCTATTTGGAGTTTCTCCTTCTTCGTAGATCAAAGGATGAGTTCTAGGCCGACAGCCTGGGATAGCAGGGTGGATGTCATCTCTTTTTCGTTTGTGTTTCATCCGTAGTCGGATTCTGTTCTTCAGTATGCTGATTGATTGTATTGTTGTATTGATGTATTCATGTTGTAGCTTGTGCCGTGTGTAAGCCAAATCTTGTATACTCTTCTCTTCAGTACATGTACTTGTGACGATATCCAGCTTGCAAAAGCGTCTCCCATATGCGTTTCTATCCGTGTTGAGACTTTCTAATTTCCGGAAGGGTAGGACCGCATATTGGGTGTGACAAGTTGGTATCAGAGCAGTACCGACCTGGGAGCCCCCTTGATTGATCGAAGTTGGCCGTTGCTGAGTCTAGAAGAAAAAATATTTTGAGTCTAGTTATATATCGGAGAGTAGGAATTCCTTTTACTTCTCTTCACTTCGTCGCTCTAGTGAGCAATTCTAATGTAGGAATTTTAATTCTAGCCCTCTTCTCACTCAATTTTTTTCACGATCACGCGGGTATTTTGTAACCTCTATGATGTTGGTGTGGCCGGAACTCTGTTCTTGGTGCCTCCCGTACGTATGGATTGGACCCGGGGAGTTGAGCTCCAGGGGCTTCTCGACACATCGTTTTCGTTCAGTTTCCTTAGTATCTCAGGATGAGGATGTTCGAAATTGCTTCAATACTATTTGTCGTGAGAGGAGTTTGGCGTCACCCATTACCGGGGAAAGCGTCCAGATGTACTGCCATATTTAGTATTGTTGTGATTACAAGGGTCTGAGGTAGATAAGTTTCCGAGATCTTTGGTTATGTGTTGACGGATGTGATACATTTGGAGCATAGTATCTTGTTAGGAGTTGTGTGAGGTTTTGCTCCTTGTATCCGTTGGACTAGATTGCATAACCGGAAAATTTCATAAGTTCTTAGGTGGGAATTCATGTAGTTACCTAGGCTATCTTTCCAACAGATGCATGATGTGAGGTTGGGGTTCGACATCTAGTGGTTCATTTGTTCACGGTCTTTCTTACATAGGATAGTCTCGGTATGCTTCATGAAGCCTTGTAGTTCGCTACGCCCAGGGAGAATATTCGAGCATCATTTCAATATGACAATCCAATGTACGATCGAGCCCGTACGAGCCTTACCATGAAAATATCAAACGAAATCTCTGTCATATATTTGTTTCCAGTTTAATCCGCAAGCCTCATCATTGTTTTGTTGGAGTATGGTAATTCCAGTTGCTTCGATGTCAAGTGTTGATTTCATACCTTTTCTAAGCCGTGTTTTCATATTCCTATGTGAGTGCAAATCCTTTTGATCAATCGGAATTGTCATGTCAAATACCTTCCCATCTGTAGTGCTTCTCTTTAAGTGAACGCAATCGTATTTCAATATTGCAAGATCTATTCTCATATTTCCTTTCCGGAGTTCTTTCACCTGTCCTAAGTTGTCTTCTTCTTTTGCCCACCCTCCCACCCTTTTTCTTCGGAGCCAGACATCTTGAATCAAGTGTCTTTTCTATTCATATGATGCTTCCATTGTCTTTTCTTCCATATTGTATCAGGTGATTCATTGTGAAGAGGTTCATGTGCTAAGCTCATCATTTTTCGTTCTCGTTTTCTTCCCCGGTGAATTCAATTCAAGTTTTCGATGTCATCATATCCTTTTCATTCGTTAAATCCTTTTCTAGTCAGAAGTTCTTATCCATGCCTCTCTTGTTTATTCACATCTATCTATTCTATCCGGAGTGGCAAGATATCTCAGAAGATTCGTGTATCCGTTCAAAATTTGGAGGTTCTCAACCTCATCAAGTTTTCATTTGTACCGGTGCAATCTCTCTTTTTAAGCAACTGTTTCAACGGTGTTTCTTTTTAGTGGGCCCATAACCACAGGTTTTTCCCAGGATTTTACCTGCCTCTTTTAATCTTTTCCGGAGATCTCAAGTTCTTTCAAATATGACATAAGAATGAGTCCCATCCGTCATATTCCTCTCCAAGATCGCTTCCAATGATTTTCAGCGTTGTCTCAATTTCCTTATTCATTTTCTGGAGTATCTCAGTAATTATTGGTGGTGTTTCTCATCGTCATTCTCAGCTTGGAAGACTAAAGGATGATTTCTTTTAAATATTTATTGGTTCTCATGAAATATTTGTGTTTCAAGGTTGATTTTGTCATCTTAAATCCTTTTCAATCATGAGAAATTCCTTCCATATCTATCCAGAGCATTTGAGAGTTGTTTTCATTTCTCGATCCTCCGAAGGCCTTCATTTCATATCTTTCAGCTTTCGTTCTCAAATTCTTCTCAACACATGTCTCTTTGTTCATCCAATATTTCTATCGTTTTTATCTAAATTCTTATCGGTGCCTTGTTTAAATTCTCTGCTAGGCGGATCGTGATCCCTTCATTCTCATGTATCCCAATTCATTCAAAATATCCTCATTCGTTTCAAATTCTTACCGGTGTTGTGTTGAAGTCTTGTTCAAGTTTGTGTTATCTCTCTTCAATCGTTTGCAAGAAGAATAAGTACTATGTAAAATACGTTGCTTGTCAACAATTTAAATTGATGAAGGATAAGCATAATATAATTCTTATTCTTCTTTCTTCAAACTGATTGGATTCCTTCTTCCAGAGTTGTTCATGATATCAAATTCTCTTTTCTAAGTTGTTAATCTTTTCTTTACCAGAGTTCCAAGGTTTCTTAGCTATCTCGTCGTGAAGCTCCATCTAAATCTTTGCAAGGCTTAAATCTTGTTCTTTCTAAACCTTCAATTCTTTTCGTTCATCCCCTTCCAAGGGGTTCTTCATGGTGGTTCGCTAAGAATCCAATTCTTTCTTGAACTGTTCTTCAAGATTCTTGTTGAAGGAGCTCTAGTATTCTTTGTTTTGCATTTCGAAGTGCGATTCATTCTACCTTATCGTTTGAGGTGTGTTATAGCATTCTTGAATCACGAGGAGTCTCGAAGATAATTTGTTGCAAGAATGATATATTTAAACCCATTTGTCTTCCTTGGAGCTATCTTGGATTGGATTTCACCTAAAGCATTTCCTAAGGATTGTTGCTACTTGCAGTGTTTATCATGATCCAAGTTCTCAAGGTATCCTATTGGTGAAAGGAATTTCACATATCTTGTTGCTCCCAAGCAATCTTTGTTTTCCGTTAGTGGCCGGTTGTCACCTCATAATTTTGAGATGTTTCCCATAAGCCCACAACAAGCATATTCTTTTTGTTGTTCATGTTCCAACAACTCCGTTCAATCCTTCTTGTACTGATGCTTTTCAAATTCAATTGTGGTAGAAGTGGTCATTTTGTTCTCTGTTCTTTTGTTTCCAATGATCGAGCTTCTATTCTTTTGTTCCGGAGGCATTGTGATGTTTGTCTCTTAAAGCCATCATCTCATTTTGTCAAGATCATGTTCATTTCCTTGCTTATCCATTCAACCGGAGTGTTGTGAAATCTTTTGAGTTCTTTCCATCTTATCAGGTCTTGCCTCTCTTTTCTACCGGAGTGCTGCCCATATTCTTTCTCTCTCGTTCCTTATCTATCTCGTTACAATCGGAATGGTTTCAAATTCTTGCTTGTTTCTCGTGACATTATCTATCTCTTTGCAACCTCCAAGATTCGTTGGTTTCACTCGTTTGTCAAAGAAGCAACATAGTTTTACCTCTTCCTTTCCTCTTCCTCTTCTTATTCTAAGATCTCGGGTCGAGATCTCTTGTAAGTGGAGGAGAGTTGTAATACCCCGAGACCGACCCTCCAGATGATTCCCGTTTTATTTCGAGTTTTGCCGTGTGATTTATTTGGTTGTCGCATTCATCGTCGCATCATTCGCATCATTAGCATTGCATCGACACTTCGTCGCTATCATTTTTCAAAACTTGCATCCGTTCGTAGTTGCCGGTTCTTCCCATTCACATCGCTGACCATTTCTAGACCAAACACACTCGCACGCACCCGCGACATCGTAAATTATTGTTTTTAAAAGTGTGTATAAAACGTCCTTGTAACGGGTTGAAATTTGGCGTGCGGTCTTAATATATTGTATGTAGACCGTCTGCCAAATTCGCATTTGGAGCTCGTTTGATACCCGAACCATTAAACATATAGCGGCACTATAGCCGGTCAAATTCGTATATATTTTTGGTTTATAAAAACTGTATCACGGGCCGCAAACACCCTTCTCATCTCAACCCAACCAACCTACACAGCCCAGCTAGCCCCTCCTCCATTTTGTGTCGTCCGATCATGATCCTATGGTTTGAAAACGAAGGAAACCCCCTAACCCTAAACCCTGCCTATTTAGCAGCTTCCCCATGCCTTTTTAGAACCCTAACCCTAGCCTTCCTCGATTTCCACACCACACCAACAGCCATCCGCCACCTCTCTCTCTCCCTGTCTCCCACCTCCATCCGCAAAGCCCGCCGAAGCCCATCCAGGGTCCGCCTGGGCCCAACCACTATCGCCCGTAACTCCCTCCCTCGATCACGATCTGGATCAGGAGGGGAGCCCGAGCTCCTTTGCCTCCGGCCGCCAAGGGCCCTCCTCGTGTCGCCCGCTAGCTAGGTCACCGGAGGACCGCTGCGTCAAAGATGAGCGCCGCTTCTCTTTCCTTCCCTTCTCCCTGTCTCCCTCGATCTCATCTTCTCTCTCTCTCTGCCCCGTTCATGAACAGGACCTCTCAACCATGGTCACCGATGTCCCGCATGTTGCCGTTTCGCGCCAGATCCACCATAGGAATGGACGGATCTTGCCGTCCCCCTTTTGTTCCTGGCCACCCCCGTCGTCCCCGCGCCACCGAACCTCCTCTCCAAGCCGCACCGCAGCCATAAATGTGCCTATTGCCCTGCTCCTTCCCCTGGAAGGATGAAAGGACGTGGATGTCGCATAGAGGGGGGGGGGGTGAATAGGCGCTTTAAAATAATTACGGTTTAGGCTTGAACTAATGTGGAATTAAATTAGCGTTTAATTAGTCAAGCACAAAACCTAAAACAACTAGGCTCACCTATGTGCACCAACAACTTATGCTACGCAAGGTAAACAACTAAGTGATAGCAAGATATATAGCAACAAACAATATGGCTATCACAAAGTAAAGTGCATAAGTAAAGGGATCGGGTAAGAGATAACCGAGGCACGAGGAGACGATGATGTATCCCGAAGTTCACACCCTTGCGGATGCTAATCTCCGTTCGGAGCGGTGTGGAGGCACAATGCTCCCAAAGAAGCCACTAGGGCCACCGTAATCTCCTCACGCCCTCGCACAATGCAAGATGTCGTGATTCCACTAAGGGACCCTTGAGGGCGGTCACCGAACCCGTACAAATGGCAACCCTTGGGGGCGGCCACCGGTACCCATACACTTTGGCAACCCTTGGGGGCGGTTCACCAGTACCCGTACAAATTGCTCGGGGCAATCTCCACAACCTAATTGGAGACCCCGACGCTTGCCCGGAGCTTTACACCACAATGATTGAGCTCCGAGACACCACCAACCGTCTAGGGCGCCAAGGCACCCAAGAGGAACAAGCTCTAGGGTGCTCAAACACCCAAGAGTAATAAGCGTCTCAAACTTCACTTCCACGTATCACCGTGGAGAACTCAAACCTATGCACCAAATGCAATGGCAAGGGCACACGGAGTGCCCAAGTCCTTCTCTCCCAAATCCCACCACAACAACAAATGTTATGGAGGAAATGAGAGGAAGAACGAAGAAGAACACGAAGAACTCCAAGATCTAGATCCAAGGGGTTCCCCTCACTTAGAGGAGAAAGTGATTGGTGGAAATGTGGATCAAGATCTCCTCTCTCTTTTCTCTCAAGAACTAGCAAGAATCATTGGAGGGATTGAGAGTTAGCAAGCTCGAAGAAGGTCAACAATGGGGGGCAAACTCGAGCTGAAAGGTTAGGGAGCAATGGGGAAGAAGACCCCCTTTTATAGGGCCCCCCAAATCCAACTGTTATGTGCACAAGTCGTGCACAAGCGGTACTACCGCTCGGCTGAGCAGTACTACCGCTCGGCTGAGCGGTACTACCGCTTTGCACGGTAGTTCCAAGAAAAGCATGCAAAACAGCAGAAAACTCGAGGCGGTAGTTCCGCCGGAGCGGTACTACCGCCCTACCCAGCGGTACTTCCGCTGGGATGCAGTAAGACGCCAGACCCCAGAAATAAGCGGTAGTAGCAGCGGTACTAGAGAGCGGTAGTACCGCGCGGGCGGTACTACTGCCCTACTACCGTCCACCACTATCGTCCAGAAAGCCACCCTGACCAGAGAACAAAATATAAGCGGAAGTAGAGCGGTAGTACATAGCGGAAGTACCGCCCAAGCGGTACTACCGTGGTACCGAGCGGTACTACCGCCTGTTCAGAGAAAAACAACTCTGGCACTAAAACTGCCATAACTTTCGCATACGAGCTCCGAATTGAGCAAACTCAAGCTTGTTGGATTCAGGGCGACAAGAGCTATCCAACAGCGACAATGATATAGAGATGAATAATGCCAATGATATAGAGATGTGAAACCTCTATCAATGAAGAACCGGTAAAAACTCCAACATCGAAAACATCATAGAAGATGCATATGGACTCCGTTTTCGATGAACTCGAGCTTGTCATGAAGATGACCATAAGCTCTAAAACCCACAACGAGAAAAACCAACCAAGAACCAAGAAAGATGATGATGCCAAGAATGCAATGGTTTGAGCTCTCAACGAACGATACGATCAAGCTACTCACTTGAGAGCCCCCTTGATAGTACGGCTATCGATCCTATAACCCGGTCTCCCAACTACCACCATGAGACCGATAAAATAGAAAACCCTATCAAGGTCAAACCTTTGCCTTGCGCATAGTCCACTTGAGCTAGATGATGACGATCTTGTCCTTCTCAAGATGGACCACCTTTCTTGATTGCGTTGGCTCGATGAAGACTAGTTGATTGCTCCCCCATACTCCACTATGGGTGAGCCACTCTTTGGCACATCTTCACAAGTCCATTGTCACCACAATGGATGGCAAGCTTCAAGGATGATCTCTCCATGATGCTTCACTTGAACTTGCACACCGCAACCTTGATGACGATCACCACTTGATGTCATCCTCCATGGGTTGTATGAGATCTTCCCCTTGACGCAAGCCCATGGAAATATACCTAACCCCACAACGAACTCTCACGTAGACCATGGGTTAGTACACAAAGCGTAATGGACAATGCTTACCATACCATGGGATCACGTGATCCCACTTGGTACATCTTCTACGCTTTGTGTGTTGATCAACTTGAATCATTCTTTGCCTTAATCTTGATCAACCTTGTGTCTTCTCTTCTCTCTTCACAAAGATGATGTCTTGAAGGTAAACATGAATGTTCACACAATCTTCTTCTTCAAGACATGCATGCAATGAGATCAACTTTCACATGACCAATCTTTGGATAAAACCTTACATATCACCTTGGTCACCATATAAACTCCTTGAAACCAACACATGTACTTCAAGAAGTGCCTATGGACAAATCCTTCGAATATAAATCAAGGCAACCATTAGTCCATAGGGATTGTCATCAATTACCAAAACCACACATGGATAAATGTGCTCTTACAAAGGAGAAGACGACCAGAGCGCACGTCCCGCTCATTCCAGCGACCGCGCACAGGCCGTGCATGCCAGCGCCGAGGCCCAGCGCTCCTCTTCCAGCCTCGCCCATAGACCGCGGCCAGCGCCCTCCAGCCCAGCTCGCCCGTGCCAGCTCTACCGGCCCGCAGCCACGCCAAGCCCAACCGGCCAAAGATCCCTCTGTGAGTATCTGCAGCTTATCCCTCACCACGTGCCTCGTTTGCTATGTTGCGCTTAGTTTCAGATCTGGGCTAGATTCCAGATTCGGCCCAGTTATAGTTTTTTCTGCCTCTACGAATTTCAACATTTTCCACTGAATTGCATATTTACACAAAATGCCCTGATTTTAAAATGTAAATAATTCATAAACCATGCATCGCATTAAAACAATTTATATATGTAAAATGTTCGGAATTATGTGTAGATTAATAATATCCAACTTTCATCCATGATAAAATGTTTAAAATTGTTGTTTGCATCATTTCATAAATGCCATGCTAAAACGGTTTATTGCATATTTAATTAACGGTAGCTCCGAATTAATTGAACTTTATATGTAACTTGACTACAAAAACGTGTATAATAACATGTTGGCATTACATTTCCTGTTTCACAACAATAAAATTGCGATTAGAGCAGTACAGTAGAAAATTCGAAAATTACATATGGGGACTTTCCGGAATTGTTACTCGTTGTTCCGACCTCATTTAAACTTGCCTAAGTATTTAGTCTACTTGTGCTTCACCTCTTGCCATGTTTAACAACATTTAATCTTGTCATGTAATTAAACTTGAGTGAACCAAATATTTGAACCTGGAGTTTCGTCAATACGTAACCCGTTGCATACTGAACTTCACGTAACGTGTAGTAGTTGATTTTTGTGCTTTGCCATGCCTTGCATATTTAAACTTGACATGCATCATCCTTGTTTGTGCATCATGTCACGTATATGTTGTGGTGTTTACCATGTCATTTGTTTGTTTCCGGAATCCTTCTTCTTGATAGAGTTCCGAAAGCATTTCGGAGTGTGAGGATTCGTTCGACTACGTTGGTTTTGTCTTCTTCACGGATTCGTTCTTCTTCCAAGCGGGATCTCAGGCAAGATGATCATTTCCCTGGATACCACTACTATCATTGCCAATGCTAGTTGTCTCATTTCTATCGCTATGAATCGCTACCACCACTTGTTTGTCAAGCCTCCCAAAATACCATGATAAGGCTCTAACCCTTCACATCCTAGCAAACGGTTGTTTGGCTATGTTACCGCTTGCTCAGCCCTTCTTATAGCGTTGCTAGTTGCAGGTGCAGGTTGTTCCATGTGATAAAATGGATATCTTTGGGATATCACAATATTCTTGCTATTTAATTTAATGCACCTATACACTTGGTAAAAGGTGGAAGGCTTGGCCTTTAGCTCGGTGATTTGTTCCAGCTTTGCCACCCTAGTTTCCGTTTACCGTTCTTATGTTCCATATTGAGCGCTCCTAACGGGCTCGGGGTTGTTATGGGGACCCCATTGATTATTTGTTTTGGGATAAGACTCTTCCGGCTAGGCCCAACATTGGTACAATATTTTCCCAATATAATAATACGAAACACCTTTATTAACGCATAGGGAGTTAGCGATACCTGCAGATTAATTCAACATAATATAGGGGGGCCAGTGCTGATGATGTTCGTCCCAAACGGGCAGGCTGCAGGGCCGCCGTGGGGAAACACGTGGTTTTGTTTTACTCGTAGGCTTTCCCATACGGCCGTGTCCTAAGAACGAGATACGCGGCTCTTATAGGGTTTGTCGACACGTCGGGCGGTCTTGCTGGATTTGTTTTACTCTTCTCGAACGTCTTGTGCACCGGGATTCCAAGGATACTTTGGTCTATCTCGAGGTTGAGGTTTTCCAACGCAGCTTGTGGTTAGTTTGTGATGGATGAGTTGGAGCACCCCTGCAGGGTTAAATCTTTTAGAGAGTCATGCCCATGGTTATGTGGCAACTTGGAAATTGTTAACATCCGGTTATAGCAAAGTTGAAGCAAACTCAAAATAAATACACCAGCCGTGTGTGTAACCATGGCCGTCTCTTCTTGTGAGGTTTGAACCAAGAAGGGAACACGGTGGGGTTATCATTACTAGTTCATGTCCGATTAGGCATAGATCACTCTTCTTATTATTGTACTCGTAAGTTAGCCACATATCAGATGCTTAGTGCTTGCAGTAGCCTCACCACTTAACCATACCTCACCGTTAAGCTTTGCTAGTCTTGATACCCTTGGAAATGAGATTGCTGAGTCTTCATGTCTCACAGATTACTACAACAACAGTTGCAGGTACAGGTAAAGTGATGCTTTGATGTGAGAGCGATGATTGTTCTATTTGGAGTTTCTTCTTCTTCGTCGTCGATCATAGGATGGGCTCCAGATCGGTAGCCTGGGATAGCGGGGTGGACGTCGTCTCTTTTTCGTTTTTGTTTCATCCGTAGTCGGATCCTGCTCTTCTGTATGATGATTGATTGTATTGTTGTATTGATGTATTCATGTTGTAGCTTGTGGTGAGTGTAAGTCAAATTTGTATCGTCTTCTCATCGGTACATGTACTTGTGATGATATCCACCTTGCAAAAGCGCCTCTGATATGTGCTTCTATCCCTGTTGAAACTTTCCAGTTTCCGCGAGGATAGGACCGCATATTGGGCGTGACAACACGTGCATATGAGTTTTTCTCTGAATTGCGTATTACAGGATGATAGCAGTTATAGCATACAATATAAACTCTTAATTATGAATATGGAAATATAATAATACAATAGTATTGCCTCTAGGGCATATTTCCAACAGACAAGTGGAGCAAGCTAACGTGAGGTTGGGGTGAGGAGGAAGAAGAGCACCCGTGTTTTCTTGGGGGTGGTGGGGGTGCGGTGGGGAGCACCTCTCTTTAAGTTTTTTTCTTTTTTGAGACAATCTCTTTAAGTAAATATAGTATGGCCTTCTGAATAGATTTTATTAATTAGGAGACACTCTACCACTGCACAGAAAAACAATACAATTACTAGTACAGTGGAGACACTACCGCTTATGGCTCCTCCTCGGTCATCGAAACAGCTCCCGCTACTGAATGCCATTTTACTTTGGTTCACCGTCATGCGGGCCATGCAGCGTACATGCCCAAATGGTATCCACCAAATTAGAAGGCGGTTTACAGGCGGAGAGTCACCCTGGTCATAGCGCGACAGTAATGAGCCATCATATCACAAAACCCCACCTCCCTACAGTAAGTTGGACGGACGAAGCAACCGTCATTTCACTCTTCGCTAAATCCGCTTCTCCCTCATCTTCAAGAAATCCATCACTCACTTCGGCCATTGTTCTTCGCTACCAACGAAGGGAAGGTGAGCGCATCCGTGATGTTGGTATATTTTCTTTCAAAAAAAATATCTTTCGTGAAGCAGTAACCAATCCTCACTCCCTTTTTTGTTTCACTGTCATTGCAATTGTGTTTCCTTTTGGTTGTCCTCTATTTGTCAGTTTTGTGATGGATCACGAAGAACCGGGTAAAGATCTGCCGATGTTGGAGCAGACGCGGGAGGCTGATCCCCAGGAGACAGAGAGCTCCAAGAAGATGAAGACCACCATCGAGCCGACCCCAGATACGCTCATGGCTACTACTGAGATGGTCAACACAACATTTGAGGTTATAGCCCCCACGGCCATGCATGAGCAGTTTTCCGCCGGCAAGATGGACCCCTTCGAGGATGTCTCCTCCCCCAAGTGAGCTGCCCAAGGTGATTTTCTTCTTCAGCGATCTTGATTGTGGCTTTTGATCTATATTCTTGGGTTTTTACTCGCGTAGTATGTGGTGATAAATAATGAAGATTTATTAGTTCCGATGCCATGCTACCTTCTCTGTCATGCATAGTACATTGGAAAATAATTCAGAATCTGTTTTTGTTTCAATTAGAGCCCTGATGCGGATAAGGATTGTGTAGTTGTACATGTCACTCGCTATGAGGTGGATAACCTGAATATACACACTGGGAAAACAAAGTTCTTTTACTGTTCGATTCTGAAAGCCATTTGCACTTATACCAAAGACAAAACGTATTCCAGCCATGTTGTGGTGAGGCATGTTGTTCAGGGAGTACTAAGGCACAACAAGTTCAAAGCTACTCCTTCGTTTGTGAGGCATAATGTTCTTGTCAAGCTTATGAATGAAGATGATGTGGCAAGCCTCAACAAACATGTTTATGAGTGGAACGACCACAAGGTTTTCTTCAACAAGGTGGACTAGATTGAGCTGCTATCGGACGTCTTCGATGATGTTCATGGCAAGGTCCGTCTTGTGGCCATCCCCAAATAGATCGATGGCAGCAATAGTTGGCCCAACTAGTGTTTCAAAGTAGTTTGGATTATGTTTAATTTCCCGAACCTTGTGTATTATCGATCCCTCTTGGGGTAGTACTTTGTTTGAACCCCTCTATGGGAACTACTGCTACTTTTGTACGTCCATGAATCATGTGAGCCCCCTTTAAGTGTTGCTTAAACAGATGCATCCTCACGAGCTTTCTTCTGTAATATGGCATGATAACACATTAGTTACCACTCTTTAACATACGAGCTAAGTGTGTTTGATGAAATACTTATTTGACAACTCTTGGTGCGACGATGTATACATAGTGTACGTACAGCTGGTTAAGTACTTGTAAACACTATTGGTGCTACCCTATGCAAACCCACTTGTGAACACTGTTGGTGCAAACATGACACATTGACACAGCTTGCTTGAACACTAGAAAAGTGGGATGTCGACCAAGTCACTCTCATACTTGCTGTCTGACATAAAAGCAACTACGTAACATGCTATAGTGGTTCATGCAGTTAACTGAGAGACCACAATATACATTCCAAATGTTAACACGCTAGTGCAACATTCAAGTTAAACATTCAAATTAAACTCGGCTTCAAAAAATACTTCTCAACATAAGTTCAACCTTTTTATACATCTCAATGATTCTTAGAACATAACCAAGATTTACAAGTTCAAAAGAAAAAGATGAAGTTGCGAGAAGGTTTACAAATCAGGAAAAATCAATCGATGCTTCGATGGGCAAAGGGCCTCCTAGGCACTCTTTAATTTCCTATAGTTCACTTGGGTTTTTCTTGTTGCCACCATCCAGGGTTATGTTCTTGTTGTTCCTACATTGTAATCAGCAAGTCCACATATGAATCAGCTTCTTTTATCTTGCGTTGGACATTCTAGCTAGTTATGAATGTAGGATAACCTGCAATACGAGAGGCTAAAGGATGGCAGCGAGGACCAGCCATCTGATTTTGTGCAGTTCTACTAAAATTAAGGTGTGTGCTTCTGATTGCCCAAATAGACACGATATGGAGATAGACATCCTTGTTTGCACATAGATGTAAAAGGGTTATTTAAGGAGTGTCATTTATTTCAAGTGGCATATGATTAACAGCAACAAGTCATGTCTTATGAGTGTCATTACATTGACAATACGAAAAAGTGTCATTAAGTAAGAAGTACCATCACATCACATCAACACTGGCATAAGATTAACATGCAGAACAATACCATGACAGTAGCGAAAAATTGCACATGGTCAGTAGCTTCCTGCATGGGTGCAACCAAAATGTGCAATCAAATTTGGGCAGTTCCATGTACCTCCACGAAGACATAAAGTGGCGAGGCAGATGTGGTTGCCGCGAGCAGCAAACATTCAAGCAACATGTGGATTTGTCCCAGATTCGACTGCATGGAGTAGCTTTACCTAGTAAAAAATTAGGTTTTTTTCTTAGACAAAGTAAAAATGCAGGTGGCTTTCTAGCAGTAGATTGAAGTAGAAAAAGATCCACATGCAGCCACTTGGGTAGCTAGGGCAGTAGATCAAGGCTGGTTTCGAAGTAAGTTATAATATCTACAGTCGAACGCCCCAAACCTTCCCTCAAATGCCCGGGCGGACGGCCCGGTCACTGACACGTCATGAAAATTCGACCTAGACGGGCTCCTCAAATGCCCGGGCTGACTGACGCCCACATATCCAGCCCAAAGATGGGCGGATATGGGGGTGCCCAAGCGTGTCCACCACGTCGGACCGATGATGAGGTCCCACGCGGAATTGCTTGGAAACCCAGCGGTCGGACGGACGTCTCCACTGGTGGGGGGGTGTGAACACCGTGTGGGGCCGCTTCGGCTCGCTGCCCGAAGCAAAATCCAGCTATTTAAGCCGACCGGTGTCCACCAACCCTAGCCCATCCAGCTCATCTCTCCTGATGTGCCGCTCTTCCCACGTTCTTTGGCCTAGCCATGATTTGACAGAAGATAACAACATACGCTATGCTCACACCGGAGCGCCGATACAAAATTGAGTAGGAGAACCGGGTGAGGCGCGCCGCCCACATCATTGTCAGGCTGCCTCCATACTCTTCGGAGACGGAGGAGGACCAGGCGAAGGAGGAGGAGGGAGAGGAGCAGTAGCCGACTCCGATTGAGGTGGCGGATACGAAGGACGACGAGGAGGCATCATAGCTGGAGCAGGAGCTGGCGCCAGCTCTGGGCTTTAATGTGGAGTAGGAAGAGGAAGAGTTCGTCATAGCCCAAGCGCACGACACGGCGGAGCAGCATGCCATACTAGAGTTCATCCAGGATGAGGCCTATGTGGAGGCCAACCGGCGGTTCATCTAGCAGGAACAGGCGGCGACCGACGACGTCTGATACGTCTCCAACAAATCTATAATTTTTTATTGTTCCATTCTACTATATTATCAATCTAGGATACTTTATATGAAATTATATGCTATTTTATATCATTTTTGGGAACTAACCTATTAACCCTGTGCCAGTTGCAGTTTTTTGCCTATTTTTGGTTTTCCAGTAAATCAGTACCAAACTGAGTCCAAACGCTACGAAACTTTTTGATGATTTTTTTCTGGACAAAAGAGACCCTTGAAGTGTCGGGAGGAGTCGAGAAGCGAAGGAAGGAGACGGCAAGGCAACTGGGCACGCCCAAGAGGGGTAACGGTGTCCTGGACTAGGGGGTATTAACCTAGTCGGCCCATGCTCCTTGGACTGGACCGATGGGCCCTCATTCTTCCCGAGATGGACTCCGGAAGCTGTACAAGACAGCATCTGCCGAAGGCTTGGCGTATACTCCAAGACTTCTCCTACCGCCTCTACGCCAAGATACCGACCTTTGTAACCCTAGATACCCTACCTGGCGTGTAGATAAGCCATAGGGTTTAGCCCGTATAGGGGACATCAACACAATATCATTCACCTAGCCCTAGAGTTAGAAAACATCTGACGATCTCGAGGTAGATCAACTTTGTACTTGATACTCCATCAATATAAAGAAGAGCGGGATGTAGGCTATTACCTCCATCAAGAGGGCCCGAACCTTGGTAAACATCGTCTCCTTGCTCCTGTTACCATCTGTGTGAGATCGAAAGCTCTGGACCCCCTACCCCGACGTCTACCGGTTTTCACACCGACACTAGTGATTTCATTGAGAGTTCCGCTGTGAGATCGACAGAAGGATCGATGGCTCATCTACAGATCAACTGCCACAATAGCAACGGGAACGTTTACGTCCCAGGCCAACTTTCCATGTTTGGTAGCATGATCTTCTGCGTCGATTCGACCGGCCATCTGGCCTCCGTCCAGAACTACGCCCCGGATCAAATCGTGACATTTGGAGGCTTGGAATACACCACCGATTCCCGCGGGTAACTCATCCTATCAGGCTAGACCCCGGGCCGGATGGAAGGACTACCCGACATCGGAGCATCGACTCCGGAACCGATCTCCTTTGAGGACTCCGGGCCTAAAACCTTGGTGTCGCCTGAGAACGCCGATGTAGCGACTCTGGACGATCTCCCCTCAAACCCCAGCCTGGACCCAAGCCCGACCCCTATCTCCGAAGCCACGTTGGATCTCGAGCCAACCCCGGCACAGGATCTAGAATCACTCTTGGATCCCCTCCACGCCGACAACACACCAAGCTATACACCGTGCATGATTCGAGTCAGCCCCGCTTATAGACAGGCAATGAACTCCGAAGAACTATCTCACCTGAACGAGATGCTCGATCATATCCACAGCATGTCTCTCGGATGGCAACACTTCAGTTTAAGACAAGATCAGACTTAAAGCCGACGATTGGGAAATTTACGCCCCACCCACCACCCACCTAGTCACCACAGTCGATGATTTAACCGACATGCTAGACTACGATGACGCCATGGACATGGATGATGATGCCAATGTTGGAAATATGCCCTAGAGGCAATAATAAAATGGTTATTATTATATTTCCTTGTTCAAGATAATCGTTTATTATCCATGCTATAATTGTATTGATTGGAAACTCATATACATGTGTGGGTACATAGACGACACTGTGTCCCTAGTGAGCCTCTGAGAGACTAGCTCGTTGATCAAAGATGGCTATGGTTTCCTAGTCATAGACATGAGTTGTCATTTGATAACAGGATCACATCATTAGGTGAATGATGTGATTGACAAGACCTAAACTATGAAAGTAGCATATGATCGTGTCAAGTTTATTGCTATTGTTATCTGCATGCCAAGTATATGTTCCTATGACCATGAGATCATGTAACTCACTGACACCGGAGGAGTACCTTGTGTGCATCAAAATGGGTGACTAGATGCTCTACAGGTATCTTCGAGGGTGTCTGTTGAGTTGGCATGGATCAAGACTGGGATTTGTTACTCCGTGTGACGAAGAGGTATCTCATGGCCCACTCGGTAATACAACATCATAATGAGCTTGCAAGCAAAGTGACTAAAGAGTTAGCCACGGGATCTTGTATTACGGAACGAGTAAAGAGACTTGCCGGTAACGAGATTGAACTAGGTATGGAGATACCGATGATCGAATCTCGGGCATGTAACATACCAATGAACAAAGGGAACTGCGTACGGGATTAACTGAATCCTTGACATAGAGGTTCAACCGATAAAGATATTCGTAGAATATGTAGGAACCAATATGGGCATCCAGGTCCCGCTATTGGTTATTGACCGTAGAGGTGTCTCGGTCATGTCTGCATAGTTCTCGAACCCACGGGGTCTACACACTTAACGTTTGGTGATGATATAAGTATAGTTGAGTTATTATGTTGGTGACCATAGGTTGTTCAGAGTTCCGGATGAGATCACGGACATGACGAGGAGCTCCAGAATAGTCCAGAGGTAAATATTGACATATGGGATAATAGTGTTTGGTCTCCGGAAGGGTTCCGGAATTCACCGAAAGGGGTTTCGGATGTTTCCCGAAATGTTCGGGTACGAGAACACTTTATTTGGGCCAAGGGGTAAAGCCCACGAGGCTTTAGGAAGGTGCAAAAGGAGTTTTGCGAAGGCCAGGGGCAAGACGCCAGGGACCCTGGCGTCTGGTCCTAGAGTCCGAGGAGGACTCTTGCCTTGCGTGCCAAACCGACTTTGAGGAGGCTCTTTCTCCAAGAAACGACCCCAGGGCTCAACATATAAATAGAGGGGCAGGGCTAGCGCTCGGAACACATCAAGTTTTCCCCAAGCCGTGTGCCGGCAACCCCACCCCCTCTAGTTTATCTTCTGTCATAGTTTTCATTGTGCTTGGCGAAGCCCTGTGGAAATTGTTCTTCACCACCACCGTCACCACGTCGTCGTGCTGCCAGAACACATCTACTACTTCACCCCTCTTGCTGGATCAAGAAGGCGAGGACGTCATCAAGCTATACGTGTGTTGAACGCGGAGGTGCCGTCCGTTCGGCACTAGATCGTGATTTGGATCACGAAGACATTCGACTACATCAACCGCGTTTCTTAACGCTTCCGCTTAGCGGTCTACAAGGGTATGTGGATCCGATCTCTCCTCTCGTAGATGTTCATCTCCTAGATTGATCTTGGTGAAGCGTAGGAAATTTTTCGTTTCCCATGCAACGTTCCCCAACAGTGGCATCATGAGCTAGGTCTATGCGTAGATGACATCACGAGTAGAACACAAAGGAGTTTGTGGGCATTGATATTAAGATTGCTTCCTTCCTTGGTCTTTTCTTGTTTCGGTGGTATTGTGGGATGAAGCGGCTCAGACCAACGTTACTCGTCCATGTACGAGAGACCGGTTCCATCAACTGACATGTGACTTTGTTGCATAAGATGGCTGGTGGGTGTTTGTCTCTCCCACCTTAGTTGAATCGGATTCGACAAAGGCGGTCCTTGTAGAAGGTTGAATAGAAATTTGTATATCACCGTTGTGGTTTTGCGTAGGTAAGAATCGTTCTTGCTAGATACCCATAGCAGCCACGTAAAACATGCAACGACAAATTAGAAGACGTCTAACTTGTTTTTGCAGGGTATGTTGTGATGTGATATGGCCAAAGACATGATGTGATATATGTGATGTATGAGATGATCATGTTTTGTAATCGTTTATATCGACTGGCATGTCGATGAGTACGGCAACCGGAAGGAGCCATAGGGTTGTCTTTAATTAATTTGTGTCATTTGCTTTACTTTATCGCTATGAGTTAGCAATAGTTGTAGAAGCAATAGTTGGCGCGACAACCTCATGGTGACACGTTGATGGAGATCATGGTGTCATGCCGGTGACGATGGAGATCATGCCGGTGCTTTGGAGATGGAGATCAAAAGCACAAGTTCATGGCCATATCATGTCACTTATGATTTGCATGTGATGTTAATCCTTTTATGCATCTTATTATGCTTAGGTCGACGGTAGCATTATAAGGTGATCCCTCACTAAAATTTGAAAATAAAATTGTGTTCTCCCCGAGTGTGCACCATTGCGAAAGTTCGTCGTTTCGAAGCACCACGTGATGATCGGGTGTGATAGACTCTATGTTCACATACAACGGGTGCAAGCCAGTGTTGCACATGCCGAACACTCGGGTTAAACTTGACGAGCCTAGCATGTACAGACATGGCTTCAGAACACAAGAGACCGAAAGTTCTAACATGAGTCATATAGTAGATATGATCAACATGGAGATGTTCACCATTGAAACCACCTCATCTCACGTGATGATCGGACTTGGGTTGGTGAATTTGGATCATGTAGCACTCGGATGACCGGAGGGATGTCAATTTGAGTGGGAGTTTTAAGTAATATGATTAACTAAACTCATTATCTTGAACAATAGTCTAAGTAACCTTTGCAAAATTTATGTTGTAGATCAATGGCTTGCGCAGTAGCACCCCTGAATTTCAATGCGTTCCTAGAGAAACCCAAGTTGAAAGATGATGGAAGTAACTTTGTAGACTGGGCCTGTAATCTGAGGATTATCCTCACGGCTTCCCAAAAGGCTTATGTCCGTGATGCACCGCTCAGTGCGCCACCCGCTCCAGTATCATCTGTAGATGTTGCGAACGCCTTGCAGGCGCGTTCTGATGACTACTCAATAGTTCAGTGTGCAATGTTGTATGGCTTAGAACCGGGACTTCAAAGATGTTTTGAACGTCATGGAGCATATGAGATGTTCCAGGAGTTAAAGTTTATTTTTGAAAAGAATGCCCGGATCGAGAGGTATGAGACGTCCAATAAGTTCTATGCTTGCAAGATGGAGGAGAACGGGTCTGTCAGTGAACACATACTCAGAATGTCTGGGTATTCCAACCATCTGGCTGAGTTGGGAATTACTCTCCCTCCAGAGGCGATCACTGACAGAGTTCTTCAATCACTGCCACCAAGCTACAAAGGCTTTGTGGAACTATAACATGCAAGCGATGAACAAGTCAGTCGCCGAGCTATTTGCGATGCTGAAAGTCGCTGAGTCAGAAATCCAGAAGGAGCATCAAGTGTTGATGGTCAATAAAACTACTAGTTTCAAGAAGAGAGGCAAGGGCAAGAAGGGTAACTCCAAGAAGAGTGGCAAAGCAGTTGCCCCTCCCATGAAGAAACCCAAGGCCGGACCCAAGCCAGAAACTGAGTGCTTTCATTGCAAGGGAACTGGCCACTGGAAGCGGAACTGCCTCAAGTATCTGGCCGACAAGAAGGCGGCCAACACCAAACAAGGTATATGTGATATACATGTTATTGATGTGTACCTTACCAACTCTCATTGTAGTGCCTGTGTATTTGATACCGGTTCGGTTGCTCACATTTGCAACTCAAAACAGGAACTGCGGAATAGACGGAGGCTGGCGAAGGACGAAGTGACGATGTGCGCGGGAAATGGTTCCAGGGTTGATGTGATCACCGTGGGCACGCTCGCTCTTCGATTACCATCAGGATTAGTGATGAACCTGAATAATTGTTATTTAGTGACTGCGTTAAGCATGAACATTATATCTGGATCTTGTTTAATGCGAGACGGTTACTCATTTTAATCAGAGAATAATTGTTGTTCTATTTATATGGGTAATATCTTTTATGGCCATGCACCCAATGTGAGAGGTTTATTCTTATTGAATCTCGATAGTGATGATACACATGTTCACAACATTGATGCCAAAAGATGTAGAGTAGATAATTATAGTACCACTTTCTTGTGGCACTGCCACTTAGGTCATATTGGTGTAAAACACATGAAGAAGCTCCATGCTGATGGACTTTTGGAGTCACTTGATTTTGAATCACTTGACACATGTGAACCATGCCTCGTGGGCAAGATGACTAAGACCCCGTTCTCCGGAACAATGGAACAGGAAGTGACTTGTTGGAAATCATACATACTGATGTGTGCAGTCCGATGAGCATTGAGGTGCGCGGTGGATATCGTTACTTTCTCACCTTCACCGATGACTTAAGTAGATATGGGTATATTTACTTAATGAAACACAAGTCTGAAACATTTGAAAAGTTCAAACAATTTCAGAGTGAAGTTGAGAATCATCATAACAAGAAGATTAAATTCCTACAATCTGATCGAGGAGGAGAATATCTGAGTTATGAGTTTGGCAATCACTTAAGACAATGTGGAATTGTTTCACAATTGACACCGCCTGGAACACCACAGCGTAATGGTGTGTCTGAACGTCGTAATCGAACCTTATTGGATATGGTGCATTCTATGATGTCTCTTGCCGATTTGCCACTATCGTTTTGGGGTTATGCTTTAGAGATAGTTGCATTCACTTTAAATAGGGCACCATCTAAATCTGTTGAGAGAGCGCCGTATGAAATGTGGTTTGGCAAGAAACCAAAGTTGTCATTTCTTAAAGTTTGGGGATGCGATGCTTATGTCAAAAAGCTTCAGCCTGAAAAGCTGGAACCCAAAGAGAAGTGCGTCTTCATAGGATACCCAAAAGAGACGGTTGGGTATACCTTCTATCTCAGATCCGAAGGCAAAGTGTTTGTCGCTAAGAATGGGTCATTTCTCGAGAAAGAGTTTCTCTCGAAAGAATTGAGTGGGAGGAAGATAGAACTTGATGAGGTTGTTGAACCTTTACTTCAACCAGAAAGTAGCACAGCACAGAAAGATGTTTCTATGGAACCTACATCGGTCGAAGAGGAAGGTGATGATGGTGATCATAAAGCTTCAGATCAAGTTACTATCAAACCTCGTAGGTCGACAAGGACACGTACTGCTCCTGAATGGTACGGTAACCCTGTCTTAGAGGTCATGTTGTTGGACAATGAAGAACCTACGAGCTATGGAGAAGTGATGGTGGGTCCTAATGCCAACAAATGGTTAGAGGCCATGAAATCCGAGATAGGATCCATGTATGAAAACAAAGTGTGGACTTTGGAAATATTACCTGAAGGGCGAAAGGCCATTCAGAATAAATGGATCTTTAAGAGGAAGACGGACGCGGACGGTAATGTCACCGTCTATAAAGCTCGACTTGTGGCAAAGGATTTTTCACAAGTTCAAGGAATTGGCTACGATGAGACTTTCTCTCCCGTAGTGATTCTTAAGTCCGTAAGAATCATGTTAGCAATAGCTGCATTTTTGGATTATGAAATTTGGCAGATGGATGTCAAAACAGCGATCCTTAACGGTTTCCTTGAGGAAGAGTTGTATATGATACAACCAGAAGGTTTTGTCGATCCAGAGAATGCTGACAAAGTTTGCAAGCTCCAACGATCCATTTATGGACTGGTGCGGGCATCTCGGAGTTGGAATAAGCGTTTTGATGAGGTGATCAAAGCGTTTGGGTTAATACAAGTTTACGGAGAAGCTTGTATTTGCAAGAAAGTGAATGGGAGCTCTATAGCGTTTCTAATATTATATGTGGATGACATATTGCTGATTGGAAACGATGTAGAATTCTTGGAATCATGACGGAATATTTGCAAGAGTTTTTCAATGAAGGACCTAAGAGAAGCTGCTTTCCTATTAGGCATCAAGATCTATAGAGATAGATCAAGACGCTTAATAGGACTTTCACAGAGCACATACCTTGATAAAGTTTTGAAGAAGTTCAAAATGGACCAGTCCAAAAAAGGGTTCTTGCCTGTGTTGCAAGGTGTGAAGTTGAGTAAGACTCAATGCCCAGTGACCGCAGAGGATAGAGAAAAGATGAGTAACATCCCCTATGGTTCTGCCATAGGCTCTATCATGTATGCAATGCTGTGCACAAGACTAGATGTCAGCCTTGCCATAAGTATGGCTGGAAGGTTTCAAAGTAATCCAGGTGTGGATCACTCGACGACGGTCAAGAATATCCTAAAGTACCTGAAAAGGACTAAGGAAATGTTTCTCGTTTATGGAGGTGATCAAAAGCTTGTCGTAAAGGGTTACGTCGATGCAAGCTTTGACACTGATCCGAATGACTCTAAGTCTCAAACCGGATACGTGTATATTCTCAATGGGGGAGCGGTAAGCTGGTGCAGTTCCAAGCAAAGCGTGGTAGCTGATTCTACATGCGAAGCGGAGTACATAGCTGCCTCGGAGGCGGCAAAGGAAGGTGTCTGGATGAAGCAGTTCATGACGGATCTTGGAGTTGTGCCCAGTGCACTGGACCCAATGACTCTATTCTATGACAACACTGGTGCCATTGCTCTAGCCAAGGAACCAAGGTTTCACAAGAGGACCAGACACATAAAGTGACGCTTCAATTCCATCCGCGATGCGATCAAGGAGGAGGACATAAACATTTGCAAAGTACACACGGATTTGAATGTTGCAGATCCGTTGACTAAACCTTTTCCACGGGCAGAACATGATCAACACCATAACTGTATGGGTGTTAGATTCCTTACAATGTAAATCACATAGTGATGTGAGCTAGATTATTGACTCTAGTGCAAGTGGGAGACTTTTGGAAATATGCCCTAGAGGCAATAGTAAAATGGTTATTATTATAGTTCCTTGTTCATGATAATCGTATATTATCCATGCTATAATTGTATTGATTAGAAACTCATATACATGTGTGGGTACATAGACGACACTGTGTCCCTAGTGAGCCTCTGAGAGACTAGCTCGTTGATCAAAGATGGCTATGGTTTCCTAGTCATAGACATGAATTGTCATTTGATAACGGGATCACATCATTAGGAGAATGATGTGATGGACAAGACCCAAACTATGAACGTAGCATGTGATCGTGTCAAGTTTATTGGTATTGTTTTCTGCATTTCAAGTATATGTTCCTATGACCATGAGATCATGTAACTCACTGACACCGGAGGAGTACCTTGTGTGCATCAAGCGTCGCAACGTAACTGGGTGACTATAAAGATGCTCTACAGGTATCTCCGATGGTGTCTGTTGAGTTGGCATGGATCAAGACTAGGATTTGTTACTCTGTGTGACGAAGAGGTATCTCAGGGCCCACTCGGTAATACAACATCATAATGAGCTTGCAAGCAAAGTGACTAAAGAGTTAGCCACAAGATCTTGTATTACGGAACGAGTAAAGAGACTTGCCGGTAACGAGATTGAACTTGGTATGGAGATACCGACGATCGAATCTCGGGCATGTAACATACTGATATGTCCATTTTGCAACATGCTTTTATATTGATATTTATTACATTATGGGTTGTTATTACACATTATGGTACAATACTTATGCATTTTCTCTCTTATTTTACAAGGTTTACATGAAGAGGGAGAATGCCGGCAGCTGGGATTCTGGACTGGAAAAGGAGAAAATATGAGAGACCTATTCTGCACAACTCCAAAAGTCCTGAAAAGTTACTGAGAATTATTTTGGAATATATAAAAAATATTGGGCGAAAGAAATACCAGAGGGGACCCACCAGGAGGTCACAAGCCAGGGGGGCGCGCCCTACCCCCCTGGGCGCGCCCCTGTGGCTTGTGGGCCCCCTGGGAGGCCTCCGGTGCCCATCTTCTGCTATATGGAGGGTTTTGACCTGGAAAAAATCATAAGAGAGCTTTCGGGACGAAGCGCCACCGTCTCGAGGCGGAACCTGGGCAGAAACAATCTAGGGCTCCGGCGGAGCTGTTATGCCGGGGAAACTTCCCTCCCAGAGGGGGAAATCGAAGCCATCGTCATCACCAACGATCCTCTCATCGAGAGGGGGTCAATCTCCATCAACATCTTCACCAGCACCATCTCCTCTCCAAACCCTAGTTCATCTCTTGTATCCGATCTTTGTCTCAAAACCTCAGATTGGTACCTGTGGGTTGCTAGTAGTGTTGATTACTCCTTGTAGTTGATGCTAGTTGGTTTACTTGGTGGAAGATCATATGTTCAGATCCTTAATGATAATTAATACTCCCCTGGTTACGTTTGTTCCTGAGGACATGGGATAAGTCTTGTTATAAGTAATCATGTGAATTTGGTATTCGTTCGATATTTTGATGAGATGTATGTTGTCTATCCTCTAGTGGTGTTATGTGAACGTCGACTACATGACACTTCACCATTATTTGGGCCTAGGGTAAGGCATTGGGATGTAATAAGTAGATGATGGGTTGCTAGAGTGACAGAAGCTTAAACCCTAGTTTATGCGTTGCTTCGTAAGGGCTGATTTGGATCCATATGTTTGACGCTATGGTTAGATTTATCTTAATTCTTCTTTCATAGTTGCGGATGCTTGCGAGAGAGGTTAATCATAAGTGGGAGGCTTCTCCAAGTAAGGGCAGCACCCAAGCACCGGTCCACCCACATATCAAATTATCAAAGTAACGAACGCGAATCATATGAGCATGATGAAAACTAGCTTGACAGAAATTCCCATGTGTCCTCGGGAGCGCTTTGCTTTATATAAGAGTTTGTCCAGGCTTGTCCTTTGCTACAAAAAGGATTGGGCCACCTTGCTGCACCTTTGCTACATTTGTTACTTGCTTTCCGTTACGAATTATCTTATCACAAAACTATCTGTTACCGTTAATTTCAGTGCTTGCAGAGAATACCTTACTGAAAACCGCTTGTCATTTCCTTCTGCTCCTCATTGGGTTCGACACTCTTACTTATCGAAAGGACTACGATAGATCCCGTATACTTGTGGGTCATCAAGACTCTTTTCTAGCGCCGTTGCCGGGGAGTGAAGCGCCTTTGGTGAGTGGAATTTGGTAAGAAAAAATTTATATACTGTGCTGAAATTTTCTGTCAGTTGTTACTATGGAAAATAATCCTTTGAGGGGCTTGTTCGGGGTATCTTCACTTTGACCGGAAGCACAAAGAGTTGCTCCTCAACCTACTGAACCTACTGAAAATATTTATTATGAAATTCCTTCGGGTATGATAGAGAAACTGCTAGCTAATCCTTATGCAGGAGATGGAACACTACATCCTGATTTGCATCTAATCTATGTGGATGAAGTTTGTGGATTATTTAAGCTTGCAGGTTTGCCCGAGGATGATTTCAAGAAGAAGGTCTTTCCTTTATCTTTGAAGGATAAGGCATTGACATGGTATAGGCTATGTGATGATATTGGATCATGGAACTACAACCGATTGAAATTGGAATTTCATCAGAAGTTTTATCCTATGCATCTGGTTCATCGTGATCAGAATTATATTTGTAATTTTTGGCCTCGCGAAGGAGAAAGTATCGCTCAAGCTTGGGGGAGGCTTAGGTCAATGTTATATTCATGCCCCAATCATGAGCTCCCAAGAGAAATTATTATTCAGAATTTTTATGCTCAGCTTTCTCACAATGATCGATCCATGCTCGATACTTCTTGTACTGGTTCCTTTATGAAGAAGGATATTGAATTCAAATGGGACTTATTGGAAAGAATTAAACTCAACTCCGAAGATTGGGAACTCGACGAAGGTAAGGAGTCAGGTATAAACCTTAAGTTTGATTGTGTTAAATCTTTTATAGACACCGATGCTTTTCATGAGTTTAGCACTAAATATGGACTTGACTCTGAGATAGTAGCTTCTTTCTGTGAATCTTTTGCTGATCATGTTGATCTCCCTAAGGAGAAGTGGTTTAAATATCATCCTCCCGTTGAAGTGAAAGTAGTTGAACCTCTTAAAGTTGAAGAAGAAACTATTATTTATAATGTTGATCCTGTTATTCCTGCTGCTTATATTGAGAAACCACCTTTTTGTGTTAGAATAAAGGAACAAGCTAAAGCTTCAACTGTGGTTCGTAGGAGTTATACTAGAACACCTACACCCCCTGAACAAATCAAAGTTGAACCTAGTATTGCTATGGTTAAAGATCTCTTGGTTGATAATATTGATGGGCATGTTATTCATTTCTGTGATGAAGCTGCTAGAATTGCTAGACCTGATACTAAAGATAAACATAGACCTATTGTTGGCATGCCCGTTGTTTCTGTTAAAATAGGAGATCATTGTTATCATGGCTTATGTGATATGGGTGCTAGTGTGAGTGCAATTCCCTTTACCTTATATCAAGAAATTATGAATGATATTGCACCAGCTGAATTAGAAGAAATTGATGTTACCATTAAGCTTGCTAATAGAGACACTATAGCACCAGTTGGGATTGTTAGAGATGTTGAAGTCTTGTGTGGGAAAGTAAAATATCCTACTGATTTTCTTGTTCTTGGTTCCCCACAAGATGATTTTTGTCCCATTATATTTGGTAGACCTTTCTTGAACACTGTTAAATGCGAAGATAGATTGTGAGAAAGAAACTGTTACTGTAAGTTTTGGGGATGTGTCTCATGAGTTTAATTTCTCTAAATTTCGTAGACAACCCCATGATAAAGAATTGCCTAGTAATGATGAAATTATTGGTCTTGCTTCTATTGTTGTGCCTCCTACTGATCCCTTAGAACAATATTTGCTAGATCATGAAAACGATATGCACATGAATGAAAGGAATGAAATAGATAAGATTTTCTTTGATCAACACCCTATTTTGAAACACAATTTGCCTGTTGAAATACTTGGGGATCCTCCTCCACCCAAGGGTGATCCCATGTTTGAGCTTAAGCAATTACCGGATACTCTGAAATACGCTTATCTTGATGAAAAGGAGATATATCCTGTTATTATTAGTGCTAACCTTTCAGAGCATGAAGAAAAGAGATTATTGAAAACTCTGAGGAAGCACCGTGCTGCTATTGGATATACTCTTGATGATCTTAAGGGCATTAGTCTCACTCTATGTCAGCATAAAATTAATATGGAGCCTGATGCTAAACCAGTTGTTGATCACCAACAACGGTTAAATCCTAAAATGAAAGAAGTGGTAAGAAATGAAATATTAAAGCTTCTGGAGGCAGGTATAATTTATCCTATTGCTGATAGTAGATGGGTTAGTCCCGTTCATTGTGTCCCTAAGAAGGGAGGTATTACCGTTGTTCCTAATGATAAAAATGAATTGATCCCGCAAAGAATTGTCACAGGTTATAGAATGGTAATTGATTTCAGGAAATTAAACAAAGCTACTATAAAAGATCATTACCCTCTACCTTTTATTGATCAAATGCTAGAAAGACTATCCAAACACACATACTTCTACTTTCTAGATGGTTATTCTGGTTTCTCTCAAATACCTGTGTCAAAAGAGGATCAAGAAAAGACCACTTTTACTTGTCCTTTCGGCACCTTTGCTTATAGACGTATGCCTTTTGGTTTATGCAATGCACCAGCTACCTTTCAAAGATGTCTGATGGCTATATTCTCTGACTTTTGTGAAAAGATTGTTGAGGATTTCATGGATGATTTCTCCGTTTATGGAACTTCTTTTGATGATTGCTTGAGCAACCTTGATCGAGTTTTGCAGAGATGTGAAGAAACTAATCTTGTCTTGAATTGGGAGAAGTGCCACTTTATGGTTAATGAGGGCATTGTCTTGGGACACAAAATCTCCAAAAGAGGTATTGAAGTTGATAAAGCTAAAGTTGATGCTATTGAAAAAATGCCGTGTCCTACGGATATCAAAGGTATAAGAAGTTTCCTTGGTCATGCTGGTTTCTATAGGAGGTTTATTAAAGACTTCTCTAAGATTTCTAGGCCTCTCACTAATCTTTTGCAAAAAGATGTTCCATTCGTTTTTGATGATGATTGTGTAGAAGCATTTGAAATTCTTAAGAGAGCCTTGATCACTGCACCTGTTGTTCAACCACCTGATTGGAACCTACCCTTTGAAATTATGTGTGATGCTAGTGATTATGCTGTTGGTGCTGTTCTAGGACAAAGAGTTGATAACAAATTAAATGTTATCCATTATGCTAGTAAAACTCTAGACAATGCTCAAAGAAACTATGCTACCACTGAAAAGGAATTTTTAGCAGTTGTGTTTGCTTGTGATAAGTTTAGACCTTATATTGTTGATTCCAAAGTAACTGTTCACACTGATCATGCTGCTATTAAATATCTTATGGAAAAGAAAGATGCTAAACCTAGGCTTATTAGATGGGTTCTTCTGCTACAAGAATTTGATTTGCATATTATTGATAGAAAGGGTGCTGAGAACCCCGTAGCAGACAACTTGTCTAGGTTAGAAAATGTTCTTGATGACCCACTACCTATTGATGATAGCTTTCCTGATGAACAATTGGCTGTCATAAATGCTTCACGTAATGCTCCATGGTATGCTGATTATGCTAATTACATTGTTGCTAAATTTATACCGCCTAGTTTCACATACCAACAAAAGAAAAAGTTCTTCTATGATTTAAGACATTACTTTTGGGATGATCCACACCTTTATAAAGAAGGAGTAAATGGTGTTATTAGACGTTGTGTACCTGAGCATGAATAGGAACAGATCCTACACAAGTGTCACTCCGAGGACACCACGCTGGAGATAGAACTGCACACAAGGTATTACAATCTGGTTTTTATTGGCCTACTCTCTTCAAGGATGCTCGTAAGTTTGTCTTGTCTTGTGATGAATGTCAAAGAATTGGTAATATTAGTAGACGTCAGGAAATGCCTATGAATTACTCTCTTGTTATTAAACCATTTGATGTTTGGGGTTTTGATTATATGGGACCTTTTCCAAAGTCCAACGGGTATACTCATATTCTAGTTGCTGTTGATTATGTTACTAAGTGGGTAGAAGCTATTCCAACTAGTAGTGCTGATCATAACACTTCTATTAAAATGCTTAAAGAAGTTATTTTCCCTAGATTTGGAGTCCCTAGATATTTAATGACTGATGGTGGTTCACACTTTATTCATGGTGCTTTCCGTAAATTGCTTGCTAAGTATGATGTTAATCATAGAGTTGCATCTCCTTATCATCCTCAGTCTAGTGGTCAAGTAGAATTAAGCAATAGAGAAATTAAATTGATCTTGCAAAAGACTGTTAATAGATCTAGAAAGAATTGGTCCAAGAAACTTGATGATGCATTATGGGCTTAAAGAATTGCTTATAAAAACCCTATGGGTATGTCTCCGTATAAAATGGTTTATGGCAAAGCATGTCACTTACCTCTAGAACTAGAACATAAAGCTTATTGGGCAATCAAAGAGCTCAACTATGATTTCAAACTTGCTGGTGAGAAGAGGTTATTTGACATTAGCTCACTTGATGAATGGAGAACCCAGGCCTATGAGAATGCCAAGTTGTTTAAAGAAAAGGTTAAGAGATGGCATGATAGAAGGATACAAAAGCGTGAGTTCAATGTAGGTGACCATGTCTTGCTATACAATTCTCGTTTAAGATTTTTTGCAGGAAAACTTCTCTCTAAATGGGAAGGACCTTACATTATCGAGGAAGTATATCATTCCGGTGCCATCAAGATTAACAACGCCGAAGGCACAAATCCGAAGGTGGTAAATGGGCAAAGAATCAAACATTATATCTCAGGTACTCCCATAAATGTTGAAACCAATATTATCAATACCATAACTCCGGAGGAGTACATTAGGGAGACCTACCAGAACATTTCAGACTCCGAAAAGGAATAGGTATGTGGTACAGTAAGCAAACCGACTCCAAAACTTTTTCAATAGCAATTTTTCTCTGTTTTGGAATATTTAAAAAATTAGGAAAATTTAAAGTAGTCCGAAAAGTGCACGAGGAGGCGACAAGCCAGGGGGGCGCGCCCTACCCCCTGGGCACGTCCCTGTGGCTTGTGGCCACCCCGTGTACCATCCGGACTCCGTTTTCTTGTGGAATACTCCTTGAGGTCGGTAAAAATTCATTATATAATCTCCCGAAGATTTTGACCTTCGTATCACGACAATACCTCCTGTTTTTGTTTTGAGCTGTTTCTGCAGCAGATTTAGAGCAAGATGTCTTCGCAAGAGTCGGTCGGGGAGAGCCATGTCTCTCGCCTGACACCGGGGCCCGGAGCATACAGCGAAGCCAACCACTTCGGGCAGGCCACGGAGGAAGAGATGGAGGCCGACTTGAAAAGTATGGATGCCATGGAGGAAGACCAAGAAGTTACCTCTCGTCTACAACCTGGAGCCATGTTGGAGGAACTTCAGAGCTCAGCAATTCCGAATTCGGTCATCCCTGCCAATGCTAAATTTCTTACTTATGAAAATATGAAAAAGAGTGTTGCTTCTTCCCCCGTAGCAATGAAACATCCATGGGTGATGGGAGCTCTAACCGTCACTGGAAAACTTCGTAAGGAGATAATGGACCTTAGACAGCAAAATAACAAGCTTGAGGAGGAGAATCGCATCCTGAGGGGCATCATCGCCAAGAATATAACATCACCACCTCCGAAGAAAGATAACTAAACACATGGGTATGGGCACTCCCCTTGGCTTGTGCCAAGCTTGGGGGAGGTGCCCCGGTATCGTATCACCATCACATCTCTTACTTTTATCATTTTTCTCAGTTCGATCCTTTTGGTTACATCTTGATCTAGTAGAATAAATTTTTTAGTGTGATCTAGCTTTGAGTTTTGCTTTATGTTCCCCCTATGTAAGCGAGTCCGAGAGTTATATAATAAAAAATAGTTTTGTGTTGAGGGCTTTGCTTGCTTGCTATTATCCTGAGAAAAAGAAATAGAAAGAAGTATAGAATAAAAGCAAAGAGTATATATAATGATCTTATGGGGAGTGATGACTTCACATATAAGAAGTATGTAGATTGAAATTTGTTGTGAGTTGACAAACGTAGCGATTGGTCATTGTTGCAATTAAAAGGAAGTGATAAAGAAAGAGAGGTTCACATATAAATATATTATCTTGGACATCTTTTATGATTGTGAGCACTCATTAAAATATTATATGCTAAGAAGTTGATGTTGGACAAGGAAGACAACATAATGAGTTATGTTTGCTTATTTCCGAATAGAAGTTATATTGTCATGGATCCTTTAACATGTGACGCTTGCTTCCACCTCATACTAGCCAAAGCTTCCGCACCAAGTAGAGATACTACTTGTGCATCCAAACACCCTTAACCCAGTTTTGCCATGAGAGTCCACCATACCTACCTATGGATTGATTAAGATCCTTCAAGTAAGTTGTCATCGGTGCAAGCAATAAAAATTGCTCTCTAAATATGTATGATCTATTAATGTGAGGAAAATAAACTTTATACGAACTTGTGATATGGAAGAAATAAAAGCGACATACTGCATAATAAAGTTCTTTATCAGAAAAGGCAATATAAAGTGACGTTCTTTTGCATTAAGAGATTGCACATCCAACTATAAAAGCGCATGACAACCTCTGCTTCCCTCTGCGAAGGGCCTATCTGTTACTTTTACTTTCTAGTACTTACCTTTATGCAAGAGTCGTGGTGATCCTCACCACTTCCTTTATTTCGCCTTTCTCTCCTGGCAAGCGTCATGTGTTGGGGAATGATCTAGACACATATATCCACTCGGATGTGGATGATCATGAGTTATTTCTGTTGACATTACCCTTGAGGTAAATAGTTGGGAGGCAAAACTATAAGCCCCTATCTTTCTCTTTGTCCAATTGAAGCTTTGACCTCATAAGTACCGCGTGAGTGTTAGCAATTATGAAAGACTAAAAGATGATTGAGTATGTGGATTTGCTTTACAAGCTCTCATATTGACTCTTTCGGATGTTATGATAAATTGCAATTGCTTCAATGACTAAGATCATAGTTTGTTGGTTCTCAATAGAGTTCTTGATTCATACTTTACCTTGTGAATGAATTGTTACTCTAGTATAAGAAATTATATATCAATAAGTATTGCTGCTCTAAAGATGATCATGATGCTCCCATGTCCGTATTTTATTATTATCGACACCTCTATCTCTAAACAAGTGGACATATTTATCGATTTCGGCTTTTGCTTGAGGACAAGAGAGGTCTAAGCTTGGGGGAGTTGATACGTCCATTTTGCATCATGCTTTTATATTGATATTTATTGCATTATGGGCTGTTATTACACATTATGCTACAATACTTATGCATTTTCTCTCTTATTTTACAAGGTATACATGAAGAGGGAGAATGCCGACAGCTGGGATTCTGGACTGGAAAAGGAGCAAATATGAGAGACCTATTCTGCACAACTCCAAAAGTCCTGAAAAGTTACGGAGAATTATTTTGGAATATATATAAAATATTAGGCGAAAGAAATACCAGAGGGGACCCACCAGAAGGTCACAAGCCAGGGGGGCGCGCCCTACCCCCCTGGGCACGCCCCTGTGGCTTGTGGCCCCCCTGGCAGGCCTCCGGTGCCCATCTTCTGCTATATGGAGGGTTTTGACCTGGAAAAAATCATAAGAGAGCTTTCGGGACGAAGCGCCGCCGTTTCGAGGCGAAACCTGGGCAGAAGCAATCTAGGGCTCCGGCAGAGCTGTTCTGCCGGGGAAACTTCCCTCCCGAAGGGGGAAATCGAAGCCATCGTCATCACCAATGATCCTCTCATCGAGAGGGGGTCAATCTCCATCAACATCTTCACCAGCACCATCTCCTCTCCAAACCCTAGTTCATCTCTTGTATCCGATCTTTGTCTCAAAACCTCAGATTGGTACCTGTGGGTTGCTAGTAGTGTTGATTACTCCTTGTAGTTGATGCTAGTTGGTTTACTTGGTGGAAGATCATATGTTCAGATCCTTAATGATAATTAATACTCCCCTGGTTACGTTTGTTCCTGAGGACATGGGATAAGTCTTGTTATAAGTAATCATGTGAATTTGGTATTCGTTCGATATTTTGATGAGATGTATGTTGTCTATCCTCTAGTGGTGTTATGTGAACGTCGACTACATGACACTTCACCATTATTTGGGCCTAGGGTAAGGCATTGAGACGTAATAAGTAGATGATGGGTTGCTAGAGTGACAGAAGCTTAAACCCTAGTTTATGCGTTGCTTCGTAAGGGCTGATTTGGATCCATATGTTTGACGCTATGGTTAGATTTATCTTAATTCTTCTTTCGTAGTTGCGGATGCTTGCGAGAGAGGTTAATCATAAGTGGGAGGCTTCTCCAAGTAAGGGCAGCACCCAAGCACCGGTCCACCCACATATCAAATTATCAAAGTAACGAACGCGAATCATATGAGCATGATGAAAACTAGCTTGACAGAAATTCCCATGTGTCCTCGGGAGCACTTTGCTTTATATAAGAGTTTTTCCAAGCTTGTCCTTTGCTACAAAAAGTATTGGGCCACCTTGCTGCACCTTTACTACATTTGTTACTTGCTTTCCGTTACGAATTATCTTATCACAAAACTATCTGTTACCGATAATTTCAGTGCTTGCAGAGAATACCTTACTAAAAACCGCTTATCATTTCCTTCTGCTCCTCGTTGGGTTCGACACTCTTACTTATCAAAAGGACCACGATAGATCCCCTATACTTGTGGGTCATCAAGACTCTTTTCTGGCGACGTTGCCGGGGAGTGAAGCGCCTTTGGTGAGTGGAATTTTGTAAGGAAAAATTTATATAGTGTGCTGAAATTTACTGCCTTATGTGATTCAGGAGCCGGTGCCAGTGTTATGCATTTCTCCCTTTATAAAAGACTTGATTTGAGTAAGCTTACACCTACTGAGATATCTTTGCAAATGGTTGATAAGTCCACTGCTTTACCTATTGGGATTTGTGAGGACGTTCCTGTTGTGGTTGCAAATGTTACTATCTTGACAGACTTTGTTATTCTTGATATGCCCGAGGACGACAATATGTCGATCATCCTTGGTAGACCATTCTTAAATACTGCAGGGGCTGTTATTGATTGCAATAAAAGCAAGGTTACCTTTCACGTCAATGGCAAGCAACATACCGTGCATTTTCTAAAGGAGCAAACTATGGTTAATAATATTAATGTCATTGAGCCTACTCCCTCGGTAATCATTGGAAGCTTTACAATTCCTCTAGCTACTGTCAAGAAGAAATATTATAATCTTATTGTTGGGGAGATGCAAATCCCCATTGAGGTAACCTAGTGAGATACGAAAATTCTTTGGTTTCATGTTAACCGAAAGCGGTTGTTCATAAGACTTGATCAACCTTATTATTGAATCCTTTTCAGAAGGCATGTGATTGATGAATTTAGTACTCACAACTCTATGTACCAAAAGTTTATCCCCTATTATTTTCAATTTGAATAAAAAAATTAGCATGATTTTCCATTTTTCTATTTTTCCCGTGCGTAGAAAAATGTCAGAAAATAAAATGTCTCAGATTGCCACCAATTTTTAACATGATTTTTTCTGGAATAAATAAAAAATATTGTCATAAAAATAACAGCAGGGGCTGCACCAGTGTGGCACCACACATCAGGGCAAGGCCCCCCCTCCCGCGCACCCAGAAAGTGAAATTTTCGATCTCTTTGCTCGGAACTCCATTTCCGAAACTGTTTTGAGGAATTGTTCCTTGGTATGTGACTCCTCCATTCCTCCAATTAGTTTTTGTTTTAGTGGTTTATATTTTGCAAAATGTGTTGCACTTGGTGCTATAGAAAATGAGCTTGCATGTTGAATTCTTTGAGTTCCAAGTAGTATGAATGCTTGATATGGCCTCTAGGCATCCATATGAGTAGTTGCTATCAATCTTACAAAGTTTTATTGACGTAAATTTGTGGCTTAAAAATTTCAGAAGTTTGTGCTTAGGAAAATGAGTTTCTTTAGGAGTAGCTCTTCAAGAAGACTCACCTCGGGTGAGTCATCTAGTGGGCACTCCGTGCGGCAAGCTTACATCGAGCCTCGAGATAACCAGATAGTCATGGCTGACGCCATATCATATCGATGGCCAAGTGAATATTTTATGGTAAGTGCACGCAGTAAGGATGAATTTGATCAGTTCATTTATAATACCGGCCTCACCGATTTCCTCGCCGATAAGTGTGTCCAACACTATGACCTTACCCGTACATTTACGCAAGGTTTTCGTTATCAATCGCATGCTTCTAGAGTGTTATTTAAACTTTATGATAAATCATTTAGCATGACTCCAGAAGACTTCTCTATTGCTTGCAAAGTTCCACTTTGGGGCTCAACTGAGAACCTTCCAAAACCGATTATGATATGTTTCTCAAGAGTCTCTGCGTTGGGGAAGATAGGGGGTAACACAGGCAAGGATTAAAAGCATACAGTTTCCCTCTATTCATTACTTTGTACTGTTTAATGGGAAATGCGTAGTAGGGAAACAAGATTGTAGTGCCTTGTGTGCCCCTGATTTAAGCCTTATTCACACCGGTATAACTGGTGAACAACATTATAACCTTGGTGCGATTGTTGCCCGAAGGTTACATTCTAACTCTAGCAATGGTGATTTTATGGAGATATTTATGCCTCCCGCGTAGCTGCAAGGCTGGGAGTGTCGCCTCAACCTAATGATCCTATCCTGCCTGAAAGATATTTAGACTATGATGCTTTGCGTTATCATGAGTTTATTGTAAACTGTGCTAGGGGTTATGAATATAACTTAATATTTGGTAAATATACGCCTGTGTCTGTCACTTTGCCTGCACCTGCCCTCTTTGATTTTCAGGCTCGACAGCGTTATTATGTCCTCGAGGAGGAAGTGCAGGAATACAAAGCTGCAGTGGAGGCTACTCGTTTAGCAGAGAAGGCAGCCAGGAACGTCGCCGGAAGATATCACTCTAACCATTTTCTAGACTACCAGTGGTGATGACCAAGTTAGGCAAACGCCTAAGCTTGGGGGAGTACGTATCTTTCACCGACATTACATTCATGTTCGCACACTTCATATAAATTGTCGGTGTTCATCCTCTTTCATTGTATATCCATGTTAGTTTTATTTTTCCGCTTTCTTCCTGTGTTTGAAAAACTTTGGAAAACCCAAAAATATTTCTCGCTTCTTTTTAATTTTCATTTCCCGTTTTAACTATCTTAGTACTAAAAATAAAACCCAAAAAGATTTCCTTTGCATGTTGGGATCTTTCCCGTGTAAATAATTTTTCTCATTCTTGTTTTTTCTTAGTTTATTTACTTGCTTAAGAAAAACACAAACTCCAAAAATATTTCAGTGTCTTTCTCTGAATCTCTTTTCTTTTGTTGAGTCTTTGAAAGGAGAAGACCACGATGAAAATGTTGAGTGGCTCCTATATGCTTTATTGTCGATCTAACAGAGAGCCAATATTACCTTGTCTTCTCTTTTGTCCAAAACTGCCTTGCAGATTCCAGCTTAGTCCATGATATTCTTGCACTATTATTATTATCACATCGTTGGGTCATGCAAGTGAAAGGCAATAATGACGATATTTGATGAAGTGATCGTGGCAAGGGAAGCTGGTATGAACTCTTCTTGTTTTCTATTTTTGTAAATATGTTTAGCTCGTTCGATCTCGATTCAGTATATTATGAGTAAACATGTTCATGATGACAATTAGAGATTATAGCTTTTCATGCCATGCTTAGACAACTAGTAGTGAATAATGATTTATCTTATAGATCAACATGCATTAAAATGGTTATGATGTGGTATAGTAGTATGGTATTTCCCTCTGAGAAGTTCAAGTGGCTAGACTTGGCCCATGTGCAAACATGTAGTTGATTCAAAACCAATGCAACCTTCATGATGTTTAAATTCAGAGTGTTCATATCCTACTCATGCTATGACCAATGTTAATTATTCGCAATGCATGCCTATGACCGTTTTCCCTCTCTAGCTGGTCGCTTCCCAACCTATTGCTAGCCTTCACCTGTACTAAGCGGAAATGCTGCTTGTGCATCCAAAACCTTTAAACCAAGTTATTCCAGTCCACCATACCTACCTATATGCGGTATTACTCTGTTGTTCCAAGCAAATTTGCATGTGCCATCTCTAAACATTCAAATAAACGTCTATTTTTTGCATGCATCTCGCTCATGGAGCGACGAGGTGGTCAGTATTTTCCATGCTAAATGAGTTATTCTCAAGACGGTCGTTTATTCACCGTCATTGCATGAGAGAGGCTGGTAAAAGGATGCCCAGTCCTGCATAATCAAAATTAATTAAACAAAACTCCTTGGGACAGTTGACATGTTGGCAGGCATCCGTGGATTCGATCAGCCATGGTTTGTGTATGGATGGTGGATAGGAGTGAAATTTACTATTCTGTTTGGGAACTGCCAGTAATGAGTTTAGCATGGAAGATATTGAAAACCTTGTTCGTAACGTTGACAGGAAAAGTGCACCCTCAAAACCATATTCCAATTTGTTTTAAAACTTGAGCTCTGGCACCTCTGCAAATCAATGCTTCCCTCTGCGAAGGGCCTATCTATTTATTTTTTATGATGAGTTATCATCTTCTCACAAAAAGCACCAGACCAGAGAGCACTATTGTCATTTTTATGCATTGAGTCTAGTTAATGTTGGATACGAGCATGATTGGATCTTTTCTATTCTGAATTATAATGTTTAGTCGCTGCATCAACCTTAGTGGTGTTCTGCATTCCTGTTTTGCTGTCTCAGAAAGGGTTAGCGAAATATCATGTCGCCATATTATATCATGATCATTTTGATAAATTGTTGGCATGTGAGATATCTTATTATTTGCTTGCTAGTTGGTTATGTATTGCCATGAGTTGATATGATGTCTAATTGCTATCATGGATGTGGTTATTTATAATTTATGCTGAAAACTTGAACACTAGCTAAGCATGTGTATAACGACGAGAACAAAAGAGTTTGTAAAAGTTTTCTTTATCACTTTCAGTTTGTCAACTGAATTGCTTGAGGACAAGCAATGAGTTAAGCTTGGGGGAGTTGATACGTCTCCAACGTATCAACTTTTCCAAACACTTTTGCTCTAGTTTTGACCTCTAATTTGCATGATTTGAATGAAACTAACCCGGACTGACACTGTTTTCAGCAGAACTACCTTGGTGTTATTTGTGTGTAGAAATAAAAGTTCTTGGAATTGGATGAAACTTTTTGTGAATTATTTTTGAGAATTATAATGAATTATGGAGCGAAGACCTGTCGGAGGGGGTGTGCCAGGGGGCCACCACACATCAGGGTGCGCCCCCCTAGGCCGTGCCCTGATGGATTGTGGGGCCCTCGTGGCTCCTCCGACCCTAATTCCAGTCCTATAAAATCACATCTTGGGAGAAAAAAACCGGAGAGAAGTTTTCATCGCGTTTCATGAGACAGAGCCGCCGCCACCTCCTATTCTTCCTCGGGAGGGCTGATCTGGAGTCCATTTGGGGCTCCGGAGAGGGGAAATCGTCGCCGTCGTCATCACCAACCCTTCTCCATCAACACCGCCATGATTCTCACCACCGGGAGTGAGTAATTCCTTTGTAGGCTTGCTGGACGGTGGTGGGATTGGATGAGATTGATCATGTAATTGAGTTAAGTTTGATAGGGCATGATCCCTAGTATCCACTATGTTCTGAGATTGATGTTGCTATCACTTTGCTATGCTTAATGCTTGTCACTAGGGCCCGAGTGCCATGATTTCAGATCTGAACCTATTATGTTTTCATGAATATAAGAGTGATTTGGATCCTATCTTTCAAGTTGTATGCACCTATTACGTGTCTTGATGTGCATACCCCAAGGTGACAATAATTGGGATTCTTTCCGGTGATTGCCGTAGTTTGAGCAGTTCATGTATTCACCATGTGTTAATGCTTTGTTCTAGTTCTCTATTAAAAGGAGGCCTTAATATACCTTAGTTTCCAATAGGACCCCACTGCCACGGGATGGTAGGACAAAAGATGGCATGCAAGTTCTTATCGCAAGCACGTATGACTATATACGGAATACATGCCTACATTACATTGATGAATTGGAGCTAGTTCTGTGTCACCCGAGTGTGTAACTGTTATATGATCAATGTCATCTAAATCATTATCCATCAACGATCCACGTGCCTACACTTTACATATACTGAATCTTGCTAAGTTACTATCGCTACTGCTACTTTCACAACTGCTACAAAAGGGCTGCTGTCACTATTACTGTTACTTTGCTACTACTATTTGCCGTGCTACTAAACCTTTGCTGCTGAGAGATATCCCAGGTGCGGTTGAATTGACAACTCAAATGTCAAGGCCAATAAATATTCTTTGGCCCCCCTTGTGTCGAATCAATAATTTAGCGTGAAATACTACCCGTGAAGACTGTCGCAATCCCCTATACTTGTGGGTTATCACCACTCGAAGCATGAAACGCAAGCAGCTGCAGCTGCAGGCGAATGCATATGTACTGAATGACAAGTCGGTCGAAGTACTCTCGTCCAAACAAGATCTCGAAGACCGACACCGTAGCATGCCAAAATCATACCCATGTAGGCGTCTGCTGCCGGAGTTCGATGAAGAACTAGCCGCCGACTCGCCTGGCCGACCCCTTAGAGGTCGTGATAGGCCAGTACGGGAAAAACCTCAATACCCGACCGGCTCCACGCTGTTGTGGCAAAGACCCTGTGGATTACCTAGACCTTCATGGCATTTGATGTCACACTGAGGCAAACTGAGCTCCTCCTCGGTCCATCTATGGCTCAAGAGGACGCGCGCCAGCCGGTCCCGACGGCTGTGATACCTGGTTAGACAGGAACGGTCGTGCCCAAGATCAAGACTACGGACGACTCTCCCCCGACCTCCCATGGGATACTAATCGATTCCGAGTTCCAGCCCACCCGATCTGCTTTACAAGCAGGATAATGGAACATTAATTTTCAGAAGTGTTTAAGCACATACCATAGAATCATACGATGGGACCACAGACCCAGCAGTGCAGATCGAAGATTTCCTTCTCCACATACACATGGCTAATGGAGATCACCTCCACACCATCAAATATTTGCCGCTCAAGCTAAAGGCGGCGGCTAGGCATTGGCTAAACAACCTGCCTCTCCACTTTATTGGTAGCTGGGAAGACCTTGAAGATGCCTTTAGGGCAAATTTCCAAAGCACTTATGTCCGACCTCCGAACGCCGATGCCCTCATTCGTGTCACCCAGCAGCCAGGCGAATCTGCTCAGAAGTTCTGGAACATGTTCCTCACTAAAAAGAACCATATCATAGACTGCTAAGACACCAAAGCCATCGCTATATTAAAAAACAACATCCGAGATGAATGGCTTGCCCGCCAGCTCAGCCAAGACAAGCCAAGGAACATGGCAGCCCTCACTTCCCTGATGACCCGCTATTGTGCAGGAGAAGATAGCTAGCTAGCACGAAGCACTCACAATGTTGAGGCATGCACTTTGGAGACACGCGACGCCAATGGAAAGCCTCATAGCAATAAAAACAAGCACAGGCACAAAAATGACGGGAGCGACCCAGAAGACACCACAGTCAATGCAGGGTTCACCGGACCTAGATCCGGACAGAAAAGGAAGCCCTTTAAAGGTAATAAGGATGAACCTAGCCAGCTTGACAAGATCCTGGATCGATCGTGCCAAATCCACGACACTCGGGACTTACCAGCAACCCACACTAATAGGAATTGTTGGGTCTTCAAACAAGCTGGCAAGGTAGCAACAAAGGGTCAAAGTAAAACCCAAAATCGCAGTGAAGACGAGGATGAACCTCGGCGGCCCAACAACAGAGGCCAAAAGGAGTTTCCTAATGAGTTAACAAAGGTGAACATGATCTATGTTACCCACATCCCCAAGAGGGAGAGGAAGCGCGCACTTTAGGACATCAACGAGTTAGAGCTAGTCACCCCTAAGTTCAACCCGTGGTCGGCTTACCCGATCACATTCGACATACATGAATATCCGACCATCATCAGGCATGGCGGATCAACTACACTTGTCCTGGACCTAATTGTCAATGGTTTCCATCTGACGCGCTTCCTTATGGACGGAGGAAGCAGCCTCAACTTAATCTATGAGGACACGATTAGGAAGATAGGCATCGACTCATCTCGGATCAAGCCAACCAGCACTACATTTAAAGGTGCCATACCAGGTGTTGAGGCTCGTTGCACCAGACATGTGTCACTGGAGATCGTCTTCGGATCACCCGCAAACTTCAGATGCGAGGAGTTAATCTTTGACATTGTCCCCTTTCTAAGTGGATACCATGCGCTCCTAGGGCGCACAACGTTCCCTCGCTTCAACGCGGTCCCGCAGTATGCTTATCTCAAGCTCAAAATGCCATGACCCAACGGTGTTATCACAATCAATGGTAACACAGAATGCTCTCTCCGTATTGAAGAACAGACCGCAACCTTCACAGCCGAGGTGCAGGCATCCGAGGACGCGACCCGTGGCGGTAAACGCACTTCTATCTCTTTGAAGCATTCGCGGGCCACGCAAGCCAACCTCGGACATATAACCCCACACCCTAAATAAGGGTGCGGGATCCTCACGTGCTCCCCTTGGAAGGGCACTACGTCCCGAGGGTGCACAATTTCCCACTAAAAATCCCTTGGGCCGCTGAGGAGCCAAAATTTATGGGAACACCGGATCGGATAGACCGAGGAACGGCTAAGCTTTGATCTTCCATACCGGCTAGTCTGTCAAAGATCTAGCCGAGAAAGTATACCCACGTGGCTTCAACCACACATTGGACATCTGCAGACTTCTTAAAAGGACTCAGCCAGCGAGCGCTTTAAGCACATGCAAGGCCGAGGTTGCATACAGTCCATCTCAGCCCTTGGCATCAACGAGGATAAGCTGGTCAACAGCATGAAGACACAGACGTGCGGCATGAAGCGGCCCGGGCTGATAAACACAATGATAGTATCCTCCCTGTTTTTATATGCTCCTTTATTTAACTTTTTGCATTGTATCTTTTTAGTTCCTCTCGTTATAGCTAGGCATGTAAAGCTTGAAGTTATCAAATAAAGAAATCATGCCCCTCAAGGTTCTTACTGTATTTCTATAGAAACACTGCCTGTGAACTACAAGAATATCTTCAAAATACAACTGCTAAAGGTCTTCGTTTCCCTGTCTTGAAATACAAGTCCGAAGTACTCGGCGTGTCGGATGTTGCACTATATGCATCAGTTTCAAACCTAGATTTCGGTCAATATTTTGGTTACTCGGCTCCTATGTGTACCCCTTATGTTCCTAAATGAATTCAGCTAAGGGTGTAATGGGAGAACCACTGCGATAGTACCGCCAGTTTAATTGGCAGAGCGCTTCAGTGGACAAAGCCGAAAACTGACTATCTAGGTAAGCGAAAACTGGTCGGCAATTCAAACACTGCGTTAAGCGATGTGTCGTTAGAGATCACCCATGTTAAACGAAGGGCTTATTCATAGTATAAGCCGATGTGGGTAACGGCGTAGGCCTCGGCTGCCTAAAGTTGACCACTTCACACCTTGGGGGCTCGTCATCAGCCCCCACAGTCAAACTCCTATGACTAAGTGAAAGTTATAAAGCCATTATAGTCTGATTGCCTAGTTCTTACAAGCACGGACCGCCTTCGGGTACCGAGACATCGGCTAAGGGTCAAAGCTACCTCAAGGAACACCCTCTGTATATTCTACATTAGGGGTAGAAGCTGAGGACTGGCCATTTTCAGTTCAACACGGTCGCACAGAAGGAAAATCAATTAAAATAACACACATATATGAGGAAATCTAACGACATACTCATTAAAACAAAAGATGGTTTTTACATCCCATGTGCTTTGGCACTCCGAAGTACTACAACTGATACAAAGTGTCTTTTGGACACATGGCCTCGGTTGCCCGGTCAGCCCCTTCCACCTCGGCAAAGAATTGCTCCGTTGTGCGCTGCTTCCCTATGGGGGGGCCCACAGCACGAACCGCCACTTTCACCTTCCGGAAGTGTGTATTCATGCAGGTGTATGCCCGTCGTGCTCCCTCGAAGCACGCTGATCACTTCCAATGAACCACCTACGGGCCATCATCTTGCAACCGGGCTAGGAGGCCGAAGAGGCTGGGCGACAGAACTTCAGCGGGCCGCAACTTGATGCAGAGATCCTGGAGTGCTAGCCTCGCCATGCGTATTAGCTCTGTCAGCTGCGTTATTTGATGGTTCAGCAGCTATGGCAACGACGGGTCTGGGAACTGCCCCAGAACGCCTTCTCCTCCTCATGGCCGTCCAATTGTCCGAAGTGTTGGACGGCGTCTGAAACACTCTTCAGAAGATCCACGAAGACCTTTGCGGAATGCCACAGCTGGGTGAACTCGATGCACCCTTTGCTACTAAACACACACTGCAATAAGTACGGCTTACCCGCGGCTAGTTGCTCCACTTGCTGGAGCACCCCGCGGTCGGTCCGGGCCACGATCTGGAGCTCTTCTTTCGCCTGCTTCTCCTCGGCCTGAAGTTTAACGCGTGCTTTGAACACGCCCTTCAGGGTCTCGTTGACCTCTATGACCCGCGCCTAGTTCTTCTCCCTAGCCACCTTCTTGGTAGCTCGAGCTTTCTCTGCCTGCGCGTCCGTAGCCTTCTGCTTCTCCGCCTCCCGCCGAGCCTTCTTGAGCTCGACCTTGAGCCCCTCAAGCTCGGCCAAGGCCGCTGTCATTCAAACAGTTTGGCATCAACTCCTAAGTCAACAACAAACACAGTACACTTCTCGTGTTCAAAGTAACATTCAAAGAACAAGAAATACTGATCGTTTACCTTGAGACAGCTTGAACCGTTGGTTCATCAGGTCGGGGTCTTTCTCAGACCTCTCGAGCTTCCGGTTTACCTCCGCTCTCTCCTCGGAGCCGAGGTAGAAACCTACAAACAAATATTTTTTCATATAAGCCCCATGGCTAATTTATTAACCTCGGACGAGCGAATCATATCAATAGGTAGCATACTCAGGGGCTACGCATCAAGCTCCTACTTCTATTCGATCCCAACACCGATTCCTCAAAACCGGCCTTGGGCTCGGGGGCTACTCACTAACCAGGCCATTTAGAAGGCCGTAAGAACATGTCCTTGGACGTATACATGGATTTGCAAATTAAACGCAAAACAAATGATATTTTTGCACAAGGGTAAAAAATACCTTGAAGCTCGTAACGAGGCCATTGAAGACCACGTGCAATCCAGCCCCCGCGGACCAGAAGCCTTGCAGCGCCGCGCCTATCAAGGCACGATGCTCTTGCTTGAGGGAGGAGCCTTTTAAGGTCTCCTCCATCTCCTCAGTCCACCTCGCGCTAGCCCGCCCTTGGGCAGGAGGTGGGGGTAGCAGGACCTCGGACCCAAGCACCTGGGTGCTGGGCGTAGTGGTTTCCGGCCTCAGCGCTGGAGCCGGGGTGGACTTCGACTCGGCCGACAATTGGTCCAGCCTTCCCTCGGTGACCTTGTGGATCTTATCCCTTTGGCCCTTCAGGACCGAGGCGTCGACCTCAGTCATGACGATCGATCCTCCGGCCTTCGTTGTGTCAACCGGGAGAGCCGGAGCAAAAGTCGCCTCCCCCAACCCATCATAAGTTGGCGGATGACTAGAAGGGTCCGGGGTCCCGCTGGCGGATGGCAGACCGCTTGAAGAGTCACTGGGGCGCACCTTGGATGGACTGTGGAAAGATGCTCCTATGAGCTAACTCCTACTAAAACGCAGATCTGATGAAATACAAAACATGAAAAACAATGACTTACCCTCGGGGTGCCGGTTTTTCCCTTCCCAGAACGAGGGGATCGTCTTCGGACTCGTCGGATTGCACAATCTTCCCCGATGACTTGCCGGCGGCCCTGGCTGACATTTTCTTCAACCTCTTTTGGCCTTGGGCCGTGCTCCAGCTTCTCCATCTTCCCTTTAACAGAAGGGTCATCCTTCTCCTCATCCTCCTTCGCATCTTCGTGGATGGCGGAGGTGTGGGTTTCCTTGGACCCGGTAACCGAGGTCTCCCGCTTCCGAAGACCCGCCCTGCCCCTTTGGGACTTCGGCCCCTTGGGGACTAATACTTGTGACTGCATTGGGTTTTCCGTGACGAGGAACGGATGATACAGCACAATATAGATAAGTATTTCCCTCAGTGAGAACCAAGGTTTATCGAACCAATAGGAGTAGCACGCAACCCCCATCTTCAGCGACTGCACATAAAGAAGCAAACACTTGCACCCAACGCGGGCAAGAGGGTTGTCAATCCCCTTGGACTCGTTATTTGCAAGCAAGTGAAGTGTGTGGATGATAGTTGAATAATGTAAATTGCAAAATAAAATAAAAGTAAATAAATGGTAGCAAGGTATTGAAAGCTTTTGTAAATATATAAGTAAATAGACCCAGGGGCCATAGTTTTCCCTAGTGGCATCTCTCTTGTAGTAGGCATACGGCAGGTAAACAAATTACTGTTGGCCAATTGATAGAAAAGCGCATAGTTATGTATTATTTATTCATGGAAATGATCATGTGTATATAGGCATCACGTCCATAAGAAAATAGGCTGACTCCTTCCTGCACTTACTACTATTACTCCACGTCGAGAGCACTTCTATGCTTGCCTCTCTAAGTATTAAGTTCATGACAAACAGAGTAATGCTTGGAGAATGATGACATGATGTAGACAAAGAAAATTCAATTGATATGCATTAACCCAGTCGTTTTATCCTTAGTGGCAACAATACAAAGACGTGTCTTGTCTCCTTCTGTCACTAGGATATAAAGCACCGCCAGATTAACCCACTACAATGGACCCCTCTCACCGAATAAATATAAATCTAGTTGGCCGAACTATTTCAATAGATCGGAGAGATTTACGAAGCTATAATAATCATACAAAGAAGAATCATAATAGAAATCAGAGAAGACTCAAATCTTTTTCATGAATAATCTGAACATAAACCCACAATTCATCGGATCCCAACAAACGCACCGCACAAAGTGAGTACATCGAATAGATCACCGCGAAGACGCGGTGAACTTTGTATTGAAGCTCAAGAGAGAGAGAGAGATAGTCATCTAGGTACTAACTACGGACCCGTAGGTTTGTAGGGAACTACTCACTCATCACCATGGGAGCGGCAAGGATGATGTAGATGCCCTCCGTGACCGACCCCCCTTCCGTCAGGGCACCGTAGCAGGGCTCCAGATGGGCACACAGTGGAACAGAGACTTGCGGCGGTGGAAAAAGTGTTTCGGGAGGCTCTCTAGGGTTTTGGGGATTTATAGGAATTTATAGGCCAGAGAGGGGCATCGGGGGACGCCCAAGGGGGCCACCACACAACAGGGCGTGGCCACCCCTGGGTGCGCCCTGTTATGTGCTCACTCCCTCGTGCGGCCTCCGGTCTCCTCCTGAAGCTTCTAGGTCTTCTTTTGGTCCAGAAAAATCATAAAAAAGTTTCGGGGCAATTGGACTTCGTTTGGTACTTTAAACCTGAAAAGTCAAAAACATGCAGAAAACAACAACTGACACTGGGCATTGGGTTAATAGGTTAGTGCTAAAAAATAATATGAATTGGTAAATAATCACCCAAAAAGCATCCTAGATGATAATATTATAGCATGGAACAATAAAAAATTATAGATACATTCGAGACGTATCAGCATCCCCGAGCTTAATTCCTGCTCGTCCTCGAGTAGGTAAATGATAAAAACTGAATTTTTGATGTGACATGCTACCCAACATGTAACCTATTTCAGGTATGGTCATTGAGAAACGATGAATTAATAAACATCAACATAGTAATACTTATAAACATAAGTAACATTATCATCAAGTTTCAAAATATATGATCCTTAAAGAATGTTCACCCCCTATTCATTTTATCATATTAGAATGGCATGGCTCCATCTTCACCACATAAATACAAATGTCAAGCACCACGGTGTCAAGTCAGGCAATTGGATCGTACTTTTTAACGCGCTTCAGCTTTTTATTACTCACGCAATATATGAGCGTGAACCATGGATATAGCATAAAGGTGGAATAGAATATGGTGGTAGGTTTCAAAGGGGTAAAATTGGAGAAGAATGTCTCGCATAAACTAGGCGTATTAACGGGCTATGGAGTAAGGATTGCCATGCAACGGATCCACTAGAGCTATAAGTGTATGAAATCTCAAATGAAGCTAAGTGGGCGTGCGTCCAACTTGCTTGCTCATGAAGACCTCGGGCATTTGAGGAAGCCCGTCATCGGAATATACAAGCCAATTTCTATAATAAAAAATTCCCACTAGCATATGAAAGCGATAAAACAAGAGACTCTCTATATGAAGAACATGGTGCCACTTTGAGGCACAAGTGTGGAAAAAGAGGTTGTAGCACTGTCCCTTCTCTCTTTTCTCTCATTTATTTTTTATTTTCTTTTCTTTTCTTTTTCTTTTTTCTCACTTTTTTTCTTTTTTCTTTTTTTCTTTCTCTTATTTTTCGTCCGGAGTCTCATCCTGATTTGTGGGGGAACCATTGTCTCCACCATCCTTTCCTCACTAAGACAGTGCCCTAATAATGATGATCATCACACTTTTATTTACTTACAACTCAACATGAAAAATTACAGCATGACTCTATATGAATGCCTTTGGCAGTGTACCAAGATGTGCAATGATCAAGCATAACATGTATAAAAAATGATGAACGGTGGCTTTGCCACAAATACTATGTCAGCTTATATGATCTTGCAAAGCAATATGACAAATAAAAGTACTAGCCATATGATGTAACGGGGGAAGTTGCATGGCAATATATCTCGGAATGGCTATGGAAATGCCATAATAGGTAGGTATGGTGGCTGTTTTGAGGAAGATAAAATGAGTCCTATGTGCAACTGAGTGTATCATGTCACGGGGTTTGCATGCACCGGCGAAGGTTGCACCGATCCTCGAGGTGAGAATGGGCAATGCACGGTATCGAAGAGGCTAGCAAATATGAGGTGGTGAGAGTGCGTACATCGATCGATTCACATTAGTCATAAAGAAATGACATACTTATCGCAAGATTTTATTAGCTCTCTCGAAGCAAAGTACTACTCACATGCCCCTAGGGAGGAGGTTGGGAGGAGTTAACCATCGCGCGCCTCTGACTTAAACAACACTAGGATTTCAATAAGGAATAAGTATGCTCACACACCATCACCATGCCATAAAAATATTTAGATGAACAGCAAGTTAGCACCAACTAATTCACAATATTCTTACTAACCAATGATCATGCACTCATGCCCTTTTACATTACCACATCAATATCATTAACGCACAATTTCTCTTTTATGTGCTACATGTGGTTTTGATTATGCACTCATTGGATACCTATTATTTGTCGACTAGTCTTATAACCCTTGCAAATCACTGTCACTATTTATTAACTCTCAACCAAATATAAGTGAAGAACGAGAGTGCACTTATTTCTTTAAAATCTATATGCCACCGTGCTCTAAATGATATAAGTGAAGTACTAGAGCAACTGATAAGCTCAAAAGATATAAGTGAAGCACAAAGTGTATTCTAACAAATCATGGTGATCTTGTGTATCTATAAAGTGGGTGTGTCTAGCAAACAATTATTGTGGAAAACTAAAATAAAATCAAACTAAAGCAAACGACGCTCCAAGCAAAACTCATATCATGTGATGAATAAAAATATAGCTCCAAGTGACATACCGATGGATTGAGACGAAAGAGGGGATGTCTTTCGGGGCATCCCCAAGCTTAGCTGCTTGAGTCTTCCTTGAATATTACCTTGGGATGCCTTTGGTATCCCCAAGATTAGGATCTTGCCGCTCCTTATTCCTTCATCCACCGTGATAGCACCCAAAACTTGAAAACTCCAGCACACAAAACTCAACAAAACCTTCATGAGATCCGTTAGTATAGTAAACATATCAAATACTTCTCCATGTCTTATACCCCCCGATACAATCCATAGCATCATAAAAACAAGCAAACTATGCAAGCAAAAAAAGAATCTATCTAAAGCAGAACAGTCTGTAAATATCTGTAGAGAACCTATACTTCTTTAACTCTAAAAATTCTTAAAAATTAGGACAACGTGAATAAGTTGTATATAAATACTTTGTATAAATTTCATCAAAAAAATGTTCCACTAAAATCAGAGAAATTTTGTACTTAACGCTAAAGTTTATGTTTTTGCACCATATCAATTATACTCATCTTGTAAGTCATCCCAGAGGCTTTACTTCGCACAAACACTAATTTAAACATAAAAACACAATCATTACAGAGGCAATAATCATGTTATAAAAAACAAATAGAAAGTAAAAAAGCAAGAAAATAAGATAACTATTAGGTTGCCTCCCAACTAGCGCTATTATTTTACTCCCCTAGCTAGGCATATTGCATAGTTTCAAGTCTTGTCATCTTCGACACTCCAACCATAAGTAGCCCTGATGATAGATTCATGAGGTGGTTTAATTATCTTCCTAGGTAAGTGTTCCATCCCTTTATTTAATGGAAATTGGAACCTTATGTTTCCCTCTTTCATATCAGTAATTGCACCTATAATTCGTAAGAAAGGTCTTCCAGGTCTTATTGGACAAGTAGGATTGCATTCAATATCAAGCACGATGAAATCTACAGGCACAAAATTTCTATTTGCATGGATAAGCACATCATTTATTCTACCCAAAGGTTTTTTGATGGTAGAATCCGCAAGATGCAAGTTTAGGGAATAATCTTGAATATCGGTGAGACCAAGCACATCACAAATAGACTTAGGTATTGTTGAAACACTAGCACCAAGGTCACACAAGGCATTGCATTAATATTATTTCAGTTTTAGTTTGATAGTAGGTTCCCATTCATCATGCAACTTTCTATGTTTAGAAACTTCTAGTTCAAGTTTCTCATCATAAGATTTTATCATCGCTTCTACCGTATGTTGAGTAAAAGCTTTATTTTGTTCATAAGCATTGGGTGAGCTAATAATGGATTGCAAATGAAATACATTCTACTAAAGAGCAACTTTCATTATTATAGTCCTTGTAATCCAAGATAGCGGGCACATCACTAGTTAAAGTTTTAACCTCTCCAAACCCACTTTTTCAATTTTATCATTAGAATCATCACCCTCCAAGAAAACGGGACGCCATCTAGCTAAAGTTGACTCATATTCAGTACCTTTATCATTTAATTTCAGATTAGTAAACAAAGATTCAATTGGAGAAGTACCAATCATTTTAAGATCTTCATCATGATTCCGGTAAAAACTGGGTGGAAGAGCTTTTTCTAAGAATTCTCGCTTACCTTTCAACTTATTGGTCCTCTCCTTACTTTCATTAATAGATATTTGGATAGATTTAATAGTCTCATTAAAATCATGCTTGGGTGGAAAAGTTTTATTTTAAGATTTTCCACATCAAGAGCAATCCTATCCATATTTTTAGCCAAATCATCAACTTTATGCAACTTTTCTTCTGCCATAGTATTAAAAATAGTTTAAGAACTAATAAATTATTTAATGGTGTTCTCAGGATCAGAGGATATCCTATTATTATTTGTTGAAGAATTTTCATAATAATTCCCATTATTACTAGAGGAATTATCGGGATACCGTCTAGCATCGAAATTCCCTTAATAGGCATTGATGTTGAAATTGTTTCACGAGACAAAATTCACATCAATAGCATCATCATTTTTCTCAATCAAGGAAGACAAAGGATCATAATTGGGATCAACATGAGCATTTTTTTAGCAACCATTTTCATAAGAGCATCCACTTTTTCACTCAAAGTAGTGATTTCTTTGACAGAATTTACCTTCTTACCAGTTGGAGCTCTTTCGGTATGCCATTGAATAATTTGTCATGATGTTGTCCGGAAGTTTGGTGTCCTCTCCTAGTGTCACCCCCATGAAGGTACCACCTGCAGCAGAATCTAGAACATTTCTAGACACAATGTTTAGTCCAGCATATAAATTTTGGACAATCATCCACAAGTTTAAACCATGAGCAGGCAATTTCTAATCATCAATTTCATCCTCTCCCAAGCTTGTGCAACATGTTCTTGATAATGTTGTTTAAAATTCATAATTTGATTTCTAAGGGAGGTGATCTTAGCATGAGGAAAATACTTGGCAATAAAAGCATCTTTACACTTATCCCACGTTCCAATACTATTACGTGGTAAAGATGAAAACCAAGCCTTAGCTTTATCTCGTAGTGAAAAAGGAAATAATTTTAATTTGACCACATCATTCATATCCTTTTTCTTTTTCATATAACATAATTCAACAAAGGTATTAAGATGAGCAGCTGGATCCTCATTAGGACTTCCCAAAAATTGTTCTTTCATGGAAAGATTCCGCAATGCAGCATTAATATCATAAAACTCCACACTAGTGGCGGGTGGTATTGGAGTACTAATAAAATCAATGTTATTAGTATTTGAGAAGTCACACAACTTAGTAGTATCTTGAGACATGGTGACGGAGGAAGCAAAGTAACAAGTAGGACAAGTAAACTATCAAGCAAACAAGTAAACTAGCAACTAGCAAAGATAAATATTTTTGTTTTTTTGTTTTTTATGAAACAAGAAAAATATAACAGCAAATAAAAAGTAGAACATGTGAATGATAATTTGTGCGAAGTTACTTGATAGTAGGTTGGTGATACTCCCCGGCAATGACACCAGGAATCCTTCCTGATACTTGTGATCTGCGTTGGGTTTTCCGTGAAGAGGAACGGGTGATGCAGCACAGTATAGATGAGTATTTCCCTCGGTGAGAACGAAGGTTTACCGAACCAATAGGAGTAGCACTCAACCCCCATTTCCGCGACTGCACAGAAAGAAGCAAACACTTGCACCCAACGCGGGAAAGAGGATTGTCAATCCCCTTGGATCGTTATTTTCAAGCAAGTGAAGTGTGTGGATGATAGTTGAATAATGTAAATTGAAAAATAAAATAAAAGTAAATAAATGGCAGCAAGGTATTTAAAGCTTTTGTAAGTATATAAGTGAATAGACCCGGGGGCCGTAGTTTTCCCTAGTGGCATCTCTCTTGTAGTAGGCATACGGGTAAACAAATTATTGTTGGGCAATTGATAGAAAATGCATAGTTATGCAATATTTATTCATGACAATGATCATGTGTATATAGACATCACGTACATAAGAAAATAGGCCGATTCCTACTTGCACCTATTACTATTACTCCATGTCGAGAGCGCTTCTATGCTTGCCTCTCTAAGTATTAAGTTCAAGACAAACAGAGTAATGCTTGGAGAACAATGGTATGATGCAGACAAAGAAAACTCAATCAATATGAATTAGCCTTGTCCTTTTATCCTTAGTGGCAACAATACAAAGACATGTCTTGTCCCCGCCTGTCACTGAGATATAGAGCACCGCTAGACTGAACCCACTACAACGCACCCCTCTCACTAAAGAAATACCAATCTAGTTGGCCAAACTATTTCAATAGATCGAAGAGATTTATGAAGCTATAATAATCATGCAAATAAGAATCATAATAGAAATTTAGAAAACTCAAATATTTTCATGAATAATCTAAACATAAACCCACAATTCATCGGATCCCAACAAACGCACCACACAAAGTGATTACATCGAATAGATCACCGCGAAGATGCGGTGAACTTTGTATTGAATATCAAGAGAGAGAGAGAGATAGCCATCTAGGTACTAACTACGGACCCGTAGGTCTGCAAGGAACTACTCACACATCACCATGGGAGCAGCAAGGTTGATGTAGAGGCCCTCCGTGATCGATCCCCCCTCCAGCAGGGCACCGGAACAGGGCTCCAGATGTGCACACGACCGAACAGAGACTTGCGGCGGTGGAAAAAGTGTTTCGGGAGGCTCTCTAGGGTTTTGGGGATTTATTGGAATTTATAGGCCAGAGAGGGGCATCGGGGGACGCCTGAGGGGGCCACCACACAACAAGGCGTGGCCGCCCCCTGGGTGCGCCCTATTGTGTGCTCACTCCCTCGTGCGGCCTCTGGTCTCCTCCCAAAGCTTCCAGGTTTTCTTTTGGTCCATAAAAAATCATAAAAACGTTCCGGGGCAATTGGACTTTGTTTGGTATTGTAAACCTGAAAATTCAAAAACATGCAGAAAACAGCAACAGGCACTGGGCACTGGGTTAATAGGTTAGTGCTAAAAAATAATATGAATTGGTAAATATGTTGGAAATATGCCCTAGAGGCAATAATAAATTGGTTATTATTATATTTCCTTGTTCATGATAATCGTTTATTATCCATGCTATAATTGTATTGATTGGAAACTCAAATACATGTGTGGGTACATAGACAACACTGTGTCCCTAGTAAGCCTCTAGTTAACTAGCTCGTTGATCAAAAGATGGTGAAGGTTTCCTAGCCATGAACATGAGATGTCATTTGATAACGGGATCACATCATTAGGAGAATGATGTGATGGACAAGACCCAAACTATAAACGTAGCATATGATCATGTCAGTTTATTGCTATTGTTTTCTGCATGTCAAGTATCTGTTCCTATGACCATGAGATCATGCAACTCACTGACACCGGAGGAATACCTTGTGTGTATCAAACGTCGCAACGTAACTGGGTGACTATAAAGATGCTCTACAGGTATCTCCGAGGGTGTCTGTTGGGTTGGCATGGATCAAGACAGGGATTTGTTACTCCATGTAACGGAGAGGTATCTCAGAGCCCACTCGGTAATACAACATCACAATGAGCCTTGCAAGCAATGTGACTAAAGTGTTAGCCACGAGATCTTGTATTACGGACCGAGTAAAGAGACTTGCCGATAACGAGATTGAACTAGGTATAGAGATACCGACTATCGAATCTCGGGCAAGTAACATACCGAAGAACAAAGGGAACAGCATACGGGATTAACTGAATCCTTGACATAGAGGTTCGACCGATATAGATCTTCGTAGAATATGTAGGAACCAATATGGGCATTCAGGTCCCGCTATTGGTTATTGACCGTAGAGGTGTCTCGGTCATGTCTACATAGTTCTCGAACCCGCAGGGTCTACACACTTAACGTTTGGTGACGATTAGTATAGTTGAGTTATTGTGTTGGTGACCGAAGGTTGTTCGGAGTCCCGGATAAAATCCCGGACATGACGAGGATCTCCAGAAGAGTCCGGAGGTAAAGATTGATATATGTGATAATAGTGTTTTGATCTCCGGAAGGGTTCCGGAATTCACCGGAAGGGGTTCCGGATGTTTACCAAAGTGTTCGGGTGCAGCAACACTTTATATGGGCCAAAGGGGTAAAGCCCATGAGGTATTGGAAAGTGCAAAAGGAAGTTTTGCTGCTGCCTTAAGCGGTACTACCGCTGGTAAGGTAGTACTACTGCGTAAGCGGTACTACCGCTTGTGTGAAGCGGTACTACCGCTCAAGCGGTACTACCGCTCATGAGCGGTACTACCGCTTGTACGCGGTACTGCTGGAATCCGAGTGGGACTCTTTCCGTGCGGGCAAAACCGACCTTGTGCGGGCAAAACCGACCTTGTGGAGGCTTTCTCTCCAAGTTTAGACCCCAGGGCTCAACATATAAATAGAGGGGCAGGGCTAGCACACGGGATACATCAAGATTTCCTAAGCCGTGTGTCGGCAACCCTAACCCTCTAGTTCCTCCCGTCATAATCTCCGTAGTGCTTGGCGAAGCCCTGCAGAGATTGTTCCTCACCACCATCACCACGCCGTCGTGCTGCCGGAACTCATCCACTACTTCACCATCGCTCGCTGGATCGAGGAGGTGAAGGCGTCATCAAGCCGTACGTGTGTTGAATGCGGAGGTGCCGTCCGTTCGGCGCTAGATCGTGTTTGGATCGAGGGACGACTTGCGATTTGGATCGCAAAGACGTTCGACTACATCAACCGCGTTTCTTAACGCTTCCGCTTAGCGATCTACAAGGGTATGTAGATTCACTCTCCCTCTCGTAGATGCTCATCACCATGGATAGATCTTGCATGTGCGTAGGAAATTTTTTGTTTCCCATGCGACATTCCCCAACAGTGGCATCTGAGCTAGGTCTATGTGTAGATGAGATCTCGAGTAGAACACAAAGGAGTTTGTGGGCGTTGATATTCAGATTTCTTCCTCCCTTGGTCTTTTCTTGTTTCGGCGGTATTGTGGGATGAAGCGGCTCGGACCAACATTACTCGTATGCTTACGAGAGACCGGTTCCATCAACTGACATGTAACTTCATTGCATAAAGATGGCTGGCGGGTGTCTGTCTCTCCTACTTTAGTCGGATCGGATTTGACAAAGACGGTCCTTGAGAAGGTTGAAAAGCAATTTTTGTATCACCGTTGTGGTTTTTGCATAGGTAAGAATTGTTCTTGCTAGATACCCGTAGCAGCCACGTAAAACTTGCAACAACAATTAGAGGACGTCTAACTTGTTTTTGCAGGGTATGTTGTGATGTGATATGGCCAACTTCATGATGAGATATATGTGATGTATGAGATGATCATGTGTTGTATAGAATATCACGACTTGCATGTCGATGAGTACGGCAACTGGCAGGAGCCATAGAGTTGTCTTTAATTATTTTCGCCGTTTTGCTTTACTTTATCGCTTTGAGTTAGCAATAGTCGTGGAAGCAACAGTCGGCGCGACAACCTCATGGCGACACATTGATGGAGATCAAGATGATGGAGATCATGGTGTCATGCCGGTGACGATGGAGATCATGCCGATGCTTTGGAGATGGAGATCAAAAGCACAAGTTCATGGCCATATCATGTCACTTATGATTTGCATGTGATGTTAATCCTTTTATGCATCTTATTTTGCTTAGGACGACGGTAGCATTATAAGGTGATCCCTCACTTAAATTTCAAGATAAAATTGTGTTCTCCCCGAGTGTGCACCGTTGCGAAAGTTCGTCGTTTTGAGACACCACGTGATGATCGGGTGTGATAGACTCTACGTTCGCATACAACGGGTGCAAGCCAGTGTTGCACGTGCGGAACACTCGGGTTAAACTTGACGAGCCTAGCATGTACAGACATGGCCTCGGAACACAAGAGACCAAAAGGTCGAACATGAGTCATATAGTAGATATGATCAACATGAAGATGTTCACCATTCAAACCACCTCAACTCACGTGATGATCGGACTTGAGTTGGTGGATTTGGATCATGTGACACTCGAATGACCGGAGGGATGTCAATTTGAGTGGGAGTTTTTTAAGTAATATGATTAACTAAACTCATTATCTTGAACAATAGTCTAAGTTGTCTTTGCTATATTTATGTTGTAGATCATGGCTCGCGCAGTAGCACCCCTGAATTTTAATGCGTTCCTAGAGAAAGCTAAGTTGAAAGATGATGGAAGTAACTTTGTGGACTGGGCCCGTAATCTAAGGATTATCCTTACGGCTTCCCAGAAGGCTTATGTCCTTGATGCACCGCTTGGTGATCCACGCGCTCCAGTTGAGTCTCTAGACGTTGTGAACGCCTGGCAGGCTCGCTCTGATGATTACTCAATAGTTCAATGTGCAATTTTGTATGGCTTAGAACCGGGACTTCAAAGACGTTTTGAACGTCATGGAGCATATGAGATGTTCCAGGAGTTGAGGTTTATCTTTCAGAAGAATGCCCGGAGCGAGAGGTATGAGACCTCCGATAAGTTCTATACTTGCAAGATGGAGGAGAACGGGTCTGTTAGTGATCACATACTCAGAATGTCTGGGTACTCCACCCGTCTGGCTGAATTAGGGATGCCCCTTCCGCCAGAGGCTATCACTGACAGAGTTCTTCAATAATTGCCACCTAGCTACAAGAGCTTCGTGATGAACTATAACATGCACGGGATGAACAAGTCAGTCGCCGAGCTGTTTGCGATGCTGAAAGTCGCTGAGTCTGAAATTCAGAAGGAGCATCAAGTGTTGATGGTCAATAAAACCACTAGTTTCAAGAAAAATGGCAAGGGTAAGAAGGGTAACTCCAAGAAGAGTGGTAAAGCAGTTGCTCCTCCCGTGAAGAAACCCAAGGCTGGACCCAAACCAGAAACTGTGTGCTTTCATTGCAAGGGAACTGGACACTGGAAGCGGAACTGCCCCAAGTATTTGGCTGACAAGAAGGCGGCCAACAACAAACAAGGTATATATGATATACATGTTATTGATGTGTACCTTACCAACTCTCGTTGTAGTGCCTGGGTATTTGATACCGGTGCGGTTGCTCACATTTGCAACTCTAAACAGGAACTGCGGAATAGACGGAGGCTGGCAAAGGATGAAGTGACGATGCGCGTGGGAAATGGTTCCAAGGTTGATGTGATCGCCGTCGGGACGCTCGCTCTTCGATTACCATCGGGATTAGTGATGAACCTGAATAATTGTTATTTAGTGCCTGCGTTAAGCATGAACATTATATCTGGATCTTGTTTATTGCGAGACGGTTACTCATTTAAATCAGAGAATAATGGTTGTTCTATTTATATGAGTAATATCTTTTATGGTCATGCACCCGAAGTGAGGGGTTTATTCTTATTTAATCTCGATAGTAATGATACACATGTTCATAACATTGATGCCAAAAGATGTAGAATTGATAATGATAATACCACTTTCTTGTGGCACTGCCGTTTAGGTCATATTGGCGTAAAACGCATGAGGAAGCTCCATGCTGATGGACTTTTGGAGTCACTTGATTTTGAATCACTTGACACATGCGAGCCATGCCTCATGGGCAAGATGACTAAAACGCCGTTCTCTGGAGCAATGGAACGGGCAAGTGACTTGTTGGAAATCGTACATACTGATGTGTTCGGTCCGATGAGCATTGAGGCGCGCGGTGGTTATCGTTACTTTCTCACCTTCACTGATGACTTAAGTAGATATGGGTATATTTACTTAATGAAACACAAGTCTGAAACGTTTGAAAAGTTCAAACAATTTCAGAGTGAAGTTGAGAATCATCGTAACAAGAAGATTAAATTCCTACGATCTGATCGAGGAGGAGAGTATCTGAGTTATGAGTTTGGCAGTCACTTAAGACAGTGTGGAATTGTTTCACAATTAACACCGCCTAGAACACCACAGCGTAATGGTGTGTCGAACGTCGTAATCGAACCTTATTAGATATGGTGCGATCTATGATGTCTCTTACTGATTTGCCACTATCGTTTTGGGGTTATGCATTAGAGACAGCTGCATTCACTTCAAATAGGGTACCATCGAAATCCGTTGAGGCGACGCCATATGAACTTTGGTTTGGCAAGAAGCCAAAGCTATCGTTTCTTAAAGTTTGGGGATGTGATGCTTATGTCAAAAAGCTTCAGCCTGAAAAGCTGGAACCCAAAGCGGAGAAATGCGTCTTCATAGGATACCCAAAAGAGACAGTTGGGTATACCTTCTACCTCAGATCCAAAAGCAAAGTGTTTGTCACTAAAAATGGAACATTTCTTGAGAAAGAGTTTCTCTCGAAAGAATTGAGTGGGAGGAAGATAGAACTTGATGAGGTTGTTGAACCTTTACTTCAACCTGAGAGTAGCGCAGCGCAGAAAGATGTTTCTGTAGAGCCTACATCAGCTGAAGAGGAAGTTGATGATGATCATAAAGCTTCGGATCAAGTTGCTATCGAACCTCGTAGTTCGACAAGGACGCGTACTGCTCCTGAGTGGTACGGCAACCCTGTCTTAGAGGTCATGTTGTTGGACAACGATGAACCTACGAGCTATGGAGAAGCGATGATGGGCCCGGATTCCGAGAAGTGGTTAGAGGCCATGAAATCCGAGATGGGATCCATGTATGAAAACAAAGTGTGGACTTTGGAAGTATTACCTGAAGGGCGTAAGGCCATTCAGAACAAATGGATCTTTAAGAGGAAGACGGACGCGGACGGTAATGTCACCGTCTATAAAGCTCGACTTGTGGCAAAGGATTTTTCACAAGTTCAAGGAGTTGACTACGATGAGACTTTCTCACCCGTAGCGATGCTTAAATCCCTCAGGATCATGTTAGCAATAGTTGCATTTTTTGATTATGAAATTTGGCAAATGGATGTCAAAACAGCGTTCCTTAACGGTTTCCTTAAGGAAGAGTTGTATATGATGCAACCAGAAGGTTTTGTCGATCCAGAGAATGCTGACAAAGTTTGCAAACTCCAGCGATCCATTTATGGACTGGTGCAAGCATCTCGGAGTTGGAATCTTCGCTTTGATGAGGTGATCAAAGCGTTCGAGTTTATACAAGTTTATGGAGAAGCTTGTATTTACAAGAAAGTGAGTGGGAGCTCTATAGCGTTTCTAATATTATATGTGGATGACATATTACTGATTGGAAACAATATAGAAATGTTGGAAAGCGTGAAGGAATATTTGAACAAGAGTTTTTCAATGAAGGACGTAGGAGAAGCTGCTTTCATATTAGGCATCAAGATCTATAGAGATAGATCAAGACGTTTAATAGGACTTTCACAAAACACATACCTTGATAAGATTTTGAAGAAGTTCAAAATGGATCAATCCAAGAAGGGGTTCTTGCCTGTTTTGCAAGGTGTGAAGTTGAGTAAGACTCAATGCCCAGTGACTGCAGAAGATAGAGAAAAGATGAGTGTCATCCCCTATGCTTCAGCCATAGGCTCTATCATGTTTGCAATGCTGTGCACAAGACCCGATGTCAGCCTTGCCATAAGTATGGTCGGAAGGTTTCAAAGTGATCCAGGAATGGAACACTGGACGGCGGTCAAGAATATCTTGAAGTACATGAAAAGGACTAAGGACATGTTTCTCGTTTATGGAGGTGATCAAGAGCTCGTCGTAAAGGGTTACGTCGATGCAAGCTTTGACACTGATCCGGATGACTCTAAGTCGCAAACCGGATACGTATTTATTCTTAATGGGGGTGCGGTTAGCTGGTGCAGTTCCAAGCAAAGCGTGGTAGCTGATTCTACATGCGAAGCGGAGTACATCGCTGCCTCGGAGGCGGCGAAGGAAGGTGTCTGGATGAAGGAGTTCATGACAGATCTTGGAGTAGTGCCTAGTGCGCTTAACCCAATGACTCTGTTTTGTGATAATACTGGTGCCATTGCTCTAGCCAAGGAACCAAGATTTCACAAGAGGACCAGACACATAAAGCGACGTTTCAATTCCATCCGCCATTACATCAAGGAGGACGACATAAATATTTGCAAAGTACACACGGATCTGAATGTTGCAGATCCAATGACCAAACCTCTTCCAAGGGCTAAACATGAACAACACCAAAACTGCATGGGTGTTCGATTCATTACAATGTAAATCACATAGTGATGTGAACTAGATTATTGACTCTAGTGCAAGTGGGAGACTGTTGGAAATATGCCCTAGAGGCAATAATAAATTGGTTATTATTATATTTCCTTGTTCATGATAATCGTTTATTATCCATGCTATAATTGTATTGATTGGAAACTCAAATACATGTGTGGGTACATAGACAACACTGTGTCCCTAGTAAGCCTCTAGTTAACTAGCTCGTTGATCAAAAGATGGTGAAGGTTTCCTAGCCATGAACATGAGATGTCATTTGATAACGGGATCACATCATTAGGAGAATGATGTGATGGACAGGACCCAAACTATAAACGTAGCATATGATCGTGTCAGTTTATTGCTATTGTTTTCTGCATGTCAAGTATCTGTTCCTATGACCATGAGATCATGCAACTCACTGACACCGGAGGAATACCTTGTGTGTATCAAACGTCGCAACGTAACTGGGTGACTATAAAGATGCTCTACAGGTATCTCCGAGGGTGTCTGTTGGGTTGGCATGGATCAAGACTGTGATTTGTTACTCCATGCAACAGAGAGGTATCTCAGGGCCCACTCGGTAATACAACATCACAATGAGCCTTGCAAGCAATGTGACTAAAGTGTTAGCCACGAGCTCTTGTATTACGGACCGAGTAAAGAGACTTGCCGATAACGAGATTGAACTAGGTATAGAGATACCGACGATCGAATCTCGGGCAAGTAACATACCGAAGAACAAAGGGAACAGCATACGGGATTAACTGAATCCTTGACATAGAGGTTCGACCGATATAGATCTTCGTAGAATATGTAGGAACCAATATGGGCATCCAGGTCCCGCTATTGGTTAATGACCGTAGAGGTGTCTCGGTCATGTCTACATAGTTCTCGAACCCGCAGGGTCTACACACTTAACGTTTGGTGACGATTAGTATAGTTGATTTATTGTGTTGGTGACCGAAGGTTGTTCGGAGTCCCGGATAAAATCCTGGACATGACGAGGATCTCCGGAAGAGTCCGGAGGTAAAGATTGATATATGTGATAATAGTGTTTTGATCTCCGGAAGGGTTCCGGAATTCACCGGAAGGGGTTCCAGATGTTTACCGAAGTGTTCGGGTGCAGCAACACTTTATATGGGCCAAAGGGGTAAAGCCCACGAGGTATTGGAAAGTGCAAAAGGAAGTTTTGCTGCTGCCTTAAGCGGTACTACCGCTGGTAAGGCAGTACTACCGCGTAAGCGGTACTACCGCTTGTGTGAAGCGGTACTACCGCTCATGAGCGGTACTACCGCTTGTACGCGGTACTGCTGGAATCCGAGTGGGACTCTTTCCGTGCGGGCCAAACCGACCTTGTGCGGGCAAAACCGACCTTGTGGAGGCTTTCTCTCCAAGTTTAGACCCCAGGGCTCAACATATAAATAGAGGGGCAGGGCTAGCACACGGGATACATCAAGATTTCCTAAGCCGTGTGTCGGCAACCCTAACCCTCTAGTTCCTCCCGTCATAATCTCCGTAGTGCTTGGCGAAGCCCTGCAGAGATTGTTCCTCACCACCATCACCACGCCGTCGTGCTGCCGGAACTCATCCACTACTTCACCATCGCTCGCTGGATCGAGGAGGTGAAGGCGTCATCAAGCCGTACGTGTGTTGAACGCGGAGGTGCCGTCCGTTCGGCGCTAGATCGTGTTTGGATCGAGGGACGACTTGCGATTTGGATCGCGAACACGTTCGACTACATCAACCGCGTTTCTTAACGCTTCCGCTTAGCGATCTACAAGGGTATGTAGATTCACTCTCCCTATCGTAGATGATCATCACCATGGATAGATCTTGCGTGTGCGTAGGAAATTTTTTGTTTCCCATGCGACGTTCCCCAACAAAATAATCACCCAAAAGGCATCCTAGAATGATAATATTATAGTATGGAACAATCAAAAAGTATAGATATGTTGGAGACGTATCAGGGACCACCACGTGCGGCTCCTCGACTAGGAGCGCCATGAGCAGTGGGGTTCTCGCCTCCTCTAGCAATGGGGCCAGGCACCGCATGGCTTGTGTCTTGGCTGACCATTTCAGTACATATCGAGCAAAATGATTCGTTGAAATCTGCCTCACCATGCGAAGAAAGAAGAATATAAACTTGTGTGTTAGAACACTTACTGATGGGGATTCATGGGCGGCCTCGAAGCCGAGGTCTTGCCCCTCCTCGGGGATCTTGTCCTTGGGAAGCTCGAGTAGTCACGACCACATGCCGGCCAGGTTGGTGTGGTAAAAGTGGAGGACGCGCCCTCTTCCACGGGTTTATACTCCCACATCAGTTTGGCCCGAAGTTGGAGCGGGACGACCCGGTGGTTTAGTATGACATTGATCACCTCGTGGAGCTAGAGGTCCTTCTTGATGGACCACCACTTGATCTTCTTGATCAGTGTCTCCACCTTGTTGGCGTCCCACCAGGCGACGTGTTTCTCTGTCCAGGACTTGAGCTTCCTTGGGGGCCCGGCCGAAAATGATGGGCCTTCGGTTTGGCCGGGAGCAAGCTGCTCAGTGATGTAAAACCACTCGCGCTGCCATTCCTTCATCGTCTTGATGAAGGTGCCTTGGAACCAGTCAGCATTCTGATTTTTGTTGACCATGGCCCCTCCGCACACCGCCAGATCGTAGTCCCTGGACTTCGGCTTGACCCCGAAGGTCTTCAGCCAAAGGCCGAAGTGCAGTTGGCAGTGGAAGAAGGCCACACAGACCGTGATGAAGGATGCGAGATGAAGGATGGAGTTCGGGCCATGTGGTGGAAGTTGAGCCCGTAATAAAACATCATCCCGTGCACGAATGGGTGCAGCGGGAACCCCAGGCCTCGGATGAGGTGGGGAACAAAGACTATCCGCTCCCCTCCATTGGGAATGGGCACTTGCTAGTTGGCGTCAGGAGCGCGGGCGCCGATGGTGGCGGAGAGGTACCCAGTAGCACGCAGCTCCGAGATGGTGCCCTCTGTCACGGAGGAAACACCCCAATGTCCTTTGAGGGTATTGGCCATGGCTGGATGGGGGAGGTGGGGTTGGTTAGAAAAGGGGGGGTGAGATTGAATCAGGGCGCTAGAGCTAGACGAAGTAGCAGGCGGGGGGAATGAGAGCGTGGTTGCTTGCACCGTTCTCTTTTTACTCTTATAGGCTGTTGAAAAGCCAAGAGTCCCCCTTACCGCGCCGATAAACAGCCACTCCCACAAAAGATGCCATTGGGCATATGGGGGGAAACAAAATCTTGATGATATCCCAAAGAAAACGGGCACGATCTCCACCTCGATGAGACATGCCAATAAAAAGGCTGCCTCGAGCCGCGTGGGGTGTGTTGCTTCAATAAAGTTGTCAGGCTAGATGGCACTATTCACACTTGCCTGGGTGGCCTTCGACCCTAAGTTACCCTGTCTCTTCGGGTAAAGTATGAGCTCGGCTAGGTCTAATGTATAAGACGCTTCTTCTTTTCAAAGCGGATCGGGAGTTTGGAAGTCGTGAAGGGGAACTCGTCTGTCAAGCCAAGGACTTAGGATTCGAGGTTATCTTCACCAAGGGAATCATCCTCGGCATAGAAGACCAGTTCGGGGGCTACTGACGGTGCCCTGGACTAGGGGGTATTATCGTAGTCGGCCCATGCTCCTCGGACTGGACCTATGGGCCCTCATTCTTCCCTAGATGGACTCTGAAAGTTGTACAAGACTGCATCTGCCGAAGGCTTGGTGTATACTTCAAGACTTCTCCTACCGCCTCTATGCCAAGATAGCGACCTTTGTAACCCTAGATACCCTGCCTGGCATGTATATAAGTCGTACGGTTTAGCCCGTATAGGGGACATCAACACAATATCATTCACACAGCCTTAGAGTTAGAACACATCTGATGATCTCAAGGTAGATCAACTCTGTACTTGATACTTCTCCATCAATATAAACAAGAGAAGGACGTAGGGTATTACCTCATTCAAGAGGGCCCGAACCTGGGTAAACATCGTCTCCCTGCTCCTGTTACCATTTGTCCAAGATCCACAGCTCGTGACCCCCTACCCCGAGGTCTGTTGGTTTTCACACCGACAGGGGGTAGGCTCGCCCTGTTACCTTGTGGGATGCTTGTGGCCCCGTCTGACCTAATTCTACCTCCATAAACTCTCTAAAATATGTAAACCAAAAGAGAGCCACCTGAAACACTTTTTCCTCCGCCGCAAGTCTCTGTTCCGACGGGACCCCATCTGGAGACCTTTTCCGGTACTCTGTCGGAGGGGGAATCGATCACAGAGGCCTCCTTCATCAACCTTGTTGCCTCCATGATGACGTGTGAGTAGTCCATCAAAAACCTACGGGTCCATAGCTATTACCTAGATGGCTTTCTCTCTCTCTCTTTGGTCTTCATTACGATGTTCACCGCGATCCTTGCAGTGATCTATCCAATGTAATCCTCTTTTGCGGTGTTTGTTGGGATACAATGAATTTTGGGATTCATTGAAAGTAATTGAGTCTTTTCTGAATTCTATTATGTATGATTGTTATAGCTTCATATGTCTCTCCGATCTATCGGTTTGGTTTGGCCAACTGGATTGATTTATCTTCAGTGGGAGTGGTGCGTTGTAATGGTTTCAATCATGCGGTGCTCTATATCCTAGTGATAGAAAGGGACAAGACAAGTATTTGTATTGTTTCCATTAAGGATAAAATGACGGGGTCTGAACATATTGCTTGTTTTATCTTGTCTACATCGATCATGTCACCTTGCTCCAAGCATTACTTTGTTTGATATGAGCTTAATACCATAGATGCGGGCAGGAGTCGGCCGATTGGTGGAGTAATAGTAGTAGATGAAGAATCGTTTAGGTCTACTTTTTCATGGACGCGATGCCTATATACATGATCATTGTCGTGAATAACATGTCATAACTATGCACAATTCTGTCAATTGCCCAACAGTAATTTGTGTACCCACCGTATGCTATGTTCAAGAGAGAAGCCTCCAGCAAAAAACTATGGGCCTCGGGTCTACTTAAACATAAAGACTAAAACCCTAAAAATACTTTGCTGTAATTTATTTACTGTTATTTTATTTTACTTTTATATCGTCTCTCTCGATCAATATTTAATCCTTGCAAGTAACGAGTTGAAGGGGCTTGACAACCCTCTTGCCCGCGTTGGGTGCAAGTGTTTGGTTTTGTGTGTAGGTGTTTGATATGTCTCCATTGTATCTAATTTTTTTGATTGTTTCATGATAATATTCTACAATTTTCATATACTTCTCGCAATATTTATATTATTTTTGGGTCTAACTTGATGATCCAGTACCCAGTGCCAGTTCCTGTTTTTTGTGTATTTTTGTTTCGCAGAAAATCCATATCAAACGAAGTTCAAATGCAATAAAAATTTACAGAATTTTTTCTGGAATATATGTGAAAATGGGGAAGATGAATCAACGCAGCACGGTGCCCGAGGTGCCCACAAGCCAACATGGCACGGCCAGGGGGGTGGCCGCGCCCTGATGGCTTGTTGCCACACCGTAAGTCGTTTCATGTCCTTCTTTCGCCGAAAGAAAGAGAATTTCCCAATAAAAATCCTCTAAAAATTTCAGCCCAATCGGATTTACGGAGCTCCGGATATTTAAGAAATGGTGAAGGGGTCAGAAAATAGTCGCGAAAACAGGAGAGAAACGAAGAGAGAGATCCAATATCAGAGGGGATCTTGCCCTCCACGAGCCATGGTGGCCATGGACCAGAGGGGAAATCTCCTCCCATCTAGGGGGTGGGAGGCCAAGGAAGAAGAAGAAGGAGGGGGCTCTCTCCCCTTCTCTCACTGTGGCGCCGGAACGCCGTCGGGGCAACCATCGTGACGACGATCTACATGAACAACTTCGCCGCCGTCACCACCAACTCTCTCACCCTCTATGCAGCGGTGTAACTCCTATTTTTCCCGCTGTAATATCTACTTAAACATGGTGTTGAATGCTATATATTATTATCCAATGATGTGTGGCTATCCTATAATGTTTGAGTAGATGTCTGTTGTCCTATGGGTTGATTGATGACCGTGATTGCTTTGAGTTTTATGTTTTATTTTGGTGTTGTTCTATGGTGCCCGCCATGTCGCTCAAGCATGTGGGATCCCCACTGTAGGGTGTTGCAATACGGTCATGATTCGCTTATAGTGGGCGGCTAGAGTGACAAAAGTTTACACCCGAGTAAGGGGGTTGTTGCGTATGGGAGTAAAGGGGACTTGAAGTGTTAATGCTATGGTTGGGTTTACCTTAATGATCTCTAGTAGTTGCGAATGCCTGCTAGAGGTCCAGTCATAAGTGCATATAATCCAAGTACGGAAAGTATGTTAGCTCATGAATCTCCCTTATATAAAACTGCAATAATGATTACCGGTCTAGTTATCAATTTCCAAGGGACAAATCTTTCTCTTGTGATACAAAAAGCTTTCTACTAAAAAATTAACTTAATTAATATTTATCTAAACAGCCCCTAACTTTTATTTACTTGTTCTTTTTAATCTTGCAAACCTATCTTTTTACACCTACTAAGTACGTCTAGTATTCTTCCTACAAAGTAGTTTTATTCTCGTTCTAGGTAAAGCGAACCTTAAGTGTGCATAGAGTTGTATCGGTGGTCGAATGAACTTGAAGGGAATATTAATTCCGCCTTTAGCTCCTCGCTTGGTTAGACACTCTTACTTATCAAAAAAGGCTACAAACGATCCCTGATATGTCTCCAACGTATCTATAATTTTTGCTTGTTCCATGTTGTTATATTATCAACCTTGGATGTTTTACAATCACTTTATAGCAACTTTATATCATTTTTGGGACTAACCTATTGACATAGTGCCAAAGTGCCAGTTGCTGTTTTTGCTTGTTTTTTACTTCGCAGAATATCAGTACCAAACGGAGTTGTCGTCGTTTTCTCACGACAGATGCCATGGGTAGGCTTATCGAGAGTGGTTGGGACCAATGGACGCCGGTGGACTCCGGGAACGGGATTGGGCACAAGCAGTAAGAGACACGTGATGTACCCAGGTTCAGGGCCCTCCGCGGGAGGTAACACCACTAATCCTGCCCGCCTCGTTTGAGCTGTTTCTACCTCTCTACCTGGGTGTGTGTGAAGGTGAGAGTGACTACCCGTGCATGGGAGGCGTCGGGGGTTTTTATAGGCCAACCCCCCGGCTTACAATATACATAGGCAGTACCGGGGGGGCCCGGCTGGCAGCCTCTCTAGCTGGCCAGGGGGCCCCCGGCTGAAGGGTCTTGTTGTTGATGGGGCCCGCCGGCTGCGGGGTCCCATCGGGAGCCGGTGGGAGGGCCCACCGGCGGCCAACACCATTGGCGCGTGCCCGTCATGCCACGGCACGGGTCGCCCGGTCTGGCGTCATCTTGCGGCAGCCGGCCACGGTCAGCGGTACGGCCAGCGGCGCTATAGCCATGTCGGAGCAGGTAATCGAGTGGTTGAGGGCGTGCCGGCACTGTGTCGTCTGCCCGGTCGCAGTCGGCCGGGGTCAGAGGCACTATTGCCTCCACTGTGGCCATGCGGGCGCTGACCCCCGACGCGACGGGGGCCACTGTAGCCATGCGTGCCCTGACCGCGGTACCAGAGGCACTGTCGACACGCCGTGCATCAGGTCACCATCCTGCGGGGCTCGGTAATATGACGGGAGCTGACCCGCCGGCCCGAAGGCCTGGAGTCTCCGCCTCTGGCCGGCCGGCTAGTCGCAGCCGGCCATGCGGAGCCAGACTACAGGGGGAAGCGGCTCGTCCCGTAGTCTTTTTTCGAAGCGCTGGAGCAAAGGCCCAGATGAGGCTGGCCGCGGCGGACCCCGCCGGCTTGAGTCTTGCGCTCGAGGACCGTTGGTAGCCCCGAAACCGGGAGGCGCGGGGCCGCGATGGCCGGCTCCGCAGCCGGCCAGCGCGCCGCTGGGCGCCTCGGCAACACCGAGGGGCAGAGGGGACACTCCTCGTGGGGAGCACAGCGGGCTGCGGCCTGACAGGCCATGCGGAGGACAAGACCGGGCCGTGGGGCGGGGCCCACTTTGGCCGCAGCCTCGGCCCGCGCACGTCGATCCTCTGCGGTCAGGGCCGGCGGTTGGCGTTCCCGAAATGCCTTAATGTCCCTCCCGCGCGTGGCGGAAGTAATAGGGGTCGTGCGCGAGGGATCCGCTCCCCACTACTCCACGCGGGGTTTAAAAGGGAGGGGATAGGAGCGGAATAGGGCATTCGCTCCCCTGCCCCCGCATGTCGTCTTGGTCACCCGTCTCCCTCCCCGTGCCGAGAGAGCGAGAGAGAGAGAGAGCTAGAGCCTCACGCCCGCCGCGCCACCGCTCGCCGTCGCCGCGACCCGCGTCGCGGCCAAGTCCGCACGCCCCGCCGCTGCCGAGACACCCCCGAGGTGAAATGGCGGGCAAGGGTGCCTGGGACGGCAGCGACATCGACGAGGACTACATCGAGCACCTCTGCCACTGCCGCAAGCTGCCGTTGGAGGAGCACGTGGAGGCACGCAACACCGGGGAGGAAAACGTGCCAACCCCTCGGGAAGGAGAGGTGGTGGTGTTCGCCGAGCACTTCCCCCGTGGGCTCGGCCTGCCGGCGAGCACGTTCTTTCGGCGCTTTCTCTCGCGCTTTGGGTTGCAGTCCCACCATCTCAGCGCCAACGCCATCCTGCAGCTGGCGGCATTCGTCGCCCTCTGAGAGGGCTTCCTGGGAGTGGAGCCGCGCCTCGACCTCTGGTGCCGGCTCTTCTACCTGAAGCACCAGACGTTGAAGAAGGCCAACGGCGACACGGTTATGACCGCCTGCGGGGCAGCCCTGGTACACTATCGCCCCGGAGCCGGCTTCCCCTAGCTCCCTCTGCAGGACTCAGTGAAGAGCTGGCAGAAGGGGTTCTTCTACATGAAGAATGTGAAGCCGGCCGAGGATTACATCAACCTCCCCGACTTCGTCAACCAGCCGCCGGTTGCGATGCAGAACTGGTGGACGCCTCCGTCCCAAGCGCCCGAGATGGTGAACCGGCTCTGCGAGTGACTGCTGGTGATGACCAAGACGGAGGGGCTCACGGCCGTGGACCTCCTGGCCACGATGGTGGCGCGCCGGGTGCAGCCGCTGCAGCGCCGTCCGCACCTCATCTGCCAGATGGGAGGGCGGCGTGACCCGTGTCGGCTCTCAACCAAGGAGCTAAATGCGGTGCAGGTGGCGAGAAGGGTGAACTCCATCTCGGCCGCCAAGATGAACAAAAGCGGGTGGTAATGGGGGAAGGCCCCGTACAGCCGGGCCCATCCGGCTCCGCGGGTACGTGACGGGCCGCCTCCCACCTTTTCTTTTGCTTCGGGAGCCGGTGCTCCCCCCTAGCCTGACGTCGGAGGGGCTTCCCTTGTGTGCAGGTCTTCCCTTTGCTGCAGGAGTACGGGGAGCCGGCTCCCGACCTGGGGGAGTCGGACCCCGAGGAGATCGAGGACGTTGATGATGTGGAGCTGGCCGAATCGGAGCCAGCCGATGCGTCGGGGATCGGCGGGACGAAAGCAGAGAGGACCGAGTCGGCGGGTGAGTTCCTCCCCCAGTCTCTTCTGCGGGACTGGTCTGATGACAATGCTGAGCCCGGGGGGATTCACAATGCAGCGGCTCCGGAAGACCCCGAAGTTTCGGGAGACGACGCCACAGCGCCGAGGAAGCGCGTTCGCCGGGTCGACCACGGGCCGGGTCGTGGCGGCACGACCGTGGATGAACGGGAGATGCAGCCGGTCAGCTCCAGGTCGGCCCCGAAACGGGCTGCCGACGGGCAGCCGGGCGGCAGCCGCGGAGGCGGTGGGAAGAAGCCTCGGGTTGCCCCGACGGGCTCTGCTAGGCGGGCGGTCCCCGTTAGCATTGGGTAAGTCTCTTCTTGGTTTCTGATTGGTTTTTGGTCGGCCCCGCTTCATTATTTCATTGTTCAGGGAGCCGCGCGCCCTGGGGAGGACCACGGCCGACGAGAAAACCGCTGCCGACGAACGGGAGCACGAGGCGTGGCAGGACCTGGAGGCCGCCGAGCAGGAGCGGCTCGAGGAGGAGCGCCGCCCGTGGGAGGTGGCGGCGCAGAGGCGGCCGTCAGGGGGAACCCGCGCGGACACGGCGGACCAGTCGTGGGAGTCCTTTCCCCCTGTCCGGGAGAGGAGGTCCAAGGGCATGCACGACCCCACGCGGCGGGCGGAGGCGGACGCGCAGGCCGAGGAGGAGGTGGGCGCGGCTACGCGCGCGTCGGACGCCGCCAACGGGGCGGAGGCGAGCCACAGTGGTGCACCATTGGGAGCCGACGACGTGCCTCCGGGCGCTGACGACGAGCCACCGGAGGTCGTCGTTCTAGAGCCGGATGTCCCGGTTCCGGAGGCGAGCCGGGGAGATGTCGCCGGAGGCGGCGCGCCGGAGACCAAGGCCGCAACATCTGGAGGAGCGACCGCCCCCGGCCCGTCGTCCAGGGCACCTGGAGGCGCGACGTCTAGGGGAGCGGTCCCAAAGTCGCCACGGCGCGGGGCCCGCCCGGCCCTGCTAATGGGGGTCGGTCGCAAGAGACCTGGGCCGCGGCCGGCGGCACGCCCATAGACGACGTGGTGAGCGCCCTTGTTGCTGCGGTGGCCGCGGTCGTCGCTGAATTCGCCGCCTGCCGTGCGCAGACGACGCAGGAGGCCCAGGCCGCCAGGAACCGGCTGGCGCACCTCAAGCAGTCCGTCGCGATAAGGGCTCGAGGTCCTTGTCTTTTGCTTTGGTTTTTTTCAGTGAGGGCGCGCCAGCGCACCCACTGGGTGTAGTCCCCGAGACTCGGGCCGGCAAGGACGCAGACGGGTCGTCTAACCGCGTTGCCTCTTCGCTTTTGTCCTTCGCAGGCTGTCCACGTCCGGCGGGTGGCTGCGTACAACACGCTACTAGGCCTGTACCGCGGGGCCGAGAACCGGATGGCCACCATGTCCACGGACCTGCAAGGTATGTGAACTTCGTAGCTTTCCAGTGGGGGCACGTGAGCGCACCCACTAGGTGTAGTCCCCGGGATTCGGGCTGGCTGCTTCGCGGGCGGGCCGGATCGTTATGTTTGCTTTCTGTCTGACGGGAGCGTCTTTGTGCTGCGAAGCCTCAGCCGCCGAGGCGGTCTGCCTCCGCCGCCAGGTGATACAACTTGCCGAGCAGCGGGACCTCCAGGCCGCGGAGTGTGACCGGCTGCGCCAAACGGCTGACCGCGCGCAGGCGGAGAAGGATGGGCTCGAGGCGGCCCATCGACGCGAGTTGGAGGAGCGGGAGGCGGCCCATCGTGAGGCGCTGGGAGCCAAGGACGCCTTACTGGCGAAGGCGGCCACGGAGACGGAGGCGGCGCGGGCCGAACACGCCCGCCAGATCCAGGAGTGGTTGGCCAGGGAGGCCGCGCTGGAGGAGGAGGCGCGCACGGTGGACCTGCTCCTTGCCGGTAAGTTTTGTCATCTTGCTTGTCGTGTGTTGGATTAGGGCCTACTTTTCCTTTTCCCCTCACCGCGCGCCCCCCTTCCTCCTCAGGGCTTTTTCCGGGCATGCAGGAGGCCGTGGAAGTGGCCGTGGAGAACCACCGCGAGGACCAGCGGGCGCAGGGAATCCACGTCGGGCCGCTTGCCGCCTGGACCATGGACGAGGTGGGGATCGCCGCCAAGGTGCGTCTGACCGAGGTGGCTCGGGGCATCAGGCGGCTTCAGGGGGCCGGCATGTCACTGGTTCACACCCTTTGGCCGGCTGCGGTGGATCCGGTCTCCATGAGCCGGCTGTCGAGGTGGCTGGAAGTCGGGTCTGCTCGGGTGAACGCCTGGAGGGCCTCAGCCGCGTGCGCCGGAGCGGCCATGGCGCTTCGCGTCCCGAGGTCATGGTACCCCGAGCTGGACTTGGGGCTGCTCATGGCCCAGCGTGCCGGCACCGATGCGAAGCTGGAGGTGGCTGCCGACAAGATGGCCGTGCGGGCTAGTGACCTCGCGTCCTTTGCCTTGTGGGACGAGTACGTCCCGGAGCGTACGGCGGACGGCGAGGTGATCCCGGAGGATCGGTACGCGCTTGCCCTCGACCACCCGCAGGGTAGCACCGGCGAGACGGACGATGAGGACGCCGAGTCCAGCACCGACGCTTATGTCGACTCCGAGCCGGCTCAGGACTTGGACGCGGGGGCGGACACGGAGCGCGCCGTGGCCAAGGACGGGGCTTCTACCTCAGCGGCCACGGAGAGCGCGGGGGAGGAGATGGTGCCGCCACTAGTTAGGCAGCCCTTTTTGTTTTCCTGCTTTCTGTTAGACTGCAGTTCCACCCACTGGGGTGTAATATAATGAATTTGTGGCCTCGGGCCTTTATGCTTTTGTATGAACTTGTGTTTTTTTTATGTCTTGTGTATGAAATATAATGCGTGCCGGCTCGCCCCTGGCCTGCCGTTCCCTTGACTCCGTTTTAGCCCAAGACAAACTTCCCTTCGGCTTCGACCCTGCCAGCCGGACAGCCGGGAGCCGGTCTGTAGCTGGGACGGGGCGTTAACCTCTGGGGAGTCGGCCGTGGGGTACTTTGGGGTCACGAGAATGTTGGACTAGGGTGAGCGCGTCAGAGGCCGGTAGGAGAAGGTAAAGACTCGGCTAGCCGTAGACGACAGCCTGCCTACCAACGGTGTTCGCGTGCGCTAAGTTTTTGCCCCCAGCAACCTACCGGCCGAACAGGCGGGAGCCGGGCGAGGCGTGAGGAGTTTTTCTTAGCTCACGTTACTTTAGCTGTTTTCGGGAAGTGGTGCCATGGCTAGCCGGCTAGTCCCTGGGACTAGGGAGCCGGATCTTGTCAGCCGGTGCTTTGTGACAAACTGAATGTTGACAGAAATGAGAGGGGTATGCCCCAAGAGCTGGCTTGGGGTACCCGTTGCATTCATAAGCCAAAAAGGGAAGATACATACATACACTGGTTTCAGCAATAAAACGGAGGAAGGAGCGCCGCGTTCCAGGGCGCTCCGTCTCCTCGCTGGAGGCGTCTCTCTTGTGCTTCTGCGGCTTCTGGGCGTCTATTAGGTAGTACGCGTTGTTGTGCAGCGCCTTACTGGCGATGAATGGGCCCTCCCGTGGTGAGGAGAGCTTGTGCTGGCCAGCGGTCCGCTAGATCCGCCTGAGCACCAGGTCCCCCTCGCAGAAGGAGAGGGGCCGGATCCACTTGCAATGGTAGTGCCGGACCTTCTGTTGGTAGATGGCCGTTCGGCTCAGGGCTAGCTCGCGTGCTTCTGCAAGAAGGTCGACGCTGTCTTCTCTAGCTTCCTTTGCATCCTTTTCCGTGTACAAGGTGACCCGAGGCGAATCGAACTCAATGTCCGTAGGGATGACCGCCTCGGAACCGTACACGAGAAAAAAGGGGGTGAAGCCGGTTGACCGGTTTGGCGTGGTCCTGAGGCTCCACAAGACAGCCGGCAGCTCATCGATCCAGTAGCCGGCCGATCGCACGAGGGGCGCTATGAGCCGGGGCTTGAGGCCGGCCAAGATCAGGCCGTTTGCCCTTTCCGCCTGGCCGTTCGACTGTGGGTGGGCCACCGATGCGAGGTCGAACCGGATGCCCTCCTGGGCGCAGAAACGTGCCATCGCGCCTTTGGCAAAGTTTGTGCCGTTGTCGGTGATGATGCTGTGGGGGACGCCGTAGCGGACCGTGATATCTTTCATGAACCGGACGGCCGTGGGGCCATCCAGCTTCTTGATTGGCCTGGTCTCGATCCACTTGGTGAACTTGTCGACGGCCACCAATAGATGCGTCATGCCACCTCGAGCGGTCTTGAAGGGTCCCATCATGTCGAGGCCCCAGACCGCGAAGGGCGAGGAGAGGGGGATGGTCTGGAGCGCTGTAGCCGGCAGGTGGCTCTGCATGCTGAAGCGCTGGCACCCTTCGCACTTGACGACCAGCTGCTTTGCTTCTTCAAGGGCCGTCGGCCAGTAGAAACCGTGGCAGAATGCCTTAGCCACCAGGGTTCTGGAGGCGGCGTGATGCCCGCACTCACCCTGGTGGATGTCTCGGAGGATCTCCTGCCCCCTTTCCGGCTCGACGCAGCGTTGGAACACGCCGGTTGCGCTGTGATGGACCAACTCGTGGTTGACGATGCTCTCGGCGAGGGCCCGACGCTGGATTTGCCGGGCGGTGGCCTCGTCGGGAGGTAGCTCGCCGCGCAGGAGGAAGGCTAGGATGGGCTGGGCCCAGGTGGGGGCCGTGACAGGAGCCGGCATCGGTTCGAGGTGGATCTCGGCGCCGGCTGTAGCCCCCGTGCCCGGAGGCGGAGCCCCCGGGACCGAGCCATCAGTCCCCGGGGCCGAGTCGTCAGTCCCCGGGGCCGGCAGATCGATTGTCATGGGGACGGCCGCAGAGTCGCTAGTTGTTGGATCCGGCTGAGCTGGAGCGGCGGTTAGAGTCGGCGGGGTTGTCGGAGCCGATGAGGTGCCGGCGGGGTCACCCGGCACGAAGATGGACTCCGATTCGGCGGAGGGTTTGATCGATGGCTTGAGTAGCCGCTCGAGGGAGACGCCGGCGGGGATTGCCTGCCGGGTGGAGCCGATTTTAGCCAGCGTGTCCGCCGCCTCGTTGTCCGCACGGGGGACGTGATGGAACTCATACCCCTTGAGTTGTTGGACGAGGAAGCGGTAGCTGGCCATGTTGGCGTCCCTGACGTCCCATTCGCCAGAGACCTGCTGCACCACAAGATCCGAGTCGCCGAAGCAAAGGATGCGCCGGCCGATTTCCTTGGCGAGCCGGAGGCCGTGGACGAGCGCCTCGTACTCGGCTACGTTGTTGGAGGCGGCGAAGAGGATCTGGAGCGCTTACTTGAGCTGGTCCCCCTTTGGGGACGACAGGATGATGCCGGCTCCCAAGGTGGTCCGCATCTTCGACCTGTCAAAGTGCATGCGCCAGTGTGTGGAGTCCGAAGGCGGCGGCATGAACTGGGTCTCCGCCTAGTCGACAAGGAAGTCGGCCATCATCTGTGATTGGATGGCGGTGCGAGGCTCGTACCGGATTTCGTAGTCGGCGAGGGCGATAGTCCAGTTGGCGATCTGGCCGGTGGCGTCCCGGCCGCTCATGATTTCTCCGAGCGGCGCCGTGCTCACCACGGTGATGGTGTGCTCCTGGAAGTATTGCTTGACCTTCTTGGTGGCGAAGTAGATGCCGTAGCACATCTTTTGTTAGTGTTGGTAGTTCTGCTTGGAGTCGGAGAGGACCTCGCTGAGGGAAGTAGATGGGGCGCTGGACCGGCAACGCCTTGCCTTCCTCCGGCCGCTCCACCACGAGGACGACGCTGATCACGCGTGTGGTTGCCGCGATGTACGCAAGTAAAGGCTCCTTCTCGGCCAGAGCCGCCAGGACGGGTGCGCTGGAGAGGGCACGCTTAAGGTCGCGGAACGCTTCGTCCGCCTGGTCGGTCCATTCGAACTTGGCTGGCTTCTGCATTGGGTCGTGACCCGGCTCGATCTTGGCCGTCTTCTTCATGAGCTGATAGAGGGGCAGAGCCTTCTCGACCAGCCGGCTGATGAACCGGCTGAGTGAGGTGAGGCAGTCGGCGAGCTTCTGGATGTCGCGGAGCCTGGTCGGCTTGTGCATGCGCTCGATGGCTCTGATTTTCTCTGGGTTGGCTTCGATGCCGCGGATGGACACGAAGAAACCCAGGAGCTGGCTGGCTGGCACGCCGAAAACACACTTCTCTGGATTGAGCTTGACCTTGTACTCGCGCAGGTTGGCGAAGGTCTCTCGGAGATCGCCAAGGAGGCTGAAATGCTTCTTGGTTTTGACGACGATGTCGTCCACGTAGACATGGACGTTCCTGCCAATCTGGGGCAGGAGGCACTTCTGCATGCAACGCTGGAAGGTGGCGCCTGCATTCTTCAGGCTGAAGGACATGGTGATGTAGCAGTAGGCACCGAAAGGGGTGATGAAGGAGGTCTTCGGCCGGTCGGCTGGGTCCAGCTTGATCTGGTGGTAGCCGGAATAGGCATCCAGGAAGGACAGCAAATCGCAGACGGCCATGGAGTCGACCACTTGATCGATCCGAGGCAGGGCGAAAGGGTCCTTGGGACATGCCTTGTTCAAGCTGGTGTAGTCGATACACATGCGCCAAGTCTTGTTTTTCTTCAGCACCAGGACTGGGTTGGCCAGCCAGTCCGGGTGGAACACTTCCATGATGAAGCCGGCTGCGAGCAGCCGGGCGATCTCCTCTCCTATAGTATGCCACTTCTCCTCGGAGAAATGGCGCAGGGGTTGCTTGACCGGCTTGGCATCCGGCCGCACATGAAATTTGTGCTCGGTGTACTTCCTCGGAACACCCAGCATGTCTTTTGGAGACCATGCGAAGATGTCCCGATTCTCACAAAGGAAGTCGACGAGCTCGCCTTCCTATTTGCTGTCGAGGTGGGCGTCGATGGTGACGCACTGCTTGGGTTTGGCCGGGTCGAGTGGCACCTGCCTGGTGTCCTTGGACGGCTGGAACGACGCCTCGCTGGCCGACTGGGACGGAGGACCGGCACGGCCGGCTGGTAAGAGGCGTGAGCCACGAGCCGGTCGAGCTGCCGCCTCTCCTCCACTATCTCCAGGGCCTCGGCCAGCCGGCTGCTGTCGCGCGCGCACTTGATCGACATTTTGTAGTCACCATCGATGGTGATGATGCCCTTGGGGCCCGGCATCTTGAGCTTGAGGTAGGCATAATGGGGTACCGCCATGAACTTGCCGAGGGCCGGCCGGCCCAGCAGCGCGTGGTAGGGACTGTTGAGGTCCACCACCTCGAACCATATCGGCTCGCGGCGGAAGTGGCTCTTGTTGCCGAACAGGACGTCGAGCCAGATCTTGCCGATGGGGGTGCAGGATTTTCCCGGCACAATGCCATGGAAAACCGTCCGGCTCAGCTGCAGGTCCTTCTCCTTGAGTCCCAGCTTGAGCAGGGTGTCACGATAGAGGATGTTGATGCTGCTGCCCCCGTCGATCAGCACCCACGAGAAACGGCGGGTGAGCCTCTCGGAGGCGATGGTGGGATCGAGGAGGAGGGCATAGCTGCCGGGGTTTGGCATCACGGCCGGGTGGTCCGCCCGGCTCCGGGTGACCGGCTTCTCGGACCAGTGCATAAACTGGGGGACCAAGGGAACGGTGGCGTTCACCTCGTGCCGGCGCTGGTGCAGGCTATGCTTGTCGGTTCCCTCGCTGGTGAAGATGACGTAGGCCCCGTCCTGGTCGGGGAACTGGTCGTGAAGGCGGCCGTCGTTGGCAGCCGGGGCCGGAGCTGGTGGCTGCGCCGGTGCCGGAGCCGGCGCGCGGAGAACCGGAGGCGGAGGAACCGGAAGGCCCTCGCCTCGGGCTAGCCGTTGGGAGAAGCTGCACTGTTGCAGCGTGTATGTGGCCGGCTTCGCCCCGGAGTGCATCTTGCACGGAGCGTCGAGTATTTGCTCGAAGGTGAGCTTGGGCTGCCAGGCGTTCTTGCCAGTTCGCTGGCGCTGGCTGTGTGCCTGGGCAGCCGGCTGTGTGCCTGGGCAGCCGGCTGCTCTTCCTTGATGGAGGCGACTTGTTTGCTCCCATAGCGGGGGTCCGGTTGGTCCACCTTCCGCTTGTTGTTCTGCTGCTGCCGGTTGTCGGCAGCCGGCCGTGGCACGGCAGTCAGCGGGAGGGCCTTGCCGGTCACGCTGACCTTGATCCGCATGACGGAGTCGGTCGTGGCGTACTTGTCCGCCTTGGCCATGAGCTCAGCCAAGGTGGCCGGCTCCGAGCACATGAGCTTGTGCTTGAGGAGGGTGCCGTCTCGGCAGCCCTCGATGAAATACTAGATGGCTTACACCTCGTTCACCCCCTCACAGGAGTTCCGGAGCTCGGTCCATCGCGTGAGGAAGTCGCGAAGGGATTCCTCCGGCCCCTGGACGCACATGGCCAGCTCGCGGGGACAGCCGGGCCGCTTGTAGGTGCCGGTGAAGTTGCGGACGAACGCCTCTTCGAAGTCCGTCCAGGCGTTGATGCTGCCGATCGGAAGGCTGTTAAGCCAAGTCCGGGCCGACCCGATCAGCATGAGGGGAACGTAGCGCACCGCGACGCGCTTGTTTCCCCGGGCGATGCCGACTGCTGTGGTGTAGTCGATCAGCCAGTCCTCCGGCTTGGCGGTGCCGTTGTACTTCAGAGTGTCGCGGGGGAGCGTGAAGCCGGTGGGAAACTGCTCGTCAGGGATCCGGGGGCCGAAGCACGCCGGCCCGATCGGACCCTCCTCCTCCAGGAGGGCGGATTGCGCCAGCCGGTCGATGCGGGTTCAGGCGTTGTTCTCGCTCCGCGGGACGCGCGGGCCGAGCTGAGCGGCGAGCTCGGGATGGACAGCCGGGGCAGGCGAGCGCGTGCGCTCCCGCCGCGGGGGCGGGGTGTGGTCCCGGCTGCGCCGGCTGCCGCCAGCCGGAGCGTCGTTGCGCCGACTGTTGATGGTCGGCGGCTCGTCTCCCTGTCGGGAGCGCCCGTTGTTGGATCCAGCGCCCCGCCGGCCGGATACACGGGGGGATGAGGCTTGCTGGACCGGCCGGCGCTGGCTAGCAGTCGGTGGGGCGTCCCCCTCGGGGACGGGAATTTCGGAGCCGGCATTGGCGTCATCAAGCCGGGCCTGCTGAGTGTTGGCGGCGGCGATGAGGTCTTGGATTGCCGCTCCTGCCGCTCTCGCTCCTCGCCCACCAGGTCGGCGAGGTCGGCGTAGGCCACCTAGGCTGCCGTCATGTTGGCAACGGCGTGTCGTACGTGGGAAGCCTACCACCGAGGATTTCCGCGACCACGCGGCCGCGGTTGCGGACGTCACCGCGCCGACTGGGCTTGTTGCCGGCGGGAGTGAGGCCGTAGGCGGAGTTGTATTCGCGCTGCGCTGACTCCATCCGGCGCTTGGTGGTGGCGAGCGTGGTCGCCTCCGCGAACAGCAGCTGGCGAGCAGCCTCGAGCTCAGCCGTAGCTGTGGCCGGGTTCGCCGTAGGCGCGACGGGGGTGTTGAGGCCTCGAAGCACGGAGCCGAGGGGGTCGGAGGTGCCGGTGCTGGTGGCTGCGGCGGCCGCTTCCGCCTCCGCCCGAACGCGGCCGGAGGTCGTGGAGGAGCCGGTGGCCATTATCCCCGCGCAGACGTAGGAATCATCAGCATCGCCCGGGGCGAGTGTGCCCACGAACGAGGGCGGGTCGAGGCAGCCAAGCACCTCGCTAGGGTACTCATCAGCAGCTGGCTCGCCGGCGAGGCCCAGCCTGCCGAAGCGCTCAGTGAGGATGGCGACGTCGGACAAAGGGTCGCTGCTGCGCCACTCGTCGGAGAGGTCGGTAGCGACGCCCGCAGAGCTGGCGTGAACGGGGTCCCGCCCCGCGGGAGCAAACCCCAAGAGCGTGCAGTTCCGCCCGGACGCGGGGCGGCCGGGGGAGGTGGTGAAGGGTCCCTCCCGGAGCGTGACTCCGGCCGGCGCCGCGGACGGCCCCACGGTGGGCGCCAACTGTCGTTGTTTTCTCACGACAGATGCCATGGGTAGGCTTATCGAGAGTGGTTGGGGCCGATGGACGCCGGTGGACTCCAGGAACGGGATTGGGCACAAGCAGTAATAGACACGTGATGTACCCAGGTTCGGGGCCCTCCGCGGGAGATAACACCCCTAGTCCTGCCTGCCTCGTGGATAGACCGAGGGAGCTACAATGATGCTCCTTGAGCTGTTTGCTAGAGGAGGAAGAAGAGGCCGGTCGGCTCTTTCTACCTCTCTACCTGGGTGTGTGTGAAGGTGAGAGTGCCTGCCCATGCATGGGAGGCGTCGGGGGGTTTTATAGGCCAACCCCCCGGCTAACAATATACATAGGCGGTACCGGGGGGGACCTGGCTGGCAGCCTCTCGAGCTGGCCAGGGGGGCCCCTGGCTGAAGGGTCTTGTTGTTGATGGGGCCCGCCGGCTGCGGGGTCCCATCGTGAGCCGGTGGGAGGGCCCACCGGCGGCCAACACCATTGGCACGTGCCCGTCATGCCGCGGCACGGGTCGCCCGGCCTGGCGTCGTCTTGCGGCAGCCGGCCACGGTCAGCAGTACGGCCAGCGGCGCTGTAGCCACGCCGGAGCAGGTAATGGAGTGGTTGAGGACATGCCGGCACTGTGCCGTCCGCCCGGTCGCAGTCGGCTGGGGTCAGAGGCACTATTGCCTCCACTGTGGGCATGCGGGCGCTGACCCCCGACGCGACGGGGGGCACTGTAGCCACGCGTGCCCTGACCGCGGTACCAGAGGCACTGCTGACACGCCGTGCGTCAGGTCACCGTCCTGCGGGGCGCGGTGATATGACGGGAGCTGACCCGCCGGCCCGAAAGCTTGGAGTCTCCGCCTCTGGCCAGCAGGCTAGTCGCGGCCGGCCATGCGGAGCCGGACTACAGGGGGAAGCGGCTCGTCCCGTAGTCTTTTTTCGAAGCGCTGGAGCAAAGGCCTAGCTGAGGCTACCCCGGGGTTAACCCCCCGTTAGGAGTCCAATCGTGATGAAACTTTTTGGAGATTTTTTTGGGCCAGAAGACATCCAGTGGGCCAAAGAAGTGCCATAGGGGAGGGTCGAGGAGACCACAACCCACCAGGGCGCGCTAGAGGCTCCAGGCGCGCCCTGATGGGTTGAGCCCTCCTCGGGACCCCTCTCCACCGCCTCTGGCACCTATAAATTCCCAAATATTCCAGAAACCCTAGGGGAGTCGATGAAAAACACATCCAACCGCCGCAAGTTCCAGAGCCTCGAGATCCAATCTAACACCATCACGGAGGGGTTCATCATCCTCATTGGTGCCTCTCCGATGATGCGTGAGTAGTCCACCATAGACCTACGGGTCCATAGGCAGTAGCTAGATGGCTTCCTCTCACTCTTTTGATTCTCAATACAATGGTCTCTTGGAGATCTATTTGATGTAAACTTTTGCGGTGTGTTTGTTGGGATCTGATGAATTTTGAGTTCATGATCAGTTTCTATCCATGAATATTATTTGAGTCTTCTTTGATCTCTTATATGCATAATTGCTTATGGCCTCGTATTTCTTCTTCGAATCTTTGGTTTAGTTAGGCCAACTAGATCGATTTTTCTTGCCATGGGAAGAGGTGCTTTGTGATGGGTTCGATCTTGCGGTGTCCTCTCCCAGTGACAGAAGGGGCAGCAAGGCACGCATGTATCATTCCTATTAAGGATAACAAGATGGGGTCTATTCCTACATGAATAGATCTTGTCTACATCATGTCATTGTTCTTATTGCATTACTCTATTTTTCCATGAACTTAATACACTAGATGCATGCTGGATAGCGGTCGATGTGTGGAGTAATAGTAGTAGATGCAGGCAGGAGTCGGTCTACTTATCTTGGACGTGATGCCTATATAATGATCATCGCCTTGGATATCGTCATGATTATTTGATCTTCTAGCAATTGCCCAATAGTAATTTGTCCGCCCACCGTGTGCTATACTCATGAGAGAAGCCACTAGTGAAACCTACGGCCCCCGGGTCTACTTTTCCAACATATTGCTTTCCGATCTATCTTTTTGCTGCTTTTGTTTTCAGATCTATTATTCCAAAAAACCAAAAATACCTTGCTGCACTTTTTATTTGCTCTTTTTATTGTGGTCTTGAGAGATCTATCTCTCCAATCTATCATATCTTAATCTATCTTTTTACCGTAGAGAGATTGAGAACCTCTCTTTCGCATCGGGTTGCAAGTATTTGTTCTTTGTGTGCAGGTGTTGTTTATTAGGTGGTGGTGCTCCTCCTACTGGTTCGATACCTTGGTTTCATAACTGAGGGAAATACTTATCGTCGCTGTGCTGCATCATCCCTTCTTCTTTGGGGAAATACTGACGCAGTCTCAAGCCACGTCAATCCCCTACACTTGTGGGTTATCAAGACCTTTTTCTGGAGCCGTTGCCGGGGAGCAATAGCGTAGCGGTTGTTATTCTCGTGTGTGCTTGTTTGCTTTATCACTAAGTAATTTTATTTCCTGTTCTATCTTTATTTGTGGGTGGGAAACACAAAATACCAAAAAATTTAGTTGTACTTGCTAACCAGTGGTTGAGGAACCACCCAAAATCTACCATACTGCTGAAGCTTTTTACTTGGATCATCTTCGATCCCTTTGTGCTCGTGCTGAAAACCAAACTGGCTTAGTTGAAGGAAAATCATTAGGTGAGCATGCTCATTTTGTGTGACACCGCTTATCTCAAAAAGGGAAAGTTTTATGGCATCAAATTAATTGTTTCTGTTGCTTTTCTTGGAATTTATGTGAAATATTTTGCAGACTATGCTTATAATGCTTATAATGCTTATATTAAAGAATTTGTTGAGAGAATGTCTGCTGCCTTGGAAGAGACTAATATTTTGCAGGAACCTATGGAAGAAGAAATTGTTGAAACTGTGAGCTCATGATATGAAAAGGATGAGGAGGAGAGCGAAGAACAAAAGAAGGAAGAGCATATTGACCACACATGCCCACCCCTTCTAATGAGAGTAACACTTTAACTCATACATTGTTTAATTTCCCTTTGTGCTTACAGAAGGATGAATGCTATGATCCCTTGGATTCGTTTGAAATATCCCTTTTTGATGAACTTGATGCTTGCTATGCTTGTGGCCATGATGCCAATATGAATTATGCTTATGGAGATGAACTCTATATAGTTCCTTATGTTAAGAATGAAATTGTTGCTGTTGCACCCACACATGGTAGTCCGATTATCTTTTTGAATTCTCCCAACTACGCCGTATCGGAGAAGTTTTCACTTATTAAGGATTATACTGATCGGCTGCGTTTTACCATTACACATGATGATTTTGATGAATATATTATGCTTGTGGTTGCTACTCCTATTTGCAATTATTATGAGAGAGGAACCAAATCTTCACCTCTCTATATTTCCAATATGATAAAATTGCAAGAAACTACGTATGCTATGTATTGGCCTTTACTTTGTGTGAATGAATTGTTCTTTTATGACATGCCAATGCATAGGAAGAGAGTTATACTTCATTGTCACATGATATATATCAATTTGTGCTCACTTCTTAATTACAAATCATAGTTAATTAAAATTGGCTTCGATATACCTTGGGATCCGGGTGGATCAATTACTTGAGCACTATATGCCTAGCTTAATGGCTTTAAAGAAGCACTGCCAGGGAGACAAACCGGAAGTTTTAGAGAGTCATTTTAGTCTGTTGTCTACTTTAGAAAAATTAAAAACAAAAAAATAAAGTGCAGAACTTAAAACTTTTTCAAAAAGAAAGGTGAAAGTGAGAAAGATGAGCACCGTTGAAATGGGGGACGTCCTTGAACTTTTGTTCATGCCCATGGAAACTTTGTGAATCCTGATTACAACAAATTTCCAACAAAAAAAGTATCCCCTTGTACGAATCCATTGTATTATAAAAATAATGTGCCAAGATTTACCTTTAGGATGTTTAAATTGCTTGTTTGATATGTGCTATGTAAAAACAGACACTTTTTCTATAGTGTTTAAATTTTCATATTTTACTGGAGTGTTAAAAATTCAGAAATTGTTACACAATACTTTTATGCAAAAAAATATTACGTCCTAGTTTTTCAGAATTTTTTAAGTTACAGAAGTATAGGTTTCATCTACATCTTTACAGATTGTCCTGTTTTTCACAGATTGCTGTTATTGTTGCTTTGTCTACTTATGTTTGAATTCTTGTTGAGCCCCATTGACTTGGGAGCCATAGAATTGTGATAGCATATAGTAGGTAATGTTGGATTATAATTATACAATAATGTTATGGCAGGACATGATGTGATTTGATGTTATATGCCTAGCAGACTAAAATGACTCTCTTCTGGCAGTGCTTGCTCACTTCTTAATTACAAATCATAGTTAATTAAAATTGGCTTCGATATACCTTGGGATCCGGGTGGATCAATTACTTGAGCACTATATACCTAGCAGGTAATGTTGTCTAATAAAAGTTCTGTCAAGTTTTGTGTGGACCAAGTGTTCGAAGGTCGAGGAGGTGTCGATATGAGAAGAATACGGAGAGACAAGAGTTCAAGCTTGGGGATGCCCAAGGCACCCCAAGTAAATATTCAAGGAGACTCAAGCGTCTAACCTTGGGGAAGCCCCAGAAGGCATCCCATCTATCTTATTCAACAATTATTGGTATGTCTCAACTTTTATTTTGTTCACATGATATGCGTAAATTCTTGGAGCACAATGTGCCTTTTATTTTTATTTTAGCAATGCACCATGCTGGTATGGTAAAGTCCATGCTTTATTTATAGAATGCTCTTTGCACTTCACTTATATCTTTTGAGTATGGCTCTATAGAATGCTTCATGTGCTCCACTTGTATCATTTGAAGTTGGATGCCTATTTCTCTACATATATACATCCTTTATTTGTAGAAATGCTCTTTTGCTTCACATATATTTATTAAAGCATGGTCTTTTGTAGAAAGGATTAAACTCTCATGCTTCACATATACCTATTTAGAGAGTCAACGGGAATTGGTCATTCACGTGGTTAGTCATGAAATCCTACATAAAACTTGTAGATCACTAAATATGATATGTTTGATTCCCTGCAATAGTTTTGCGACATTAAGATAGTAATATGTGGGTGCACGAGTGGATGATTGTGGATTAGTAAGAATATTGGTGTTAAGGTTTGTGATTCCCGAAGCATGCACGTATAGTCTCTAGTTATGCGATGAAGTTGGAGCATAATTTATCCTTGATTGAAATCCTTTGTGCTGTTATAATCGGGGGCGTGCGATGGTTCACTCCTACCAACCTCCTCCCTAGGGTCATGCGAGTAGTACTTTGCTTCGAGAGAGCTAATAAAGCTTTGCAATAAGTATATGAGTTCTTTATGACTAATGTGAATCCATGGATATAGGCACACTCACCTTTCCACAAATTTGCTAGCCTCTTCGGTATTGTGCATTGCCCATTCTCGCATCAAGGACTGGTGTAACCTTAGCCAGTGCATCCTAACCCCGTGATATGATACACTCTATCAAACATAAGCCACCTTTTATCTTCCACAAAACAACCACCATACGTACCTATCATGGCATTTCCATAGCCATTCCAAGATATATTGCCATGCAACTTCCATCATCATCATATACATGACTTGAGCATTCATTGTCATATTTCTTTACATGATCGTAAGATAGCTAACATGATATTTCCAGGTGTCGGTGCACTAGGAAAGGGGTATCCAGTGCCCCTGACTTCTGCACAGGCGGTAGTAGCAAAACCCATCGATGCAAGCTACCACACCACCAAGCAAGCATTAAAGAACCAGACCCCGGCAGTAACGACCTGCAAAAGGCCAAGCAAACGCCGGCAAGACTATTGCAACGGCCCAGGACGGTCTCAAAGCACGCCTGCCACGTCCCCGAAGTGTGCCGGGGACCGAGGCACGCACATCTCAGGAAGACCCGGCAAGCCGTTCCCCAGCAGGCGCGAGCTAACCAGCCACCGCTCCTCCGCATCACGATGCCAGTCGCTTGTCGATGCTGTGTCGAGCCCTCAAGCAGCTAAGTGGCTCTCACTAAGCACGTGGCGACGCACCAGAAGACAGATTGTACCCAGTTGACACCCGTCCAGTGGCATGTCAATACACTAAGCAACGACCAGCCAAGCGGTGGCAAGAGCTTGCCGGGAATGCATCCCCGAGCGCCACCTAGTCTAGCAATCATGGTATTTTGTCCTAAATGCCAGAGTTAGGTATGATAGCTCTTTTGCTATCTAATCGCTAGATAAAGACTGTTTTGCCACTGTGGTTGCCCATTGCACTATAAAAGGAGGCCCAAGGCAACCTAGCTTAAGATTAGGAACTTTGGACACTCCTACTCACGTAGTAGCTCTCCCCGACAGCAACCGTTGCCAGGATTGAGCATTGCGTGTTCTTCATGTTCCTCTGATCAATCCACCAAAAGCAGGAGTAGGGTTTTACGCTTCACAGCGGCCCGAACCTGGGTAAAAATGCCAGCATCCCGATCGTCGCGTTGCTTCATGGTCTCTGCTCTTTGTGCAACGTGACCCCCCGTGCCGAACCACAAAGGGGCCTATGGCCCCGTAGGTGATCGTGTGCATCCGTGCCCCGACATCTTTGGCGTGCCAGGTAGGGGGCGCATCATCTGCACGAACCCGAGTTCATGAACAGCGAGTCAATCTTCATCATCATCTTCTTCATCCATGGCTCCCAAGAAGAAGTCCGGCGCGACCGTGCATCCTTCCACTTCAAAGGCCCCCTCGCATGCGGCCGCGGACGCCGTTGCGCTACGGCGGCTGCGAGTGAGGCGGGCGGCGTGGGTGACGCGGCTGGTGCAGGCGGCGCCGCCGTCGTGTCTCCCGCGACCGAAGTTGGAGCGAGGAACGCCGGAGAGGAGCAATATCAGCAACATCCTGGCGAGCACGCCCCTGGTGCTGCGGGCGGAGGAAACGACCAGTCTCCACCTCCCCGTCGCGCGGATGGCCGTGGCCATCACGGGGACGCTCAATCCGGAGCAAGCCATGATACCCCATCTGCGCCCATCACGAGCGCTGTTACTGGGTGCACACCTCGTCCAGAACAAGACGGAGCGCCGAGCGGAGCCGCGATCCCGTGGGCTCGGCCTCCCCCACGACAGACTGCCCCGGCGAGCGGCACACGGCGACAGGGACGTGGTGACGCCCCTCTCGGCTCCACCAGGAGCCAGGCGACATCGCGGTCCGCCTCTTTCGCCATGCCGGACATGGCATCGGAAGCGATGGCGCGAGCCCATCTGCTGCTAAACTTCCCGTCGGCGACCGATAAGATGGATGAATGGAGAGCTACCATCCAGAGCTTGATATCCTTCGTCGAAGCCAACAAATCTCATCATGCAAGGCCATCGCGACACACGCGTATGATTACGGCAGCCCGGGCCAGCGATCGTGTCGAGGGGGCCACACCAACGGTGCAGTCCCCTCCGTGACAACAAACCCAGGAGCAGCCGCGGCAAGCTTCACACGTTGACGAGGTCGACGAAGCATCTATGGCTCATTCAGCCCATGCGATCGCCGGGACAAGCGACGTGTCCTAGAGGATCGGCGGAAAGAAGACGCGCGCATGACCATTGAGCGGCGTCAGGCGCAATGGTCCAGGTGCTGGCGACCCCATGCCTAGTGCTGGCGGGTACCTGCCTTACAAGGTTGGGTGCCCTACCTTCACTCGCGAGCTGTGGCAGGTCCGCTGGCCATCGGCCCGAGCTTTCAAACCCGAGATGAAGGAGAAGTATGATGGAAAGCTAAACTCGGCAGAGTTCCGGGGCATTTACACGATAGCCGTTCAGGCTGCCAGAGGAAGAGATCAGAAGGTGCTCACCAACTACTTCCCTTTGTCACTCAAGCCAAAAGTGAGGTCGTGGCTGATGCACCTTCCGGAGAACTCCATTTCATCATGGGCTGACTTGTGCAACAAGTTCGTTGGCACCTTCACATGCGGCCAGAAAGAGCCAGGGTAGCCCAGCGACCTGCAAGTCCTTCCGCAAAAAGAGGGAGAAACTCTCCGGAAGTACATCCAGATATTCAATCGAGTGCACCGCAACATCCGAGAGATACACCCCGCTGCCGTGATTGCCGCATTCCATTCAAACGTGCGCAACAGGAGGATGCGGGCCAAGATGAATGTCAGACTCCCCAAGACCGTCAACGAGCTGTACACGTTGGCGTACAAGTGTGCTCATGCTGAGGAAGGAAGGCGATTACCCGGAGAGGAGGCTGGCATCGAAGCCGATTCAAACGACGATGACGATGCCCCTGACCCAAAGGGGAAGAGCCGGAAATGCAACAAGAAGCGTAAGGGACAGGCAGTGTTAGCCGTTGAGGGCTCAGGAGATCTCAATACCGGCAAGAAGGCCAAAGCTGAGGCCCCCGGCAAGGGAGCTGTCGCGTGCGCTGATTGCCGGGAGTCTGCTGCCGCTGAGAAAACTGGGAAGTCCGACGGGCCGTACTGCAAAATCCACCGCACTAAAGGCCATGATCTCCAAGAGTGCCACCAAGTTGAGCAGCTTGTCGAGAAGCAGAAGACCGAGTACGAGAAGCATGACAAAGAGAAGAATCAAGACGGTACTGCCGGGAAGGGCCGTGGCGGCAGAGGAGGCCGCCGCGGCAAGGCCCCGCAGCAGAAGGAAAGGCCAGCCACAGGCCGTGAGAAGAAAGAAACAGAGGACATGAGTGAGGATGAGGATGACGAGGAGGATTCCAGTGATCGAGAGTTCCATAGGGCAACTGAAACCATGTGTGTTAACGGGGGTGCGTCATTGCATTCCTCTCACCGCCGGCTTAAATAGTGGGCGCGTGAGGTCAATGCCGTGGAGCTAAATGCAGAGTCCAGAAAGCCACTCAAATGGTCCCGCACGCCTATCATCTTTGATGAAGAGGACCATCTTGATCGCACCTCTGCGGTCGGATGTTTGCCGTTGTTGGTCTCCCCAACAATCCGCAACCTCAAGGTCACCAAGATGCTAGTTGATGGCAGGGCGAGATTGAACCTAATCTCCCCAAAGGTGGTTGAAAGGCTGCAGATCCTTGACGGAGAGCTTAGAGCCACGAGTACATTCCAAGGAGTTAACCCCGGCAGGAGCCGACCTAAGGGAAAGATCACCTTGTCTGTGACGTTTGGCGGGGAGCTGAACTGTCGGACTGATAAAGTGGTGTTTGACGTGGTTGAGCTCTCCCTGCCTTACGACGGGATTCTTGGTCGCCTAGCCCTGGCAAAGTTTATGGCAGCGTCTCACTACGCTTACAACACTTTGAAGATGCCAGCCCTATTGGACTCATCTCCATCCCATCTGACAAGAAGGACACAGTCATATGCGTGGACAAGATGTATCGGGACGCGGTAGCAGCTGAGGCTAGAGAAATCCCAGCTCCCGCCAAGGAATCGAAGAAAGTAAAGAAGCCTAGTATGGACACTGGCAAGGACTCTGGGAAGCGCGCCTCTTCGGAGTGCGCTGCACCTGATGATGACCTTCCGGAGAGTTCCGCTAGCAAGAGGACCAAGGTCACCTATCCTGAGACGAAGAAGATCCCGGCAGGACTGGATGGCACTGGTGGAACGTTCACCATTAGCGACACCCTCACTGACAAATAGGAAAGCGCGCTCGTTGCCTTCCTGCGGGCGAATGTCGATGTGTTTGCTTGGCAACCATCTGACATCCCCGGTGTTTCCAGGGAGGTAATTGAGCACCACCTTGCTATCTGTCCCCACGCTAGGCCCGTCAAGCAAAAGGTTAGGAAGCAAGCCTTGGAGTGGCAGCAGTTCATTGCCAAAGAGATCAAGAAACTTGAAGCAGCTGGTTTGGTCAGAGGAGTGTTGCACCCAACTTGGCTAGCCAACCCGGTAGTGGTGTGCAAGGAGAATGGGAAATGGAGGCTCTACATAGATTTCACTGACCTGAACAAAGCATGCCCGAAGGAGCCTTTCCCCTTGCCACGCATCGACCAGATTGTTGATTCCACTTCCGGGTGTGACTTGCTTTCCTTCTTGGACGCATACTCCGGATACCACCAGATTTTCATGGCTAAGGAAGATGAGGAAAAGACTGTGTTCATAACTCCGTGCGGCAGGTACTGCTTTGTACGGATGCCCTTCGGGTTAAAGAGCGCTGGTTCTACCTTTGCCAAAGCCGTGCAGACTGGATTTGGACCACAGTTGCACAGAAATGTGGAAGCTTACATGGATGATATAATCGTCAAGACCAAAAATGAACCAAATCTCATAGAAGACTTGGAAGAAACTTTTGCAAACTTGTGCAAGATCAATCTGAAGCTCAACCCTGAGAAGTGTGTATTTAGCGTCCCATCTGGCAAGCTACTTGTGTTCTTTGTATCTTAGCAAGGAATAGAAGCAAATCCCAACAAGATCAAAGCAATTGAACAGATACAAGCACCCAAGACCATCAAGGACGTCAGACGTTTGACTGGATGCGTCGCCGTGCTAAGTAGGTTTATCTCCAAATCCGCAGAGCGTGCCCTGCCGTTCTTCAAAATCCTGAAGAAGGCATGCCCGGTAAAGTGGACCCCAGAAGCAGAGGCAGCACTGCAGGATCTGAAAATTTACCTTTCTTCCGCTCCCACCTTGGTCGCTCCTAAACCACAAGAATCGTTGCGGCTATACTTGGCGGCAACGAATCAAGTGGTTAGTGCAGCGCTGGTGGCACAGCGAGAAGGAGATGAAGGTGCGGCCGCTGCGGCTGATGCTGCCGGGGACAAAACCGAAGCTTCCGCGGCAGGACCCAATGCAGAGCCAGGGGAACTTCAGCAAGTTAGCAAAGACAGTTCCAACGAAGTGGCAAAGAGGAAAGTGGTGTGTACTTTGTCAGCTCCTCATTACAGGGGGCTAGGTCGAGGTACTCTGGAGTGGAAAACCTAATCTTCGGCCTCATCATGGCCTCGAGGAAGCTGTGCCACTACTTCCAAGCCCATGAGATCACAGTTGTCACTCACTTTCCGCTGCAGCGCATATTGAGAAACCCCGAGGCCACTGGCAGGATAGTTGAGTGGGCACTTGAGATGTCGAGTTTTGGATTGAAGTATGAGAGCACTTCCACAATGCAGAGCAGGGTGCTGGCGGAGTTCATCGCTGAATGGACGCCCACGCCAGATGAAGAAGTTCCAGAAACAGTCCTCCCCGGCAAGGAAGCACCTAAAGAATGGATCATGTACTTTGACGACGCTTTCTCGCTCCAGGGCACCGGAGCAGGCGTGCTCCTCATCGCCCCCACCGGAGAGCACCTCAAGTATGTGGTTCAGATGCACTTTCCCCGGGAGGAAGCCACCAACAACACCGCCGAGTATGAAGGGCTCCTTGCCGGACTCAGAATCACGGTGGAATTGGGAATCAAGAAACTGATCATCCGAGGAGACTCTCAGCTCGTGGTAAAGCAAGTCAACAAGGATTATCAGAGCCCGTTGATGGAATCATATGTGGAAGAAGTGAGGAAACTGGAGGAGTGCTTTGACGGATTACAAACAGAGCATGTGCCGCGTGCGGAAAACAGTATTGTTGATCATCTGTCAAAGTGCGCTGCGCAAAAGCTCCCAGTGGAACCAGGACCCTTTATCCTTCACCTCACTCAACCATCAGTATCCCCATCAACGATGGCCAGGAAAAGAAGAAACCTGAACTCCGGCAAGCATTTCCCGGCAGAGCTTCCCGAAGCCCCTGGTAGAGAAGTTGCCGGGGACAGTCTCGTTTCGCCTGGTGAGCAGCTCTCTCCCGCGGAACCCCAGGTTCTCGCGGTTGAGACAAGCGCTCCCACAGATGAGGAGATGCCTTTAGTCCTAGTTGTCGAGCCCCAGGCTCCAACTTGTGCACAACATATAGTCCGCTTCCTTCAAACAGGAGAACTTCCCGAGGAGCAATTAGAGGCTGAAAAAGTAGCCCATCAGTCAAGTATGTACCAGTTTGTCGATGACATTCTGTACAGAAAAAGACCCAACGACGTGAAATTGAAGTCCATTTGCCGGGAGGACAGACAAAAGCTGTTGGCAGAGATTCACGGAGGTGTATGTGGGTCTCACATCGAATCAAGAGCCCTTGTCGGGAAAGCTTTCCGGCAGGGTTTCTATTGGCCCACTGCCCTCCAAGATGCAACTGAGATGGTCACCAAGTGTGAAGCCTGCCAGTTCCATTCCAAGAACATCCATCAACCAGCACAAGCTCTCCAGACAATCCATTTGTCCTAGCCCTTCTCGATCTGGGGGCTCGATATTTTGGGCCCCTTCCCCCACGCTGTCGGGGGCTTTGAGTTCTTGTTCGTAGAGATCGACAAGTTCACAAAGTGGCCTGAGGTAGAGCCAGTGAGGAAGGTGACCGCGCAGTCAGCTATCAAGTTCATGAAAGGACTGGTGTGCCGTTTTGGAGTGCCCAACAGGGTGATCACCGACAACGGCACCCAGTTCACGAGTCGCGCCTTCATGCAATACGTCCAAAGCCTTGGAAGCAAGGTCTCCTTAACCTTTGTTGCCCATCCAAGAACCAACGGGCAAGTCGAGAGGATGAATGCTGAAGTGTTGCGAGGTCTCAAGACAAGGACTTTCGATAGGCTGCGGAGGAGCGGCAAGCGCTGGATAGATGAGCTCCCGGTAGCTCTTTGGTCCACAGAATGACACCGAATCGAGCTACCGGCCAGACGCCCTTCTCCCTAGTGTACGGGGCGGAAGAAGTACTCCCCATAGAACTCATATACGGGTCACCTCGAGTACTTGCCTACGATGAAGTAGAGAAAAAGCAGCTACGGCATGACGATGCCATGCTCCTCGCGGAAGATCGTCTCCGGGCCGCTGTGCGTGCTGCACGCTACCAGCAAGACCTGCGCTGCTATCATAGCCGTAGGGTCCACGCCCAGAGCCTTGAGGAAGGCGACCTTGTCCTTAGGCGCGTTCAGTCCGCCAAGGGTACCAACAAGTTGACGCCGAAGTGGGAAGGCCCTTACCGGGTAGCACGAGTCACCAGACCTGGCGCAGTCCGTCTGGAGACCGAAGATGGCACCAAGGTTCGTAACTCATGCAATATTGAGCATCTTCGTAAGTTCTACCCATAAGGCGCGGCTGCCGGGCCCAGTCCCCGGCAGCCACCTTTTGTACAAACTTTGTCGAAGCTGCATGTAACCCTTTGTACAAAGCCAGGCGCAGACCCTGTGCAACAATAATAAAGCTAGGCATTGCATCATATCATTGCATTGCATGTTCATTATGCATTACTATGATTACGCTGTCATCGCCTCTTAAATTTTTAGAGATTTGCTAGAGTACTCGTTGAACCTATAATCCTTGTTGCCGCACTCTCTCCTCAAAGGATAGAGGCTTCTTGCCCTGCGTGTTTTGCCACCAGGAAAACATAGAAGGAGGACAAGGGAACAAGGACGGTGGCCCAGCGTACTCCAGAAAGGGATACTGCCTGAAAAGTGATAAGTCTAATCGCATACCCCAAGTTTTATGATTGTTAGCTCCCTTAAAGGAAATCCTTGCTCTCTTTTCGAACGTGTTCAGTGGAGTCCCCCACGTGGTGAAAACCCTTGTCGGGACGAGCCGTTCCCCAGTTCCTGATACTTATCAGCTCCGGGGGACCGCGCCGATACTGACAAGGAACCCTGCCGGAGAACAACGCCAACCTGCTACAGGGGGCTTGTTCCCTCTGTGGCGCTCGTGGCCAATAGTGACCCGACAGGCGGTTCCGTGCGGCAAGGACAAACTCACTGACACAGTAGAAACAAAGAGATAAAAGGATAGTACTCAGGGAAGAGAAATAACATTCATTCATTTGTTGATACAATATGGATCAAGATACATTGAAGAGCTCTTTCCTAATAGATCTTTATTTGATTTTCTCCCCTAGGAGCAAGTTACAAAAAGAAAAAGGGCGAAAGGGGGACCTAAGCAGAAGCCCAACTTGACCCCGTCAAGGCTGTCAGGGAACGGCTCGGCGGGACCACCGGCAAGGAAGGCGAAGCCGAAGTCCACGAGTTTGCCAGGGTCCAGCTGAGAAGAAGAGGCGGCGCCCAAGTCAAGGACCCCCAGCAAATCGCTCTGCTGGGGGGAGGAGGAGGAGCTCGATGACGGTGATGGTGCGGCCGACGATCAGCTGGAGCCCAGGTCGTCGTACTCCGACGTGACGGCCTGCAGCTCGCTATCGATGTCTTCACCGACACTGTCCTCCTCGTCGCTATCGCTCGAGGAGGAGCTTTCGTCACCACTCGAGCTCTCTTCACAGCAACCGAGACGAGCGCCTGAGCGCCCATAGATCTTGACGAAGAGCGTGTCGGCCTCCACCAACTTGAAGCGGAGGACATACCCGCCCGTGAAATTATGGGCACGAGCAAAGGTCTTTAACCCACGCCTGAAGAGCATAACGCGGGGCGCCGGAAACTCGCCATCAACCCGCGCGGCGCCATTGCAGCAGCCGTGCACGCCCAACCCTGGCGAAGGGACGGGGGAGCCGCAAGGGGCTACGAGGAAGACCGCACAGCCCGATGACAAACTCCAACGTCGTGCTTTCAGTATGCTCTGCCGCTAAGGAGGGTGCCGCCACCGGAGGAGGGTCGGGGACGGTGCTCTGCCTCCCCTGACCATGAGCCTCGCGCTGACCTCGGCCTCTTCCAGCCCTCCCGCCACGTGCGCTGGAGCCACCTCCCGTCGCCGTGGCTGAAGCAGTGGCATGATCCCAAAGGGAAGCCCTCATCGCCCCAGCAGAAGTTGTGAGTCGTCCTCTCCCTCGCGTCATGGCGAGAACTAGCACATCCAAAGACGAACCAGAAGAGGAGGACGAGCAGTGTGGACTCGGGAGTAAGGAGGAGATGGAGATGGATGAGCATCGCCACCGTGACCCCCTAATTTATAGGGGAGAGCACGGGGGTTGGCTCTCTCCCGCTCCTGAGCGGCTGCCCATCTCCACCAATCCCACTACCCACGACTCACGGGCGAACAAGTAACCGCCCCATTGCTCCAATCCATGGCGCTGTGGTTTGTGCCACGATCAGGCCTTTAAGTCATGAGCGCCCGCTGCGAGCTCCCCACTATGCATACGGCGCGCGTGGCGGAAACGGCCTGAGGTGGGGGGACAGTGCTGACTAGTAAATTGGCGGTTACTCCCTCACATTGCGTGGTTGTGTATAAATTTTGGGCCTGACCCAACGGCACTAGGCGAGCGCGTGTGGGCCAGACTCGGGGGCTCCTGTCAGTGCACTAGGACAGGGGTATCCAGTGCCCCTGACTTATGCACAGGCGGTAGTAGCAAAACCCATGGATGCAAGCTACCACACCACCAAGCGACCATTCAAGAACCAGACCCCGGCATCAATGACCTGCAGAAGGCCAAGAAAACGCCGGCAAGACCATTGCAACGGCCCAGGAGGGGCCCAAAGCGCGCCTGCCACGTCCCCGGAGCCTGCCAGGGACCGAGGCGCGCACATCTCAAGAAGACCCGGCAAGCCGTTCCCCGGCAAGCGTGAGCTAACCAGCCACCGCTCCACCGCATCACGACGCCAGTCGCTTTTGGATGCGGTGTCGAGCCATCAAGGGGCTAAGTGGCTCTCGCTAAGCACGTGGCGACACACCGGAAGACACATTGTACCCAGTTGACACCCGTCCAGTGGCCTGTCAATACACTAAGCAACGACCAGCCAAGCGGTGGCAAGAGCTTGCCGGGAATGCATCCCCGAGCGCCACCTAGTCTAGAAATCATGGTATTTTGTCCTAAATGCCAGAGTTAGGTATGATAGCTCTGTTAGCTATCTAATCACCAGATAAAGACTGTTTTGCCACTGTGGTTGCCCCTTGCACTATAAAAGGAGGCCCAAGGCAACCTAGCTTAAGATTCGGAACTTTGTACATTCATACTCACGTAGTAGCTCTCCCTGATAGCAACCCTTGCCGGGATTGATCATTGCATGTTCTTCGTGTTCCTCTGATCAATCCACCAAAAGCAGGAGTAGGGTTTTACGCTTCACAGCGGCCCAAACCTGGGTAAAAATGACAGCGTCCCGATCGTCGCGTTGCTTCATGATCTCCGCTCTTTGTGCAACGTGTCCCCCTTGCCGAACCACAAAGGGGCCTATGGTCCTGTAGGTGATCGTGTGCATCTGTGCCCCGACACCAGGGCTTGTCCGTTTTTTGATATCTTTGCTACGCTAGATCATTTCACATCCTGGTACACTGCCAGAGGCATTCATATAGAGTCACGTGTGTTGATCATCATTATTAGAGCATTGTCCCGGTGAGAAAAGGACGATGGAGACTTTGATTCCCCCACAAGTCGGGGTGAGACTCCAAACAAAAAATGAAAAAAATGGGGGAGGCCAAATGAGCCCACCATGAAAAAGAAGAGAAAAAAAGAGAAAGAATAATAAAGACAGAAAAAAGGAGAAAAGATAAAAAATAAAAAAAGGAAAAAATGAATGAGAGAAAAAGAGAGAAGGGACTTGCTACTATCCTATACCACACTTGTGCTTCCAAGTAGCACCATGTTCTTCATAAAGAGAGTCTCCTGATTTGTCATTTTCATATACTAGTGGGAATTTTTCATTATAGAAATTGGCTTGTATATTCTGATGACGGGCTTCCTCAAATGCCAGAGGTCGTCATGAGCAAGCAAGTTGGATGCACACCCACTTAGTTTCATTTGAGCTTTCATACACTTATAGCTCTTAGTGCATCCGTTGCATGGCAATCCCTACTCCTCGCATTGATATCAATTGATGAGCATCTCCATAGCATGTTGATCCGCCTAGTTGATGCGACACTTTCTTTCCGCTTTGACTCCTTTGATATCTACCACCATACTCTTTTCCACCTATATTATATGCCCATGGTTCACGCTCATGTATTGAGTGAGGTATAAAATGCTGAAGCGCATTAAAAAGTATGATCCAATTGCTTGGTTTGACACTGGGGTGCTCATTATTTATACTTTATGCTAGGAAGACTAAGCATGACAGGCTATATGATATTGTAGGGATAGCATTCTTTAGCATTGTTACTTTGTAAGGACATGATCGTTTGTGAGTAAACCTGAGTATTGATGTCTTTATGTCAAATGATAGACTATTGCCTTGAATCACTTGTATCTTGATATTCATGCCATGATTTGACATTTGCTCAAGATTATGTTAGGTAGCATTCCACATCAAAAAATATCTTTTTATCATTTACCTACTTGGGGACGAGCAGGAATTAATCTTGGGGATGCCGATACGTCTCTGTCATATCTATAATTTTTGATTGTTTCATGCCAATATTCTACAACTTTCATATACTTCTGGCAACATTTTATATTATTTTTGGGACTAACTTACAGAACCAGTGCCAAGTTCCAGTTCATGTTATTTATGTGTTTTTTGTGTCGTGGAAAATCCATATCAAACAAAGTCCAACCGCGATAAAATTTACGGATATTTTTTTGGAATATATGTGAATTTTGGGAAGAAAAATCAACGCAACATGGTGCCTGAGGTGCCCACAAGCCAACAGGGCACGGCCCGGTGGGTGGCCGCATCATGATGGCTTGCGGCCACACCGTAAGTCGGTTGGAGCACTTCTTTCGTGCAACAAAGATAATTTTTCGACAAAAATCCCATTAAAATTTCAGCCCAATCGGAGTTAGAGATCTCTGGATATTTAAGAAACGGTGAAGGGGTCAGAAAATAGTTGTGAAAACAAGAGAGAAACGGAGAGAGAGCTCCATTCTCGAAGGGTATCTTGCCCTCCGGGAGCCCTGGCAGCCATGGACCAGACGGGAAACTCTCCTCCCATCTAGGGGAGAAGCCAAGGAAGAAGAAGAAGGAGGGGAGCTCTCTCCCACTCTCTCCCGGTGGCGAGGGAACGCCGTTGGGGCAACCATCATGACGACGATCTACACAAACAACTTCGCCACCGTCACCACCAACTCTCTCCCCCTTTATGCAGCGGTGTAACTCCTCTTTTCCCCATTGTAATCTCTACTTAAACATGGTCTCTAATGCTATATATTATTATCCAATGATGTGTGGCTATCTATGATGTTTGAGTATATTTCTTTTGTCCTATCGGTTGATTGATGATCGTGAATGGTTTGAGTTGTATGTTTTATTTTGGTGTTGTCCTATGATGTCCGCCGTGTCGTGCAAGCGTGTGGGATCCCCGCTGTAGGGTGTTGTAATACGTTCATGATTCGCTTATAGTGGGCGGCTAGAGTGACAGAAGCTTACACCCGAGTAAGTGGGTTGTTGCATTTGGAAGTAAAGGGGACTTGAAGTGTTAATGGTATGTGTCGTGGTTTTGTCACGGTAGATGTCCTAGCAAGAGGACTAAGTCTAGGAGCCATCACAACTTGGTGGTCGCTTGGATGGGGTTGATTGGGAACGATAGACGAGGATTTACCCAGGTTCGGCCCCTCCGATGGAGGTAAAAGCCTACATCCTACTTTGTGTGTTATTGATGATCATGATCTCGATTACAAGGGTGCGGAATCACTAACCTAGATCTCGAGGATTTTTTACTTAGTTCCTCTGCCTTAGAGACTTTCTTTCCGCTTTGACTCCTTTGATATCTAACATCATACTCTTTTCTACCTATATTCTATGTCCATGGTTCACGCTCATGTATTGAGTGAGGTATAAAATGCTGAAACGCATTAAAAAGTATGATCCAATTGCTTGGTTTGACATCGGGGTGCTCATGATTTATACTTTATGCTAGGAAGACTAAGCATGACAGGCTATATGATATTGTAGGGATAGCATTCTTTAACATTGTTACTTTGAAAGGACATGATCGTTTGTGAGTAAACCTGAGTATCGATGTATTTATGTCAAATTATAGACTATTGCCTTCAATCACTTGTATCTTGATATTCATGCCATGATTTGACATTTGCTCAAGATTATGTTATGTAGCATTCCACATCAAAAAATATCTTTTTATCATTTACATACATGGGGACGAGCAGGAATTAATCTTGGGGATGCCAATACGTCTCTATCATATCTATAATTTTTGATTGTTTCATGCCAATATTCTACAACTTTCATATACTTCTGGCAACATTTTATCTTATTTTTGGGACTAACTTAATGTACCAGTGCCAAGTGCCAGTTCCTGTTATTTATGTGTTTTTTGTGTCGTGGAAAATCCATATCAAACAAAGTCCAACCGCGATAAAATTTACGGAGATTTTTTTGGAATATATGTGAATTTTGGGAAGAAAAATCAACGCAACATGGTGCCCGAGGTGCCCACAAGCCAACAGGGCACGGCCCGGGGGATGGCCGCGTCCTGATGGCTTGCGGCCACACCATAAGTCAGTTAGAGCACTTCTTTCGCTGCAACAAAAATAATTTTCTGAGAAAAATCCCATTAAAATTTCAGCCCAATCGTAGTTACAGATCTCTGGATATTTAAGAAACAATGAAGGGGTCAGAAAATAGTTGTGAAAACAAGAGAGAAACGGAGACAGAGCTCCATTCTCGAAGGGTATCTTGCCCTCCGAGAGCCATGGCAGCCATGGACCAGACGGGAAACTCTCCTCCCATCTAGGGGAGAGGCCGATGAAGAAGAAGAAGGAGGGGGGCTCTCTCCCCCTCTCTCCCGGTGGTGCCGGAACACCGTTGGGGCAACCATCATGACGGCGATCTACACAAACAACTTCGCCGCCGTCACCACCAACTCTCTCCCCCTCTATGCAGTGGTGTAACTCCTCTTTTCCCCGTTGTAATATCTACTTAAACATGGTGTTTAATACTATATATTGTTATCCAATGATGTGTGGCTATCTATGATGTTTGAGTATATTTCTTTTGTACTATGGGTTGATTGATGATCGTGAATGTTTTGAGTTGTATGTTTTATTTTGGTGTTGTCCTATGGTGTCCACCGTGTCGCGCAAGCGTGTGGGATCCCCGCTGTAGGGTGTTGCAATACGTTCATGATTCGCTTATAGTGGGCGGCTAGAGTGATAGAAGCTTACACCCGAGTAAGGGGGTTGTTGCATTTGGGAGTAAAGGGGACTTGAAGTGTCAATGGTATGTGTCGTGGTTTTGTCATGGCAGATGTCCTAGCGAGAGGACTAAGTCTAGGAGCCATCACAACTAGGTGGTCGCTTGGATGGGGTTGATTGGGAACGATTGACGAGGATTTACCCAGGTTCGGCCCCTCCGATGGAGGTAAAAGCCTACGTCCTGCTTTGTGTGTTATTGATGATGATGATCTGGATTACAAGGGTGCGGAATCGCTAACCTAGATCTCGAGGGTTTCTTACTTAGTTCCCCCGTAGCCTCTTATCAATAATGTTTAGTTTTGCCTCCGCTATATTCCCGTAGTACCTTAGATCAATAAAAGTTAACCCGTACGATTCCACGACTGCTTCACTTTGAGTACCTCTACTAGTTCTTAGGGTTTTTATTTTCTTTTCCTGTATTTATCAAATCCACCCACTCTTCCACTTTGGGAGGAAACAGTCTGTGCACGCGAAAATTGCCAAGTCTTTTTAAACCTTTTTCATGCCACTAGCCAGCTCACGTGGACGCCATCTTACTTCATCACTTGTCAACTTGTCACTTTTGTTGACTCACTTAGTAATGCCGACTCGTCCAAATTGTCGGCTCATCAGGGAATCCTGTCATTAGCCGTTTGTCTCCAATCCATAGTAGTAAAACTCTGAAATTTCTATCAAATGCCATCTCAATTTGGCCGTCTCATAGAGCTACCTTAGCATACGAAGTCCATTTATAGCCTTGAAAATGACGGCTCAAATACAGGTATCCATATAAACATAGCTCCTTTTTTTATTTTGTCTCATTAATCTCATGACCTGGAAATCTTTTCACGAAAACGCCAGCTCATCCCATACAAACATAGTTCAAATACAGGTATCCCATATAAACATAGTTCCATTTTTTGTCTCATTAATCTCATAACCTGGATATCTTTTCACGAAAACGCCGGCTCATCCCATACAAACATAGTTCCGCCGGCTTATGTACTTTATTGCCACCCTGGAGTTGACTTTGTGAGAACTCAATGGCCCCGAAAAACAGCAAGGCCGTTGGCTGGGTTAGGTCCCAGGTGTCAACGCTCACACTGGATGATCTCGTGAGCCAGGGTCTTCTGCCGACTCAAGCAGAGATCAGCTGGCGGGCACCTGAAGAAGACTCTTCCCCCAACCTCAACAAGGGAAATTCTTATCTTTAAAGATCATTTGCACAGAGGCTTCCGACCGCCCGGGTCAAAAAAATTCAGAGACGTGCTCCATTTCTTCAACATAAGGCCACAAGATATCGACCCCAACTCAAACACCAACCTCTGTCAGTTTAAAGTTCTTTGTGAAGTATATCTTCAGATAGAACCAACTATCACACTCTTCAGGGAATTCTTCTACATCAACCATCAGACAGAGTTCAAAGATTGGCCTAGCGTGGAACTTTGTGGAATTTCAATCCAAAAGAGGAAGAATAGTTCTTTTCCTGAAGCAAAACTGGCAAGTCATCCGAAGGGTTGGAACAAAACTTGGTTCGATTGCAAGAACGCTACTCCACAAGGCCAGAATCCCCTGTCGGGTTATAGACTGGAGCAACTCAACGCTACGATTGCCTTCCCGGGTTGTCCAACTGACGAAGAAAAGAAACATATGGCGCCAATTTATTTGAAGTTAAGAGCTTTAACAACTCATGGCGTCACTGGGATCGACCTAGCCAGGTGTTGGATAAGTTGGCAGATTCAGCCCCTTAGCTCGAGGGGCGACTTGATGTGTAACTGTACTGGCGAGCCGACTGATGCGCAACTCTTCAGTCAGGTCAATTTGCCTGAAGATTAAGTTCCCAAAGACACAAAGAAACTCTTGTCCGATCCCAAAGAAAAGTGCAATTTGACTGGGCTCTTGCACCCTTTTGCTTGACAAATCCCGTTCCTCCAGTAAGTGTTCCTGGACTTGTTCATGTTTAGCTTTCAATAATTTTGCTTTATGCTTGCACTTACCTTCCGGCTTATCATGTGTGCAGGCAAACTCTGACTGGTGGAAAGCCAGAGCCCAGAATCCTGCTCCTCCTCAAGTTGAGCAAGCAGACGAGCCGGCTGGTGAGGAGGCTACTAGAGAAGAGTAAGAGGTAGAGCTCGACTCACTTGTCCGTCTTTTTATCGAATTTGTTGACGCTCCTTCTTGCCAGGATAACACTGAAACTAGTCGAGCCAACAATGTCGAGGTAATTTCAATCTCATCCAACTCATCAGAAACATATATCCCCAAGAGGACAAGACGAGCCATCAAAAAAGTTTCGTTTTCACATCCAGACGCTCACTTAGACCCAAAATTTATATTGAAGAGAACTCAACAAGCCGGTACATCGTAACGCAAGACCGGGAGCAGCTCCGGTGAGTTATCTGCTAGATTATCACTTGAGCCGGCTACTCGCAAGCAACGTGTTGAGGTGCCTCATAGTCCAACTCCATCTCGTCCACGGGCCGGTCTTTTTAAATAACCACTCAATCCTTCTGATTCGAATTACCAGGAAACGTCGCCCTCTTCTTGAGAATCTACCGCAATCCAGCTCCCGGCTTTCACAATTAAGCGTGGGTAAGTATCTATGAGTCACGTTTTTTACTCTATCATCACTATTGTTTCTTTAACCTGACATTACTTTCGTGATCGTAGGGCTAAATCCTTCGCAAAGAAAAAGGTTGGTGGGTCATCTTCTGCTACTGCAGGCCCTGACGCTCAAGACCCGCCAGTGGTCAACCAGAAGTTCAAACTAATCCTTCTGGATAAGATAACCCGGACCATGGGATTGAGCCGGCGCATGAGGACGAGCCGGTTCATGCTGATGAGCCGGAGATGATAGAAAACCCAGCTCAAGAACGGGCTTATATGGATGACCTGGCCCAGCATGTCAACCTGCAAAGTCCTGCTCGTGCCTCCAGTCCTGTGCAGGAGGTTGATAACATTGACCCATCGAACACGATGGATGATGCAGAAATGACCATTATTGGAGAGGCTCATAAAACTCTAGAAACTTCAACCGCCTTGGCTAAAATTGTGGCCAAGGATGAGCAGGTAATAACACCTAAGGGGAAAAACAAAATAGAGCTCCCTAGCTTGGACAATCTTGGTGTCAACGACCTGCATCAAGAATACTTGACCTGGCTGTCTAAGAGCCGGGACGCTGAAGTGAGCCTGAACAATATGCTCAAGCGCAAATATGAAGTATGAAATACTCGTTCTTTTCCTTGTCATGCATACTATTGTAGCCCCCAATGGCAGGCTAAGAGTAGTAGTGAGTTGGGTCTTTAGGAAATGAATTGTAATTTTTGAGATCTGACCATAGCCCCCAAGGACCGGGTCGTTATGAAAATAACGAGCGGGTGCTTTAAGATGCCTACAATCATTTTGACAAAAACACAAGCTGTAGCCCGCAAGGGCCGGCTCATCTCCTTGAGATAGCCGGGTCTTCTTATAAATAAAAGAGAATGACTTGCATTAGCCCCCAAGTGCCATGTAGAGTGCTTGCATCTGCACGGGACAATCATAGAGCAATTTGTGTATTATAGCCTGATACGTCTCCAAAGTATTGATAATTTCTGAAGTATTCATGCCATATTTGCCTATGTTTGCAATAATTTTATATGGTTTTGATGCACTTTATATTATTTATGTAGAACTAACCCGGACTGACGCTGTTTTCAGCAGAATTACCGTGGTGTTGTTTTTTGTGCAGAAAATAAAAGTTCTCGGAATCGCCCGAAATTTTTTTATGATTTTTTCTTGAGGAAATAAGAAATACCAGAGCAAAGAACCACCGGAGGGGAGCCACATGTGGGCCACAAGCCAACAGGGCACGCCCACACCCTGGGCGCGCCCTGATGGCTTGTGGGGCCCACGTGGCTCCGACTGGCATGATTCCAACGCTGAAAAATCCTATATATATATATATATATATATATATATATATATATATATATATATAAACCTTCAGAAATAATCCTAGAACTTCCGCTCCACCGTCGCAACTCTCTTTGTCGAAGAAAAACCCATCTGGAGCCTTTCCAGTACCCTGCCGGAGAGGGGAAATTATCACCGATGGCCATCTTCATCATCTCGGCGGAGGCCATGACGAGGAGGGAGTAGTTCACCCTCGGGGCTGAGGGTATGTACTAGTAGCTATGTGTTCAATCTCTCTCTTTCTCTCTCTCTCTCTCCATTGTTCTTGAGATGGCATGATCTTGATTTATCACGAGCTTTGTTAATATAGTTGGATCATATGGTGTTCTTCCCTTGTTATCTTGTTGTGATGAATTGAGTCTGTCCCTTTGAGATTATGTTATTTCGGATTGAATATTGGATTTCAGAACACTTGATGTATGTCTTGCATGCAGATACCCGTAGTGACAATGGGGTATTCTATTGATTCACTTGATATATGTTATGGCATCAACTTGCGGATTTCGGTGACCTTGGGGATCTATGCATAGGGGTTGATTGTACCTTCTTGTCCTACCTTCTCCGATAGAAATCTTGGGGTACTCTTTGAAGTTCTTCGTGTTGGATTGAATATGATGAATCTGAAATTGTTTGATGCGTGTCGAATAATTAACCCATGGATACTTGAGGTGACATTGGAGTATCTAGGTGACATTAGCGTTGATTGATATGTATCATTGGTTTTATTTTAGTACGAACTCTAGAGCTATTTGTGACACCTATAGGAATAGTTCAATAGATTGATCGGAGAGGGTAACTTTGAGGTGATTCTACTACCTACAACTTTTCATCTTATGTTCTCTGCTAGATAGGAACTTTGGAGTGATTATTTGTTGCACGTTGAGGGGTGATCATATGATCCTATTATGTTAGCATTGTTGAGAGATTGCAATAGTGAAAGTATGAACCCTAGGCCTTATTTTCAAGCATTGATATACCGTTTTGCTCGCTGTTTACTACTTGTCACCTTGATGTTTTTATATTTTTAGATTACAAAAACCTATATCTACTATCCATATCACCGTCTCTTCGCCGAACTAGTGCACCTATACAATTTGCCATTATATTGGGTGTGTTAGGGACACAAGAGATTTCGTGTATTTGATTACAGGGTTGTTTGAGAGAGACCATCTTCATCCTACACCTCCCACAGATTGATAAACCTTAGGTCATCCACTTGAGAGAAAATTTCTACTATCCTACAAAACTCTGCGCTTGGAGGCCCAACATAGTCTACAAGAATAAAGTTGTGTAGTAGACATCATAGCCCCAAGTGCCGAGTCGTCTGCCTATGGTGGCTCAGGGCTTGTAAATTGTCTTTGATGATTTGCTGTACAGGAAATATTGGACAAGGCCGGGTCATCCTTGGCCGGCTTACAGAAGAAGCTTAAGTAAGAAAAAGATCTCAATAAGAAGGCAGAAAGCTTGGCGGATAATCTCCAAAAAACCTTGTGCCATTCAACTGATATCTTGCACAAAGCCCAAGCCGGTTTTGATGAAGAAAAGGCCATCCTGCAGAATCGTGCAAACGTAGTGGAGAGCCAACTCAGACTGGTGAAAAAGGAGTTGAAAACTCTGAAATGCCACATTAACAACATGAATCTGGCTATCTTTGGTATGTATTAGCTACACTGTAATCATAACCCGGGTTAATTTGACAGTCGGCTTATTGATGTGCTTCTTCTATATGCAGGTAGAAGAAGTGACAATGCTGTTCAACAGCCAATAGTGAAGTTAAAGGCCATATTCACATACCTAGAGCAGATGTTCACATGATGTGTCTATGTAGTAAAAACAATGATAAATGCCGAAAAGACCCCGCTACGGCTCAAAGACATGCTTAATGACTTATCAACAATTCCTCAGCAAATCTAGGAGTTGAAGAAATCGGCGGCTCGTGTTGGAGCCAACTCGGCGCTTGCTCGTGCGAAGGCTTATTTGCCTGAGATGGAGCCGTCTAAAATGGAGGGTGGGTTTCCGGAGTTCAATGTTGACGGCTGAGAGTTTTCTCAGGAAGACTATGCACGGTGTGTGAGGGAAAACCGAATGCTGGCGACTCAACTCTCCGAACAGATCGACCTATCAAAATATCAACTTGGCTACACCAAGGATAACAAACGCATCAACCCGCCTGAGTATAAGTCATTTGAGCTGACTCCTCCTCGTCGTAAGAAAACCTTCACTCCTGAAGTCGACCCATCTGTTATCACTCGTGAGGACTCGGTTTTCCCAGCTTTGTCAACTATCCATTGGATGGCAAGAGACCCTCAGACGGAGCAGGATGAGCCGGCACAAGTTGACCCAGAAGCCTCTGGCGCGGAAGACTAGCAATAAGACGTCAACTCAGACGGTTCAAGAACAGGCGCGCGGGAGTAGTCTTTGCGCTTCAAAAACTTGATGATTTTGTGGCCCAAGTTGGCTTGTAATAGGAGGACTGAAAACACTTGGCCATCTTTTGTGCCATTGTGCACTGAATACTTTGAAATGTCATCCTCTAAAGGCAATGTGTCGGCTCTTTTTAATAGCCAGACTGCGTTGCATATGTTTCTCTTCATTTGTTCTTCCTGAATGAGCCGGTTGTGGCAGCTTATCATAAGCCGGCATTATAAGGTCAACAACTAGTCGTCATGCGATCCACTATGCTATTTTTGGGAGATATTAAAAATTTACCAAAGTAAACAACTGGTCGTCGTGCGATCCAGTGTGCCATCATTTTGAGAGGCTGAAGATAATAACCTGGATCATTATTGACCCGACAAATGATGACAACACGATTATTCCGATAAAACAAAATATGAAGATATATATATAATTTGTAACAAAAATTTAATAAGTTGCATAATTTCTAAGCCGGTTTTCGAGGCTTGACATTAGACTGGCTTTTGAGGCTTGACATTAGACCGGTTTTCGAGGCTCGGTTCCTATCCTTATTTTGGCTCGAGGGCCTCGTTAGGGATAGAAGCACATCTCGTCATTTCGTAAGAATGGATATATTACAAGTACATGTAAAGAGGAGATGAGTATATGGAATTGGCTTACACTCGCCAAAAGCTAAATCATGATCATCTCAAATACAACAATACATTCAATCACCATACAGAAAAGCACGGTCGAACTATGGACGAAATCAAGCAATAAAAGCGACATCCATCCTTGCAAATCCCAGGATGCCAGCCTAGAACCCATCCTATGATCGATGAAGAAGAAGAAGGACTCCAAATCAAACAAGCATCGCTCTCACATCAAAGCATCGCATTACCTGTACTTGCAACTACTGTTGTAGTAATCTGTGAGCCACAGGGACTCAACAGTCTCATTTCCAAGGGTATCAAGACTAGCAAAGCTTAATGGGTGAGGTATGGTTATGTGTTGAGGCTGTAGCAAGCACTAAGCTTTTGGTATCTGGCTAACTTACGAGTACAAGAATAAGAAGAGTGATCTACGCGGAAATGGGCATGAACTAGTAATGATCAAGAAGTGATCCTCAACACCTACTTACGAGTCAAACATAACCCTACCATGTTCCCTTCTTGGTTTAAACCCCACAACAAGAGACAGTCACGGTTAGGCACACGGTTGGTGTGTTTTAATTGAGTTTGCTTCAAGCTTTCTATTACCGGGTATTATAAAATTTCCAAGTTGTCACATAACTGCGGACCCGGATCTTAGAAAGGTTTAACCCTGCAGGGGTGCTCCAACTCATCCATCCCAAACTAGACACAAGCTGTGGTGGAAAACCTAAACCGTGAGAAAGCCCGTAGTATCCTCGGAATCTCGTGCAAAAGACGTTCATCAAAGGTAAAACAAATCAAGCAAGGCCTCCCGGTGAGCCAGATCCAAATCTAGAGCCGCGCGCTCTCAATCTACGGGCATCAATCTCGGGCCTGGTCAAAGGTAAAACAAACCTATGCAGTTTTATTAGTTATTAGGTAAATCTAGTACCAATGTTGGGCCCTGCGGAAATAGTTTTATCCCAAACAAATCAAGGGGGTCACCATAACAACCCGAAGCATGTTAGGAGCGCTCAATACGGAACATAACACCGGTACTCGAAAACTATGGTGGCAAGAGGGGAAAAAACACCAAGCAAAAGGGCAAGCCTTGCACCCTTTTCCAAGTGTATAGGTGCTTTAAATTAAATAGCAAGAATATTGTGATATCCTAAAGATATCTATGTTATTACATGGAACAACCTGCACCTGCAACTAGCAATGCTATAATAGGGGGCTAAGCAAGCGGTAACTTAGCCAAACAATGGTTTGCTGGGAAGGTGGAGGGTTAGAGGCTTATCATGGCATTTTGGGAGGCTTGACAAACAAGTGGTAGGCAGCGAGATATAGCAATAGAAACGAGACAACTAGCATGGCAATGATAGTAGTGGTATTCAGGGAAATGATCATCTTGCCTGAAATCCCGCTTGGAAGAAGAACGAATCCGTGAAAAAGACGAACCAACGTAGTGGAACGAATCCTCACACTCTGAAATGCTGTCGAAACTCTACCGAAAAGAAGAAATCTGGAAACAAGCAAATGACATGGTAAACACCACAACATATTCATGACATGATGTGCAAATAAAGCTGATGCATGTCAAGTTTAAATATGCAAGGCATGACAAGCACGACAATCAACTACTATACATTAAGTGAAGTTCAATATGCAACGGGTTGCATATTGACGAAACTCCACATTTGAATCATTTAATTCACTCTAGTTCATTTACACAGCAATTTTAAAAGTCCTTTATCATGGCAAGAGGTGAAGCATAGGCAACTACATCATCTAGGCATTTTAAATGAGGTCGGAAACAACATATATTATTTCCGAGACGGTCTCATGTGCACATTATAAATATGGTCCATATCTGAACTAAACATATTTTATATTGATTAAACAGGAAAAAAATGCACCAAGTGATTCTACACGTCATTCTAGGCGATTTAATTGTATAGATCATTTGAAATAGAGCTATGGCCTAAAAGATATGACCAACAAAAGACAAATATGTCATGAATGGAAAATGCATGCAAACGACAACCACAAACTTGTTAACCATGGATGCAACAAGATATGATGAAACTACATGAAATTCTAGGCAAGTTTCATGTATAACATGTTTAAAACGGAACAATGGTTCAACAATAACAAGCAACACAAGGTTTTGATAAAATCTGTCCAAAACAGCAACTTAGCATTTTGCACACATCAAAACCACAAGCTATAGGAATCTAAAATACACTACATTTGGTCAAAAGGAATCATACTCAAAAGTGTCATGGATCACATGGTAGGAAGCTCACAACACGGCTATAAAACATGGCATTTAGGGACTTAGAGAAAATACCAGTTTTTCATAAACATTGTTAACCTCATGGCATATTGACAGCCAGAACAATCCATGCTACATGGCTTATTATGGCATGCAAATCTACAGTATGGTAGTGGACATGATGCACTACAAATAACTCCATAGGAGCATCATCAAAATATGCACAGAAACATGGCTAGCATCAACGCAAAAAGGCTATATGAACTAAACAGACTCTCAGACTTCGTGAAAATTAGAGTAGACATGAGCAACAGTTTTTATCGGGTAGGCATGTTTGACAACAGAAATAACTATGATGCAAATCCTATTCATGGAAGCTAATGACACAACATGACAGTCCATTACATGCACTTCAATCCAACCCACATGGTCATTTGCGAAAGAGCTATGAGATAATGGAAATCATCAATACAAAATGCCAAGTTTCAAACCAGATTCCAGACTTAGAGAAATTTGACTAACTCCCAAAACAGCAGTTTGTCTAAGCATGTTTGCATGGAAATAATAGTGGCATAACAAGCATTACTAGGCATGGCAAAGATACTATCAGCAATCAGACATGACTAACTCCACATTACTCCATTGACACAAGTTCAAAAGAGGCATGGATTTGATGCAATCATCCATGCAAGTTTAAATAAAATAACAGTTTGCACATTATGACGAGATGCACTTTTGCAACGCAGATTTGAGCATGTGGATGGTTCCTAATATGTGTGCAAATGATGCCATCATATCAAGCATGAAGAGTAGATAATTTTACATATATAAAATGTCTCAATCCGATGAACAGGTTAAAAGTTGTAGATGTTTTAATAAGTCAACATGATGCTGAAATTGACTGCGAAAATGACTTGGTGAAATATCACTAAGTATGGATTGCGCGCAATATAACTAAAAAACGCACTGGCGGGATTTGCAGCTGGGCAGCTCACCTAGGGCCAAATGGGCCGGTCGGGGAGGCGGCCCACGGGGGCGCGGTGGAGCAGGCCGGCGGGAGGCAGTGGCTGGGCCGGGCCGAAGTGGGGGTTGTGGCCCACGGCGGCGCTGGCTCGATGTCGTCGTCCTCCTCCCTATCCCGATCGGGGTCGAGAGAGGCAGGGCCATGGCGGCAGGGACGACACAACGTCGGGGCAGGGAACGGCCATAGGAGGTGGATCCGGTCTCTGGGCGCGGGGTCCGGGCGCTGGCTCGATGTCGTCGTCCTCCTCCCTATCCCGATCGGGATCGAGAGAGGCAGGGCCATGGCGGCAGGGACAACACAGCGTCGGGGCAGGGAACGGCCAGAGGAGGTGGATTCGGTCTCCGGGCACGGGATCCGGGCGGCGGGAGACCGGCGGCGGAGCGGCGAGTGGGTGGCCTGGAGCTTGGCAAGGTGTGTACATGGCGAAGGGTCGGGGCCGCTGGAGCTTGGCCTCTGTGGTGGCGGCGCGGGGTCCGGCGGACGACTCCGGCCATGTCGATGAGTAGGTGGGGAGGTGCGGGCTCCGGCGAGGTTGGTCGGAGGCGGAGCTCCGGTGCGGCAGCACGAGGCGCTAGGGTTGGAGCGCGTGGGGAGGCGCTCGGGCGCTCGGGCCGGCGGTGGCGCAGCTATGAGCCCGGGCGGGCCTGCGCTGGGCTTGGCAGGCCGACGCCACGGGAGGAGGGAGACGTGTCTTGTGTGTGGCGGCTTGGAAGTAGAGGGGCACAAAAATCGATGCAGGAGCCAGGGTTGCCATTTCTGGAGGGCTAGGTGTGTTTAAATAGGCAGGGGGCTAGGGTTTGATGGTTTAGCTCGTTTTCGAGCCATTCGGTTGAAAAGAGAAGCAAAACTTGATAAGATGAAAATAACTTGAAAGAGAACAAACCACTCCAGTTAAATGGATAAGCAAGGAATATAACATGATCTTGACAAAACAAAATGATGGTTCGAAGAGAGCAACATCATAATGCCTCCGGAACAAAACAATAGAAGTTATGTTGCTGGAAATCAAGGAACGGAGAATAAAATTACAACTACTTCTACCACAATGAACTTGAAAAACCACCTTACGAAGGAGGCTTGAACGGATTTGTTGAAAGAATCAACAACAAAAAGAATAAGCTTGTTGTGGGCTTATGGATAACATCTCAAAATTATGAGGTGACAACTGACCACTAATGGAAACAAAGATGCTTGCGAGCATCAAGATATGCAAAACTTCTTTCACCACTAGGATACATTGAGAACTTGGATCACCGATAACCACCATGATAGCAACAATCCTTAGGAAAGACTTTAGGTGAAATCCAACCAAGATAGCTCCAAGGAAGACAAATGGGTTCAAATATATTATTCTTGATAACTTGTCTTCGAGACTCCTCATGAATCAAGAATGCTATAACACCATCTCAAAAGATAATGGAGAAAGAATTGCACTTTGAAATTCCAGACAAAGAATACTTGAGCTCCTCCTATAAGAATCTTGAAGAACACTTCCAGAATAAAATAAATCCTTGACGAACCACCATGAAGGACCTCTTGGAGAACACTGGAATGAAAGGATGATAGAAAAGAATTGAAGGTCGCAAAAAGAACAAGATTGAGGCCTTGCAAAGATTTAGATGGAGCTTCACGAAGATATACTTGAGAAAACTTGTAACTCCAGAAAGAAAAGATGAACAACTTAGAATCGAGAATTTGATATCATGAAGAACTCCGAAAGAAGGATTGAAAACACCTTGATGAAACACGAATAAGAATTAGTTTATGCTTATCCTTCATCAAGTTAAATTGATGACAAGAAATGGATTTGGCATACTACTTATTCTTCTTGAAAAGATTGAAGAGAGAATAGCAAGAATTTTAAGATGTCTTAAATGAACCACCGCTAAGAATTTGCAAATGAATGAGGATACTACGAATGAATGGAGATGCATGAGAACGAAGACATCACGGTCCGCCTAGCAGAGAACTTGAACAAAGTGACGGAACAATTGAGATACGAACGAAGAAAATATTGAACGAGCAAAGAGATATCAATTAAGAAGAATTTGAGAACAAAAGCTGAAAGAGGAGAACGAAGAAATCTTCTGAAATGATGGCGTTTGGAGGATCGAGAAATCAACACAACATGAAATTCTTCAGATAGATATGGAAGGAATTACTCATGATCGAAAACAATTTGAGAGGATAGCATGAAGCTGAAACCATGAATCACCGAGAACAGACAATGATTTAAGAGACACTCTTCTTCGATCTTCAGCACTGAGAAAGACGAGAAGGAACACCACCAAATTTCCTGAGATACTCCGAAACAATGAATAAAGAAAATTTGATCCAACAATGAAAATAATTTGAAGCAATCTTGGAGAAGGAATAAAACTGATGGAATTCATTCTTACGTCACATTGAAAAGAACTTGAGATCTCTGGAAAACATTCGAAGAGCCAGGTAAGATCCTGGGAAACACCTGTGGGTTATGGGCCCACTAAAAGGAAGACCATTGAAACAATTCTTATAAAGAGAGATTGCACCGGGACAAATTAAAAATTTGATGTGGTTGAGAGCCCTGAAATAATTTAAGAGGATATGAATGAAAATGCAAATCTTCCGAGATATATGGCCACTCCGGATCAAATAGAGAGAGGTGAAAAACAAGAGATACTTGGACAAGAATCCAGCACGGGAAATCATGCAATGAAGGGATATGATGAACACCGAAGTCTTGAAATGGATCCCCCGGGGAAGAAACTAGAACCAAGAATGATGAACTCATAGCACTTGAGCATCTCACAATGAATCATCGGATTGAAACATGGAAGAAAACGGATTGATAGACTTCATATGAATAGAAGGACAATTAATTCTAGATGTCTGGCTCCGGAAGAAAAAGGGGGGAGGGTGGGGAAAAACAAAGAAAACTTAGGACAGATGAAACGAACTCCGGAAAAGAAATATGAGGATTGATCTTGTAAATATTGGAAAATATTGTATTATCTTTCCGAGAAGCACACGGTTTGAAAAGAATGACCTGACAATTTGATTGAACAAAAGGATTGGCACTCCCATAGAAATATGAGAACACCTCTTAGGAAAGATATGAAATCAACACTTGACATCGAAACAACTTGAATTACCATACAACAACAAAACAAAGGATGAGGCTTACAAAACAAGTCGGAAAAAATACATAACCTATTATGCATTAGTTGGAAGGGTAATCCTAGGTGACTACTTTAATTCCCACCTGAGAACTTCCGAGTTTTTCTTGGTTATGCGATTCAAGTTCCAGACCCAGGAACGTACCCAAGGTAATCAGCTACAAGTGCACCTGCAACTCTCCACAACATAATCCGAGAAACTCCACAAACTCGTCTACCTCAGACCCTCGTAATCACAACGATACTACTTATGGCAGTACATCTGGACGCCCTCCCCAATATTGGGTGACGCCAAACTCCTCTCGCCACAAATGGTATTGAAGCAATTTCGAACATCCTCGTACTGAGATACTAAGGAAATTGAACGATAACGATGTGTCAAGAATCCCCTGGAGATCTACTCCCCGGAATAAAGTCAATTCAGACAGGAGGCACCAAGTACAAAATTCCGTCACAGCGACATCATAAAGGTTCCAAAATACCCGCATGATCCTAAAAAAATTTGAGTGAGAAGAGGGGTAGAATTAAAATTCCTACGTTAGGATTCCTCACCAAAGCAGGGAAGAGGAGTAAAAAAGAAATCCTACTCTTCGATATATAACTAGACTCAAAATAGTTTTTTTCACTAGACTCGACACGGCCAAGTTCGATCAATCAAGGGGGCTCCTAGGTTTGTACTGCTCTAATACCACCTTGTAATGCCCAAGATGCAGTCATATCCTTATTTTGGCTCGAGGGTCTCGTTAGCGATAGAAGCGAATCTCGTTGTTTCACAAGAATGTATATCATTACAAGTACATGTAAAGAGGAAATGAGTATATGGAATAGGCTTACACTCGCCACAAGCTAAATCATGATCATCTCAAATACAACAATACATTCAATCACCATAAATAAGAGTTGGGTCAGACTACGGACAAAATCAAATGATTAAAGAGACATCAATCCTTGCTAATTCCAGGCTGCCAGCCTGGAACCCATCCTATGATCGATGAAGAAGAAGAAGAACTCCAAATCAAACAAGCATCGCTCTCACGTCAAAGCATCGCATTACCTATACCTACAACTGTTGTTGTAGTAATCTATGAGCCACGGGGACTCAGCAATCTCATTTCAAAGGGTATCAAAGACTAGAAAAGCTTAATGGGTGAGGTATGGTTACGTGGTGAGGCTACACCAAGAACTAAGCATCTGTTATCTCGCTAACTTACGAGTACAAGAATAAGAAGAGTGATCTACGCATAAATGGGCATGAACTAGTAATGATCAGAAGTGATCCTGAACACCTACTTACGAGTCAAACATAAGCCCACTGTGTTCCCTTCTTGGTTTAAACCTCACAAGAAGAGACAGTCACGGTTACACACACGGTTGGTGTGTTTTAATTGAGTTTGCTTCAAGCTTTCTATTATCGGGTATTATAAAATTTCCATGTTGCCACATAACCGCGGACACGGCTCTCAGAAAGATTTAACCCTGGAGGGGTGCTCCAACTCATCCATCACAAACTAGCCAGAAGCTGCGATGGAAAACCTCAACCGTGGGATAGCCAGTTGTATCCTCAGAATCTCGTGCACAAGATGTTTGTCAAAGGTAAAACAAATCCAGCAAGGCCTCCCGGTGAGCCAGATCCGCATCTAGAGCTGCACGCTCTCTATCTACGGGCATCATCCGTCTATGTGAAGTGGACGGTAGCCGAAGAAAATGCCTCGAGTTGCCCTGAGGTGGCACTGCCAACTGCTAGGTAGGTGGACCAACACTCATGAGAAGCACCGGCCTGGGGGTTGATTAATTATCCATAGGTGCCGGCGGGTCCCTATGAAGTTTTATTAGTTATTAGGCAAATGTAGTATCAATGTTGGGCCCTGCCGGAAGAGTTTTATCCCAAAACAAAAATCAAGGGGGTCCCCATAACAACCCCAAGCATGTTAGGAGCGCTCAATATGGAACATAACACCAGTACCCAAAAACTATGGCGGAAAGAGTGATGACCCACAAGTATAGGGGATCAATCGCAGTCCTTTCGATAAGTAAGAGTGTCGAACCCAACGAGGAGCAGAAGGAAATGATAAGCGGTTTTCAACAAGGTATTCTCTGCAAGTGTTGTAAGTAACGATAGTAGATAGTTTTGTAGCAAGATAAATTGTAACAAGTGACAAGTAGCAATGGTAGCAAAGGTGCAGCAAGATAGCCCAATCCTTTTTATAGCAAAGGAGAGGCCTGAAAGTACTCTTATTTAAGCAAGCGCCCCCGAGGACACATGGGAATTATGTGTAGTCATGTTCATCATGTTTAGTTGATTCGCGTTCGCTACTTTGATAATTTGACATGTGGGTGGACCGATGCTAAGGTGTTGTTCTTACTTGAACTAACAACCTACTTATGATTACCCCCTCTCGCAAGCATCCGCAACTATGAAAGAAGAATTAAGATAAATCTAACCATAGCATGAAACATGTGGATCCAAATCAGCCCCTTAAGAAGCAATGCATAAACTTGGGTTTAAGCTTATGTCACTCTAGCAACCCATCATCTACTTGTTACTCCACAATGACTTCCCTTAGGCCCATAGCATGGTGAAGTGTCGTGTAGTCGACGTTCACACGACACCACTAAGAGAAGTAACAACATACACATCATCAAAATATCAAACGAATACCAGCTTCACATGATAACTTATAACAAGACTTCTCCCATGTCCTCATGAACAATAGTAACTACTCACACCTCATCAACATGTTCAAGATCAGAGGTGCAATAATAATAATTAAGGATCTGAACATAATTTCTTCCACCAAGTAATCCAACAACCATCAACTACAAGATGTTATCAACACAACTAGTAACCCACACGTACCAATCTGAGGTTTTGGGACAAAGATTGAATACAAGAGATCAACTAGGGTTGGAGATGAGATGGTGCTGGTGAAGATGTTGATGAGGATTGGTCCTCCCACGAAGGAGGAAGTATTGGTGATGACGATGGCTTCGATCTCCCCCTCCCAGAGACGGATTTCCCCGGCAGAATCTGACTACCGGAGTGCAAAAGAGCCTCTGCCCAGGTTTCCGCCTCGAGATATCGGTGCTTCGTCCCGAAAGGTTGCTTATGATTTTTTTTCTAGGGTAAAACACACCATATAGGAGAAGAGGGCGTCGGGAGGCCAGCCAGGGCCCCACCACACATTAGGGCGCGGCCTGGGGGGCGCCCTGATGGCTTGTGCCTGGCTGGTAGCCCCCCTCTGGTATATTTTTGGCCCATAAATTCACATATATTGAATAAAAATTCCTTGTGAAGTTTCAGAATATTTGGAGTATGGTGATTTTTCTACCTTTTTCTCGGTTTTCCGGTCCAGAATTCCAATTTCCAGATAACTCCCCCTTTGTGATGTACCTTTCATATTCAGAGAGAAAGGGCATAAGAATTGTATTATAATATGGAATAATGGACAATAATAACATAAATATGAATAAGAAATTATGATGCAAAATGGACGTATCAACTCCCCCAAGCTTAGACCTCGCTTGTCCTCAAGCAAAAGCCGAACTCGAGAGTAATGACCACATAATTTGAGAGAGTGGTGTCGATAAAAACAGAATACAAACATGGGAGCATCATGAATATCATTATAGCAGCAAGCATTTCATCATATAACTTCTCATAAGCAAGTAAAAAAGTCTTCGCAATTATCGAAGTATGAAGCATAAACCTTATTGACAACCAACAAACATTGCTTTTAGTCATGGTGATAATCATAATTCATCATATTCAACAGAAGAATCTATGTAAGAGCTTTCATTGTAGCAAACCCACATACTCAACTATCATTTAGTCATCTATGATTGTTGACACTCATTGCATATTTGTGGAGCTAATGTTTTTGCCGGACACATAGGAAGATAGAGGCTTCATTTGCCACCCAACTCATATACCTCAAGGATAATGTTAACAATAATGAATCATGATTCCTTACATTCAACCGGATATATAGACTTGGATCTTTCCTCAACATGTGATGCTTGCCACTAAGAGAGTTTATAACTTGAAAGAAGGGAAAATATTAATGACTCTTGGGTAAAAGTAAAAACTTTATGAAAGTGAAGGATAGGCCCTTCGCAGAGGGAAGTAGAGGTTGTCATGCACTTTTATTTGATTAGACGTGCAATCTCTTAATGTAAAGGAATTTCACTTTATATTGCCCCTTACGATAGCAAACTTTATTATGCCCTCCGTCGCTTTTATTTCTTCACCATCCCAAGATCGTACAAAGCTTATTTTGCTTTTCAGTAAAAGATCATACATGATTAAAGGCAATTTTTATTGCTTATGCACCGATGACAACTTACTTGAAGGATCTTATTCAGTCCATAGGTAGGTAAGGTGGACTCTTACAGAAAGAAACTAGGTTCAACGGGATAAGGATTCACAAGTAGTATCTCTACTTGGTGCGGAAATTTTGGCTAGCAAACGTTCTAAAGGAAGCATCACATGTTAAAGGATCCATGTCTATATAACTTCTATGCAAATCTAAGTAATCATGACTATTAGGTTGTCTTCCATATCCAACTTCAACACTTCATCATTATTTAATATTTGGTGAGGGTTCGTAATCATAGATGATGTCCAAGATAGTATATTTGTATGTGCATCTTCTCCTCTCTATCATAATCTAGTATAGATTATAAAAATGACTAAGGCTATGTTTGTTCTATTCCCAACAATTTTCATAGTTCATACTTCCTTTTTTATGTGAAGTCATTACTTCCCATGGGATAAGCCTATGATCTTTATTATTCTTTTATTGTCATGCTATGATGATTGGTGCAAGAGAGTAAAGCACACAAACTCAACTAATCTTTATTATATAACTCTCACTCTCGATTACAAGGATAGGTAGAACTCAAAGCAAAATTCTAAGCAAAGCAAATCTGAAACTTTATTTCTCTAAACCACGAAAGATCAACTAAAATAAAAGATGATGGTGGAAGGTGATCGTGATATAATACCGGGGCACCTCCCCCAAGCTTGGACCAAGCTAGGGGTTGTGCCCATACCCATGTACTCGAGTGTTCTTCGGTGATGGTGGTGGAGTTGGAGTAGTAGTGCCCTTCTTCTCCAGCTTGCGCCTAAGGATGAAGTTTTCCTCCCTTAAATCATCGTTTTCTTGTACGAGCTTCAAAACCCTTTTTCATAAATTTGCTTTGCTTTCCTGTAGAAAACAAGACGGGATAAATTGGATCTTAGAATTATCTACTCCATTGGGGAGGCTTGACTTCTTGAACTCCACATGCATATCTCCAGGTTGAGGAAGCGGATCTTCCTCTTCATCCGAACTAGCGTTTGGACGGGCGCCTTCCATCTCCTCCAGATCGGAATCTCCCTCCTCTTCTGTGGATTATAAGTAGGGGTAGATGTCCCCAAAGATCTTTGGGTCTGTCACATAGTTAGACACATAGCTCTCTCCATCCGAATCTTGAGACGACATATTCTTCGTTCTGCCAGAAAAACAGCTCGAAACAAGAACAGAGGAGAAACTTGCGATGCGGTGGTCAAAACATCCGAGAGTATATATAATGATTTTTTTCTAGGTCAGAATACGTGTTCGGGAGGAAATCGGAGTCGGGGAGGCACACGAGGGCCGCACAAGCCATCAGGGCTCGCCCCAGGAGGGGGCCACGCCCTATTGGCTTGTGCCTCCCTCGTGGGACCCCTGACTCCGTTTTATTTTTGGAATTTTTCTAAAATACTAAAACCAACAAAAAATATTTTTTGGAATTTTTGGAGTCGGTTTACTTACCGTGCCACATACCTACCTCTTTTTCAGGTTTCTGAGTGTTCCGAAAGGCCTCCCATATGTGTTCTTCCAGTGTTATCACTTGAATGACATTATTCTCTTCATTAATGGGCATACCTGAAATATAATGCTTGATTCTTTGCCCATTCAGCACCCTCGTGTTTTTGCCTTCGAAGTTATTAATTTTTATGGCACCGGAGCGATAGACCTCCTTGACAACATATGGGCCTTCCCATTTAGATAAAAGTTTTCCTGCAAAATATCCGAAGCGAGAGTTGTACAAAAGCACAAGGTCCCCTACATTGAATTCCCGCTTTTGAATCCTTTTGTGATGCCACCTTTTAAATTTTTCTTTAAATAGCTTAGCATTTTCATAATCTTGTGTCCTCCATTCATCTAGTGAGCTAATATCAAATAACCTCTTTTCACCGGCAAGTTTAAAATCATAATTAAGTTCTTTAATTGCCCAATAAGCCTTGTGTTCTAACTCAAAAGGTAAATGACAAGCTTTTGCCATACACCATTTTATATGGGGACATCCCCATGGGGTTCTTATAAGCAGTTCTATAAGCCCATAGAGCATCGTCTAATTTCTTAGACCAATTCTTCCTAGATCTATTAACAGTCTTTTGCAAGATTAATTTTAATTCCCTATTACACAATTCAACTTGGCCACTAGACTAAGGATGATATGGCGATGCAATTCTATGGTTAACATCATATTTAGCTAGAAGTTTACGGAAAGCACCATGAATAAAATGTGAACCACCATCAGTAATTAAGTATCTAGGGACTCCAAACCTCGGAAAAATAATTTCCTTAAGCATTTTAATAGAGGTGTTATGATCAGCACTACTAGTTGGGATAGCCTCTACCCACTTAGTGGCGTAATCAACAACAACTAAAATATGATTATACCCATTCGAGAAGGAAAAGGTCCCATGAAATCAAAACCCTATACATCAAATGGTTCAATGGCAAGTGAATAATTCATAGGCATTTTTTGACGTTTACTAATGTTACCAACCCTTTGACATTCATTGCATGAAAGGACTTACTTACGAGCATCTTTGAAAAGAGTAGGCCAATAAAAACCAGATTGTAATACCTTGTGTGTAGTTTTGTCACCAGCATGGTGTCCTCCGTAAGGTTCAGAATGACACTTCCTTAAGATTTGTTCCTGCTCATGCTCAGGTATACAACGTCTAATAATACCATCTACTCCTTCTTCATAAAGATGAGTGTCATCCCAAAAGTAATGTCGTAAATCGTAAAAGAATTTTTTCTTTTGTTGATAAGTGAAACTAGGTGGGATATATTTTGCAACAATATAGTTAGCATAATCTGCATACCAAGGAGTACTACGTGAAGTCTTTATAGCAGCAAGTTGTTCATCAGGAAAAATATCATCAATAGGCAGTGGGTCAGCAAGAATATTTTCCATTCTAGGTAGGTTATCTTCTACGGGGTTTTCAGCTCCCTTTCTGTCGTGGTTTTGTCACGGCAGATGTCCTAGTGTCAGGACTTAGGTGTGTAGCCATCGCTACGGCGGTTAACTCGAAGGGGTTGGTTGGGACGAAAGACACAGGTTTACCCAGGTTCGGCCCCTCGAAAAGAGGTAAAAGCCTACGTCCTGCTTTGGATTGTATTGATTGGATATCGATTACAAGGGAGCAAGTTTGCTTGACCTAGCTATCGATCAAAGGTTTTTGTGGCCTAAGCCGCCCAGGTAACCTGCCTTTAAATACACAGGTCGAGGCCCTGGGATTACAAGAGTCCAGACCGGCTTATACAAGGTATCCGATCTTGTCTCTAAGTCATCTTGCCTTCCTGAGCAAGCCGTCTTCCGGGCGGCTCACGCGCCCGGGTCTCGCGCCGTCTTCCGGCTCTGATCCTCCATCCGGCCCACCTGGCGAGTCGTCTCTTTGTTTAATCTTCAACCTCAGGCCTTCCTAAGGTCTTCAGTATGAGCCGCCAGCTGTGACCCGGTCCCTTCTGGACGGGTCATATCACGGGGTTATATCCCCAACATTAGGCCCCAGATTGATTTGAACTTGTTCAGGTCAATCTTCAAATCCATTTGTTGGCGATTCTCATACCTCTGTTATCTGAAAATCTTTGTAACCCGCCCTATAAAATAGATGACGTCATCTCGGACATATCCAAAAAGATTCCCATGATGTCATGACGGATCATCACATTAAAAACGGTTCATGTCAATCTTCAAGTCTTCTGGTTGGCGAATCTTGCATTCTCTGATAAATCTTCATGACCCGCCAAAAATGGGCGGCGTCGTTTCTGACAAATCTTCATGACCCGCCGTGACATCATCTCAGGAAAATCAAAAAGATTCCCCTGACGTCACAACGGATCTTTCTCCATTAATATAACCAGCCTGAGAATCGAGGCACTTTCTTAGTCAATCATCATCGTGTCTCCTCGATTCCCGCACCGGACTGTTGCTGTTCCATCACATCCTCATAAATAGGCATGGGGGGCCCCATTATTTTCACTTTCCCCGCCGCTGCCTTCTTCTTCTTCCTCCAGACGCCCGCGTTGCCGCAGCTCACCGCGCCGTCCGGGCCTCGCCGTCTTCTCCAACACTGGCCGCTGCATCACCCTGATTACGTCCAGATCATTCCCGCGTTCGCCCGCATCCTCAAGGTTCCATCTTTGCCCCTTGTTTAGATCTGCACTAGTTTTTTCAGATTTCCCCCGAGTTCATCGGGTTTTCTTCGTGTTCATCGTTTGCTCATTGGAGCATTCTTCGTAGGAAGTAATACTTCTTTAGGCTTTATAACGTCGCCCAAATCATGCGGTCAACCGCTCAATAGGCATGCCATGCTCATTGTAGACTGCTGGCTCACTTTAATCCGTATAGAAGCTGCCTGTTCTTCCACTGGCTTTCTAGGTTTAGGAATATTTTTCTATTTACCTCGCCCATAGATCTTCAAGCAATAGCTGTAGCTGTTGGAATCTGTTTCCCCATACTTAGTAATTTTTTCAATACTCACTGGCAAACTTGACCCGCCGTCGTACTGCCGGCTCACATTGTCATATTGCGGCCTGCTTCGGCGGCTCATAATTTTATACTGACCCGCCAAATACCGTCACCATTTTTAGAGTCATAACTGCCTTGGCCATAATACGTTTTTAACCCGCCAAATATTCATGCCCTTCCGCAGTCTTTTAAGCCGCCGCCATGTCTAGAGTCCCAGCTTCTTGCAACTAGGTAAGGTCTGGGGTGACTGAGGAATCACTCAAGGACTTTGTCACCATGGGAGTTCTGCCGGCTTAGGATGTTATCCACTGGCGGGTTCCGGGCAATGAAACCATTCCTAAGCCCAAGGATGGGGAAATTAGTGTGTTCACAGACCATCTTCTCCGCGGTTTTTCTTCGCCCGGGTCTAAATTTTTTCCGAGACGCTTTACACTCATTCAACCTCCACCCTCAAGACATTGGCCCCAACTCTGTCACCAATCTGTGCCAGTTCCAGACCCTCAGCGAAGCTTATATGCAAGAAGAGTCGTCTGTTGACCTCTTCAAGGAGTACTTCTACATCAACCGTCAAACAGAAATGGCGGATGGATTGAGCCTCGATCTTGGAGGTGTCACTCTTCAACGACGGAGGGATGTACTCTTTCCAGCAGCAACTCTGCTGAGTCATCCCAAAGAATGGAATAAAACTTGGTTTTACTGCAAAGACACTTCACCAGAAGGGGAGAACCCACTGTCGGGTTACCGTCCTTATCGGCTCAGCACTGATACAGAGCTCCCAGACCGGATGTCCGCTGCAGAACGCGCTCAATATGGCCCAACCTTCTCGAAAATAATGGCCCCGTTAGCCAACGGGTTAACAGGTGTTGATCTGACCCGCTGCTGGGTCTCTTGGAGGATTTTGCCGTTGAGCCACCGCAGCGCCTTAATGTGCCAATATACTGGCGAGGTGTCTGATCCTCAATGCTTCAACCAGACCCCCTTGACAGACCAGGATCACAATACCATTGTCAAGTCTTTGCTGGGAGAATCTCAAGCCGCCTGTAGCAAGACGGGGTTAAACCCTTTTTACGCGCTTAACCCGGCTCCAGATGTGAGTCTTTCCATCCTAACCCTCATCCATTCTTTTAATGTTGTACTTCATATACTTTATTAACCTTTCTGCCAATGCATTTTATCATATGTAGGCTGGCTCTTCCTTCTGGAACAAAAAGTTACCCGTTTCCTTCAATAAGAAGAGCAAAGTCCCCAAGGCGACCAAAGCTAAGGGGACGGCTCGTAAAAAGAAGCAATCCACTGAAGAACTATTCGATCTGGATGACTCAGAGGTAGAACTTGACTCCCTTGGTCTTCTCTTTATGCAACTCATTGACAATGATTACTCACAGGAGGACGCAAAACTCAGTCATGCTGATGTTGCAGAGGTAACCATTATCTCTTCTGACTCGGAACTCTTACCAGTAAAAAGAATATGGCGGGTTGTACGGAAGGTAAAATGTTCACGCCCTTTTGCTCACTTGGATCCCAACTTTCTTTTGAAGAAGCAGCAAGATGACACCAGATGTCAGACCCGGAGCACCGGCTCTGAAGATCTTTTAGCCGGCTTATCAAATGAACCGGCTCCTCAAAAACGGCGCACTGAAGTACTTCCTTGCCTTGAATTTATTTCTTCTGTATGCTAATCTTGTGTTGTAGCTTACTTGTATTTGACAATGCTAACTTTCCAGGACTCGCCTCCTTCTTCCGGCGACTCAACCGCCTCAAAGTTGCCTCCTCTTATTATCAACCCGGGGTAAGTATTTTTATATCCCACTCCGTGCATTAATAGTCTATGCTTGCTCATTGACGTGTAACTTCACCTTTGCTCATAGGGCTCAAGCCAAACGGAGGAAGGTAAGCAGGTCAACCGCTACTCCTGAAGTTCCAGAGTCGGCAAACCCAAAGCCTAACACCCCTGAAGCTCACATTGAGCCTTCTGAGACTGACAAAGATGCCCATGAAAAAGCTCCTCAGCATAATGAGCCGGCTGATATGGATATTGAGGCTCCTGAGGCCCATCCAGAAACTGATCCTAAGCCGCCCAGCCCCCAACCGACAACTGAAAACATGGCTTCTCATGAAGAAGTTACCTTTACCGGGGCGGCTTATAAATCTCCAGCTCCCTCCCATGCACTATCAAAGCATACCAGTGAAGACGAAGCGGCTCCTCCTAAGGAAGAAAAGACTCCATTTGATCTTCCTAACTTAGAAAAACTTACTGCCGTCGAGTTGCACTCTGGCTATCTGAGCCGTCTCTCTACAAGCCGGGATATGGAGGCCAACTTGGTTGGCATGATGAAGAAAAAATACGAGGTACTCCACTTCCCTTGCCTTTCCATATATATACTTATGTAGCCCCCAAGAGCCGGTTTACCTCTCAAAAGGTCAGCCGGGTCTTCCATCACTTGCAATCTTTCATAGAATCGCCTTGTAGCCCCCAAGGTCCGGGTCATTATGTAAGTAACGAGCCGGCACTTAATCATAGAATAAGAGCCAGATGTAGCCCCCAAGGGTCGGGTCATTATGTAAATAATGAGCCGGCACTTAATCATAGAATAAGAGCCAGATGTAGCCCCCAAGGGTCGGGTCATTATGTAAGTAATGAGCCGGGACTTTTTATAAAACCTGATCCTTAGACTTGTAGAGCAACTTGTAACCCCCAAGGGCCGGGTTATCTTCATAGAGATGATCCGGGTCTATAAGAAAAACTGAGACACATTAACCCCCAAGTGTCAAGTATATTGCTTGCAATCTGCTTGGGACTTGTAATGACTCTAACAAACTTCTAAAAACCGGTATAAGCCGGACAGGCGGCTCAAAACTGACAATGTTGCCTTGTTATGACTTGTCTTGTGCATGAATCTTTAAATGCCGTTGAGTCTAACGTGTCGGACATTAAGAAAAGTCTGGCACTGCAACAAGAAGGCCGAGCAGAAGCCAATGCCAAGTATCAGATCGCTTTGACTGAGCTAGAGGTAATCAAGACTGAGCTCGAAACGCTCAAAAAATCTGCTGAAATGAGACCAAGCGCGCAGAAGACGCAGAGGGCCGTCTTAAAACGGTGACTGAAGAGCTTAGCAATCTGAAAAGCCATATAACCCGTATGATTGGAGCCGTCTTTGGTAAGTGTTGTTAACTATCAATACTCCTTGCAAAAGAATCTTCAAGAATCCTTCCAGGCGGCTTATAAGATTTGACTTGCTTGTAGGTGAACGAAGTCGCCAACTTTCAGATGACAGTCTGTTAAAGCTGAAGGCTTTATATTCACTTTCTGAACAGCTGTATGCCGGATCCCTGTTTACCATAAAAGCTGTCATGACTGAGAAGGGCATTCCAAAGTTTATGAAGTGTGTGCTAGAAGTCCTCTCCACCAGCCCGAAGCAAATAGAAGAACTGAAGAGATTAGCCGCCCGTAAGGGCGCAATGGCCGCTTTGAGCCAGTCCCTGGCTTATGCACCCGAGCTTAACCCGGCTGAAATGATGGATGGTTTTCCTCAGCTGAAGGATGACGGCTCGCAGTTTACGCAAGATGACTACGCCCGCTGCATGAAGGCATCCCGAATTTTGGCAAGCCGGCTGGCCGGAGAAGCTGACCTGTCATCATATCAGGCGGCTTATTATGAGGATAATAAGCGGGTTCCAGGGCCCACCTTTGAAGCAAAAAGTCTGATTCCTCAACGCCGTAAGCACCTCTTTGCCCCTGATGTTGACCCATCTCCAATCATGCATGATGAAGCCAAATTTGAGGCCTTAACAAACTGCAACTGGGATGTGGACAACCTTCAGATCCGGGAGACCGAAGACCCGGCGCAGGATGACCCGGCACAGAGTTAAATAAAGAGTTTGCTTTAGATGAGGGTAACCCGGCCCTGTTGATATGCCGGGTTAAATTATGCTGCAAAAACCTTAAGTCCACAGATTTTGGGCTCCTTGACAGCCTTGTAATAGCAGTAGAAAACACTTAATCGCCTGCTCTTGTGCCTTCGTGCACTTTTGAAGTCTCTTTCAGCCCATACACCGGCGACTCAGCATAATTGTCTTGATATATAATTGTCTGACTGCCTTGACTCGCCCGGCGGGTTGTATGCCATGAGCAATGCTAAGTCGGGGTTACCCAAAAATCTTAGAATCTTATCATGAATAATGCCTGCAAAAAACAAGCACCGGAATATGTATTTGTGTATCCACTGCCTAATGAACCGGCTTTAAAGGCACAGCAAGACAGGAGAACTTTATTTTTTCAAGAAAAATTTTGTATTGCTTCCGAAGAAGCTAGGCATAAAAGCCTAAAACCTCGTAAGCCGGCTCTCACGTGACATAAATCCGTCGTTTAAACCTTAGCAAGTTTAGGGTCTTTAAAAGATTGACATTACTAAGAGTACAAACGGGCCACATAGCGGAGAGACTACATCAGACAAGGCGAGTTTATCCTAGCTCAATTGTAAGCCGGCCCTCTCATGACAAAAGCCGCCGTTTAAACCTTGACAAGTTTAGGGTCTTTGTGCGAGATTGACCATGAAAGTTCAGGGTCTCTGAGCAAGATTGACTGTCAAGAGTTTGGCGGGTCACATGGTGGAGTAGCAAGTTGCAAACAGGCAGGTTTAACTCGATCATGGCATATAAAGCCTGGCCAAGAGGGTATGAAAGCTAAACCCAGTGGGTTCGAAGCCCCCAAGTGACCTGATGAAGGATCAACTCCTTTGCACGAAACTTAGTGCAGAAAAAACGGCAGAGACCCCTAATCATGGGGATGCCAACTTTATTATATCATAAAAGTTGGTATATACAATGACAGGGGTATGTACATTGATGAGAGCCGGACAGGCGGCTCAAGTATAGTATGGCCGAAGGTGAGCAATATTCCACGGCCTTTTAGTCTCTTCACCAGAAGTGCGTGACTTGTCACTCTCCCGTATATCGATGAGATAATAGGAGCCATTGTTGAGATTTCTGCTGATCACAAACGGTCCTTCCGAAGGAGGTGATAACTTATGCATATCTGACTGGTCTTGAATCAACCGGACTACTAAGTCGCCTTCTTGGAACGTCCCGGTCTTGACCCTGCAGCTATGATAGCGACGCAGGTCTTGCTGGTAAATCGCGGACCGAGCTGCTGCAAGATCCCGCTCTTCGTCTAAGGCATCCAAAGCATCCTGACGCGCCGCCTCATTATCAGCTTCCATGTAAGCCGCCACTCTGGGCGAGTCTTGACGAATATCACTGGGGAGAACAGCTTATGTGCCATAAACGATGAAGAAAGGTGTATAGCATGTTGACCTATTGGGGGTGGTTCTTATGCTCCAAAGAACTGAAGGTAACTCCTCCACCCAACAACCCGGCGTGCGCTCCAAAGGAACCATAAGCCGGGGTTTTATCCCTCTCAAAATTTCCTGGTTAGCACGCTCTGCTTGACCATTAGACTGTGGGTGAGCCACAGAAGATACATCGAGGCGGATATGCTCATCATCGCAAAACTCCTTCATAGCCCCCTTGGACAGGTTTGTGCCATTGTCAGTAATGATACTATGAGGATAACCAAACCGAAAGATCAGCTTTTTGATGAACTGAACTGCTGTTGCTGCATCACACTTGCTCAGCTTCAACCCACTTAGTAAACTTGTCAACCGCCACCAAGAGGTGGGTCTTCTTGTCCTTAGACCTCTTAAAAGGTCCCACCATATCAAGCCCCCAGACTGCAAACAGCCTGGTAATTGGAATCATCCGTAATTCTTGAGCCGGCACATGGGCGCGTCGCCCAAATTTCTAGCACCCGTCACATTTACTGACGAAGTACTCTGCATCTTTGTGAGCTGTTAACCAGTAGAAACCGTGTCGAAAAGCCTTAGCCACCAAATATTTTGACCCGGCATGATGACCACAATCGCCGGCATGGATTTCTTGCAAGATCTCACGGCCCTCATCCGGAGAAACACATTGCTGAAAGACACCGGTCACGCTGCGCCGGTGTAACTCGCCATTGACAATAGTCATGGATTTAGACCGCCTTATAATCTGCCACGCCAAAGTCTCGTCTTGAGGCAACTTGCCACGGGTCAGATACGCCAGATAAGGCAGCGTCCAATCAGGGATTGCGCGGAGAGCCGCCACCAATTGTCCTTCCGGGTCAGGTATCGCCAAATCCTCTTCCAACGGTAACTTGGCCGAGGGGTGATGCAATACATCCAAGAATACATTAGGCGGCACCGGCTTACGCTAAGACCCCAGTCTTGACAACGCGTCAGCCGCCTCATTCCTCCGCCGATCAATATGATCCACCTGATAGCCCTTGAAATGGCCAGCAATAACATCAACCGCCTGGCGATAAGCCGCCATGCGAGGGTCTGTCGAATCCCACGTGCCAGAGACTTGCTGAGCCACCAAGTCTGAGTCGCCAAGACATCTGACCCGGCTCAAATTCATCTCCTTGGCCACACCGAGCCCATGAAGCAAAGCCTCATATTCAGCTGCATTGTTAGTACAAGGAAACATTAACCTCAAAACATAACAGAACTTGTCACCTCGCGGGGAAGTTAAAACAACTCCAGCCCCCGAGCCTTCCAATTGCGGGGAACCATCAAAATGAATCATCCAATATGTATTGTCCGGCTTCTCCTCGGGTGATTGACACTCTGTCCAGTCATTGATAAAGTCCGCCAGGGCTTGAGATTTTACAGCCATCCGGGGCACATATTTCAGATTGAGAGGCCCAAGCTCAATTGCCCACTTAGCAATCCTGCCAGTAGCTTCTTTGTTTTGAATAATATCTCCCAACGGAGCCGAGCTGACCACTGTGATTGGGTGCCCAAGGAAATAGTGCTTCAGCTTGCGATTGGCCATGAATACCCCAAACACCAGCTTTTGCCAATGCGGATATCTTTGCTTGGACTCTGTCAAGACCTCACTGACATAGTAAACCGGCCGCTGGACTGGGTATTCCTTACCCGCCTCCTTGCGCTCCACCACAACTGCAGCACTGACAACTCTGTTGTTAGCCGCCACGTACAAAAGCAAAGGCTCCTTTTCCACCGGAGCAGCCAAAACGGGCGGCTCAGCCAACTGCTTCTTGAGCGCCTCAAACGCCTCATTAGCCGCATCACTCCAGACAAAATCATCTGTCTTCTTCATCATCTGATATAAAGGAATAGCTTTCTCACCTAGGCGGCTTATGAACCGGCTCAGAGCGGCAATACGACCCGCCAAGCGCTGAACATCATTAATACATGCCGGCTTAGACAAAGAAGTGATGGCCTTTATCTTGTCCGGGTTAGCTTCAATGCCCCGCTCGGAGACCAAGAATCCCAAGAGCTTACCCGCAGGTACACCAAAGACACACTTTGTCGGGTTAAGCATCATCTTGTAAACCCGCAGATTATCAAAAGTTTCCTTCAAATCAGCTAACAGAGTCTCCTTCTTCCTTGACTTGACCACAATACCATCCACATAAGCATGAACATTGCGCCCAATCTGACCATGAAGACAGTTCTGCACACAACGCTGATAAGTCGCCTGAGCACTCTTGAGTCCAAAAGGCATAGACACATAGCAGAAGGCTCCAAAAGGCGTAATGAAAGACGTCTTCTCTTGGTCCTTGACTGCCATCTTGATCTGATGATAACCCGAATAGGCGTCCAGGAAACATAAACTCTCACAACCCGCCATTGCATCAATGATCTGGTCGATACGGGGGAGAGCAAATGGATCAACCGGACACGCCTTGTTGAGATCGGTGTAATCTACACACATGCGCCACATGCCGTTCTTCTTGAGTACCAACACCGGGTTAGCTAACCACTCCGGGTGAAAAACCTCGACGATAAACCCAGCTGCCAAGAGCTGGGCTACTTCTTCTCCAATAGCCTTATGCCTCTCCTCATTGAAACGACGGAGGAACTGTTTGACCGGTTTAAACTTAGGATCCACATTAAGGTGGTGCTCAGCGAATTCTCTCGGTACACCCGGCATGTCAGAAGGCTTCCATGCAAAGATGTCCCGATTCTCACGGATGAATTCGATGAGCGCGCTTTCCTATTTGGGATCCATATTAGCCGCAATAGTGAACTGCTGCGATGAGTCGCCAGGAGTGAAATCCACCAGCTTGGTATCTTCTGCCACAAACTTAAGGGGCGGCTCAGATTCCGTGCTGGGCTTCTTCAACGGGGTCATATCTGTCGGGTCAACATTCTCCTTGTAAAACTTGAGCTCTGCCTCAGCACAACTTGACTCTGCATACGCCGCATCGCCTTCCTCACACTCAAGAGCAATCTTCCGATCACCATGCACTGTAATCGTTCCGTTTAACCCGAGCATCTTGAGCTGCAAGTAAACATAACAAGGCCTAGCCATGAACTTGGCATAAGCCGGCCGCCCAAATAAAGCGTGGTACGGGCTCTTGATCTTGACCACCTCAAACCATAAGGTCTCCACCCTATAGTTAAACTCATCACCAAAAGCTACTTCCAGGGAATTTTTTCCAACTGGATAAGCCGACTTTTCGGGCACCACACTATGAAAAACCGTCGAAGATGGTTTAAGATCCTTGTCAAGCAAGTTCATCCGGCGGAACGTGTCATAATACAGGATGTTGATGCTGCTGCCACCATCCATAAGCACCTTAGTGAACACGTAGCCTCCTACTCGGGGGGCCACTACCAAAGCCAACTACCCCGGGTTATCCACACGCGGTGGGTGATCCTCCCTACTCCAAGTTATGTCATACTCAGACCACTTCAAGTACTGCAGGAGAGCAGGCATGACCGTGTTAACCGCCCGCTTGCGCACCTTCTGATTCCGCTTGTCAAGGCTTGTCATAAAGACATGATATTGGCCTCCATTAAGCTACTTTGGGTTACTCTGATACCCGGATTGGTTGTTTTGTTGCTGACCTCCATTGCCAGACTATTGATGGTGACCTCCATTGTTTCCCTGACCTTGGTAGCCAGAACCTGAGCCGCCTGCTCCAAAGCTGGACCCAGGAGAGTCGGATCCTGACCCGCCGGACGGTCCACTGCCGCCACCTTGATGCTGGTTAATGCTGTAATTCCGGAACTCCCGCATGACCCAACAATCCTTCCAGGCATGAGCGGATGGTTTATCGGGAACACTATGTTTTGGACAGGGGGACATTCAACATTGCTTCCATATTGAAAGGCTTAAACTTGCCGAAAGGCGGTTTACCATTGCCCTTGCCACGGTTGCCTCCAGCACTAGTGTTGGCCACCAGATCTGACCCGCCATCCAGGTGTTTCCGCTTGCCGCCATTACCATTATTTTTATTTCCTCCACCACTCTGTTGTTGATTCTTGCCATTGCTATTCTTCTTACCCTTAGCCGATTTCTCATCATCAGAACCAGGGTCCTTCGTGCTTTCAGAGTCTGCATATTTGGTGAGAGCCGCCATGAGCTCCCCCATGTCCTGGCACGAATGTTTGAGTCGTCCAAGCTTCTGCTTCAGGGGCAAAAAGTGGCAATTCTTCTCCAGAATCAGAACTGCTTGAGCCGCCGTGATGTTATCAGAGGAGTGGATAATGGTTGAGACCCGCCGGACCCAATGATGGGCCGACTCATCCTCACGTTGCACGCAATGATCCAAATCCGCAATCGTCATGGGCTGCTTGCACGTTCCTTGAAAATTCTTGATGAACTTCGCCTTCAACTCGGCCCAGGAATTAATGGTGTTGGGTGGCAAACCCTTCAACCACGTGCGAGCCGGCCCTTCCAGCATCATGATGAAATACTTGGCGCAGACTGCATAACTGACGTCTAACATCTCCATGGCCAGTTCATAACTCTCGATCCAAGCTTCTGGAGGCAGATCGGTAGTATAGTTTGGCACCTTGCGGGGACCCTTGAAATCCTTCGGCAGGCGTTCGTTTCGTAAAGCCGGCACCAAGCACGGTACTCCCACAGCTCTGGAGGTTACTCCGGCTCCTACTGAAACAGAAGGTGCTACTGTGGGTTCCTGGTAAGCCGCCGCTGCTGCCGCCTCTCGCTATGCTCTCGCACGATCTACCAGTGCCTGGGCATCGACAGCAGGCGGGTCATCCTGTGCCGGATTCCGACGTCGATCGCTACTAGAGATCGCAGGCGACTCTATACGCCGACTGTAACTGTGGCTTGGGATAGGGGTCGAGTGCACGCGGCTCCGGCTATAAGCATACTTCTCCTGTTGCGCCACCACTGTCTGCAAATATCCAATGGCGTTCCGCACTTCCTCCGCAAAAGGCGTTCCATCAGGGATGGGGAGCGTGCCAAGTCATACTGCCGCTGCCACCATGTTCTCCGCCGGGTTAGAATAATGACCGGGTGGTGTCGGGAAATGCTGCGGCGGGGTCTGGTTCCTGCGGGGCGAGTCTGGCTACTGATGCTGAACCGCCGCCCTACTCCCAGGTACTTCCGCCGTCAGGGTTACGGTCAGAGGTGCATTCCGTCCTGTCCCTGGCGTGTTGAAAAGATTCCGGGCCTCATATTGATCCGACAGGCGGGTCTGGTGCCTCATCCGATGGACTGCATCTGCGGTCTGTTGATCCAGGTCAAGGCGAAAAGCTTCTGCCCTGAGGCGTTCCGACTCAGCATCCATCTGAGCTTTCAGCGCATTGATTTCCTCTTGGGCACCGGCCATCTGGTCCTTCAACCTCGTGATTTCCGTGTTACGGGCTGCTTGGTTTTCGGTCGTGACCTCGGTTCCCATCAGAATCGTAAGTTCATTAATCAAATCCAGCAAAACTTGAGCCGGCGGCCTACCTGACCCAGACCCGGTCGCACCAGCGGCCGTGCTACCAGGAGCCAGTGCCGACCCTGCCATGAAGACAGCGGCTCGGCTCGGCGGCTCATAGTATTCCGGGTCAGGGTAGCCCTCAAAGTAGCCCCCAAGCCCGCCGTTGTGAAGCTGGTAGATTGATTCCGCCTCCCCGCTCGAGGATCCATCCTCTGAGCAGATGAGGGTTTCCTCCCGCGACATGGAACCTTCAAGCTCCGTGCCTTGGGTAAAGCCGACGAAGACGCGTTTCCGGCCTGGGTTAACTCGGGTGGGTTGCGCGTGCCGGGCCGGCTCGACGAGGTCGGCGCAGATGTCCGGCCCTGGCTTAGATCCGCCAATCTTGCCAATGATGACGTGAATTCCGCCGAAGGGGACCCGGTACCCGTACTCGATTGAGTCGGCCTCGGGGCCCCAGCCAGCGTCGTCGATGTAGAGCTTGCCGCGGCGACTCTTGGTCATCCTGCCGATGGTGTATCCCTCGATCCCTGGGAGAGAGCCCTTCGAGTACACCAAACCACCGAGCATCGGCCCCACGGTGGGTGCCAACTGTCGTGGTTTTGTAATGGCAGATGTCCTAGTGTCAGGACTTAGGTGTGGAGCCATCGCTATGGCGGTTAACTCGAAGGGGTTGGTTGGGACGAAAGACACAGGTTTAACCAGGTTCGGCCCCTCTGAAAGAGGTAAAAGCCTACGTCCTGCTTTGGATTGTATTGATTGGATATCGATTACAAGGGAGCGAGTTCGCTTGGCCTAGCTATCGATCAAAGGTTTTCGTGGCCTAAGCCGCCCAGGTAACCCGCCTTTATATACACAGGTCGAGGCCCTGGGATTACAAGAGTCCAGACCGGCTTATACAAGGTATCCGATCTTGTCTCTAAGTCGTCTTGCCTTCCTGGGCAAGCCGTCTTCCGGGCAGCTCACGCGCCAGGGCCTCGCGCCGTCTTCCGGCTCAGGGCCTCCATCCGGCCCACATGGCGAGTCGTCTCTTAGTTTAATCTTCAACCTCTGGCCTTCCTAAGGTCTTGAGTATGAGCCGCCAGCTGTGACCCGGTCCCTTCTGGACGGGTCATATCACGGGGTTATATCCCCAACACTTTCTATCAACAATATGCAGATCAAATTCTGGAAGCAAAAGCACCCACCAAATAAGTCTAGGCTTAGAATCTTTCTTGTCCATAAGGTATTTAATAGCGGCATGATCTGTGTGAATAGTTACTTTGGAGTCAACCATATACGGTCTAAACTTATCGCATGCAAAGACAACTGCTAAAAATTCCTTTTCAGTGCTGGCATAATTTCTATGAGAAGCATCTAGGGTTTTACTAGCATAACGGATACCATTTAATTTCTTGTCTACTCTATGCCCTAGAACAGCACCAATAGCATAATCACTTGCATCACACATAATCTCAAATGGTAGGTTCCAGTCAGGTGGCTGAACAATAGGAGCGGAAATTAAAGCTTTCTTAAGTATTTCAAAAGCTTCTACACAATCATCATAAAAAAAGAAACGGAATATCTTTTTGAAGAAGATTAGTTAACAGCCTAGAAATCTTTGAGAAATCTTTAATGAAACGCCTATAAAAACTGGCATGACCAAGGAAACTTATTATACCTTTGATATCTTTGGGGCATGGCATCTTCCCAATGGCGTCCACTTTAGCTTTGTCCACTTCAATACCACGCTCAGAAATTTCGTGCCCAAGTACTATGCCTTCATTTACCATAAATGGCACATCTCCCAATTCAAAACAAGATTAGTTTCTTCACATCTCTGCAAAACTCGATCAAGGTTGCTCAAGCAATCATCAAAAGAAGTTCCATAAACGGAAAAATCATCCATGAAAACCTCAACAATCTTTTCACAAAAATAAGAGAATATAGCCATCATGCATCTTTGAAACATAGCAGGTGCATTGCACGAACAAAAGCCATACGTCTATAAGCATACGTTCTGAAAGGGCAAGTAAAAGTAGTTTTTTATTGATCCTCTTTTGACATAGGTATTTGAGAAAAAACAGAATATCCATCTAGAAAGGAAAAGTGTGTGTGCTTAGATAATATTTCTAGCATTTGATCGATAAAAGGTAAAGGGTAATGATCTTTCCTAGTAGCTTTGTTTAATTTCCTGAAATCAATCACCATCCTATAACCAGTCACTATTCTTTGTGGGATAAGTTCATTTTTATCATTAGGAACAACAGTTATACCTCCTTTCTTAGGAACAAAATGAACACGACTTACCCATCTACTATCGGCAATAGGATAAATTATACCTGCCTCCAGGAGCTTCAGTATTTCAGTTCTCACCACTTCCTTCATCTTAGGATTTAAGTGGCATTGATGATCAACGACTGGTTTAGCATCCGGTTCCATATTAATCTTGTGCTGACACAAAGTGGGACTAATACCCTTAAGATCATCCAGAGTATATCCAATAGCAACCCGGTGCTTCCTCAGAGTTTTAAGTAATCTCTTTTCTTCATGCTCTGAAAGGTTAGCATTGATAACAATAGGATATATCTTCTTTTCATCAAGGTAAGCATATTTCAAAGTGTCAGGTAAAGTCTTTAACTCAAACACGTGATCTCCGTTGGGTGGAGGGGGATCCCCTAAAATATCAACCGGTAAGTTGTGTTTAAGAATAGGCGTTTGTTTCAGAAATATATCATCTATTTCATTTCTCTCATTCTTATGCATATCGTTTTCATGGTCTAGTAAATATTGTTCTAACGGGTCGGTAGGAGGTACGACAATAGAAGCAAGACCAATAATATCATCTTTACTTGGCAATTCTTTCTCATGTGGTTGTTTGCTAAACTTAGAAAAATTAAATTCATGAGACACATCGCCAAATATGACTTTAACCTTCTCAGTAACACAGTTAATCTCAGCATTAACAATATTCAAGAAAGGTCTACCAAAAATAATGGGACAAAAGGTATCTTGTTCTAAACCAAGTACTAGAAAATCAGTGGGGTACTTGACTTTTCCACACAAGACCTCAACATCTCTAACAATCCCAAGTAGTGTTATAGTGTCTCTGTTTGCAAGTTTAATAGTAACATCAATGTCCTCAAGCTCAGATGGTGCTATGTCGTTCATAATTTCCTGATATAAGGTAAAAGGTACAGCGCTAACACTAGCACCAATATCACACAAACCATGATAACAATGATCTCCAATTTTAACTAAAACCAGAGGCATGCCAACCACTGGTTTATTTTTATCTAGTTCATCTTGCGCGCTTCTAGAACGTTTTGCAATTCTGGCAGCTTCACCACAGAAGTAAATGACTTGACCATCAATGTTATCAACTAGCAGATCTTTAACCATAGCAACTTTAGGCTCAACATTTATTTGTTCAGGAGGTGTAGGTGTCCTAGCATGACTTTTATTAACCACAGTTGTAGCTTTAGCGTGTTCCTTAATTCTAACAGGGAAGGGTGGTTTCTCAATGTAGGCAATAGGAACAACTGGATCAACATGGCTAACAATTATTTCTTCCTTCTCAAGCTTAATAGATTTCTCTAGTTGCTTTTGAATGGGTGGATGGTATTTAAACCACTTCTCCTTAGGGAGATCAACATGTGTAGCAAATGATTCACAGAAAGAAGCTACTACCTCAAAGTCAAGGCAATATTTATTACTCAACTTATAGCAGGCATCAGTTTCCATAAAAGGTTTAACACAATCAAACTTAAGCTTTATACCTGACTATTTACCTTTGTTGAGCTCCGAATCTTCAGAGTTGCGTTTAATCCTTTCTAGAAGATCCCATTTGAATTCAAGAGTCATGTTCATGAAGGAACCAGTAGAAGAAGAATCGAGTAGTACATGATCATCATGAGAAAGCCGAGCATAGAAATTCTGCATAATAGTGTTTCTTGATATCTCATGGTTGGGGCAGGTGTGCATCATAGATTTAAGCCTCCCCCAAGATTGAGCGATACTTTCTCCTTCACGAGGCCAGTAATTATAAATAAAGTTCCAATCATGATGAACTAGATGCATAGGATAAATCTTCTGATGAAATTCCAACTTCAAGCGATTCCAGTCCCATGATCCAATATCGCCCAATAGCGTATACCAAATTAATGCCTTTCCCTCCAAAGATAAAGGAAAAAATTTCTTCTTAACTTTGTCTCCAGACAACCCTGCAAGCTGAAATAATCCACAAACTTCATCAATAAATATCAAGTGGTAAGAAGGGTGAGTTGTTCCATCATATGGATGTGATAACAGTTTTTCCGGCATACCCAAAGGAATCTCATTATAAATATTTTCAGTAGGTTCAGTAGGTTGAGGAATAATTTCCTCATCTTCAGTTTGGGGCGAAGATGCCCCGAACAAGCCACGCAAAGGGTGACCGTTCATAGTGACAAGCAACGTTAAAATTCAGCATGTATAGAAAATGTTACCTTACCAATTTCCACTTACCAAAGGCGCTTCACTCCCCGGCAACGGCACCAGAAATGAGTCTTGATGACCCACAAGTATAGGGGATCAATAGTAGTCCTTTTGCTAAGTAAGAGTGTCGAACCCAACGAGGAGCAGAAGGAAATGATAAGTGGTTTTCAGCAAGGTATTCTCTGCAAGTGTTGTAAGTAACGATAGTAGATAGTTTTGTAGCAAAATAAATTGTAACAAGTGACAAGTAGCAATAGTAGCAAAGGTGCAGCAAGATAGCCCAATCCTTTTTATAGCAAAGGACAGGCCTCAAAGTTCGCTTATATTAAGCAAGCGCTCCTGAGGACACATCGGAATTATGTCTAGTCATGTTCATCATGTTGAGTTGATTCGCGTTCGCTACTTTGATAATTTGATATGTGTGTGGACCGGTGCTAAGGTGCTGTTCTTACTTGAACTAACAACCTACTTATGATTACCCCCTCTCACAAGCATCCGCAACTACGAAACAAGAATTAAGATAAATCTAACCATAGCATGAAACATGTGGATCCAACTCAGCCCCTTATGAAGCAACGCATAAACTGGGGTTTAAGCTTATGTCACTCTAGCAACCCATCATCTACTTGTTACTCCACAATGACTTCCCTTAGGCCCATAGCATGGTAAAGTGTCGTGTAGTCGACGTTCACACGACACCACTAAGAGAAGTAACAACATACACATCATCAAAATATCAAACGAATACCAGCTTCACATGATAACTTATAACAAGACTTCTCCCATGTCCTCAGGAACAATAGTAACTACTCACACCTCATCAACATGTTCAAGATCAGAGGTGCAATAATAATAATTAAGGATCTGAACATAATTTCTTCCACCAAGTAATCCAACAAGCATCAACTACAAGATGTAATCAACACAACTAGTAACCGACAGGTACCAATCTAAGGTTTGGGGACAAAGATTAAATACAAGAGATGAACTAGGGTTGGAGATGAGATGGTGCTGGTGAAGATGTTGATGAGGATTGGTCCTCCCACAAAGGAGGAAGTGGTGGTGATGATGATGGCTTCGATCTCCCCCTCCCAGAGATGGATTTCCCCGGCAAAATCTGACTGCCAGAGTGCAAAAGGGCCTCTGCCCAGGTTTCCGCCTCGAGACGGTGGCGCTTCATCCCGAAAGGTTGCTTATGATTTTTTTTAGGGTAAACCACAGCACATAGGAGAAGAGGGGCGTTGGGAGGCTAGCCAGGGCCCCACCACACATCAGGGCGCGGCCTGGGGGGGCGCGCCCTAATGGCTTGTGGCTGGCTGGTGGCCCCCCTCTGGTATATTTTTGGCCCATAAATTCACATATATTCAATAAAAAATACCTTGTGAAGTTTTAGGTCATTTGGAGTCTGGTGATTTTGCTGCCTTTTTCTCGGTTTTCCGGTCCAGAATTCCAGTTTCCAGATAACTCCCCCTTTGTGATGTACCTTGCATATTCAGAGAGAAAGGGCATAAGAATTGTATTATAATAGGGAATAATGGACAAGAATAACATAAATATGAATAAGAAATCATGATGCACAATGGACGTATCAAAGAGGGGGGAAACACCAAGCAAAAGGTCGAACCTTCCACCCTTTACCAAGTGTATAGGTGCATTAAATTAAATAGCAAGAACATTGTGATATCCCAAAGATATCCATGTTATCACATGGAACAACTTGGACCTGCAACTAGCAATGCTATAAGAGGGGGCTAAGCAAGTGGTAACTTAGCCAAACAACAGTTTGCTGGAAAGGTGGAGGGTTAGCAGCCTATCATGGAATTTTTTGGGAGGCTCGACAAACAAGTGGTAGACAGCAAGACATAGAGATAGAAACGAGACAACTTGCATGGCAATGATAGTAGTGGTATCTAGGGAAATGATCATCTTGCCTGAAATCCCGCTTGGAAGAAGAACGAATCTGTGAAGAACACGAACCAACGTAGTCGAATAAATCCTCACACTCTGAAACGCTTACGGCACTCTATTGAGAAGAAGCAATCCAGAAACAAGGAAATGACACGGTAAACACCACAACATATTCATAACATGATGCACAAACAATGATGATGCATGTCAAGTTTAAATATGCAAGGCATGACAAGCACGACAATAAACTACTACACATTAAGTGAAGTTTAATATGCAACGGGTTGCATATTGACGAAACTCCATGTTCGAATCATTTAATTCACTTTCGTTCATTTACACGGCAAGTTTAAAAGTTATTTATCATGGCAAGAGTTGAAGCATAAGCAACTACATCATCTAGGCATTTTAAATGAGGCCGGAAACAACATATATAATTTCCGAGACTGTCTCATATGCAAATATGAATATGGACCAGATCTAAACTAAACATATTTTATATTTATTAAACAAAAAAACAAAATGCACCATGTGATTCTACACGTCATTCTAGGCGATTTACATATATAGATCATTTTAAACGAGGCTACGGCCTAAAAGATATGACCAACAAATATGTCATGAATGCAAAATGCATGCAAACGACAACCACAAACTTGTTAACCATGGATGCATCAAGATATTATGAAACTACATGAAATTCAAGGCAAGTTTCATGTATAACATGTTCAAAACGGAGCAACGGTTCAACAATAACAAGCAACACAGTGTTTTGATAAAATCTGTCAAAAACAACAACTTAGCATTTTGCACACATCAAAACCACAAGCTACAGGAATCTAAAATGCACAAACTAAGCATGGGGCAGTAGCATGTAACATACACTTCTTTTCAACAAAAGGAATCATACTCAAAAGAGTCATGGATCACATGGTAGGAAGCTCACAACACGGCTATAAAACATGGCATTTAGGGTTTAGAGAAAATACTAGTTTTTCATAAACAGTGTTAACCTGATGGCATATTGACAGCAAGAAAAATACATGCTACAAGGCTTATCATGGCATGAAAATCTACAGCATGGTAGTGGATATGATGCACTACAATTAACTCCATAGGAGCATCATCAAAATATGCAAAGAAACATGGATAGCATCAACACAAAAAGGCTATACGAACTATACAGACTCTCAGAACTGTGAAAATTAGAGTAGACATGAGCAGCAATTTTTATGAGGTAGGCATGTTTGACAACAGAACTAACTACGGTGCAAATATTATTCATGGCAGCTAATGGCACAACATGACAGTCCATTCCATGCTATGAGATCATGGCAATCATCATGTCACAGCCCCAGTTTAGCCTTGCTTGACATCGCATATTCATGCATGCATTTCTAAATTCAAATGAATTTGAATTGAGGAATGATCAAGCCTCAAAAAGAATTTTGTCAAATGACCAAGATAAAAATTTCCTCAAATAGTCCCAAGAAAATGTCCCTGGTTTCCTAATAAAATATTGGACTGAGTTAAACAATGCCACCCAATATTTTGAATCACAGAAACATTTTATTTTGGGCTTTTAAATTAACCAAACAATTATTTGCATTGGATTTATAAATGTTATATATCAATTATAAGTCCAATAAATCTGAAACTTTTTAAGTGGCACTGGTAAAAATCCACTAAGCTCACACGATAATTTTCAGGTTTAGATAAATTGGTTTACTATTTTATCTGAGCCAAAACAAATTGCAAAAATATAAAACAGAAAACTTAAAGCAGAAAGGCCACTTACCTCGCAGCCTGGCACTGGGAGGCTCATCTGGCCCAGGTGCCAGTCGTCCCCGACCTCCCGCCAGGAGGACGAGGCGTGGCAACTCGCGCACGCCCGAGGCTTCCACCTCCTGCCTGTCTGCCTCACTGTCGTCTCCAGGTCCACCTCCTCGCCCAGGGGATGAGGATGACCCCGGCTCCATTCCCCTCTCTCTGATCTCCGTCCCCCCCCCTCTGGCTCTCCCTCTCCCGCGCACGGCCGAAGACGCCGTCGCCGCCGCTCGCTGCACGTGTAGCCACCGCCGCCGTCCCGCCGACCCATAGAGCCCCTCGGGTCCGCGTCAACCCGCTGCACCTCTCCGCCGAAGAAATCGAGCACGGGAGCTTCACATCGCCGTCACCATCGCCGCTTCCACCGCCGGTCACCGAAGCTCCCCGGCGTCGATTCGCCGCACGCAGGCCCTCCCCAACCTCGGCGTCGCCTCGGCCAGAACCTAGGTGAGCTACCGCCTGTTTTCCCCTCGCGCCCCTTCTCTTCCATGCCTCTAGCCCCATGGCCGCCGGAGCAGAAGCTCGGCTCCGCCATTGCCAATGACGCTTGCTCCCCGTGCTTCCCGCGCTGCTGTCGCGCCACATGCGCGCTCCAGAGACTCCGCATCGTCGATCTGAGCCTCCAGCTAGCCCCCCTAGCATGCCCCCGCTTCAATTCGGCGAAGCCCGAGCTCTGGCCGCCGCCGTGCTCAACGGCGTGCTTGATTCCGATCGCCCCGCGATGCTCCCGTTCCGTCTGAAGGATGCACGCGCCCAAGGGGGTTCGAATGAGCCCTTCTGCTCCTCGCTTGGTCGCCGGGAGGGGTTTTCCGGCGAGCCTCCACCGTCTCGAGTGGTCACCGGCGTTCAGCCGCCGGCCTGACTGCGTGGCCTTTTCATTAGGCACTAATTAACCGCACAGTCACTGACACAGGGCCCCACAAGCTAATTAATCCAGGGGTTAAATTAAACCATGTTAATTAAAGTCACACACACTGACATGCGGGTCCCAGCGCTAGGTTTGACTTGGACCCATGTCTGTTGACTGGATGACGTCATGATGACGTCACGCTGATGCAGTAAATATTTCTGTAATAAAAATATTCCAAAAAATGTTTAAAACTTCTAAAATTCATATAAAATAATCTATAACTCGGATGAAAATAATTTATATATGAAAAATGATCAGAAAAATCCAATGAATCTGTTTATGCCATGATCATGCATGTTTGAACAAGTTAACATCACCAAGTAGGACATTTTATGATTAGGGAAAATTGGATAATTAGCTTTGGATTGGAATTTGATATATATTTGAATTCCACTTCAATTAACTTGGATTAATGTTGCATTAGGTCAATTCAGCACCTTAACATGCCATATCATACATCATGTTTGTTGCATCACATTGAATGTGCTTTTTCCTTGTTTGCCGGTATTGTTCCCTCTCAGTAGACGTTGTTCCGACGTTGAGATCGATGCGACCAAGGAAGACTCATTGTTATCTTCAGAAGTGTCAGGCAAGCAACCCCCTTTGAGCATATTCGATACAATCCCACTCTCTCGCTCTTGCTCTCATTTCAATGCATTAGGACAATGCGATTCAACTGCTACTTGTGTTGCGGTAGATGAACCCACTCCTTTGCATGACCTGTCATTGTCACAGTAAATAGCTAAACCAAGCAACCTAGCATACCTGGTAGATGCTTGAGCCATGTTGTGCTATCACCCTGTTATGCTTGCTATGCTTAGAGTTGTGTCAGGTCTGATTCATCTGGGTGATGAACCGGAGTGAAATGATTGTGTCCTGATGATGAGGGTTAAGTGTTGAACCTGTTTTGGTAAAGGTGGCGATGAGAGGCCATGTAGGGGTACATGGTGGGCTGTCTCATTGAAGCCACTCATAGGAACTGAGTTCCATGTTTGTGTTCCAAGACTAGCTAGTACCGCACATTGGGCTCCGGTAACTCGAGCTCTCTCGGCCTATTAACCTACCCTATTCTCAGTCCAGGAGTCGCGGTAGTTCGAAACGTTGATAGGTGTGGTCGGGCCTGCGAAGTGGATCGACGGCCCAATCGGGACCGGCTTGGGGCCCTGCACACAACCTTTGAGGCCATGTTGGAAACCTCGGCCGGACTTCCATTATGGGTTCCAACTCAGATAGGCGACTGCCTTGGACGTGAGTCGTTGTAAGTTAACGTCCGTGGCCGACTCCCTTGCTGGGCTTCCGCTTGAAGGTTGCCGAGGTGCCTTTTACATGCACATGGCGGTAAGTGGTGGGAGCATGTGTGACGAAGTACACCCCTACAGGGTAATCTATCTATTCGAATAGCCGCGTCCGCGGATATGGACTACTTGGAGACTTGCATTGTTCATAGATAACCTTAAATGGATACTCTAAAATGCTCCAGATAAGTGTGAGTGCTATGGATGGCTTCTCGTAGGAAGACGAGAGAGGATCCATAGTGGTGTATTGATGTGGTGAATATGTGGACTCGTGGGTGATACGCCACCTCAATGAAAGTACTCATAGCCGTAGTACAGGTTAGCCAAGAGTCAAAGCTGGCTTGCTGCAATAAACTCCACAACCCCCTTTATTGACAATGATGCATATGTAGATAGTTCTAATGTAAGTCTTGCTGAGTACCTTTGTACTCACATTTGCTTATTTATGTTTTTGCAGATGAGACTTCAGTCTCATTAGTGACTCGTACGACGTGAAGTTCGATGTTGACCGGATTAGCTTGGGAATCCCAGACAGAGGTCTGGCTCCTTTGGTAGGGTCGTTGTAGCTTTTCAGGCTCTTCCAGCCGCTTTTATTAGATGTCTGTACCCAGACATGTAACTTCCGCTTGTTGTTTGTATGCTCTGAATGTTGGGTCATGTGACCCCTCCTACTTGTAACATTATACTATGTTGGCTCTTCGTAGCCTCCTAAATAAATGTTATGTTGTAGAGTTTTGTTGTGATGCCATGTTGTATCTACACATATCGTGCATAGTGCGTGTATGATTGAAATGCATTGGTATGTGTGGGATTCAACACCTAGCTGTATACCTTTAGTAGCCTGCTTTACGGGGAAATGCCTCTTTGTGCTTCCACCGAGCCTTGGTAGCTTGCTACTGCTCCGGACACATTGATTGACCGGCGTGTATCCTTCTTGCTGCTGTGTCTGTCCCTTCGGGGAAATGTCTCGCAGTGTAATGGAGTCCATGTAGCCTACTATGACTCGTCTACGCGCAGTTGATGACATTTATGTCCCACGGCGTAATGGAGTCCCTGTAGCTTGCTATGACTCGTCTACACACGCTGATGACCGACACCTGCATTGTTGGGTTACGTATGCCTGTCCCTGTATGGTTGTGCCACTTGGGTCTATAACTAGTCATGTCGACCCGGGTTCTTTGATGTGTGAATGCTAGCGACATGTTCATATCCGTGAGCCAAAAGGCGCAAACAGTCCCGGCCAAGGTAAGGTGGCAGCCATGGGTTACCGTGCGTGAGGCCGCAAAGTGGTGCGACATGTTACATGCTAGATTCATATGGCTTAGGATCGGGGTCGCGACAGCGTTGGTATCAGAGCTTGACTGTCTGTAGGACTACCAAGCCAAACTGGTCGATGTTGAGTCTAGAACTGCTCTAGTTATATAAGGGGAATTGATTGTGGAAGGGAACGTAAGACTCTTTTACTCCTTTCCTCGTGTCATTCTAATTCTGAGTCACTCTCTTCTTTTCTACGGGGGTTAAGAACTAGGCTTTCCCATCTATCTATCAGGATGACGAGTTACTATGCTGGAGACTTATAGGAAAGTTATTGTCTTCCTGGATCAGTGTCTTCATAAGAATTCAGTTGTTTTGTTGTCAGTTTCATGAATGTTGCCTCATATTTCACGCCCGTACAGCCGTTATGCTGTCTGAGTTATCCAAGGGTTAAAAAAATTGATGCAATTGCAAATTCCTTCCTCCTGTCCCCGATGTCTTTTGGGCCAGACAAAGCACACTAATTATTGTGTTGAGGTACTCTACTACCTCCACGTATATGTTAAAGGTGTTTAGGAAACCATGTTAACTCAGAGAACCACCCGACAGTCTAGTTGTGTCTTTTGTTCCTAGTGTGATAACTCTGGCCATCGTTATCGAAGCATTATGTGATGCTACTTAGTCAGTAGGTATTCTATTTCTGGGTTTTTGAACCCGAGAATCATTCTGCTCATTCCTGTTGATAGTGTTTGCTCGTTCCTTTAGGATGATTAGTAACCTTGTGATAGACTTCAAGGTTCGTGGTTTATCATTCTTCCAATACCATGAACCATTATGGCAGAAGTTCCTCGTGAGCTTAAGATCACAACAAGGGTGCTCTTGATGAGTTCTCCATTCCATAATTGTGACTCTGCCAATCCTACCTTTCCGCATGGGTTATCCGGAATAATTATGTTGAACTCGTTCGACATGCTAACCTATGCATCTTCAACTCAGAAAAATCATGTGCTCTTGAGTTGCCCTTTTCAATTGATCTCTAACCATTATCTATTCGTGGATAGTCAGGAGTAGTTGTGCATTCGTGGTCGTCGATGCCTATCATTCTTGTGGTCTGTCAGGTCATTCTATTTCAGAATGCCTAGGAGAAACAAACTCCAGTACCTCATCCATTTCTTGGATTGGGTCGAAGTAGTTGTATTCCACAGATCAAAATGCAAATCCATCTTTTGCTCTGTTCTATCTTGAAGTATTACCCTCTTTATGTCAAGAGTACCGTGAGAATTGCACCACCTCTCATGAATTCCTGATACAGTTGTACTTCCCGCCATCATTATTCATTCCTCGGTCTCCGTGTTGGTTATTATCGGAACGCCGACAAGTGAACCGTGATGTGCGAAATCAATACTCCAAGCATCTCTTTTGCTTCGTAGTTAATGGACAATAATTTCATTCTTAACGTGTTGGTTATTGAATCATCATTCTAAGTTTGATCGTGCTACCTAGTCCATTTTTCCTGGTGCACTCTTTGATCAACGAGTTAGGTTTGTGCCAAGCCCTTTTCATCATATCGTCTTGCCCTGAAAAGCAAGATTGTTCACGAGCTTGATAACATATCGGTGGTCCGTGATTTTCCGAATATCTTCTTGGAAGTATCACCAGGTTGTTCCCTGACCGTTATGTTGAGTTGTGATCAAGTTGGTTCTCTTATAACCACCCCCTCTCCAAGACTCTGTGTTGGATACCCCTGAGCTAGTTGGTTAAGCTAAACAACAACTTGGAGAGTTGAAAGATAAAAGCTTGATCTAACTTAGTTCATGTTAAAGGGATATCTTTTGTGTTGTGAGTGTGTGTAGAATAAAGATGACATCTTGATCGATTGATCCTTGTGATCAATTGTTGCATCTATTGTCTTGTCCAATCTTTGATTTGAGTGTGGGCTATCGTCAAATCAAAATCAGAACCAACGATTATCGTAATGTTGTTTTACTCGTGGATATTTCCTCGAGCACACACCATTACATTCTTTGGTCTGACCAATGCTAATACCTTGTTCACATAGTTGTGGAATTCCATCTTCATGGATATTTTGATGAATTGTTGTTGAGCCCATCGACAACAACCTTATCTCTTACATAACTTATGATGAACATTAATCTAGTGTTGGAAACTTTGTAGGCAGTATCTTCATGTTCCATTCGTGAAGTGTATGTTAGGTGTAAGAAGTGACTTACTCGAAATTCACGTGTACATGGTGCAAGTTGCTGCCTTGAATTCGGGATAAGTTATTTTGTTCCTTTGGAATCATCCCAAGCCAATCATGCATGTGCGAAGTATTCTATGGGTTGATAGACTAGTCATCTACAATCCATATGTATCCCTAGCACACCAAGCCACTGATTGTCTTGTTCAAGGAAAAGAAGTTCTTCTTAAGAGCATGCCTTATGCAAGGACTTCGATATCCCCAAAGTTGGTTCCCAACCAGAACTCGGTAGTGTTTTGATGTAAGAATTCCATGTGGTCACAATTGTTTTGGACAGTGTGTTTACATGCATCTTGCAATCCAGCTCATGTCTTGGAGTTGGCTCCCGTAGTTCATTTCCTGATAATTCTGCAACGTCGTCTCTTCGATTTGTGTTGCAACCTTTCTCCTTCAGGTAGGCTGAGCCTAAAATACTCTATCACCAACCAGATCTGAATCTCAGGCAGATATGATGGTTGATTTTTTTTCCAAGATCTATGATGCAGGCTTTTGCAAGGTTGATGTTTTGACCGACGCACCTAGATGGAAGATCTACCATTGTAGTATCTTGATTCAGCAAATTTGACCACTTCTACGTGAGGATTTCGTATGATTTATTCTAGAAGTTGTTCCTCATGGACCCTTTTCAGATCCCGAAGTCCGACCTTTACTTGATGCTCTAGATAACAAACAATACCTAAAATTGGGGTATGCTAGTACATCAAGGGGAACATTAGAAGCGGAGTGCTAAATGTCTCTCGGTCGATCATCCAGATTTCGCTCCCTTGGCATAGCTAAGGTGAAATCTGAGAAAGTGTTGTCTTCCTTTGCATCTGCATCCTCCATCATTATTCATCATGGTAGTATGATGTGACCAAGATCCTTGGCATGGATGTTGGTAAAACCTTGATGAATATGCAAATGCTCAAGTTCTTGAGAGCACGCTCAGACACTAGGTTATATCCTCGGTATCAATTGGGATATGCCTTCCGTTTGCCGAGTTGTTCTATAACCATAGTTTCCTTTCCAAGATGAGTATGCCATTCATTCAAATTCTTTCCAACGATCGTTTGTGAATTGCCTTAGGCTGGTATGAAGAGTTCCAATGATCTCTGTATCAAAAGTAATTCTTTTTGCCACTTAAGGGAATAACTCTACGAGTCACCCCCCCCCTAAGGTGTCCCGTATGGAATCATGGCAATTATTTCCGCGCTACATTGAAACCTCGTCACCATCTGTTTTAGCGTGCAACTGTTGCCTACCAAATTGAACCTCCGTCATCTGCCTCATTCCATAGTTCTCGATTTGTGTTTTGTGTTTCAGCTCCAGAGATGTTCTTATGTCTCATTCCATGAGTTGATCATGAGTTGCTCGATCTTCAAGAAGATCGATTCTTGTAGAGTTTTCATGTTCCCTTTGTCTTTGTGTTGGGTGGAGTTCTCAAAAGCGGAGCTGTCAAGATCAACCTGGTGTAATGAATCAACATCTTCGGAAAGGGCAATAGGATCATGAAGATTGTGATCGTTTAGTATCCCCTCTGTCCTCTTACCCTACGACTGAATCTCGGGACGAGATTCTTGTTTACTGGGGGTGAGTTGTCACAGCCCCAGTTTAGCCTTGCTTGACATTGCATATTCATGCATGCATTTCTAAATTCAAATGAATTTGAATTGAGGAATGATCAAGCCTCAGAAAGAATTTTGTCAAATGAACAAGATAAAAATTGCCTCAAATAGTCCCAAGAAAATGTCCCTGGTTTCCTAATAAAATATTGGACTGAGTTAAACAATGCCACCCAATATTTTGAATCACAGAAACATTTTATTTTGGGCTTTTAAATTAACCAAACAATTATTTGCATTGGATTTATAAATGTTATATATCAATTATAAGTCCAATAAATCTGAAACATTTTATGTGGCACGGGTAAAATCCACTAAGCTCACACGATAATTTTCAGGTTTAGATAAATTGGTTTAGTATTTTATCTGAGCCAAAACAAATTGCGGAAATATAAAACAGAAAACTAAAAGCAGAAAGGCCACTTACCTTGCAGCCTGTCACTAGGAGGCCCATCTGGCCCAGGTGCCAGTCGTCCCCGACCACCCGCCAGGAGGACGAGGCGTGGCAGCTCGCGCACGCCCGAGGCTTCCACCTCCTGCCTGCCTGCCTCGCTGTCGTCTCCGGGTCCACCTCCTCGCCCAGGGGATGAGGATGACCCCGGCTCCATTCCCCTCTCTCTGCTCTCCGTCCCCCCCCTCTGGCTCACCCTCTCCCACGCACGACCGAAGACGCCGTCGCCGCCGCTCGCTGCACGTGTAGCCACCGATGTCGTCCCGCCGACCCATAGAGCCCCTCGGGTCCGCGTCGACCCGCTGCACCTCTCCGCCGAAGAAATCGAGCACGGGAGCTTCACATCGCTGTCACCGTCGCCGCTTCCACCACCGGTCACCGAAGCTCCCCGGCGTCGATTCGCCGTACGCAGGCCCTCCCCAACCTCGGCGTCGCCTCGGCCAGAACCTAGGTGAGCTACCGCCTGTTTTCCCCTCGCGCCCCTGCTCTTCCATGCCTCTAGCCCCATGGCCGCCAGAGCCGAAGCTCGGCTCCGCCATTGCCAGCGCCGCTTGCTCCCCGTGCTTCCCGCGCTGCCGTTGCGCCACAGGCGTGCTCCAGAGACTCCGCATCGTCGATCTGAGCCTCCAGCTAGCCCCCCTAGCACGCCCCCGCTTCAATTCGGCGAAGCCCGAGCTCTGGCCGCCGCCGTGCTCAACGGCGCGCTTGATTCTGGTCGCCCCGCGATGCTCCCGTTCCGTCTGAAGGATGCACGCGACCAAGGGGGTTCGAATAAGCCCTTCTGCTCCTCGTTTGGTCACCGGGAGGGGTTTTCCGGTGAGCCTCCACCATCTCGAGTGGTCACCGGCGTTCAGCCGCCGGCCTGGTGACGTGGCCTTTTCATTAGGCACTAACTAACCGCACAGTCACTGACACAGGGCCCCACAAGCTAATTAATCCAGGGGTTAAATTAAACCATGTTAATTAAAGTCACACACACTGACATGCGGGTCCCAGCGCCAGGTTTGACCTGGACCCGTGTCTGTTGACTGGATGACGTCATAATGACGTCAGGCTGATGCAGTAAATATTTCTGTAATAAAAATATTCCAGAAAATGTTTAAAACTTCTAAAATTCATATAAAATAATATATAACTCGGATGAAAATAATTTATATATGAAAAATGATCAGAAAAATCCAATGAATCTGTTTATGCCATGATCATGCATGTTTGAACAAGTTAACATCACCAAGTAGGACATTTTATGATTAGGGAAAATTGGATAATTAGCTTTGGATTGGAATTTGATATATATTTGAATTCCACTTCAATTAACTTGGATTAATGTTGCATTAGGTCAATTCAGCACCTTAACATGCCATATCATACATCATGTTTGTTGCATCACATTGAATGTGCTTTTTCCTTGTTTGCCGGTATTGTTCCCTCTCAGTAGACGTTGTTCCGACGTTGAGATCGATGCGACCAAGGAAGACTCATTTTTATCTTCAGAAGTGTCAGGCAAGCAACCCCCTTTGAGCATATTCGATACAATCCCACTCTCTCGCTCTTGCTCTCATTTCAATGCATTAGGACAATGCGATTCAACTGCTACTTGTGTTGCGGTAGATGAACCCACTCCTTTGCATGACCTGTCATTGTCACAGTAAATAGCTAAACCAAGCAACCTAGCATACCTGGTAGATGCTTGAGCCATGTTGTGCTATCACCCTGTTATGCTTGCTATGCTTAGAGTTGTGTCAGGTCTAATTCATCTGGGTGATGAACCGGAGTGAAATGATTGTGTCCTGATGATGAGGGTTAAGTGTTGAACCTGTTTTGGTAAAGGTGGCGATGAGAGGCCATGTAGGGGTACATGGTGGGTTGTCTCATTGAAGCCGCTCATAGGAACTGAGTTTCGTGTTTGTGTTCCAAGACTAGCTAGTACCGCACATTGGGCTCCGGTAACTCGAGCTCTCTCGGCCTATTAACCTACCCTGTTCTCAGTCCAGGAGTCGCATTAGTTCGAAACGTTGATAGGTGTGGCCGGGCCTGCGAAGTGGATGAACGGCCCAATCGGGACAGGCTTGGGGCCCTGCACACAATGTTTGAGGCCATGTTGGAAACCTCGGCCGGACTTCCATTATGGGTTCCAACTTATATAGGCGACTGCCTTGGACGTGAGTCGTTGTAAGTTAACATCTGTGGCCGACTCTCTCGCTGGGCTTCCGGTTGAAGGTTGCCGAGGTGCCTTTTACGTGCACATGGCGGTAAGTGGCAGGAGCATGTGTGACGAAGTACACCCCTGCAGGGTAATCTATCTATTCGAATAGCCGCGTCCGCGGATATGGACTACTTGGAGACTTGCATTGTTCATAGATAACCTTAAATGGATACTCTAAAATGCTCCAGATAAGTGTGAGTGCTATGGATGGCTTCTCGTAGGAAGATGAGAGAGGATCCATAGTGGTGTATTGATGTGGTGAATATGTGGACTCGTGTGTGATACACCACCTCAATGAAAGAACTCATAGCCGTAGTACAGGTTAGCCAAGAGTCAAAGCTGGCTTGCTGCAATAAACTCCACAACCCCCTTTATTGACAATGATGCATATGTAGATAGTTCTGATGTAAGTCTTGCTGAGTACCTTTGTACTCACGTTTGCTTATTTATGTTTTTGCAGATGAGACTTCAGTCTCATTAGTGATTCGTACGACGTGAAGTTCGATGTTGACCGGATTAGCTTGGGAATCCCAGACAGAGGTCTGGCTCCTTTGGTAGGGTCGTTGTAGCTTTTCAGGCTCTTCCAGCCGCTTTTATTAGATGTCTGTACCCAGACATGTAACTTCCGCTTGTTGTTTGTATGCTCTGAATGTTGGGTCATGTGACCCCTCCTACTTGTAACATTATACTATGTTGGCTCTTCGGAGCCTCCTAAATAAATGTTATGCTGTAGAGTTTTGTTGTGATGCCATGTTGTATCTACGCATATCGTGCATAGTGCGTGTATGATTGAAATGCATTGGTATGTGTGGGATTCGACACCTAGCTGTATACCTTTAGTAGCCTGCTTTACGGGGAAATGCCTCTTTGTGCTTCCACCAAGCCTTGGTAGCTTGCTACTGCTCCGGACACATTGATTGACCGGCGTGTATCCTTCTTGCTGCTGTGTCTGTCCCTTCGGGGAAATGTCTCGCAGTGTAATGGAGTCCATGTAGCCTGCTATGACTCGTCTACGCGCAGTTGATGACATTTATGTCCCACGGCGTAATGGATTCCCTGTAGCTTGCTATGACTCGTCTACACATGCTGGTGACCGACACCTGCATTGTTGGGTTACGTATGCATGTCCCTATATGGTTGTGCCACTTGGGTCTATAACTAGTCATGTCGACCCGTGTTCTTTGACGTGTGAATGCTAGCGACATGTTCATATCCGTGAGCCAAAAGGCGCAAACGGTCCCGGCCAAGGTAAGGTGGCAGCCGTGGGTTACCGTGCGTGAGGCCGCAAAGTGGTGTGACATGTTACAGGCTGGATTCATATGGCTTAGGATCGGGGTCCCGACACATCAAGACAAAATGCCAAGTTTCAATCCAGATTCCAGACTTAGAGAAATTGACTAACTCCCAAAACAATAGTTTGTCTAAGCATGTTTGCATAGCAATAAGAGTGGCATAACAAGCATTACTAGGCATGGCAAAGATAGTAACAGCAAGTAGACATGACACACTTCACATTACTCCATTGACACAAGTTCCAAAGAGGTATGGATTTGATGCAATCATCCGCGCAAGTTTGAATTAAGTAACAATTTATACATTACGACGAGAAGCACTTTTGCAATGCAAATTTGAGCATGTAGATGGTTTCTAATATGTGTGCAAATGATGCCATCATGTAGAGAATGAAGAGTAGATGATTTTTCATATATAAAATGTCTCAATTCGATGAACGGGTTAAAAGTTGTAGATGTATTAATAAGTCAACATGATGCTGAAACTGACTGCGAAAATGACTTAGTGAAATATCACTAAGTCTGGATTGGGCGCAATACGACTAAAACGCGCATAGGCGATATTTGCAGCTTGGCAGCTCACCTAGGGCCAAATGGGCTGGTCGGGGAGGCGGCCAGCGGGGGCGTGGTGGAGCAGGCCGGTGGGAGGCAGTGGCTGGGCCGGGTCGAAGTGGGGGTTGCGGCCCACGATGGCGCGGGCTCGACGTCGTCGTCCTCCTCCCGACCCAGATCGGGATCGAGAGAGGGAGGGCCATGGAGGCAAGGACGTCACGGTGTCGGGGCAGGGAACGACCGGAGGAGGTCGATCCGGTCTCCGGGCGCCGGATCCGGGCGGCGGGCGACCGACGACGGGGCGGCGAGTGGGAGGCCTGGAACTTGGCTAGGTGTGGCCATCGAGAAGGGTCCGGGCCGCTAGTGCTTGGCCTCTCTGGTGGTGGCGCGGGCCGTCCGACGGACGACTCCGGCCGGGTCGGTGAGGTATCATGGAGGTGCGTGCTCCGGCGAGCTTGGTCAGAGGCCGAGCTCTGGTGAGGCGGGGCGAGGCGCTAGGGTTGGAGCGCGTGGCGAGGCGCTCGGGCCGGTGGCGACACAGCTTCGGGCCCGGGCGGGCCTGTGATGGGCATGGCGGGCCCGCGGCGCGGGAGGTGGGAGACAGGTGCTGTGTCTGGCGGCTTGGGAGTGGAGGGGCACGGAAATCGATGCAGGAGCTAGGTGTGTTTAAATAGGCACGGCCTAGGGTTTGGTGGTTTTAGCCCGTTTTCGAGCCGTTCGATCTCGATCGGACGGTCCGAAACAGAGGGATAGGCTAGGTGGGCTAGGTGGGCTATGTAGGGGGGTTTGTGGGCTGAGAAGAGAGGGAGGTTTGTGTCCCGTGACAGAGCTTTAAAACTCCAAAACGTCCACTAATTTAACCGATAATGGTGCCTCTACTGTTTTTTCCGTTGGGTTATCAAACAACCTCCAAATGCGACGAAATTTGGCAGGCGGTCTACCTACAATAAATTAAGACCACACGCCAACTTTCGACCAATTTTATACGCACCTTAAAAACAATATTTTAACTACGCCGCGGGCGCGTGCATGTGTGGTTGGTCACGAAAGGGTCGTCGACGAAAACGGGGAGAACCTACAACTACGAACGGATGCAAGTATGCAAAAAAATGATGACAACGGAGTGACAATGCTTGGCGGGTGATGCGAATGATGCGATGATGAATGCAACAACCAATTAAGTCACACGACGAAAGTCAAAATAAATGGAAGGTATCTAGAGCATCGGTCTCGGGCTATTACAAATAAGGCCGAAGATGAGCAATATTCCAAGGCTTCTTGGTTTCCTCCTCACAGTACGTGACTTTTTGCGTTCATGTATGTTGACAAGATAATCTGACCCATTGTTAAGGGTCTTGCTGACGACAAAGGGCCCTTCACATGGTCGTAAAATCTTATGCATGCCTGTTTATCTTGAATCAAACAGAGCACTAAGTCACCTTCCTGGAAAGTCCAACTGCGAACTCTACGGCTATGATAGCGACGTAGGTCTTGCTGATAGATAGCTGATCATGTTACTGCAAGATCGTGTTCTTCCTCCAACGCATCCAGAGATTCCCGATGAGCTTGTTCCTTATCTGCTTCAACAGATGCAACAACTCTGGGCGAGTCATGACAGATATCACTTGGCAAAATAGCTTCTGCTCCAAAGAGAAGAAAAAATTGCGTGTAACCTATGGATCTATTGGGAGCAGTTCGTATGCTCCAAAGCACTGCAGGGAGTTCCTCAACCCAGCAGCCAGGAGTTTGTTCTATAGGAACTACAAGTTTGGGCTTGATTCCACGTAGTATCTCCTGATTAGGTCGCTCAGCTTGTCCATTGGACTGTTGATGTGCAACTGAGGCTATATCAAGCCGGATATGCTCACGTTGGCAGAACCGTTCCATTGCTCCCTTGGATAAGTTGGTGCCATTGTTTGTGATGATCTATGTGGTTAACCAAAACGAAAATAAGCTTTTTCAGGAATTTCACCGTTGTCTCTGCATCACAATTGCTGATTGGCTCTGCTTCGACCCTCTCGGTGAACTTATCAACTGCCACCAGAATGTGGGTCTTCTTATCTGGGGACGTCTTGAACGGGCCAACCATGTCTAGCCCCCATACTGCTAACGGCCAAGTGATTGGAATCATCCGTAATTCTTGAGCCGGCACATGAGCCTGTCTTGCAAACTTCTGACAACCATCGCACTTCCTCACAATGTCTTCAGCATCTGCGTGAGCTGTAAGCTAATAAAAACCATGTCGGAAAGCCTTGGCCACCAGGGATCTTGAGCCGGCATGATGACCACAGTCACCTGTGTGGATTTCATTGAGAATCTCACGGCCTTCTTCAGGGGAAACACAACGTTGAAATACACCGATAAAACTTCGTCGGTGTAACTCGCCATTGACGATAGTCATGGACGTGGAACGTCTGATAATTTGTCGGGCGATGATTTCCTCATATGGGAGCTCTTCACGAGTCAAATAAGCTAGATAGGGAACTTTCCAATCAGGAATAGCATGAAGATCAGCCACCAGTTGTGCCTCCGGGTCAGGAATAGCGATATCTTCTTTCGACGGCAATTTAACGGAAGGATTGCGAGGAACGTTGAGGAAAACATTCAGAGGGATCGGCTTACCCTGAGAGCCCAAACATAACAAAGCGTCAGTAGCTTCATTGAGACGGCAATCAATATGATCAACTTGATAACCCTTAAAATGACTAACGATGACAGTGAGTGCGCGCCAATAAGCCACCATAAGAGGTTCCTTTGAGTCCCAAGTCCCAGATACTTGCCGAGCGACCAAATCTGAGTCGCCCAAACATCTGACCCGACTTAAATTCATTTCTTTAGCCATGCGGATGTGACACCCTGGATTTTGGCTACAGTGATCATTGTAATTAAGCACAGCGATGACCATGATAAGTGCCTAATCATTTTGCTAAACAAGATATGATCAAGTTGAAAATTCATATCTCATTTCAACTTCAAATTCAAATTAGAAATTCAAACTTAAAGTGAAAATAAACATTGTTCAAATTGAAAACTAAATTGTTCATCATGTTGCAAATATTCCCAAGACATTTATAAAAATAATAGCAACATTAATTGGAATACTTAAATGACACTAACACCCTAAAACAGTACCAAAATAGAAAGGTTTATTCCATTTTATTTAATCTACAAATAATATGAAATCCATTTGCCTCCAAACCATTTTCTAACAGTGATAAATATTGCATAGTATTTATTTTGACAAGTCTCATATTTTGCAAAAGTCTTTTGGAATAAAAAGAAAAGGGAAAACAGAAATAAAAACAAAAAAATAGAAAACAAAAATAAGAAGAAAAAAAAGGCCCGCAACGGTTGGGCCTAAGTGGCTACAGCGCCGGCCCATGCCCACCCCCGCACCGTCTCCCACCTCCCGCATTACTCACCTCGCTCGCTGTCCAACACACCGCCCGCGCGCGCGTCCGCACCCTGCCCCCCCCCCCTCTCTCTCGCTCGACAGCGCGCCTGCGCTCGTCGTGGAGGATAAGAGCATCTCCCGCGACCCCCCTGGCTCCTCCCTCGCCACTCTCTCTCCCTCTCTCCCTCTCTGCCATCGCAGCCGAACGCCACCGCCGCCATGGCCACCGAGCCCCATCCGCCTCGCCTCCTCGCCAGAAGCTCCGCCGTCGACCCCCGCTTCCACCCCGACCACCAGCCCGAGCCCGGAGCCCTTGCATCGCCTTCCCCGCGTCTTCTTCCTCCTCGGGCCGCCGCCGCTCGCCGTCGTCGATTCCCCCCCCCCCCCCCCCGAGCCCCCCTCGAGCCCACCTTGCACAACTACAGGGCCCGGTGAGCTCCCCAGCTCTTCCTCCTCCCCCTCTCGCGAGCACTCCGACCGCGTAGCCCCCCTTCCGCCATGGACGACCTCGAGCTCCGCTCGTGCTCGTCGTCGGCGAGGCTCTAGAGGCCAAACAGCCCCGGGCTCCTGCTCGTTGTCTCCACCGCACCGCGTAGAAGCCGCCCACCGCCTTGGCTCACCCGTTTTCGCCCCGTAGACGTAGCTCCACGCCCGCCCGAAACGGCCGCCACCTGAGCTCGACGCCGGCGTCAACTCCGGCCACCCCCGTTGCTACCATCGCCTCCACTAGACGCGCGCCACCGCGGGCGTTCGAACGCACCACCCCGCGGGCCAAACGGCCCCCTGTGGGCGATTTCCGAGCAGGTCCGGCGCCCCTCCGCCGCGGATTTGGTCGCCGGAGATTGCTCCGGCGCCGTCGCCGACGTGGCCAGGCCGGGGCCACTGCCAGGGTCACTGACCCGCGGGCCCCGAGCCTCTGGTTGACCGGTTGACCTGGTCAACCCTGCTGACTGGGCTTGACCAGTCAATGACAGGTGGGGCCCGACCCCCCCTGTGTATGACAGGTGGGCCACCCCTGTCAGTTGGTTATTTAGATAATAAAAATAATTAATTAGATTAATTAGTCACTGACATGTGGGGCCCCTTCTAATTAATCAGTTTTAGAATTAATAAACCCTGGATTAAAAGCTGAGTCTATGACAGCTGGGGCCCACTGGTCAGGTTTGACCAGTCAACCCCACTGTTGACTGCTGACGTCACTATGATGTCATGCTGACGTCATTAATGCTTTTTCGAATTAATTTATTTCTATGAATTTCAGAAAATGATTAAAACTTTAAAAATTAATAGAAAATAATCGGTACCTCAGATGAAAAAGTTTTATACATGAAAGTTGATCAGAAAAATCCCACGAATCCGAATACGCTGTCCGTTCATCTGTCACATGCTCCTAGCATGATGAACATGGACATTTAGCATTAGGATCATATGTCCGGTAGTATCCCGAGACCCGGAAAATATCATCTGATATTATTCCGATCCGTCTGCGACGTGTGGTACTGCGTTAGTGCATGCCTAGCTCTGCATATTGCCATGACATGCATCGTGTTTGCATCTGTGCTTTATATTTATTGTTTCTCCCCCCTCTTCTTACCGGTAGAGCCCGAGACTGACGCTGCTGCCGGGTACGACTACGCGCCTGACGATCAGGACTTTGCCGCAGAGCAGCAAGGCAAGCAACCCCCTTGATCATTCCGATATCGCCCGTTTCTTTCTCTCTTATCCTTGCATTAGAATTTTGCTACTGTATTAGTTAGCCCCTACTCTGATGCATAGCCTGTTTTTGATAAACTGCAACTATACCTGCAACCATATCAATTGCTTAGTATAGGTTGATTAATGAATCCCTTGTGACCACCCTTAGTCCCAGTTGCCCATGCTTCTTCATCGACGACTCGACGACTCGAAGACTCGGTCAACCGACCGACGAGCCAGGCCCCTCACATCACCGCACACCCCTTAGTTGTACGACTCTGTAGAGCTACTATCGAGTACCGAGGGTGACACCTCGTGAAGTACTCATGATGCTAGCTCTGTAGTGCAGCTAGTCGGTCGTGGTTATCGAGGGTGATTCCTCCTTCACCACTCCCGACGATGACTCTGTCGTGCAACCCCTCAAGTGTGGGACCCTCGAGGGTGATTCCTCTAAGTCCACCTTGACGGTTTCATCGAGCGGGACCCTTTGAGGGTGATTCCTCAGGTTCCGTCTTGATGTTTTATACACACAGTTACTATGCCTGGTTACAGAAACATGTTGGTGATGGGTCGGCCCTGAGGGGTATCCACGGTTTGATGATGATGAGGCGTGGACGGGCAGGAGAGGCCCTTGCCACACATCCTCGAGACGGGGCGACGGGACCGCACTTCATGGGTCGCGCTTGCCCCGCATTAATAAAATGCTAATGGGTTGGGTATTTGATCTGAGTTGGTCATTGACCTTATTGCGCACCAAACCATCTCGTGGGAGAAGTTATGGGTACTCAGCGTCGTTGTATCAGCCGAAGCTCTTCGGACGTCAGCAATGGAGCGACGCGCGCCCGAGTGGCCTGGACGGTACATCTCTTGGATTAGAGTGTGCTAGGGATGACCTCGGCCGCCCTCGCATCGTGCAGGAGTGCAAAGGGTGATTGGGCCCATGACCCCTGCGCGCTTAGGATTTAGACCGGCGGGCTGGCCTCTCTGTTGAGTCTAGGTGGGGCGACGACGTGTTGAAATCCCGAGGCCGGGCATTACCCAGGAAAGTGTGTCCGGATGGAGGTGATCAAGCGTGTTGGAAATGCAATGCACCCCTGCAGGGATGAATTCATCTATTCGAATAGCCGTGTCCACGGTAACAGGATGACTTGGAGTTGTACCTTGACCTTATACAACTATAACTGTGACTTAAATTTGAGATGAATGTGGCTCCGAGATTGCTTCCTCGCAGGGAGTCGAGGAAGAATCTCTGGGCGTGGTTAATTAATATAATTGCTACAACAATATTGCTATATATGAGATACCAGTCTACTCTCTTCTAATGCTGCAAGATGCTGAAGATGCTAGTCTTCGATAGGACTAGGCCTTCTCCCTATTCTTGCTTTCTGCAGTCAGTCCAGATATAACTCCTCCCCTTGATAATGATGCATACTTAGCATAGTTCTGATGTCAGTCTTGCGAGTACTTTGGATGAGTACTCACCGCTGCTTTGCATTTCTCTTTCCCCCTCGATACGATGATGCGTTCAGACGATGGAGCCCAGGAGATGGAGTACGCCGGAGACGACTACTACACCACCGATGGAGCCTACTACTACGTGGAGAGTGCCGATGCTCAGGAGTAGTTAGGAGGTTCCCAGGCAGGAGGCCTCGCCTCTTTCGATTTGCTGCTTATGTTTGTGCTAGCCTTCTTAAGGCAAAACTTGTTTAACTTATGTCTGTACTCAGATATTATTTGCTTCCGCTGACTCATGTTTGTCAAGCTTTGTATTCGAGCCCTCGAGGCCCCTGGCTTGTAATATGAAGCTGCATGACTTTAATTTGTGTCTAGTGTTGTGTTGTGATATCGATCAGTGAGTCCCTAATCCTGGTCGTACGCATTCCGTGTATGTTTAGCGTACGGTCGAAATTGGGGGCGTCACAAGTTGGTATCAGAGCCGACTGCCTGTAGGTAGCCCCCTTTCGAACTCCTTGGCCGAAGTTGAGTCTAGTACTTGAAAAACTTTTACTAACATTGTTGTGTGGCTTACGGGCCCACATCTCAATTGGGTGGTATTAGGATCTTTTATTCCTCATCTATACTCTGGGTTCTGATCTCTCTTCTCTTTCGGGTTAAAGGTTTTATTAAATCTAACTCTAGGTTCTCGTAACTACTTCCCCCGAAGAGCCCCTCATTTCAGACGATGGCTCGATTCATCTGAAGACTTCGAAGATACTCTCTGATGTTCTCCCGAGAACTTGTGCTCGTCGATTTTGCGATTTCCTTCCATCGCCAACCCCTGCGGATAACTCCTCATCCTTATCGAGGATTCATTCGTCCCCAGTTGTTCTTGTCTTTCACAAAATTCTTCGAAACGCTATCCGGTCTTCCGAAATCCTGACCAGCCTATTGCTCTTGACTTTTCTCACCTGCTTACATGGTAGTTAATTCCATATGTCAAGCAATATCCATTAAAATCCTCTGTGATTTTCATTTGATTTTATTGATTCAACCTGTGTGTGGATGCACGCAGTCATCAGTTGTTTATCATAAATGATCCGTCCGACTCAGACGTCTTTCCAATCAGGAGCTGGTTCTCGTTAAATCAACCTTGGTTGATTGTCCATCTAAGTCCCTTCAACTTATCTGTATTGATCAAAGCATCTGATTCTGATACACCAAATTGGGAATCTTAATTCCTTTGGGTATTTAAGCATCGAATTATTTGATGTTCTATAATCTGATGCCTTGCATTCTTTCTCCCTCTGATAAGTTGTATCCCATGCTTTCGTCAGCCACGCTCTATTTGCAAGCATGTGTTAATTACTCTTGAAGCTTGTGGTATATGTTCCTAAGATGCCCCGATGGGTTGGACCTATGCCTTCCTTAATTCGTGTGAACCCGACAGTTTTCACGAGTCATACTTTTTTGGTGTTTTGCCAGATAATCTTTCAAAACTATAATTTCACCAAAGGCGAGGTGTAAATGGAAGGTGATGCATTGATGAAGTGGGAGTCGACCTTGAACCTTGTGTTCATGCCCATGGAAACGATGTTGATCTTATCATACAAGCTTCTCCTTTCATATAATCATTCATTGTATGATTTGATATTGTATCTTTGATCTTGTCCTTTGCAATCATGGTTCCGACCATGTTGTTCTACTTTGATTTCATTCTCAGACAATTTAAAGTGCTTGTCTTCCACCGATCAATACGTTAGTCTAACCTCTATTCTGATCTATCTCCGAGTATTACCCCTGGTATCTTGATGAATATCACGGAGCTATATAACTTTTTATGAGCTCCTCATCAACTATGATATTTCACTGATTCCAGTTTCCTCGTGTTCTCAGTTATGGGACACCGATATCTTAATAGAGTACGCTTTGCGATTAAACGACTCTTAGAATCTTCTTTGCTTATGAGTTTATACTCAATCATGTCTTTCCAAGCTATTAGATGCTGAAGCCTGACTATATGCCATGAATGCATTAAACGCGTCACCTCTTGAGGGGATTGAAAACATTCCAGTGGTCCGTGATTTTCAAGATGTCTTCCAGAAGAACTTCCAGGGATTCCCCCTGTAAGGGCTGTCGAGTTTGTCATCGACTTGGTACCTGGTACCACTCCTATAGTCAAGCGTCCGTATAAGATGCCACCACATGAACTCCTTGAACTTAAGCAAGAAATTGACAATTCGCTCCGTCTGGGTTTCATTCGTCCAAGTTCCTCTGCTTGGGGAGCACCTTCTCTCTTTGTCAAGAAGAAAGATGGTACGAATCGATTGGTCCAAGATTACCGTCCCATCAACCCAGCAACGATTCAAAACAAATATCCGCTTCCTCGGATCAACGATCTGTACGATCAACTTGTTGGTTCATCAGTGTTTTCAAAACTCGACTTGAGGTTGGGTTACCATCAGATCCGAGTTCGCGAAGAGGATATTCCCAAGATTGCATTCGTTACTCGCTATGGTTCATACGAGTACACCGTCATGTCCTTCGGCTTAACCAAAGCCCCAGCAACCTTCTCTCGCCTGATGAACTATATATTCATGGATTACCTCGATAAATTCGTCGTGGTATATCTGGATGATATCCTCGTTTATTCTAAGAATAAAGAAGAGCATGCTGAACATCTTCGTCTTATACTGGAGAGGCTTCGAGAACATCAACTTTATGCAAAGTATTCAAAGTGTGAGTTCTGGATGGACGAAGTAACCTACCTTGGTCATGTGATCTCCAAGGATGGTATTGCGGTCAACCCTGAACGAGTTCAGGCTATTCTTGACTGGACTCCCCCGAAGAATGTCAAGCAAGTCAGAAGTTTTCTCGGACTCGCCAGCTATTGCCGTCGATTCGTCGAGAACTTCTCCAAGATTGCAAAACCCTTAACCAATTTGCTTCACAAAGGTGTTAAATAAGAGTGGACAGAAAAATGTCAGGAGAGCTTTCAGGCACTTAAGGACAAACTGACGTCTGCTTCAGTGCTTGCTCCTCCAGATACTCATAAGGACTTCGTCATCTGTTGTGATGCTTCACGTCAAGGCATGGGCTGTGTCCTAATGCAAGAACGCAGAGTGGTTGCTTATGCATCTCGTCAATTGCGTCCTCATGAAGAGAACTACCCAGTTCATGACCTTGAACTTGCTGCAGTAATTCATGCACTGAAAGAGTGGCGGCAATACCTTGTTGGTAATCATTGCGAGATCTACACCGATCACCAAAGTCTGAAGTACCTGTTTACTCAGCCAGATCTGAACTTCCGTCAACAGAGATGGATGGAGCGCATAGCAGACTACAATGTGGGTATTTCTTATACCCCAGGCAAGGCTAATGTAATGGCTGATGCTTTGAGTCGCAAGTCTTATTGCAATCACCTTCAGGTTCACAAGGTTCACCCCCTTCTTCAAGAAGAATTTCGCAAGCTGAACCTCCATATTGTTCCTCAGGGTTATCTCACACCCCCTCCTGAAGAGTCCTACAAAATGAACCTCCACATTGTTTCCCAGGGTTCTCTTAATACCCTGGTTGCTAAACCAGATCTTGTGGACGTCATCAAGTGGATCCAGAAGTGTGACAATGAAGTCGAAAGGATTAAACACTACCTGGCAGAAGGAAAGCTCTCATCCTTCACTATTGCTGAGGATGGCGCTTTGTACTTCAAAGGCCGCCTAGTGGTACCGAGTATGGAGAAAAACCATGATATGACTCAGCAGGTCATGAAGGAAGCACATGACACTCCGCTGTCTATTCATCCTGGTAGTACCAAGATGTACCAAGACATTCGTCGAAGATTCTGGTGGTCTAACATGAAGCAAGACATTGCACGCTATGTTTCAGAATGTGACATTTGCCGTCGGATCAAAGCAGAACATCAAAAGCCTGCTGGAACTCTACAACCTATTTCGATTCCTGAATGGAAATGGGATCATGTTGAAATGGACTTCATTACTGGTTTTCCCAGGTCACAGAAAGGTAATGATGCTATTCTTGTCGTCATTGACCGGTTGTCCAAAGTTGCACATTTTCTGGCTGTCAAGGAAACTATTACTGCTAGTGAGCTAGCAGATCTTTACATGTCCAGAGTTGTTTCACTCCACGGTATTCCACTGGTGATTAGTTCGGACCGTGGCAGTTTATTCACTTCAAGATTCTGGGCAAGTTTCCAAGGAGCTATGGGAACTCATTTGTCCTTTAGCACCGCTTTTCACCCTCAATCCTAGGGACAAGTTGAAAGAGTCAATCAGATTCTCGAAGACATGCTTCGAGCTTGGGTCATTTCTTTCGGCAAGAAATGGGAGGAATCTCTACCGTATGCTGAGTTCTCCTACAACAATAGCTATCAAGCTAGTCTGAAGATGGCTCCTTTTGAAGTGTTATATGGACGTAACTGTCGGACTCCTCTGAATTGGTCAGAAACTGGGGAACGTACACTTATCGGTCCGGATATTATCCAACATGCCGAAGATCAAGTCCGCATTATTCATGCAAATCTGAAGGTTGCTCAGTCTCGTCACAAGAGTCAGTATGACCGTCATCACAAAGATATGGTCTATCAACCTGGCGAAAAGGCTTATCTTCGAGTCACGCCAATGAGAGGTACACACCGTTTTGGGATCAAGGGCAAGCTGGCTCCTCGATACATTGGTCCTTTCATTGTTCTCGAAAGGCGCGGTAAGGTGGCATATCAACTGGAACTACCGCCAAACCTTTCTCAGGTTCACGACGTGTTCCATGTGTCATAGCTTCGTCACTGCTTCAAGGATCCTATCCGAGCAGTGGATCATGATATGCTTGAACTGCAACAAGACCTCTCTTCCAAGGAGCAACCAGTCCGCATTCTCGATGAAACTGAACGTCGGACTCGTCAGAAGGTTACCAAGTTCTTCAAGGTGCAGTGGGCAAATCATTCTGAAGATGAGGCTACCTGGGAATGCGAAGATCATCTTCGTGCAGAATACCCCTGGCTCTTTCCTTCTACTTCTTAATTCTCGGGACGAGAATTCTTTTTAGTAGGGGAGAGTTGTGACACCCTGGATTTTGGCTACAGTGATCATTGTAATTAAGCACAGTGATGACCATGATCAGTGCCTAATCATTTTGCTAAACAAGATATGATCAAGTTGAAAATTCATATCTCATTTCAACTTCAAATTCAAATTAGAAATTCAAATTTAAGTGAAAATAAAAGTTGTTCAAATTGAAAACTAAATTGTTCATAATGTTGCAAATATTCCCAAGACATTTATAAAAATAATAGCAACATTAATTGGAATACTTAAATGACACTAACACCCCAAAACAGTACCAAAATAGAAAGGTTTATTCCATTTTATTTAATCTACAAATAATATGAAATCCATTTGCCTCCAAACCATTTTCTAACAGTGATAAATATTGCATAGTATTTATTTTGACAAGTCTCATATTTTGCAAAAGTCATTTGGAATAAAAAGAAAAGGGAAAACAGAAATAAAAGCAGAAAACAAAAATAAGAAGAAAAAAAAAGGCCCGCAGCGGTTGGGCCTAAGTGGCTACAGCGCCGGCCCATGCCCACCCCCACACCGTCTCCCACCTCCCGCACTGCTCACCTCGCTCGCTGTCGAACACACCGCGCGCACGCGCCCGCACCCTGGGCCCCCTCTCTCTCGCTCGACAGCGTGCCTGCGCTCGCCGTGGAGGATAAGAGCATCTCCCGTGACCCCCTGGCTCCTCCCTCGCCACTCTCTCTCCCTCTCTGCCATCGCAGCCGAACGCCACCGCCGCCATGGCCACCGGCTAGCCGCGGCCACCGAGCCCCATCCGCCTCGCCTCCTCGCCAGAAGCTCCGCCGTCGACCCCCGCTTCCACCCCGACCACCAGCCCGAGCCCAGAGCCCTTGCATCGCCTGCCCCGCGTCTTCTTCCTCCTCGGGCCGCCGCCGCTCGCCGTCGTCGATTCGCCCCACCAAGCCCCCCTCGAGCCCACCTTGCGCAACTACAGGGCCCGGTGAGCTCCCCCGCTCTTCCTCCTCCCCCTCTCGCGAGCACTCCGACCGCGTAGCCCCCCTGCCGCCGTGGATGACCTCGAGCTCCACTCGGGCTCGTCGCTGGCGAAGTTCTGGAGGCCAAACAGCCCCGGGCTCCTGCTCGTTGCCTCCACCGCGCCGCGTAGAAGCCGCCCACCGCCTTGGCTCGCCTGTTTTCGCCCCGTAGACGTAGCTCCACGCCCGCCCGAAACGGCCGCCACCTGAGCTCGACGCCGGCGTCAACTCCGGCCACCTCCGTTGCTGCCATCGCCTCCACTAGACGCGCGCCACCGCGGGCGTTCGAACGCACCACCCCGCGGGCCAAACGGCCCCATGTGGGTGATTTCCGAGCAGGTCCGGCGCCCCTCCGCCGCGGATTTGGTCGCCAGAGCTTGCTCCGGCGCCGCCGCCGACGTGGCCAGGCCGGGGCCACTGCCAGGGTCACTGACCCGTGGGCCCCGAGCGTCTGGTTGACCGGTTGACCTGGTCAACCCTGCTGACTGGGCTTGACCAGTCAATGACAGGTGGGGCCCGACCCCCCCCCCCTGTGTATGACAGGTGGGCCACCCCTGTCAGTTGGTTATTTAGATAATAAAAATAATTAATTAGATTAATTAGTCACTGACATGTGGGGCCCCTTCTAATTAATCAGTTTTAGAATTAAAAAACCCTGGATTAAAAGCTGAGTCTATGACAGCTGGGGCCCACTGGTCACGTTTGACCAGTCAACCCCACTGTTGACTGCTGACGTCACAGTGATGTCATGCTGACGTCATTAATGCTTTTTCGAATTAATTTAATTCTGTGAATTTCAGAAAATGATTAAAACTTTAAAAATTAATAGAAAATAATCCGTAGCTCAGAAGAAAAAGTTTTATACATGAAAGTTGATCAGAAAAATCCCACGAATTCGAATACGCTGTCCGTTCATCTGTCACATGCTCCTAGCATGATGAACATGGACATTTAGCATTAGGATCATCTGTCCGGTAGTAGCCCAGGATCCGGAAAATACCGTCTAATATTATTCCGATCCGTCTGTGACGTGTGGTATTGCGTTAGTGCATGCCTAGCTCTGCATATTGCCATGACATGCATCGTGTTTGCATCTGTGCTTTATATTTATTGTTTCTCCCCCCTCTTTTTACCGGTAGAGCCCGAGACTGACGCTGCTGCCGTGTATGACTACGCGCCTGACGATCAGGCCTTTGCCGCAGAGCAGCAAGGCAAGCAACCCCCTTGATCATTCCGATATCACCCGTTTCTTTCTCTCTTATCCTTGCATTAGAATTTTGCTACTGTATTAGTTAGCCCCTATTCTGATACATAGCCTGTTTTTGATAAACTGCTACTATACCTGCAATCATATCAATTGCTTAGTATAGGTTGATCAATGAATCCCCTGTGACCCCCCTTAGTCCCAGTTGCCCCTGCTTCTTCATCGACGACTCGACGACTCGAAGACTCGGTCAACCGACAGATGAGCCAGGTCCCTCACATCACCGCACACCCCTTAGTTGTACGACTCTGCAGAGCTACTATCGAGTACCGAGGGTGACACCTCGTGAAGTACTCATGATGCTAGCTCTGTAGTGCAGCTAGTCGGTCCTGGTTATCGAGGATGATTCCTCCTTCACCACTCCCGACGATGACTCTGTCGTGCAACCCCTCAAGTGTGGGACCCTCGAGGGTGATTCCTCTAAGTCCACCTTGACGGTTTCATCGAGCAGGACCCTTTGAGGGTGATTCCTCAGGTTCCGTCTTGATGTTTTAGACACACAGTTACTATGACCTGGTTACAGAAACATGTTGGTGATGGGTCGGCTCTGAGGGGTACCCACGGTTTGATGATGATGAGGCGTGGACGGGCAGGAGAGGCCCTTGCCACACATCCTCGAGACGGGGCGACGGGACCGCACTTCATGGGTCGTGCTTGCCCCGCATTAATAAAATGCTAATGGGTTGGGTATTTGATCTGAGTGGGTCGTTGACCTTATTGCGCACCAAACCATCACGTGGGAGAAGTTATGGGTACTCAGCGTCGTTGTATCAGCCGAAGCTCTTCGGACGTCAGCAATGGAGCGACGCGCGCCCGAGTGGCCTGGACGGTACATCTCTTGGATTAGAGTGTGCTAGGGCTGACCTCGGCCGCCCTCGCATCGTGCAGGAGTGCAAAGGGTGATTGGGCCCATGACCCCTGCGCGCTTAGGATTTAGACCGGCGGGCTGGCCTCTCTGTTGAGTCTAGGTGGGGCGACGACGTGTTGAAATCCCGAGGCCGGGCATTACCCAGGAAAGTGTGTCCGGCCGGAGGTGATCAAGCGTGTTGGAAAGGCGGTGCACCCCTGCAGGGATGAATTCATCTATTCGAATAGCCGTGTCCACTGTAACAGGACGACTTGGAGTTGTACCTTGACCTTATACAACTATAACAGTGACTTAAATTTGAGATGAATGTGGCTCCGAGATTGCTTCCTCGCAGGGAGTCAAGGAAGAATCTCTGGGCGTGGTTACTTAATATAATTGCTACAACAATATTGCTATATATGAGATACCAGTCTACTCTCTTCTAATGCTGCAAGATGCTGAAGATGCTAGTCTTCGATAGGACTAGGCCTTCTCCCTATTCTTGCTTTCTGCAGTCAGTCCAGATATAACTCCTCCCCTTGATAATGATGCATACTTAGCATAGTTCTGATGTCAGTCTTGCGAGTACTTTGGATGAGTACTCACCGCTGCTTTGCATTTCTCTTTCCCCCTCGATACGATGCTGCGTTCAGACGATGGAGCCCATGAGATGGAGTACGCCGGAGACGACTACTACACCACCGCTGGAGCCTACTACTACGTGGAGAGTGCCGATGCTCAGGAGTAGTTAGGAGGTTCCCAGGCAGGAGGCCTCGCCTCTTTCGATTTGCTGCTTATGTTTGTGCTAGCCTTCTTAAGGCAAAACTTGTTTAACTTATGTCTGTACTCAGATATTATTTGCTTCCGCTGACTCGTGTTTGTCGAGCTTTGTATTCGAGCCCTCGAGGCCCCTGGCTTGTAATATGAAGCTGCATGACTTTAATTTGTATCTAGTGTTGTGTTTTGATATCAATCAGTGAGTCCCTAATCTTGGTCGTACGCATTGCGTGTATGTTTAGCGTACGGTCGAAATTGGGGGCGTCACAGCGGAGCCCATGGAGGAGGGCCTCATATTCAGCTACATTGTTAGTACAGGGAAACATGAGCCTTAAAACGTAACAAAATTTATCACCTTGTGGAGAAGATATGACAACTCCGGCCCCCGAGCCTTCCAATTGTCTAGAACCATCGAAGTGTATCGTCCAGTATGTGTTATCTGGCTTTTCCTCGGGTAATTGCAACTCAGTACAATCATTGATGAAATCCACCAATGCCTGAGATTTTATCGCCGTTCGAGGCGCATTCTTCAGTTGATGTGGTCCAAGCTCGATTGCCCATTGAGCAACCTGGCCAGTAGCCTCCTGATTCTGGATAATGTCCCCTAGAGGAGCTGAACAAACCACGGTAATCGGGTGTTCCTAGAAATAGTGCTTCAACTTGCGACTAGCCATGAAGACCCCAAATACCAGTTTCTGCCAATGTGGATATCGCTGTTTGGCCACTGTCAAAACTTCGCTGACATAATAGACTAGCCGTTGTACTGGGTATTCCTTCCCGGCCTCTTTCCATTCCACGACAACTGCTACACTCACAGCCTTATTATTGGCAGGGATGTACAGGAGCATAGGCTCTTTATCAAGTGGGGCAGCCAGGACGGGCGGCTTAACCAATTGCTTCTTATGGGCTTCAAAAGCTTTGTCTGCAGCATCACTCCAGACAAAATTGTCTGTCTTTTTGAATAGCTGGTAGAGGGGAATTGCCTTCTCACCGAGGCGGCGTATGAACCGACTCAAGGCGGCGACACGATCCGCCATGCGTTGAACTTCATTGATGTTGGTCGGCTTAGCAAGCGAGGTCACCGCCTTGATCTTGTCCGAATTAGCCTCGATGCCCCGCTCAGACACCAGAAAACCCAGTAATTTGCCTGCACGGACACCAAAAATGCTCTTGGCCGGGTTAAGCTTCATCTTGTAAACCCGAAGATTGTCAAAGGTCTCCTTGAGGTCATCCAATAGAGTACCTTCTTCTGGGACTTGACCCCAATATCATCAACGCAAGCATGAACATTGCGCCCGATCTGTTTGTGAAGACAATTCTGCATGCAACGTTGATAAGTAGCCCCCGCGGAGTTTTAAGTCCAAAAGGCATAGACACATAGTAGAAATTCCAAAAGGCGTGACGAAGGCCGTCTTTTCCTGATCCTCAACGGCCATCTTGATCTGATGATAACCGGAGTAAGCATCTAGGAAGCACAAGCTCTCACAACCAGTGGTGGAGTCGATAATCTGGTCAATGCGAGGAAGAGCGAACGGGTCCTTAGGACAAGCCTTGTTAAGATCTGTATAGTCAACACACATAAGCCAAGTGTCATTTTTCTTCAAGACAAGCACTGGATTTGCTAGCCACTCAAGGTGGAAAACTTCGATAATGAAACCGACAACTAAGAGTCGGGTTCCTTATTCGCCGATAGCCTTCCGTCTCTCCTCGTTAAAAAAACAGAGGTATTGCCGGACATGTTTCATCTTAGGATCCACATTGAGGTGGTGCTCAGCGAGTTATGTCGGTACACCAGGCATGTCAAAAGGTTTCCATGCAAAAATGTCCCAATTCTCACGAATGAACTTGATGAGCGCGCTTTCCTATTTGGGATCTATGCCAGTCCCAATAGTGAACTGTTGGGATGAATCTCCTGGAGTGAAATCAACCTGCATGGTGTCATCGGCCGGTTTGAATTTGAGCAAGGGGTCAGACTCCATGGTGGGCTTTTTCAGGGCAGTCATGTCTATCGGGTCAACATTGGTTGTGAAGAATTTCAACTCTTCCGCTGCGCAAGATGACTCGGCATAGGCTGCATCTCCCTCCTGACATTCTTGAGCGATATTTTGGCTGCCATCAACTGTGATGGTCCGATTGGGCCTAGGCATTTTAAGCTTGAGATAGACGCAACAAGGTCGTGCCATGAAGCGGGCATAAGCCAGTCATCCAAAGAGGGCGTGATAAGCTCTTTTAATTTTGACCACCTCAAAGGACAGAGACTCACATCTGTAATTGAACTCCGTGCCAAAAGCCACTTCTAGCACTATTAGTCCAATTGGATAAGCTGACTTCCAAGGAACAATCCTGTGAAAGACTGTGGTGGAGGGTTGTAGTTGTTTCTTTGACAGATTCATCCGTCGGAACATGTCATAATATAAGATATTGATGATGCTGCCCCCGTCCATGAGTACCTTCGTTAGTGTATAACCACCAACTTGAGGTGCCACCACTAGAGCGAGACCACCCGGATTATCAGCCCGGGGAGGTTGATCATCTCTGCTCCAAGTTATCGGTTGCTCTGACTAGTTTAAGTATGTGGGGCCAGCCGGCTCGACCATATTGATAGCTCTCTGTTGAATCTTGCGATCGTGCTTGCAAGTACTAGTTGTGAACACGTGATACTGCCCACTGTTCAACTGCTTAGGGTTGCTCTGAAAACCAGCCTCATTGCTATGTTGTTGATTACCTTGCTTGGAATGGTGATTTCCACCGCAGTTATTGCCACAACCCTGGAAACTAGCCTCCAAGCCACCTGATCCGTGGAAACCAGGATTCACGAAACCTATGGATGAGTCGGCTCCTAGGAAGCCGACCCCGAACCCGCCGGCGCTGGGTCGGCCCTGATGTCCATCTCCACCGCCTTCGTGGTGATTCTGATAAGCTTGATTGTAAAACTCCTGCATGATGAAGCAGTTCTCCCACGAGTGGTTGACCGACTTATCTGGGAAAATATGTTTGGGACAAGGACCATTAAGTGCTTCCTCATAATTACGAGGCTAGTTCCCATTATAAGACCTGCCGGAGTTGTTGTTCCGTCGCTGACCCTTGAAGCCAGTATTGCTGTTAGCGACAAAATCCGATCCTCCCTCTAGATGCTTGTGCTTACCACCATTGCCTTGATTACCATGATTTCCATTATGCCCTGAGTTGTTCTGCTGGTGACCCTTGCTGCCATCGTTTTTCTTGCCTTTTCCAGACTTGTCATCGTCTGAGCTAGGATCTTTAGTGTTATCTGATTCAGCGTACCTAGTAAGGATATCCATGATGTCTCCCATGTCTTGAACCTTCCGCTTAAGGCGCCCAAGATTCTGGACAAGAGGCTGGAAGTGACAGTTCTTCTCCAGAATTAAGACAGCTTGAGCAGTTGTTATACTGTCAGATGAGTGAATGATCCTCGCGACCCGGTGAGTCCAGTGATGGGCAGACTCATTCGTATGTTGGATAAGATGTTGTAGATCCACAATCATCATTGGGCGTTTCCACATTCCTTGGAAGTTCTTGACGAAGCGATCCTTCAATTCTGCCCAAGTATTGATTGAATTGGGAGGTAGGTTTTTCAACCATGTTTGAGCCGGTCCTTCCAACAACATTGTCAAGTACTTAGCGCAGACTGCATCACTGACATACAGCATGTCCATGATATCTCATAGCTCTCTATCCATGAAGCCGACTCAAGATCAGTCGTGTAGTTGGGAACTTTGCAGGGGCATTTGAAGTCCTTCGGCATATGCTTATTGGGTAGAGCTGGCGCAAGACATGACATTCTGATAGTTCTGGTGCTTAGACCTGCGCCGAAGGAAACTGGCTGGGGTGTGGAGGGTGGCACTTGACCCGTTGTTGCAACTGCCGCATCTGCCTCTCGCATGGCCCGAGCTGCATCGACGATGGCCCGCGCGTCTGATGCTACTGGCCGGACTGGGGAATTTTCGGCACGTTACATGCGTCCACTACTAGACACCGCAGGGGACTCCACGTGTCAACTCCTGCTGCAACTCTGATAGGGGGTAGAGTGAACCCGGTCTCGACTATAGGAGTACTGCGCCTGTTGGGTGACTGCAGTTTTCAACATCTCGATGGCATTCCTGGCCTCTATCTCAATTGTGGTGTTTCCCATGATCAGGAGCGCTTAAATGTTACAAGTTGCCACTAGCATATTACCCACAGGATTGGAAAAATGACCCGCCGGTGTCTGGAAATGATTAGGCGGCGACTGAGCCGGTGGCAGGTGGGCCATCATGTTGTTGAGCCGGCTGGCCAGGCTGATCCAAACATGGATGCTCGGCCCCGGGTGTATGTTGTGTTGTGTTGAACTGGCGTGTAGGCTCGTAGTTAGGGGGCAGGCAGGTTGTATGTCTCCTCTGATGAACTGCCTCTGAAGCATCTCAACGAAGACTTAGATGCCAGGCTTCTGCCTTCAGGCGTTCAGTCTTGTTGTGGATGTGATCCTGTACCTCGGCCATACGAATATTCTCAACATCGATTTCCACCTGAATATTAGCCATCTTCTCACGGAGTTTGGTCATCTCGGTGTTACGTTCCGCCTGATACACCGTGGTTAATGGTGTTTCCAGGAGTGTTGTCATGGCGGCCGTCAAGTCGGCCATAGCTTGAACCGGCGATTTGCTCGAGCCGGCCGCGCCCGGAGCCGGCGCCGAAGTGCCGGTCCCGGTTGCCACACTAGCCGCCGTGGAGTTGAGGGCCGCCAGTGTCCCTGCCATGAAGATGGCGACTTGTCGAGGCGACTCATAGGAATCCTGACCAGCCTCATTGCCAGAGTAGCCCCCAATCCTACCATCGAACCGCGGAAGGATCGACTCGGTTTCACCAACCGAGGACTCGCCATTAGAGTAGACGAGGGTCTCCCTACCAGTCGCGGAGTTGGCCGCAAGGTCGACTCCTTGAGTGAATCCGACGAAGACATGATCTCGACCGGTTTGAGCCTGGCCGGGTTGCGTGCGTCGAGCCAGCTCGATGATGTCAGAGTAGATGTCCGGCTTAGGTCCTATTCGCCGATTTGGCCGATAAAGACATGGATCTTGCCAAAGGGGACCTAGTCCCCATACTCAATTGAGTCGGCCTCGGGGCCCCAGCCTGCATCGTTGATGTAGAGCTTGCGGCTATGACTCTTAGTCTTTCGACCGATCGAGTATCCCTCGATCCCTGGGAGAGCTCCCTCCAAGAACTCAACACCACCGTGCGTAGGCCCCACGGTGGGCGCCAACTATTGTGGTTTTGTCACGGCAGATGTCCTAGCGAGAGGACTAAGTCTAGGAGCCATCGCAACTAGGTGGTCGCTTGGATGGGGTTGATTGGCAGCGAGAGACGATGATTTACCCAGGTTCGGACCCTCGGATGGAGGTAAAAGCCTACGTCCTGCTTTGTGTGTTATTGATGATGATGATGATCTCGATTACAAGGGTGCGGAATCGGTAACCTAGCTCTCGAGGATTTCTTACTTAGTTCCTTTGCCTCAGGGGCTCTCTTCTATATATAGGTTGAGGCCTTGAGGTTACAATAGAATTCGGGTCGTAATACAACCTCGTAACTTAGTCTACTTCTTAATTATCTTGTCTCTCAAGTAAAGGAGTTTCCTTATGATTTCCTTCGTAAGCCAGCCCGGCAAGTACTAGGCTTGAGCCGGCCTCCTCATCTAAGTCGTCTTCTGGGCCTTGAACCTCTTGGTTAGCTAAGCCCCACATAATGAGTCCGCTCATGAGCCACCCTAGATCTCCAGTTCTTATCTTGGCCGGGTCATACCGTGGGGTATATCCCCAACAATATGGTTGGGTTTACTTTAATGATCTCTATTAGTTGCGAATGCTTCCTAGAGGTCCAATCATAAATGCATATGATCCAAGTACGGAAAGTATGTTAGCTCATGCCTCTCCCTCATATAAAACTGCAATAATGATTACGAGTCTAGTTATCGATTGCCTAGGAACAAATCTTTTGCTTGTGCTACAAAAAGCTTTCTACTAAAAAATTAACTTAATTAATATTTATCTAAACAAGCCCTAAATTTTATTTACTTGTTATTTTTTATCTTGCAAACCTATGTTTTTAGGGCCATTTGCATTTTTGTCCCATACTCGAACCACCTACTCATATTTGCCCCTAATTTCGAAGCAAGCACAAATTTGCCCCTCTACCATTAAGTGGCCTTAGAGAAATGCCCTTCCGTTCCGTTTCCGTCCGGTTAAAGGGGTTTGACCGTCTACTAGGCGTTTGTTGGACATTTTTACACCTGGAAAAAAATAAAACAGAAAAAAAAGAGAAGAAAGAGAGTGCTTACCTTTTGGCCCAAGTGCAATGTGCACTTCTGTCCAGGTGCACAGTTTCAGGCCCAACCCACCTCCCCTAGTCATCGTCTACCTAACCACATCGACTGCACACGATGCCGCGCGCCACCGTCGGCCGCTATTCGACAGCTATCGTCATAGTAGCTCGAGTAGGGCTACTTAGCGACACCCGCATGCCCCTGGACAACCCTATCTAACTTTCCCTCCCTTCCCCCGCTCACACTCCTCCCCTCAGCCGCATCCTGGAACGGCCGTCGTCATCACCTTCGCCGTTGCCACAGCCATCGTCCCCAGAAACGGCTGGAAAGCTATCCAGGAGACGAACATGCCTCGACATTGTCTACTCCTAGGAGCAGCTCGAGCAGGACCTCCCAAACATGACCGGATCGACCGTCTTCCTTGTCTGAAGCCACCGGAGTTCCAACGTCGATTCATCGCTCCTATGCTGCTAAACCACAAATCAATGTCTCTGTTGTGTTCTTGGTACCCCTAAGATGTCGCCCAGCCCTCTAAACCACTGGATCCATGCCCGCCTTCTCAAATCCGTTGAGCTCCGCCATCGGTCGCCGCCTAGCTCATCGCTGCGGTTGATTTTGACCACCCCTACATGCTTTGTTGGTACCACTGGACACGCCTCATCGCACTCGTCCGAACTGTACTCTCTGCCAATCAGTTGGTCGTCGGAGTTGCGATTCCGCCCATTGCCGCCGTGGCTTTGGTCACCGGAGTGCGCCATCAGTCCAGGGCATAGTCCAGGGAGAGGGAGGGAGAGGAAGGGTGGGAGGGAGAGAGGGCTTCGGCGCATGGGGAGCTAGTGCCGGTGGCACACAGTCCAGGGCAGTCAGCGCTCGCTAGAGGTGAGACAGAGAGGTCGTGAGGTAGGGGAGAGAGGTGGGAGGGATTTTTTCTTTTTTTGTATTTCTCTGTTTTGTTTGGGAGCCACATGTAAGTGTGAGAGAGAGAGGTGAGAGAAAGAGTTTTTCCTTTTTATTTTTTTCTGACTGGGCCACACATGTAAGTGACACATGGAGGCAGGGGCAAAACGTCCAGCAAACACCCAGAAAACGGTCAAAGCCCTTTGACCCGACGGAAACGGCACAGAGGGACATTTCTATAAGGAGACTTGACGGCAGAGGAGCAAATTTGAGCATGCTTGGAAATTAGGGGCAAATCTGAGTAGTGGGTTCGAGTTAGGGAGACAAATGTAAAAGACAAATCTTTTTACACCTACTAAGTACTTCTAGTATTCTTCCTACAAAGTAGTTTAATTTTCGTTCTAGGTAAAGCGAACGTTAAGTGTGTGTAGAGTTGTATTGGTGGTCGACAGAACTTGAAGGGAATATTAATTCTACCTTTAGCTCCTTATTGGGTTCGACACTCTTACTTATCGAAAAAGGCTACAAACGATCCCCTACACTTGTGGGTTATAAGTGTTGTCGAAGGGAGTTTGCTTGATTGTCCTATTGGTTTGATAACCTTGGTTGTCAATGAGGGAAATGCTTATCTCTATTGTGCTGTGTCTCCTCTCCTGTGACGCCCCCAATTTCGACCGTACACTAATCATACACGCAATGCGTATGACCAAGATTAGGGACTCACTGATCGATATCACAACACAACTCTAGACACAAATTAAAGTCATACAGCTTCATATTACAAGCCAGGGGCCTCGTGGGCTCGAATACAAAGCTCGACAAGCACGAGTCAGCGGAAGCAAATAATATCTGAGTACAGACATAAGTTAACAAGTTTTGCCTTAAGAAGGCTAGCACAAACATAGCAACGGATCGAAAGAGGCAAGGCCTCCTGCCTGGGAACCTCCTATCCTACTGCTGGTCGGGGGCAGCCTCCACATAGTAGTAAGCTCTAGCGGTGGTGTAGTAGTTGTCTCTGGTGTACTCCATATCCTGGGCTCCGTCATCTGAACGCAGCAATCGTGTTGAGGGGGGAAAGAGAAAGCAAAGTAACGGTGAGTACTCATCCAAAGTACTCGCAAGACTGACATCAGAGCTATGCTAAGTATGCATCAGTATCAAGGAATGGGGTTATATCTGGATTGACTGCAGAAAGCAAGAATGGGGGGAAGGCCTAGTCCTATCGAAGACTAGCATCTTCAACACCTTGCAGCATTAGAAGAGAGTAGACTGATAACTCATAAATAGCAATATTACTGTAGAAAATTCTATTAAGTAACCACGCCCAGAGATTCTTCCTCGACTCCCTCCGAGAAAGCAATCTCGGAGCCAATATTCATTTCAATTTTAAGTCACAATTATAATTGTAGTAGATCAAGGTACAACTCCAAGTCGTCCTGTTACCGTAGACACGGCTATTCGAATAGTTGAATTCATCCCTGCAGGGGTGCACCACATTCCCCAACACGCTTGATAACCTTTGGCTGGACATACTTTTCTGGGTCATGCCCGGCCTCGGGAAATCAACACGTCGTCGCCCTACCTAGGCTCAACAGAGAGGCCAGCCCGCCGGTCTAAATCCTAAGCGCGCAGGGGTCATGGGCCCACTCACCCTTTGCACTACTGCATGATGCGAGGGCGGCCAAGGTCAGTCCTAGCACACTCTAATACAAGATCAGTGCCGTCGCGGACCACTCGGGCGCGTGCCACTCCATTGCTGACGTCCGAAGAGCTTCGACTGATACAACGACGCTGAGTACCCATAACTTGTCCCGCGTGAAGGTTAGTGCGTAAAAAGGTCAATCGACCAAATCAGATCAAATACCCAACCCATTAGCATTTTATTAATGCGGTGACGAGCGCGACCCATGATGTACGGTCCCGTCGCCCCGCCTCGAGGTCTTGTGGCAAGGGCCTCACCTGCCCGGCCACGCCTCGTCGTTATCAAACCGTGGGTACCCCTGAGGGTCGACCCATCACCAACATGTTTGTGTAACCAAGTCATAGTACCCATGTGTATAAAACATCAAGGCGGAACATGAGGAATCACCCTCAATGGATTCCGCTCGATGTAACCGTCAAGGTGGACTTAGAGGAATCACCCTCGGGGGTCCCACACTTGAGGTGGTTCCACGACAGAGACGATATCGGGAGTGGCAGAGAGGTATCACCCTCTGTTTACCATGACCGACTAGCTACACTACAGAGCTAACATCATGAGTACTTTATGAGGTGTCACCCTCGGTACTCGATAGTAGTTCTGTAGGGTCGTACAACTAAGGGGGTGTGCGGTGATGTGACGGGCCTGGGTCGTCGATCATGATGATCGAGTAACTGATAAATAAAGCGGGGCAACTGAGACTAAGGGGTCACAGGGGATTCCTTGATCAACCTATACTAAGCAGTTGATATGACAGTAGGTACAGTAGCAGCTCATCAAAAACAGGCTATGCATCAGAATAGGAGCTATTTATAACAGTAGCAAAAACTAATGCTAGCATGAGAGAGAAAGAATGGGCGATATCGGAATGTTCAAGGGGGTTTGCTTGCCTTGCTGCTCTGCTGAAAAGGCCTGATCGTCAGCGGCGTAGTCATACCCGACAGCAGCGTCAGCCTTGGGGTCTACCGGTAAGAAGAGGGGGAGAAACAATAAATATAATGTAGACAGATGCAACACGATGCATGACATGCCAATATGCAGAGCTAGGCATGCACTAACGCAGTACTACACGTCGCAGACGAAGCGGGAGAATATCTGACGATGTTTCCCGGGTCTCTGGCTTTTACCGGACAGATGAATTCGATGGAAAAGTTCCACGTTCGATATGATAGGGGCACGTGACAGACGAACGGACTGCATATTCGGATTCGTGGGATTTTTCTGAGCAACTTTCATATATAAATTATTTTCATCTGAGTTATAGATTATTTTATATTAATTTTCAAATTTTATTAATATTCTGAAATTAACAGATATAATTTAATTAAAAAATTCATTTATGACATCAGAATGAGGTAATGCTGACGTCAGCAGTCAACCCAGTTGTTCTCAGGTCAAAACCTGACAGCTGGGCCCCACCTGTCATAGAGAGTGGGCTAACAAGGTTTAATTTTAATTAAAACAGATTAATTAACAGTGGGGGACCCACCTGTCAGTGGCCAATTAGATTAAACTAATTAACAAAATTAATTAAACAAACTTAATTAACATTAATGGTCCTGGCCCACATGTCATCGGCCGAGGGGAGGAGTGGCCCCACCTGGCAGTGACTGGGCTGTGCCCAGTCAGCAAGTTGACCGCGGTCAACTGGGGCCCCTGGCCCACTGGCCAGTGTCACTGGGGGTGGCCCCAACCGGGCCAGGTCAACGGTGGCCAGCGGACCGCCGCCGGCGACCAAATTTCGCGGCGGCGACGCACTGGCCGCGTCGGGATTTGCCCACGGGGCGCCATTTCGCGCGCGGTTAGGCGCGTTGGAACGGGGGCTCGACGCTGAGTCGAATCGTGGTGGTGGTGCGGGCTACGGTGGCCGGAATAGTCGCCGGCGTCGAGGTCAGCGGCGACCGACGATCGGGCTCTAACGGAGACGTCGCTATGGCACACTTGCGAGCAAACAGAGGTGCTAAGGGGGACCTACGCGGCGCGGGGAAGCGAACGGTGGCGAGCGCAGGACCAAATGATCACAGGGGGGTCGCCGGCGACGACCTTAGGCGGAGCCGAGCGTCGGCTCCGGCCGAATTGGGGGCTACGCGCTATGTTTCAACGAGGGGGAGGAGGGAGAGGGACCGGGGGCTCACCGCGACCGTGCAAGTGAGCTTAGTGGGCGCGGGGGAGGCCGGGGGCGGTCGGATTTGTCGTCAGAGCGCGGCGGCGACCCGACGAGGAAGGCGACGTGTGACGGCGGTGTAAAGGCCCCCGGCTCGCGGGCGTGGGCGAGGGGGAGGGAGACCACCACGGTGGAGCGAACGACTCGACGGTGAGGTGCGGGGAGGACGACGGCTACGCGGGCGAGCAGGTGACGGCGATGACCAAAGCGGCCATGGCGTCGGGTGTGAGCAAGCGGCGCGAGCGGGAGGAAATGGAGGGGGCTAGGGTTCGGGGGGCGACGGGCGGGTCTTTAGGCGGCAGGGGACCGCCGGATGGTTGCCAGGGCAACGAGGACGGCCGGTGGCGGCTATCTGCGCGCCCACGTCCCCCCCCCCCCCCCGGTGAGTAGTGGAGGTAAACGACGGGGGGAGGTGAGCTGGGCCTGGCCACTGGGCCGGCATGCCTAAGTGGTCCAGGCACAGAGCCTTTTTTATTTTTATTTATTCTGTTTTCTTTTTATACTTTCTTTTATTTATTTAATTTAGTAACAAAATACTTTTGTAAAATATGGGACTTGGTCCATTATGCATAAAGCAGTTTATGGCACAGCCACAAAAAGTCTAAGGGCCATTTGAAATTAATTGGAATTTTCATAATTCAAAAAGGGATTTAATAATAATTTTGACCTCTATTAATTTAGATTTGAGGCACCCAACCAATTGATAAAATGTTGGTTACAATTTTATAATAGCTTAGGGAATATTTAGGACGCAAGTATGATTTTTATTTTGAAGTTTGCAAAACTTTTAATTCCACTTTTCAATCAATTTGAATTGCAAAGGAATTTGAATCAGAGTTTGATTCCAACAGTGATCACACATGGATTAGCAAAATGGATTAGCTTAATCCTCAGGTTACTGTAGCTTGATTACAAGGATTACTGTAGCTCCAAATCCAGGGTGTCACATCTCCTCTTCGGGGGAAATTCAAACGCAACTCACAAATAGCAGGAAGATTTTCTGGCGCGGTTCCCGGGGAGACATCATCAAACTCTTGTCAGGTAGAAACTATTGAACCTACCATACTAGTTCTACTTTTCACTTGTTCTACTTTTTATTTTATATTATATTTTGCTTTATATAAAAAACAAAAATACAAAAATATTTCTATTTGGTTGCTTGCTTAGTTGTGTTGCTCTAACAAAAAAACAAAAGTATTTCTATTATAATTACAAATGAGAGATAATCCCAAGATTAACATCAATATACTCCTTAGAAGTTTATGTTGGTCTACCTCTCGCTCGTAGACGTGTCTTGGATTCTATGTTTGAAAATGATTTCCTTGGAAACAATACTTTTGACACTTATGAAAAGATGAAGAGTATATTTGGACAACCAAAGATAGAAACTATTGAACCTACCATACTAGTAAGCTATCGTCACTGAGATAATAAAGGAAACTAAAACTAGTGTGGAATCCAATTTTGGAGGTTTGTTTAACCTTTCCACTAAGATAAATGGTAATCTGGTGTCACAAAATAGGTGATTTGATACTTTGGAACAAAAGATTGATGCTTTTTGTGCCTTGAAAGCTGAAATAAAAATTCTTAGTGCCAAACTTGACCAATTAGTTCATAATATTAATGATGGAAAAGAGGGTAAATTAGTAATAAGGAATATAGATATTGTCATATCCCTTGCAACTAAAGATGACAATACTTGATACTATGCATTATGCCTAGCTAGGGGCATAAAACAATAGCGCTTGTTGGGAGGCAACCCAATAGTTATCATAATTTTTTTGTTTTACTTTCTATTTTGGTGTGTTAACACGATTATTGCTACTGTAATAATTGTGTTTTTATGTTTAAATTAGTGTTTGTGCCAAGTAAAGCCTTTGGGATGATTTGGGAGATAGTAGAATTGATGTTGTGCAAAAACAGGAACTTTTACATCAAGTGCAGAATTTCTATGTTTTACTGGAATGTCTTTTTTCTCTAAAAAATTTACACAGTATTTTTTTACAAATTTCCCAGATTGTCCTAATTTTTCAAAAATTTCGGTGTTACAGAAGTATGGTTTTAGTACATATCATTACAGACTGTTCTCTTCAATCAATTTGAATTGCAAAGGAATTTCAATCAGAGTTTGATTCCAACAGTGATTACACATGGATTAGCAAAATGGATTAGCTTAATCCTCAGGTTACTGTAGCTTGATTAAAAGGATTACTGTACCTCCAAATCCAGGGTGTCACATCTCCTCTTCGGGGGAAATTCCAACGCAACTCACAAATAGCAGGAAGAATTTCTGGCGCGGTTGCCGGGGAGACATCACCAAACTCTTGTCAGGTAGAAACTATTGAACCTACCATACTAGTTCTACTTTTCACTTGTTCTACTTTTTATTTGCTATTATATTTTACTTTATATAAAAAACAAAAATACAAAAATATTTCTATTTGCTTGCTTGCTTAGTTATGTTGCTCTAACAAAAAAACAAAAATATTTCTATTATAATTACAAATGAGAGATAATCCCAAGATTTACATCAATCTACTCCTTAGAAGTTTATGTTGGTCTACCTCTCGCTCGTAGACGTGTCTTGGATTCTATGTTTGAAAATGATTTCCTTGGAAACAATACTTTTGACACTTATGAAAAGATGAAGAGTATATTTGGACAACCAAAGATAGAAACTATTGAACCTACCATACTAGTAAGCTATCGTCACTGAGCTAATAAAGGAAACTAAAACTAGTGTGGAATCCAATTTTGGAGGTTTGTTTAACCTTTCCACTAAGATAAATGGTAATGTGCTGTCACAAAATAGGTGATTTGATACTTTGGAACAAAAGATTGATGCTTTTTGTGCCTTGAAAGCTGAAATAAAAATTCTTAGTGCCAAACTTGACCAATTAGTTCATAATATTAATGATGGCAAAGAGGGTAAATTATTAATAAGGAATATAGATATTGCCATATCCCTTGCAACTAAAGATGACAATACTTGATACTATGCATTATGCCTAGCTAGGGGCATAAAACAATAGCGCTTGTTGGGAGGCAACCCAATAGTTATCTTAATTTTTTTGTTTTACTTTCTATTTTGGTGTGTTAACATGATTATTGCTACTGTAATAATTGTGTTTTTATGTTTAAATTACTGTTTGTGCCAAGTAAAGCCTTTGGGATGATTTGGGAGATAGTAGAATTGACGTTGTGCAAAAACAGGAACTTTTACGTCAAGTATAGAATTTCTATGTTTTACTGGAATGTCTTTTTTCTCTAAAAAATTTACACAGTATTTTTTTACAAATTTCCCAGATTGTCCTAATTTTTCAAAAATTTCGGTGTTACAGAAGTATGGTTTTAGTACATATCATTACAGACTGTTCTCTTCAATCAATTTGAATTGCAAAGGAATTTCAATCAGAGTTTGATTCCAACAGTGATTACACATGGATTAGCAAAATGGATTAGCTTAATCCTCAGGTTACTGTAGCTTGATTAAAAGGATTACTGTACCTCCAAATCCAGGGTGTCACATCTCCTCTTCGGGGGAAATTCCAACGCAACTCACAAATAGCAGGAAGAATTTCTGGCGCGGTTGCCGGGGAGACATCACCAAACTCTTGTCAGGTAGAAACTATTGAACCTACCATACTAGTTCTACTTTTCACTTGTTCTACTTTTTATTTGCTATTATATTTTACTTTATATAAAAAACAAAAATACAAAAATATTTCTATTTGCTTGCTTGCTTAGTTATGTTGCTCTAACAAAAAAACAAAAATATTTCTATTATAATTACAAATGAGAGATAATCCCAAGATTTACATCAATCTACTCCTTAGAAGTTTATGTTGGTCTACCTCTCGCTCGTAGACGTGTCTTGGATTCTATGTTTGAAAATGATTTCCTTGGAAACAATACTTTTGACACTTATGAAAAGATGAAGAGTATATTTGGACAACCAAAGATAGAAACTATTGAACCTACCATACTAGTAAGCTATCATCACTGAGCTAATAAAGGAAACTAAAACTAGTGTGGAATCCAATTTTGGAGGTTTGTTTAACCTTTCCACTAAGATAAATGGTAATGTGCTGTCACAAAATAGGTGATTTGATACTTTGGAACAAAAGGTTGATGCTTTTTGTGCCTTGAAAGCTGAAATAAAAATTCTTAGTGCCAAACTTGACCAATTAGTTCATAATATTAATGATGGCAAAGAGGGTAAATTATTAATAAGGAATATAGATATTGCCATATCCCTTGCAACTAAAGATGACAATACTTGATACTATGCATTATGCCTAGCTAGGGGCATAAAACAATAGCGCTTGTTGGGAGGCAACCCAATAGTTATCTTAATTTTTTTGTTTTACTTTCTATTTTGGTGTGTTAACATAATTATTGCTACTGTAATAATTGTGTTTTTATGTTTAAATTACTGTTTGTGCCAAGTAAAGCCTTTGGGATGATTTGGGAGATAGTAGAATTGATGTTGTGCAAAACCAGGAACTTTTACGTCAAGTGCAGAATTTCTATGTTTTACTGGAATGTCTTTTTTCTCTAAAAAATTTACACAGTATTTTTTTACAAATTTCCCAGATTGTCCTAATTTTTCAAAAAATTTGGTGTTACAGAAGTATGGTTTTAGTACATATCATTACAGACTGTTCTCTTCAATCAATTTGAATTGCAAAGGAATTTCAATCAGAGTTTGATTCCAACAGTGATTACACATGGATTAGCAAAATGGATTAGCTAAATCCTCAGGTTACTATAGCTTGATTACAAGGATTACTGTAGCTCCAAATCCAGGGTGTCACATGTCCTCTTCGGGGGAAATTCCAACGCAACTCACAAATAGCAGGAAGAATTTCTGGCGCGGTTGCCGGGGAGACATCATCAAACTCTTGTCAGGTAGAAACTATTGAACCTACCATACTAGTTCTACTTTTCACTTGTTCTACTTTTTATTTGCTATTATATTTTGCTTTATATAAAAAACAAAAATACAAAAATATTTCTATTTGCTTGCTTGCTTAGTTATGTTGCTCTAACAAAAAAACAAAAATATTTCTATTATAATTACAAATAAGAGATAATCCCAAGATTAACATCAATCTACTCCTTAGAAGTTTATGTTGGTCTACCTCTCCCTCATAGACGTGTCTTGGATTCTATGTTTGAAAATGATTTCCTTGGAAACAATACTTTTGACATTTATGAAAAGATGAAGAGTATATTTGGACAACCAAAGATAGAAACTATTGAACCTACCATACTAGTAAGCTATCGTCACTGAGCTAATAAAGTAAACTAAAACTAGTGTGGAATCTAATTTTGGAGGTTTGTTTAACCTTTCCACTAAGATAAATGGTAATGTGGTGTCACAAAATAGGTGAATTGATACTTTGGAACAAAAGACTGATGCTTTCTGTGCCTTGAAAGCTGAAATAAAAATTCTTAGTGCCAAACTTGACCAATTAGTTCATAATATTAATGATGGCAAAGAGGGTAAATTAGTAATAAGGAATATAGATATTGTCATATCCCTTGCAACTAAAGATGACAATACTTGATACTATGCATTATGCCTAGCTAGGGGCATAAAACAATAGCGCTTGTTGGGAGGCAACCCAATAGTTATCTTAATTTTTTTGTTTTACTTTCTATTTTGGTGTGTTAACATGATTATTGCTACTATAATAATTGTGTTTTTATGTTTAAATTAGTGTTTGTGCCAAGTAAAGCCTTTGGGATGATTTGGGAGATAGTAGAATTGATGTTGTGCAAAAACAGGAACTTTTACGTCAAGTGCAGAATTTCTATGTTTTACTGGAATGTCTTTTTTCTCTAAAAAATTTACACAGTATTTTTTACAAATTTCCCAGATTGTCCTAATTTTTCAAAATTTTCGGTGTTACAGAAGGATGGTTTTAGTACATATCAATACAGATTGTTCTCTTCAATCAATTTGAATTGCAAAGGAATTTGAATCAGAGTTTGATTCCAACAGTGATTACACATGGATTAGCAAAATGGATTAGCTTAATCCTCAGGTTACTGTAGCTTGATTACAAGGATTACTGTAGCTCCAAATCCAGGGTGTCACATCTCCTCTTCGGGGGAAATTCCAACGCAACTCACAAATAGCAGGAAGAATTTCTGGCGCGGTTGCCGGGGAGACATTATCAAACTCTTGTCAGGTAGAAACTATTGAACCTACCATACTAGTTCTACTTTTCACTTGTTCTACTTTTTATTTGCTATTATATTTTGCTTTATATAAAAAACAAAAATACAAAAATATTTCTATTTGCTTGCTTGCTTAGTTATGTTGCTCTAACAAAAAAACAAAAATATTTCTATTATAATTACAAATGAGAGATAATCCCAAGATTAACATCAATCTACTCCTTAGAAGTTTATGTTTTTCTACCTCTCCCTCATAGACGTGTCTTGGATTCTATGTTTGAAAATGATTTCCTTGGAAACAATACTTTTGACATTTATGAAAAGATGAAGAGTATATTTGGACAACCAAAGATAGAAACTATTGAACCTACCATACTAGTAAGCTATCGTCACTGAGCTAATGAAGTAAACTAAAACTAGTGTGGAATCTAATTTTGGAGGTTTGTTTAACCTTTCCACTAAGATAAATGGTAATGTGGTGTCACAAAATAGGTGAATTGATACTTTGGAACAAAAGACTGATGCTTTCTGTGCCTTGAAAGCTGACATAAAAATTCTTAGTGCCAAACTTGACCAATTAGTTCATAATATTAATGATGGCAAAGAGGGTAAATTAGTAATAAGGAATATAGATATTCTCATATCCCTTGCAACTAAAGATGACAATACTTGATACTATGCATTATGCCTAGCTAGGGGCATAAAACAATAGCGCTTGTTGGGAGGCAACCCAATAGTTATCTTAATTTTTTTGTTTTACTTTCTATTTTGGTGTGTTAACATGATTATTGCTACTGTAATAATTGTGTTTTTATGTTTAAATTAGTGTTTGTGCCAAGTAAAGCCTTTGGGATGATTTGGGAGATAGTAGAATTGATGTTGTGCAAAAACCGGAACTTTTACGTCAAGTGCAGAATTTCTATGTTTTACTGGAATGTCTTTTTTCTCTAAAAAATTTACACAGTATTTTTTACAAATTTCCCAGATTGTCCTAATTTTTCAAAATTTTCGGTTTCTAGATAAGGATGGTTTTAGTACATATCAATACAGACTGTTCTCTTCAATCAATTTGAATTGCAAAGGAATTTGAATCAGAGTTTGATTCCAACAGTGATTACACATGGATTAGCAAAATGGATTAGCTTCATCCTCAGGTTACTGTAGCTTGATTACAAGGATTACTGTAGCTCCAAATCCAGGGTGTCACATCTCCTCTTCGAGGGAAATTCCAAGGCAACTCACAAATAGCAGGAAGAATTTCTGGCGCGGTTGCCGGGGAGACATCATCAAACTCTTTTCAGGTAGAAACTATTGAACCTACCATACTAGTTCTCCTTTTCACTTGTTCTACTTTTTATTTGCTATTATATTTTGCTTTATATAAAAAACAAAAATACAAAAATATTTCTATTTGCTTGCTTGCTTAGTTATGTTGCTCTAACAAAAAAACAAAAATATTTCTATTATAATTACAAATGAGAGATAATCCCAAGATTTACATCCATCTACTCCTTAGAAGTTTATGTTGGTCTACCTCTCGCTCGTAGACATGTCTTGGATTCTGTGTTTGAAAATGATTTCCTTGGAAACAATACTTTTGACACTTATGAAAAGATGAAGAGTATATTTGGACAACCAAATATAGAAACTATTGAACCTACCATACTAGTAAGCTATCGTCACTGAGCTAATAAAGGAAACTAAAACTAGTGTGGAATCCAATTTTGGAGGTTTGTTTAACCTTTCCACTAAGATAAATGGTAATGTGGTGTCACAAAATAGGTGATTTGATACTTTGGAACAAAAGACTGATGCTTTCTGTGCCTTGAAAGCTGAAATAAAAATTCTTAGTGCCAAACTTGACTAATTAGTTCATAATATTAATGATGGCAAAGAGGGTAAATTAGTAATAAGGAATATAGATATTGTCATATCCCTTGCAACCAAAGATGACAATACTTGATACTATGCATTATGCCTAGCTAGGGGCATAAAACAATAGCGCTTGTTGGGAGGCAACCCAATAGTTATCTTAATTTTTTAGTTTTACTATCTATTTTGGTGTGTTAACATGATTATTGCTACTATAATAATTGTGTTTTTATGTTTAAATTAGTGTTTGTGCCAAGTAAAGCCTTTGGGATGATTTGGGAGATAGTAGAATTGATGTTGTGCAAAAACAGGAACTTTTACGTCAAGTGCAGAATTTCTATGTTTTACTGGAATGTCTTTTTTCTCTAAAAAATTTACACAGTATTTTTTACAAATTTCCCAGATTGTCCTAATTTTTCAAAATTTTCGGTGTTACAGAAGGATGGTTTTAGTACATATCAATACAGATTGTTCTCTTCAATCAATTTGAATTGCAAAGGAATTTGAATCAGAGTTTGATTCCAACAGTGATTACACATGGATTAGCAAAATGGATTAGCTTAATCCTCAGGTTACTGTAGCTTGATTACAAGGATTACTGTAGCTCCAAATCCAGGGTGTCACATCTCCTCTTCGGGGGAAATTCCAACGCAACTCACAAATAGCAGGAAGAATTTCTGGCGCGGTTGCCGGGGAGACATTATCAAACTCTTGTCAGGTAGAAACTATTGAACCTACCATACTAGTTCTACTTTTCACTTGTTCTACTTTTTATTTGCTATTATATTTTTCTTTATATAAAAAACAAAAATACAAAAATATTTCTATTTGCTTGCTTGCTTAGTTATGTTGCTCTAACAAAAAAACAAAAATATTTCTATTATAATTACAAATGAGAGATAATCCCAAGATTTACATCCATCTACTCCTTAGAAGTTTATGTTTTTCTACCTCTCCCTCATAGACGTGTCTTGGATTCTATGTTTGAAAATGATTTCCTTGGAAACAATACTTTTGACATTTATGAAAAGATGAAGAGTATATTTGGACAACCAAAGATAGAAACTATTGAACCTACCATACTAGTAAGCTATCGTCACTGAGCTAATGAAGTAAACTAAAACTAGTGTGGAATCTAATTTTGGAGGTTTGTTTAACCTTTCCACTAAGATAAATGGTAATGTGGTGTCACAAAATAGGTGAATTGATACTTTGGAACAAAAGACTGATGCTTTCTGTGCCTTGAAAGCTGAAATAAAAATTCTTAGTGCCAAACTTGACCAATTAGTTCATAATATTAATGATGGCAAAGAGGGTAAATTAGTAATAAGGAATATAGATATTCTCATATCCCTTGCAACTAAAGATGACAATACTTGATACTATGCATTATGCCTAGCTAGGGGCATAAAACAATAGCGCTTGTTGGGAGGCAACCCAATAGTTATCTTAATTTTTTTGTTTTACTTTCTATTTTGGTGTGTTAACATGATTATTGCTACTGTAATAATTGTGTTTTTATGTTTAAATTAGTGTTTGTGCCAAGTAAAGCCTTTGGGATGATTTGGGAGATAGTAGAATTGATGTTGTGCAAAAACAGGAACTTTTACATCAAGTGCAGAATTTCTATGTTTTACTGGAATGTCTTTTTTCTCTAAAAAATTTACACAGTATTTTTTACAAATTTCCTAGATTGTCCTAATTTTTCAAAATTTTCGGTGTTAGAGAAGGATGGTTTTAGTACATATCAATACAGACTGTTCTCTTCAATCAATTTGAATTGCAAAGGAATTTGAATCAGAGTTTGATTCCAACAGTGATTACACATGGATTAGCAAAATGGATTAGCTTCATCCTCAGGTTACTGTAGCTTGATTACAAGGATTACTGTAGCTCCAAATCCAGGGTGTCACATCTCCTCTTCGGGGGAAATTCCAAGGCAACTCACAAATAGCAGGAAGAATTTCTGGCGCGGTTGCCGGGGAGACATCATCAAACTCTTTTCAGGTAGAAACTATTGAACCTACCATACTAGTTCTCCTTTTCACTTGTTCTACTTTTTATTTGCTATTATATTTTGCTTTATATAAAAAACAAAAATACAAAAATATTTCTATTTGCTTGCTTGCTTAGTTATGTTGCTCTAACAAAAAAACAAAAATATTTCTATTATAATTACAAATGAGAGATAATCCCAAGATTTACATCCATCTACTCCTTAGAAGTTTATGTTGGTCTACCTCTCGCTCGTAGACATGTCTTGGATTCTGTGTTTGAAAATGATTTCCTTGGAAACAATACTTTTGACACTTATGAAAAGATGAAGAGTATATTTGGACAACCAAATATAGAAACTATTGAACCTACCATACTAGTAAGCTATCGTCACTGAGCTAATAAAGGAAACTAAAACTAGTGTGGAATCCAATTTTGGAGGTTTGTTTAACCTTTCCACTAAGATAAATGGTAATGTGGTGTCACAAAATAGGTGATTTGATACTTTGGAACAAAAGATTGATGCTTTCTGTGCCTTGAAAGCTGAAATAAAAATTCTTAGTGCCAAACTTGACTAATTAGTTCATAATATTAATGATGGCAAAGAGGGTAAATTAGTAATAAGGAATATAGATATTGTCATATCCCTTGCAACCAAAGATGACAATACTTGATACTATGCATTATGCCTAGCTAGGGGCATAAAACAATAGCGCTTGTTGGGAGGCAACACAATAGTTATCTTAATTTTTTAGTTTTACTATCTATTTTGGTGTGTTAACATGATTATAGCTACTATAATAATTGTGTTTTTATGTTTAAATTAGTGTTTGTGCCAAGTAAAGCCTTTGGGATGATTTGGGAGATAGTAGAATTGATGTTGTGCAAAAACAAGAACTTTTACATCAAGTGTAGAATTTCTATGTTTTACTGGAATGTCTTTTTTCTCTAAAAAGTTTACATAGTATTTTTTTACAAATTTCCCAGATTGTCCTAATTTTTCAAAATTTTCGGTGTTACAGAAGTATGGTTTTAGTACATATCATTACAGACTGTTCTCTTCAATCAATTTGAATTGCAAAGGAATTTGAATCAGAGTTTGATTCCAACAGTGATTACACATGGATTAGCAAAATGGATTAGCTTAATCCTCAGGTGACGGTAGCTTGATTTCAAGGATTACTGTAGCTCCAAATCCAGGGTGTCACATCTCCTCTTCGGGGGAAATTCCAATGCAACTTACAAATAGTAGGAAGAATTTCTGGCGCGGTTGCCGGGGAGACATCATCAAACTCTTGTCAGGTAGAAACTATTAAACCTACCATACTAGTTCTAATTTTCACTTGTTCTACTTTTTATTTGCTATTATATTTTGCTTTATATAAAAAAAATACAAAAATATTTCTATTTGCTTGCTTGCTTAGTTATGTTGCTCTTACAAAAAAACAAAAATATTTCTATTATAATTACAAATGAGAGATAATCCCAAGATTAACATCAATCTACTCCTTAGAAGTTTATGTTGGTCTACCTCTCGCTCGTAGACGTGTCTTGGATTCTATGTTTGAAAATGATTTCCTTGGAAACAATACTTTTGACACTTATGAAAAGATGAAGAGTATATTTGGACAACCAAAGATAGAAACTATTGAACCTACCATACTAGTAAGCTATCGTCACTGAGCTAATAAAGGAAACTAAAACTAGTGTGGAATCTAATTTTGGAGGTTTGTTTAACCTTTCCACTAAGATAAATGGTAATGTGGTGTCACAAAATAGGTGATTTGATACTTTGGAACAAAAGATTGATGCTGTTTGTGCCTTGAAAGCTGAAATAAAAATTCTCAGTTCCAAACTTGACCAATTAGTTCATAATATTAATGATGGCAAAGAGGGTAAATTAGTAATAAGGAATATAGATATTGTCATATCTCTTGCAACTAAAGATGACAATACTTGATAGTATGCATTATGCCTAGCTAGGGGCATAAAACAATAGCGCTTGTTGGGAGGCAACCCAATAGTTATCTTATTTTTTTTGTTTCACTTTCTATTTTGGTGTGTTAACATGATTATTGCTACTGTAATAATTGTGTTTTTATGTTTAAATCAGTGTTTGTGCCAAGTAAAGCCTTTGGGATGATTTGGGAGATAGTAGAATTGATGTTGTGCAAAAACAGGATCTTTTACGTCAAGTGCAGAATTTCTATGTTTTACTGGAACGTCTTTTTTCTCTAAAAAATTTACACAGTATTTTTTTACAAATTTCCTAGATTGTCCTAATTTTTCAAAATTTTCGGTGTTACAGAAGTATGGTTTTAGTACATATCATTACAGACTATTCTCTTTTAGACCGATTCTGTTTTTGCTTTCATAGTTTGCTTGTTTTGATGATGCTATGGATTGTATCGATGGGTATAAGCCATGGAGAAGTTAGAATATAGTACTTATTATGACATAATAAAATATGAATCAATTTATAACAGTACCTGAAGTATTTGATATGTCTATTATACTAACGGATCTCACGAGGTTTTGTTGAGTTTTGTGGGCTAAAGTTTTCAAGTTTTGGGTGAGACAACAATGGTTGAAGGAATAAGTGGCAGCAATACCCTAAGCTTGGGGATTCCCAATGCACTCCAAGGTAATATTCAAGGAAGACCCAAGCGTCTAAGCTTGGGGATGCCCCGGAAGGCATCCCCTCTTTCGTCTCCAATCTATCGATATGTCACTTTAAGCTATATTTTTAGTCATCACATGATATGTGTTTTGCTTGGAGCATCGTGTATTATATTTTTATTTTCCTTTAGTTTGCCACAATCATTTTTTGCTGGACACACATATTTGAGAGAGACACATGGTCATCATAATTTGTTAGAATACTCTATATGCTTCACTTATATCTTTTGAGCTGGGCGGTTGCTCTAGTGCTTCACTTATATCTTTTAGAGAACGATGGCGTTCAGATTTTATAGAAATAATTGACCTCTCATGATTCACTTAAATCTTTTTGAGAGTATAATCAATAGGAACGGTAATGGGCACGTGTTATAAGACTAGTCCGAAAAGGATAGGTATTCAAGGGGGATATAATAAAAACTTTCATGTAGCTCACTAAAGAAGAAACATGGGTTAATTATATTGATGTAGTAATATGAAAGGACATGAGTACATGATCATTGGTTGGTATAAATTTTGGTATTTAAAGCTTGTTATTCTTTATTCATCTAAGTATTAACTATGGCATGGTGATGATGTGTGAGCATTTTTATGTCTGAAATGAAATCCTATCGTGTTGTTCGTATCGGGGGCACGCGAGTTAACTCCTACAACCTCCTCCCTAGGGGCATGCGGTAGTACTTTGCTTCGAGAGAGCTAATAAGGCTTTACAATAATTATATGAGTTCTTTATGACTAATGTGAATCCATGGATATACGCACTCTCACCTTTCCGTAATTTGCTAGCCACTTCGGTACCGTGCATTGCCCATTCTCACCTCGAGAGTCAGTGCAACCTTCGCCGGTGCATCCAAACCCCGTGATACGATACGCTCTATCACACATAAGACTCCTTATATAATCCTCAAAGCAGCCACCATATCTACCTATTATGGCATTTCCATAGCCATTCCAAGATCTATTGACATGCAACTTCCACCGTTCCATCACATGATTTGTGTGTTCATCATCATATTGCTTTGCATGATCATATAGCTCACATAGTATTCGTGGCAAAGCCACCGTTCATAATTATCTACATGTTATGCTAGATCATTGCACATCCTGGTACACTGCCAGAGGCATTCATATAGAGTCATATTGTTGTATGTTGAGTTGTAATATTGAGTTGTAAGTAAATAAAAGTGTGATGATTATCATTATTAGAGCACTATCCTAGTGAGGAAAGGATGATGGGGAATATGATTCCCCCAAAAGTCAGGATGAGACTCCGTATGAAGAAAAGAAAAGAAATGGGGGAGGCAAAAAAGAAGAAGAAGAGAAAAGCCCACCATGAAAAAAATGAAATAAAAGAGAGAAGGGGTATTGTTACTATCCATTTACCACACTTGTGCCTCAAAGTGGCACCATGTTCTTCATATAGAGAGTCTCTCGAGTTGTCATTTTCATATGCTAGTGGGAATTTTACATTATAGAACTTGGCTTGTATATTCCGATGACGGGCTTCCTCAAGTGCTACATCCACTTTGACTCCTTTTGATCTCTACCACCATACACTATTCCACCCATATGCTACATCCATGGTTCACGCTCATGTATCGCGTGAAGTTGAAAATGTTGAAGCACGTTAGAAGTACGATCCAATTGCTTGGTTTGACACCGGGGTGCTCATGATTTATACTTATGCGGTGAAGACGGAGTCAGGCTATGCCTGATATGATAAAATGAGTAGGGAATAACATTCTTTAAGGATCGTATATTCCGAAAAGTAATGATTATGCTATTTATCTTTATGGATATATGTTAGTATTAATTAGTTCCTCGTTTATCAATTATCATACTTAAAAGATATTACATGTTGGGTAGCATGTCGCATCAAACATTCTGTTTTTATCATTTACCTACTCGAGGACGAGCAGGAATTAAGCTTGGGGATGCTGATACGTCTCCAACGTATATATAATTTTTGATTGTTCCATGCTATTATATTATCAATCTAAGATACTTTATATGCACTTATATGTTATTTTATATCATTTTTGGGAACTAACCTATTAACCTAGTGCCTAGTGCCAGTTGTTGTTTTTTGCCTGTTTTTGGTTTTCCAAGAAATCAGTAACAAACGGTGTCCATATGATACAAAAAAATTTGACAATTTTTTGGACAAAAGAGACACTGGAAGCTTCAGGAGGAGTCACTACTGGAATCAAGTACTTTGCCGTCTGTTGTGGCGGACGGCAAAGGGCAGACCCACTGACGGCAAAGGAATTTGCCGCCAGCCAGCAGACGGCCACAGTTTCGGCACTGTAAACTCCGGTAAAGGGGTTCTTTGCCGTCTGCCTAGGCTCAGCTGACGGCAAAGTTTTTTTGCCGTCAGCCTGCAGACGGCAAAGAGGCTGGACGTTGTAGCACTGGCGTTAGCCCCGTTAGGTGGCTAACGGCATCCTTTGTCATCTGCCCCCGGCTGCCACGTCACAAGCCCCTTTGCCGTCTGCCCCCGACTGTCATGTCACAAGCCCCTTTGCCGTCTGCCCCCGGACGTCCCTGTTACAAGCCCTTTGCCGTCTGCCCCCGGACGGCCACGTCACAAGCCCCTTTGTCGTCTGCCCTCGGACGGCAAAGAGGCCAAATGGCCCCAGCCTGGTGTTCCCAGGTTGCACACGTGGCTGCCACATGCCCTCTTTGCCGACGGTGGCAGACGGCAAAGAGCCTGTATTACCTCTTTTTTGCCTGTTTTTGTTATATTCAAGAATTTTCACAGGCAAATATATGATATATATATTTCACAGAAACAATATCCCTGCCATATGGATATGATCAACCAACAATTATACCAAATTGAAAGTATCAAATGTCACATTGTTCACCATATTACAATAGTTTCATCCATACATACATAGTTTCATCCATAGGTAGAAAGTTTCACATAAGTTCATCGATACAAAATGAAAACAGAAAGTAAACACTAGCACTACATCAAAGCAAGCTGCCGTGAAGTGAATCAAATCTGCAAAATTGGAAATAAGAAAGTTAGAAGAAGAATACTAGAAGAAGTAGAAGAAGATCTAGAAGAAGAAGAAGATGATGATGATGAAGAAGCGTTTTTTCTTCTCTTTCTCTTTCTCCTCTTGTTTTTCTTCTGCTTATTGCTTATTTGTGTCATTTTAGAGCTAACCTAGGTAATTATGCCATTTTTGACCTAACTAAGCTTATTGTGTCATTTTGCAACAAAATAAGCTAAGTATATGGGATTTATGAGGTTACCAAGGCTATTATGCCATTTTTGAGCTAACTAAGCTTATTATGTCATTCTGGAGGAAACATAGCTAAGTATAGGTCATTTTAGAGCTAACCTAGGTAAAATAGGTCATTCTGGAGCTAAGTAAGCTTATTATCTCATTTTGTAGGAAGCAAAGCTAAGTATAGGTCATTTTAGAGCTAACTTAGGTAAAATAGGTCATTTCGGACCTAAGTAAGCTTACTATGTCATTTTGGAGGAAACAAAACTAAGTATAGGTCATTGATGAGCTAACCAACGTAAACTAGGTCATTTTGGAGCTAAGTAAGAATATTATGTCCCTTTGGAGGAAAATAAGCTAAGTATAGGTCATTTATGAGCTAACCAAGGTAAATTAGGTCATTTCGGAGCTAAGTAAGATTATTATGTCCCTTTGGAGGAAAATAAGCTAAGCATATGACATTTATGAGCTAACTAAGGTTATTATGCCATTTTTGAACTAAGTAAGCTAATTATGACATAAATGATCTAAATAAGCTAAGTATAGGTCATTATGCATTTGTTAAGCAAAACACTAGAGAAAACTTACTGTCCTCGTCATCACGGAGGTGAAGCACCGGGGTTGCTTGGGCCGGTGTCACCTGGAGCATTACTTGGCCCTGGAGAAGGATCGTGTGATGCGGCTCGGGAGTTATGCTGCACCAAAGATCATTTGCGTTACCATGATGACACTGAAATGTTAAGACTAGTAACTAATGACCATTCAAATGAAACTCACCGTTCCCGCCGTGGTAATGACTGGCATTGGCGGAGGGGTCTGGCCAGACTTCTCACACATAGACTGCACATTTGGTTTTGACAAGTCAATCATATTAGTTATTAATGAAACGAACATTACATGCATGATTTGGCTAATATGAAGAAGAAACTTACCACGAGGAGCTCGTAAATGGCCCGATGAGACGTGTCATTCCATGCCCTCTCCTCCTCCAACAACCTAGCCGTCCTCTCCTCCAACTCCCTCTCCTTCTCCGCCGCCTGCCGGTCCCTATCATCCAGAAGCTCCTGATATGCCTCTCTCTCTTTCTGAAGAGTAGCCTGCAAAACAACTCCTCGTTAGCATTGTAATCATCTTTGTTCGCACACACGATGTAATAGAGGAAAGCTATCTGAGTCCGTATGACTAACCTCGATGGCGAGCTCGACTGGCCGTGGACGAGGCCTTATCTCAGGACAGGAGCTCGTTTGGCGCACCTTGATCTCCTGGAGAGTGCTAGAAGACCGTATAAGTCCATCTCCAATGGCTATCGAGCCATGGGGCCTCCCGCCGCCAGCTATCATCACCAGCTCTGGATCAATAGGATGCTGGCTCGGGTTAAAGTCCTCCCCTTTCCTCTCCTTCCCCTCATCTCTGTACCTCATGAGCTTGTGGTGGGAGGATATGTTGGTGAAATTCTCGGGATGATCGAGGACAGACTCCGAGAATGCCTTGGCCTTCTTGTACGAGGCAGTATGGGCCATGGCATAGAGGTCGTACACCCCTGGCACCTCCATCTTATTGTAGTTCGCCTAAAAGAGAGAGAGAGGAACAAAGTATTAGTAAAGGGCTCAAGCTAGCATCAAGAAATGGATTGCATGAATCATGAAGCAAACCACATACCCAGTTCCGCCCGAACTGATATAAGTTGGCGCTGCCTTGATGGTGTGGCACACCAACCATTTTGTCACGCCGGTTCTGGGCATTGTCGTGGACGGCTCGCCATTCGTCTGAGCACCACTGATCCACCAACGCCTTCCAACAATCCATCTTATCCACACACCATCTCGGGGGCGCCTAAGTTAGTAAAGAGAAATTTGAGCGGTACGCCTACGAATCAAATCAAGGAAACTAAGTACAAGGCCTTAAGAATAGGTAATTACCTTCATGTACTACTCCTTCTCCAGAAACTTTCCACGGCACGACGACTTGTCCTTGTTGACACCACGTGAGGCGTAGTAGTCTCGAACAGCCTGCGGCCGAGCCTCGTGCCGTAAGTTCTGTAGTAGGCGCCCGCACTCGCCATCGATAACCTTTGTCGCGGCCTCCTCGTATCCCTCCTCACACCTGTAGAAGGTCTGCAATCAAACGAGACAACACTGATTAGTACAATAACTAGATATTATTGATTTTTAATTGTGTAAAGGAGAAATTACCCAAAACTTTCTGATCACCATGTCGGCCCTCGTGTGGCACAAGATACCGTCGATCACCTCCTCCGGCGGGGCCGGGGCAGCCAAGTAGTGCTCCCAGGTCAATCCTAGCTCTGGAAGCTGACCCTCACCAGGCAACGTGACAAACCCCGGGAAGTTGTGCCGCCAAAGCACACCAAGGACGGTGTTGGGCCTGCGGACATCAGTGGCATGATCCCAACCCCTGCAGTATGACAAAGCCAACGCATTAGATATTTGAAGAACGCGAAGGCAAAAGGTTAAAAAATAGTAAATGCACTTACTTCTCCCCATTCGGCCTAATCACCGGCCTCTGCTCGCGGGTCGCCGGCACGGGCGGGAGCCGTGTACTACCACGCTGGTAGATGGTGGCCCCCTCAACCACCTCGTCCTCGCTATCCCCGCCACCATCAGCATGGCCACTCGGCTCCTGCTGACGTAGATCCGGCCAGGTATCCCATGGTGTCTGCTGGGACGTAGCCCCATCCCTGCTCTGCTTCGGAGTCTCGTGGGACGAAGCGTCTGGGACAGGAGTCTCGTGGGTCGAAGGCTCATCGACCCGAGGCTCGTGGACAGGAGTCCGCGTAGCCTCCACCTCAGACTCCTCCACCCTAAAATTTGTGTGCTCGGGTGAATCAGCTGGGGGTGGCAGCGAGGAAGGCGCATCAGCCTCCGTACGTCTCCCGCGGGCACGTGTACCTCTACCTCCTCCTCTCTTCTTCCCCCAACCTCCTCTCCCGGTGGGCATCGGCGCCGACGAAGAAGCGCCCGCCTGTGTCTGCAAACTAGCGAGCAACGCTCTCCGGAGATGCTCGGGTGGAATGGTAGTACCCCTCCCACCATGCGCTGACAAAGAAGCCGCTGATCGCTCTGGACCCGCGCCCACCATATCTTTCAACACCTGCCATGACAAAAAGTAAACGAAATTAGTACAACATAAAAAATTGAATACCGACATGAATAATAATATGTATATAATTTATGTGTATCATCATCATGTATATAATAATAATTGAATACCTGACATGAACTAATAATAATCTTGATCGTCTATATATGCTCCGGGATCAATAAATGCATCATCATCACTATCATCAATAAATGCATCATCATCATCACTATCGGGAACGACAAGTGAAAGGCCTCCTTTATGTAATCGGTCAAGCTTTGATAGGTCATCCGCAGCAGTAACCTCTTCTTCTTCCGGCTCTTCTTGTTCCGGCTCAGGGGTGAAGTCGGATTCACTGTCGCTGTCTACTTCAATGTTCTGGGGTGAAGTAGAGCGGTTCTTGAAACGTTTTTTGGAAAGACGTGTTTCTTGGAAGAATTCTCCTTCATATGTGTCTAGGTTAATGTGAGGTTCATAATCCTCTTCATTGAGGGGAGGTGGTCTAAAACGTGGCGGCACTTCATAAACGACATCCCAACCATTCAGATTTGGATCAGTTTGGCAGGCCCACGGTAGATAGAAAACTTGGGTCGCCTGTTGAGCCGTAATATAGACATCGGGAACATCTAAATGGGTGCTTTGTTTGATTTCGACTAGCCCTATATGTTCATGAGTCCTTCTAGTCTCCTTCGGCTGGAACCAATAACATTTGAAGACTACGACGTTCGGTGGGTTTTCACCATAGAATAGAAGTTCATAAATTGCTTCAACTCTTCCATAATACTCGGTACCTCCTTCGCCGATAGCAGAGACACAACAATTTGTAGACTTTCGGTTGGCCATAGATAGCTCTTTGCCAAAGGTACGAAAGCGATACCCGTTGATGTCGTATTTGTCAAATGAACGGACCTTATAGTCAAAACCATTAGCAACTTGTCTCAATTCGGCGTCCATAGACTCTGAATTAGCCTACTAGTTTCATACGAAAGGATTGTTGCATTAGCCGCAAATTAGACGAAGAAATGAAATGGTCTAATGGAAATTACCGTTTGTTTGAACCAAGAGATGAAACCGGGATAACCGCCTCCATGCTTTGCCAAAAGCTCATACTCTTCGATGGAATCCTTTTGGATCACCGCTCCATCCGAGAATTTGGTGACGTATCGACTATATCAAATATCCGGGAATAAAAGCAGTTAAAAGGAATTAGAAGTTGCGAAACAATGTACCGAGAACTTACTCGATGTACGATCGCACTTCTGTTAGGTTGTTGAAGATATACAACGAAATGGTCCGCCATTCTTCGACATCCAACGCTATTGCTTTCGAAGCACCGGCTGGTGCGAGCTCCCCTTTGAATAGGCTGAGGTTGGATCGACCTTTTTTAGGGTCGCCAGCATTGTACCGAGGCTTCGGATTATGCAAATGACGATTTTTGGCTTCGTAATGTGCTGTCACGAAGTTTGCCGCCTCCTCAGTAATGAATGCCTTGGCCATCGATGCTTCAATTCTACGTTTATTTTTACATTTTGCTCGAAGCGTCTTCTGCATCCCCTCAGTTGCGTAGCACCGACGATTTTGCACAGGCCCCCCCAATCTTGCCTCGGTCGGGAGATGCAAAATCAAATACTGCATTGGATTAAAGAAGCCCGATGGAAAGATCTTCTCTAACTTGCAGATCAACTCCGACGCCAACTCTTCCATTTCATCTAGCACGCCAGGCGATAGGTCTTTCGCACAAAGAGAACGGAAGAAATAGCTCAGCTCTGCCAGTACTAGCCATTCATCCTCAGGGATAAAGCCATGCAACATCACCGGCATTAGCCGCTCAAGCCATATGTGCCAATCATGACTCTTCAGACCAAATATTTTCAATTTCTCAAGACTCACTCCCCTCTTTAGATTCGCTGCATACCCATCGGGGAACATCAACTGCATTTTCACCCACAAGATCATTTCCCTCATAGCTGGCCTTCCAAGATTGAACCATGCCTTTGGCTTCGTCCAATTCTACTTTCCTTTCGGTTGTCGCATGTTTTGCAACGGTCTATCACATAGAGCCTCCTGATCAACTCTAGCCTTAGGATTATCCTTTGACTTCCCCTCTATGTCAAACAATGTACCAAAAAGGGCCTCGGCAATATTCTTTTCAGTGTGCATCACGTCGATGTTGTGTGGGCAAAGGAGGTCTTTGAAGTAAGGTAGATCCCATAAGCATGTCTTGTGAGTCCAGGTGTAACAGCCCGAGACCGACGCTCCGGAAGATTCCCGTTTTATTCCATTGTCGTCGTGCGATTCTTTTGTTTGTCGCATTCCTCATCGCATCATGCGCATCATCTGCATAGCATCGTCACTCGATTTTGGAAAACTTGCATCCGTCTTAGTTGCCGGTTCTCTCCGTTCGTGTCGTCGACCGTTTCGAGACCAACCACACACGCACGCGCCCGTGGCATCGGAAAAATATAGTTTTTAAAAGTGCGTGGAAAATATTCTCGGATTGGGTCGAAACTTGGCATGCGGTGTTGTTATAGTGTAGGTAGACCGCCTGCCAAATTTTTTTCGCAACCGGAGTCCGTTTGATACCCGAACCGTTAAACTTATAGCGGCACTATAGCCGGATAATTCGTAGGCGTTTTCGTTTTTCACAACTTGTCGCCGGGCTGCCCTTTTCCCTCTCATCTCCGCCTAGCCCCTCTGCACAGTGCACAAACCCCTCGCGTGTGCCCGATATTTTTTCTCGAACCTGAAACGCCCGTCCATGACCGGTGGATCCGGATCAACCCCGAAATACCCCAAACCATCATCGATTTTTCAATTGAACCCTAACCTAATTTTTCCCGACCGTCCGATCTAAATCGAAGGGTCCAAATGTAGTCCATTTCGCTATATATAGATCACCTAGACCTAATCCCTAAAAATCCTCCTCCTGTCTAATCGCCGCCGCCGCCGCCACTCCACATCTTCCACCTTGGGATCTCCTCCCGATCCACCTGCCCAACCAGCGCAGTCTCACCCGATCCCCAAACCAATCAGCACCTCGCGCCTCCCCTGCTTCCTGGACGTGTCCGGCCGCCCGAGGTCGTCGTCGTCCGCGTACCCTCAGGAGCAGCAGCCCCCACAGCTGTGCAAACTCATGGAGGAGTGCGTCTCCGAGCCGCTTCTGCCTCATCGTCGTCGCGCCGGCGAGCCCCCACGCCGGAGCACCGCTGGCCCGCGCGCCGCAGCCGTTCGTTCCCCGAGCTCCTTCCTCCTCGACGTCCGCCCTCTCCTGCTCCCTCGCGCACATCCACCAGGGCCCGGAGCTCCTTCCAGGACGTTTTCTTCGTCATCTTCTTCCTCGGCCCAAGCCACCGCGGACGGTCAGCGCGTCCCTGCGTCGCCTCCGACGCCTCTCCATCCGATCTATCGTTACCAACACCACCGAGGTGAGCTCCTGCTCCTCCCGGCCTTTTCCCCTTGTTAAATCCATCTGCGTAGCTGCCGTTCCGCACATGTCCGAGGCCATGATCGTCACGAGCACGACCTTGTTGCACACCCTGTTTGCACGCACGCGCTCGACCCTCTCTGCTCGCGCCCACTGCACCGCTTGCACGCACGCGCGTCTCGGCTGCCGTTGCCCACGCCCGTGCAGCGTGCCCTCGCAGCCTCGCCTAGCCTCACCACCATAACCGAAGCCGAGGTGAGCTCGCCATGAGCTCGAGCCTCAAGCTGCAAACCCCGCGCGCGCCACCAGAGAGCACCAGTCGCTGACTCACGCGCACCCACGCCATTCCCGCACTCCCGCCGCTGCTCTGCATCGCTAGCCGCTGCTGCATCTGCCCGTCAGAGTTCGCCGGAGGCAGGCAGTCCGTCGTGCTTCCATGGGGAAGACTTGGTTCTGCCCATTTTAAGATGACAGGCGCCCAGCTGTTGCACAAACGCACGCAGCAGCAGAATTGGATAGCTTCGCTAGAATCCATTCAAGAAGTCTTGGGTTCGAACCCAGCTCCCTCCTTTTTATTCTTTTATTTATATATGTTGTTTCTGTTGATTCACACGCACGGCAGCCTATAGTTTAAGGCAGACCCATCCATCCTTATCACGTCTCCTTCTTAGCCTAGCCGGTCAGCTCACTTGTTTTCCAGCAGGAGGTCTTGGGATCGATTCACAGGAGCCTCTGTTTTTATGTTTTTTTCTATTATCTCTCTGTTGAGCCGCTCTCCTCTTTTAAATGATTTTTCCCATGTGCACAAGTTATATCTATATATAAATGCTCAGAATTGCATCTAGTTTTCATTCTGTTTTTTTTTTTGCACATATGTTGTCAATTATCAAACTGTTGTTTTATTTCGTTGAAATGCATATGAAACTGTTCATGGCCATTTTGGCATCAAACTTTTGTTTTTCATAACTATTTGATCATGCATCGTATTAAATGATTCTAATATGAAAAATGCTTACAATTTTATGTAATTTCACGATTGCCAACTTTCAACCATGTTAAAAATGTTCAAACCTGATGTTTGCATTATTTTGCGTAAATGCCATGTTAAAACGATTTCTGTCATAACTAATTAACCGTAACTCCGATGAAAATGTTTCACATATGTAACTTGACTAGAAAAATGTGTAGAATAACTTGGTGCACTTTATTTTGCTGTTTAACAACTCTAAAATATGTTTAGTACAGATCTGGACCAAATTCATAAATAGCATATGAGGTCGTTTTGGAAATACTATAAGTCATTTCCGACCTCACTTAAAATGCCTAGGTGATGTAGTTGTTCATGCTTCACCTCTTGCAATGATAAACAACATTTAAAATGATTGTTTGGTTAAACAACTTTAACCGCATTTCTCTTAACATGGAGAGTTATTATTTTGTTAATTGCATCTAGTTTTCATTCTGTTTTTTTTTTTTTGCACATATGTTGTCAATTATCAAACTGTTGTTTTATTTCGTTGAAATGCATATGAAACTGTTCATGGCCATTTTGGCATCAAACTTTTGTTTTTCATAACTATTTGATCATGCATCGTATTAAATGATTCTAATATGAAAAATGCTTACAATTTTATGTAATTTCACGATTGCCAACTTTCAACCATGTTAAAAATGTTCAAACCTGATGTTTGCATTATTTTGCGTAAATGCCATGTTAAAACGATTTCTGTCATAACTAATTAACCGTAACTCCGATGAAAATGTTTCACATATGTAACTTGACTAGAAAAATGTGTAGAATAACTTGGTGCACTTTATTTTGCTGTTTAACAACTCTAAAATATGTTTAGTACAGATCTGGACCGAATTCATAAATAGCATATGAGGTCGTTTTGGAAATACTATAAGTCATTTCCGACCTCACTTAAAATGCCTAGGTGATGTAGTTGTTCATGCTTCACCTCTTGCAATGATAAACAACATTTAAAATGATTGTTTGGTTAGACAACTTTAACCGCATTTCTCTTAACATGGAGAGTTATTATTTTGTTATAGGCATGTTCTACCTCTCCATTTAAAATTATGTAATTCCTTCTTCAACCTATGCCATGACCACCCATGTTAAACAACATTTAATATTGACGTGTAAATAAACATGAGTGAACTAAATGATTCGAACGTGGAGTTTCGTCAATATGCAACCCGTTGCATATTGAACTTCACTTAATGTGTAGTAATTGGTTGTTGTGATTGCCATGCCTTGCATATATTAAACTTGACATGCATCATACTTGATTGCGCATCATGTCATGCATATGTTGTGGTGTATCGTGTGTTGATTGTTTGTTCCGGATTGCTTCTTCTCGATAGAGTTCTGAAAGCGTTCGGAGTGTGAGGATTCGTTCGTCTACTTCACGGATCGTCTTCTTCATGGACTCGTTCTTCTTCCAAGCGGGGTCTCAGGCAAGATGATCATTTATCTGGATACCATTAATATCATTGCCATGCTATATGTCTCGTTTCTATCGCTTGTCTCGCTACCTACCACTTGTTGGTCAAGCCTCCCAAAAGCCATGAAAAGCCTCTAACCCCTCCACATCCCAACAAACATTGTTTGGCTATGTTACCGCTTGCTCAGCCCTTCTTATAGCGTTGCTAGTTGCAGGTGCAATTGTTTCCATGTGCCAACATGGATATCCTTTTGATATATCACAATATTATTGCTATTTAATTTAATGCACATATATACTTGGTAAAGGGTGAAAGGCTTGGCCTTTTGCTCGATGTTTTGTTCCACTCTTGCCGCCCTAGTTACTTGTGTACCGGTGTTATGTTCCATAATTGAGCGCTCCTAACATGCTCGGGGTTGTTATGGGGACCCCCTTGATTTTCGTTTTAGGATAAAACTTGTCTGGCAAGACCCAACATTGGTACTACATTTGCCTAATAACTAATAAAAAAATACATAGGGACCCGCCGGCACCCGCGGATCTTTAATTAACAACCCGGGCCAGTGCTCCTCATGAGTGTTGGTCCAAAATAGAGCATTGTGCGGGGCCACCCCGGGGCAACTTGGGTGATGTCTATCAGGCCACCGTACGCGTCGCTTATCCGTCGTGTCCTGAGAACGAGATACGCGGCTCCTATCGGGTTCGTCGACACGCCGGGCGGTCTTGCTGGACTTGTTTTACCTTTCTCGGACGTCTTGTGCGAGGAATTCCGATACTTTGGGCTATCTCGAGGTTGAGGTTTTCCAATGGAATTTCCTAGGAAATCACGGGATTCGTGGTCGAGGTTATTTCCGCGGCGTGTGGTTAGTTTCTGATGGATGAGTTGGAGCACCACTGCAGGGTTAAATCTTTCGGAAAGCCGTGCCCGCGGTTACGTGGCAACTTGGAAACTTTGTTTAACACCCGGTCATAGCAAACTTGAAGTAAACTCAAATAAAATACACCAACCGTGTGCGTAACCATGACCTTCTCTTTTCGTGAGGCCTGCTCCGAAAGAGAACACGGTGGGGTTATGTTTGTTCGTAGGTAGGTGTTCAGGATCTCTTAGAGATCATTACTAGTTCATGTCCATTTATTCAACAATCATCCCCCTTTATTCTTGTACTCGTAAGTTAGCTACTCAAATAAATGCTTAGTGCTTGCTGCAGCCTCACCACTTAACCATACCTCACCCATTGAGCTTTAATAGTCTTGATACCCTTGGAAATGAGATTGCTGAGTCCCCATGGCTCACGGATTACTACAACAACAGTTGCAGGTACAGGTAATGCGATGATTTGACGTGAGCTTGATGCTTGTTTGATTTGGAGTTCTTCTTCTTCTTCATCGATCTAGGATGGGTTCCAGGCAGCAGCCTGGGATAGCAAGGATGGATGTCATTTTATCGTTTGATTTCGTCCGTAGTCGGACCCTGCCCTTCTGTATGATGATTGTATATGTTGTTGTATTGATGTGATATTGATGTAGCTTGTGGCGAGTGTAAGCCAATTCCATATACTCATCTCTTCTTTACATGTACTTGTAATGATATCCACTCTTGCGAAACGACGAGATGCGCTTCTATCCCTGTTGAAGCCCTCGTGCCAAAATAAGGATAGGATCGCATCTTGGGCGTTACACCAGGCATGTTCCGAATTATACCCTTTGAAATACCCTGGATGCTCTGGATCGGGCTCGAGAGCGTTTAACTGATCCAGGGTCTGTTGGCGTGTCAACGTAGGTGGTGCGGAGTTTTTGACAACTCTACCTTTGATGAAATTCTTCTTGTCTTTTCTAAACTTATGGCGAGGATCCAGGAACTGTCTATGCAAGTCGAAGCAAGAAAACTTGTGACACGCCTGCAGCCAACGGAACTGAAGAGTTGCCTTGCATGTGGGGCACGGGAACCTTCCATGCACACACCATCCAACGAATAGCGCATATGCCGACAAGTCATGCATCGAGTACATGTACCACACATGCATCATGAAGTTTTGTTTTGTAGCAGCGTCGTATATCTTGATCCCATTATCCCAAGCTTCTTGCAATTCATCCTTAAGCGGCTGCATGTACACATTCATATTCTTCCCCGGATAGTTGGGCCCTGGAATTATCAACGTCAAGAAAATGTTCTTTATTTGCATAATCTGTCCGGGGGGGAGATTGAGTGGAATGACAAATACAGGCCAACAACAGTATTGGGTTGCCGTCATACCAAACACATTGAACCCATCCGTGCTGATGGCGACTCGAGGATGCCTTGGATCTGCCGCTTTATCCTTAGGTAATGCATCGAAGTGCTTCCACACGAAAGCGTCTGAAGTGTGTACCAACATATGATTCCCATCTGCATCTAGTTCGGTTCTTTTGCCCAATTTGTGCCATGTCATCTGTCTGGCCGTCTCTTCGACCATGAAAAGACGTTGAAGTCTTGGTACGATTGGCATATACCGAAGAACGTTAACGGGGATTTTGGTCTGAATCTTCTCACCCATACCGTTGTCTACCACAATATATCTGGAAGACTTGCAAATGAGACAATAGTTCAAGTCCGCATACTCAAGCCTAAATAAGGCGCATCCATTCTCACAGGCATCTATCTTCTCATAGGTCATCTTAAGTACACGGAGGATTTTGTCCGACTGGTACAGGTTTGCACGCGGTACATGGCCTTTGGGTAGAAAGCGTCCAAATATTGTCATCATCGCGTCGTAGCATTCTCTTCCCAGGTTGAATTGAGCCTTCAGAGCCATTACTTGCGCGATGGCATCCAGCTGACAAAGCTCAGTGTGCTCGTGGAGAGGACGTTTTGAAGACTCCAACATTTCATAAAAGGCCTTTGCAGATTCCTCCATCTCATCGTCCGAATCCCGAGCATCATCAAAGTCTTGCACCATGTCTTCGATCCCGGTACCATGCTCGTCGGTGCGACGACGAACCACCTCCGCTATGGCACATTGGGCAGACTCACCATGAAAAGTCCACACCATATAATCAGGCGTAAAACCCCACTTCTGCAGGTGTTTACCCATTACACCCTCTGTCCTCTTTTTAAAGTTGTCGCACCGGACACAGGGGCACCAGGTTCTTTCCTGGCCATTTGCAAATGCGGCTCTCACAAACCCCTTGATTTTTGTAAACCATTCATTGGTCATGTCTTTCTGACTAGTGTGACCGGTGTACATCCACGCACTATCACTCATCTTGCCTAGCTTCTGGACACACAAGAAATATATATATAATTCAGCATATATATTCATCAGTTAATCAAGTTTGTTAGTTTTATTACGTCCATGCAACCTACACGCTAATAGGTAAAGATAGGTCATAATCCCACCCGAGTATGTGTAGATTGGGTTCGTTTTCCCATGCTCTACTCCAGATCCGATGGAAAATTTCGGCAGCACCTCCCCGCTGTTCTCCTGATACACGTCTAGGCAATAAACATAGAGGATGTGTACCCGGAGAACAACAGGGAGGCACTGACGAAATTATGCATCGGATCCGAAGCAGAGCATATGGGAAAACGAACCCAATCTACACATACTCGGGCTGTCCATGGATAATGTTGGACAATTCGAAAGGATGGCAGTTATAAATATGCAAAGACATGCATATTTATAGATGCCGCCCTTTCAAACGGGAGATGCATACTGGTCACGCATACTGATGATTGAAGACACCTATAGCTAGCAAATTTCATCGGCACGAAGACCGGAACAGAGCAAATTAAGGGGGGGGGAGTCATTTGTGCTCACCCACGAACGCAGGGGCGGAGCTCGTCCAATGCACGGGGAGGTCATCGAACAGCAGACCCTCGCAGCGACGAGAGAACTGCACATTGAAATCCACCCGATCAACAAAAATATGATGTTTTTAATAACAAAATCAAAACATATATGACCTAACTCATAATTTACAAAACTATGACCCCGTCGGCCTCTAGAAGGCCGAAGAGCACCTTTTCGGTCAACAGGAGGCCGAAGAGGTGTCGAGGGTCAGGGATCGCCACACGCAGGTGAAGGTGCCTGGTGTCATGCCGGGGTGTCACCGGGGTGACGTGCCGCGGTGTCGCTGGGGTGTCGTGCCGGGGTGTCGTGCTGGGGTGTCGTGCAGGGGGCTCACCGGAGGGGCGTCGCCGAGGTGTCGTGTCGGGGTGTCGGGGTGTCGTGTCAGGGCGTCGGGGTGTCATTCTTCCTCTTCTTCCTTTTTTCCTTTATCCTCTTCTTCTACTTATTCTTCTTTTCTTCTTCTTTTTGCACTAACCTAATTAACCTAATTAACACTAACCTAATTAACTATAACAGTAACCTAAACTAAAAGATGCAATGAAATGAAAAAAAAGAAAAAATGCATGAACTCACCGGAGGAGGGCCGGCGGAGGAGGGTCGGCACAGGGAGGAGGGGCGGCGTGGGGAGGAATGCCGGCGCGGGGAGGACGCCGTGGTGGTGGAGCCTGGCCATGGGGAGGGGGTGCTTGCCGCGGGGAGGGGGTGCTTGCCGCCGTCAGGGTGGGCTCACCGCGGGGAGGGGGCGCGGTGGTGGAGGAGGGCCGCGGGGTGGTGGAGGAGGGCCGCAGTGGTGGGGTCTCGCCGCGGTGGTGGAGGAGGGCCGCATGGAGGGGGGCTCGCCACGGGGAGGGGAGGGGGGATCGCCGCGGGGAGGGGAGGGGGGCTTGCCATGGGGAGGGGGCGCGGTGGTGGAGGAGGGCCACGGGGATGGGGGCTCGCCGTGGGGAAGGGGTCTCGCCGCGGGGAGTGCTGGCTCCGGTGATGGGGCGCCACCGCGGTGGGTTGCGGGGGTGGGGGAGATGAGTGTGTGTTGGTGCGAGGAGAGAGAGATGGGGGAGAGAGAGGGGGTGTGGTGTGGGGGCTGTTAGCCGTCAGGTCGCCATCTTCTTTGCCGTCTGCACCAGACGGTAAAGAGGCTAAAGGCGGACGGCAAAGAGCTGCGGACGGCAACCATACCGTCCGGTTGACCCATGGTCCAGTGCCCCCCCCCCCCCCCCGCCTGTGCTCTTTGTCGTTTGCCTTTCGTCTCTTTATCATCCGCTGGCAGACGGCAAAGCACGGCCTGATGGCAAACAGTACCTTTGCCATCAGTCCATACTTTGCCGTCTGTTTTTTGGAAGCTGACGGCAAGGACATTCTTTACCGTCAGCCAGCAGACGGCAAAGAACTGGCAGACGGCAAATGATCTAATTCAAGTAGTGAGTCACGAAGCGATACGAGGAGAGGCAAGGCAACATGGCGCGCCCAGGGGGTAGGCGAGCCCTGCTACATTGTGGGCCCCTCATGGCTCTGTCTGACCTAATTCCACCTCCATAAACTCTCTAAAATCAGGAAACCAACAGAGAGTCGCCTGAAACCCCTTTTCCGCCGCCGCAAGTCTCTGTTCCGACGGGAGCCCATCTGGAGATGTTTTGTGGTACTCTGCCGGAGGGGGAATCGATCACGGAGGCCTTTTTCACCAACCTTGTTGCCTCCATGATGATGTGTGAGTAGTGCACCACAGACCTACGGGTGCATAGCTAGTGCCTAGATGGCTTTCTCTCTCTCTTTGATCTTCAATACCATGTTCACCGCGATCCTCGCGGTGATCTATCCGATGTAATCCTGTTTTGCGGTGTGTTTGTTGGGATCCGCTGAATTGTGGGTTTATGATCAGATTATTCATTGAAAGTAACTGAGTCTTATTCTATTATGCATAATTGTTATAGCTTCGTATTTCTCTCCAGTCTATCAGTTTGGTTTGGCCAACTAGATTGATTTATCTGTAGCGGAAGTGGTGTGTTGTAATGGGTTCAATCTTGCGGTGTTCTATATCCCAGTGAAAAAAAGAGACAAGACACGTATTTGTATTGTTGCCATTAAGGATAAATTGACAGGGTTTGAACATATTGCTTGCCTTATCTTGTCTACATCATGTCACCTTGCTCCAAGCATTACTCTTATGAATTTAATACAATAGATATAGGCAGGAGTCGGTTAATTGGTGGAGTAATAGTAGTAGATGCAGAATCGTTTCGTTCTACTTGTTTATGGACGTCATGCCTTTATACATGATCATTGCCATGAATAACATTTCGTAACTATGCGCAATTCTGTCAATTGCCCCATAGTAATTTGTCCACCCACAGTATGCTATGTTCAAGAGATAAGCCTCTAGGAAAACTATGGCCCCGGGGTCTACTTAAACATAAATACGAAAACCCTAAAAATACTTTGCTGCAATTTATTTACATTTATTTCATTTTACTTTTATATCATCTATCTTTATCAAGATTTAATCCTTTAAAGTAACGAGTTGAAGGGGCTTGACCACCCTCTTGCCCGCGTTGGGTGCAAGTGTTTGGTTTTGTGTGTAGGTGCTATCAAAGGGAGTTTGCTTGATTCTCCTATTGGTTTGATAACCTTGGTTCTCACTGAGGGAAATACTTATCTCTAATGTGTTGCATCCCTCTCCTCTTCGCGGAAAATCCCAACACAGCTCACAAGTAGCAAGGTCGAAGCGGAGATGGATGCAGAGGCCGCCGCGGAGGAGCTAGAGTTGCGGCTGCCGCGCATGTACCCGGCGCCGGGCACAAAGATAGTGGACATCTCCGACGAGGACTAGGCTAGTTGATCTACGTAGTACATAGGATTTGTTTCTTTGCATGCTTTTGTATGGATTTAAGATTTCTAGTATGAGGTATCCGGATGCAGATGAGCATATTTGAGGCTCCGGATTAGGCTACTCCGGTTGTAGATGCTCTTATACCCGAGGGTCGTCAGGGATGTGGCTATGTGGGCGGCGGGAGGCCGGATCTGCCCACAATACGGCAGGGAGGAAGAAGGGATCGGAGGCCCTCCCAAGTTGGCGTTGTGTCAGAGAGAATGACACGGGCCACCGATCGAGACACGCCGACAACTATGGGTCTCCTCCCTCGCCGACGACGATTGCGTGAACGCTTCACCTTCGCCCCTTCCCCGATGAAGGGGGTCCGACCGAATCTGTGGCCAGCGGTGAGAACAGAGAGAGAGAGTGGCTAGCGCTGTCTTGTTTACACCTGGAGAGGATGAGAGAGTGGAGGGAGCAATCCTAGTAAATCAAGCGCAGAGGCTCCTGCGTGTATATATATATATATAGTAATTTTCTTGTAGCAATCATTTTTTAATTTAACACGCGTGAACCACTATTTTCATTTAACGTTCCAGCAAAAAAACTCGATCAACAACACGCCACCGCGTCTAGTTTGCACTATGTAGTACAGTATAATACGAAAATGCCTTTTGGAGCTCGGCCTCCATGGAGGCCGGTTTTTGAAAAGTTCAAAATTCATCAAATTTCATATTTTTACATTTCAAAAAAATCTGAAAAAAATACAGATGTACATGAAGGCATAACACACATGTGTAAATTTTCAGGACGAAATTCATTAAAACGAGGCCTGTGTAAAAAAGACAAATTTGTGGCTTTTTAACACATGATACTATTCATCCCAAAAGTCCATGAATTTGTTCTTTTTGCACAGATTGCATCTCAAGGTATTTCGTCTTGAATTTTTGCACACATACACATTTCATCCTTGTGTACTTGCATATTTTTTTTCAGATTTTTTTGAAATTAGGAAATTTGAAATTTGAATTGTTCAAAAATAAAGGGCTCCATGGAGCCCGAGCTCCAAAATGCCCTACTCAGTATAATAGTATTATTAACGTGTGGACCCCGACCCTTCATTAAGTTGATAACTACACGAGCCAAATTACCATTACTTGGATGCCTCTTTGTAAACAAATGCACTCCTATGCGTACCCGCGTGTGGGTGTGAGAGAGCGAGTGCGTGCGTGCGCCACTTCTCTTCGTGTACTCCCTCCATGTGTGAGTGCGTGTGAGCGCCACTTCTCTTCGTGTACTCCCTCCGTGTGTGAGTGCGTGTGTGTGACGCCTACCTAAAGATAGATGGTATGTGCAATAAGTCTTGGGAGAGTTGTGAGTGTGCGTGTGTGCGTGAGAGAGAGGGGGTACGTGTCAATGCAATGCGCGTGTCCATAGATCCTATGTGGCGAACGTTCACCACAAGCCATTTCCTGGCGAACGCCCAAACAACTGTCAGATCTGCATCCAACGGTGGCAGTTTTGCCATGGCATTTGACAGAACAGACACTCCTCCGACACATCAAACTTCTGCGCGAGCTCGATAGAAAGAACTCGACGAAGTCATAGAATGGTTAATAATATAGCCAGCTATTGGCTATATGATCTTGCCACATCATCTATAGCTAATCTTATAGCTGGCAAGTACAATAGTTTAATATAAATATGTAATGCTTTGTTGATAGATGGCCCACCTCACTCTCTCACAACATGTATAGGAGCGAGTGCTACAGCTGGCTGTTAATCAGTAGCCTGCTTCTCTTCTGTCTCCTCTGCTTTCTCCTCCAACTCATCACAAATATAATATTTAAAGTCTTACAGCCCGCCTACGTCATCCTATTGTACTTGCTCTTATGATCCTAGACTTGTGTTTAGTCCCACCTCATAGCTCGAGAGGCGCGATGACCTGCTTAAACACCCGCATCGGTTGACGATGGTAATCCAATCTCTTGTTGCATTAGGTTCATTAAGATATGTTGACACTAGATTGCATTTCATCAATCGTTGACTGTTCATCAAGTGGCAACATCATCTAATTCATGTACGTTGATATCCCAATGAAAGAGACTTTTTGTTTATTTTTTCGTTTTTGTTCATTTTTGTCGTTGCTATATGTTTTTCATTTTCTAAAAACAGTCGGGAAAAGTTGTATCCAGCTAGTATGTGGATGACAAGCTCCTTCAGTCCATACTTCCCATTAGGGTCATTTTTGTTTTGTCGGGTCTTCCGCTCGATGGTTTGAGAGGGGTTTGCGACGCCCACTGACACCTCAATTGCATACAACACGCATATCAACAATTAGCTCGCGCCTAGGATATCGGCTACTACATACAAACCAGGCGGGAAAAGTCGTATCCGCCTAATATGTCACTACTGGGAAATCGCTTACAAGTGAACCCTCATTAGTGGCGGGCGTAGTCTAGCACCCGCCACTGCTAATTTTCAGATTAGATGTGGCGGGTGCTAAGAACCGCCCGCCACTGCTATTGGCTTACCAGTGGCAAACGCTAGTTTGCGCCCGTCACTGATGATAGCTGTCCAGATTTATCACAGGACAAATTTTACCTATGGCGGGCACACTTTTGTGCCCGCCATAGGTACTTGCTTTACCAGTGGCGGACAATAATACGAGCCCATCACTCATATTTTTTAGTCCTGCGCCAAAAATAGTATTGGCGGGCTGCGCCACTGATAACTTAAATGACAGTGGCGGGCAAGATACAGTGCTCGCCGCATCTATTTTTGGACAGATTTGTAGTTCGATCCAAAATACGAGCGGCGGGCAATTTTGTTTTCATGCCACAGCAGTGCGCCACTTTGCATTTGGCCTAGCCCGTTTAAAAAAAGTAAGGTAAAGGAAAAAAGAAAAGAAAAACAAGTGCGTGGAACTACGACCCACGATCCAATCCCCTCCCAGGCTCCCACGCATCCCTCTGTCTCGAGAAGAGAAAGCATAATGGAGAAGCCCATTCACTCGCAAAGGCGGCTTCTTCTTTACCTTTTGGGCGCCATGTGTGGCTTTCTACTTTGCCTGATTTAATCTGTATTGTATCCGTATGAACATTGGTGCTTAATAAAGGTTACATATCCTCGAAAAAAAACGCATCCCTCTGTCTAGCTACCACTCGGTCTCGATCCCCTCAGTCCTCCTCACCACCACCACGAACATCGGCCGATTCCGGCGAGCCATGGCCTACATGCAGCACAGTCCCGACCATGCCTCCCTCCACTATTTCATCCCCTCCGGCCAGATCTGTCGTTTCAGGCGCTAATCACTCACCCACGACCCTTCCCCCGTGCCTAGGGTTTCGGGTGGACATCACCTCGGACGTCGGCGAGACACCGATGACCTTGGTTCATCCAATCCATCGCCTACCATGGCCTCCCGCGCCTCCACAATCCCAGTGAGACCTGCATCGTCCATGACGGGCGCTATGGCATTGCTCTGAGGAGAACGACCTCTCGCACGGATATGTTCCGTCCGCCTCTAGCAGTGCTGTCGGCAGCGGCCGCGGCAGAATCCAGGCGGAGGGAGATGGTGGTGACCTCGTGGAGACGGTAATCCCCTGCTCGTGAGCCCCCTCCCCCTCTACTTTTTTTTGAAAGAAAGGGGTTCCCCCCTGCCCCATTGTATTAATGAAGCAGCAAAGGTCACAGACGCGTCCAGACTTACACCACTAATCAACACACTAAACCAAAAAGGAACACTAAAACTGAAAATAACCTAAACACGACAGCCACAAGGCAGTAGGTTTTTAAGAAACTATCATGAACTGTTTACATCATCAGCTCAGATTTATTATAGGCCAGGTTCCAGAGTAAGAAATCACAGATTTAGTTTCAGGCGATCCGCATGAGCTCCCCCCGGTGCTTGTCCAGTAGAAGGATGAATCTTCGCAGAATGTCCGCCTGTGCAGTGTCGCAGAGCACCAGCCAGCTCTGCAAGATTCCCTTTAGCTTGGCAAGCCCGCAGCCCAGGCCTCTCCACGTGCGTCCCTGGAAACAAAATGCATTCCTCAATTTCCAAATACTCCACAAGGAGGCAGCAATTACCAGATTGAGCTCCTCCCCCTCTACTTCATTCCCTTTAATATGTGGTTTCTTAGTTCTAGCTCCATAGCTGCTGATGCTCGCGAGTGTTAGTATAATCCTGCGCTTCCGCACAAAAAAACAGATGCATGCAGTGGCAGGGCTAGCTATAGTACAAACTACAAACTAGGCGGCCACCATTCGCAATATAGAACGTCACTAGCTGCATGGACATTAGTTGCAGGTGTTGCTCCGTATTCTAATACAGCATCACATTAAAAGTGACCAGTTGCGAGAAAATACAAGCATTTGGTTGCCAAAGAGGAGTACTTTGTTGTCACATTACAAGTGTTGGTCCTGGTAAAAGAGGAGTAGGTTTTGAAGTTTATGTAAGATTAAGTAGGTGTTTACATAGATATAGGACATAGATATAGGATTATTTTTAGTCATATCAATTTCCAAATTAAAATGCCATAATTGGCTAAAGATGGATTTGTTGTACACACGTACTCCTAATTTCTAGATTGGTTGTCTCTAATTGTTGGATTAGCCATGTTAGTTTCCAAACTAATTGTCCCAAGTTGATAAGGGTGGATTTGTTGTACTCAACACACCTAGATATTTGTCAATGTAAATATATAATCATCTTCTCTTCTTCCCTTTATGGAAGTATGGTAGGATGGAAGTATTTGGAACTAGAGTATCATGTATGAATCATTGTTGCTGCGGGCATTTAGCTTGTTGTGCTCTACGTGGATTTCATGTTGGACGAGAGCTACACGCAGAGCAAGATCTCCATCCGGGCCGGCGACGCTTCCACAATCCCAAGGTAACTACCTCCGCCGCGATACATTGTTTCAAACAATGTTCAGGGTCTTCTGGTAATAGCAACGAGGTGCCCAGTGAGAGCACACATGTATCTCTGAATTCTAAATTTTGTGGGTCCTTCCTCCGCTTCCCGAGTTCTTCTTTTTTTCCCTTGCAGTTTCTCATCTTAAAATTGTGTTGCTTTCCCTGTCTATAAAAAGGAGGTGAGGAAAGAGGAGAAGGAGCAGAACAAGGGAAGGGAGCTCACTGCCAAGGTCATAGAGAGATGAACCACAACCACCCCACCCAGGTCATGCTTTGGTCCGCCCCAAAATTTAACCATTTGCAATCATCTTCTTCCAATATACATATGTTGCTGCTATTCTAGTATAGGCAAATCCATAACTGAATGTGTATGTGTCAATGTGGGTAATTAATAGAAATATATAAATAACACGTCATTTTCTTGCCTTAAAATGATCCTAATTAGTTAGTGATCATGGTCAGAGGAGAATGTCCAAATGTTTGGCTCATGTGTATAATTGATTACAACAACAGGTTTCAGAGCATGGCTAGTTCATTCATTTACTCTAGAATGTACAAGCTCATCTATTTACCTTCAAGGTTGATCTCCCTATCCTTTCCATGTCCAATGACTTGTTGCTTGAGTACTTATTCAATTCGTGATTTGTTGCAATGCGAGCTGCAAGCTACATGCCCTCTCCCTTCGCTCAACTCATGGATGATGTGCTAAGATTATGGTTCAGTGTTAGATTTTATCTCCACACTTAGAGAGCATGGCATCCTTAGTTCATAGCTGCATGATCAAAGTACTGAATTAGTGAATCCGACATCTACCAAAATATTTTCCTAGCATGATCTTTTGCTTTTCCTTAGTGAGCTAAAACTTATATTCAGTTTTTAGTGCAGATTTTGTTTTTCTCTCCGGTAGTTTCTTGTATGGACAATGTATGACATCACAGGTATAATATTGTAGGTGAACAATACATGTATAATACTCCCTCCGTCCCAAAATAAGTGTCGCTGCTTTAGTACTAAATTTGTACTAACTTAGTACAAAATTTGCGACACTTATTTTGGGATGGAGGGAGTATTGTAGGTAAAACTGGCTTCATTACTTTTCTCCAATATGCATATATCTTTATTCAAGTGTAAAAACTGATTTCATCCAAGGTTGCTTCTATTGTTTTGCATTTATTCTAGATATAGTTATGGGCTGGCATATTTGAAAGCTTGCGTTAATCCTTGTTGTCTTTTGAAGGTTAGGCAATGTACCAAGACCAAGGGCAGCAAATTCCCATTCTTTGTTGTATGTAGGTTTGGTAAGAGGATGCTGGTGGCTACCTGCCTTTGGTGCTTTTGACTTTGTTAAGTTGATGCAAATGGTTCACGTGTTTTGTTTGCTAAGCAAAGAGGGATTGTAGAGGTGTGATGTATTTGTAAGGATGAATTTTGTGCAAAATTAGTTTCCAGTCAGAACAAGACGCTAGGTAGCCACCCCATGGTGTGATGGTGTACAAGGAGATGTTAATTTGTGTGTGTATAAAATGAAACAGTCTTAATTTGTGTGTGTTGCTGCATGGAGATGTCAACTGTATTGAGGATAGTACACTACTAGCAGTGGCGGGCAGAGCACAACACTCGCCAGTGGTCACCTGTCTATGGTGCAAACTTGCTCTGGTGCATCCTCTTAGTAGTGGCGGGTGCTACTTCACGCCTGCCACTGCTAACTGATTAACAGTGGTGGGCCGACACCTGCCACTGGTGGCCCCTAGCCCGCCACTAATGCCCATTTTGCACCCGCCACTGTTAGGCCTTTTCCCAGTAGTGTGTAGATGATGAGAATGACAAAAGCTAGCCGCAACATGTGGACTTCGTTGTGCATCTTTGGTACAGTACGTATATACGAGCGGGTTCATATACATTTCTGTTTGCTCTCCTTGCAATGGTAGATATTGCAGACTTTGCAGTAACTGCGTGAATGTCATAGATGCATCAAGCAAATTTCTCTCCCGAATTGAGTTAACAGACTTAGAAGTTGACCCCGCAAGTATGACCACATTCCCACACCTCCTCTCTATCTAAACATTCCCTTTTGACTTTTGTTTGTTCTTAAATCACTGACCCCTTTGTTTCTCCCTTTATTTAGCGACAAACGACTGCAACGACATATTTGGAGATCCATAAAATGGACCGTCCAAAAAAAAGGATGAGAGCAGTAGCAAAACAAACGACGTTGACATAGAAGACCGTGGACTTTGTGGTTCGCGGCCTTCACACCCTCGGAGAACGACATGCATGTTGCCACGACCGTCACAATAGCGTAGATTTAAGTAGATTTCTCCACTTTCGTTTGGAAGAGATGGAGTAATTTACATTGAGGTACCGTATAGAGGAATTGCTATGACAGATTTTTTTTCAACAAATATTTAGTTGGAGTAACCCAAATATATGTATGTGTTGTAGCAGGAAGTGAATTGATGATTTAAAATAAAGTGGATTGATGATATTTTTACAACTAACATTAGAGTCGTATCGTTCATATAAAATCTTTGGTTGGACTATCCTACATGGGCCCTACATGCACACACTGCCTAATCCCAGAACCTGAAAACCATCACGTGACCTGTCTAGTATTTTTTTATTTACAGTGTACCAGTTTCGAACTTTTAAATCCCAATACCAAGGAGCAACATTGATAGAGTCAATCGGATGGTTCAGAACGTTAGGATTCATAGCTAGAGTTGTAAGTGGAGTGTAGTAATGTTCTCTAGAACCATCGGTGGATTATTAATGCAAGGAAAGTACAACTGCATACTACTGCAGACCTGCTTGCTGCACTATTCATGCACATAGTTGGCCTTCTCAGCCTCTCCTGTCACACACACTAGCAGCCTGTTCATCAGTGATGGTGACGTGCAGTCTAATCCCGTCAATGAGGAACTTTTATTATAGAGTTTAGAGATGATCGTAGTGCGTCTTTAGAGCCGATCCAAGGTGAGCATCTCCAACAGCCCTTGTATATTGGATTGCTATAAAAACTTGTTATAGCAAAAGGACTAGAGGAGAGAGAAGGTTTACAAAGCAGCACACACGCGTACATGTACATGTACACAGACTCGCATCATGAACGTGCATGTACACGTACACACACGCATACACATATACAGTGCACACGCGTATACGCACACACGACGCACACACGCAACACACACGTACACATCATACATGAGCCAACTAGGGAGAATAGCATTTTGACTCCCGAGCTCCATGGAGGCCGGATTTTGAAAAAAATTCAAATTTCAAATTTTTCGGTTTCAGAAAAATCTAAAAATATATATGCATGTATGTAAGGATGTAATGTACATGCGTGTAAAAATTCACGATGAAATACTTTGAATTGTGATCTGTACAAAAAAGATAAATTCAAGGCCTGGAATGATGAATAGTGTCATGTGTTAAAAAGTCTCAGATTTGTTTTTTTTTGCACAGACCTCATTTCAACATATTTTGACCTGAAAATTTACACACTTGTGCATTATGCCTTGATGTATATCTGTATTATTTTTTCAGAATTTTTTGAACTATAAAAATACGAAATTTCATAAATTTTGGATTTCAAATTTAGAGGTCACCATGGAGGACGAGCTCCAAAAGCAATTTCCGCCAACTAGGGGCTTTAGTAGTATACTTCCTCCATGCGCTCGAAGGTAGGTGGCGAATCCAGGCATTTTTAGCCATTCGATCCAGTGAGTTTTGGTCTGATGAGTGGTTCATAGCAGCTCCAGCTTCCAAATCAATGGTTTGGCTCACTCTAAATTAATGAATCCAAGTTCAAAAATTCTTGTACTAGATAGACTAGTATGGTATATATATAGATAAACAAAATCTTCACATGTGGTGGGTTTCTTGAAGAAGACGAGGGAGAAGCGGATTCACCGTAGAGAGAAATGACGGTTGCTTCTTCCGTCCATCTTACCGCGGCAAAGTTGGGTTTGTGATTTGACGCCTCATTGCTCATTTACTAGTACTGCATCGCTACGATCGGGGTGTTACCCCCGCTGATCCGGAATGTAATTTGGTGCATGGCATGTGGACCATGATGGTGGATGACCCACATGTCAGCGAAACGCGTGCTGTAAGTGTGTCTCCATTTTGCGTGCGGGCTGACCCTACAGAGTTAAGAAGCCAACGCGACAAGCATGTTGTAAGTGTGCCGCCATTTCGTATTGAACTGTATAGTGTACCACTTGGTTTTGCTACTGATCTAAAAAAAGATATCCAGATTAGGAAAAAGGAGGTGCTTTTGCCGCGCAATAGGAGGGGTAGCTGGGCTCGTCGTTTTGCTAACATGCGGTCCCACGTGTCAGTGATGAACTAAGACGATGTGCGTCCCTCGTGACGCAGAACAATGGAACAAGCAATACATAGTTTTTTGAAAAATATAAGGGAGAAGCGGATTCAACGAGGAGTGAAATGATGGTTGCTTCGCCCGTCCAATTTATACTGCGGGAAAGGTGCGTCTTTGTGATTTGACACCTCGTTGCTCATTACTACTACGACGCTACAACCGGGGTGCGTCCTCCTGCTATTCTGCACTGTTATTTGGTGCATGGCACGTGGACCCAGATTGTAGATCTCCCACATATCGACGTAAGGGATTAGAAAAGTTATGAAAGCGAGCATCTCCGCTCTTACGACGAAGGAGTACAAGACACGTCTTGTAACACTTTTTTTTATTGCTTCGTGCGATCCATCGATGCAAACCCTAATTAAAAAGGCGAGGGCAGGTCTTTTCCCGTGCGGTAGGCAGAGGAGTTTTCCATACTCGGTTTTCAGTCGCTATTTCTGTCTATCGATTGCGACAAAGGAGCAAAACCAATGTTGCAACTTACAAATTCAAAATTAAAAGCCGTCCGCATTCGTGTCGCAACCCCACACGCTCCGTTTCGCATGCCTCTCAAGCTAGGGAACGCGCGTTGTCTTGCATTTTCACTGACTTGTGGGAGCATTGTTGAGCAAACCGACTATTGGCAAACCCTCAGCCCGCTTGCGGTGCGTCGGACAAGTGAGTAACAAGAGGAAGAGGAGCTAGCTGTAACACGAACTCCAAGAAATTTGGTGTCAGTTGTGACTCGTACTGGTTTGTACTACCACTGTACTACTCCTACTACTCTACACTACTATACTCATATGGGGCCATTCAATCGTATCCTGGTAAAAGACCGCGGACACCGATTATTCGGTGATGTTTAAATTTCTTTTCACATAATAAAATATCCCTAAAAACTAAAACACACAGCAAAAAATTCGTGGCGAGTGAGAGATTTGAATTGCTGGGTGGGGCGGGGCAGGAAGTTACTGGAGACATAATGGGAATTTTGGAGGGCTGGTATTCGACATCGAGATATTTCTATTCGAAACACAGAGGCTCGGGTTTTAGTGCCAAACATGAAATTTTGCAAATATTTGTCATCATTTATTCCCAAATGAGGCACACCGAACGGCCCGACAACTGCACCATCTTCTTTTGGCGATGTGGTGGTGTGTGCGGTAGTAGACATGAATGCTTGTTCTGGCGCATGCCACCCCAATATACTCTAGTAGTATACTTCAGAGTGAACACATTATCTCTCAAGGAGTATTGTACATTACTTTATTATATGGCCCACCTTACATGCTCACCAAAATTTTGGATTCCGTGCTATAGCACCTCCTCCCTCTCTCTCTTTTTCTGAGTAGCCCTCCTCTCTTTAGTAGTAGTATATATAATAACTCAGCCGACGCGTGGCATGCCATGGAGCGTGCCTATCGTTACTTTGCTCACATGTGGTCCCACATGTCAATGAACGTTCCCTTGGGTGAGCGTCGTGCCTGACCGGCCGTGTGGGGTTGGACGCGAACCCGATAGGCGTGTCTTAATACAACCTTTTCATTTTGAACTTGTAAAGTGTAACATTTCGTCTCTACTAGAAATAGGTAGCGTGCGGGCTGCTAACATTAGGTCTCTACTATGAATCCCCATCGAGCACTCATTTATTTTCTTTTGTTTCTTTCTTATACCCGCTGACAGGTGGGACCTATGACAGGGAGATAATGTTGGCCGAAATGCAACACTAGTTGCGCCATGTGGACTATTTTGACTGGTCAATTGAGCATCTCATCAACAAAATACGAAGCTCCACGGTGAGTCAATAACGGTGTAATCACCACAAAATGTATGTGGTGACCGAAATGAGCGTTTTCTGAAGTCTAGTGACCATGTTGTGCATTAGCTTCAAATACAATGATCGTCAGTGTATTTATCTCGTGAGAGAAAGAAGGAACATGTGTGAATGTGTCGATTGAGTACTTTTAGAGGGCCTAAAGATATTTTGGGCGGGTACGTGAAAGGGGCGTAGAGAGAGGGAGAGGTGCGATGGAGAGAGAGAGAGATGCCCTTCGTTTCTCTTTACTGTGACTAATTTTATAGGATACAAATATAAACATTCAGAATATGAAAAAAATAAGACGGGATGCACCATGCAATTAACTTTCATAGATGACTCCATAGTATTGTATAGATGTAGATTTTCTTAAATAACTTTTTGGTCACACTTTGTGTAGTTTTACTTCAAAACAAATCTTGTATGCAAAGTAAAAGTGAACAGAGATATTTTTAGATCATTGGGAGCACATGATAAGATGTAACATGGGCGAATGTGTGGTTGACGTATTTTCGAGGGCCTGGAGAGGGTATGTGTACCTATTCGAGAGAGGCGTGGATAGAGGTGGTGTGTGATGAGAGAAAGAGAGAACTAGAGATAGATAGATAGATACATAGATAGATAGATAGATAGAGAGAGAGAGAGAGAAAGATAGAATGTCTCAAGGAGAGATGGTGTGTATGTAAAGGTGATGGGGAACATTGCATGAGAAACAAAAAAAATTCCTACGCATACGCAAGATCTATCCATGGAGATGTATAGCTACGAGAGGGGGAGTGCATCTACATACCCTTGTAGATCGCTAAGAGGAAGCGTTTAGAAACACGGTTGATGTAGTCGTACGTCTTCACGATCCAATTGCGATCCGTCCCAATCTAGCGCCAAACGAACGGCACCTCCGCGTTCAGCACACGTGCAACTCGATGACGTCTCCGCCTCTTCGATCCAGCGAGTGAGGGCAGAGTAGTAGATGAATTCTTTGGCAGCACGATGGCATGATGATGGTGGTGGTGGAGCGATCTCAACAGGGCTTCGCCAAGCGCTGCCGCGATCGGAGTAAGAAACGGAGTTGGGAGAGAGGGAGGGCTGCGCCAAGGCTTGTGGTACGGCTTCCCACCCTCTCCTCTCATATATATAGGCGGAAGGGAGGAGGGGCCGGCGCCCTAGGGTTTCCCTTAGGGGTGCGGTGGTGGCCTAGGGGGTAGCCTTGGCCCCCAAGGCAAGGGGGCGGCAGCCACCCTAGGGCCAACCCTAGCCCTTGGCCGCATGGGCCCTTGGGGAGGCGGGGCGCCCAGCCCACCAGGGGCTGGTGCGCCTCCCTCTCAGCCCATGGGGCCCTCCGAGGCAGGTGCCCCCCTGGTGGACCCTCGGAACCCCTTCCAGCATTCCCGACGAAATCTGGCAAGTCCCGGAACTATTCCGAAACCCGAATACCAACTTCCCATATATGAATCTTTACCTTCGGACCATTAGAGAGCTCCTCGTCATGTACGATATCTCATCTGGGACTCCGAACAACTTTCGGTCACCAACATACATAACTCAATAATACCATATCGTCATCGAACGTTAAGCGTGCGGACCGTACGGGTTCGAGAATCATGTAAACATGACCGAGACACCTCTCCGGTCAATAACCAATAGCGGGACCTGGATGCCCATATTGGTTCCTACATATTCCACGAAGATCTTTATTGGTCAAACCATGATGTTGATTCAATCAATCCCGTATGCAGTTCCCTTTGTCCGTCAGTATTTTACTTGCCTGAGACTCGATCGTTGGTATCTCCATGCCTAGTTCAATCTCGTTACCGGCAAGTCTCTTTACTCGTTTCGTAATACAAGATCCCATGACTAATTCCCTAGTCACATTGCTTGCAAGCTTCTTGTGATGTTGCATTACCGAGAGGACCCAGAGATACCTCTCTGTCATACGGAGTGACAAATCCCAGTATCGATCCATGCCAACCAACAGACACCCTCGGAGATACCTGTAGAGCATATTTATGATCACCCAGTTACGAAGTGACATTTGATACACACAAGGCATTCCTCCGGTGTCAGGGGGTTGCATGATCTCATGGTCTTAGGACCAGATACTTGACCTGAAGAAAGTAGTAGCAATAAACTTAGCGATACGATCAAATGCTATGCTTACGGTTTGGGTCTTGTCCATCAAATTATTCTCGTAATGATGTGATCCCGTTATCAAATGACAACTCATGTCTATGGTTAGGAAACCTTAACCATCTTTGATCAACGAGCTAGTCTAGTAGAGGCTCACTAGGGACACGATGTTGTTTATATATCCACACATGTATTTGAGTTTCTGATCAATACAATTCTAGCATGGATAATAAACGATTATCATGAACAAGGAAATATGATAATAACCACTTTATTATTGCCTCTAGGGTATATTTCCAACAGTCTCCCACTAGCACTAGAGTCAATAATCTAGCTTTACATTGTAATGAATCTAACACACATAGAGTTCTGGTGTTGATCATGTTTTGCCCGTGGAAGATGTTTAGTCAAGAGGTCTGCAACATTCAGATCTGTATGTACTTTGAAAATGTTTATGTCCTTCTCCTTGATATAATCACGGATGGAATCGAAGTGACACTTTATGTGTCTGGTCCACTTGTGAAACCTGGGCTCCTTGGCTAGAGCAATAGCACCAGTGTTGTCACAAAAGAGAGTCACTGGATACAGTGCACTGGGCACAACTCCAATATCTGTCATGAACTGCTTCATCCAGACACCTTCCTGCTGCTTCTGAAGCAGCTATGTACTCTACTTCACATGTAGAATCTGCTACCACGCTTTGCTTGGAACTGCACCAGCTGACCGCTCCACCATTCAGAATAAATGCGTATCCGGTTTGAGACATAGATTCATCCGGATCTGTCTCAAAGCTAGCATCGACGTAACCCTTTACGACGAACTCTTGATCACCTCCATAAATGAGAAACATCTCTTTAGTCCTCATCAGGTACATAAGGATATTTTTGACCGTTGTCCAGTGTTCCACTCGTGGATAACTTTGAAACCTTCCGGCCATACTTATTGCAAGGCTCACATTCGGTCTTGTGCACATCATTGCATACATGATAGAGCCTATGGCTGAGGCATAGGGGATGACACTCATCTTTTCTCTATCTTCTGCACTTGCTGGGCATTGAGTCTTACTCAACTTCACACCTTGTAAGACAGGCAAGAACCCTTTCTTGGACTGATCCATTTTGAATTTCTTCAAAACCTTATCAAGATATGTGCTTTGTGAAAGTCCTATTAAGCGTATTGATCTATCTCTATAGATCTTGATGCCTAATATGTAAGCAGCTTCCCCGAGGTCTTTCATTGAAAAACTCTTGTTCAAATATATCTTCACACTTCCGAAAAGTTCTGTATTGTTTCCAATCAGCAATATGTCATCCACATATAATATTAGAAACACTATAGAGCTCCCACTCACTTTATTGTAAATATAGGCTTCTCCATAACCTTGTATGAACCCAAATGCTTTGATCACCTCATCAAAGCGAAGATTCCAACTCTAAGATGCTTGCACGAGTCCATAGATGGATCAGTGGAGCTTGCATACTTTGTCAGTATTTTCAGGATCGACAAAACCTTCTGGTTGCATCATATACAACTCTTCCTTAAGGAAACCATTAAGGAACGCTGTCTTGACATCCATCTGCCAAATTTGATAAGAAAAAAATGCAGCTATTGCTAACATAATCCTGACGGACTAAAGCATCGCAACAGGAGAGAAAGTCTCATCATAGTCAACTCCTTGAACTTGTGAAAACCCTTTTGCAACAAGTCGTGTTTTATAGACGATGACATTACCGTCTGCGTCCGTATTTTTCTTAAAGATCCATTTGTTCTGTATGGCCTTATGATCATATGGTAAGTCTTCCAAAGTCCACACTTTGTTCTCATACCTGGATCTTATCTCGGATTTCATGGCCTCTAGCCATTTGTCGGAATCTAGGCCCAGCATCGCTTCTTCATAGCTCGTAGGTTCACTATTGTCCAACAACATGACCTCCAAGACAGGATTGATGTACCACTGAGGGACGGTTCGAGTCCTTGACCTATGAGGCTCGGCAGTTACTTAATCTAAAGTTTCATGATCACCATCATTAGCTTCCTCTTCAATTGGTGTAGGCATCACAGAAACATCTTTCTGCATCGTGCTACTCTCTCTAATTGAAGTGACGGTTCAGTAACCTCATCAAGTTCTACCTTCCTCCCACTCAATTCTTTCGAGAGAAACTCCTTCTCTAGAAAGGATCCATTCTTGGCAACAAAGACCTTGACTTCGGATCTGAGATAGAAGGTGTACCCAATTGTTTCCTTAGGGTATCCTATGAAGACGCACTTCTCCGCTTTGGGTTTGAGCTTATCAGGATGAAGCCTTTTCACATAAGCATCGCAGCCCCAAACCTTAAGTAGCGACATCTTAGGTTTCTCGCCAAACCATAATTCATACGATGTCGTCTCAACGGATTTAGATGGTGCCCTATTTAAAGTGAATGCGGCTATCTCTAATGCATAACCCCAAAACGATAGTGGCAGATCTGTGAGAGACATCATAGATTGCACCATATCTAATAGAGTATGATTACGACGCTCGGACACACCATTACACTATGGTGTTCCAGGTGGCGTGAGATGTGAAACAATTCCATACTGTCTTAAATGCATCCCAAACTCATAACTTAGATATTCTCCACCATGATCAGATCATAGGAACTTTATCTTCTTGTTACGATGATTCTCTACTTCACTCTGAAATTGCTTGAACTTTTCAAACGTTTCAGACTTGTGTTTCATTATGTAAATGCACCCATATCTACTCAAATCATCAGTGAAGGTAAGAACATAACAATATCCACTGCGCGCCTCAACACTCGTTGGACCGCACACATCAGTATGTATGATTTCCAACAAGTCACTTGCCCGCTCCATTGTTCCGGAGAACGGGGTTTTCGTCATCTTGCCCATGAGGCATGGTTCACATGTATCAAGCGATTCAAAATCGAGTGATTCCAAAAGTCCATCAGCATGGAGTTTCTTCATGCATTTCATACCAATATGACCTAAGCGGCAGCGCCACAAGAAAGTGGTGCTATCACTATTAACTTTGCATCTTTTGGCATCAATGTTATGAACATGTGCACTACGATCGAGATTCAACAAGAATAAACCATTCTCATTGGGTGCATGACCATAAAAGATATTACTCATATAAATAGAATAACCATTATTCTTTGATTTAAATGAATAACCGTCTCACAATAAACAAGATCCAAATATAATGTTCATGCTCAACGCAGGCACCAAATAACAATTATTTAGATATAAAACTAATCCCGCTGGTAATTGAAGAGAGAGCGTGCCGACGGCGATCACATCAACCTTGGAACAATTTCTGACGTGCATTGTCATCTCCTCCTTCGCTAGCCTCCATTTATTCCGTAGTTCCTGTTTCGAGTTACAAATATGAGCAACCACACCGGTATCAAATACCCAGGCACTACCACGAGAGCTAGTGAGGTACACATCAATAACATGTATATAAAATATACCTTTGTTGACGTTGTCAGCCTTCTTATCAGCCAGGTACTTGGGGCAATTCCACTTCCAGTGGCTAGTCCCCTTGCAGTAGAAGCACTCAGTCTCGGGCTTGTGTCCAGCCTTGGATTTCTTCACGGGAGCAGCAACTTGCTTTCTACTCTTCTGGAAGTTTCCCTTCTTTCCCTTGCCTTTCTTGAAACTAGTGGTTTATTCACCATCAACACTCGATGCTCCCTTTTGATTTCTACTTCCACGACTTTCAGCATCGCGAATAGCTCGGAGAATGACTTGTTCATCCCTTGCATATTATAGTTCATCATGAAGCCCTTATAGCTAGGTGGCAGTGACTGGAGAACTCTGTCAGTGACCGTATCAGGCGGAAGCTCAATTCCCAACTGATTCAAGCGGTTGTAGTACCCAGACATTCTGAGTATGTGTTCACTGACAGAACTATTCTCCTCCATCTTGCAGGCGAAGAACTTATCGGAGGTCTCATACCTCTCAATCTGGGCATTTTCTTGAAATACTAACTTCAACTCCAGGAACATCTCATATGCTCCATGTCATTCAAAACGCTTTTGAAGTCCCGATTCTAAGCCATACAACATGGTGCACTGAACTATTGAGTAGTCATCAGCACGCGCCTGCCAGACGTTCACAACATCTGCCGATGACATTGGAGGGGGAGGGTCATCGAGCGGCGCATCAAGGACATAAGCCTTTTGCGAAGTCGTGAGGATAATCCTTAGATTACGGACCCAGTCCGCATAGTTACTTCCATCATCTTTCAACTTAGCTTTCTCTAGGAACACATTAAAATTCAGGGGAGCTACTGCGTGAGCCATTGATCTACAACATAATTTGCAAAGACAACTTTAGACTATGTTCATGATAATGACTTCAGTTAATCATATTACTAAAGAACTCCCACTCAAATCAACATCCCTCAGGTTGTCCAAATGTGACATGCATGATCCAAATCCCCCAACCCAAGTCCGATCATCACGTGAGATGAGTTGGTTTCAATGGTGAACATCTCCATGTTGATCATATCTACTATATGGCTCATGTTCGACCTTTCGGTCTCCTGTGTTTCGAGGCCATGTCTGTACATGCTAGGCTCGTCAAGTTTAACCCAAGTATTCCGCATGTGTAAAACTGGGTTACACCCATTGTATGTGAACGAAGAGTCTATCACACCCGATCATCACGAGGTGCTTCAAAACGACAAACTTTCACAATAGTGCATACTTGGGGAGAACACAATTTTATCTTAAAATTTAGCGAGGGATCATCTTATAATGCTACTGTCGTCCTAAGCAAAATAAGAAGCATAAAAGGATAAACATCACATGCAAATCATATAAGTGACATGATATGGCCATCATCATCGTGTGCTTTTGATCTCCATCTCCAAAGCACATGCATGATATCCATCGTCACCGGCATGACACCACGATCTCCATCATCGTGTCGTCACGTGGTTGTCATGCCAACTTTTGCTTCTACAACTATTGCTAACTCATAGCTATAAAGTAAAGAAAATGGCATAAAATAAATTAAAGACAACCCTATGGCTCCTGCCGGTTGCCATAGTCATCGACATGCAAGTCGTGATAACTATACAAAACATGATCATCTCATAAATCACATATATCAAATCATGTCTTGGCCATATCACATCACAACATGCCATGCAATAACAAGTTAGACGTCCTCTACTTTGTTGTTATAAGTTTTACGTGGCTGCTATGGGCAACTAGTAAGAACCGTTCTTACCTACACAAAGCCACAACGATGATATTCAAGTTGCCTTTTAACCTTCTACAAGGACCGCCTTCGTCAAATCCGATTCAACTAAAGTGGAAGAGATAGACACCCGCCAGCCACCTTTATGCAAACAAGTTGCATGTCAGTCGGTGGAACCGGTCTCTTGTGCGAGGACAAGTAAGGTTGGTCTGAGCCGCTTCATCCCACAATACCGCCGAATCAAAATAAGACTAAGGAGATAAGCAATCTAAACATAAACACCCACAGCTTCTTTGTGTTCTACTCATGCATATCATCTATGCGTAGAACTAGCTCTGATACCACTGATGGGGAACGTTGCATGGGAAACAAAAAAATTCCTACGCACACGCAAGATCTATCCATGGAGATGTATAGCTACGAGAGGGAGAGTGCATCTACATACCCTAGTAGATCGCTAAGTGGAAGCGTTTAGAAACACGGTTGATGTAGTCATACGTCTTCACGATCCAATTGCGATCCGTCCCGATCTAGTGCCGAACGTATGACACCTCCGCGTTCAGCACACGTGCAGCTCGATGATGCCTTTGCCTCCTCGATCAAGCAAGCGAGGGCGGAGTTGTAGATGAGTCCTCCGGCAGCACGATGGCGAGAAGGCGGTGGTGGTGGAGCGATCTCAGCAGGGCTTCGCCAAGCGCTGCCGCGATCGGAGGAAGAAACAGAGTTGGGAGAGAGGGAGGGTTGCGCCAAGGCTTGTGGTACGGCTGCCCTCCCTCTCCTCTCATATATATAAGGGGAAGGGAGGAGGTGTCAGCGCTCTAGGGTTTCCCCTAGGGGTGGGGCGGTGGCCTAGGGGGCAGCCTTGGCCCGCAAGGCAAGGGGGCGGCTGCCATCCTAGGGCCAACCCTAGCCCTTGGGGAGGCGGGGCGCCCAGCCCACCAGGGGTTGGTGCGCCTCCCTCTCAGCCCACGGGCCCCTCCGGGGCAGGTGGACCCCTCGGTGTACCCCCGGAACCCCTTCCGGCATTCCCAACGAAATCCGACAAGTCCCGAAACTATTCCGGAACCCGAATACCAACTTCCCATATATGAATCTTTACCTCCAGACCATTCTGGAGCTCCTCGTCATGTCCGAGATCTCATCCGGGAATCCAAACAACTTTCGGTCACCAACATACATAACTCAATATTACCATATCGTCATCGAACGTTAAGCGTGCGGACCCTACGGGTTCGAGAATCATGTAGACATGACCGAGACACCTCTCCGGTCAATAACCAATAGCGGGATCTGGATGCCCATATTGGTTCCTACATATTCCATGAATATATTTATCGGTCGAACCACGATGTCAAGGATTCAATCAATCCCGTATGCAGTTCCCTTTGTCCATCGGTATTTTACTTGCCCGAGATTCGACCGTCGGTATCTCCATACCTAGTTCAATCTCGTTACCGGTAAGTCTCTTTACTCGTTCCGTAATACAAGACCCCATGACTAACTCCTTAGTCACATTGCTTGCAAGCTTCTTGTGATGTTGCATTATCGAGAGGGCCCAGAGATACCTCTCTGTCATACGGAGTGACAAATCCCAGTCTCGATCCATGCCAACCAAGAGACACCCTCGGAGATACATATAGAGCATATTTATGATCACCCAGCTACGAAGTGACGTTTGATACACACAAGGAATTCCTCCGGTGTCAGGGGGTTGCATGATCTCATGGTCTTAGGAACAGATACTTGACATGAAGAAAGCAGTAGAAATAAACTTAGCGATACGATCAAATGATATGCTTACGGTTTGGGTCTTGTCCATCACATCATTCTCTTAATGATGTGATCCCGTTATCAAATGACAACTCATGTCTATGGTTAGGAAACCTTAACCATATTTGATCAACGAGCTAGTCTAGTAGAGGCTCACTAGGGACACGATGTTGTTTATATATCCACACATGTATTTGAGTTTCCGATCAATACAATTCTAGCATGGATAATAAACAATTATCATGAACAAGGAAATATGATAATAACCACTTTATTATTGCCTCTAAGGCATATTTCCAACAAAAGGCGTAGCAAGGTTGGAGACACGCCCCGGGCCAACAGCCGAGCTACAATACTAAACAATGCCGAATAGTGTTTCTGATGCTACAGTCAACGAATGGACAAGTTACCACGCCCTAGGAAATGGACCTGATGCAAAGGAGAAGGGGGTAGATACATGAGGAGAAATGGTGTGTGTATGGGTGTGATAAGAGAATGAGACCTAGGGGTAGAGGGTGTGTGAGGTCTGGTGGGTATGACATTTTTTGGTCTTGTGGGTTGATGTGAGGACCCCTAGGTCGGTTCCATCCCGTGTCAGATTGGTCAGCCCCAAACGCGGTACACGAAGACCCATTGAGAACTTGACGTACAAGACGAAGATAACAAAGCTGTGGAGGACTCTAACTCACTGACGAAGTCAACTAGGATTTCTAACCCTAGGCCCCAAGTATGTTATATAAGCCAAGGGCCTAGTTCGTCGATAGTATAGACACACACACACACAATCCTTTAGTATTCATGTGTACTTTTTACGCACCCCAACCACAAAAACACACGACCAGGAGTAGGGTATTTCCTCGACTACAAGGGCCCGGACTTGGGTTAATCCTTGCCCCTTATTACCATCCATCCCAACTACGAGGGATATCCTACTGAATGCTTTGCTGGAATCATATCCGTCAACTAGTAAGAGAGGGGGAGAGACAATGCGCGCGACAAAGGCGTGAAGAGAGTGTGTGTGCCAGAGAGACGTAGGCATGTATATGGAGAGAGAGAGGGTCGATGGAGATTGTGCATGCATATGCGTGTAAGAGAAAGTGTGTTTGTGACAGAGATTAGTGAAAAGAGTCGTAGATAGTAGTAAGAGAGAGAGAGAGAGGGAGATATAGAGAGCGGTTGTGCGGGAGACACTTCGGGGAGAGAGTGTGAGCATGTGTGAGAGAGAATGTTGATGGATATATAGTGTGTGCACGTATGTGTGAGAGAGAAAGATAGTGTGAGTATGAGGCGGGGCCGAAGGGAGAGTGCATCTACGCAAGAGTGTTCAGTACATTAGTTAGAATATGGTAAATTGTATCAAAATATTTGGATGGGGTCATAATATTTACAATTCGCGTATGGACGAACATTGGTCTATCAAACATCCATATTCTATCGAATTGGAGCATGTGTATAGTATTATTTGACATTATTGATCCATAGAGTCCGTATTTTGAAATGCAGACAATGCATGGATTTAGCAGTTCATATATAAACGCGAGTACATTTTTATGTTGTGTGTGTCAAGCACATTGTACATAAAAATAATATATGTACCACATAGTAAACATTCTAAATAGCTAGCTGGGAACTAGCATACGTTTGAACTCAACTTAAAGTGGTTTCAAATATTCGAATTCAACCTGAAGTGCAATCAGGTATTTGAATTCAAGATCATGGCATTTGTAAATCATACCTAAATTAGGGGGCACCAATCTTTGCTTTGCTTTTGAACATAATAATATATTGTTGTGTACAAAATAGATTCAAATTTACCTCCTTCATTCCAAAATAAATGTGGTTATAGGATTTTCAAGAGTCAAAACTTCAAAAAAGTGGATAATTTAATGGGGTTTTTAACATACAAGGTCAAATTTAATGTGGTCTATTTAGGACAATTTTAAAAGTTCAACTGAAGAGTACTGTAAACGCGAATGCTTCTGCTCCCAAATTTTGAAGGAAGCGCCAAAAGAGCCTCTGCTTGCCCGAAACCATTTGAGAGCATTGTTTGGTAGAAGGAAATTACTATCCCAATTCTGACCCGTGAAGCCTACCGGCCCGGCGTCAAGAAGTCTAAACCGGGATAGTTTTGTAACTTCACCAAGACACCACACAACCGCTTCCGAAAAATATTCATACACCGTAGGCGCCTAAACACTCATGCGCTCGTCCGAAATCGCTCTCGCAAAATATTTGGGACACGTGAGATTACCGTCCTATCCCCGACCCGCAGCATGTCAAAAAAATTAGCTGGGGGAAAAATTTGTAACTTTTGTAAGTGCATCTAGTGCCCCTTAGTGATTTCCGTGTATTGAAGACTTATAGGTTAAGGGACTAATATGTTTGTGAGTATACACAGGTTCTATAAGTCGCTGAGGAGTTTGATATATTCGAAGAAAGTCGACCCCTAAAAATGAATGTCTTCAACTGATGACTTTGATGCTTCCTTGAACACTTTGAAAATGAAGAATTTGGAGTGACCTTGAAGATATTGACACGAGGACTATGAAGCGTGAAGACTTTTATTTTCGTAGTTTCATTTCCTTTCTTTGAGTCATAGGAAACACCGTACTGTTAAAGGGGGTCGAGGTAATACTAAGGAAAAAATTCCAAGTGGTGCTCATCTCAAAGCCTACACATACCCAAAACCTTCAAGTGAAGCCTTTGCAAATCTCCTGCAGTTCAGTCAATTTCTTCAGTGACGGAGACGAAGTTCTTCTGGTCTCTGAGGAATTTTTTCTGACTAAGGAGTTAGGATTTCGCCAGTGCGAATTGCCTATCATGACGAATATGATAGCCCTGGGGAATTTGAGAGTTCAAATCTCCGACCGTTGTTGTGCCTTGCGCCAGTTGTCCATATATCTTATCCACATAACGGTCATATCATTAGCGGCAATTATGTCATATCATGTCTAGTTGCACCCTGGCTATAAATAGCTGCCCCCCTCAACCACTAGCTGGTTGGCTTGGCTGCTCCGAGCGAGATTGACAAGTGTCATTTGAGAGCAACCCATCCTCTGCGGACTTTGAGAGAAAATCATCAGTGAGGAAAAACCCAAAACCCAAAGTGATTGAGCATGACTGAAGAGATTGTTCCTATGTGGAACCGACACTTGTTACCTTTGAAGATTGTGCATCTTCCAGACGGTTAGGCGTCATGGTCTAGAGCATCCAAGAGGAAATTGTGGATCGTCGGGTGACCGAGTTTGTGAGGGTTTGGAAGTCTACCCTGAAGACTTACCACGAGTGTCGGGCAAGGTCTGTGTGACCTTAGCTCAAGGAGAATACGGTAAGGACTGTGTGTCCTGGGACTATGTGTCTTTTTGTTTAAATACCAAACCGCTCCAAACCAGATGTACGACTGTCATAGCAGTTGGAACCGAGTCATCAAATCATTGTCTTTATCGAGCTCCTGGTTCTATTTCCTCAACCCGTTCATTTCCTCGTTAACTTGTTGATGAAATTGATCGTTACTATTTGAAGACTTTGACTGAAGACTTTCTCAATTTCCTCATCCCAAATTCTTCAGTCACTTTGTCTATCACCTGCTTATCCTGTGTTTACGCTACTTGTGCTCTGTATATGTTTCATTCCATCATGATGACTATGCTATTGCTATGTTTCGCATGCACTTGAGTACTTATTCCGCTGCTAGTATTTTGTCACTTAGCAAATTCCTCAACCAGTAATTCCTTAGTGACGAATTTGTAAAAATAGCCTATTCACCCCCCCTCTAGTCGATATAACACACTTTCAATTGGTATCAGAGCAAGGTACTCCATTGTTCTGTGTGATTTTGGTTTAACCACCTGGAGTTTTAGTTATGTCGACTACAGGCATGATCAAGGTCTCAGCTGGATGTCCTACCTTCGATGGTATGGACTACCCTTACTGGAAGAACAAGATGCGCATGCATCTTGACGAAATTGACAACGATCTCTGGTATGTTGTGGAAAATGGTGTTCCCTCCGTCACTCCCACTGTCACTACTGCTGATGTGAAGAGATTCAAGCAACTCGATTCTCAAGCGAAGAATATCATATGTGGCTATCTGAGCAAAGGTCAGTATGGCAGAGTGAGTGCTTTGGAGACTGCTAAGCTTATCTGGGATAGGCTGTCCAAAGTCAACGAAGGTGTTTCAACTCAACGAGACTCCCGAGTTGATTGTCTTAATGTGTTCTTCGCAATTGCTTCAAAAGACTCAACAACGAAAATGTTCAGCAAACTATCAATCGTCTCACTGATACTTCCAATGAGCTCCAAGATCTTGGTGCCACTGACATCACCGACCATGAGGTGGTGAAGAAACTACTGAGATCTCTTGATTCCTGATTCGGTACACTTGCTTTGATGATTCAAGAACGTGGAGACTACAAGTCACTAGATCCTGCTGATATTCTTCAAAGACCCAATACTCATGAATTTCAACAAGCTGAAAAGAGAGACCTCGATGGACAAAGCTATGGAAGAACTCGTGCACTGAAGGCAAAAGCAATTTCCTCATCTGAAGGTGAAGAATCTGATAGTAGCCTTGGTGATCCTGAAGAACAGAGTCAGGAGCTAGCAATGCTCGTGAAGAAATTCCAAAAGTTCTCAAGAAGGGGCCGATTTGGAAAATCTTTATGAAGTGGACTGAAGAAGTAAGAATCTTCATCAAGCGACTGCAAGAAGAGAACTTGCCACAAATGCAAGAAGTCTGGCCACTACATCGCTGACTGTCCTCTCTAGGAAAAAGAAACAAAGAAGAAGAAATACAAAGATGATAGTTATGATGACTCGAAGAAAAAGAAGAAATCTTCAAAGTCCTCATCGCACAAGAAGAACAGTTCCAGAAAGGCTCGGGCACTTATTGGCAAGGAAATGGATTCTGAAGAAGAATCTAAAGAATATGAGGACGTGGAGGAATCTGAGGAGGAGTCGGACTCTGGTGTGGCGAGTCTAGCCCTTGCTACTATTTTCGTCAGCAAGTCAATCTTCAACACTGAGGAAAGGGATGACGACTCCAACCTTGGCAACGATGACTTTGCCCCCACCTATTGCTTCATGGCAAAAGGTTCCAAGGTATCCACAGTGTGCCCCATATTTGATGGCACAGACTATCCCAAGTGGAAAGTCCTGATGCGGAAGTACCTCCTATCGATGAACAACGAGTTATGGACCATCACTGAACTGGGACTGACGGGTCTCTGCAAGATGGCCAACGCTGATGACATTCGTAAGTACACTCAGCTGGATGCTCAGGCAAGAAATATCATCTGCTCTAGTCTATCAAAGGACATGTTCAAGAGCATCTGTCATCTCCAAAATGCAAAGCTCATCTGGGATAGGATCTCTAACGTCAATGAAGGCTATCGCACTCGTCAAGATACCATGTTCATCGAATACAAGAATTTCCTCAAATCTTAGGAAACAGATCCAGTTTCTTCTTCCTCATCTATGTGCCTCATGGCAAAAGGCTCCAAGGTACTCAAGTATCACTCCTCATCTCAATCTAGTGAATGTGAATCTGATGAAAACCTCAAACCTAGCTATTCCAGACTTGCTAATATTGCCACTAAACAACAAACTGCTTTGGAAAGGGTTCAGAAATTGCTAGACAAAAGTGATGACCTGTTGAATGAGGAAATGGATCGTACTCAAACTCTAACTGATGACCTTCAAAGTCTTCAGTCTAAGTATGATAACCTTCAAAGTTGTCATGAAGCTTTCTTAGTCGGTCATGAGAAGTTCTCTTATGAATTTCTTCAAAGAAAGCAAGATCTTGAAAAACTAAGGGTGTCTTATGAAGATCTTCAAGGGGATAACGATTCTTTGCTTGCTCAACGGATCAGTACCGCTCAGGAAGATTTTGTTGCACCTTGTTTGAAATGCATCGAACGTGAAACTATTAATTCTTCACCTGAAAGTTCAAATGCTTCTATTGCTGCAAATTCTTCAACTATTTATGTGGTCACAAATTCCTCATCTGAGGATACCACAAGTGTCACTGATGAAAATGCAGGCTTGAAGGAATTGTATGTGACAGGCATATACAAAAGCCACAAAGGGAATCAAACCCTTTGTGATGTGCTTAAAAAGCAGATTCTGAACAGGAACCCTAGGAAAGAGGGTATTGCCTTTGAAAGGAAACTCAATGTTGATGGATCTTACTTGAAACCTGAGCAGTACCCCAAGACCTCATGGGTTGCTGCAAAAGGACCTCCTGTAGATCCATCCACCTTATCTGGTTTTACTTGTGAATCTTCATATTCCTATGATGAGTCATTTGACTCCAACTATAAATTGTTCAAAAATCAGAAGGGTGAAGTATTTGCCAGATATGTTGGTACTAACTGCAGGAACGGTCCTCCGATGAAGAAAATTTGGATACCCAAAAGGTATCTTGAATATCTTCAGGTGAATGTCATCATGACACCACTCATGAAGAACAGGAACCCCAGATCAAATTCTTCAATTGGACAAAAGTTTTCACATGGACCAAAGTCCTTACTTGGACCAAATTCCTCATATGGTCAAAAGTCATATCATTCTCATGCTAATGCTTCTGTTTCGCAGGGAAAATCTAAGGGTCATGAATATGTGCATCATTCTTCAAATCATTATATTCATAAGTCCTCAAAGAATTTCTCTGCTTATTCATATGAGTACTCTAACCCCCCTCCTATGAAACGAAGTGCACTTGCTTCATTGCCACCTTTCTCATATGGAGCTCGCAGAATCATAAACTCTTTACCACCCCTCCAGATGTGGGTGGTGAAGAAATTGAACTAATCTCTTATGCAGGTTCAGGTCTCCAGACGAACTTAAAACGTCTGATGAATTTGCTGGAGATCTGAGGAAATGCTTGACAGGACGCAAGCTAATCACGAAGAAATGAATCACGTCCCCACATTACTTTGCTTACTATACTATGTGATGAAATTCTATCTGATGAATTTGATGTCATATTCTTCACTCTGAAGTATATGTGTTCGTAAGTTGTACTAATTCATCTGCAGGATGAGTCACCTAAAGCAACTGAGTGGGTCCTCGACAGTGGTTGCACCAACCACATGACTGGTGAGAAGAATCTATTGATGGACATTCCACTTGCTCCATCTCATCTGAAGCATATCACCTACGCTGACAAAGGAAGAAGCAAGGTATTGGGTCTAGGTAAGGTTACAATCTCAAAGGATCGACACATGGATAAGGTGATGCTTGTTGAATCCCTCGGATTCAACCTCATGTCTGTCTCAATGCTTTGTGATCTTGATATGGTTGTCATCTTTGGCAAATATCATTGTGTTGTCGTCATGGAATCTGAAAAATCCAAAGTCTTCGAAGCCTTTAGGAGAGGAGACTTGTATATTGTTGATTTCTCTACAGGTCCACAGTCTGTCACATGTCTACTTGCAAAAGCTTCAGAAGGCTGGCTATGGCATCGACGACTTGGACACACTGGCATGAGGAACTTGCACACGCTCGCGAAGAAAAAGCACGTCATTGGCATTGAGGGTGTCAAATTCCTCAAGGATCACTTGTGTGGGGCTTGTGAGTCTGAAAAGATGACTAGATCCAAGCATCCCTCCAACACTATCATGACTACGACTCGTCCTTTTGAATTGCTTCATATGGATCTCTTTGGTCCCACTCACTATGCCACACTAACAAATATTGCATGCTTATATGGCTTTGTTATTGTTGATGACTTCTCTCATTATACTTGGGTGCATATTATCTTGTACAAATCTAAAGTGCAGGAAGTCTTCAAACAATTTTCTTCAAGGGCCTCGACGAATTTCGGTGTTAAGATCAAGCATATGAGGAGTGATAATGGGACCGAGTTCAAAAACACTGGTCTTGATGACTATCTTGATGAACTTGGTATTACTCATGAGTTATTTTTCCCATATACTCCTCGGCAGAATGGCATCATGGAGCGCAAGAATAGGACTCTTGTTGAGATGGCTTGCACCATGCTTGAAGAATACAATACCCATCGTCGTTTCTGGCCTGAGGCAATCAATACTGCTTGCCACATCATCAACAGGGTATATCTTCACAAATTCCTCAAGAAGACTTCATATGAACTCCTCATAGACAAGAAACCCAATGTGAGTTATTTCAAAGTCTTCGGTGCTAAATGTTGGATTAGAGATCCTTACCACAGTTCCAAATTTGCACCTTAAGCACATGAAGGTTTTATGCTTGGTTACGGAAAGAACTCACACACCTACAGGGTCTTCAACACCCATCACAACAAGGTTGTTGAAACTGTAGATGTGCGGTTTGATGAAACTAACGGCTCGCAAAGAGAGCACATGCCACCTGTGCTAGATGAAATGTCTCCTGAGGAATCCATTAGGTTCAAGGCCAATGAAGATGTGATACCCACTGAAGAACCTCTAGCTACTAAAGAAGTGGTCCCGAACTCTGAAGGCATTCATGCTGGTGCACCTGAGGAAAATGGCGCTGAACAAAATGCGCAGCCCCAAAAAAGTCATCAACCTGCTCATCCAAGAATAGCGAATGAAGTGCATATTGAGAAAATCCTCGACGATATCAATGCACCAGGTCCTCTCACTCGATCAAGACCTTCACATCTGTCTAACTTTCGTGGGCACTTTGCTTTTGTCTCTATCACAGAGCCCACCATAGTTGATGAAGCATTTCTGGAGCCTGAGTGGATTCAAGCTATGCAAGAGGAATTGCATCAATTCAAGCTCAACAACGTGTGGCAACTTGTCAAGCGCCCAGATCCTCACAAGCACAATGTCATAGGTACCAAGTGGATCTACCGCAACAAACAAGACGAACTTGGTCAGGTAGTGAGGAATAAGGCCCGTCTTGTAGCACAAGGCTACACACAGGTTGAGGGAATTGACTTCGATGAAACTTTTGCACCTGTTGCTAGACTTGAAGCTATTCGTATACTGCTTGCTTATGCTAACCATCACAATATCATCTTATATCAAATGGATGTGAAAAGTGCAGTCCTCAATGGTAAGCTCGAGGAAGAAGTATATGTTGCTCAACCCCCAGGTTTTGAAGATCCTAAGCATCTTGACAAAGTCCTCAGAATCAACAAGGCCCTGTATGGCCTCAAGCAAGCCCCTCGGGCGTGGTATGATACTCTGAAGGAATTCCTCATGAAGAAAGGCTTCAAACCCGGTTCACTTGACCCAACTCTTTTCACAAAATCTTATGATGATGAATTATTTGTGTGCCAAATATATGTGGACGATATAATCTTTTGATGTACTTACAAACGTTACAGTGACGAATTTCCCTATATGATGAGTGAAGAATATCAAATGTCTATGATGGGAGAGCTGAAATTCTTCTTAGGCCTTCAAATTCGTCAACAACGCAATGGTATCTTCATCTCTCAAGAGAAATACCTCAAGGATGTCCTAAAGATATTCGGCATGCAGGATTGCAAAGGCGTCAAGATTTCCATGCCCACAAATGGTCAACTCTGCACTGACGAAAATGGTAAAGATTTCGAACAGAAGGTATATCGCTCCATGATTGGCTCTTTATTGTATCTATGTGCATCTAGGCCATATATTATGCTTAGTGTTTGCATGTGTGCCCATTTTCAAGCAACACAGAAGGAATCACACCATAAGGCTGTGAAGCATATTCTTTGATATCTAGCTCACACACCAACACTAGGATTATGGTACCGCAAGGGATCAGATCTTGACCTCGTTGGATATTCTGATTCAGATTATGTTGGTGCTCGTGTGGACCGCAAGTCAACATTAGGCACATGTCATTTCCTCGGAAGATCCCTAGTCTGTTGGTCCTCGAAGAAGCAGAACTGCGTGTCACTATCTACTGCTGAAGCTGAGTACATTGCTGTTGGTTCCTGTTGTGCTCAATTGCTGTGGATGAAGCAAACCATCAAGGACTACGGCATCAATGTGAAGAATGTCCCTCTCTACTGCGAAAATGACAGTGCCATCAAGATTGCTCACAAGCCAGTTCAGCACTCGAAGGCAAAGCACATCCAGATTCGTCATCATTTTGTTCGTGGCCATGTATTGAAGGGCGACATCTTCATCGACCACGTGAAGACTGAAGAACAATTGGCTGATATCTTCACAAAGCCCTTAGATGAGAAGAGATTTTGTAAGTGGCGGTGTGAGCTAAATACCTTAGAATCCTCAAATGTTCTTTGAAAGGACACACATCCTAACACTTATGCAAAATTGATGACTTAGATTTGCAACACACGAAGTAACGTGTTTCTTCAATCAATGAAGACTAACTCTCTAACTGTGAAGAAATTAATGACAATTGTACGAGTTGTCTGAAATCATCATTCTTATACGGTGGGTCACGCCACCAACCATATTTGAAATTCTTCAAAATTGAGTTTTTCATCATTTTGCAAATTCTTTAAATTTTCAAATTCCTCAAGTTTGGAAATTCCTCAAAATTTCAAATTCTTCAAACTTTTCAACTGATGTTCTTCATTTGAGTTTCTCCTCATGACTATATATATATATATATATATATGACTACTTTTCTGTACTCCTGGGTGTATGTACTCCCATATTCAATATACCTCATATACACATTGATTATACCTCTTTACCATTTTCAATATACTTCATTAAATATTCTAAGATACCCCAATACGAGTTTTGTGGAAAAAATATCATTTGCGACGTAATTTTTGTAATATACCTTTTTCATGTACGAACAAATCAGTATATACGTAAACCTTTAAAAATATGTAGACTCACATGATTTTTTTCGTGAAACTCATTTTGGGGTATCTACTAATTATTAATGAAGTATATTAAAAATAATAAAGAGGTATAAAATATTCATCTATGTGGTATATGAGCGATGAGAGTACGTACTCCCAGGAGTACATAGCCATTTTCCTATATATATATATAGAGAGAGAGAGCATGGATTTGCTATCCACACTAGCTAGGGTGGTGGCTATCAGAACCGTTCATATGCATCAGGATTCGCACCTTTGAAAGGATAAGGTTCTGATTTTATGATTTGTTGAATATCGCCATGACCAGAGTGGAAAAAGTGAGCAGAGCTTTATAGACGCGGTGTCCAGAAACGGCAACCTAGTCTCTGCATTTTCAGACACAGTAAGAGCAAGTATGCAACAAACTTTTGTAGATGACAGAAATCGTCAGTGTGCTACTTTGGGCAAACCTATTTAAATACTCATTTGCTAAAGGTTCCTGCAATAGCGTGCTAATTTGGGCATGTGAATCCTGTCACTTTCGTTGGCCCGTGGCATAGATGACCAGTTAGCATCCGCCTATCACGCACAAGGTCCAAGACAGCATGGACCTAAGCACATATATGCTGCTAACGCATGGTCACAGCACACGAACGTATTATATGCATTGATGCTAGTAGATCAAGCCAACTTATGCATGTACCTAGCGTCCTGGCATTAGCACGTAAACTTGCTTCGACAAATTCACAGACAAATAATTATGATTTTTTAATAGAAGGAGATGAGATGGAACTAAAACCCAGATTTTAGCGTATTATTTCTAGCAACTATCAGTGTCCCTCCACTACTTCCACCGTTGTGCTCTGTAACTACTACGCATCCTCTCTGTACTGATCCCATTTACTGTCTGTATTCCTCTTGTGCCTTGCTCGCATAGAAGCCTGCACGTGGAGGAAAACCTTTTTATGGACGGTGACTCGCAGCGATCGTGGAGGACAACGACCCCACGCCCGGGGCCGGTGGCGGTCGTCGCGCTCCTGGCCGGTGGTATCCTTGCGACAGTCGATGTGGTCCTGGCCGGAATCATGCTCGGGACAGCCTGCACAAGGTCAGAGTCCTTGCCTCGGTCGGTCTGCACAAGGTCGGAGTCGTGCTCGGGGACGCCGGAGTGCTTCCAGCTAGTTGTGTCCTCGTGGTGGCCGACGTGCTTGCGATAGGTCGGTGTCCACACAAAGGACAATGAGTCTGTGTGGGACGATGATCCATTGCATGCTCCAGTCGATTTAGAGAAGTGCGGAGAGACCGAGGAGAGGAGATATGTGCAGGTTTCTATTTTTATCAGCTAATTTTGTAGCTATTCCATGGCGCCTGTTTGGTTTAGGAGGGAACTGAAATTTTTGCGCGTGAGAATCTTGCATGCAACATGGAGAAAAAGAGAGAATCTTGCATGCAACATGGAGAAATAGAGAGAGTCCATATACAACGATGGACTGAGAAGAGTCAATCAGTTGCATGCCCATTTATTGCTGCCAGCTGGTCTCATACATGCACGCAGTATTGCTTCAGAGAAAAGTGCATTACATGTTGTATTCTACTGAAAGTTTTGGACCATGCATCCGTGAATTCGGGGCATGCTTGCAAACGTTTTTGCCATTTAGTGCTCACCTTTCCACTATGCATATATATACAGGGCAATGTCATACTTTTGATTTATCATAGTTTGCTATCTATGCCAACATAGTAAGAGCATCTCCAGCGGTTTGCCCCCCAGCGCCGGGCGAGGCCGCAAAACGTTCCAGCCGGCGCTATTTTTGCCCTGTGGGATCAACTTTCTAGTCGCGTCTCGAGTTTCGGCCACAAAGTGCATGCAAATTTAAACGTCTCATTTCCCGCTACACAAAAAACGACGCAAGTCGGTGATCATGCCACAGTTCGGCGTCGGTCATGCCACAAGTCGGCGCCCATCATGCCATAGGCCGGCGATCGCCACCACAGGTCCGGAGATCAAAACATGCCAATTGTCCGGCGTACAAAAAGGCGGGAGACATGAACATAGAACTCAAACGGCCAGGTCCTCGTCGTCTCCCGGAGTGGCGGGAGAGGTCGGTGTAGCCGTCGGCGTCGGGGAGGGCGCGTTCGGCGACGCTGGAGACGAAGGCGCGCTCGGCGGCGCCGTGGTCGGTGCGGTCGGCGCCGGCATGAGGTTGAGGATGAGGTTGCACTCCGCCAAGTACCACGCCTTCACCTACGGGTCCATTTCCGCCGTCACGCCTCCCATGAGGAATGTCAGGTCGGTGTTGCGTTTCTTCGCGGCGACGTTGGTCCTGAGGAGGTCGAGCTTGGCGTCCTGCTTCGTCATCAGCTCCGACCACCTCGCCTCTGACTTCTCCTCCCTCAGGGCAGAGTGGTCTTTGCGTCGGCGATGCATTGATCGATCGACGCCTGCAGCCGTTCGGCAGCGGGCGCGTCGTTCCTGCCCTTCTTCGCCTTCTTGTTCCCGTCTGGCCGCCCTTCGGGCGCCCCAGCAACAGGCGCGTCCGGGTTGTACACGCCGTCCTTGTTGGCGAGTGCAAGCCGGACCAAGGCCCATTTCTCGCAGACTTCGTTTATTAAGCTAAGAATATTTTCACGAAATACTTGTATTTAGAACTTGCTATACCTATTCCAAAAAGAATGCAAACTTTGGACCAATGTCCCCGGGAAGGATCTTTAAGAACCCTAGAAAAAATTCACTTGGAGCAACAGGGGTCAGGTCACACTATATCAATATCATAATTATCTTTTTTTAATTGATATACTGATAACATCATAGCTTTCCAATTTTCAGTAGCTTGAAGGTGTTTTGAAATGTGTGCCCTTTAATAGTATAAGTTGTATCTGCAGTGTAAGCTCCAGTAGTTAATTGACCTCCTCCAGCCACTTTGACAGTAAACAAATGTTTCTGAGATGAGGACTGGACAGAACAAGAACATGAGGACTCGATCCGGGTGAACACATGGAGGAACTTGAAGTCGGAATCGGTTTCGCTGTCCCGGCGAAACAAGTCGAACATCCGAACCATCTGCAGCAAAGAACAAGTGTCGGCGAACACGGCGAAGGGCGGCGAAGTCAGGTGTTCCTCGAACGTACATGTTGTTCGACGTTCACGCCGCTCTCAGGGCGAGCCTGGACCTGTTCTTGGATCCCATGCCACTTGTTGCACGCCAGTTGGATGCTCGCCCAATGGTTGGACTTAGTCTTGGCGCCGTGCTCCATGTGTGTGCCGGTGAACTCGGGGTCAACCAACTTGCGCTCGTCGAACGCCGCCTTGATCTCGTCCAGTACGTATCGGTGTTCTGGTTCGCGCCGGTGATCGGGTCCATGCTGACCTGCTTCCATGCTTCGGCGAGTCACACGTCTTCCTTCGCCATCCACTTGATGCGGGGCTCGGGCGGCTTCCCATTGGCAGACCTTGACTTCTTCTTTTTCCCTTTGCCCCTCGCCGACGCGGGTTCCGGCACCGGCTCTACCTCCTCCATATCCTCCTCGTCGGCCTCATCATGGTCGACGTCGTCCATGTCGCCGATGTCCTCCACCTCTTGCGTACCAAACCCGGGGCACGCCACGTCCGCGGCGGAGCCGGTGTTGATGATCTCCTCCATCTCGGCCTCGGCGTTGCTGAACTGTGGGGACGAACCAGGCGCGAAAGGCAGGGGGCCGCGCTGCAGTGCCATCGCGGACGAGCCAAAGTACGTATGCGAGGGCATGTAGCCGTATTGGGCGTTGGGGTGGCCGGTGGAGAAGGCGGAAGGCGTGCGCGGGACGGTGATGTTGGGGTTGAAGCCACCGAGGGCGTCACCGTCGACGTACTCCGGCGATGGCGCGTAACCGCCCCACGCCGGCGACGGGAAGTTGGGGTTGGCCGGCGACGCGACGCTGTGCTGGCTGCCCCCACACGCCTTGCGGGAACGGGCCCGCCTGCTGGCGCCCCAGGAAGATCGGCCGTTGAGACGAAGCCTCCTGCTCTGCCGCCGCCGCCGCATCCCTGGCTTTCTTCATGAGAAGCCTGTTCCGGCGATCGGTGGTCACCGCCTCCCTTCGATCGACGTCGGCCTTCCACTCCGCGTTTTTCAAGCCCGGCGGCCTTGGCATGGGTGCACAGGCCTTGAGAGGCTTGGCGGCGGCGGGGGGCGGTGGCTTGGCGAGGGGCGGCGTACTTCTTCGGCGGCATGGCGACGGAGGGAGATGGAGGGAAATGGAGATAATGGCGGGGGAAACGGCGGGAGAGGGAGGGAAAAGAAGGGAAAACAGCGGAAAATAGCAGCCAGTGTCGCCGACAGCTCGGTCCCACCCGGCTTTTTGCTTCAGCCGGCGCCCCCGGTGATGATCTCTCTCTCTCTCTCTCTCTCTCTCTCTCTCTCTCTCTCTCTCCCTCTATACTCCTTTGACATCTGATTTAACGCATACTCATCGTAAAAGACTTACACATGATCGAATGGTGTCAGTGGATGCAACGACCACCTTATAGAGAAGGTTCTCGTGCACAAAAAAGGGGAGCCCACGGGTGGGCATGCATGGTTCCGCCAGTCTAAGATGGAGGTTCTTGTCTAATATAAGTGTTGTAGTGATGATCTCTCTCCCTCCCTCACTACTCCTTTAACATATGATTTAACGCATACTCATCGTAAAAGACTTACACATGATCGAATGGTGTCAGTGGGTGCAACGACCACCTTATAGAGAAGGTTCTCGTGCACAAAAAAGGGGAGCCCACGGGTGGGCATGCATGGTTCCGCCAGTCTAAGACGGAGGTTCTTGTCTAATATAAGTGTTGTAGTGATGATCTCTCTCCCTCCCTCACTACTCCTTTAACATATGATTTAACGCATACTCATCTTAAAATACACAAGGTCGAATGGTGTCGGCTGGTGCAACGACCACCTTATAGAGAAGGTTCTCGTGCACAAAAAAAGGGAGCCCTCGGGTGGGCATGCATGGTTCCGTCAATCTAAGACGGAGGTTCTCGTGTAATATAATTATTGCGGTGATGATCTCTCTCTCTCTCTCTCTCTCTCTCTCTCTTCCCCCCCTACTCCTTTGACATCTGATTTAACGCATACTCATCGTAAAAGACTTGCACATAATCGAATGGTGTCAGTGGGTGCAACGACCACCTTATAGAGAAGGTTCTCGTGCACAAAAAAGGGGAGCCCATGGGTGGGCATGCATGGTTCCGTCAGTCTAAGACGGAGGTTCTTGTGTAATATAAGTGTTGTAGTGATCACCGCACCCTGCGTCAACCCAAGCGCCAAGCGCAATGAAGGAAGCCATCCTCACTGAGCAGCCGTCCGACGTGTCCATCCTCTCCGTGCAGAACTTCCTCGTCCGTATGGCCCCGGGGTGGCGCGATCGAGTTGCGTCGGTGACGATGTTCCACGACGAATGGACCACGCCATTCCGCGTCTAGGAGTGGACGCCTGACCACGACACAGAGCTCGTGCGGTGTGGCCACGGTACAGCGTGCGCGTCCCTCCGCATGCGTGGTCGCTTGGGAGTTGGGACGGCGAAGAAACTCCGCCCCATGTGCTGAGTCGGCTCCATCGAGCTGGATACTTACATGGAAATAGACGTGTCCTTCTACGTCTTGCACGCGGAGATTGATCACCCGGACATCATCCCGCTAGTTCTATGTCTTGACCTCACCGATGGTTGTGCGCTGGATGACGATCTTGGTCATGTCGAGCTGACCGACGGGTTTGTGGAAGTGGAGCAGCTGCACAGCCAGGTTCGCGGCTGTGGTGTGTGCTTCGAAGGCGGCATGTGTCCGTGCATAGTTAAGAGGTGCGGCGGCCGCTCGCCTCATTCTCCGAACTTCATCTGTCACCCTGCCGCTTCACAAATATCTTCTTCCTCTGTGTACTTGTGAGCTAGCGTCAGCTGGTGGCTCTTCCGTCAAAGCTGTCCTTGGAGACATGGAGATGCTCCAGGAGCTATTCATTCGTGTGGACGGCGTGGCAGACTTGGTTCAAGCGGACGCAGTGTCTTCGACATGGTGCTCCACGGCGAAGTTGCCGGACTTCCTCGTGGCCTTCCGCAAAAGTTCGCCCCTCCTCTCATAGGGTACGATCAGATTCTATGGAATTTTTCCTTGTACCTTGCTTTCCCTGGTATCGGGTATGGTCTCGCGCAAGCTTCCCAGACGGTGGCGCAACAGTTCCTCTACCCAGACCGAACACTAAAGCATCGTTGCTCTCGTCTCCGACGACTCCGGTCTAATGGCGAGGGAGCAACTGCCAGCCCCTGGGTACATGCTGATCAAGCCAGGGGAGGGCGCCGCCGTGCCTCTGTCCCCTAGGATGGACGCGGCAACGCCCAACACATGGGGGCACTTCGCAAAGGTTGGGCGCGAGCACGAATTCATCATGCAGGATCCTGTCGCCGACTACGAGGTTGGGCTGAAAGGGGTTTCCCTGAATGACGACTCTGCGGTTCATTACCACGTAAGCATGCATGCACGTCGTTGAACATTTTCATACCAAGTATATCTCTCTAATTCATTGCCTAAGGCTGGTCATAATGGGAGTATCATAGATAAGATCATGCATGCCAACTAGCCAATTTTGATGAGGTGACATAGAATTAAATGAAGAAGGAAAGAGTTCAATATCATATTATGATAACGTATCATATTAAATATTGTGCTACTATGTGTCATGCATGACAATAAATGAATCCTTCTATGATACTAACATATGATACTATGTATTACGGATGTAGTATCATACACTAGTATCATATGCATGATACTAATATATGATACTCCCCATTAAAACCAGTCTAACACCACTGCATTTATTCTCCAAGCACCAGATGAACTTGTTCATCCAAGGTGGTTGGCAGCACGCGATTTCAAGAGCGTTGTCGAGCTGTCGGAGGACTTTGCCGTCAACTTGGACGCTGGAGCTATGGACTACAGGGTCACAAGAACGACCTCCGGCAAGCTGTGCATGGCTCAGATCCAGGGCGTGCGCGTGCGCGTATGGGACCGTGAACCAACGGGTGTGTGGGTGGAGAGGTTCTTCGTGTCGATTCGTGGTATGTTTGGTGTCCCAACTACAGATACTCTGTGAATCAGAGTTGCTCAAGCGGGAGGGATCGACTTCCCAATATGGGACTCTATGTTTTACTCTATTATAAGCTTGTGTCGGTCGACGAGGGTGCTCGCCGTCTCGTCATGAGTTCCGGTTTCGACACCCGTGTGTACTGCATCGACACGGAGCTGAAAGAAGTGTTCGATCTCTTCGACTCTACATCTTCTTTAGTCCCCTCTCCCTCGGCTTGACACATACCGTCATCGCGCACACTTTAACCAGTACATGGGGTGGGTCTTTATACCTGTGCACACACACCAGGTTAGCTACCACGCACGCCAGCATCCACGTCCATCACTAACACACGCATCAGCAGCCACCGGCCACTACCACATGACCCAGCCAAATACATGCACGCACTCCAACTGATGCAAGCACCTAACTAACTTATCCATGCACGGCCAGGCGCACACAAATCTCGCCAACTGCCGCTGCCTTACGTGCAGGACTCGGACGATGGACGCAGCCACACACCACAGTTCGGACGAGCTAGACGGGCATACGCTGGTCGACACCGTGGAGTGGCTTACTCCTCACATTCTGCCCCTAAGCCACGACCTCGTAGTCGTCGGAGTTGTTGCAGCCCCCCGCCGTAGTCGTCGTTGCAACTCTCGCCGTGGTCGTCGCCATAGCCGCCGCTACGGCCTCCGCCACATTTGACGCGGCCTCCATCGTCCGAGTCCTGCACGTAAGGCAGCGGCAGTTGGCGAGAGTTGTGTGCGCCCGGCCGTGCATGGATAAGTTAGTTAGGTGCATGCATCCGTTGGAGTGCGTGCATGTATTTGGCTGGGTCATGTGGTAGTGGCCGGTGGCTGCTGATGCGTGCGTGTGTTAGTGGTGGACATGGATGCTGGCGTGCATGGTAGCTAGCCTGGTGTGTGTGCACGGGTATAAAGACCCACCCCATGTACTGGTTAAAGTGCGCCGGTCTGTTGCCGCGCTGCGTTGACGGCATGTGGCAAGCCGAGGGGAAGGGGCCTAAGGAAGATGTAGTCTTTGTCGGGACCGTGGTATGCGTCCGGTCGACGTGAGAGTTCTTTTGGGGTTGTGTTGCGTGTGTGAGTGTGTACCTCCATGTATGTGTGTTCGAGGGAGTTGAGATGAATAGAGGCCAACATACAAGTCGTTCGTCGGCCGGAGCGTTCGTCGCCGGAAATGTGTCTTGTTCATCGTCTTCTATCTCCTTGTGGCGTTCGTCGCCGGTGGGTTTGTCCCAACACGGACTACACTTTCATGAGCAACGTAGTCCCTATAGAGCCCTCCGCCTAGAGCCCTCCGCCAGCCAGCCGACGGCCGCCCCGGCCCCGGCGTCCAACCCTCCCACCCCCGCCGGCGGCCACCCCGGCCCCGGCGTCCACCCCCTCGGCCCCAGGCCCTGCTCTGTCGCCATGGCTTCCTCCCCACCTCCTCTGGTGCTGGCCGCCCGCGTGAGCTGCGTTGGTTGGATGAGAGCCCGTCCTCCTCCGCCAGTCCGCGGCGCTCCTATCGCCAGGCCCTGGATGCCGCGCCTGGCCCTGCGGCGCCCGCCGTACCCGGCGCACCACGACGGGTACCGCGCTCCGAGATCCACCGCGTGCATCCGGTGAAGGAGCCGGTCGTGCCCGAGGCCCCGAGGGAGGTGGCGCGGAGCCGCCGCGGCAGGCATCGCCAGCGCTCCCCTCGTCAGCTCTCGCCCCGCCGCCGCCCCCGCCGCGAGGACCCGCCCCGCCGCCGTCGTGGGGAGTCGCCCGGCCGCCCCCGTCGCGATGGGCAGCCCGCTCGCCCCCGCCGCGCGGACTGGCCCGCTCGCCGTCGGGACCCCCCTCCCCGGCCGCCGCCTGCGCGGATCGTCGTTGCCGCGGACGCCTGCTCCAAGTGCCTCTACCCGGGTCACCCGCGCTCGGAGTGCCGCCGCGACTGGCGCTGCCGCCACTGTGGCTTCTACGGCCACATCGCCAGGTCGTGCTCTCAGCCCCGCCCGTGCTCCCCGGCCACCCCCTCTGCTAAGCGACCGAGCCCGAGCTCGCCTGGAACCTCGACCTCCAGCGTGGCGGGCCCCTGCCGCCCCGTCTCCCCTGGGTCATCCTTCGGCGCTCCGGCTTCGCCCTCCCAATCCGCCCCCGGGGCGACGCCAACGCCCTCACCGGCCACCATCGTCTCCTCAGGTCCTCCATCTGGGGCTCGCGATGCTCCCCCCCTCTCTGGACACCCCTGTTGGGGAACGTTGCATGGGAAACAAAAATTTTCCTACGCACACACAAGATCTATCCATGGTGATGAGCATCTACGAGAGGGAGAGTGAATCTACATACCCTTGTAGATCTCTAAGCGGAAGCGTTTAAGAAACGCGGTTGATGTAGTCGAACGTCTCCGCGATCCAAATCGCAAGTCGTCCCTCGATCCGATCACGAACTAGCGCCGAACGGACGGCACCTCCGCGTTCAACACACGTACGGCTTGATGACGCCTTCACCTCCTCGATCCAGCGAGCGATGGTGAAGTAGTGGTTGAGTTCCAGCAGCACGACGGCGTGGTGATGGTGGTGAGGAACAATCTCTGCAGGGCTTCGCCAAGCACTACGGAGATTATGACGGAGGAACTAGAGGGTTAGGGTTGCCGCACACGGCTTGGGGAAATCTTGATGTGTCCCGTGTGCTAGCCCTGCCCCTCTATTTATATGTTGAGCCTTGGGGTCTAAACTTGGAGTAAAAGCCTCCTCCGGGTCGGTTTTGCCCGCACAAGGTCGGTTTGGCCCGCAGGGAAAGAGTCCAACTCGGATCCCTGCCGAACCGTGCACAGCCGCGCACAAGCGGTAGTACCGCTTCACACAAGCGGTAGTACCGCTTGGGCGGTAGTACCGCTTCACACAAGCGGTAGTACCGCTTGGGCGGTAGTACCGCTTCACACAAGCGGTAGTACCGCTCCGGCGGTAGTACCGCTTCACCAAGCGGTAGTACCGCTTACGCGGCAGCAAAACTACTTTTGCACTTTCCAATACCTTGTGGGCTTTATCCCTTTGGCTCATATAAAGTGTTGCTGCACCCGAATACTTCGGTAAACATCCGGAACCCCTTCCGGTGAACTCCGGAACCCTTCCGGAGATCAAAACACTATTATCACATATATCCATCTTTACCTCCGGACTATTCCGGAGATACTCGTCATGTCCGGGATCTTATCCGGGACTCCGAACAACTTTCGGTCACCAACATAATAACTCAATTATACTAATCGTCACCAAACGTTAAGTGTGTAGACCCTGCGGGTTCGAGAACTATGTAGACATGACCGAGACACCTCTACGGCCAATAACCAATAGCGGGACCTGGATGCCCATATTGGCTCCTACATATTCTACGAAGATCTTTATCGGTCGAACCTCTATGTCAAGGATTCAGTTAATCCCGTATGCTGTTCCCTTTGTTCTTCGGTATGTTACTTGCCCGAGATTCGATCGTCGGTATCACTATACCTAGTTCAATCTCGTTACCGGCAAGTCTCTTTACTCGTTCCGTAATACAAGATCTCGTGGCTAACACTTTAGTCACATTGCTTGCAAGGCTCATTGTGATGTTGTATTACCGAGTGGGCCCTGAGATACCTCTCCGTCACACGGAGTAACAAATCCCAGTCTTGATCCATGCCAACCCAACAGACACCCTCGGAGATACCTGTAGAGCACCTTTATAGTCACCCAGTTACGTTGCGACGTTTGATACACACAAGGTATTCCTCCGGTGTCAGTGAGTTGCATGATCTCATGGTCAAAGGAACAGATACTTGACATGCAGAAAACAATAGCAATAAACTGACACGATCAAATGCTACGTTTACAGTTTGGGTCTTGTCCATCACATCATTCTCCTAATGATGTGATCCCGTTATCAAATGACATCTCATGTCCATGGCTAGGAAACCTTAACCATCTTTGATCAACAAGCTAGTCAACTAGAGGCTTACTAGGGACACAGTGTTGTCTATGTACCCACACATGTATTTGAGTTTCCAATCAATACAATTATAGCATGGATAATAAACGATTATCATGAACAAGGAAATATAATAATAACCAATTTATTATTGCCTCTAGGGCATATTTCCAACAGTCTCCCACTTGCACTAGAGTCAATAATCTAGTTCACATCACTATGTGATTTACATTGTAATGAATCGAACACCCATGCAGTTCTGGTGTTGTTCATGTTTAGCCCTTGGAAGAGGTTTAGTCATCGGATCTGCAACATTTAGATCCGTGTGTACTTTGCAAATATTTATGTCGTCCTCCTTGATGTAATCGCGGATGGAATTGAAACGTCGTTTTATGTGTCTGGTCCTCTTGTGAAATCTTGGTTCCTTGGCTAGAGCAATGGCACCAGTGTTATCACAAAACAGAGTCATTGGGTTAAGCGCACTAGGCACTACTCCAAGATCTGTCATGAACTCCTTCATCCAGACACCTTCCTTCGCCGCCTCCGAGGCAGCGATGTACTCCGCTTCGCATGTAGAATCTGCTACCACGCTTTGCTTGGAACTGCACCAGCTAACCGCACCCCCATTAAGAATAAATACGTATCCGGTTTGCGACTTAGAGTCATCCGGATCAGTGTCAAAGCTTGCATCGACGTAACCCTTTACGACGAGCTCTTGATCACCTCCATAAACGAGAAACATGTCCTTAGTCCTTTTCAGGTACTTCAGGATATTCTTGACCGCCGTCCAGTGTTCCATTCCTGGATCACCTTGAAACCTTCCGACCATACTTATGGCAAGGCTGACATCGGGTCTTGTGCACAGCATTGCATACATGATAGAGCCTATGGCTGAAGCATAGGGGATGACACTCATCTTTTCTCTATCTTCTGCAGTCACTGGGCATTGAGTCTTACTCAACTTCACACCTTGCAAAACAGGCAAGAACCCTTTCTTGGACTGATCCATTTTGAACTTCTTCAAAATCTTATCAAGGTATGTGCTTTGTGAAAGTCCTATTAAGCGTCTCGATCTATCTCTATAGATCTTGATGCCTAATATGAAAGCAGCTTCTCCTAGGTCCTTCATTGAAAAACTCTTGTTCAAATATTCCTTTACGCTTTCCAGCATTTCTATATTGTTTCCAATCAGCAATATGTCATCCACATATAATATTAGAAACGCTATAGAGCTCCCACTCACTTTCTTGTAAATACAAGCTTCTCCGTAAACTTGTATAAACTCGAACGCTTTGATCACCTCATCAAAACGAAGATTCCAACTCCGAGATGCTTGCACCAGTCCATAAATGGATCGCTGGAGTTTGCAAACTTTGTCAGCATTCTCTGGATCGGCAAAACCTTCTGGTTGCATCATATACAACTCTTCCTTAAGGTAACCGTTAAGGAACGCTGTTTTGACATCCATCTGCCAAATTTCATAATCGAAAAAGGCAGCTATTGCTAACATGATTCTGACGGACTTAAGCATCGCTACGGGTGAGAAGGTCTCATCGTAGTCAACTCCTTGAACTTGTGAAAAACCCTTTGCCACAAGTCGAGCTTTATAGACGGTGACATTACCGTCCGCGTCCGTCTTCCTCTTAAAGATCCATTTGTTCTGAATGGCCTTACGCCCTTCAGGTAATACTTCCAAAGTCCATACTTTGTTTTCATACATGGATCCCATCTCGGATTTCATGGCCTCTAACCACTTCTCGGAATCCGGGCTCATCATCGCTTCTCCATAGCTCGTAGGTTCATTGTTGTCTAACAACATGATGTCTAAGACAGGGTTGCCGTACCACTCGGGAGCAGTACGCGTCCTTGTCGACCTACGAGGTTCGATAGCAACTTGATCCAAAGTTTCATGATCATCATCATTAACTTCCTCTTCAGCTAATGTAGGCTCCACAGAAACAACTTTCTGCGCTGCGCTACTCTCAGGTTGAAGTAAAGGTTCAACAACCTCATCAAGTTCTATCTTCCTCCCACTCAATTCTTTCGAGAGAAACTCTTTCTCAAGAAATGTTCCGTTTTTAGCGACAAACACTTTGCCTTCGGATCTGAGGTAGAAGGTATACCCAACTGTCTCTTTTGGGTATCCTATGAAGACGCATTTCTCCGCTTTGGGTTCCAGCTTTTCAGGCTGAAGCTTTTTGACATAAGCATCACATCCCCAAACTTTAAGAAACGACAGCTTTGGCTTCTTGTTAAACCAAAGTTCATAAGGCGTCGTCTCAACGGATTTCGATGGTGCCCTATTTAAAGTGAATGCTGCTGTCTCTAATGCATAACCCCAAAACGATAGTGGCAAATCGGCAAGAGACATCATAGATCGCACCATATCCAATAAAGTTCGATTACGACGTTCGGACACACCATTACGCTGTGGTGTTCCAGGCGGTGTCAGTTGTGAAACAATTCCACATTGTCTTAAGTGACTGCCAAACTCATAACTCAGATATTCTCCTCCTCGATCAGATCGTAGGAATTTAATCTTCTTGTTACGATGATTCTCAACTTCACTCTGAAATTGTTTGAACTTTTCAAATGTTTCAGACTTGTGTTTCATTAAGTGAATATACCCATATCTACTTAAGTCATCAGTGAAGGTGAGAAAATAACGATAACCACCGCGCGCCTCAATACTCATCGGACCGCACACATCAGTATGTATGATTTCCAATAAGTCACTTGCCCGTTCCATTGTACCAGAGAACGGAGTTTTAGTCATCTTGCCCATGAGGCATGGCTCACATGTGTCAAGTGATTCAAAATCAAGTGACTCCAAAAGTCCATCAGCACGGAGCTTCTTCATGCGTTTTACGCCAATATGACCTAAACGGTAGTGCCACAAGAAAGTGGTATTATCATTATCAATTCTACATCTTTTGGCATCAATGTTATGAACATGTGTATCATTACTATCGAGATTCAATAAGAATAAACCCCTCACATTGGGTGCATGACCATAAAAGATATTACTCATATAAATAGAACAACCATTATTCTCTGATTTAAATGAGTAACCGTCTCGCAATAAACAAGATCCAGATATAATGTTCATGCTTAACGCAGGCACCAAATAACACTTATTTAGGTTCATCACTAATCCCGACGGTAATCGAAGAGCGAGCGTGCCGACGGCGATCACATCAACCTTGGAACCATTTCCCACGCGCATCGTCACTTCGTCCTTTGCCAGCCTCCGTCTATTCCGCAGTTCCTGTTTTGAGTTGCAAATATGAGCAACCGCACCGGTATCAAATACCCAGGCACTACAACGAGAGTTGGTAAGGTACACATCAATAACATGTATATCATATATACCTTGTTTGTTGTTGGCCGCCTTCTTGTCAGCCAAATACTTGGGGCAGTTCCGCTTCCAGTGTCCTGTTCCCTTGCAATGAAAACACACAGTTTCTGGTTTGGGTCCAGCCTTGGGTTTCTTCATGAGAGGAGCAACTGCTTTGCCACTCTTCTTGGAGTTACCCTTCTTACCCTTGCCATTTTTTTTGAAACTAGTGATTATATTGACCATCAACACTTGATGCTCCTTCTGAATTTCAGACTCAGCGGCTTTCAGCATCGCAAACAGCTCGGCGACTGACTTGTTCATCCCGTGCATGTTATAGTTCAACACGAAGCTCTTGTAGCTAGGTGGCAATGATTGAAGAACTCTGTCAGTGATAGCCTCTGGCGGAAGGGGCATCCCTAACTCAGCCAGACGGGTGGAGTACCCAGACATTCTGAGCACGTGATCACTGATAGACCCGTTCTCCTCCATCTTGCAAGCATAGAACTTATCGGAGATCTCATATCTCTCGATCCGGGCATTCTTCTGAAAGATAAACTTCAACTCCTGGAACATCTCATATGCTCCATGACGTTCAAAACGTCTTTGAAGTCCCAGTTCTAAGCCATACAACATTGCACATTGAACTATTGAGTAATCATCAGAACGAGCCTGCCAGGCGTTCACAACGTCTAGAGACTCAACTGGAGCGGGTGGATCACCAAGCGGTGCATCAAGGACATAAGCCTTCTGGGAAGCCGTAAGGATAATCCTTAGATTACGGGCCCAGTCCACAAAGTTACTTCCATCATCTTTCAACTTAGCTTTCTCTAGGAACGCATTAAAATTCAGGGGTGCTACTGCGCGAGCCATGATCTACAACATAAATATAGCAAAGACAACTTAGACTATTGTTCTAGATAATGAGTTTAGTTAATCATATTACTTAAAAAACTCCCACTCAAATTGACATCCCTCCGGTCATTCGAGTGTAACATGATCCAAATCCACCAACTCAAGTCCGATCATCACGTGAGTTGAGGTGGTTTCAATGGTGAACATCTTCATGTTGATCATATCTACTATATGACTCATGTTCGACCTTTCGGTCTCTTGTGTTCCGAGGCCATGTCTGTACATGCTAGGCTCGTCAAGTTTAACCCGAGTGTTCCGCACGTGCAACATGGCTTACACCCGTTGTATGCGAACGTAGAGTCTATCACACCCGATCATCACGGCGTGTCTCGAAACGACGAACTTTCGCAACGGTGCACACTTGGGGAGAACACAATTTTATCTTGAAATTTAAGTGAGGGATCACCTTATAATGCTACCGTCGTCCTAAGCAAAATAAGATGCATAAAAGGATTAACATCACATGCAAATCATAAGTGACATGATATGGCCATGAACTTGTGCTTTTGATCTCCATCTCCAAAGCACCGGCATGATCTCCATCGTCACCGGCATGACACCATGATCTCCATCATCTTGATCTCCATCAACGTGTCGCCATAAGGTTGTCGCGCCGACTGTTGCTTCCACGACTATTGCTAACGTTTAGCGATAAAGTAAAGCATTACATAGCGCTTAATGATTGACACGCAGGTCATACAATAATTAAAGACAACTCTATGGCTCCTGCCAGTTGCCGTACTCATCGACATGCAAGTCGTGATATTCTATACATCACATGATCATCTCATACATCACATATATCTCATCATGTAATTGGCCATATCACATCACAACATACCCTGCAAAAACAAGTTAGACGTCCTCTAATTGTTGTTGCAAATTTTACGTGGCTGCTACGGGTTTGCAAGAACCGTTCTTACCTACGCAAAACCACAACGTGGTGTAGTGATTGCTTTTTGATCTTCTAAAAGAACCCTCTTCATTGAAATCGATTCAACTAAAGTGAGAGAGACAGACACCCGCTAGCCATCTTTATGCAACGAAGTTACATGTTAGTTGAAGGAACCTGTCTCGCGTAAGTGTACGCGTAATGTCGGTCCGGGCCGCTTCATCTCACAGTACCGCCGAATCAAATATCAACTAGTAACGGCAAGCAATATGTATACACCCACGCCCACAACTCGTTTGTGTTCTACTCGAGATCTCATCTACGCATAGACCTAGCTCTGATACCACTGTTGGGGAACGTTGCATGGGAAACAAAAATTTTCCTACGCACACACAAGATCTATCCATGGTGATGAGCATCTACGAGAGGGAGAGTGAATCTACATACCCTTGTAGATCGCTAAGCGGAAGCGTTTAAGAAACGCGGTTGATGTAGTCGAACGTCTCCGCGATCCAAATCGCAAGTCGTCCCTCGATCCGATCACGAACTAGCGCCGAACGGACGGCACCTCCGCGTTCAACACACGTACGGCTTGATGACGCCTTCACCTCCTCGATCCAGCGAGCGATGGTGAAGTAGTGGTTGAGTTCCAGCAGCACGACGGCGTGGTGATGGTGGTGAGGAACAATCTCTGCAGGGCTTCGCCAAGCACTACGGAGATTATGACGGAGGAACTAGAGGGTTAGGGTTGCCGCACACGGCTTGGGGAAATCTTGATGTGTCCCGTGTGCTAGCCCTGCCCCTCTATTTATATGTTGAGCCTTGGGGTCTAAACTTGGAGTAAAAGCCTCCTCCGGGTCGGTTTTGCCCGCACAAGGTCGGTTTGGCCCGCAGGGAAAGAGTCCAACTCGGATCCCTGCCGAACCGTGCACAGCCGCGCACAAGCGGTAGTACCGCTTCACACAAGCGGTAGTACCGCTTGGGTGGTAGTACCGCTTCACACAAGCGGTAGTACCGCTTGGGCGGTAGTACCGCTTCACACAAGCGGTAGTACCGCTCCGGCGGTAGTACCGCTTCACCAAGCGGTAGTACCGCTTACGCGGCAGCAAAACTACTTTTGCACTTTCCAATACCTTGTGGGCTTTATCCCTTTGGCTCATATAAAGTGTTGCTGCACCCGAATACTTCGGTAAACATCCGGAACCCCTTCCGGTGAACTCCGGAACCCTTCCGGAGATCAAAACACTATTATCACATATATCCATCTTTACCTCCGGACTATTCCGGAGATACTCGTCATGTCCGGGATCTTATCCGGGACTCCGAACAACTTTCGGTCACCAACATAATAACTCAATTATACTAATCGTCACCAAACGTTAAGTGTGTAGACCCTGCGGGTTCGAGAACTATGTAGACATGACCGAGACACCTCTACGGCCAATAACCAATAGCGGGACCTGGATGCCCATATTGGCTCCTACATATTCTACGAAGATCTTTATCGGTCGAACCTCTATGTCAAGGATTCAGTTAATCCCGTATGCTGTTCCCTTTGTTCTTCGGTATGTTACTTGCCCGAGATTCGATCGTCGGTATCACTATACCTAGTTCAATCTCGTTACCGGCAAGTCTCTTTACTCGTTCCGTAATACAAGATCTCGTGGCTAACACTTTAGTCACATTGCTTGCAAGGCTCATTGTGATGTTGTATTACCGAGTGGGCCCTGAGATACCTCTCCGTCACACGGAGTAACAAATCCCAGTCTTGATCCATGCCAACCCAACAGACACCCTCGGAGATACCTGTAGAGCACCTTTATAGTCACCCAGTTACGTTGCGACGTTTGATACACACAAGGTATTCCTCCGGTGTCAGTGAGTTGCATGATCTCATGGTCAAAGGAACAGATACTTGACATGCAGAAAACAATAGCAATAAACTTACACGATCAAATGCTACGTTTACAGTTTGGGTCTTGTCCATCACATCATTCTCCTAATGATGTGATCCCGTTATCAAATGACATCTCATGTCCATGGCTAGGAAACCTTAACCATCTTTGATCAACAAGCTAGTCAACTAGAGGCTTACTAGGGACACAGTGTTGTCTATGTACCCACACATGTATTTGAGTTTCCAATCAATACAATTATAGCATGGATAATAAACGATTATCATGAACAAGGAAATATAATAATAACCAATTTATTATTGCCTCTAGGGCATATTTCCAACAACCCCTCGCTGCGGCCAGCCGGAGCGGTGTGCTACCTTCCCCGCTCCGCTGAGATGGTCGCTGCAGAGGAGGCCCTGGGGCGTGCGCTCATCGCCACGGTTCCGGGCAACCGCAGGCGCGTCTCCTGCGACGACATCTCGCATGCCATCGCGGACAGACACGGCCTGACCATGCAGGCCTTCTCCGTCCACCACCACCACCCCGACGATTTCCTCGTGCGCTTCCGCTCCGAGGCGGATCGTGCCCGTGTCGTCGCCGTCAACCTCCGGACCGGCAGCTTCCGCCTAATCTTCAGCCCGTGGAGCAGCATGGCCGGCGCTGAACCGGTGACCGCCCGCTTCCGTGTCTCCATTGAGATCACCGGCATCCCTGATCATGGTTGGCTCCGCTCGTCGGCAGACACTCTGCTCGGCCCTTTTTGCTTCATCGAGGGCTCGAGCCGGAGACGGCCAGTGGCGCGGACATGTCGGCTTTCCGCCTCACTGCCTGGACGGCCAACCCGGACTCCATCCCCCGCTCGTCGGAGCTGCTGCTGCCCGTCGACGATGGTGTGCCTCTGGACGCCGTCCCGACCAGCGTTAGTCGCTTCGCGCTCCCCCTCTTGCGATTCCCGGTGTCAATCCATGTCACGGAGGCCGAGGACTTCCGCTTCCCCACCCCACCGCCACCGCCGCCGCCCGCCAATGGAGACGAGGAGCAGGCGCGAGGTTCCCCGCCGCTCCCGCCTACCTGGCCCCAACGGCACCAGTTCCCGCCGCAGGCGCACCATGCGCGGCCCACCGGAGACGGCTGTCGTGCCGATGGTCGCCGGCATCCTCCGTACCGCGGCCACCACGGGGTGCTGGGGTCCCCCCCTCCTGCTGTTGCTTTCTAGAGTGCCACCTCAGCAGCGACTTGCTTTTCCACTTTTGGAAAGCAGTCCTGCTAGCCCCACCACCTCCGCGCGGCGACCAGGCCAGGACCGAATTCAAACTCCGGTTCCTTCCACCCATGTGCCCCCTTCCATGGGCCCCACCGCTCCTGCCCCGGGGCTCGCTTCCGTCGCCTCGCCAGCTCGCAATTCGCCACCTGCCTCGTGCATGGCTGTCGCTAGCGGGGACGCGTCCGCGCCTCGGATCCTCTGCGTGGCTGAGTCTGTTCTGCCACCTCCTGATCCGATGCAGCCGTCACAGGATGGGCCCCACCAGGATCTTTCTGCCCCTGCCCAGCCCTGCCCCGAAGACGATCACGCAGGCCAGCCTGGGGATCCCTCCCCAACCCCACCACTACCCCACGACGAGCCGCGGGCCGCCACCCCAGAGCCCCAGACAGCGCCAATGATTGAGCGGCCGAGTGCGCCCTGTCTGGATCCCACTGCGGTGACCACCAGTGGCCATCCACACGTGGCGCCAGCCTCTTCGTTGCATGGGGGTCATGTGCATGCTACGCTTGATGCCCCCGATTCAACCACGCAGCCTACTGAGGACAGCACCAGGCTCCACTAGTTCTTGGATGGCGTACAGATCCCTGCGGCACCGATCCTGCCATCCCCAACCCCCCGCCGCCGGCGTGAGCTGCCTATTGATTTCACCCCAAGGCGCAGTGGACGCATCGCCAAGTTTGATCGCGGCTTCGACTCCGCTACCAAGGCCAAGCATGTGCTCTTGCGTCGGCTTGGAATTCTACGTGAAGATGAGCCCGCCACGGCATGCGCGGTCGAGAACTACGCTAGGCTCTTCGAAAGGCCCCTAGGCGCCGACGTAGTCCAAGCGTTCACCGATTTTTATGGTTGGCGCGTCCCCCGCAGCATACTAGAGAGCCTATCGCAGCCCGCCACGATGGCCTCCGTCAAGCCCAGGCTCGTCGAGATCTGATCATGTGCGTTGATCGCTAGCTGGACCGTCACCTCTTTAATGGATAGCACAAAAATTGTGTTTTGGAACGTCCGCGGACTCAATAGCCGCGCGAAGCGCATTGCCATTCGAAGCGTGATCTCCGCTTCTTCCCCTTGTATTGTTTGTCTACAAGAAACAAAGCTCGCTTTGGTCTCGTTGGATCTTGTTCTAGAGATGCTAGGTCCCGCCTTTCAAGACTTTTACTTCCAGCCTGCGGACGGCACTCGAGGAGGAATCCTCATCGCGTGGCAGCGGTCACTCGTATCCCTCTCCAACCCGCTCATAGAAGAGCACCACCTCACGGCCGTCGTCTCTCCGCTCTTGGGCGACCACCATTGGTGGATCACGGGCGTGTATGGTCCTCAAAGCGACGCTGACAAGATTGCCTTCCTCGACGCCCTCCAGGACGTGCGTGCCAATGCCCTTGGCCCTTGGCTCCTCGGAGGAGACTTCAACATGATCGCGTCCACAGCTGACAAGAATAACGACCGGATCAATCGGTGCATCATGCACCGATTTTGTCGCTTTATCGCGGACATGGAGCTGCACGACCTCTACCTTCATGGCCTTCGTTACACTTGGTCGAACGAGCAGGACCGCCCGACTCTTGTGCGCATCGACCGTGTCCTTTGCACTCCCTCTTGGGAGACTGTCCACCCGACTTACATGCTGCGCTGCCTTTCCTCGGCAGCCTCGGACCACTGCCCCCTAATCATGGACTCCACTCCACGCTCCCGCGCTCCTAGCCGATTCCACTTCGAGAGGTTTTGACCCAAGCTGGATGGCTTTGAGCAGACTGTGGCCACAGATTGGAACTTCATCCAACCAGACCCAGACCTGTTCCGTCGCATCTACGAGCGCCTCAAGATCACAGCTCGCCGCCTGCAGAGTTGGAGCTCCTGCCAGCTGGGCAACATCACGCTCCAACTACAGATAGCTCGTGAGCTCATTGCCCGATTCGACGCGGCCCAGGACCTCCGGCCCCTCGCTGCTGACGAGGAGTGGCTCCGCTGGAAGCTCAAAGGATCATACCTTGGCCTTGCTTCCCTGGACAGGTCCATTGCGCGTCAACGATGCCGGTTCTCTTGCCTGCAACAGGGAGACACTAACACGGCCTTCTTCAAAATCCACGCCGCCCATCGCCAACAGAAGAACTTCATAAGCGAGTTGCACCACCAGGGCATGGTGGCCCGGAATGAGCAGGATCTAGCCCGCGCGGCGTTTGAGCACTTCACTTCCATCCTTGGATCTTCGGAGGATCATGACTTCTCCATCGACCTCGATCGCATTGACCCTCGGCACTTCAACCTTGACGAGCTTGAGAGGCCCTTCATTGAGGAGGAGATATGGAATGCGATCAAACAGTTGCCCACCAGGAAGGCCCCCGGACCCGATGGTTTCTCCTCAGAGTTTCTTCGTGCATGCTGGCCCATCATCAAGAATGACTTTTGCGAGGCATTTGAGAAGCTGTTTGCCATGAACGGCCGTGGATTTCAGAAGCTGAACGAAGCGCTTCTCATCCTTCTACCCAAGAAACCAGAAGCGGCCACACTATTCGAGTACCGCCCCATCAGCCTCATCCATCTCTTCGGCAAGCTCTTTGCGAAAGTCCTCTCTCTCCGACTCGCGCCACGCCTCAATGAGCTTGTCTCTACGAATCAGAGTGCCTTCGTGGCCGAACGGAGCGTCCACGACAACTTCCTCTTGGTGCAGCAGACAGCCAGACACCTGCATCAGATCCGAGCACCTAGAGCGCTGCTCAAGCTCGACATTGCGCGGGCCTTTGACTCCGTCTCATGGGCCTTCCTCCTCCAGGTCCTTCAACACCTGGGCTTCGGGCCGCGTTGGCGTGAATGGATCTCGATCCTTATCTCCTCTGCCAAAACACGCGTCCTCGTAAACGGACGACCAGGCCCTCTGATAAACCACGCCCAAGGTCTGCGACAAGGCGACCCAGCCTCCCCCATGCTCTTGTCCTGGTGATCGACGCGCTCAACTTCCTCCTACAGCACGCGGTCGACAAGGCCATTCTTCGGCCCCTCACGAGCAGGAACAACAGTAGCATATCTCTGTTTGTCGATGATGTGGTCATCTTCTGCCATCCTGACCGCAGCGACCTCGCCGCCATACAGGGCATCCTACACACCTTTGGTGTGGCCTCGGGACTACCAACCAACTTCAACAAATGCTCGGTAACCCCGATCCAGTGCTCCCAGGAGACCGCGGAAGCCATGGGCACGACTCTCTCCTGCACAGTCACCCCCTTCCCGATCAAGTACCTAGGGTTGCCCCTCTCCATCCGCAAGCTCCACTCGACCGCGTTTCTACCGTTGATTGAGAAGCTTGCGAAGAAGCTCTCCTCCTGGCAAGCATCCCTCCTCTCCCGTGGAGAACGCCTCGCCCTTGTCCGTCAAGTGCTTAGCGCCATGCCAGTACATCTCCTCCTGGCCATGGCGATCTGCCCTCCGATCCTGAAGCAAGCCACGTGCATCATGCGAGATTTCCTTTGGCATGGAAGGAAAGAGGCCAAATCTGGCAATTGCCCCGTCAACTGGCAACAAGTCTGTCGCCCCCTAGAGCTTGGCGGGTTGGGCATCCGCGACCTACATCGCACCGGCATCGCCTTGCGCGTGCGCTGGCTATGGCTACAGGCAACCGACCCTCACCGTCCATGGAGCCACCTCACACTGCCATGCGATACGGAGGTCAGGCAAATCTTCCGCGCCTCGACCTCGTGGACTTTGGGAGACGGCAGGCAATGCAAATTCTGGACTGACCACTGGGTGGACGGCGCCTCCATCACCGAGCTCGCACCGACCTTAGCCTCCCTTGTGCCCCGGCGTCTACGGAACCGGCGCTTGGTTTGCGATGCCATAGGGCCTGCCACCACCGTTGAGTATGTCGACCTCTGGCAGCGTCTGCGCACCGTCACCCTCGGGCAGGAGCCGGACAGTATCCGGTGGTGGTGGACGGATAATGGCATCTACTCTGCTAAGTCCTGCTACCGGGCCCTCTTCCAGGGATCATCAGGCGCGCCGCACTGGCAACTCACGTGGAAGAACTGGGCTCCCACTGGCGTCAAGCTCTTTCTTTGGCTCGCCGGCCTGGACAGGTGTTGGACCGCAGCTCGTCTCGCTCGGCATGGGCTACCACATAACCCACAGTGCGTCCTCTGCGACCAGGAGGATGAGACCATGCACCATCTACTCGTGGGCTGTGTCGTCTCTCACGCTATCTGGCATGACACCTTCCACTGGTGTCGCCTCACCACTCAGCCTCCGGATGGCACGACCGACTTCTTCCAATGGTGGTCCGACACTATCCGCACCTCCCCGACGAGTCACCGCAAGGGACTGGGATCCCTCATTGCTCTCACGGCCTGGACGATCTGGAAACACCGCAACGCCTGCATCTTCGACGAAGCGATGCCTTCGCATCCCCACCTGTGGCACACCATACAGGAGGAAGCTCGCAATTGGGCTAATGCGGGCGCTAGAGGACTAAGCACTATCATACCTGTAACCTGATCCTCTTGTACTAGGGGCTGGGCAACCCCCTCTCTTCATGCTCAATAGCACCACATAAGCGCCTCTTAGTGTACGCTCTATGTTGGATGCTACCCTATAATTTCACCCCTCTATCAATGGAATGATACGCATCCCGCGTATTCGCGAAAAAAACGTAGTCCCTGTGACAGTCGCCTAGTCGCCCCATTTCCCGATCCACCTTTGAAGATTTCATCCTAGTTGTGTTGGAAGGCATGATTTGTATCCCGCACTCTCCTCACGCCATTTATCTGTATCTCTTGTTCTAGCTATAGATTATTTTCAGTAGGAGGACGTCTGTGTCCGGACAAGTATCTGTCCATGTATCTTTTAATGTATCGGACAAGTATCTGCTCCATGTATCTTTTAATTTATTGACCGATCACAGTTTGTGTGCATGTTGTGCTTAATGTATCTGCTCCATGTATCTTTTGGTGTATTTTCAGTAAGAGTTATTTGAATATATATTTTAATATATAAAACTTCTCTGGAATTGTATTGTTATAGGTTGCCTTCCCCGAAACTAGAACAGCTCCATGTTTCTGCTTATTTTGACGAGGTAAAATATAAACACAAAGATCATATGTCCTATTTTATGTTTTTCCCACCAGGGTATTTAAGAAAGTATGTACGACATACTTGTTGTCCCTTAAAAATTGCACATATTTCTCATATTGAATTAAAGAAGACTATAACTATTATATGTTCAACCATTTCCTTTTTATTTCCCATTTGGATTTGCATGATTCTTGCCAACATAACAAACTCTAATAAGACGATGATATTATATGGCAACTGTGGTGACGCTCTTCTTCTCCCTATATTGCTTGGCACTTGTATTTTTGCTAAATCGTGTAATACAGACGACACACAAATTTTGTTATTGTACTATGCCTCTAGACTCTTATAGTTACAGGTGAGGAGTAAGGATGTATGTAGTGCACCGGACTCGTCTAAAATTTATTAAAAAGAAAAGTTAATTATCATGTCGGATCTTCAAAATGGTCTTGGCTTATTTCACACATAATGTTTGCTGCAATGTCGTTTTTAAGTGCAATTGTTATTGTGTTTCCCTCCCCTTCCATGTCGCCCGCGCGGGCGGCCGGTGGTGAACCCTAGCGGAGGCCTTGCCCTCTGGTTGCGGCGCGTGAGTTGGCCTCTATCTTCTAGATCTGGCCAGATCTGCGGCGCGGGGTGTTGGTGGAGGCTTGTTAGGGTCTTTGTTGGGCGGTGACCCTCGACGGTGTGCTGTGTGTGCACCGGTTCGGCCGGCCCCATGTGTGGGGTGGCCCCGATGGCTGGGTCCGTGCCGGCGACGCGGGTGATCAGCAAGCGTGTGAGGGTGAAAGGTCATGTCATGCTCTATTGATGTCCAGATCTGGTGAGAATGGCTTAACTCTCGTGCGGAAAACTGATGTGTGTGTTTTGCTAGTGTGGTCGGGCATGTCCAAGGCGGTGGGCGGTGGGGCGGGGAGCGTCCAAGCCAGAGTGGTGGTGTGGCCGTGTGGGGTGGGATGGGTATATCTGTTGGCTGAAAATATGAAAATGTGAGAACATACAGAAATCGTTAATGACACAAGCATAAAACGTGAAAAGCATCGACAAAAACACATGCACCTAGCATCACAAAAACAGGCATCACCCAGCCGGTCACACGGAAAAATGGATTGTTGCCATGTTTGTGCAATCTGAAAAAAAAACAGACAAATGGTTTTGTAATTTATGCATCCTTCTGCAAACCGCCCATCCTCTTTCACTGTTGCTCCTTTTTTTTATCATGATCTCTAGAGCTCACGGGAGATTGTGCTCCTTTTTACTGTGGGGATCATCTGTGATACAAATACAACAGCTCGGCGTCCCTACAAAGAATCCAAGAGCAGGCACGTCATGCAACCAGCTCAACATCCATCGGTCCAAACGCACCCCCTCCTACAGCACCGTCCCTCACCCTTTCTTTCGCAGTTGCCAGCCATGTCCAGCAGTAGCTCCGCCGCGTCTCGGTTGGCGAGCGGCAGGAGACCCCCTCTGCCCTACGTTGGGAATCCGTTGGACTACGACTCTACGAGCCAGCTGTATTTTGCAGTTGCGGCGCCGAGGCAGCCCGGCTGACTTCGTGGACAGACGCCAACCCTGGCCGGATTATCTTTCTTGCCCACGATCGGCGGTAAGACGCAGCTCATCTTTTTCTCAGGTGACACCCGTGAAGACAGACTCAAATGAAAAAAAACAAGGCATAAAAAAATACTCGCGGCAAGGAAAGGTTCTCCAGGTCTATCCTGGAACTGTTCGGGCCGACCGAGCATGGTCCCTGCATGCCTGGACTGCCATCGTTGCAGCCTAGTGCCTGCGCGGTGTTGATGTCTCGCAGGCAGTGTGGTCCACCTTTCTCTTAATCTATAAGAGGTAATAAGCATCAAATCATATAAAACATCAAAATGCAAATGAGGTAAGAGGAGGGACCAGATCCCCACACAAACGAGCGCTTGTGATTGCAGCCGCGCCAGCGAAACTTTATATCTTTGCTTTTCCCTATATATATATATTATATAATATATATATATATATATAGAGAGAGAGAGAGGGGTAGCACTATTATGATCATAGGATCAGAATATTATTTTGATAACTTCCAGAAAGGGCGCGACGGAGATCTTCCTGAGATCGCGAGTAACCCACCCTGACCGGTACAAGGAAAAAAAACTCACCTCACCCGCTCCCACGATCCCCTCACCTCACCTCCCCCGATCCTCCAAACCGCATCGCGCCGCCTCCCTCCCTGGCTCACGCCGCCGCCGGGCCCCGGCCACCAACCGCGCCATCGCCGGACCCCGCCACCAACCACGCCGCCGCCGGGCGCTACCACCAACGACGTTGCCAGGCCCCGAACTCCAGCCGTGCCGCCTTCGCTCCCCCCCCCCCCCCCCCCCCCCCTCCTTCATCCGGCGGCGGCGGCTCTTCCTCACTGCATGCCGCCGGCAAGTTCGGCCCCTGCCGCCATGACGCCATTCCCGCCGCCACAACGCCATTTCCGCGGCCATGCCTGGTCCAGCTTGTCGGCTCCTTTTCCTCGCATCCCTCTGCTCCCCTGGGAGCCTCCCCCGGTGCTACTTCTTATGTCGGCATTCTGCTCCATGGGCGATGCCTCGCCCCCTCACAAACTCCGGTGGGGCACCTTACACCTCCATCGCCGCCGCTGACCTCAAGCTCCTGCGCTCATACCCCAGCGACGGTTTGGCTCCTTGTACCTCCTCCCTGTCTTCTCTGAACTCTCTCTTCGGGAGGATTTGGACTTCTTTGAATTTGCACGAAAATTAACTGCAACATTTTTTCTATGTTTGTCCTCTGAAAACTGCACTTCAACGACACTTCTATATATCTGGTGGATGAATTGGTTTAATTTTTGAGCAAAGTTGAACTACCTTTTGACAAAAAATTGTGAAAACTGCAGGTTTGTCAGCTTCATTTGGACCTGACGGTGCTCTACATGAGTAGCCATAAATAGCAAGCTCTTCATATGGATCTAAATGTGCTCCATATGAGAAGCCATAGAAAAGAAGCTATACCGGAAAGCCTTTGACTGATTTCATTGCATGCTCCTGATAGCTAAATACTCCGTACGTAGCACCGTGTTGTTATTTTTTTCATTCACATGCTCATCTGCGGAATTTTTAATAGTAGCAATGACCAGATTCAGATCGTAATGTGGCATTTTGTAACACAATATGGGCCATTGTCAGTTTAAGTCCAGCAGAGATTTCTGTCCAGGAAAAAAAGTTTCGTAAAACAGTGAGCCGTTTTCAGTTCATGTTAAAGCAGTGATTTCGGTTCAGAAAAAGTTCTGATTCAGATAAAATGCATGTGTACTAGCATACTCGAGCTTCAGAAATCCTGAACTCTCTCTGAATCGTTGTGAATGTTTTTTTGTGCATAAGCTGGAGGAAGAGAATACATCATTCAACACACACATTGTGAAAAAAATATGTTAGAAACTAGTTTCTAATTGGAATAGTTGAGGCCCATGGTGGTTTTGTTACACCTGAATGTGTAGCTATTAATTCACTGAACTTCTGATAGTTCTATTAGTATGTTCTGTATATGGGTGTGTGCGAGAAGTTCATCCTAGCAGCGAGTTGTGGCTCTGTGTGTATTAAAAAAGAAAATTCCCATGTTAGTAGATATAATTTCATGTTTGTCTTTGTAATCAATGCAACTCTCATGATACAAAAAATGAAAAACATGAGAGGCATCAAGGGTTAGAGAAATAATAGTTAACAAAACCTCACCCATAAAAATGTTAACTCTAGAAGTTGAAATTAAAATAAACCAGAGAGTTTGGAAATAATAAGAAAAGCGAAAAGAGACACCTAGATGTTTGTGCATATTTCCCTCATGGATTCACTCGTTACTAAAGAAATAAAACCATGAAGTTCAAATTAAAATCACAGAGCAATTACAAAATTTATAAAAACACATTTTCCCCATTCAAAAAGTAAAAAAAATGAACTTTCCCATTTAACAAGAAGTTCAAACTAAAAATAACAAAAGCAATTCGATTTTCATGAAAAAAATATAATTTTCAACTTTCTTAATAAAGAAAACTAAGAAGGTCAAATTAAGATAACAAAGCAGTTTGATATTTATAAAAATAAATATTCCCCCCATTTCTAAAAAATGAAACCTAAAAGTTCAAATTAAAATAACGGGGCAGTTCAATGTTTATTAGAAAAACTCAAATATTTTACTAAAGAATGAAACCTAGAATGTTCAAATTAAAAATAATAGAGCAAAATCAATGTATATAAAAAATGGATTTTCCCCGTTTCTAAAAAACCTAGAAGTACAAATTAAAATAGCGGAGCGGATCTATGTTTATTACAAAACTAGGATTTTTTTCTGTTACTAACAGAAATATAACCAAGAAGTCCAACTTTTAAATATGGAGCAGTTCGATGGTTATAAAAAACTCAGATTTTTCCTCGTTACTTGAGAATAAGAAAATCGATGTAGTTTTTTGTATTTTTTTTAAAATGTGACAGAAGTTCATAGTGAAAACAACGAGAAGTTCAAGTACTACAGAGGAATCCGTTTCAGGTGAGAATAAAAAGAATAGAAAAATAAAAGCTTAAAATGTTTCTTGAAAGAAGTTCACGTGCTCTGCTTGGGGAAGTTCAAAAATTCTTGCAAGAGAGGTTCACCTTGTATTTCCGTGTTCACAAACACAAAAAAAGAAATTGTTTTTTGCATTTTAAAATAATTCTCTCAATCTACAAAGAAGTTCATTATTTGGGAGCAATTCGATTTCAAAAAGAAAATAAAAAATTCAAATTATAAAAACAAAAAATATTCACGTACTACATGGTGTGTATTTAATACGAGAAAAATGAATAAAAAGGCAAGGTCCAATTTTTTTTATTGTTATAAGTTCAAGTTGTCGGTTGGAGAAAGTTAAAAAAATTATCATGAGAGAGGTTTGTACAAAAGGAATATCATTTGTGTAACACCGACGAATGGGTGAGAAATTACAAACGAAAATACGCGACAGAAGTTCAACGTGAAAACAGCAGGAAGTTCAGCTACTACACAGAATGAATTTCAGATGAAAATCTTTCAAACCATCGCGAGTATGAAAAAATGATCAAGACGGGAAAGTTACGTGTTTACAGCAGCTTTCCATCGGTATATCACTTGCTCAATTCCGGTGAGTGGGTGGAGAGCTACGAGCAATAAACAGCACGTGAAGAAACAGAGTGAAGTTCAGGTAGACGTGCTGATGAAGTTCAAATTCTTCACGCGGTGCATTTTCGAAGACTCTGTTTCGCGATAAAAGGCAGAACGCGTGATCTTGTTGTTTTCAAAATTGCTTGAAAACGGCTAGGAATCAGAGAAAACCAATTACATGAAAAAGTTTCACATTTTCTGTAGCTTTTCAACGGTATATTATTTGCCCCATTCCGATAAATTTTCTAGAAATTATGGCAAAAAATCTTTTTTTGCCATTTTCAAAATTGACTTAAAACCGTAAAGAATTGGGAAAAACAATCTACATAAAAAAGTTTCGCATTTCTTCAAGCTTTCCAACGCCATATCATTTGCTGCATTCCGATAAACTATTGAGAAAATAACGCGAAAATATGAACTCGGTGGGACTTCGGCCATTTTAAAAATTACGTTTAAATCGTTTAAAATTGGGAAAAACTTTCTCTACGAAAAAGAAGTGTATTTGCAGCAGCTATCCAAGGCCATCTCATTTGCCTCATTCCGATAAACGGTTTAGAAATAGACTCGAAAATACGATTCACGTTTTTTTTGTATGAAGTAAAACGGTTTTCAAAACTGCTCTTAAACCGTGTACATTTTGCCAAAATTTCAACCTAGGTTGTTATACTAGTGTCCATAGTTTTGCAACGGTATATCGCAAGCCCCATTTGGACACTTTTTAGCGGAAGTTCAACCTAGCACACGGGGAAGTTCAAGTGCTACTGCTGTGGTAGGTTATGTAGTTATCAGAATATTATCCTCATCCCATGATCAGAATAGTGTTTATGTATATATATAAAATATGAGTTTCAAAGTCCTCAACATCATTCACTTATTGCTAATTCCTCAAGTTGATTTTCTTCTAAGTGAATGTGATCGGACCCGTTCCCTCTCTATGCTAAACTCAACCCAGTCTGTTCACAAATTCTTCATATGTGTTCTATTTGAAACCCGTTCAAAATCTTCACGGCGTCCTTGCCAGCTGAAGAATTTGCGAACGAAACTTTAAAAATTTTGATTTCAATTTTTGGCGGTTGCCGCTCAAACCGATTCCGATTCCCACGACTGGATAACCCACGATCCCCCACTATCTCCACTACTCAGTACGTGGGTGACACATGTCGTCTCGAGAGCAAGGGTTAGGGGTATACCTGTCCAAAATCTTGGGACTGGTCAGTTTTTCACTGTGGCTATAAATAAAGGGATAATTGGTTTTGTGCCCCTAGTTGGGTCACACTCGGCAGGTTTACCCCTAGTTTTCGAAAACACACGTTCCTGCCCAAACCACTTTGCTCGTCTTATGCTTTTACCCTTTGACCATTTGACCATCATTTTGAAAACTTCATAAAAAATTCATACTAACTCAAAAAAAATACAAATAAGATATCAAAATGTTCACACAAACAACACCTATATGTGCATTTCATTTGCATTCATGACAAAAATGTTGGAAAGTCCCCATCACCTATATGAGATAAAACTGAGATGATGACTTCCGACACTTCTGTTATGAATGCAAATGTCATGCACATATAGGTGATGTTTTTCTGAACATTTTGATATCTTATTTGCATATTTCCGAGTTAGTATGAATTTGTTATGAAGTTTTCAAAATGACGGTCAAACGATCAAAGGACAAAAGCATAAGACGAGCAAAGTGGTTTGGGCAAGAACGCGTGTTTTCGGAAACTAGGAGTAAACCAGCCGAGTGTGACCCAACTAGGGGCATAAAATCAATTATCCCATAAATAAACCCCTCTCTTTCACTTCTCTCCTTTACTCCGCTTGATCTCATCTCCCTGCTCGAGCTCAGACCTAGCGCCGCCGCTAATCTTCATCGTCGCCGGAGAGGAAGAGCTTCACTGCCTCGACCTCCTCCCCGTCGTACTCGCATCGGCCGCGGAAATCTTCACTCCGCCACCGCTGTAGCTGTCTTCCACCGCCAAGTTAGGGCATGGGATATCTGGACTGACGAATTTCATTGTTCTTACTCCCAGTTTGTCGTGTTCTTCATCAGGGTAATTAAAATCTGATTTTACTACCCTATTTTGATCCTTATGATTTTCACAAAATCCTCAAAAGGTGTTTATTCTTCAGGAATCCACTTCTTATACACCGAACCACATACTTCTCTTGATTTACTTCTCTAAGTTATAATTTTCTTCAAGATTCCTCAATTGTGTGGATCCTCAAATCTCCACAACTCTGGAACCTAAGTCAAGAACACTTAGTGAAATTCTTCCAGACACCTATGGTCAAATTCCTCAACTTGATATACTTTGAAAATTTTCTAAGAACGCATATGACCTCTTCAAATTCTTCGCACCCATACTCTATTCACAAGTACAAAATGTCTGCTGATGAATCTCTAGGTTCTCATCAACTTAACTCATTTGTAGCGTTCCTCGAAGAAAAATTGCATACATCTTCAGAATCTTCAAAAGTTCAATTTCCTCAAGTGAAGAAAATGGCTGATGGGAAAAGACCTCAGAAAGGAGGAAACAAGCCGGAATCAAACACTGCTTTTGAGATTCCTGAGGAAATATACCTTGAGTACTGCACTCCTGATGAAGAAATATATGGGAAGGAAACCAAGGAGAAGCGCAAAATTCGCATACAGAGAATTGAGAGGATATGGGTAAGGGAATGGAAGGAATATCATTATGTCACTCCAAAGTACATGAAAAAATTCGTTGTTAATCCTCCCTACCGAAGACCTCCACTGGGTGAAGGCCAACAAGCAGATCCCACTAGCATCATGACTGGTGAGGACTTTCCCAATGAGTGGGCGAAATGTCAAGCCAAACTGAAGAAAACTGCTAAGGAGGCAGTGAGGAAATTCAATGAAGACTCTGCAACTGATGGGGCCTCTGCAAGTGAATCTGCCCCAAGAAGGCTATGAAGAAGAAATCTGCCACAAAACCAAAGTATTCAAGCTCAATGCCCTCACGGCCAAGCTCCTCAACAGCAATATCCTCACAGCAAAATCCTCAAGCTGTTTCTTCAAGGACTGCTCCAACTCCCACTGTTGCTGCACAATCCTCAATTGCTGCTACTAAATCCTCAACACCTGTGCATCTTGCCAAGTGTCAACGCACTACAGGTTTCTCAATTGCTTCAGGGGCATCTGCAACTTCCTCAGCCCAAGCACATTCATCAAACAGTCCAACCTTGCTGAAAGTGGAGGCAACAGCTGGAAGAGGCAGGAGGCCAAGTCCTCACAAGAAGCAAGTGGTCTTCAATGTTCCCTTAGAATCTGAGGACGATGAAGCAAATGATGATGAACTTGCTACTATCATCAGAAACAAGCAGGAGAGAGTGGCTCAGGAAAAGGGCACTCAAATTCCTCTCTTGCTGGATCCAAGGACCGTGCTTGATTTCATTGACATATGGCAGAACGATCCTCACACCCCTCTTGATGATTTGAAGCTGCCCCCTGGTCCAAGCCATGTGCTGACTACTTTCATCACTGAAGAAAAATGGAAATATGAAAAGTCTAGAAAGGCCAAGAAAGATCAGTACAAGAAGGAGCGATTCTTGAGGAACAATGTTCTGAGATTAACTCCAGACCAACTTGTGTCCACCCAAGCTGAAATCCAAAGCCTCAACGATGAATATGACCGATATTATGCTGATTGGAAAGGCGCCAAGGTCGGGTTCGTCAAGGTGGCTGACAAAGTCATCAAGGATCACAACACAAGGGTTGCAGCATGACCGCAACCGCAAATTCCTCAGGCTGGAACATCTGCTCAACCTGCTGAAGAAACTGCGAGCGCAGCTGAAGAAATTCATGCTGCTGAAGAATCTTTCCAGGGCAACATCAACTGTTGCGCCTCAAGAAATTGACAGGCCAGCTGAAGAAACTATTGCGCGTGAAGAATCTGCCAGGGCGACTGCATCAGTCGAGCCTAAAGAAAATGCTCCATCTTCACCCCAAGCTCCTCCAACAAATTCTTCAAGGGTGAAGAAAGTAACACTTCCTTCTGCATCAGAAGTGAAGAAAACAAAGGCTACGGAGAAGGAAGCCGCACTAAAAAGGAAAGCATCATCAACTGCAGGTTCCTCGGCTACAAAGAAATTGAAGACTTTGCCAAGTTCTTCAATAGAACCTATTGATGCAACTCCTATATCTGTTGTGTCTGCCTATAAAATTGTTCCATTTGGTGAAGACTATGAAATCCCAAATGAAGAAGATGAAGATAATCACTCTGCTGCTTACTCAAAGCAGATTGATGAAGAAATAGAGGTGGAAGCAAATGCTTCAACCGCTCCGGTATCATCACCCCATCCTCAGTTGACTGCTGAAGAGGCTGGAGTTGAAGAAATGGATGAGGATGTGGATATTGGAAATACTACTCCACTTATCAATGATGAATATTAGGAAGATGCACACCCCAATTCACCAATGATCACTCCTCTTACCCAAATTCCTCAGTCGCTTGCTCAAACTAAAGAAATTCTGACAGGGCCGTAAGGCCGTCCCACTTCACTTCAGTCCATTCCTGAAGACATTCCAGGTGCAAAAGCTGAAGAAAATGCCGCCCAAACTGCACCTGAGGAACCTGTCGCGCAAATTCCTCAGTGTGATGAAACTGCAATTGTGCAAAGGGAGGTTGTTGGACGGAACAAGCCAAATCTTCAACCTAAGCCCTTGCTGCCCCTCAAAGGCACAAAGAGGCCCAAGTTCAACCCGGCCAATTTCTTCGATGAGCATCATTTTTTCACTGGAGAAAATCCTCATGACTCACCAAGAATCAGGCGCAAGAGGTTTTGGACTCACACTCAAGTGAATTTCTATTCTACTGTGCTATTTGACAAGAGCAAAGTCTTCAAGCACCAGCAAATTCCTCATGCGGATATGGAGTCCATTCCATGCTTCAGCCCAGTCCTCAATGTTCTGCATGAAGCTGGTCTCCTACCTTTCTGTGCAGATATATGTGATTGGAATGAAGAGTTTATTCTTCAGTTCTATGCTACCTAGCACATCTCTGGTGATGCCTTTGATGTTAATTCCTGGATCCTCGACTGAATGACTGAGGACACTCACTATACTGCTCCAGCCACTGAATTGCTTCTAGCTGTCCCAGTTGGAATTCCCTCAGAAGGAGCAAGATGCATATATGAAGAACCTGAACTTCCAAATCATATGATGCAAGTGCTGATGAACCCTTTGCCTCAAGGCCAAGCTCCAAGAACCACCTTCCTAGTGAAGGATTTGTTGTATGTGCCCAGGACCATCTATCGCATTTTGACCAAAACCCTCAGTCCCATCAAAGGCCACAATCTGAAGAAGTTGAAGTTGTTGGCATCATGAAGAATCTGCTGTTCAATATCATTCATGGGATTCCCATCAATCTTCATGATTTCTTCATGAGGACATTGGCCAATATTGCACTATCACCATTTGAATTGAAGTCTTATGCTCCCTGGATCATGAAATTCATCAGATCAAGGTCTTCAATTCCTTACAAGGCTGACTTTCAGAATCATTTCAGTTTTCTGCCTCCGATTGAAGTCCTCAAAAGGACATTTTCCTCAGTGGAAGGAAAAGGCAAAACTGTTGTTGAAGAAGGCTCTCGTCCATTGGATGGCCAGTTCCGCAAAGCTGCATCTTACTCCACCAATGATGATTCTGCCACGCAAGATTCTGCAGCCAAGGCCACAGCCCAAAATCCTCAAGGTTCTACCCCTCGTATGATGACTGATCGTGAGCTTGTACTAAGTCTTCATCAAAAGATCGATCGCAACCACAAGGGGGTCAAGCGTCAGTTTGGTTCTATTGTTCAAAACATGACTGTGACGCAGAATTCAATGAGGAAGAACCATTACTATGTGCATGAAATCTTCGAACGCACTTGGGCCATCCTCACATCTCAAGACTCCTGAAGAACTCAAGGAGATGGATTTTCAGCAGAACTTTGACTGGTCTCATCCTCCTCAGAAGAAATTCAAGAAGGCCAAAGTTCCTCTACTCGTGAGAAATTCATATTCTTCATCGTGCATGACAGATGAAGCTGAGGATCTTGACGACACTGCTGCGGGCCCTGCATCAACAAACGACCCCGACAACAACGCTGGCGCTTCTCCACCAACCTCAGGATGAAATTCTTCAGGGGTGTTAGTCCTCAATTTTTGTCCCTTTTTCGTCACTTGATGACAAAGTGGGAGAAATTTGAGTTTGTCTTCAAGGGGGTCTCTATATATATGCGTTGTTTTTTGTTTAAGTTACAACTCTTGCTCTTCTGAAGTGTTTGTTTGATGAGTTGTAAACTTAAGTCTGATGGTGGTTTGACTCTTTTGAACTGCTTTCTGCATGCCTATTTCCTCAAGTACCTTAATGCGCGCATGCTGAATTTTGTCAGACACCATTTTCCATCATGCATTTCAATTTCCTCATGATATATGTTAAATGCGTGTATGGATTACAAGATATAGGGGTAGATCTCCATGAGTTTATCCTACCATGTGCATTTACAGTCCAAAGCAAATTCCTCAAATAGGCACATCTTCAGGGGGAGTTCCTCTATATCTTGTAATCAAATTCCTCAAACTCAGTACTTACACGTCATATGTTTATCCCCGTTGAAAACTTACCCTATTTGTCATCAATCACCAAAAAGGGGGAGATTGTAAGTGCATCTAGTGCCCCTTAGTGATTTTGGTGTATTGAAGACTTATAGGTTAAGGGAATAATATGTTTGTGAGTATACACATGTTCTATAAGTCGCTGAGGAGTTTGATATATTCGAAGAAAGTCGACCCCTAAAAATGAATGTCTTCAACTGAAGACTTGATGCTTCCTTGAAGACTTTGAAAATGAAGAATTTGGTGTGACCTTGAAGATATCAATACGAGGACTATGAAGCGTGAAGACTTTTGTTTTCGTAGTTTCATTTCCTTTCTTTGAGTCATAGGAAACACCGTACTATTAAAGGGGGTCGAGGTAATACTAAGGAAAATTTTCCAAGTGGTTCTCATCTCAAAGCATACACATACCCAAAACCTTCGAGTGAAGCCTTTGGAAATCTCTTGCAGTTCAGTCAATTTCTTCAGTGACAGAGACGAAGTTCTTCTCGTCTCTGAGAAATTTGTTCTGACTGAGGAGTTAGGATTTTGCCAGTGCGAATTGCCTATCGTGAGGAATATGATAGCCCTGAGGAATTTGAGAGTTCAAATCTCCGACCGTTGTTGTGCCTTGGGCCAGCTGTACAGATATCTTATCCACATAACGGTCATATCATTAGCAGCATTTATGTCATATCATGTCGTGTTGCACCCTGGCTATAAATAGCGCCCCTCAACCACTAGCTGGTTGGCTGCTCCGAGAGAGATTGACAAGTGTCATTTGAGAGCAACCCATCCTCTGAGGACTTTGAGAGAAAATCATCAGTGAGCAAAAACCCAAAACCCAAACCACCAAAACCCAAAGTGATTGAGCATCATTGAAGAGATTGTTCCTGTGTGGAATCGACGCTTGTTACCTTTGAAGATTGTGCATCTTCCAGACGGTTAGGCGTCATGGTCTAGAGCATGCAAGAGGAAATTGTGGATTGCCAAGTGACCGAGTTTGTGAGGGTTTGGAAGTCTACCCTGAAGACTTAACACGAGTGTTGGGAGAGGTCTGTGTGACCTTAGCTCAAGGAGAATACGGTAAGGAATGTGTGTCCTCGGACTGTGTGTCATTTGGTTTAAATACCAAGCCGCTCCAAACCAGACGTACGACTGTCACAGCAGTTGGAACTGGGTCATCAAATCTGTCTTCACCGAGCTCCTGGTTCTATTTCCTCAACCCGTTCATTTCCTCGTTAAATTGTTGATGAAATTGATCGTTATTGTTTGAAGACTTTGACTGAAGACTTTCTCAATTTCCTCATCCCAAATTCTTCAGTCACTTTGTCTATCGCCTGCTTATCCTGTGTTTACGCTACTTGTGCTCTGTGTATGTTTCATTTCATCATGATGACTATGCTATTGCTATGTTTCGCATGCACTTGAGTACTTATTCCGCTGCTAGTATTTCGTCACTTAGCAAATTCCTCAACCAGTAATTCCTCAGTGACGAATTTGTAAAAATCGCCTATTCACCCCACTCTAGTCGATATAACGCACTTTCAACTTTCCCCAAATTTCAAACAAGTGTGTCCCAACATGGTCCCCCCTTAACCCCCTCCCTCCATTTCCCCATTCATACTCCGTGGGCGCCAAAACGCCCTCTCCACCAGCCTCTTCCGTCCGCCACCCCATCGCACCCGATCCACCGCCACCCTCCTCCATCACGCCGGAGCCGATACCATGACGTGTTCGTCCACCGCAACCGCAACTGAAACGCCCTCAATGACTTAGCGGTTGAAGCCGAGGCAGAGCTGCCTCCACGACGCCGACGTGCACCGTACCCGAGCCACTTCAACCACGCCGTCCTATGCCTCACCGCTGCCACTCCAACGTCACATCGTCCACTGCACCGGAGATGTTCCCGCTACTCTGTGATTAGCCGCCTCAGATCTACTTCCCCGTCGTCAACTGATAGCCATCACAACACACTCAACAACTTGGCCATGGGTTCGTCCAAGGTTCGATCGTCCTCCACAACATCTGGTTTCCAGCGACGCATAAGAAAATCGTCGAAACAATAGGAGGAGGACACAACAACGCCAGTCGAAAGTGGTACTCATCTTCCCTTATTCATGCAAATCTTACATGTCTGCTCGCACGGTATTCATCCCGCGACGGAAACTAGTTGACCGCTTCTTGCATCACCTTCTTCCTAATACTAGATGTTCCAAGTAACTCACGATGCACGAGGTTTCCTCCCATTTATTATTTCACTTTAAAAAGAGGTATGTCGCCCGCCTGGATTTCAATTTAGGGTCAGCCGATTCCCAATTAAAGGAAGCACCACCCGTGGAGGCACGCTGAGCACCTAGTCCGCCTGCGCCTTGGTGTCTATCTTAGGGGTGTGTGTGCGGCGCAGGAGCTGATGTCGCCCGATCTGGAGGACGACCAGGCTTAAAGGGATGGACGGGGCGGTGCCAACCACGGCAGTATGTTGAGGTCGAGGGGAGGGTGGGGCGGCGAAGGCAGAGGGCTAGGCATGTGGTCGCTGGCGGTTCGATGAAGATCGTCAACAGTGATTGACGGGAGGTATATGAAAGCCATCTGCCCATTCTTTCTAGATCGGAGGGAGCAGAAAAAATTGAATTGCCTATTTGTTTTCAGACGACTATTATTTGCATTGGACCACACTTGGTGGTTTGCCAGAGGATTACCTGCACTTCCAAACCATCCCCGTGCTCATATTTCAAAAGCCTAGAACCTAGTAATTTCGTGTGTCATGGATATTCTAGAGCTATCATATATGTATCGTCATTTATTTTTGACCCACGTACTATCTGCCACTTTTATGGTGTACTACTTGTGCAAACACTTCACCCATACACTGGATATGCACAAAGCATATGACCGAGTAGAATGGTCTTTTCTGAAGGAGATTATGCTCAAATTGGGGTTCCAAGAAAACTGGGTAAACTTAATTATGCAATGTGTAACCTCTGTGGAATACCAGGTTCGTTTTAATACAGGAGAAACTCAAAACTTTAAACCTACTAGGGGATTGAGGCAGGGAGACCCTCTCTCTCCATACTTATTCTTGTTATGTACGGAGGGGCTGACTACTCTCTTAGCTAATGCAGAGGAGACTGGGAATTTTTCAGGAATAAAGATTAGTAGGGATGCACCATCGATTTCAAATCTTCTCTTTGCTGATGATTCCCTGATCCTCATGAAAGCAAATGCTATGAATGCGGAGGCGTTGAAATCGGTTTTGGACTCTTACTGTACTGCCTCGGGGCAAAAGGTTAGTATTGAGAAGTCTAGCATATTTTTTAGTCCTAATACCAAGGTGGAAGATAAGGTGCAAATATGTACAATTCTAAATATTATGACTGAAGCACTCAATGATAATTACTTGGGTTTGTCTACGAATGTGGGTATGGATAAAGTGATTGTTTCCAATTCCTGATTGATCGAATTATTAAAAAAATAGTGGATGGAAAGAAAAATTGTTATCCGCAGGAGGAAAGGAAATTTTGCTCAAATCTGTTGTACAAGCTATCCCAGCTTATGCCATGCCGTCTTTAAAATTCCTAATTTTTTTTGTAAAGAAATCATTGACGCATTGTCGCAATATTGGTGGGGTGACAAGGACAATCAGAAGATAATGCATTGGATGGCCTGGTGGAAGATGTGTCTCCCGAAAGAACAAGGAGGGATGGGTTTTAGAGATATACACTGTTTCAATCTCGCATTGTTGTTAGCAAAACAAGCGTGGCATCTCCTTGATAACCCTGACTCCTTATGCGCTGTTATCTTGAGAGCTAAATATTTCTCGGAAGGCGATTTAATGATTGCAACCTTAAAAAAGGGTTCCTCTTTTACTTGGCAAAGTATTATGACGGGAGTGAATTGTCTAAAAAATCGATATATCTGGCGAGTTGGTAATGGACACAATATTAATATTTGGAGAGATGCTTGGATCCTGAACTGTGTGAATAGGAAAATTATTACTCCTAGGAGGGGGCATCTTCTGTCAAAGGTTAGTGACCTTATTGACCCAGTCATGAATTCATGGGATGAAGATTTGGTGAAACAAACATTGTGGCTAATTGATGCTCAAAGGGTACTCGCAATTCCATTGCCCATGAATAATAGGACGGATTTTATTGCTTGGAGCTATACAAAAAATGGTATGCTCACTGTTCGTTCGACTTATTTGAAAGAATGTAACCAACAACATGGGGAAAAATTACAACATGCAAATGGAATGGGTAGAGCCAATGCCAATCCTATCTGGGGAAAGATTTGGAAATTATCCTGTCCGGGAAAGGTAAATTTTTTCATATGGCGTACACTGCATGGAACCCTCCCATGTCGAGTGACACTTGCTAATAGACACATGAAAATTTCGCCCCTCTGCCCATCATGTTCGAAAGGTCTGGAAGATACAAAACATGTTCTGTTTCGGTGTCAGAAGGCAAAAGAAGTATGAAGGAAATTAGGTTTGTATGATGTGATCAATAAATAATGTATTTTTGATCAGGTGGATGAGGCGGTTTACTCCTTATGCAAGATCAGGAACTAACTATTCTGGGCATCCAGAACGCACGTGAGTTGATCTCTATAATAGCTTGGTATTTGTGGTGGGACAGACGGAAATAGGTTCACGAAGAAAGAGTCCAAGATGCAAATCAAACTTTAATGGGAGCTCGGGCCTACGGCAAACTTCGTTCATGCATATTCCCCTAAATCAACTAAAAAGACTGGGGGATGGAGTATCCCTTGTAGGGGTTTTGTGAAGATGAACATTGATGCCTCTTTTGATCATGATTTGCTCCAAGGTACGACTGGGTGGTCATTAGAGATGATAAGGGAAATTTCATCGTTGGTGGAAACTGGAGAATTGATTGGTGTTCTGATGTCTTAACAGTAGAAGCTTTGGCTCCAAAGTTTGGATAATTTTTGCACAGAAGAAGGGTCACAGTCGCCTGATTGTAAACTCGGACAATATGGATGTGATTGACACAATGAAGAATGGAGGACAATCGGCAGGACCGGCAGCGGCAGTTTTTGATGACTGTTATTTTTTAGCTTTTGATTTCTCACAAACTAGTTTTGAACATTGTAATAGGGAAGCAAATAAGGTGGCTCATGAAATTGCCAGGTTAGCAAAATTTTCATCCACTAGAGATTGGTTTGAGGAGCCAATGAATGATATTGTATCTTTTCTTATGGACGATGTAACTATTATTTCTAATTAATAAAGTGGAAGTTTATTTAAAAAAAACACTTCACCCATACACACTAGCCTAAAATCATTGCCCGAAACCCTAGCTTTACAGCCTTGAATAACCTCGAATCAGACCGATTAGCGGTGTCATAAACTACAGCGGAAGAGAGCATACGAGGAACATAGCAGAGGAGGAAGACTCACGGTACTCGGGAGAGAAGACGCTGAACGGGCGAACGAGATGAGCTGAGGGAGGCACCTCCATACCGCCGGTGAACTCCTGTGACGATGCTATGTGTTGGGTTCTACCGTACGTGCATCGCATGCAAATTAAAATTTTCCTACGCGCAGAACAACCAAGAACATGCTATGAAGATGGATCACGGATCGTTACCACTAGACGCGCAGTGCCGTGCAGCGGAAGTAGAGTTGGGGCAGCGGTTACGCGAGGTCCGTCTCCTCCTCGTCTGATCTTCCTCGAGCAGCCGGTCACCGAATCCCACGTACAGGTTCGCCGGAGCGGCGCAAGTGCACCGCCCCTAACGGTATCCACGCGTGCAGGAGGAACACCGTGCGGTGGACTGCTAGGTCCGATCACACAGTTCGGCGGTGAGTGAAGGTGGCTAGTTGCAACACATGTAAAGCCCTAATGACGGTGCCGAAGTGATCAACCAAATAAGTGTGCCGCACCTCCACGATATGCATCCGTCGCGGGCTCAGCTCTTAGGCCCCGCACGGATCCTAAAGCCCACATGTTCCTTCCCTTAAGCGTGCAACCCCTTAGGTTCTCGTTCACTTGGTCGCGAGTCAGATCACATCCGGCTCGACTAGTCGGTAGCAGCCTCTAGCAAAACGTGTTGACTGCAAGTGTCCGATGAAGCTGGTTAGGCGAACCTGTACTTCATACTTCTGTTCCCTTTGCCACACGATATATGTTGTCGGGCTCAAGGCGAGTCTGTCATCCTTGTGTTAGCCAGACCTCTTTCTTGTTCTAGTGATGCCGACCACAAATCAGATTATCTCATAATCCTTGTCGCATGGCCATGTTTATCTTGGTCGGATCACACGAGGGGCCCAGAGTATATCTCTCCTGATCGGAGGGGCAAATCCCATCTTGCTTGACCATGTCTCGCAGCATGGGTCTGGACAAGCCCGAAACCTACCTTTATAACTACCTAGTTATGGAGTAGCGTTTGGTCAGCCCAAAGCAGGTCTATCACCATCCCGAGTACATGTGCCAGCTCGGTTCTTAGGACATAGAACGTATGTTGTACTAGAGACTCACAGATGACATATCGCAGTGTCTCAAAGTTGGGTCTGTCCAACTAAGACCTTATCTCAACTCGGATCCGACTACGTCGAATCGGACCTGATCTTGCTGAGTCCATATTACCCGGCTAGCATACAATGCTACATGGTCAGTGAGACCGGACCATCCACCATGTCATATGCCAGTCTAACTAGCTGCGTGTCCACACAGCCCTTTTGACTAGGGACTATTTAGGACAGTCATCATACAATGCATAGTCTCACAAACAAGTCACGTACTTGTTAATACACATCATTGATAATGTCCAAGGACTATCTTTATTCATAAACACATAGGAAATATCATCATACATGATTGCCTCTAGGGCATATCTCCAACAGTCTCCCACTTGCACTAGAGTCAATCAAATAGACATCGAATGCCCATAGTTCTAACGTGCCCCTCATGCTTGGGTTGTGGAAGCGGCTTAGTCAATGGATCTGCAACATTTTCATCCGTATGAATCTTTCATAAATTAGTATCGCCATTCTTTATGAGCTTTCGTATCAGGTGATATTTTCGGTCTATGTGCCTGGTCTTGTGGTGTTTTCTCGGCTCCTTGGCCTGTGCGATGGCACCTGAATTGTCGCAATATAGGTCCAACGATTTTTCCCAGCCCGGGAACACACCAAGAACCTCCAGGAACTTCCGAATCCAAACACCTTCCTTTGCGGCTTCACAAGCCGCAATGTATCCGGCCTCTGTTGTGGAGTCGGCCACCGTATCTTGCTTGGAACTCGTCCAGCTCACTCCTCCACCATTCATGACGTACATGAATCTAGTTTGCGATCGACAATCATCCATGTCGATTTGGAAACTAGCATCAGTGTAACCCTTTACGCAAAGCTCCTCCTCACCTCCATAAACTAGGAACATCTCTTTAGTGCTTTTCAGGTACTTCAGGATAGTTTTCACCGCTGCCCAGTGACTCTCACCTGGGTCAGCCTGGTATCTGCTTGTTAAGCTTATTTCATAGGCAACATCAGGTCTAGTACATAGCATGGCATACATGATGGATCCTATTGCCGAAGCATACGTAATCCTACTCATCTGGTTTCGCTCATCAGAAGTCGTAGGACTCTGAGTCTTGCTTAGCCTTATACCATGTGAAATGGGCAAGAACGTTTTCTTGGCCTCGCTCATGTTGAACCGCTTCAACACTTTATCTATGTACGTGCTCTGGCTTAAGCTGAGCAGCCTCTTCGATCTATATCTATAGATCTTGATGCCTAAAATGTATACTGCTTCTCCAAGGTCTTTCATTGAAAACTTGCCATTCAATGATTCCTTGACTGAGTTCAGCATCGAAACATCATTTCCGATCAGAAGTATGTCATCCACATACAGGATCAAAAATACTACCGAGCTCCCACAAGACTTCTTGTATAAACAATAGTCCTCTTCGTTCTTGATGAAACCAAGGTCAACGATGACTTCATCAAAACGAATGTTCCAACTCCGAGCTGCTTGCTTCAATCCATAAATGGATCTCTTGAGCTTGCATATTTTACTAGCATTATTTGGATTGACAAGCCCTTCAGGCTGTATCATGTATACATCCTCCTTTAAATTTCCATGAAGGAAAGCCGTTTTGACATCCATCTGCCATATCTCATAATCGAAATATGCAGCTATAAATAGTATGATCTTCACCGACTTTAGCATTGCTACCGGCGAGTAGGTCTCGCCGTAGTCAATTCCTTGAACTTGTCCATAACCTTTAGCGACAAGCCGAGCTTTGTGGATCTGAACATTTCCATCCACATCGGTTTTCTTCTTAAAGACCCATTTGCAACCAATGGCAATTACGCCAGGTGGCGGATCAACCAAGTCCCAGACTTGATTATCATCCATGGACTTTAACTCGGATCTCATGGCCTCCAGCCATGCCTTGGAATGTCGGCTCACCATCGCTTCCGCATATGTGGCTGGCTCGTTGCTTTCTAGCAACAACACATTGCACTCTACGCAATCTCTCTGACCTTCGTGGCTCCGGTGCCGATTCCACTACGGGTTCCCTAACCAACTCCGGTATGATCTCATCACTAGCCGAGTCGTCCCCGAGTGGGTCTCGAATTTCTTCGAGTCGCACCGTTCTCCGACTGGCTTCCCGACTGAGAAACTCTTTCTCTAGGAAAACCCCGTTTCGAGCAACAAACACTTTGTTCTCTTCCCGGTTGTAGAAGTTGTATCCTAAGGTTTCCCTCGGATATCCCACGAATATGCATTTATCCGATTTGGGTGTAAGCTTGTCCGACATGAGTCGCTTGACAAATGCTTCACAACCCCAAATCTTTAGAAAATACAAACTAGGACTCTTCCGAGTCCACATGTCATGTGGTGTCTTGTCTACGGCTTTTGATGGTACCCTGTTAAGTGTGAAAGTTGTAGTTTCTAGAGCGTATCCCCAGAATGACAAGGGTAAATCCGATTTGCTCACCATCGATCGGACCATGTCCAGCAAGGTTTGATTTCTCCGTTCTGACACGTCGTTTCTCTGCGGCGTACCCGGAGGTGTGAGTTGAGCTACTATACCTTGGCTTTTCAGATGATCATCAAACTCCTAGCTCATGTACTCACCTCCACGATCTTATCATAGAAGCTTTATTGTCTTGCTGAGCTAATTTTCAACCTCGTTTTGAAACTCTTTGAACTTTACAAAAGTTTCTGACTTGTGCCTCATCAAATAGATATATCCATATCTACTCAAGTCGTCGGTAAAAGTCACGAAGTACTGATACCCACCTTTGCCGTTGTGCTCATTGGACCGCACACATCACTGTGTATAAGCTCCAACAGCTCGGATGCCCTTTCACAACTCTTTCCAAAAGGAGACTTAGTCATCTTGCCGAGTAAGCATGATTCGCATGTCTCGAATGACCCGAAGTTGGACAAAGTTAGGAGTCCATCATCATGGAGCTTCTTCATGCGTTTCAGACTAATATGTCCAAGCCGGCAATGCCATAAGTAAATTGGATTTATCTCATTAGGCTTATGCCTCGTGACATTCATGTTATAGACTGGTTTCATTTCCAGATTCAAAATAAATAGCCCATCTACAATGGGTGCATAGCCATGGAATATTCCATTCAAATAAAATGAACAACCATAGTCCTTTAAATTAAATTCATAACCTTAACTCATCAAACATGAGGCAGAAATAATGTTCCGACTAAGTGCAGGAATGTAATAACAATTATTCAATTCCAAAATGAATCCAGAAGGAAGCTGAAGCTGCATCGTGCCAACCTCCAACGCAGCAACTCTTGCTTTGTTGCCGACCCTGATGTCAATCTCCCCTTGTGCCACACGCCTAGTTCTTACCAGCCCCTGCATCGAGTTGCAAATATGAACAACCGATTCGGTATCAAATACCCAAGAGCTACCAGGTATGTCAGTAAGGTAAATGTCTATAACATATGTAACAAGTTTGCTCGAAGTCGTTCTTCCAGCCTTATTGCCATGCTCGGCAAGCCACTTGCTACAGTTCCTCTTCCAGTGACCAGGTTCCTTGCAATGAAAGCATATGGTCTTTGAGTTTGGTCCCGACTTTGGCTCCGCGGCAGAGACAACCTTCTCCGTGCCCTTAGCCTTTTTCTTGGACCAACTCTTCTTGAACTTAGCCGATTTCTACACCATCAACACTTGATGCGTACCTTTCTTAATATCCTCCTCTGCCACCTTGAGCATCGCATGAAATTCAGTGAGCTTCTTATCCATGCCATGCATATGATAGTTCGAGATGAACGTCACATAGCTAGGTGGAAGAGAACACAGAATTGCATCTCTGGACAGCTCGTCCCCAAGTGGGAAGCCTAACCGATCCAAAGCTTGCACGTACCAGATCATCTTGATCACATGCTGGCTCAATGGATCACCCTCTTTCAGCTTACAATCCATCAAGGATAGCCAGCCGTTGAACCTTTCGGTCCTAGCTTGCACCTGAAACACGCTCTTGAGACTCTCGGTCATCTATAAAGCCTCAACGTTTTCGAAATGCTGTTGCAAATCGGGCTCCATACAAGCCAGCATGAGGCAGTTGATCTCGTTTGATTCACGAACAAGTTTCTGGTGGGCATTCTTGGTTGTGGCACTAGCATTCTCGGCAAGTTCATCTGGAAGTGGGTCCTCTAGAACATGTTCCTTTTTATCGTGCTTGAGAACAATTCTCAAATTTCTATACCAGGTGGTAAAGTTTGTTCCATTCAGTTTATCCTTTTCCAAAATTGATTTCAATGCAAAGTTGGGTTGATCAGGTGGTGCCATTGATCTACAACAGAAAATATGCAATCACTAAGCAATGTGTTTATGTATAGTAATTCAAGCCTTAAACGGAACTACTCCCACTGAAGTCAGCATCCCTCCACAAACTCTCAGTGATTCAGGATCCGACTAGCGCAAGCGACTAGTGAGCTTTAGTATCACTGCTAACCAAATTGCCTATTCGGTAAGCAACTCCTTGATAATCGTATCTCTATACGACTCCTGTCGGTCGGGTAGGTATCTTATACCCCGGCTCCCGACCTTCTTTGCCACAAGGCCCAAAACTGTTTTGATAGCCTTGTCAAGTTAACCTGATGCAGTGCATGTCTGTGTCCGACATGAACCCTCCAGTTCAAGGACATCTAGTAGCACCTCAATTTTATGAGCCCACTACCAGACGTACTTCACGTGTGAAGGTGCAACATCCGGAATGGCAATGTGCTTGATATTAACGAGGGATCTTTCTACCATTTAAACATGCATAGAAACAAGAAGCAATATCAATCACGTATATACATTAAATATGTGAAATAGTATGGCTCCTTCATGGTTGTCCTTCCAGGCCGGCTCCAACTCCGATAACCAGGATGGACCTCCATCTTGATCGTCACACGGGGCGCCAAAGCCTCGAACTTGATCTCTGTCCTCCAAGTACTACAACTAGTAATGAATTTTACAGAGAATCACAAGTCGATACGTAGGTCGTTATACAATATAATGACAACACTTTGGCTCCTGCCGGCTGACAAATCATGACACGCAGGTCATGTTAAATTACACACATGCATCATATACATATGAGCCATACTATTCACATCAACCCTGCAAAACAAAGTTATGCATAGAATCACATTCTATCGGTTTGAGTGATCGTGTACGGAATACAAGGTGCTACGCATACGGCGGTCCCGCCGAATCTGTACTCCGATCACGCCGAATTTTCGGATCTGACCGATCTTATCGATCATTGCGAATTCGATTCGGATTTACGTTTCACTGTTAACCGCGATGGAGGAAACCGACCGGTAGGGGTAGGTTGTGTCACGGCCTCATCGATTCCGATTGACAAAAAACATAGCCATATCGATCCCCATGTGCAGTTGATCTCATCAACCGTGCACATAGCCGATCTCATAAATGACGGCAGATCTCATCTGCCACCTCCACATATCTTATATGCATCCGATCTGAATCCAAATCCTATAACAGAGGCTCTGATACCACTGTTGGGTTCTACCATAGGTGCATAACATGCAAATTAAAATTTTCCTACGCGAAGAACAACCAAGAACATGCTACGAAGATGGATCATGGAGCGTTACCACTAGACGCGTAGTGCCGTGCAGCGGAAGTAGAGTTGGGGCAGCGCATCCACGAGGGCTGTCTCCTCCTTGTCTGATCTCCCTCGAAAGGTCTAGAAGATACAAAACATGTTCTGTTTCGATGTCAGAAGGCGAAAGAAGTTTGGGGAAAATTAGGTTTGTATGATGTGATCAATAAAGCATGTGTTTTTTATCAGGAGGAAGAGGTGGTTCTAGAATTTGTACTCCTTATGCAAGATCAGGAACTAACTATTCTAGGCATCCAGAACGCGCTTGAGTTGATAGCTATAATAGCTTGGTATTTGTGGTGGGACAGACGAAAATTGGTTCACGAAGGAAGGGTCCAAGATGCAAATCAAACTTCAATGGGTGCCCGGGCCTACGGCAAACTTCGTTAATGCATATTCCCCTAAAGCAACTAAAAAGACTAGGGGATGGAGTATCCCTCGTAGGGGTTTTGTGAAGATGAACATTGATGCCTCTTTTGATCATTATTTGCTCCAAGGTACGGCTGGGGCGGTCATTAGAGATGATAAGGGAAATTTCGTCGTTGGTGGAAACTGGAGAATTGATTGGTGTTCTGATGTCTTAACAGTAGAAGCTTTGGCTCTAAAGTTTGGATTATTTCTTGCACAGAAGGCGGGTCACAGTCGCCTGATTGTAAACTCGGACAATATGGAAGTGATTGACACAATGAAGAATAGAGGACAATCGGCAGGACCGGCAGCGGCAGTTTTTGATGATTGTTATTTTTTAGCTTTTAATTTCCCTCAAATTAGTTTGAACATTGTAATAGGGAAGCATATAAGGTGGCTCGTGAAATTGCCAGGTTAGCAAAAATTTCATCCACTAGAGATTGGTTTGAGGAGCCAATGAATGATATTGTATCTTCTCTTATGGACGATGTAACTATTATTTCTAATTAATAAAGTGGAAGTTTATTTAAAAAATACTTCACCCATACACACTAGCCTAAAATCATTGCCCGAAACCCTAGCTTTACGGCCTTGAATAACCTCGAATCAGACCGATTAGCGGTGTCATAAACTACGACGGAAGAGAGCAAACGAGGAACATAGCAGACGAGGAAGACTCACAGTACTCGGGAGAGAAGACGCCGAATGGGCGGATGAGATGATCTGAGGGAGGCGTCTCCATACCGCTGGTGAACTCCTGTGACGATGCTATGTGTTGGGTTCTACCGTGGGTGCATCGCATGCAAATTAAAATTTTCCTACGCGCAGAACAACCAAGAACATGCTACGAAGATGGATCACGGATCGTTACGACTAGACGCGCAGTGCCGTGCAGCGGAAGTAGAGTTGGGGCAGCGCGTCCGCGAGGTCCATCTCCTCCTCGTCCGATCTCCCTTGAATAGCCGATCACCGGATCCCATGTACAGGTTCGCCGGAGCGGCGCAAGTGCACCGCCTCTAATGGTATCCGTGCGTGCAGGAGGAACACTGTGCGGCAGACTTCTAGGTCCGATCACACAGTTCGGCGGCGAGTGGAGGTGGCTAGTTGCAACACATGCAAAGCCCTAATGACGGCACCGAAGCGATCAACCGAATAAGTGTGCCGCACATCCACTATATATATAGGCATTCGTCGCGGGCTCAACCCTTGGGCCTCGCACGGATCCTAAAGCCCACGTGTTCCTTTCCTTAAGCGTGTGACCCCTTAGGTTCTCGTTCACTTGGTCGCGAGTCAGATCACATCCGGCTCGACTAGTCGGTAGTGGTCTCTAGCTAAACGTGCTGACTCCAAGTGTCCGATGAAGCTGGTTGGGCGAACCTGTACTTCATACTTCTGTTCCCTTTGCCACACGATATATGTTGTCGGGCTCAAGGCGAGTCTGTCATCCTTGTGTTAGCCCGACTTCTTTCTCGTTCCAGTGATGCCGACCACAAATGAGATTATCTCATAATCCTTGTCGCATGGCCATGCTTATCTTGGTTGGATCACACAAGGGGCCCAGAGTCTCTCTCCTGATCGGAGGGGCAAATCCCATCTTGCTCGACCATGTCTCGCAGCATGGGTCTGGACATGCCCGAAACCTACCTTTATAACTACCCAGTTATGGAGTAGCGTTTGGTCAGCCCAAAGCAGGTTTATCACCATCCCGAGTACATGTGAGAGCTCAGGTCTTAGGACATAGAACGTATGTTGTACTAGAGACTCACAGATGACATATTGTTGCGTCTCATAGTTGGGTCTGTCCAACTCAGACCTTATCTCAACTCGGATCCGACTACGTCGAATCCGACCAGATCTTTCTGAGTCCATATTATCCAGCTAGCATCCAATGCTACATGGTCAGTGAGACCGGACCATCCACCGTGTCATATGCTAGTCTAACTGGCTGCGCGTCCACACAACCCTTTCGACTAGGGACCATTTAGGACAGTCATCATACAATGCATAGTCTCACGAACAAGTCACGTACTTGTTAAAACACATGATTGATAATGTCCAAGGACTATCTTTATTCATAAACACATCGGAAATATCATCATACATGATTGCCTCTAGGGCATATCTGCAACACTATGGTGGCTGATGTCATTAGTCAATCGCCTCTACGTGTCGTCCCCGACACGACAGAAACTAGCCATGGGGAAGGAACAGATGCAAAGAGAAAATCAGACATATTTAATTCAGATGTACGTAGTGTGGGGTAATTAGCAAAAAAAGTAGGGGCATATGCAAAAGTGTCGCGACGACCGGATCCGGCCACCTCGGAGCCACTTGTTGCTCTGTCATTGGCCTAGGACCAAATTGTCACATTCGGTGCAAGTTTGAGGACGGCAGGGTTGAGTTTTGCAAGTTCTTGAATAAATCATCACATTTTGTGCAAGTTATAGGACTTGGGATGCTTTTACCTTCAGATTTTACTCATAATGATACATTGCTTGCTCACTTAGTTATCCCGAGTTCTTCATAACGAATGTATAACTGAAACACCACCACATGATGGACTAATCAATGACGTAATTGTTAATTTTGATGTGGCAGGATGTCATACTCATCTTATTTGGATAAGAGTTACTGTCTTTTTCTAGTATCGCATAGAAAAAATGAGGCTAAATCGCCATTTATTAGCACAGTTTGGCGGTTTGCCAGGGATGTCTGTCTACAATTTGCATGCGTGTTTTCCTCCTTCAAAGGTTTGAACATTGGTGAGATGTGTTTAGAATAAAACGAGAGAGACAATAGACAAAGATGTAAAGTGAAAAGTTGTCTTTATTGATGATGGGATTACACATATATATAGCCCCCGAAGGGATGCATCCAACCGACGCGATGGTCCGGAGAGACACGAGCGAACAGTCGCGTCCCTCGTGCATGGCGATTAGGGATAGTGGAGATTCTCCATAATTAACAAATGGGTTAATTAAACTCAACACTCCCCCTAATCTACGCTATCCTTGTAGACATCATCATCTTAAATAAAGCTCCTCCAAAACCCCGTGGGAGAAATGTGAGGATTGTAATATTTGATATGTTGCCAAAACTCCTGCAAACCTAGTGGGAAAAATAAGGAGAAAATGCTGCAACATACAATAGTTATCATCTCATTAAACTCAATATGTGAGAACCATAGAGTTTGGAGAACAATAAAAATGTCGTATATACTTTCCTAAAAAACCCGGTGGCGAAAACAGAAAGTATGACATATTATCTCATGTTGACATTACCTCATTAAAAACCTTTATGAGAACCTATATAGTAAACTCATGAAGGGAAAAAGAGTATAATATGGTGCATTGAAGAGGAACAATTCAGGAAGATACTCCCCCTAATTCTTGCAAATTTCAAAGCCGTCACATACCAATTCCATTAACATATTTCTGGAATGTAGAAGTTGGTAGAGACTTCGTGAACAAATCAGTTACATGATTTAACTTGCTAGATATGAAATATAGCGATATTGCTTATTCTGTAACATGTTTGCATCCGGGCAACACAAGCAACATTATCGTTGAGATAATGACTGGTGGATGTAGCCACGAGGTCTGTTTCAAGACTCACATGATATTGCTACCAAACCTAGCAGGAACACAAACCTTGTCTACAATCTGAAAGTGCGTTATATCGACTAGAGGGGGGGTGAATAGGCGATTTTTACAAATTTGTCACTTGAGGACATACTAGTTGAGGAATTAGCTAAGTGACGAACTGCTAGCAGCGGAATAAGTACTCAAGTGCATGTGAAACATGTTAACAGCATAGTCATCATGATGAAATGAAACATACACAGAGCATGAATAGCGTGAACAGGATAAGCAGGCTGAAGATACGGTGACTGGAGAATTTGGGGTGAGGAAATTGAGAAAGTCTTCAGTCAAATTCTTCAAACAGTAACGATCAATTTCATCAACAGATATGCGAGGAAATGAAAGGGTTGAGGAAATAGAATCAGAGGCTCGATGAAGATAGTGATTTGATAACCCAGTTCCAACTGTTGTGACAGTTGTACGTCTGGTTCGGAGCGGCCTGGTATTTAAACCAGAAGACACACAGTCCTTACCGTCTTCTCCTTGAGCTAAGGTCACACAGACCTCGCCCAACACTCATGGTAAGTCTTCAGGGTAGACTTCCAAAACTCTCACAAACTGGTCACCCGGCAATCCACAATTTACTGCTGGATGCTCTAGACCACGGTCACCCGGCGATCCCCAATTGACTGCAGGATGCACTAGACCATGATGCCTAACCGTCTGGAAGATACACAGTCTTCAAAGGTAAAAAGCGTCGGTTCCACACAGGAACAATTTCTTCACTGATGCTCAATCACTTTGGTTTTTGGTGGTTTGGGTTTTTGGGTTTTTCCTCACTGATGGTTTTCGCTCAAAGTTCTCGAGGAAATGGGATGCTCTCAAATGACAAGTGTCAAGTTCTCTCTCAGAGCAGCCAACCAGCTAGTGGTTGTGGGGGGCGGCTATTTATAGCCAGGGTGCATCCCGACATGATAAGACATAAATGCCCCCCAATCATATGACCGTTAGATGGATAGAATATCTGGACAGCTGGCGCAAAGCACAGCAACTGTCGGAATTTGAACTGTCAAATTCCTCAGGGCTTACCATATTCCTCACTTGTAGGCAATTTGCACTAGCGAAATCCTAACTCCTCAGTCAGACCAATTTCCTCAGAATCCAGAAGAACATCGTCTCTGTCTCTGAAGAACTTGACTGAACTGCAAGAGGTTTCCAATGGCTTCACTCGAAGGATTGGGTTATGTTGAGGCTTTTGAGTTGAGCATCAGTTGGAAATTTTTCCTTAGTTTTACCTCGACCCCCTTTAACAGTATGGTGTTTCCTATGACTCAAGAAAAGAAAAGAAACAATAAAAACTAAAGTCTTCATGCTTCATAATCCTCATTAATGTCTTCAAGGGCACACCGTCTTCTTTAATATCAAAGTCTTCAGGGAATACCAAAGTCTTCAGCAAAGTCTTCACCAAAGACTTCAATTGAAGTCATTCATTTTTAGGGATCGATATTTTTCGAATATACCAAACTCCTCATCGACTTATAGAGCCTGTGTACACTCACAAACATATTAGTCCCTTAACCTATAAGTCTTCAATACACCAAAATCACTAAGGGGCACTAGATGCACTTACAATCTCCCCCTTTTTGGTGATTGATGACAAATAGGTTAAGTTTTCAACGGGGATAAACATATGAAGTGTAAGTATTGAGTTTGAGGAATTTGATTGCAAGATATAGAGGAACTCCCCCTGAAGATGTGCATATTAGAGGAATTTGCTTTGGACGCAAATGCACATGGCAGGTTAAAAACTTGGAGATCTCCCCCTATATCTTGTAATCCATACACGCATTTTGTATATATCATGAGGAAATTAAAATGCATGATGAGAAATGGGGTCTAAGGAAATTCACCATGCGTGCATTAAGATACTTGAGGAAATAAGCATGCAGAAAGCAGTTCAAAAGTATCAGACCACCATCGGACTTAAGTTTACAACTCAATCAACAAAAGCTTCAGAAGAGCGAGAGTTGTAACTTAAACAAAAACAGCCCATATATATAGACCCGCTTGAAGACTAACTCAAATTTCTCCCCCTTTGTCATCAAGTGACCAAAAGGGACGAAATTGAGGACTAACGCCCCTGAAGAATTTCATCTTGATGGTGGTGGAGGAGCACCAGCATTGTCGGGGTCGGTTGGTGGAGCAGGGCCTGCAGCAGTGTCGTCAATGTCCTCAGCTTCATCCGTCTTACGCGATGAAGAAAATGAGCTCGTTACCAGCTGAGGAAATGGAATTTTCTTCCACTTCTTCTTGGGAGGAATCGACCAGTCGAAGTCACGCTGAAATTCCATCTCCGCAAGTTCTTCAGGAGTATAAAGATGTTCCAGGGTAGCCCAAGTGCGGTCGAAGATTTCATGTAGGTAGTAATGGTTTTTCCTCACCACATTGTGAGTAACTGTCATGTCCCGAATAAGTGCACCAAACTGCCGTTTGACCCACTTGTGATTGCGATCCAGAGAAGTTCACGATCAGTCATCACCCTTGGAGCAGTTTCTTGAGGTCTTTGAGCTGTGGCCCTGCCAACAGAGTCTTGAGAAGCAATGTCATCATTTGTTGAGTAAGAGGCAGCAGTGCGAAATTGAAATTTAGTGGTCGAGATCCTTCATCAATAACAGTTTTGCATTTCCCATCCATTGAAGAAAATGTGTCCTTGAGGACTTCAATTGGCGGCAGAAAACTGAAATGATTTTGGAAGTCTGCTTCATAAGGCATTGAGGATCTCGCCTTGATGAACTTCATGATCCATGGAGCATAAGGCTTCAGTTCAAAAGGTGACAGTGCAATGTTGGCCAATGTCCTCAAGAAGAAATCATGAAGATATATGGGAATGCCATGAATTATGTTGAAGAGCAGATTCTTCATTACCCCAACCACCTCTTCTTCTTCATTGTTGTGGCCTTTGATGGGGCTGAAGGTTTTGGTCATAATGCGATAGACAGTGCGAGGCACATACAGTAAATCCTGCACCAGAAAAGTTGTTATGCGTCTTGACCAGGCTTTAAAGGCTTCATAAGAACTTGCATGAGGTGATTGGGAAGCTCAGGTTCATCATATAGGCATCTGGCTTCAGCTGAGGGAATACTAACAGGGACAACCCGAAGCAATTCAGAGGCAGGCGCAGTAAAGTGAGTGTTGCCTGTCATCCAGTCAAGTATCCAAGTGCTGATGTCTTGTGCTTCACCAGAGATATGAACAGTGGCGTAGAATTGAAGAATGAGTTCTTCATTCCAATCACAGATGTCAACACAGAAGGGCAGTAACCCAGCATCATGAAGAACACTGAGTACTGGATTGAAGCATGGGATGTTTTCCATATTAGCATGAGGAATTGAATAATGTTGGAAAACCTTGTCCTTCTGGAATAGCACAGCTGCATAGAAATTAGCCTGATTAGGCGTCCAGAATCTCTTATGACGTGACCTTTGGGAGTCATAAGGATTTGCTCCTGTGAAGAAGTGATGCTCATCATAGAAATTTTCTCAGATGAATTTGGGTTGCTTCTTGAAAGGCATAGCTGGCTTTGGTTGAAGATTTGGCTTGAAGCGCCCATGGATCTCCTTTGGCAAAACAGCAATAATGGCTGTTTGAGGAATTGAAGGAGCAGATTCTTCAGCAGTCTTGGTTGGAGCAGTTTCCTCATTCATAATAACTTTAGCAGAGGCAGCATGAGTTTCTTCAGGCACTGACTCAGCTGGTATTTCTTCAGTCGCAGCTGGAGACTGGGGAATTTGGGTGAGAGGAGTGGTAAGAGGAGAGTTTGGATGTTTAGTTTCCCAATAGTCATCATTGATAACAGGAGTTGTGTTACCAATGTCCACATCCTCTTCCATTTCTTCAGTGCCAGCCTGAGGCTGGGGAGATTCAATTATTGGAGTTGGAGCATTTTCCTCCATTTGAATTTCTTCATCCACCGACTCAGAAGCAGCAGACTGATTTTCTTCAGGGTCGTCATTTGGGATTTCATAATCTTCACCAAATGGAATCAGATCATAGGCTGGGACAGTAGACAGTGGAGTTGCATCGATTGGCTCTGTTGAGGAACTTGGCAGTGTCTTCAATTTCTTAGGTGCTGAGGACTCTGCAGATGTTGAGGCCTTCCTTTTCTTCGCATCTGTTGCAGATGGAACAGCCGTTTCTTCAGGCATGACTGTTGCAGTTGCCCTAGCAGTTTCCTCAGGCACAGCAGTTTCTTCAACTGTCCTGGCACTTTCTTCAGATTGTGGAGCAGAGGAGCTGGGCAGAGGGTTTGAGGCTTGAGCTCGTGCTACAACCCGTGTGTTGTGATCTTTGATGACTTTGTCAGCCATCGTGATGAATCTGCCCTTGGCTCCTTGCCAATCTGAGAGGTGGCTGTTGTACTTATCATTGAGGCCTTTGATATCTCTCTGAACAGAGATGAGTTGATCAGGCATCAAGTTGAGGACATTTTCTTTCATGAACCTCTCTTTCCTTTGTTTAGCAATCTTGGTTTTTCCGATCTGCTCATACTTCCATTTTTCTTCACCTATGAAGGCAGCTAGAACATGACTTGGGCCCGGAGGGAGCTTCAAATCATCGATAGGCGTGTTTGGGTCCTGGTGCCACAAGTCGATGAAATCTAGCACTATCTTCAGATCAAGTAGCAGAGGAATTGAAGTGCCCTTGGCTTGGGCCACTCTTTCTTGCTTATTTCTCACAATTGCAGCTAATTCTTCATCATCTGCATCATCATCCTCAGATGCTGAGGGAACTTGAAAGACCACTTTCTTATCATGAGGGCTTGGATGTTTTCCTCGGCCAGCTGTGGTCTTCCTTTTCAGCAGAGTGGGACTGCTTGAGGAATTTGCTGATGTCCCTGAGGCAATTGAGAACCCTGTTGTCCTTTGACATGTAGCAAGGTGCACGGGCGTTGAGGACTTGGCTACGGCAGCCGAAGATTGTTCAGCCACAGAAGGAGCCCTTGATGATTTTGCCTGGGGCATATGCTGTGAGGAACTGGGGGCTGAAGACATTGGGGTTGAGGATTTCAACTTGACGGCTGATTTCTATGCCATTGCCTTCTTGGGAGCAGAACCACTGACAGAAGTCTTGGCTGAGGCAGCAGCAGCAGAGTCTTCATTGAATTGCCTCACTGCCTCTTTTGCTTGCCTAGCCAATTTTGCCTGGCGTCTTTCCCATTCATGAGGAAAGTCCTCACCAGTTTTGAGGCTAGTTGGATCAGCATGTTGTACTGCTGCCAAGGGAGCTCTTCTGCAAGGAGGCTTGATCGCAAGGTAACTGATACGTCTCCAACGTATCTATAATTTTTGATTGTTCCATGCTATTATATTATCTGTTTTGGATGTTTTATATGCATTAATATGCTATTTTATATTATTTTTGGGACTAACCTATTAACCTAGTGCCTAGTGCCAGTTTCTGTTTTTTCCTTGTTTTTGAGTATTGCAGATAAGGGGTATCAAACGGAGTCCAAACGGAATAAAATCTTCGCGATGATTTTTCTTGGACCAGAAGAAACCTGCCAGACTTGGAGATGAAGGCAGGAGACCTGCCGGGAGATCACAAGCCTGCAGGGCGCGCCCTAGGGGGGGCGCGCCCCCCTGGCTTGTGGCCCCCCTGCAGGTCCTCCAACCCTAATCTTCGGCCTATATATTCCCAAATATTCCCCCAATACCAAAAAGAGCCACGAAAATACTTTTCCGCCGCCGGAACCCTCTGTTCCCGTGAGATCCCATCTTGGAGCCTTTTCCGGTAATCTGCCGGAGGGGGATTCGATCACGGAGGGCATCTACATCAACTCCATTGCCCCTCCGATGATGCGTGAGTAGTTCACCTCAGACCTTCGGGTCCATAGCTAGTAGCTAGATGGCTTCTTCTCTCTCTATGTTCTTCAATACCATGTTCTTCATGATCTTCATGGAGATCTATCTGATGTAATACTCTTTTGCGGTGTGTTTGTCGAGATCCGATGAATTGTTGGTTTATGATCAGATTATCTATGAATATTATTTGAATCTTCTCTGAATTCTTATATGCATGATTTCATATCTTTGCAAGTCTCTTCGAGTTATTGGTTTGGTTTGGCCAACTAGATTGGTAATTCTTGCAATGGGAGAAGTGCTTAGTTTTGGGTTCAATCTTGCGATGTCCTCACCCAGTGACAAAGTAGGGGTAGCGAGGCACGTATTTGTATTGTTGCCATCGAGGATAAAAAGATGGGGTTTTCATCATATTGCTTGAGTTTATCCCTCTACATCATGTCATCTTACCTAATGTGTTACTCTGTTCTTCATGAACTTAATACTCTAGATGCAGGCAGGAGTCGGTCAATGTGTGGAGTAATAGTAGTAGATGCAGAATCGTTTCGGTCTACTTGACACGGACGTGATGCCTATATGCATAATCATTGCCTTGGATATCGTCATAACTATGCGCTTTTCTATCAATTGCTCGACAGTAATTTGTTCACCCACCGTATTATTTTCCTTCAAGAGAGAAGCCTCTAGTGAAACCTATGGCCCCCGGGTCTATTTTCCATATTATATTTTCAGATCTATAAACCAAAAATACCAAAAATACTTTGCTGCAATCTTTTTACTTTTGTTTTACTTTTCGTTCTAGTAATCTTCTATATCTATCTCTATCAGATCTCATCCTTGCAAGTAACCGTGAAGGGATTGACAACCCCTTTATAGCGTTGGGTGCAAGTGTTTGATTGTTTGTGTAGGTGTGAAGATTGGGGACTTGCTTGTATCTCCTACTGGATTGATACCTTGGTTCTCAACAACTGAGGGAAATACTTATCTACTTTGCTGCATCACCCTTTCCTCTTCAAGGGAAAACCAACGCAAGCTCAAGAAGTAGCAGTAACATAGCGATATTCTCTTCATTCCTTCATCCATCTCCTTTCAATCCTCTGAATGCGAACTTTGCGCTATTGTTTGGTCTCTTTGCCATGAGTTGATTCATCAGGTGTACAGTATTCCTCATAGATATCATCAGGAATCTCAAAAGTAGTTTGCACTTCAGGTCTCTTCCCTCCTTTCTGAGGTCTTTTGCCATCAGCCATTTTCTTCGGCTGGGGATTTTGCACTTTTGAGGATTCTGAAGAGGTGTGTAATTTTTCTTCAAGGAATGCTGCAAATGAGTTAAGTTGATGAGAACCTAGAGATTCATCAGCTGACATTTTGTACCTGTGAATAGAGTGTAGGTGCGAAGAGTTTGAAGAGGTCATATGCGTTCTCAGAAATTTTTGCAAAAAATATCAAGTTTGAGGAATTTGACCAGAGATGTCTTGAAGAATTTCACTAAGTGTTCTTGTCTCAGGTTCCAGAGTTGTGCAGATTGTGAGATCCACACAATTGAGGAATCATGAAGAATATTGTTACTTAGGAAATTTCTCAAGAGAACATTGGTTGATTGGATCTAGTGAGATGGATTCTTGAAGAATAAACTCAGTTTGAAGTTTTTGTGAGAATCATGATGATAAAAAATGCGGTAAAATAAGATTTTATTTACCGTAAGCGAAGAACACGACGAACAGAGAAGGAAGTGAAGTAGTTCGTCAGTCCAGATCTCCCACGCCCTAGCTTGGCAGAGGGAGACAGCTACAGCGGCGGCGGGTGAAGACTTCCGCGGCCGATGCGAGTACGACGACGGCGAGGTCGAGGCAACGAAGCTCTTCCTCTCCGGCGATGATGATGTTAGCGGCGGCGCTAGGTCTGGAGCTCGGGAGAGATGGGAGTGAGGAGTAACCCGAGCAAGTGGAAGGGAGGGGGTATTTATAGTGGCAGTAAAACCAACTGGCCCGAAGACTTTGGACTAGTTTACCCCTGACCCTTGCCATTCACACGACATGTGTCACCCACGTACTGTGTAGTGGAGATAGTGGGGGATCGTGGGTTATCCAGTCATGGGAATCGGAACGGTTTGAGCGGCAATCGCCAAAAATTGAGATTGAATATTTTAATGTTTCGTTCGCAAATTCTTCAGCTGTCAAGGACACAGTGAAGACTTTGAACGAGTTTCAAAGTAGAACGCATATGAAGAATTTGTGAACAGACTAGGTTGAGCCTTGCATAGAGGGGTAACGGGTCCGATCACATTCACTTAGAAGAAAAATCAACTTGAAGAATTAGCTATAAGTGAATGCTGTTGAGGACATTGAAAAACTCAATATATATAAATAGTCAATGAAGAGAAACTCATATGAAGAACATCACTTGAAGAATTTGAAATTTTGAGGAATTTGCAAACTTGAAGAATTTCAACTGTTGTTGGTGGCGTTACCCACCGTATATGAATGATGATTTCAGACACCGCGTACAATTGTCGTAGGGTTTTGAGAATCAAATTCTTCATTAATTTCTTCACACTTAGAGAGTTAGTCTTCATTGATTGAAGAAAAACGTTACTTCGTGTGTTGCACATCAAAGTCATCAATTTTGCATAAGTGTTAGGATGTGTGTCCTTTCAAAGAACATTCGAAGATTCTAAGATACTTAGCTCACACCGCAACTTGCAAAATCTCTTCTCATCCAAGGGATTTGTGAAGATATCAGCCAGCTGTTCTTCAGTCTTCACGTGGTCGAGGAAGATGTCACCCTTCATCACATGGTCACGAAGAAAATGATGACGAATCTGGATGTGCTTGATCTTGGAGTGCTGAACTGGGTTGTGAGCAATCTTGATGGCACTCTCGTTGTCACAGTAGAGAGGGACATTCTTCACGTTGATGCCGTAGTCCTTGAGGGTTTGCTTCATCCATAGCAATTGAGCATAGCAAGAAGCAGCAGCAATGTACTCAGCTTCAGCAGTGGATATTGACACACAGTTCTGCTTCTTCGAGGACCAACAGACTAAGGATCGTCCAAGGAAATGACATGTGCCTGACGTTGACTTGCGGTCCACACGATCACCAGCATAATCAGAATCAGAATATCCAATGAGGTCAAGATCTGAGCCCTTGGGGTACCATAATCCTAGTGTTGGAGTGTGAGCTAGATATCGAAGAATATGTTTCACAGCCTTATGGTGTGATTCCTTCGGTTTTGCTTCAAATCGGGGACACATGCAAACACTAAGCATAATATCTGGCCTAGATGCACATAGATACAATAAAGAACCAATCATGGAGCGGTATTCCTTCTGATCGAAATCTTTACCACTTTCGTCAGAACAGAGTTGAGCCGATGTGGGCATAGGAATCTTGACGCCTTTGCAATCCTGCATGCCGAATTTCTTCAGGACATCCTTGAGGTATTTCTCATGAGATATGAAGATGCCATTGCGTTGTTGACGAATTTGAAGCCCTAAGAAGAATTTGAGCTCTCCCAGCATAGACATTTGATATTCTTCACCCATCATATAGGCAAATTCATCACTGTAACGTTTGTCAGTACATCCAAAGATAATATCGTCCACATATATTTGGCACACAAATAATTCATCATCATATGATTTCGTGAAAAGAGTTGGGTCAAGTGAACCGGGTTTGAAGCCTTTCTTCATGAGGAATTCCTTCAGTGTGTCATACCACGCCCGAGGGGCTTGCTTGAGGCCATAGAGGGCCTTGTTGAGTCTAAAGACTTTGTCAGGATACTTTGGGTCTTCAAAACCTGGGGGTTGAGGAACATATACTTCTTCCTCAAGCTTACCATTGAGGAATGCACTTTTCACATCCATTTGATATAAGATGATATTGTGATGGTTAGCATAAGCAAGCAGTATGCGAATAGCTTCAAGTCTAGCAACAGGTGCAAAAGTTTCATCAAAGTCAATTCCCTCAACCTGTGTGTAGCCCTGTGCCACAAGACGGGCCTTATTCCTTACTACCTGACCAAGTTCATCTTGTTTGTTGCGGTAGATCCACTTGGTACCTATGATATTGTGCTTGCGAGGATCTGGGCGTTTGACGAGTTCCCACACATTGTTGAGCTTGAATTGATGTAATTCCTCTTGCATGGCTTGAATCCACTCAGGCTCCAAGAATGCTTCATCAACTTTAGTGGGCTCTGTGATAGAGACAAACGCAAAGTGCCCACAAAAGTTAGACAAATGTGAAGCTTTTGAGCGTGTGAGGGGACCTGGTGCATTGATGTCGTTGAGGATTTTCTCGATCTGCACTTCATTTGCAAGTCATGGATGAGCAGGTTGAAGACTTTGTTGAGGCTGAGCATTTTCTTCAGCACCATTTTCTTCAGGTGTGTCAGCATGAAAGTCTTCAGCGTTGGGTACAACTTCTTCAGAGAGTAGTTGTTCTTCAGTAGGGATCACATCTTCAGTGGCCTTGAACCTAATGGATTCCTCAGGAGGCATTTCATCTAGCACGGGAGGCAGGTGCTCTCTTTGCGAGCCGTTAGTTTCATCTAAGATATTTAGCTCACACCGCAACTTGCAAAATCTCTTCTCAGCCAAGGGCTTTGTGAAGATATCAGCCAGCTGTTCTTCAGTCTTCACGTGGTCGGGGAAGATGTCACCCTTCATCACATGGTCACGAAGAAAATGATGACGAATCTGGATGTGCTTGGTCTTGGAGTGCTGAACTGGGTTGTGAGCAATCTTGATGACACTCTCGTTGTCGCAATAGAGAGGGACATTCTTCACGCTGATGCCGTAGTCCTTGAGGGTTTGCTTCATCCATAGCAATTGAGCACAGCAAGAACCAGCAGCAATGTACTCAGCTTCAGCAGTGGATATTGACACACAGTTCTGCTTCTTCGAGGACCAACAGACTAAGGATCGTCCGAGGAAATGACATGTGCCTGACGTTGACTTGCGGTCCACACGATCACCAGCATAATCAGAATCAGAATATCCAATGAGGTCAAGATCTGAGCCCTTGGGGTACCATAATCCTAGTGTTGGAGTGTGAGCTAGATATCGAAGAATATGTTTCACAGCCTTATGGTGTGATTCCTTCGGTTTTGCTTCAAATCGGGCACAAATGCAAACACTAAGCATAATATCTGGCCTAGATGCACATAGATACAATAAAGAACCAATCATGGAGCGGTATTCCTTCTGATCGAAATCTTTACCACTTTCGTCAGAACAGAGTTGAGCCGATGTGGGCATAGGAATCTTGACGCCTTTGCAATCCTGCATGCCGAATTTCTTCAGGACATCCTTGAGGTATTTCTCTTGAGATATGAAGATGCCATTGCGTTGTTGACGAATTTGAAGCCCTAAGAAGAATTTGAGCTCTCCCATCATAGACATTTGATATTCTTCACCCATCATATAGGCAAATTCGTCACTGTAACGTTTGTCAGTACATCCAAAGATAATATCGTCCACATATATTTGGCACACAAATAATTCATCATCATATGATTTCGTGAAAAAGAGTTGGGTCAAGTGAACTGGGTTTGAAGCCTTTCTTCATGAGGAATTCCTTCAGTGTGTCATACCACGCCCAAAGGGCTTGCTTGAGGCCATAGAGGGCCTTGTTGAGTCTAAAGACTTTGTCAGGATACTTTGGGTCTTCAAAACCTGGGGGTTGAGCAACATATACTTCTTCCTCAAGCTTACCATTGAGGAATGCACTTTTCACATCCATTTGATATAAGATGATATTGTGATGGTTAGCATAAGCAAGCAGTATGCAAATAGCTTCAAGTCTAGCAACAGGTGCAAAAGTTTCATCAAAGTCAATTCCCTCAACCTATGTGTAGCCCCGTGCCACAAGACGGGCCTTATTCCTCACTACCTGACCAAGTTCATCTTGTTTGTTGCGGTAGATCCACTTGGTACCTATGATATTGTGCTTGCGAGGATCTGGGCGTTTGACGAGTTCCCACATGTTGTTGAGCTTGAATTGATGTAATTCCTCTTGCATGGCTTGAATCCACTCAGGCTCCAAGAATGCTTCATCAACTTTAGTGGGCTCTGTGATAGAGACAAACGCAAAGTGCCCACAAAAGTTAGACAAATGTGAAGCTTTTGAGCGTGTGAGGGGACCTGGTGCATTGATGTCGTTGAGGATTTTCTCGATCTGCACTTCATTTGCAAGTCGTGGATGAGCAGGTTGAAGACTTTGTTGAGGCTGAGCATTTTCTTCAGCACCATTTTCTTCAGGTGTGTCAGCATGAAAGTCTTCAGCGTTGGGTACAACTTCTTCAGAGAGTAGTTGTTCTTCAGTAGGGATCACATCTTCATTGGCCTTGAACCTAATGGATTCCTCGGGAGGCATTTCATCTAGCACGGGAGGCAGGTGCTCTCTTTGCGAGCCATTAGTTTCATCGAACCGCACATCTACAGTTTCAACCACCTTGTTGTGATAGGTGTTGAAGACTCTGTAGGTGTGCGAGTCCTTTCCGTAACCAAGCATAAAACCTTCATGTGCTTTTGGTGCAAATTTAGAACTGTGGTGAGGATCTCTAATCCAGCATTTTGCACCGAAGACTTTGAAATAACTCACATTGGGTTTCTTGTCAGTGAGGAGTTCATATGAAGTCTTCTTGAGGAATTTGTGAAGATATACCTTGTTGATGATGTGGCAAGCAGTATTGATTGCCTCAGGCCAGAAGCGACGAGGAGTCTTGTATTCATCAAGCATGGTGCGAGCCATCTCAACAAGAGTCATGTTCTTGCGCTCCACAACGCCATTCTGCTGAGGAGTATATGGGGCAGATAGCTCATGAGTAATACCAAGTTCATCAAGATACTTATCAAGACCGGTGTTCTTGAACTCAGTGCCATTATCACTCCTGATATGCTTGATCTTGACGCCGAAGTTCGTCGAGGCCCTTGAAGAAAATCTTCTGAAGACATTCTGCACTTCAGATTTGTACATGATAATGTGCACCCAAGTATAGCGAGAGAAACCATCAACAATAACAAAGCCATATAAGCATGGAGTATTTGTTAGTGTGGCATAGTGAGTAGGACCAAAGAGATCCATATGAAGCAATTCAAAAGGACGAGTGGTAGTCATGATAGTCTTGGATGGGTGCTTAGATCTGGTCATCTTTCCAGACTCACAAGCCCCACACAAGTGATCCTTGAGGAATTTGACACCCTCGATGCCAATGACAGGCTTTTTCTTCGCGAGTGTGTGCAAGTTCCTCATGCCAGCATGTCCAAGTCGTTGATGTCGTGGGAGCGAGTCTGACAGTAGAAGGTAGGGGTACGTAAGGAGAGGGCAGAGTCCTAGCTACGGCGAGGGTGTACACACAGATGTATGAGTTCAGGCCCCTCTCGTGGAGGTAATAGCCCTACGTCTCAGGTGCTCGGGAGCTCTTTGTCGAGTGTAATTGGAGTATCGCTACAGGGGGTGCGAACCAACCAACCCTTATGCCAGAGGGGAGGGGTGGCTTATATAGAGTGTGCTGCCCCTCATAAGTGACCGGCGTTTAAGGGTCAGATCGTGGTTATAAAGACGTACGTTACTGGTAACGTACAACATAAATGCTATTAATGGTCTTGATGAATGCCTGCCCGTTAGCCTCCCAGGGGTGACTTCTGGGCTTCTGTGGTCGACTGTCTTCTGGTCCTTCCGAGTGAAAGGTAAGCGTCGAGTGAAAGGTACCTCCGAGTGTATGTTGTCGAGTGACTTGTATGTCTTGGTGATTTCAGTCAGAGACTTCCTTGTAGCTCTTAAGCTTTCTGGGGTAGTGTCTTTAGGTAGGGCATGTGGGTCAGGCCTATGACCCTACCCTAGGTACATATCCCCATCATTAGCCCCCGAATGGATCGGGGTTCGAGTGTAAAAAGTGTCAATGCAGGTTCTGACAAGACACAAAAATTCCGAGTGCATTTGAGGCTTCTTATGAATCTGCGTCGATTGGAACCTTTATCGTTCTCCCTGATCGATTCTGTCTTGAAGTATATCCGAGTGAAACTGAGCTCGAAATCAGGTCCGAGTGAAACTGAGCTCGAAATCAGGTTCGAGTCGTTGGCAGAGTCTTCTGATGTGACGGTTCGCTCCGTCGGGTCCGGATTTTACGGGATTCGAAAATTGGATAAACGCGCGCCGAGCGGGGATGACGCAACCGCAAAGGCAAGTGAGGGCCCAACGCCTCGATTACCGCGCCGCCAAAATCGCCACGTACCGTGCCTCCCCTGGATTCGGGATACCCAAAGATCTGACGGGCCCGCAGGTCAGTGACCCACACGGGCGGATATAAGGGGCGACGACACCGGTGCTTGGTACAATATTCTTCCCCCAAATCTGCTCTTCTCCTCCTCTTCCTCTGCTCAGCTCCGCTCCGACGACCGCTGCCGCCATGACGAAGGGCAAGACGGAGAAGCTCGAGCGCGCCAAGAAGGGAGGAGCCAAGGCAAAGAAGCCGTCGGGCGCCCGGTCGTCGGTGCCGCCGGGGTGGATCCAGGGGGATTTCCTCCAATCAACGGTCATGGCGGAGGATGTGCAAAATCTCGTCGTTGACGGGTTGATAGCTGCGGAGTCCTGGAGATTGCCGAAGGGGGAGACCGAACCAGAGCCACGCGACGGCGAGCGAGTTCTGCTTCTCACTCACATCGAACGAGGTTTCTCCATGCCACCCCACCCGTTCATCCGCAGTTTCCTGAACTATTTCGGGGCGCAGCTCCACCATTTTCCTCCGAATGCGATTGCCTATCTTTTCTGTTTCATAACCCTGTGCGAATGCTTCTTGGGCTGTCCTCCGCATTGGGGTTTGTTTAAACACATATTCTCGGTTAGATCTCAATCCGTCAAGAAAGCCAATCCCAGTGATAGCAAAACCAATGTAATCCAACTATGTGGTGGCTTAGGGATCCAAAAGAGAGGTAGGAGTGCATTTCCCTCTATGACCTTTCCTGATTCTGTCCGGGGTTGGCAGTCGACATGGTTCTATTGCAAGGATGTTGCATCACCAAATATGTCGACTGGACTTCCTCCTTTCACCTTGGATCGACCTACCACTCCCAAACCACTGTATGTGACAAAGGTAGAGAAAATCCAGGTAGGGATCCTAGTGAACGCTGTATCTGATCTCATCCGCGGCGGAGTGACTGGCTTGGATCTCCTTGAAACGTTTCTCAGTCGACGGATCCAGCCTCTCCAGGCCCGGGATCACACCATGTGGCATTACTCGGGCCCTGAGGATACCACTCAGACTCATCCTGAAGAAGTTTCCGACGAGACCGTCTCCCAGTGGCTCAGGAGCATCACCGGAGCCTGTGACAATCCCGAGGGAGCGAAGCGAATTCCACCCTTTTCTGCTTTGAACCCACCAAAGAATCTTGTGAGTTATACCTCCGTCGATTATTTTAATATCTGTCGAGTAACTGGATCTTCAGTCGACTGACTTCGAAGCTTGTATCTTGCAGGAATTTACAAACATGTACTCGCCCGTGCCAAACGGAGAACAGTCTGACGAAGAAGAAGGGAGCGTAGATGACAGCGCAGACGGCGATTATGCCAACGACAGCGAGAGCAGCGATGACGACCTGGAGGAAGGCGAGGTGGAAGCTCAGGTACCTCTGCGCCCTGGGCGTCGCACCAAGCATCAGGAAGACCCAGAGGTTGCCCCGAGCAAAACTGTGGCGTCGAGCACAAGGAACCCAAAACGCGACCACACCGCAACACAGGGGTCGACTGAAAAAGCTGCGAAACAACTCAAGCCGGATGCGCCAAAACCTCGGAAGGCCCTGCCTCGCATCAAGATTGCTGTGCCTGTTGCCTCAACGTAAGTGTTTATTTCCCGCAATTGTGATTGTGGCACTTCATGTCTGTGCTGACCGAGTGGAGTTTATCCGCCAGAGCTGCTACCGCTGTGACGTCGCCCCAGCGAAATGATGGGGACCATATGGAAGTGGATACTCCTGATGCGGCCACCTCCCAACGAGGTATAACAAACCCACACTCTACTCTGTTTTTTGAAGAATAATCGTCGAATGACTTGATTAAAATTGCCGATTGATAGCTGACGAAGTCATCGAACTTGAAGATGACGAGGAGCTGCAGCGAGGAACGCAAGATGAAGCTGTGCCTCTGGAAGCTCCACACGTACACACTCGGAGAACATCGTCAGGACAGACGCCCCATGGGTCGACTGCTGCGACGCCTCCAGCCCTTGTGGCCCTGCTGTCGAGTGTTCCACCAGCCACTTCAATTCTGGTGGCTTCAGCACCTATTGGACAACTTGAAGCACCACCTGCTGCCTCAGTTACAGCACCAACTCATTCGATGCCCGCATACCCTTTGTATCACGTCCCGGAGGACCAAACTGGAGCTGCCAAGGAAGCTATGATTCAGGCTGGGCAGATGATGCTGCGAACAAAGGAGGCGTATGAAGCCAGCAAGTTAGCCTATGATGCCAGCTCAGCGCTTCAAGCCAACGTCCGAGTAAGTGCTATTGTAAGTTCATTTCCGATTGAATTCCTGTCCATCTTGATTTTACACCCACTGGGTGTTTTCTTCGCAAGTATATCAGGTAGTCTCTGGTCCAGTGGGGGCACGCTGAGTGCACCCACTGGGTGTAGTCCCCGAGACCGCTGTCGAATGACGAAGGCATCGACAGGGGTCTTAGAGTTGGTTTGAAAGTTGTTTTCCATTCGACAGTACAGTGGGGGCACGCTGAGTGCACCCACTGGGTGTAGTCCCCGAGACCGCCGTCGAGTGCGTGCATCGGCGGGGGTCTGATAGAAACAATGTTCGCTTGCTTGCTTCTTTTATACTCTGACAGGCCAGACCTGGTCGAGTGTTTTTGTATCCAGTGGGGGCACGCTGAGTGCACCCACTGGGTGTAGTTCCCGAGACTACTGTCGATCGTTGACGATGGGCAGTAGTCTTAAGAACCATTCTGCAGGTTTCATGGACATCATTTCCATCAACCATGATATGACGCTGTATAGGGTTGTGGGGTGGAGCGGCGGGCCGCCTTTCAGTCGACTGCACTTGTACTTTTCCACTCGGAAGTAGAGAAATATCCATGTCGACTGAACCCCTTCTTTGCTGATTTCAGAAAGCCTGTGGGCTTGGGACCAAGTACGTCGAGCTGGAGAAGGAAAAGAATCGACTTCTGCTGGATCTGGAGCTGACGAACAACAACCTGGACCGTGCACAGACCGAACTGAAGACTTTTGGAGGTAATCTTTGTCGATCAATTGCATTATCACTTTCATCTTCCATCCTTTGAACCGAGTGAATCCACTCGAACAGACGTACGTGATGAGAACCGTCGTCTCCGAGCGTGACTCAACAATGTTATTTCTTTAGATACCATGAAGAAGGCGCTCGAGGACAAGGACAAATCACTTGCTGATGCTCAGAAGGAAGCGAAGGAGAAAACTGAAGCCGCTGAGAAGAAACTTGCTGCAGCCAGTAAACTGGAAGAAGAGAACGCCAAACTCAAGCAGGAACGATCCGACTGGATCAAGAAACTTGAAGTGCAGACCAAAGGAAAGAGTGCTCTGGAAAAACACTTAGGAGACTTTGCGAAGAAAATGTTCAACATGCTTGAAGGTGACTTTCTTCTGTCGAATGAATTTCTTTGATTTCCTCAGAACGGCATTGTGATCACCTTTTCTCTTTCTCTTCACGCAGAATTCTGTCAAGACTTTGAGAAGGAAACCGAAGAAATTGAGCCCAATCTGGACCCCACGGAGTCATTCGTCGGAGACGCCGTGGCCATGGATATGTTTCGACTCGAAGCTCATCTTAAGAGTGTCCAAGGATATGTCACTCGGCTGAAGGCTGCATTCGAGAAGGTCGACAAGGAGTTGTGGCCTGAAGATTCTCTCCAGACTGACCTCGAGTTTATGATGACTCGCCTCAACGAAATTCCCAGTCGAGTGCAGGCGTGGAAGAAATCCGCTGCTCGTTGTGGTGCTGATGTGGCACTTTCACTCGTCAGGGTTCATTGCAAGGAGGCCAGGGAGGACAAACTGAAGGCTCTCCGAGTGATCAACACAAAGAAACTGCAGTTTGAAGATTTCATGGAGACTTTCATCGAAGCAGCCACTCGGATCACCGATGGAATTGACCTGGATACTTTTGTCGAGCCTTCAAGCCCTACCGGAGCTTGAAGAAGTATGTTGCTTTCAGTTAAAACTTTATTTGCCTCGGTATGCCGAGTGATGGTGTAACCGATTAAAACTTCTTTCAGGCCTTAAACCTGAGAACTTCCCTTTGCGCGAACAAGTTTCTGCTGCGCTAGAGATTCTAGTCTTACTCGCATTTTGCTTTCCGACATTTTGCTTGGTTGAATTTAGGACTTAGGCGAAGACTAGTTCGCAGCTAAGTTCCGAGTGTTAGGAATACCTTACACTCGGCAGGATTTTTTAACTTAGGTGAAAACTGGTTCACAGCTAAGCCCCCGAGTAAGAGGATTGCTCTTCACTTGGAGAAGTTTTCTGAACTTAGGCAAAGACTGGTTCGCGGCTAAGTCTCCAAGTGTATTAAATGTTATACAATCGGAAGGGCTTTTCACTTAGGCGAAACGGATTCGCAGCTAAGCCCCCGAGAGAAAGGGTTGCTCTTCACTCGGAGAAGTTTTTGAACTTAGGCGAAGACTGGTTCGCGGCTAAGTCTCCGAGTGTATTGAATTCTATACACTCGGAAGGGTTTTTACTTAGGAGAAACGGATTCGCAGCTAAGCCCCCGAGAGAGAGGGTAGCTCTTCACTCGGAGAAGTTTTTGAACTTAGGCGAAGACTGGTTCGCGGCTAAGTCTCCGAGTGTATTGAATGTTATACACTCGGAAGGGTTTTTCACTTAGGCGAAACGGATTCGCAGCTAAGCCCCCGAGAGAGAGGGTTGCTCTTCACTCGGAGAAGTTTTTGAACTTAGGCGAAGACTGGTTCGCGGCTAAGTCTCCGAGTGTATTGAATGCTATACACTCGGAAGGGTTTTTACTTAGGCGAAACGGATTCGCAGCTAAGCCCCCGAGAGAGAGGGTTGCTCTTCACTCGGAGAAGTTTTTGAACTTAGGCGAAGACTGGTTCGCGGCTAAGTCTCCGAGTGTATTGAATGTTATACACTCGGAAGGGTTTTTCACTTAGGCGAAACGGATTCGCAGCTAAGCCCCCGAGAGAGAGGGTTGCTCTTCACTCGGAGAAGTTTTTGAACTTAGGCAAAGACTGGTTCGCGGCTAAGTCTCCGAGTGTATTGAATGTTATACACTCGGAAGGGTTTTTCACTTAGGCGAAACGGATTCGCAGCTAAGCCCCCGAGAGAGAGGGTAGCTCTTCACTCGGAGAAGTCTTTGAATGTGAAATTGTGCGATTGGAATCGACAATAGACTACGGAAGTCATAACTTAACAAACGACATCGTCTGGAGCACTCTTATTACATCAAAACAACTCAGTCGTCAAGTATAAAAGCGTCGAAGCAAATCCGCGTTCCAGGCGCGTGGCTCATCAATATTCTTCTTCAAGTTGAAAAGATGGTACGCCCCATTGTTCAGCACCTTGGTGACGACGAATGGGCCTTCCCACGCTAGGGCCAACTTGTGGGGCCGCTGCTGATCCACTCGGAGCACCAGATCACCTTCGTGGAATGAACGGCTTTTGACGTGTCTTGCATGGAAGCGGCGAAGGTCTTGTTGATATACAGTCGACCGGATCATGGCCATCTCTCGTTCTTCCTCTAGGAGATCGACACCATCTTGTCTAGCTTGCTCAGCTTCGTCTTCAGAGTATAGATCCACTCGGGGGGAATTGTGAAGGACGTCACTTGGCAGAACGGCTTCAGCTCCATACACAAGGAAGAAAGGAGTGCGTCCAGTCGACCGGTTAGGAGTCGTCCTCAAGCCCCACAGGACAGACGGCAATTCAGTGACCCAAGCTCCAGCAGCATGATCAAGATCTCGCATGAGCCGAGGCTTCAGTCCTTGGAGGATAAGGCCATTCGCTCGCTCAGCTTGACCGTTAGACTGGGGGTGCGCAACGGATGCGTAGTCCACCCGGGTGCCTTGAGAGGAGCAAAAGTGTCTGAACTCTTCCGAGTCAAAGTTAGAGCCATTGTCTGTAATGATACTGTGGGGGACTCCATACCGGAAGGTTATTTCTTTCATGAATTTGATAGCAGTGCGGGCGTTCAGCTTCTTGATGGGTTTAGCTTCAATCCACTTAGTGAACTTGTCGACTGCAACCAGTAAGTGAGTGAATCCACTCTGGCCTGTTCTAAGGGGTCCAACCATATCCAAGCCCCATACAGCAAACGGCCAGACGAGTGGAATAGTCTTCAAGGCAGACGCAGGTTTGTGTGATAGGTTCGAATAAAACTGGCATCCTTCGCAGTGATCAACTATATCTTTGGCCATCTCATTGGCGCGTGGCCAAAAGAAACCCGCTCTGTAGGCTTTGGCAACAATTGTCCTAGAGGACGCATGATGACCACAAGTTCCCGGGTGAATCTCCTCCAAAATCAGTCGACCTTCGTCAGGAGAAATACACCGCTGAATCACGCCAGTCACACTTTCTCTGTAGAGTTGTCCATCCATAACAGTAAATGCCTTGGATCTGTGGACTATCTGTCGAGCTTCATCTTCATCATCTGGGAGTTCTTGCCTCAGAATATACGCAATATAAGGAACAGTCCAGTCGGGGATGATTACTAAAACCTCCATAACCAAATCAATAACTGCTGGGACGTCGACTTCAGTTGGATCTGAGACGCTCTTTGCTTGCGAGGGCTCTTCAGTGAAAGGATCTTCCTGTACCGAAGGAGAATGAAGGTGCTCGAGAAATACATTGCTGGGGACAGGTTTCCGAGTGGGTCCAATCTTTGCCAGCTCATCAGCTGCTTGATTCTTCACTCGGGGAACATGATGGAGTTCCAAGCCTTCGAATTTCTTCTCAAGTTTCCTTACTGCATTGCAGTATCCTGTCATAGCGGGGTTCCTGACATCCCACTCTTTCATCACTTGATTGACCACCAAATCAGAGTCGCCATATACCATCAGGCGCCGGACGCCGAGTGAAATGGCCATACGCAACCCATACAAGAGTGCTTCATATTCAGCTTCATTGTTGGAGGAATCAAAGTGAATCTGCAAGACATATCTGAGTTTGTCGCCTTTTGGGGACACCAGTACTACGCCAGCACCAGACCCATTCAGCATCTTCGAGCCATCAAAGAACATGGTCCAGTGTGCCGAGTAAACTTGGATCGGTTGCTGCTGTTCAGTCCACTCGGCCAAGAAATCAGCAAGGGCTTGAGATTTGATTGCTTTCTTTGCTTCAAACTTAATGTCAAAATAGAGGAGCTCAATAGCCCATTTGGCCACTCGACCAGACGCATCTCGATTGTGGAGAATTTCAGACAATGGAGCATCGCTGACGACTGAAATTGAGTGATCTTGAAAATAATGTGCCACCTTCTTAGCTGACAGATATATACCGTACACAAGCTTCTGGTAATGTGGATATCTTTGCTTTGAAGGAGTCAACACTTCAGAGACCTAATAAACAGGACGCTGGACTTTGTAAGCTTTACCTTCCTCTTCCCTCTCGACAGTGAGAACTGTACTGACGACCTGATTAGTAGCCGCTATGTACAATAGCAATGGCTCCTTACTGTGCGGAGCAGCAAGCACCGGCTGGGTGGAAAGCAGAGCTTTGAGCTCGACAAACGCTGCTTCAGCTTCAGAAGTCCACTCGAATGTATCAGACTTCTTCATCAGTCGGTATAAAGGCAATGCCTTTTCACCGAGACGAGCAATGAATCGACTCAATGCTGCCAAGCAACCTGTGAGCTTCTGGACATCGTGCACACGCTCAGGGCTTTTCATTCGGGTGATGGCACCGATCTTTTCAGGATTAACGTCGATTCCCTTTTCAGAAACGAGAAAACCGAGTAATTTGCCACCAGGAACACCGAAAGTGCACTTAGTCGGATTTAGCTTGATATCATATCTCCTCAGATTGGCGAATGTTTCAGCTAAGTCAGACAACAGGTCGGAACCTTTGCGAGACTTGACGACAATGTCATCCATGTAGGCTTCAACATTCCGAGGAATCTGATCGAGTAAACATTTTTGAATCATGCGCATGAAAGTAGCGCCGGCGTTCTTCAAGCCAAAAGGCATGGTGATATAACAGAAACACCCGAAAGGGGTGACGAAGGCTGTCTTTATTTCATCCGGACCAAACAGACGGATCTGGTGGTAGCCAGAGTAAGCATCCAGAAAAGATAGACGCTCACACCCCGCAGTTGAGTCGACAATCTGATCAATGCGGGGGAGTGGAAAATGATCTTTCGGGCAGACTCGATTGATATGTTTGAAATCAATACACATGCGGAGTGACTTGTCCTTCTTAGGGACCATAACGACGTTCGATAACCACTCGGAGTGGTAAATCTCACATATGAACTTAGCCGCCAAGAGACGAGCCACCTCCTCGCCGATTGCTTTTCGCTTCTCCGTTGCCGACCGACGCAAATGCTCCTTCACAGGCTTGGCCTTCGAGTCAACTCTCAACCGGTGCTCAGCCAGTTCCCTGGGTACACCAGGCATGTCAGCAGGCTTCCATGCGAAGATGTCCCGGTTCTCACGGAGGAACTGGATGAGCTCGGCTTCCTATTTGCTATCGAGTGTCGTCGAGATGTTGGTCGGGGCAGCTGTTGGATCTGTCGGGTGAATGTTCACTTTTTCACTTCTCCTGCCGACTAAAAAGCCGACTCAGAAGCGGGCTTCTTAGCGCGCAACAGGTCGGAAGGATCAGCGTTTTTCTTGTATTCTTCCAATTCGACCATGTCCATCTGATGATCGGCGATCTTGGAGCCCTGCTGAAGGCACTCCTCAGCCCTCTGTCGATTGCCAGTGACTGTGATCACACCCTTGGGTCCGGGCATCTTCAGCTTGAGATACACGTAACATGGATGGGCCATGAAACGGGCATAAGCCGGACGACCAAGGATGGCATGGTATGCACTCTGGAAGTCCACCACTTCAAATGTCAATTTTTCCTTGCGAAAATGCTTATTGTCACCAAACACAACATCCAACGCTATTTGACCGAGTGAACGGGCCTTTTTCCCAGGGATGACGCCATGGAACTGCATGTTGCTTTCACTGAGTCGGGACATCGGAATGCCCATCCCCTCGAGGGTATCTGCATATAGGATGTTCAGACCGCTTCCACCGTCCATCAAAACCTTGCGGAGTCGAGTGCCCCCCACAACTGGGTCCACCACCAGCGCTTGCCGCCCGGGGGTAGGAATATGCACAGGGTGATCTGACTGATCAAACATGATAGCAGTCTGAGACCACTTGAGATATGTGGGGGTAGAGGGAACCGCCATGTTAACCTCCCTGTTGATAACTTTCAGTCGACTCTTGCTCTCAACATCAGCAAAAATCAACAGAGTGGCATTGATCTCAGGAAACTCTTCTTTATCTTCTTCATCTCCCTTTTCAGGGTCTTTTTCACTCGACTGGCTCTCTTTGAACTGTTCGATCAGCAAACGGCACTGTCGGGTGGTATGCTTTGGCAATATTAAATTGCCCTCTTCATCTTTCCTCGTGTGGATTGCACACGGTAAATCCATAACATCTGTACCCGACTGATTCTTTGACTTCTTGGGGGTGAACTTAGCTTTGGACTTTCCTTTATTTTTGGCATGAGCCGCCAGAGCGGCCGCTTCTGCCGGAGCGGGGGGATCAGCCTTGCGCTTCTGCTTCCGATTGGAATTTCCGCCTGCATCATTGTCGACTGCTTTTCCTTTACCGCTTCGGAGGCGGTCCTCTTCTTCCCCATTGGCGTACCGAGTGGCAATCTCCATCATCTTGCTCAGAGAAATATCACCAGTGCGACCAAATTTCAGATAGAGCTCTCTGTATCTAACACCAGCCTTGAAAGCACAAACAGCCTGGTGTTCGGAAACATTCTCCACCGTGTGATGCAGGGTGGACCAGCGCTGAGTGTAGTCTCGCAAGGTCTCATTGGGTTTCTGAACACAGTGCTGCAAATCAATCAAACCAACCGGACGTTTACAGGTGCCCTCAAAGGTTCTGATAAACACTCGGGCCAAGTCCTCCCAGCAATAGATGCTAGAGGGAGCCAAACGATTCAACCAAGCTCTGGCCGAACCATCTAACATCAGGGACAAATGCTTCATGGCTATGTTGTCGTTTCCTCCACCAATCTGCACGGCCACTCGGTAATCATCTAACCATGTCTCGGGCTTCGTCTCGCCAGAAAACTTGCCAATTCCAGCCGCCAACCTGAAGTTGGGGGGAATCTCTGCAGAGCGAATGGCTCTGCTAAAACACTCGGGACCAGACACAACAGCTCCACTTCCACTCGGATAGTCTCCGTTATAACCATCTCTGTGGGCTCTGCCTCTGTCGACCCGTCTTTGAGTGAGGATATCCCTTGCGTCAAATCCAGGATTCCACTCATCACCGAACGGGCGCCTATCATCATTGTGCCGGGGCACATAGGAACCACCCCGCGGAGGAGAAAGCACTCGACGGCGGTCATCGCGGTGATAACTGGGAGCAAACTGATCTCGCCCCTGATCTCTGTACCGATCTTCCCGGAAGTCTCCGCCTCTGTGGCGCAGGGGCGACCCAGGACTGTGGGCCGATTGAACTATTTCCGCCCTGGGTGAATTGCTATGTAATCTGTTCTACGACTGAGAAACAGCCGCATTCTGCTGCTGCGCTGCTTCAAGCAACGTTCTGATCTGTTGCAAACCTCTACAAGCTTCCGACCGTGATGGCTGTATAGAATCTGCAATCCTAGCAGCAGCCGCAACATTCAACACTGGAGTACGGAATACCTCGACGTTATTCCGCGATCCACTCGGAAACAACTGTCGCTGATGTCGATTGGGACGCGGCGGACGCTATCGAACACGCTCGTCGAGTGCCTTCTGCATCTCTTTGAGTCGAAGGCGAGTCGCCTCCATGGCCTGGGCCTCAGCAGTCGTGCCGACGATGGGAGTACGGAGAACATCCTCATCCCGGTGCTACTGTTCATTCGACGTTCCACCAATCTCGCGTCTGGCGGGGCTGAAACCAGGCGGCGGACTCTGATGAGAGCCAGCCATAAAAACTTCAGCCGCAGGATCGCAGCTCTCGCACTCGGAGGGAATGCCAGACCGATCTGACGCCGAGTCGAACACGCCGAAAAGTGACTCGACGGGCTCGATGACCGCAATCTGCGGGAACGAAGCCTGGCGGGCCGCTGCATGTCGCACCCAACGCTGTAGCCGCGAACGACCGGATCGTTTGCGACGATGAACACCATGGAGGGTCGACACGTACGGAGTCGACGGCTGAAGGAGAAGAACACCGCAGGAGCTTGCGCAAAAGTGCGTCGCCCCACGACTCGGGAGCGCCTCAACGTTCAGAGGCGCCTCCCGGAGCCATGCCGAATCGTCGGCGATGAAGGTGAGCGCTCCGAGACGGATCTCGCGGCCCAGGAACAGATCACCGCCGGATGACATGACGAAGGAAAACAAATGCAACCTCGTCGGAAGTCGCTTAGACGCCTGCCCCACGGTGGGCGCCAACTGTCGTGGGAGCGAGTCTGACAGTAGAAGGTAGGGGTACGTAAGGAGAGGGCAGAGTCCTAGCTACGGCGAGGGTGTACACACAGATGTATGAGTTCAGGCCCCTCTCGTGGAGGTAATAGCCCTATGTCTCAGGTGCTCGGGAGCTCTTTGTCGAGTGTAATTGGAGTATCGCTACAGGGGGTGCGAACCAACCAACCCTTATGCCAGAGGGGAGGGGTGGCTTATATAGAGTGCGCTGCCCCTCATAAGTGACCGGCGTTTTAGGGTCAGATCGTGGTTATAAAGACGTACGTTACTGGTAACGTACAACATAAATGCTATTAATGGTCTTGATGAATGCCTGCCCGTTAGCCTCCCAGGGGTGACTTCTGGGCTTCTGTGGTCGACTGTCTTCTGGTCCTTCCGAGTGAAAGGTAAGCGTCGAGTGAAAGGTACCTCCGAGTGTATGTTGTCGAGTGACTTGTATGTCTTGGTGATTTCAGTCGGAGACTTCCTTGTAGCTCTTAAGCTTTCTGGGGTAGTGTCTTTAGGTAGGGCATGTGGGTCAGGCCTATGACCCTACCCTAGGTACATATCCCCATCAGTCGATGCCATAGCCAGCCTTCTGAAGCTTTTGCTAGTAGACATGTGGCTGGTTGTGGACCTGTAGAGAAATCAACAATATACAAGTCTCCTCTCCTGAAGCCTTCGAAGACTTTGGATTTGTCAGATTCCATGATGACAACACAACGATATTTGCCAAAGATGACAACCATATCAAGATCACAAAGCATTGAGACAGACATGAGGTTGAATCCAAGGGACTCGACAAGCATCACCTTATCCATGTGTCGATCCTTCGAGATTGGAACCTTACCTAGACCCAATACCTTGCTTTTTTCCTTTATCAGCGTAGGTGCTATGCTTCAGGTGAGAGGGAGCCAGTGGAATGTTCATCAGTAGGTTCTTGTTACCAATCATGTGATTGGTGCATCCACTGTCGAGGACCCACTCAGTTGCCTTGGGTATTTCATCCTTTGATCCTTTGGCCATGAGACACATAGATGAGGAAGATGAAGTTGGATCAGTCTTCTTCGTTTTGAGGAAGTTCTTGTATTCGATGAACCTGGGATCTTGACGAGTGTGATAGCCTTCATGAACATCCGAGAGCCTGTCCCAGATGAGCTTTGCAGTGTGAAGATGGGAGATGCTTTTGAACATGACCTTCGACAAGCTAGAGTAGATGATATTCTTCGCCTGTGCATCCAGTTGTGTGTACTTAAGAATGTCATCAGCATTTGCCATCTTGCAGAGATCAGTCAATCCAATCTCAGTAACAGTCCATAGCTCGCTGTTCTTCGATATGAGGTGCTTCCGCATGAGGACTTTCCATTTGGGATAGTCAGATCCATCAAAGACAGGACATTCTGTGGTTGCTTGGGCACTGCTTGCCATGAAGCAATAAGTGGGAGCATAGTCATCAATGCTGACGTCAGAGTCGTTTGAGTTGCCATTTTCCTCATCGTTGAAGATGGACTTGCTGACGAAAGCAGTAGCGAGGGCCAGGCTTGCCACATCAGAGTCCGACTCCTCCTCAGATTCTTCCTCTTCCTCACATTCTTCAGATTCTTCTTCAGAATCCATTTCCTTGCCAATAAGTGCCTGAGCCTTCCTTAAGTTGTTCTTCCTGTGCGATGAGGACTTTGAAGATGAGGACTTTGAAGATTTCTTTTTTTTCTTTGAGTCATCAGAACTGCCATCCTTGTATTTCTTCTTTCTTGATTCTTTTTCCCAGAGAGGACAATCAGAGATAAAGTGACCAGATTTCTTGCATTTGTGACAAGTTCTCTTCTTGTAGTCGCTTGAAGAATCTGATTTCTTCATGCTACTTTTTGATGATTTTCCAAACCGACCTCTCCTTGAGAACTTCTGGAATTTCCTCACAAGCATTGCCAGCTCCTGACTCAGTTCTTCAGGATCACCAAGACTACTATCAGATTCTTCGTCTTCAGATGAGGAAATTGCCTTAGCCTTCAAAGCACGAGATCTTCCATAATTTGGCCCATAGAGGTTTCTCTTCTCAGCTTGTTGGAATTCATGAGTATTGAGTCTCTCAAGAATATCAGCAGGATCTAGTGACTTATAGTCTCCACGTTCTTGGATCATCAAAGCAAGTGTATCAAATGAGGAATCAAGGGATCTCAGCAGTTTCTTCACCACCTCATGGTCGGTGATGTCAGAGGCACCAAGAGCCTGAAGCTCATTGGAGATATCAGTGAGGCGATCGAAAGTTTGCTGAACATTTTCATTGTCGAGTCTTTTGAAGCGGTTGAAGAGATTGCGAAGAACATCAACCCGAGAGTCACGTTGAGTTGAAATGCCTTCATTGACTTTGGATAGCCTATCCCAGATAAGCTTAGCAGTCTCCAAAGCACTCACTCTGCCATACTGACCTTTGCTCAGATGGCCACATATGATATTCTTCGCTTGAGAGTCGAGTTGCTTGAATCTCTTCACATCAGCAGCAGTAACAGTGGGAGTGACGCGGGGAACACCATTTTCCACAACATACCAGAGATTGTTGTCAATTGCCTCGAGATGCATGCGCATCTTGTTCTTCCAGTAAGGGTAGTCCGTCCCATCGAAGGTAGGACACCCAGCTGAGACCTTGATCATGCCTGCAGTCGACATAACTAAAACTCCAGGTAGTTAAACCAAAATCACACAGAACAAGGGAGTACCTTGCTCTGATACCAATTGAAAGTGCGTTATATCGACTAGAGGGGGGGTGAATAGGCGATTTTTACAAATTCGTCACTTGAGGAAATACTAGTTGAGGAATTAGCTAAGTGACGAACTGCTAGCAGCAGAATAAGTACTCAAGTGCATGTGAAACATGTTAACAGCATAGTCATCATGATGAAATGAAACATACACAGAGCATGAATAGCGTGAATAGGATAAGCAGGCTGAAGATACGGTGACTGAAGAATTTGGGGTGAGGAAATTGAGAAAGTCTTGAGTCAAATTCTTCAAACAGTAACGATCAATTTCATCAACAGATATGAGAGGAAATGAAAGGGTTGAGGAAATAGAACCAGAGGCTCGATGAAGACAGTGATTTGATAACCCAGTTCCAACTGTTGTGACAGTTGTACGTCTAGTTCGGAGCGGCCTGGTATTTAAACCAGAAGACACACAGTCCTTACCGTATTCTCCTTGAGCTAAGGTCACACAGACCTCGCCCAACACTCGTGGTAAGTCTTCAGGGTAGACTTCCAAAACCCTCACAAACTGGTCACCCGGCAATCCACAATTTACTGTTGGATGCTCTAGACCACGGTCACCCGGCGATCCCCAATTGACTGCAGGATGCACTAGACCATGACGCCTAACCGTCTGGAAGATACACAGTCTTCAAAGGTAAAAAGCGTCGGTTCCACACAGGAACAATTTCTCCAGTGATGCTCAATCACTTTGGTTTTTGGTGATTTGGGTTTTTGGGTTTTTCCTCACTGATGGTTTCCGCTCAAAGTTCTCGAGGAAATGGGATGCTCTCAAATGACAAGTGTCAAGTTCTCTCTCAGAGCAGCCAACCAGCTAGTGGTTGTGGGGGGCGGCTATTTATAGCCAGGGTGCATCCCGACATGATAAGACATAAATGCCCCCCAATCATATGACCGTTAGATGGATAGAATATCTGGACAGCTGGCGCAAAGCACAGCAACGGTCGGAATTTGAACTGTCAAATTCCTCAGGGCTTATCATATTCCTCACTTGTAGGCAATTTGCACTGGCAAAATCCTAACTCCTCAGTCAGACCAATTTCCTCAGAATCCAGAAGAACATCGTCTCTGTCTCTGAAGAACTTGACTGAACTGCTAGAGGTTTCCAAAGGCTTCACTCGAAGGATTGGGTTATGTTGAGGCTTTTGAGTTGAGCATCAGTTGGAAAATTTTCCTTAGTTTTACCTCGACCCCCTTTAACAGTACGGTGTTTCCTATGACTCAAGAAAAGAAAAGAACAATAAAAACTAAAGTCTTCATGCTTCATAATCCTCATTAATGTCTTCAAGGGCACACCGTCTTCTTTAATATCAAAGTCTTCAGGGAATACCAAAGTCTTCACCAAAGACTTCAGTTGAAGACATTCATTTTTAGGGATCGATAATCTTCGAATATACCAAACTCCTCATCGACTTATAGAGCCTGTGTACACTCACAAACATATTAGTCCCTTAACCTATAAGTCTTCAATACACCAAAATCACTAAGGGGCACTAGATGCACTTACACAATCTGACATAGTGGGGATCTGATCGATGTAACCAATGATATTGGTGTCTAGATTTCTCTGAAACTGAAAGATTAGGACAAAATGTTTGATGCATTGGAGATATCGAAAGATATTCTTGACTCCCAACCAATTGAGTTTGGTGGACCCAATGCATGAGCTGTGATATGGAACTTTATGTCCCAACATCATATTTCTATCTCCTCATGGTCTAAATGAATCTCTCTTTACATCTATAGAATGAACAACCCTGGAAATTATGGATGGATAAGACTTGTCCACAATCAATTTCTCCAATATAATATGGATATATACAACATGGTGTTCCATAATGTATGAGTGAAGGTGCTCGAGGTTTTACTCAAATCCTTCATCTCAAATTCCGCCATTTGATGATCACATGCTTAACATGTACGGGTAATCATCAGTGTAGGAGTAATCCTTGTGCATAAGGAACTCACTACGTACGCCGATTGCACCAAATATACCGACGATAATAATAAGTCATATGGTGACTTATTGATTTTACACAACGTATGTTGCGTTTTGCATTTTGATTCAGAAGTGAGATTCCATCGGGAACCATCTATATCTGAATCTAGTGATCTACATGGATATGTAATCACTACATCTATCAACCGCAAAGATAGATGATTTTGTACTACCAATGATATACGTTATCGGAAAGAGATTCCACCTCTGGAGAATAGTTGGGTATCTGCGTGAATCCTTGTGCTACAATACTTGCTCTATGTTTCACCACCCCGTTGTTCTCAATTCTGTTTCCAGAAGAAAACTGGTGTAGGTATTGTTGATGTGAATACATTCCCATTATTGAGCAAGATTATTTCTACCGAGATTATACCCTTTGCTTGAGTTCAGTCTGAGTGTTGTTCACACTTTGCCATGGCCATGGTCTTTGGATCTGAATCATTTGAAAGGTTTTTGCAATCTAGTTGAGAAATGTATGTCGACAATTGTAGACTTCCGGTTATATGTTTCTCCAGAATCTATATATCAATATAGAGTTGATAGAAATATCATTACCCATGGTGACTGCTCGTGATTTCCCAATGCGGTTGAGTTGGGTATTCCAATGTCCTGGTCATTGTGTGCACTATGACCGTTGGTGGAGGTTTCCCATCCACTGGGTGTATACTACCCATTAGGTGTCTGTCAACATGAAGTTGACTTGCATTTACTGATTCAGAGGCCTTGATATACTTGCTTGCGAGAAGCTGAATCCTGATGTAATTTTGCCATACATCTCCCCTGTTGCTTCGAATGGGGAGTGGAGTGGTCTTTGTTGGTACCCTCACTCTTTCAGGTAGTTCTTTGCAGGATTGTAGGATTGTGTGACACCTTTATGTTCAGTAAATGAATCCGATAGGTTATTTGCAGTGAGATGCAAATCTTCTGAACGCATGGTTCAGATCTTTGGGTACGTGGAATTGAGGCAGAAATGTGTTGAACATTCCACTAATTTTCTGATATTCTTTATGGTACTTGAAATCTCCCCTAATGCCTGGAAATGTTCCTCATTGAATCATCATATTGGCCTTGAATAACTCCCCATGTGAGGGGCTTGAGGTATTGACGGTAATACAGTTATTCCTCACATATGTTGAGGGTCCAATGATGTATGCCGGGGTGGTGATATCGGTATGTGACCGAACTACAACAGATGGGATAGATTTCCACGTATCAAGGATAGAGGGGAATAATATTATGCAGTTTGGTCATGAGCATGTAAAACTACATGACTCCAATGTAAAGTTGGCAAGTTGCAATTCCAAAGTAAAAGATAATGCAATGAGCTTAATTCTTTGGATATAGAATTCTACCAAACCATTTTGAGTCTAGACATTAGGACAAATTGCTAAACTTCAATCCGAGGGCCATAGTGAAGGCACTCAAGGAGAATTCTACAATGTTATCCATTCGATCTGCTTGAAATCGATGTCAGGATAATGAGCCAATGGTTTCATGTGCATAAAGCACACACTTAAGACCATCGTGTAGATATGTCTTTTAGAACCATGGAATACCCGAATAGTCTACTCAATGGTTGGTAAGACCCACTTACCTCGACTTGATGCATTCAAGGAGTCTGAGTGGTTCAGCGTAGACTTTAAGGTGCGCGAGCCTTAAAATTAGCTTCCCTGTGTCACATGTAGTGCACACAAAATCCAAATATTGTTAGAATTTAGCATCATAATAATCATAAACCAATGGAATTGCTGATAGTTTCGGTTTCAACCCAATGTCTGGATGACCAAGGCGAGTATGCCAAGTTTTTCATGCTAAAGACACTCTGTAAAACTATCTTGTATGCAACATGTTCTACGGGTTTTGAAGTATGTGTAGTGCAATCCTGATGATACATAGAGAATATGCTTGCCATATCCGTATAGTAAAGAGAAGATATTCCTCTTTGTTGTCATCATAAGTTTCACTATAGAAACTATTTTTACGTATATCTCTATAGTTTGGTAGGGTACGAGTTTAACCAAGACACAATTAAGCATCTTTGATGGTACTCGAGTACCCATAGGGATAGTAAATATGACTCAAGTTGAGCCAACAATTACATCATCGCGTCTAGAGATAGTTAAAATATCTCCTTTCTCTTAGTAAGAGTGGAAACATGTCCCTAAGTATGGAGTTTTTGGTGCATATGTCCACAAGGTACATATCCTTTCATCAGATTGACCCCCGTAGAAATCTATATATAGCCTTGAAGATTTTCAGTATGAAAATTACTCAGATATATAGAATACATACAAATATGTTGTACCAAAGTGCTGATACAATATATTGTGATGTACAATATATGATGACAACAATACTTATATTGTTATTACAACATCATAAATGGACATTAATATATTGACCACTCAGGAGACTAAGGGACTATTCATAGTCTCCAAACATGTCGGTTGAGGCATATTCAACCATCATGTTCTCTGTTTCCATAGGGTCCCTCACCACTGGTGATGTCGGGTTGAAGATTGAAGTGACCTTCAAACCTTTACCCTCGAGGTTCATTGTGTCCTAGGAATTGCTGATACAGAATAACTAGATGCTGAGATCTAGATCGATATAATGCCTTATAATGTATAAGACAATATTTTTCTGTTAGCAGTGTGATTCCGACCAGAGGTGAATCCTACGGTCTTGGATTGCACACTTGATCCCAAGAGACACAAGAGCGATCATGATGTTCATGGCCCAGGTAGGGCAGTGGTGGCCATTGAGGGCGAGTGCCTCAAATTCTCTAGCCATTGGCTACCAGAGATAACTAATTTACGATTAGTAAATTAAAGACCATCATGGTTAGTGTTGTAATGATTTTTGCAAAAATTGATGGATATTTCAAGAAGTTAGCTTGAAACCATTAGTGTGAATCTCAAATTGCTAAGTATGACACCTTGAAGATAATCTCTAAATGGAGTAGATCTTGCAGCATTAGGGAGTATAATCTGATGAAATCAGTAGATACTCACTCGTAATGCCTTATATCATAACTTAGTAAAATGTGTGGGAGAGCACTTTGTAAAGCAATCATAATGTCGAAAAGACAAAATATAGGCTTTAACAGTAGTGGTGATAATCTGCAAAGCAGTAGATCTACACGTTACCTTGTGATTCCAATACATCAATTTGAAGAAAAACACTTTGAATTTTGCATATCAATTCTTACTCGTATTAAGCCAAAAGGCTCAATTAAGATGAATTGATTTGTATTTGCAAGCAATTATAATAAATCTCAATTGCAAAAAGTGGGATGTATAATTCCAACATGTAGGACATGGAAATATATTACATCACACGTATATTCTGGAATATAAGGTACTCTACAGAAACACAGTATTTAAGTCAAATATTGGAAATAACAAGGTCAAAACAGATCAACGCGCACTGTTAACAGGACCAATTTGCAAATTCCCAAAAATAGAAGGGTATTGTGCAAAATCGACCTGGACCACTCTGTCATCCTATTTTGCAGATTCCTGCAAATATAGGGACCATAATGTAAAAATGCAAAGAGATAAGGTTGCGTCTACTCTTTCTCCTCTGCGGTTCCGCGATGGGGATTTTTCTAACCGCCGTCTCGGGCAACCTCGAGGGCTCGCCGGACAAAGGCGAGGGAGGATCTCGTCGCGCCTCCGTAGGAGAACACGCTGGGGTGGCCTCGGGCGCCTGATCGCCGCCACGTTGTCGGGAGCCTTGCCGGAAGTCTCCACCGCAGGGCGCTGGAAAGCGCCGTCACGGGCTTGAGATGCCCAGACGCGGCCGCTTCGGGCTGTGTGGGAGGCCGCCCGATCGCTATGTCTTGCCGCGACATGCAAGCCATGGGTCGGCGTCGAGCCGGAGCAGGGAGGGTGCTGCGCGCCATGAACGGGGCGAGCCGCTGCCGCTGATGCGGCCCGAGCGCGTCGGGTGATGCCGTCTGTGAGGCCCCGAGCGGCGTGGCCGTTGCTGACGGAGCCGCGGACGCCGCTGGGAGCGCAGGGGCTGACCTCTTGAGGGCAGGTCGACGCGACCGCCTAGACACAGTCGTGGGCTCTGCCACGCCGCGAGGATGCAAGCTGCGGCCGCACGGCCATCTGTCATACCTCCGCGGTCCATCCATAGGACAGATACAAACGGCGATGAATGTCCTTGTAGCGAAGAAGTAAGGCGTCGTACCTATTCTTCTCTGCTTGTTTCTCTGTGATTTGCTTTGTGGCTTCCATTTCCTTCGTGGCTTCCTATTCATGGTAAAGCAAACATTTTGTAGCCATGAACAGAATTAGAAAAATAGCACCCTATTTGTTCGTAGTAGTCAGATGAAGACACTGATATTTGCATGGTGCTTGACTCTGATTCAGTCCTTCCACTCTGTATTTTTCTGTCGTGGAGTTCGTTTGGAGTTGAAAATCGCTGGCGAGAGCTCTGCAATTCGTCTGTTCTTCTGGTGTGGCCTCCTCCGACGTCTGATGCCAAGGTGACGCCGACCGCCGCTGGGCAGCGGGTTCGAGAACGGCGCGTGGGAGGTGCCAGCCTGGGCAGAGTGTAAGGGTAGCGGTCGATCTAGGAGTAGAAGCTAGGGTTCATGGCGAAATGGGGAATCGAGTGGCGTAGGTGTTCTTCCTCCTCTCGCGGATACAAGTGGATTACAACTCGGCCGAAGTCGTCATCCAGTCCAAGCCAATTCGAAATGAACGATACACATGTATTTAAACTACTGGGTCCATTCTGGGCCAGAGTTCCAGCCGGGCTTCGTCTTGTTTCGAGTGGGCCGCGCCGCAGGCCCATGAGCCGTCGGCGTCTCGTCGCTTGTCGGAAGGGAAACAGTAGCATCGCCCGTGGTTGCCGCTCTTTGGTCTTCAGTTACTCCTTCCTGCCCGTTGGCGTGCTGACATTCCTCCCTCCTTGAGAGTCGGCTTGACCCCAAGCCGGAGCACGGGGAAACTGCTGCTTCAGAAATTCCAAATCCTCCCAAGTAGCATCAACTGGTGAAGAATCAGACCACTAAACCAATCCCTGGACAACAGTGCGTGCGCCTTTTTGTCGTGCCATGTGTTGCAAGATCTTGAAAGGCACCTGTAGTGCAGCCTGAACTGTAGGTAACGTCTGATTGACAACAGTTTCCCGAGGCAAGAACCGTTTCAGCTGGGACACATGAAACACCGGATGTAATCGGCTAGTTGCAGGTAATTCCAACTTGTACGCTCGGTCTCCAATCTTCTCCAGGATATTAAACGGACCATAAAACTTGAAAGCAAGTTTGTGATTAGTTCTGGACTAGAGAGATAGCTGAGCATACGGCTGGAGCTTAAGAAACACCTGATCTCCAACCTCAAAACTTCTCTCAGTTCTCTTCTTGTCAGCTTGACTTTTCATTCGTTGTTGGGCCCGCAGTAAGTGTTGTCAAGCTGTTTCTGTGATTGTCTAACGAGATTGTAACCACTCCTGCATCTCCATTGGAGCAATTGTATCAGACTCACTAATGCCAAAGTATCTTGGAGTGTATCCATAAAGTACTTCAAATGGAGACTTCCCTAAAGCAGAATGCCAGTTAGAATTGTACCAAAATTCACACAAGGACAACCATTTACTCCACTTGTGAGGCTGAGCACTGATAAAACATCTCAGATAACACTCCACCTGCTGATTGACCCTCTCAGTCTGGCCATCTGTCTCTGGATGGTTTGCTGTGCTCATATTCAGTTGAGTCCCAGTCCTTGTGATCAACATTTTCCAAAAGTTACTAGTGAAGAGTGGATCTCGATCAGAAATAATAACACTGGGCATACCATGTAATTTGTAGACATTATCCAAAAACACCTCAGCTACTTTCTGAGCATTGAAAGGATGCCTCGGGGGAATAAAGTGGCCATACTTGGAGAACTTATCAATCACCACCAGAATACAGTTATATTGTTAAGACTGAGGAAGCCCACTAATAAAATCCATAGAAACAGTGTCCCAAGCTTTCTGTGGTACTGGTAAGGGTGATAGCAGTCCAGGATATGAAACTCTTTCAGGTTTAGCTTTCTGACAGATCAAACAGGATTGAACCTGAGCTAAGATAAACTTTTTCATACCAGACCAAGAAAACAAAGCATGAATTCTCTTGTATGTAACTGGAAATCCTGAATGCCCACCCAAGGGACTATCATGGAAAGCAGAAAAAATCTTCTGATGTAGTTCAGGGACAGGACCAATCCAGATACTTTGCTTGTACCTCAATAACCCATTAACCAAACTGTATGGTGGTTTGGAAGCTGGCTGAATAGCTAACTACTGCAAGAGTGCTAAAGACTTTTCATCTTGCTGATAACTAGCTATGATTTCAGTTAGCCAAGTGGGTTGATTACTGGATATTGAAAAGATTTGAGCATTATCAAGAGGCCTTCTAGATAAAGCATCAGCTGCACTATTTTCTTTGCCTTGTTTATATTGAATTTGATAATTCAATCCCAGCAACTTAGTAAGACATTTCTGTTGCCAAACTGTGTGCAATCTCTAATCCTGCAGATGAGCCAAACATCTCTGGTCCGTTTTGATGATAAACTGCTGCACTTGCAAGTAAGGTCTCCACTTATCCACTGCTAGCAATATAGCCAAATACTCATTCTCATAGACTGACAGAGCTCTGTTCTTTGGACCCAAAGTCTTGCTAACAAAAGCCAGTGGATGTCCCTGTTGCATTAACATTGCACCAACACCATATTCACAAGCATCAGTTTCTATCATAAAAGGTTTAGTGAAATCAGGCAATGCCAAAACAGGAGCAGACACCAATGCTTGTTTGAGTGTGACAAAAGCTTCTTCTGTTATACTAGTCCACACAAAAGGAATTCCCTTCTTGAGCAACTCTGTCAGTGGCCTTGCAATTATGCCATAATGCTGAATGAATTTCCTATAATACCCACTCAAACCAAGGAAACCCCTCACTTCTTTGACATTCTTGGGAACAGGCTATTGCTGAACAGCCACTATTTTGTCAGGGTCAGTAGAAACACCTTCTACAGAAATAACATGTCCCCGATAAGCTATTTTAGGCTGTGCAAATTCACATTTAGACATCTTAACTTTCCATTGTTCTCTGTGTAATATAGACAACACCTCATCCAAATGGTCCCAATGGTCTTCTAGTGTTTTGCTGAATACCAAAATATCATCAAAGAATACCAAGGCACACTTCCTCAAAACAGGTGATAGATCATAATTCATTGATCCTTGGAATGTACCTGGTGCTCCTGTCAGACCCATGGCCATCACATTAAATTCATAGTGTCCATTGTGGGTCTGAAAAGCTGTTTTATACTCCTCTCCAGGTGCTAATCTAATCTGATGGTATGCAACTTTTAGATCAAGTTTGGAAAACCAACAAGCTCTTGCCAGTTCATCTAGAAGTTCATCTATTACAGGCACTGGATACTTACTTTTCACTGTAATAGCATTGAGTTGTCTATAATCAATCACCAACCTCCAAGCCCCTTCTTCTTTCTTTTTAACTAACAAAACAGGGGAAGAAAAAGCACTATTGTTGTGGCTGATCATTCCTGGGTCCAACATTTCCTTAATCTGTTTCTCTAGCTCATCCTTCAAATGTGGAGCAATTCTATAAGGTCTAACAGATACTGGTCTGGCCCCAGGAATCAAAGGAATAGTATGATCCTTAAGTCTTCTTGGTGGTAATGTGGTGGGAGTTTCAACCACTACAGCATGCTTATCCAGCAGTACTTGCAATTCTGAATGTTTTATCTGTTCCTCAACACGCCTCAACAGAGAAACAGAAAACACTGTAACAGCAACATCCTCAGGCAACAGTCCTTGCAATGTCACTGTCCTTCCTTGATAAGAGAAGGACATCCACTTCTGCACCCAGTCGATTTGCATGGGACTGTGTTGAGCAAGCCAATCAAGCCCGATGATGCCATCATAACTGGCCAATGGTAGCAATCTAAAATCACTACTGAACTGAACTGATCCACAAGTCCATAAACTTTTCTGCAATATAGAATCACACTGCAATTCCCCTCCACCAGCTACAGCCACTGACACAGGAGATCTTTTCTGAACATTAGCCAATCTATGTTGTAGAGCACTATCAATAAAGGAGTGTGTACTGCCTGAATCAACCAGGAATATTAACTCCATACCCTGCACCTCAATCAACAACTGCAGTGTCGGTGCATTACACTTTTGTCCCACAACTGCAGCAGATAAGTGCATACTACAAACAGATAGATTATCCTGATCAGTGCAAGAGGCTGGAGTTGCTTCTTCTGACTGAATATGATCAATGAGTTCCTGAACAATATGCAACTGGACTGTGGCTTTGCACACATGATCCCGAGACCACCGTTCTCCACAAACGAAATAGAGCCCTTTAGATTTGCGGTAAGCACGTAGAGCAGACCATTTATCATCAGAAGAAGCAGGTTTCAGAGTTTCAGACTGACGCTTATCCTCACTGACACGAGGTTTGGGAGGAAGAGGAAGGGGATATGGTCCAGACCTCAAACCAGCAGAAGTGTTGATTGGTGTCATGCCTTCCCCAAGCTCTTCATGCAACAAAGCGAGATCATATGCTGAGTCGAGGTCCTTGGGCTTCTGGAGAGCCACTGCAACACGAACACCAGGCTTGAGACCATCCAGGAAACGAGTGGTGTAATGCAAATGATTAGGAGCCTCCTCATATGCTGATAGCTGGTCATACAAGTCAGCAAATCGATCAACATAATCAACAACTGTACTAGTTTGTGAGATGCGAAATAACTGACGAAGCAGTGTCTGGTGTTGATTTCTTCCGAAATGACTCTGCAAACTGCTGCAAAATTCAGACCAGGTGGCATGGGGAGATCTGCGTTGGGCGGACTCCAGCCAACGAGCTGCTGCCCCCTCAAATTGAGACGTTGCCAACGAAAACCCATCTGTGCTGAGGAGTACACCAGAGCTTGAATTGATCCTCACAACGGGATTGCCACAGCCGCGGGTTTGCGCCATCGAAACGAGGTAGATCAGCCCGAACACCAAACGAGAACGCATCAGCAGTATCCGGAGAACTCGAATCACGCCCAGGAGGAAAACGAGCAGGGAAATTGGAATCACGCGCACCTCTGACCGGAGGAGGGACATATGTATTATGCTCCTTCCCCCGGTATTCCTGGTCGATGCCGAGGGAGTCAGAAGCAGCACCGCGACCACTCCCAGCCAATCGGGACGACGAAGTCTCAACGCGCCCCGGTGGTTCCTTCTGCAGCTCACCTCCGATTTGCTCGAACTCGAGAGCGAACTTGTCGCGCACGCCATCGACGCGCGCCGACAGCAGGCCATCGAGCATGGTCGTGTTCGCCTGAATCAGCTTGTCGACGGCCTAGAGAAGGTTCTCGCCATGCTCCTTGAAGCGCTGATCCAGATCGGCGGTGAAATCCGCCCGTAGAAGTGCGTACACGCCGCGCCCGTCCTCGGACAGCTTGTCCATCGCCTCCGCACACCGCCGATCACGCCACCGCGTCCCGTGGTGATGCCGCGGCAACTCCAGGACCACTGAATCTGATACCAAGTGTAAGGGTAGCGGTCGATCTAGGAGTAGAAGCTAGGGTTCATGGCGAAATGGGGAATCGAGTGGCGTAGGTGTTCTTCCTCCTCTCACGGATACAAGTGGATTACAGCTCGGCCGAAGCCGTCATCCAGTCCAAGCCAATTCGAAATGAACGTTACACATGTATTTAAACTACTGGGTCCATTCTGGGCCAGAGTTCCAGCCGGGCTTCGTCTTGTTTCGAGTGGGCCGCGCCGCAGGCCCATGAGCCGTCGGCGTCTCGTCGCTTGTCGGAAGGGAAACAGTAGCATCGCCCGTGGTTGCCGCTCTTTGGTCTTTAGTTACTCCTTCCTGCCCGTTGGCGCTGCTGACACAGAGACATGGCCGAGGGATCCACGCTGGTAGTCATTCCGCCTTGGGCAGATGCGACGCCAGGTCGCTCCAGATTCTACCGTCGGCAATCGATTCTGTTCATCAGGGAGCATGCTGATAACGTGTTTAGAATAAAACGAGAGAGACAATAGACAAAGATGTAAAGATGTAAAGTGAACAGTTGTCTTTATTGATGATGGATTACACATATATATAGCCCTGGAAGGGTGCATTGGCGGTTAGGGATAATGGAGATTCTTCATAATTAACACATGGTTCATTAAAGTCAACAAGCTGCTCCAATGTTCAGCACTTTGGTCACTTTACTAGTGGTTGGGGCGCCACCTGGTGGCGCCTCTTGAGGCGGAACTGTACGTACTAATCTAGCTACCGTATTTATGAACGTGTCTTTATGACATATGTTAATCTCTATGATAGTAGGCTTAGTTTACCAATCAAGACATGCACTTACAACAAACACCAAGTTCAACAGCTCCATAAGTCATAGCTCAGAAATCATACAACACCCAATTTACTATTACCAAATTCCTACTTTTTTTCTTGTGATCAAATTCACTCAATTCAGGAGATGGCAAACTAAACTCACAAATCCTACAACTCGCTCCCTACCTAAAGGATAAAAGAAAAAGGAAAAACACAAACATACAAATTTTAGCGAGATGAAAAGCAAGGAGGCAACAACAACAACCTTGTCATCCACTTTAAACCTAGTGGATCAACGTACAAGTTATTATTAGGAAAGTTGTGGGAAGTTGCTGGACCTGAGATAGCTTCCAAACAAGCAGCGGTCAGTGGACTGCTCTCCAAGTTTAGATGAGTTAACTTGGATAAGCCTACATAAAACTGATATAATAAATATAAACTTTGGATCAGATCCACGTCGCAGTTGAATACAGATTGTAGACCCATAGGACAACAAACATCAATCCTTGGATCATTCCAACACTCAAAATTAAAACACCAGATTCTAACCAGCAAAGAAGCAGGTTATTGTCATGTTTACCTATAAGATAAGAAATACCCAGATATGTAATTCTACAAGAAGACAATTGCAGTTCCTTCGAATGTGTGAGATCTGCAAAAGCAAAATGCTTGTCAAATTTACAGGATGGGATATGTGGTATAGATTCCTTAAATTTTAGCAGTCCAAAATTATAATAACTTCATTGCTTTTCATAGAACGAGTCTAAGTCTGACAAACATCATATGATATTCCAAATATCAAAGGCGATCAACAAGATTCTTGGCTTCTTCCAGTGCTTGTCCTAAAATTACATTGGCTGCACTATTTGCATTGGCTGAGTAATCTGTGTTCGTTTGCACCGAATTTGCTAATCAACAAGTTTTGGAGTTTGAGTTGTTCTTATTGCTGAAAGTAAACTCGTTCAACTGGAAATAGTATGCAGTTTCTATAAAACCATAAGGTGGGTGAATTGTCATTACATCAAGATTTTGTTATGAGTCAATGTACCTAAAACGAAGAGCAAGAGAACCAGGGATAATGATATAAACAATCTGCAACAGCAAACTATAAACGGAATGGCTAGTTACTGACGGATTGTTGATCGCTCTGACTATGGTATCTTTACCTAGAAAAGAGAATGAGCAGTGAGACGGAGACCCATGGCCGGAGGTCCCCTCCATTGTCGTAGATGTGGCCGAGGTCGGAGGCGGCAACGATGCCCGCATCCATCTAGAGCTTCTTGGGCACCTTGCGACGGACTCCATGAGCGCAGGGATAGCAACTGTCCCTTAGCCAACTGAGGATGTGCCTGAAATGCTTCCCATCCCTGTCCACGAACACCGCCCCCTGCATGCACCACTTATCCTCTCAGCATGCAGGCTACAGCTGCCAAAAAGCATAGCCTAATAAACATAACAAAAAAACATTTATGTAGGTGAGGTCATCTTGACCGTCCATGTAATTCAGCACAAAAGCATAGACTATGTTAGATGACAAGAATAAGAAACAAATGGAAAAGAAAGACAATCTGCATTGAGTCTCCATCATGAATCTCATTGTCACCCAAAGATCGTTTTTTCTTTATTTTAGATCAGTTTGTAGTTGTAGTACATGACATCCACTCCGCACACCATACTTCATTTCCAAATTGGAGAAGGCAATACATTGCTCTTGGGCTCCTGAATATTAAGAAAATCTAGCAAGATCTCTACCCATTCAGTAGAATTCCCAAGGAAAATATGCATTCTTATGCAAATTCATCATCATGGCAGGGCTCACCTAAGCAAAAAGCATAAACATGGCTAAATTATTTTCGACGCTGAAAGCATATACAAACTGAGATAGTGTGCATCTCCTCAATCAATCAATTTTGCTTTTGAAATAAAATGTGTGCCATATATCTGAAGGGACAAGTACATATTATTCAATAGAAGATCCCTCCAAATTTTAACTGACTTAGCTGGTCAGTTAAAGCTAAGGCACCGTGCACTATTACAGGTAGGCAGCAAGGGAGCACAAGCAAAGGCAACCAGCAAAATAACACCATACCAGAAATATTGTACAAGGACAAGCACATCGGATGAACCACCATATCTAGACAGAATCCGAGGGACGGATCATCGGAACTAGAGACAAAAGGCGACAACGATGGAGAAACCAGGAACCACTGATCAACGCTAGCACACGTGTGAAGCCGTGAACCCAAAGCAACTTGTTCAGTCACAGTGGCGGAGCTAGCAGAGAATGGCTGGGGGCAGAGCAGGAAATATGATTGATTGGGGAGGGGCTAATTACTATTTTTCTTCAATCTTAGCCCCTGGAAAAAAATTCTTCAATGTTTTCTCTAATCTTGGGGGGCCACAGCCCACCAGAAGTGCACATAGCTCCGCTATTGCTCAGTCAAACAACTCACTCTGAACAACTTTTTCTTTCTTTTCTTTTAGCTTTAGCAGGCTAATCAAGCATCAAGAATTTCTCACTACCATGTTTGTGCGGATGATTCTATTGATTATTGACTCACTTTGTCCCATTATTCGTGGCTGCAAAAAGGGCCATCTACCTGAGCAATGCTTCTTAACAGAGGTAAGTACCACAAACCCCGACTCAACATATGGCTGAGTGAAATCAACAACCCTTGTCCCATATGTGACAATAGCGATATCACCTACCAAGGCATCAAAGTCGTAGACATAAAAGATCATTAGTATTCCACTTGTACAGATACATTAATGTAACAGCTCGAGACCGACGCTCCAGAAGATTCCCCTTTTATTTCCATTCTCGTCGCGTGATTGTTTGTTTGTCGCATTCATCATCGCATCATCTGCACAGCATCAACACTTCGTTGTCATCGTTTTCAAAACTTGCATTCGTTTGTAGTTGTCGGTTCTCCCCATTGATCGTTTCGAGACCAACCACACACGCACGCGCCCGCGGCATCGGTAAAATATTGTTTTTAAAAGTACATGAAAATTATTCTCGGAATGGGTCGGAAATTGGCGTGCGGTCTTGATATAGAATAGGTAGACCGTCTGCCAAATTTCATCGCTATCGGAGGTCGTTTGATACCCGAACCGTTAAACCTATAGCGGCACTATAGCTGGTCAATCGTTGGACGTTTTTCGTATTTAAAAACATGTTGCCGGGCTGTCCAAGTTTTCCGTCTCTGCTATGCCTAGCCCCTCTGCATAGTTCACACACACCTCACGCGCGCCCGATAACTTCCCCGAACCCAAAACATACGGTCGTGACCATTGGGTCCGGATCAACCCCGAAAAACCCCAAACCATCATCGGTTTTTCAATTGGACACCCTAACCTATTTTTCTCGACCGTCCGATCTAAATCGAAGGGTCCAAACCTAATCCGTTTTCACTATATATAAACCTTCCACTAGGCCAACCCTAAAATTTAGGCACCTTGTCCCATCGTCCCTCCATTCTGGAGCTGCGCCACCACCCACCTCGTTTTTCCCATCAGACCAACCACAACCAGCCTCCAGATCCACAGCGACCACCCACTGTCTCCTCCATCGTCGGGGTCCTGCCCGAGCTCCCAGCCTCCCTCCTGCCCGCGCCCGAGGTCTTATCCCGCGCACCCCCGCAAGCCGCAGCACCACCCGAGCTCTCTCTACGTCGAGCGCCACCAGCAGCTACGTCATCCTTCCCTTCCTCTTGTCCCTTCTCTCTGCTCTCTCTCTCTCATCTCGAACCTCTATTTTCTCTTGTCATCAATTCAGGAGCAGCCATGAGCACCGAGTCTCTCGAGCAGCTCGCCGGACGTCAAGGCCTCGCCTCGCGCCCTCGCCGGAGTCCGGCCACCGGCCCAGCGCCATCGTCGGAAACTGCAACAGCAGGCCGACCCCGCGCGTGCCCGGCCTCCTTCAACCTCCGATTTGACTCGCCAGATCAAGAGCTCGTCGCCCATGGCCGTCCAGGACCAGCACAAGCCATGGCCGCTGCTTGCTGGTTCTAGACGCCGGGAACGTGGGCTGTTTTGTCGCCGGTGAGATGCCCTGCTGTCGCTCCTCTGTTTTCTATGCACCTCCCCTGCCTCACATCTCCATACCGGCCTCCTGATGCAGCGCCATGGATGGATGCAGCCCAAGCTCCAAGTCAGCCAACGCCGCATCCAGCTGTTCGCCCCGTCGCTGTTGCTTCGCCTCTGTAGCTCGACGCCAGCCATCCCCACGTTCCAGCCACCGGATCTGGAGAGGTCCCCCACCTCACTCGCCTGTTCGCGGCATCGCTTCCCGCCGACCTCTTCGTTTCCCCGCTGTGAGCATGTTCGTCCGTAACTGAACTTTGTCCCTTTTCTAGATCCGTTCTGACATATAGGGTTATATAGAATTTCCATTATCTTTGTACACGAAGGCAGTAGTAATTAGAGTGGTTAGTGCCGCTCATATCCATCCGAGGGGTCCTGTGATCGAATCCAGCACACTCTGATTTTAATTTTGTTTTGTTCTCTGTTCTGAATCACACGCATTTCGTCCAGACCAGCTCCAGGTTATGGTCCATGGAGAACCGAACCCATGTCTGAACACAAACTTGTACGTAGCACAGTTGGTTAACCACCCACGTATACAACAAAGAGATCTTGGGTTCGAAACCCAGGAGCCTTTTTTATCCTTTCATTTTGCCTCCAGTGCATTTGTCTCTTCCTATGACACATGGGTCCCAGCGCCCTGTTGATTGGTCCAGCTGGCCGGTTGACCACCTCCTTGCCCTGGTCATAGACCACGGCTAGCGTAGCACTACACCCCCAACTATTTTTTGTCTGCATTTATAATTGCTCATATTGCAGCATAAGTGTCATTTTGTAAATTCCATATCAATTCAACCGTGTCTCGAATTGAAACAATTTGTATATGAAACTTGACTGAAATTTTATGTAGATTAATAATATCCAACTTTCATCCATGTTTAAAATGTTTAAATTTGCTGTTTGCATTAATTTGCATAAATGACATGCTAAAACGGTTTGTCTCATAACTAAATAACCGTAGCTCCGATAAAAATGATCTATATATGTAACTTGACTAGAAAGATGTGTAGAATGACATGGTGGCATTTATTTTGCTGTTTAACAACTCTAAAATTGTGTTCTAGGCAGAACAGTAGCAAATTCGAAAATTACATATGGGGATTTTCCGGAATTGTTATTGTTGCTTCCGGACTCATTTAAAATGCCTAGATGATGTAGTTGTTCATGCTTCACCTCTTGCCATGTTAAACAACATTTAAAATGATTGTTTAGTTAAACAACATTAACTACATTTCTCACAATATGGAGAGTTATTATTTCGTTTTATTTATGTTCTCTCTCTCCATTTAAAATTGCTTAATTCCATCCTCACCTTATGCCATGACCACCCATGTAAACAACATTTAATATTGATGAGTACCTAAACGATAGTGAACTAAATAATTCAAGCGTGGAGTTTCGTCAATATGCAACTCGTTGCATATTGCACTTCACTTAATTTGTAGTGTTTGGTTGTTGCATCGTATCATGCCATGTCTTGCATATTGAAACCGGGCATGCATCATATTTGTTTGCGCATCATGTCATGCATATGTTGTGGTGTTGATCGTGTGTTGATCGTTTGTTCCGGATTGCTTCTTCTCGATAGAGTTCCGAAAGCGTTCGGAGTGTGAGGATTCGTTCGAGTACGTTGGTTCATCTACTTCACGGATTCGTTCTTCTTCCAAGCGGGATCTCAGGTAAGATGATCATTTCCCTGGATACCATTACTATCATTGCCATGCTAGATGTCTCGTTTCTATCGCTGTCTCGCTACCTACCACTTGTATGTTAAGCCTTCCAAAATGCCATGAAAACCCTCTAACCCCTCCACAACCCAGCAAAACATTGTTTGGCTATGTTACCGCTTGCTCAGCCCTTCTTATAGCGTTGCTAGTTGCAGGTGCAAATGGTTTCATGTGCCAACATGGATATTTTTGATATATCATAGTAATATTGCTATTTAATTTAATGCACATATATACTTGGTAAAAGGTGGAAGGCTTGGCCTTTTGCCCGGTGTTTTGTTCCACTTTTGCTGCACTAGTTTCGAGTACCGGTGTTATGTTCCATATTTTGCGCTCCTAACATGCTCGGGGTTGTTATGGGGACCCCCTTGATTTTCGTTTTAGGATAAAACTTGTCTGGCAAGGCCCAACATTGGTTTTACCATTTGCCTAATAACAACTAAAATTGCATAGGGACCCGCCGGTACCCGCGGATAATTAATCAACAACCCAGGCCAGTGCTCCTCATGAGTGTTGGTCCAAACTAGAGTCGTGTGCGGGGCCAACCCGGGGCAACTCGGGAGATGTCTATCAGGCCACCGTACGCTGCGCTCATCTGGTCGTGTCCTGAGAACGAGATACGCGGCTCCTATCGGGTTCGTTGACACGCCGGGCGGCCTTGCTTGATTTGTTTTACCTTTCTCGAACGGCTTGTGCGAGGAATTCCGAGAATACTTCGGGCTATTTCGAGGTTGAGGTTTTCGTACGGAATTTCCTAGGAGATCACGGGATTCGTGGTCGAGGTTATTCCCGCGGCGTGTGGTTAGTTTGTGATGGATGAGTTGGAGCACCCCTGCAGGGTTAAATCTTTCGGAAAGCCGTGCCCGCGGTTACGTGGCAACTTGGAAACTTTGTTTAACACCCGGTCATAGCAAACTTGAAGTAAACTCAAATAAAATACACCAACCGTGTGCGTAACCATGACTGTCTCTTCTCGTGATTTCTGAATCGAGAGAGAACACGGTGGGGTTATGTTTGTTCGTAAGTAGGTGTTAAAGATCTCTTAGAGATCATTACTAGTTCACGACCGTTTATGCGACGATCACCCTCCCCCCCCCCCTTATTCTTGTACTCGTAAGTTAGCCACTCAAATAAATGCTTAATGCTTGTTGTAGCCTCACCATTTAACCATACCTCACCCATTAAACTTTAATAGTCTTGATACCCTTGGAAATGAGATTGTTGAGTCCTCTGTGGCTCACAGATTACTACAACAACAGTTGCAGGTACAGGTAATGCGATGCTTTGACGTGAGCGCGATGCTTGTTAGATTTGGAGGTCTTCATCTTCATCAATCTAGGATGGGTTCCAGGCAGCAGCCTGGGATAGCAAGGATGGATGTCATTTTATCGTTTGTTTTCGTCCGTAGTCGGACCCTGCTCTTCTGTATGATGTTTGGATATGTTGTTGTATTGATGTGATATTGATGTAACTTGTGGCGAGTGTAAGCCAATTCCATATACTCATCTCTTCTTTACATGTACTTGTAATGATATCCATTCTTGCGAAATGACGAGATGCGCTTCTATCCCTGTCGAGGCCCTCGTGCCAAAATAAGGATAGGATCGCATCTTGGGCGTTACAAGTTGGTATCAGAGACTGTACTGACCTAGGAGCCCCCTCGATTGATCGAACTTGGCCGAGTCGAGTCTAGTGAAAAACTATTTTGAGTCTAGTTATATATCGGAGAGTAGGATTCTTTTTACTCCTCTTCTATGCTCTGGTGAGGAATCCTGACGTAGGAATTTTAATTCTACCTTCGTCTCACTCAAAAAATTTTAGGATCACGCGGGTATTTTGGAACCTCTATGATGTCGATGTGACCGGAACTCTGTTCTTGATGCCTCCTGTACGTATGGAATGGACCCGGGGAGTTGAGCTCCAAGGGTTCTTGACACATCGCTATCGTTCAGTTTCCTTAGTATCTCAGGACGCGGATGTTTGATACGTCTCCAACGTATCTATAATTTTTGCTTGTTCCGTGCTGTTATATTATCATTCTTGGATGTTTTACAATCATTTTACTACAACTTTATATTATTTTTGGAACTAACCTATTAACCTAGAGCCCAGTGCCAGTTTCTGTTTTTTCCGTGTTTTTGAGTTTTACAGAAAAAGAATATCAAACGGAGTCCAAACGGAATAAAAATCTACGGTGATTTTTTATGGACCAGAAGAAGCCCAGGGAGCGTTGGAGTTGGGCCAGAAGAGCCACGAGGCCACCACAAGCCTGGGGGGCGCCCCCCTAGGGCGCGCCCCCCCGGCTTGTCGTCACCTCGTGGCCCACCTTGACTTGTTTCCGACGCCAAAAGTTCTTATAAATACAGAAACCCCCAGAAACAAACCTAGATCGGGAGTTCCGCCTCCGCAAGCCTCTGTAGCCACGAAAAACCAATCGGGAGCCCGTTCCGGCACCCTGCCGGGGGGGAAACCATCACCGGAGGCCATCTTCATCATCCCGGCGGTCTCCATGACGAGGAGGGAGTAGTTCACCCTCGGGGCTGAGGGTATGTACCAGTAGCTATGTGTTTGATCTCTCTCTCTCGTGTTCTTGAGATGACACGATCTTGATGTATCGCGAGCTTTATTAATATAGATGAATCATATGGAGTTTTTCCCTCTCTATCTTCTTGTGATGAATTGAGTTTTCCCTTTGAACTTTTCTTATCGGATTGAGTCTTTAAAGGATTTGAGAACACTTGATGTATGTCTTGCGATGGGATATCCGTGGTGACAATGGGATGTTCTATTGATCCACTTGATGTATGTTTTGGTGATCAACTTGCGGGTTCCGTGACCTTGGAAATCTATGCATAGGGGTTGGCACACGTTTTCGTCTTGACTCTCCGGTAGAAACTTTGGGGCACTCTTTGAAGTTCTTTGTGTTGGATTGAACATGATGAATCTGAAATTGTGTGATGCATATCGTATAATCAAGGCCATGGGTACTCGTGGTGACATTGGAGTATGTAGGTGACATTAGGGTTTTGGTTGATGTGTATCTTAAGGTGTTATTTTAGTACGAACTCTAGGGTTGTTCGTGACACTTATAGGGATAGCTCATAAGATTGATCGGAAAAGATAACTTTGATGTGGTTTCGTACCCTACAATAATTTCTTCGTTTGTTCTCCGCTATTTGTGACTTTGGAGTGAACTCTTTGTCGCACGTGAGGGATTTACATATGATTCAACTATGTTAGTATTGTTGAGAGAACTTGCACTGGTGAAAGTATGAACCCTAGGCCTTGTTTCTAAGCATTGCAATACCGTTTGTGCTCACTTTTATCATTAGTTACCTTGCTGTTTTTATATTTTCAGATTACAAAAACCTATATCTACCATCCATATTACACTTGTATCACCATCTCTTCGCCGAACTAGTGCACCTATACAATTTACCATTGTATTGGGTGTGTTGGGGACACAAGAGACTCTTTGTTATTTGGTTGCAGGGTTGTTTGAGAGAGACCATCTTCATCCTACGCCTCCCACGGATTGATAAACCTTAGGTCATCCACTTGAGGGAAATTTGCTACTGTCCTACAAAACTCTGCGCTTGGAGGCCCAACACGAGTCTACAAGAAGAAGGTTGCGTAGTAGACATCAATGTTCGAAATTGCTTCAATACTATTCGTGGTGCGAAGAGTGTGGCGGCACCCAATACTGGGGAGCGGGATCACATGTACTGCCATCTTTAGTATCGTTGTGATTACGAGGGTCTGAGGTAGATGAGTTTCCGAGACCTCTAGTTGTGTGTTGACGGATGTGATACACTGGAGAGTAGTATCACTGCTAGGAGTTGAGTGATGGATAAAAACTCCGTGTATCCGTGGACCTGATTGCATAACCAAAGATTTCGGAAGTTCTTAGGTGGGAATTCAAGTAGTGACCTAGGCTATCTTCCAACAGATCATGATGTGAGGTTGGGGTTCGACATCTAGTGGTTTGTTTGTTCACGGTCTTTCTTACAGCGGTTCTCGTTAGGTCTTAAAGAGTCCTTGTAGCTTGCTACGACTCGGGGACGCTTCGTATGTCGTGTGCACTGCCTTGTACATGATGGCTACTGTAAGATCGAGCCCATGCGAGCCTTACCACGAAAATATCGGACGGAATCTCTGTCATGAATTTGTTTCTGCTTAATTTGCAAGCCTTATCCTTTTGTTTTGTTGGAGTATGGTAATTCGAGTTGCTTCGATGTCAAGTGGTGATTTCATATCTTTTCTAAGTGGTGTTCTCATATTTCTATGGGAATGCTAATCCTTTTGATCAACCGGAGTTGCCATGAAATTCTTTTCAACCGGTGTGCTTCTTTTAAAGATATTCAATCCCCGTCAATCTTTGCAAGATCTATCCTCTTATTTCTTCCGGAGTTCTTTTCATCTATCTGAGTTGTCCTTGTTTTTCCCCGTCGTCCCACCCTTTTTCTTCAATGAGTTAATTCTCATCAAGTGTCTTTCCTATTCATGTGATGCTTCTGCTGTCTTTCCTTCCGTATGTTTCCGGTGATTCATTGTGAAGATGCTCAAGTGCCCAAGTTCATCATTTCTTCGTTTTCATCTTCCTTTTTTCCGGTTTGTTAAATTCTAAATGACGGTGTTCATCATATCATTTTCATGTTGGAAATTCTCGTCCAAGCCTCTCTTGTTTAATCATATCTCTCAATTCGATCCGGAGTCAGAAGATATCTCAGAAGATTCATGTTTCCATTCTAATCCTTTCAATTATTTCGAGGTTCTCACCTCATAAAGTCTTCTTTGGTACCGGTGCAATCTCCCTTTCTAAACAACCTATTCAACGGTGATCTCTTTGAGTGGGCTCATAACCCACAGGTTTTCCCCAGGATCTTACCTGGCTCTTCTAATTTTTTTTCCGGAGTTGTCCTCAAGTTATTTTCAGTGTGACGTAAGAATGAATTCCATCACTCATATGCCTTCTCTAAGATAGCTTCAAATTATTTTCATCATTGGCTCAACCCTTCCTCGTCCATTGTTCCGTAGTGTCTCAGTAACTCATGATGTTGTTTCTCGTCATCATTCTCAGCAGTGAAGACCGAAGAAGTGTTCCTCTTAAATCCTTGTCCATTATCTCGGATATTAATGGTTTCAGCTTGTTGCTATCCTCTCAAATTCTTATCGACCATGAGAAATTCCTCCCATATCTATCCAGAGCATTTCAGTGTTGTGTTCATTTCTCGATCCTCCGAAGGCCATCATTTCAGAAGATTTCGTCATTCTCAGGTTTCAGCTTCGTTCTCCAATTCTTCTCAATTGTTGTCCCTTCGTTCGTATCTCAATTATTCCGGAGCCTTATTGAAATTTTCTGCTATTTGGATCAGGATCTCTTCGTTCTCATGCATTTTCATTCATTCGTTCGCAAATTCTTACCGGTGTTTCATTCAAGTCGTCTTCAAGCTTGTTTCATCTTTCTTCAATCTTTTCAAGAAGAATAAGTAGTATGCCAAATCCGTTGGTTGTCATCAATTTAACTTAATGAAGGATAGGCATAACATAATTCGTATTCGTGTTTCATCAAGGTGATTTCAATCCTTCTTCCGGAGTTGTTCATGATATCAAATTCTTGATGCTAAGTTGTTCATCTTTTCTTTTCCGGAGTTCCATGTTTTCTCAAGCATCTCATCGCGAAGCTCCATCTAAATCTTTGCAAGGATTTAGTCCTATTCTTTTCAACCTTCATTTCTTTTGAGCATTCCTTGTATACGGAGGCTCTTCAAGGAGTTAATTCTTTCTCGAAGTGTTCTTCAAGATTCTCGTCGGAAGAGTTCAAGTATTCTTTATCTTGCATGTCAAAGTGCATTCTTTCTCCATTGTCCATTGAGATGGTGTTATAGCATTCATGATTCATGAGGAGTCTTGAAGAGAATTTATCAAGAGTGACATAATTAAACCCATCATTCTCTTCCTTGAAATTATCTTGGATTGGATTTCACCTAAAGCTTTTCCTAAGGAATGTTGCTATCATGGTGCTTATCAAGGATCCAAGTATCCTCCTTCTCCTCTTAGTGAAAGAAGCTTTCATCTCTTGTTGCTTCCAAGCAATCAATTGTTTCCGTTTGTGGCCGGTTATCGCCTCATAATGTTGGAGATGTCGTCCATAAGCTCACAACAAGCTTGTTCTTTTCGTTGTTGATTTTTCAACAACTCCATTCAATCCTTCCTTGTAAGAGTGCTTTCCTAATTCAGTTGAGGTGAAGTTGTCATTTCCTTCTCCGTTCTTTTCTTTACAAAGAGTTAGCTTCTATTCTTTGTTCCGGAGGCAGTGTGATGTTGCTCTCTTCGATTCATCATCTCATTTGGTCAAGATCATGTTCATTTCCTTGCTTATCCATCTAACCAGAGTGTTGTGCCTCTTTTCAAGATCTTTCCATCTTATCAAGTTGTTTTCTCTTTTCTACCGAAGTGATGCCCAAATTTCTTTTGAAATCTTGCTTGTTCCTCATGTCATTTTTCATCTCTTTCCAACTTTCATGTTTCTATGGTTTCACTCGTTTGTCAAAGAAGCAACTAAGTTTTACCTCTTCCTTTTCTCTTCCCCTTCTCATTCTAAGATCTCGGGTCGAGATCTCTTGTAAGTGGAGGAGAGTTGTAACATCCCGAGACCGACGCTCCAGAAGATTCCCCTTTTATTTCCATTCTCGTCGTGTGATTCTTTGTTTGTCGCATTCATCATCGCATCATTCGCATCATCTGCATAGCATCGACACTTCGTTGTCATCGTTTTCAAAACTTGCATTCGTTTGTAGTTGTCGGTTCTCCCCATTGATCGTTTCGAGACCAACCACAAACGCACGCGCCCGCGGCATCGGTAAAATATTGTTTTTAAAAGTGCGTGAAAATTATTCTCGGAATGGGTCGAAAATTGGCGTGCTGTCTTGATATAGAGTAGGTAGACCGTCTGCCAAATTTCGTCGCCATCGGAGGTCGTTTGATACCCGAACCGTTAAACCTATAGCGACACTATAGCCGGTCAATCGTTGGAAGTTTTTCGTATTTAAAAACATGTTGTCGGGCTGTCCGTGTTTTCCCTCTCTGCTATGCCTAGCCCCTCTGCACAGTTCACAGACACCTCGTGCGTGCCCGATAACTTCCCCGAACGCGAAACATACGGTCGTAACCGTTGGGTCCGGATCAACCCCGAAAAACCCTAAACCATCATCGGTTTTTCAATTGGACACCCTAGACCAACCCTAAAATTTAGGCACCTTGTCCCATCGTCCCTCCATTCTCGAGCTGCGCCGCCACCAACCTCGTTTTTTCCATCAGACCAACCACAACCAGCCTCCAGATCCACAGCGACCACCCACTGTCTCCTCCATCGTTGGGATCCTGCCCGAGCTCCCAGCCACCCTCCTGCCCGCGCACGAGGCCTCATCCCGCGCGCCCCCGCAAGCCGTAGCACCACCCGAGCTCTCTCTACGTCGAGCGCCACCAGCAGCTACGTCATCCTTCCCTTCCTCTTGTCCCTTCTCTCTGCTCTCTCTCTATCATCTCGAACCTCTCTTTTCTCTTGTCATCTATTCAGGAGCAGCCATGAGCACCGAGTCTCTCGAGCAGCTCGCCGGACGTCAAGGCCTCGCCCCGCGCCCTCGCCGGAGTCCGACCACCGGCCAAGCGCCATCGCCGGAAACTGCAGCGGTAGGCCGACCCCGCGTGTGCCCTGCCACCTTCAACCTCTGATTTGACTCGCCGGATCAAGAGCTCGTCGCCCATGGCCGTCCAGGACCAGCACAAGCCATGGCCGCTGCTTGCTGGTTCTAGACGCCGGGAACGTGGGCTGCTTTGTCGCCGGTGAGATGCCCTGCTGTCGCTCCTCTGTTTTCTATGCACCTCCTCTACCTCACATCTCCATAATGGCCTCCTGAGCAGCGCCATGGATGGCTGCAGCCCAAGCTCCAAGTCAGCCAACGCCGCATCCAGCTGCTCGCCCCGTCGCTGTTGCTTCGCCTCTGTAGCTCGACGCCAGCGCTCCCCACGTTCCCAGCCACCGGATCCGGAGATACCCCACCTCACTCGCCTGTTCGCGGCATCGCTGCCCGCCGACCTCTTCGTTTCCCCGCTGTGAGCATGTTCGTCCGTAACTGAACTTTCTCCCTTTTCTAGATCCGTTCTGGCATATAAGGTTATATAGCATTTCCATTATCTTTGTACACGAGGGCAGTAGTAATTAGAGTGGTTAGTGCCGCTCATATCCATCCGAAGGGGGTCCTGGGATCGAATCCAGCACACCCTGATTTTAATTTTGTTTTGTTCTCTGTTCTGAATCACACGCATTTCGTCCAGACCAGCTCCAGGTTATGGTCCATGGAGAACCGAACCCATGTCTGAACACAAACTTGTACGTAGCACAGTTGGTTAACCACCCACGTATACAACAAAGAGATCTTGGGTTCGAAACCCAGGAGCCTTTTTTTTTCCTTTCATTTTGCCTCCGGTGTATTTGTCTCTTCCTATGACACATGGGTCCCAGCGCCCTGTTGATTGGTCCAGCTGGCCGGTTGACCACCTCCTTGCCCTGGTCATAGACCACGGCTAGCGTAGCACTACACCCCCAATTATTTTTTGTCTGCATTTATAATTGCTCATATTGCAGCATAAGTGTCATTTTGTAAATTTCATATCAATTCAACCGTGTCTCGAATTGAAACAATTTGTATATGAAACTTGACTAAAATTTTATGTAGATTAATAATATCCAACTTTCATCCATGTTTAAAATGTTTAAATTTGTTGTTTGCATTAATTTGCATATAAATGTCATGCTAAAATGGTTTGTCTCATAACTAAATAACCGTAGCTCCGATAAAAATGATCTATATATGTAACTTAACTAGAAAGATGTGTAGAATGACATGGTGGCATTTATTTTGCTGTTTAACAACTCTAAAATTGTGTTCTAGGCAGAACAGTAGCAAATTCGAAAATTACATATGGGGATTTTCCGGAATTGTTATTGTTGCTTCCGGCCTCATTTAAAATGCCTAGATGATGTAGTTGTTCATGCTTCACCTCTTGCCATGTTAAACAAATTTAAAATGATTGTTTAGTTAAACAACATTAACTACATTTTTCACAATATGGAGAGTTATTATTTCGTTTTATTTATGTTCTCTCTCTCCATTTAAAATTGCTTAATTCCATCTTCACCTTATGCCATGACCACCCATGTAAACAACATTTAATATTGATGAGTACCTAAATGATTGTGAACTAAATAATTCAAGCGTGGAGTTTCGTCAATATGCAACTCGTTGCATATTGAACTTCACTTAATTTGTAGTGTTTGGTTGTTGCATCGTATCATGCCATGTCTTGCATATTGAAACCGGACATGCATCATATTTGTTTGCGCATCATGTCATGCATATGTTGTGGTGTTGATCGTTTGTTTCGGATGCTTCTTCTCGATAGAGTTCCGAAAGCGTTCGGAGTGTGAGGATTCGTTCGAGTACGTTGGTTCATCTACTTCACGGATTCATTCTTCTTTCAATCGGGATCTCAGGTAAGATGATCATTTCCCTGGATACCATTACTATAATTGCCATGCTAGATGTCTCGTTTCTATCGCTGTCTCGCTACCTACCACTTGTATGTTAAGCCTTCCAAAATGCCATGAAAACCCTCTAACCCCTCCACAACCCAGCAAAACATTGTTTCAGCCCTTCTTATAGCATTGCTAGTTGCAGGTGCAAATGGTTCCATGTGCCAACATGGATATTTTTGATATATCATAGTATTATTGCTATTTAATTTAATGCACATATATACTTGGTAAAAGGTGGAAGGCTTGGCCTTTTGCCCGGTGTTTTGTTCCACTTTTGCCGCACTAGTTCCGAGTACCGGTGTTATGTTCCATATTTTGCGCTCCTAACATGCTCGGGGTTATTATGGGGACCCCCTTGATTTTCGTTTTAGGATAAAACTTGTCTGGCAAGGCCCAACATTGGTTTTACCAATTGCCTAATAACATCTAAAATTGCATAGGGACCCGCCGGCACCCGCGGATAATTAATCAACAATCCGGGCCAGTGCTCCTCATGAGTGTTGGTCCAAACTAGAGTCGTGTGCGGGGCCAACCCGGGGCAACTCGGGAGATGTCTATCGGGCCACCGTACGCTGCGCTCATCTGGTCGTGTCCTGTGAACGTGATACGCGGCTCCTATCGGGTTCGTCGACACGCCGGGCGGCCTTGCTGGATTTGTTTTACCTTTCTCGAACGTCTTGTGCGAGGAATTCCGAGAATACTTAGGGCTATCTCGAGGTTGTGGTTTTCCTAGGAGATCACGGGATTCGTGGTCGAGGTTATTCCCGCGGCGTGTGGTTAGTTTGTGATGGATGAGTTGGAGCATCCCTGCAGGGTTAAATCTTTCGGAAAGCCGTGCCCGCGGTTACGTGGCAACTTGGAAACTTTGTTTAACACCCGGTCATAGCAAACTTGAAGTAAACTCAAATAAAATACACCAACCGTGTGCGTAACCGTGACTGTCTCTTCTCGTGATTTCTGAACCGAGAGAGAACACGGTGGGGTTATGTTTGTTCGTAAGTAGGTGTTAAGGATGTCTTAGAGATCATTACTAGTTCACGACCGTTTATGCGACGATCACCCCCCCTATTCTTGTACTCATAAGTTAGCTACTTAAATAAATGCTTAGTGCTTGCTGCAGCCTCACCACTTAACCATACCTCACCCATTAAGCTTTAATAGTCTTGATACCCTTGGAAATGAGATTGCTGAGTCCCCTGTGGCTCACAGATTACTACAACAACAGTTGCAGGTACAAGTAATGCGATGCTTTGACGTGAGCGCGATGCTTGTTAGATTTGGAGTTCTTCTTCTTCTTCATCGATCTAGGATGGGTTCCAGGCGGCAGCCTGGGATAGCAAGGATGGATGTCATTTTATCGTTTGTTTTCGTCCGTAGTCGGACCCTGCTCTTCTGTATGATGTTTGGATATGTTGTTGTATTGATGTGATATTGATGTAACTTGTGGCGAGTGTAAGCCAATTCCATATACTCATCTCTTCTTTACATGTACTTGTAATGATATCCATTCTTGCGAAACGACGAGATGCGCTTCTATCCCTGTCGAGGCCCTCATGCCAAAATAAGGATATGATCGCATCTTGGGCGTTACAATTAACTACGAATGGTGTAGATTTACGATAGTGAAACTTACATTCATGAGAATATTGTTAATAAGCTCTGGATAGCTTGGATTCTGACTACCATTCCCAAACGGAATAAACTTAAATGGAACTGGATATTGTAACAAGTTTGTTGCAGCAACAAACACATCAATACAGAAACCACGAACTGTTCCGGTGTTATTGTCAGCTGACACAAATTGACGGTAACTTGCCCTATTGTGAACTCCAATTTTCAGCTCATTCCTTTGTTGGAAAACAGCCATCCACATGGCCTGGTTGTAGTCTCACCTCGGCATATCACGATTTGGAGTTTCTGATCTCCCCTAATATGTTTTGCTGGCTAGGATAATTGGAGCAGTAACCAACTGTCCGAAGAACGAATAATTTAGAGTACTATCTACGCAAACGCATGAATCGGTTCAGAAATCAGGTAGATATCAGAATAAAATGCATCACCGGATAATTTAGAGTACTATCTAAGCCAACGCATGAATCAGTTAAGAAATCAGGTAGATATAAGAACAAAATGCATCAATAAAACTGGGAAACAAAGTAGCTACGTCAACAAAATAAATTTATCAGTGCCATGCCATCTCAACAAGGGTACAAAAACCTAACTAAACCTGATAAACTTGCAAAATCTACCTCTGCAAACCATACTATGACTTTATGAGAATGATAATCCCTAATCTGAACTTTCTTGCACAACCTATCCACTGAACCACTGTTGTGCTGCCACCACGGGTCTCTCTCTCCTTGTACAACCGACAGACGGGGTCAGGGAAGAGAGATAGGGGAAGGGAGCGGGCGTCGCGGGGAGCAGGGGAGTACCTTCGCGTGGAGGGAAGGCTGGCCTCACCGGCCTCTACCCATGGTGGGGAGGAGGAACTTTAGGTGGAGCAAGTGGACGATGGCTGCGTCGAGCACGACGAATCTGACAACCTCTCGCTGCAGCGCAAGAGTACGGCTTGCGGAGAGGATCTTCACATTATTGCGTCGCCGACATCCGCTCGAGGCACATCTCACCGGAATCGCCCACGCCGCATTCTTCCAGCGCACCATCTGATTCCCCACGCCATCTTCTTCCTCCGTCCGACGTATCGGCTGACCATCGGTGAAGTATCCACCGCCGCGCAGGGATGCCGTCCGCCCTCGTGTGCTCCTACTCGTACCACCAGCCACTGATCCCTCCACCCGACGTCCTTGTGGCGGCTCATGCGCAGCGACGAGCCCGTGCTCCTTCTCCAATGAAGGAGAGAGGCGGTCAAGGAGGAGGGGATGGTGTAGGGCTGGAGATTAGCTAAGAGAGAGGAACGGGGAGGAGAAGGCGCGGGAGAAGCTGCGGCGGCAGCGGCGAAGAGACGTGGGAGAGCGATGTGGATGCGGAGGCGATGGAGGTTGCGTGCGAGAGAGGCGGATGAGACGATGTGAGGTTTCCTTCGTGACAAAGGAAAAAAGCAAAGGAAGGTGTTATTAGACACGGTCGTGCACTCTGTACATTTAGTGCACATTTTTGTCTTCTGCTGACGTGGATAGCGCGAGAGGGCGCCCTTGATGCGTAGCTTATTGTGTTTGATAGCTCCGGTTTGTTTCACCTCACTTGACCCCACTCGTATTTTCTTGCTTTTACCCTAATTCGGCGTAGCATAAAAATAAATTTTAATAATAGACTACTGAAAAACATATACGATTAAAAAATAGACGACTAGGCACGCATCTGCTTATATAGTACAAACACCAACCCCCCTTTAGTAGTAGAGATGTTTACGAACCAAACACACACAGATGCAGCCGGTGATACCTACGCGCTGGCTGGAATGCTGAAAAATATGTGTAGTAATTCCTTTTGGTGGTACCACGTCTTAGTGCTACTGTAAACAAACAAATGACTGGACTGGGAGATGAGAATCAGATGCAACGCCCTGGCAGGCACTACCATCCCTTCAACAGCAGGCAGACAACCCAAACCCACAACACCAGAGTTCATACATTCATTGTGCCTTAGGGTTCATGGGAATACAAGAGGCTGTCTCACAAAGCGGCAACCCTTCACAACCTCGCGATGACCGCTTCAACCTCTGCAGGGGTGTAGAGGTGGTAGCTGGGGGAGACCTTCGCAATGTCAACGTTGTTTGGGGTCACCTGTTTCAAAAGGGATTACAAATTAGGCATCTGTGACACGGTATTTATTGAGCTGACAAGTGAAGAATATGGAAAGGGTCGAGATTCCCTACCTTTTCTTCCATAACCTGCTTCAGGATAGAAAGGGCTATGGTCTCTGCCTCGGCGATGGTCAGTTCCTGCATCGACATGTCAATTCTTATTATTCTTTTCAAGCACAATTCTGCATGCATGAATTCCGACAACTACTGAAAGCATGTCTGTTGAATGGCTACAACGCCACACCAAATTTTGTACTCCCTCCGATCCATATTACTAAAGCTACGACAAGTAATATGGATCGGAGGGAGTAAGTATGTAGGACCGTGTAAACAGCATAATTTGAGACTTCTAAGCTGTATCAGTTCAACTGGTGCATGTCCTTGAACACCACATAACTGGCTTTGACGCCATAGGTAAGACTGTTACCTCATATTTTTGATCCAGACTTGCTATGCAATTTATGTCTATGACCCATGCAGCAGATTTTCTCCAAACAATATGGAAAATTATCATGTTTTTAGTGCTCGAACTAAAGTGGTATGCATGCTTGCACCTAACTTATGGTCTATCCCTTGTTTAGCTTAGTTATGATACCTTGTTGTACTGCTCTTGTAATGAGCTATCAGCTCCTTCAGAGCCCGACCCAATTGCCTTGGCATTGCACTGCCAGAAGGTCCCAGATGGGTCCGTGTAGTACCTGTAAGACACAATAATTGACCAATGAGTTACTAAGAGTAAAGTTCACTTGGCTTTGTAAACTGATCATCACAAAAGTAATTACGTGATGCTCGCTTCACAACATACAGATAGAAATACCACACAAAGGAAAGAGCTATTTCAAGTGCATCATCTAATCAAGTGGTTAACAACCTCAGTAAGATGAAAGACATAATTCTTATGACTTATCATGAAGCAGGGATATAGTTGCTCATGTGGGGAGGAAATAAATACATGAACGTACAAGTATAGAAATTATAACATATAAAAACCCGAAGCAATTTTTTGGATAACACACTCTTTGATATGCCAGGTTTTCAAATATCAATTCTCCTTGATTATAACTGGATATCATGTGACTTACAGAACACTTTGAATTTCGGAAAGTAAAGCAACTAGCTTACTATAGAAACCTTGGCGGTTAAAAATTTGATTATCTTCATCATATCAACTTTGGTTAAGTGAACAGGAAAAAATGAAAATGGAAACAGCCACTAGAACAACTCTTGGTGAATTTTTTTTTCTCAGATAGTATCCATAAAACGTACACATTACAGAAACTATTACAGGTTATAATTCATGTAACTGGAAATAAAAGGTATCATTTTGGCAGCACTGAGGGTGAGGGGTCAGGGATGGCAATTGACATGACAGTCTAGAAAAAGGCAATATTAAACAAAGAAAAGAATTGTTTCTAGTATAGCTAGTTGCTTTCCTTTCCAAAATCCAAGCTGCTATGATAAAGATAAACAAACTTATTATTCAATAAGAGTTACCGGCAACCACACGGCATGCTACTACACCTGTTTTTAAATTTGTAAAGGTAGAGATTGATACTTACAAGCTGGTTCTAAAAGTTTATTATTCAATAAGAGTACAGAGTACAACCCAATGAACCGAGTTAAAGGGATTGATACTTACAAGCTGGGTCCATTTTCATCATGACCAGCAATAAGGAGAGAGACTCCAAACGGCCGTGACTGCATAAATAAACAAGTACATCAGAACCTTAATCTATGATATTGGTACGTGGGCAAAATACAGAAAAAAGTGAGCGGGTAAATACAGCAAAGTAACTTGTAGTCAAGATTAAAATTGCTTTGACTAGTGCATGTGTCTTTGCAAGTACAGGTTAACAAAGTAACTCAAATCTAGAAGATAATAATCAGCAATAAAAGTCGAACTAAACGCAGGCTGATTTAGTCTAGATGCACAAACTTTTCATAAATTTTAGCAGTCACCTAAACAATGGCTATTATGTTAATTACAACACAAAAATTTCAAGAAAGATGTTCAGTTTCCTCCATAGTTGTACTTTTGCTACCATAGGTAGTATTGCAACAAGAGAAAATGATTCTGCTGGTAACTGATCCTGTTTCCCATCTTCTGCAGGTGTGCAATACTTTTTGTGATTGCATTAATAGAAGAAGAGAATGATACTCACCATTGATTCTTCATCACCTTCGCCAAAGCGCAAAGCCAAGTCACAGATAGCTTGTGTGGTAGATTCTACTGTCATTGGCTCCCCATATGAGAACCTATGATTCTGTTTGTGACATACGAAGTGAAGTTAACCAATAGAGGGCAGGACTTGCACGTATGTAATAATAACCAGAGAGCTTGCCTGAGTCTCGACACGAGCATGCTCAACAAGTGTTCTGGCGTCAGCAATAAGGCCACTCATGGCACAGCCGACATGCTCATCAATTTCCATGATTTTCTCCACACTGCTAGGTTCCTGTATAATCATAGCAAAGATAACATGAAGTGTTCAACAGTTTGGGCATGGTACAACCTAACATAGGAACTAAAAAAGCTGATGAAGGATGATGGAACCTCAAGGAATAAAAGGTAACATCAAGTACAGCCAGCATCAGGCAGTTAGCTTTTACCGCTACATATAAGTTTCATGTAGATCCGTATTAATTAACACAACCAAGTTGTGGGTAAAAAAAATGAAGTGTTACATACTAGTGCATATCATCCAAACAAGAAACAGAAAACCACTTGTCTGACAAAGGGGGACAATACATAATGCAGTGCACAAGATTCATTTCAATTACCATATGTCCAGCGATCCTTGATGATAAGTTATGAAGATAAAAGAAGGGATAGTTATGCGTTGAGAAAACAAGCAGCTACATACTTATACAGCTGTACATTATTTTTCCAGTCTGGTAACTACCCATGAATCAATTTGTTAATATTTGGCAATGGCACCTTTCGGCACCAGCGATTTGCATAAATTAGGTTATTAACCAACACCAGAACGTACCCTGTTAGAGCATTAAGAAATTGGATATAACCTGAAGAAGAATATCGACATCTTGCTCACACTTGACAGTTGAAACTTAGAACAAAAAAGATATAGTGAAAATAAAATCAAAACCCTAATGGACCTATCATCTAAGAATGTGGACATTTTGCCCATAAGAGATCATCAACAGCTGAAGGATATAGTGGTATTTGACAGGAAGAATAATAATAAATAATAAATTAATATGTGGAGATGCGAAATTACCAGCAGCGGTGAGGTGACACGTTTCTCAACAGCCAGGACAACACCATACTTAGTCATCAAGCCGATGGCCGTGGAGCCCAACTGCAATCCATAGCAGAAGGATCAGCATCGTAAGCATGTAGCGAGGGGCACATCAATCTGAGAACCGAAATCCGGAAATCCGCAGTCCCATCCTAAATGTCCAACCTCAGGCCCAAAACCCCACAAATCTGCCCCCCCCCCCCCCACACACACACACAACGAATCTCACCTTGATGGCCTCAATGGCGTACTCGACCTGGAACAGCCGCCCCTCCGGGGAGAAGGTGTTGACCCCACGGTCGTACTCCGTCCTACACAAACACACACGCGCGCGCGCGCGCGCAGAGAGAGAAACCCCATAAGAATCAGCAATCCCGCCGTCGGCGACAGATCCAAGGAATCGATGCAAAGAGAGAAAACAAACAAAATCCTGAGCTGAGCTTGGGGATTACCTCGTGAGAAACATCGTGTCGGCGGAAGCGGATCGGAATTCCAAGCCCTTGTTTTTATTTCTACACGGGGTGGGTGCTACTGCCTGGTGGAGTTTCTTCTTGCGAAACGAGTACTAGTAGAGAGGAGAGGAGACGGCGGCGAGTTTCTTCTTGGGGACGGAGTGGCTCTTTTTTTTTTTTTTTTTGAGAAATAGTGGCTCTTTTTCTGGACGAGGATGTCCTAATTCCGAGCACACATGCTCCCGCTGCTACAGTAAAATCGAAAAAATAGCAAAAAAAATCGAAAAATTCTGAATTTTTTTTGTGAGAAACATTGATGAAAGATCGTGAATGTCGCCTAGAGGGGGGGGGGGGTGAATAGGCGCTTTAAAATAATTATGGTTTAGGCTTGAACAAATGCGGAATAAAACTAGCGTTTAATTTGTCAAGCACAAAACCTAAATCGACTAGGCTCACCTATGTGCACCAACAACTTATGCTAAGCAAGATAAACAACTAAGTGATAGCAAGATATATAACAAGAAACAATATGGCTATCACAAAGTAAAGTGCATAAGTAAAGGGCTCGGGTAAGAGATAACCGAGGCACGCGGAGACGACGATGTATCCCGAAGTTCACACCCTTGCGGATGCTAATCTCCGTTAGAGCGGTGTGGAGGCACAATGCTCCCCAACAATGCCACTAGGGCCACCGTATTCTCCTCACGCCCTCGCACAATGCAAGGTGCCGTGATTCCACTAAGGGACCCTTGAGGGCGGTCACCGAACCCGTACAAATGGCAACCCTTGAGGGCGGTCACCGAACCCGTACACTTTGGCAACCCTTGGGGGCGGTCACCGAAACCCGTCAAATTGCTCGGGGCGATCTCCACAACCTAATTGGAGACCCCGACGCTTGCCCGGAGCTTTACACCACAATGATTGAGCTCCGAGGCACCACCAAGCCGTCTAGGGCGCCAAGGCACCCAAGAGGAACAAGCTCTAGGGTGCTCAAACACCCAAGAGTAATAAGCTTCTCAACTACTAACTTTCACGTATCACCGTGGAGAACTCAAACCGATGCAACTAATGCAATGGCAAGAACACACGAAGTGCTCAAGTCCCTCTCTCTCAAATCCCACCAAAGCAACAAAAGCTATGGAGGAAAGTGAGAGGAAGAACAAGGAGAACACCAAGAACTCCAAGATCTAGATCCAAGGGGTTCCCCTCACTTAGAGGAGAAAGTGATTGGTGGAAATGTGGATCTAGATCTCCTCTCTCTTTTCCCTCAAGAAGGAGCAAGAATCATTTGAGGGATTGAGAGATAGGCAAGCTCAAGAAGGTCAACAATGGGGGGAGAAATGAGCTCAAAGGATAAGATAACCGTTGGGGAAGAAGACCCCTTTTATAGGGCCACCCCAAATCTAACCGTTACCCGTGCTGGACGCGTACAAGCGGTACTACCGCTCTTGCGAGCGGTACTACCGCTTAAGCGGTAGTAATTCAAAAACAGCAGGCGAGAACACGGGACTGGAGCGGTAGTGCCGCACCAAGCGGTACTACCGCTCAACTAAGCGGTACTACCGCTAAAGCGAAAAGAGCAACAGAAGCTTGCACACTCTGCGAAAAACAAGCGGTAGTAGCAGCGGTAGTGGAGGGCGGAAGTACCGCACCAAGCGGTACTACCGCCCAGCAGAGCGGTACTACCGCACTACTGCCGCACTACTACCGTTTAACAGAAAACGGCAACAGAGACGTGCACAGAAGGAAACCCCGCAAGCGGTAGTGGCGGCGGTAGTAAAGGCGGTAGTACCGCCAGAGCGGTACTACCGTGCTACTACCGCTCTACTACCGTGAATGGCAAACTGGCAACAGAGAGTTGCACGCTCGGGGAAACCCCAAGCGGTAGTGCCACGGAAGTACCAGCGGTACTACCGTGGGCACTAGCGGTACTACTGCTTGCAAGCTACTGAAAATCCACAGAAAACAGAGGATACAAATAAAACCAGAACTGCCATAACTTCTGCAAATGAGCTCCGAATTGAGCAAACTCAAACTTGTTGGATAGAAGACAACGAGTACTATCCAAACAACGACTGGTTATAATAAGAAGTGGCAGGGGAGATATGCCTAACATATAGAGATGAGAAACCTCTATGAATGAAGAACCGGCATAAACTCCAACATCGAAAACATCATAGAAGATGCATATATGAACTCCGTTTTCGATGAACTCGAGCTTGTCATGAAGATGACCAAAAGCTCAAAGACTCACAAAAAGAAACACCAAACACAACCAAGAAAGATGATGCAAGGATGCAATGGTTTGAGCTCTCTACGAATGATATGATAAAGCTACTCACTTGAGAGCCCCCCTTGATAGTACGGCTATCGATCCTAAAACCCGGTCTCCCAACTACCACCATGAGACCGGTAAAATAGAAAACCTATCAAGGGCAAACCTTTGCCTTGCGCATAGTCCACTTGAGCTAGATGATGACGATCTTGACCTCCTCAAGTTGGACCACCTTTCTTGATTGCGCCGGCTCGATGAAGACTAGTTGATTGCTCCCCCATACTCCACTATGGGTGAGCCACTCTTTGGCACATCTTCACAAGTCCATTGTCACCACAATGGACGGCAAGCTTCAAGCATGTGATCTCTTCGTGATGCTCCACTTGAACTTGCACACCGCAATGTTGATGACGATCACCACTTGATGTCATCCTCCATGGGTTGAATGAGATCTTCCTCTTGACGCAAGCCCATGGAAACATACCTAACCCCACATAAAACTCTCGCATAGAACATGGATTAGTACACAAAGCGTAATGGACAATGCTTACCATACCGTGAGATCACTTGATCCCACTCGGTACATCTTCTACGCTTTGTGTGTTGATCAACATGACCAATCATTGGATAACTCCATGAATAACCTTGGTCAACACATATTCTTCTTCTAATAACCTTGAAACCAACAAATGGTCTTCAAGCAATGCCTATGGACAAACCCTTCAAATATAACTCAAGGCAACCATTAGTCCATAGAGATTGTCATCAATTACCAAAACCAAACATGGGGGCAGCACATGTTCTTTCAATTGATGTTTTCCCCACATGCCTGCAAAATTTCATCACCAGATGACATTCGTGAAAAATGTGGCAAAAAAACAAAATCGATGTGATTTTTTTTGCTATTTTTTTCGATTTTACTGTAGCAGCAGGAGCATGTGTGCTCGAGCTGAGAAGAGCACTTTCGCTCTTTTCTTTCTTTTCTTGGGGGTATGGGGAAGGATCCAACTTTGGGCTTAGCCTAGCCAGGCCCAAGCTAGTTCTGGTCCACTAAGCCTCACCAAGTAAGTAGAGTGACCCGTTCACAGACCTGAAGAAGATCCAATAAAGAAAGCCTCTCGCTCTCCCTCTTCCGTCTCGGCGCCCTTCACATTTCCCTCCCAGCCGTCTCTCTCCTCTCTACTACTCCTTGCCCATGGCGGCCACGGCGGCACAGCACAAGACGGCGGCGGTGGAGCAGGAGGAGGGGGAGCACGGCCCCTTCCCCATCGAGCAGCTACAGGTACTCTATCAAAACCCTAGCCCCATCTCGGTTGTCTTCCTCAAGCCCGAGGCTTTCTTAGGGTTTCCGCTCCACCTCCGCGTATTGGACCATTGCTGCGAGTATGTCTCGATTTGGGGTCGCTGTTGGCTTCTTGCGGTAAGGGTTTAGGTTCTTGCTGTAAGTTCTTGATTGGATTCTCCCCCGTCCCCCACCCCAAGTGGCGCGCATTTCTTGGAGTTTCCTTCCCCCTTGCAGCCGAATTGATGTTTCAAAATTGGTGTTGCCACCTGGATTTCAAGGTGTTTCTGCAGATTCTTGATTCCTTCCTAGGGATTTGCCCCTTAATGGTGTCCATTTTTTTAAATGGAATATCCGCTGAACTTGCAATTGAGATGACTTGCGTATTCTTGGCTAAACTTCTTTATTCGTCAAAAGTTGAGGTAGAGGATTCAATATTTAATACAGTGATACTCCTACGTGTTAAGCTCTAATTTAGGAGTTCTTGCTTCTAAAATCGCTTGCAAAATGTAGCGACATGTCACCATCCGCTCTGTTCTTTGCTATATTGCTTTTATGATTTAGTATTGTCTTGTTGCATACGTGAATGTACCAAAGACTACAATGTTTCATATGCTCCTGGATTGTTATATTCCGACATGAGCAGTATGTCGAAATGAGTAACTTGTTATCTGCATGCATACCATATCCTGTTAACTGAAAAATGTAGCAACCAGCCACCAAATTGAATGCATGGCTTAATTCTATAATTTCTTCAAAAAAATAACTCTAGTAGTAGAAATAGTTTTCTGTGATGTGTTTGTCAAAGTGGCGTATGTCAAGGCTGTTGTAAGCTGGTTTAGATGCTTTTGATCGTCATATCTTCATTGCCATGTGAGAAGCTGTAATTAGTGGTTAACTAGTGCCCATTTCTTGTCAACAAATGTTTTCATTAACGCTGTTATTTTCTTGTCAAGGCATCTAGAATAGCTGCATTAGATGTGAAAAAGCTCAAAGATGCCGGTCTCTACACAGTAGAGTCTGTGGCTTACACTCCAAGGAAAGATCTTTTGCAAATCAAAGGAATCAGTGAGGCCAAAGTTGACAAGATAATTGAGGCAGGCAAGTAATCATGAGACCAAAATTGTATTTTGCATGGAAATTTATAGCACACTGTAAAAAAATTGTCTACAATATGTTTGCAGCATCGAAGCTTGTTCCACTGGGATTTACAAGTGCCAGCCAACTACATGCACAGAGGCTAGAGATCATTCAAGTTACAACTGGATCAAGGGAGCTTGATAAGATCTTGGATGGTAATGTGCTATCAGCTTTATGCTTTTCCCTTTCTCAGCATAATTTGATAAATGACTTGTGATCCATTGAGTATTGGATCTGATCTACCTTCAACAGGGGGGATAGAAATAGGATCTATCACAGAGTTATATGGTGAGTTCCGCTCGGGAAAGACTCAGTTGTGCCACACTCTGTGTGGTACATGTCAGGTGAGACTTCATTTATGGGCATTTGTTTTGCATTGACACCTGAATCTTGTTGTTAATCTCACATATGTTAAACATGATATATTTCAGCTTCCATTGGACCAAGGTGGTGGTGAAGGAAAGGCTCTCTACATTGACGCAGAGGGGACATTCAGACCTCAGAGGCTCCTCCAGATAGCAGACAGGTGACACCTTAGTTACACTAGTTACTTTGGCTCTTAACATGAATTCGATTACTAAGCAAGTGAATACTGGATTCGAGGTTGGTTTTAACATGAATTTGATTACTAAGCAAGTGAATACTGGATTCTAGGTTGGTTTTAACATGAATTTGGTTATTAAACAAGTGAATACTGGATTCCAGGTTTGGATTGAATGGTGCTGATGTATTAGAGAATGTGGCTTATGCCAGAGCTTACAATACCGATCACCAATCCAGACTTCTGCTAGAGGCAGCTTCCATGATGATAGAAACGAGGCAAGTTCATTCTTTCAGTTTGAGTGTATCTCTGAACTTCAGTATGATTTTCTTGAGCTAGATAGGTGAGCAGCAGTAACTTAGTGATATCATTATTTTTATTTCTCCTTGTGAGTCTAAGGGACTGTATGTTGCCGACATAACTTAGCCCATCTGTTGATACTTCTACCAGATTAAAGTATGTGTGTAACCTTTTCATTGTACTATTGTGAGTCTTCAGTGTATAGAAGTGCCACATGAGATTAAAGAATGTATATCCATGTAATGTTAACATCAGACCATTGCGAGTTTTCTCATATGCATCGCTTAAAAAAATCCTTATGTCCATGAGTTCTAATACAACAACAACAAAGCCTTTCAGTCCCAAACAAATTGGGGTAGGCTGGAGTTGAAACCCATTATGTCTCAACCAAGTCATGGTTTTGACACGTGGATAGCCGCACCCTTCTCCATGGCTAGTTCTTTGGTGATATTCGAACCCTTCAGATCTCTCTTTATGACTCCTCCCATGTCAAGTTTTGTCTATGCAGACCTCTCTTGACATTATGAGCACGCTTTAACTATCCAATATGCGCCGGCGCTTCTGGAGGCCTTCGTTGTTGGGCAAGCTTCTCTTCAATCGGTGCTACGCCAACTCTATCACATATATCATCATTTCGGACCCGATCCTTTCTTGTGTGGCCACATATCCATCTTTACATGAGCATCTCTGCTACACCTAATTGTTGGACATGTTGCCTTTTAGTTGGCCAACATTCAGCGCCATACAACATCGCAGGTCGAATAGTTGTCCTACAGAACCTGCCTCTTAGGTTTTGTGGCACTCTCTTGTCACTGAGAGGCCAGAAGCTTGGCGTCACTTCATCCATCCAACTTTGATTCAATGATTCATTCTTCGGCGGCATCAGTCCCAAATATCGAAAGGTGTCCTTCTGAAGTGACACCTGCCCATCAAGGCTAACTTCCTCCTTGTGCGTAGTAGTACTAAAACAACACCTCGTGCACCCAAATTTAGTTTTACTAAGCCTAAAACCTTTTGGTTCCAAAATTTGACTCCACATCTCTAACTTTCTATTAACCCTCGTCCGACTATCGTCGACTAGCACCACATCATCCGCAAAGAGCATACATCATGAGATATCTTCTTGTATATCCCTTGTGACCTCATCCCTCAGTAAAGCAAAAATAATAAGGGCTCAAAGCTGACCCTTGGTGCTTTCCTAACTGGAAAGCCATTAGTATCGCATAACTTGATCGAACACTTGTCACAACATTATCGGACATGTCCTTGATGAGCGTAATGTACTTTGTTGGGACTTTGTGTTTCTCCAAGGCTCACCACATGACATTGCGCAGTATCTTATCATAGGCCTTCTCCAAGGCAATGAACACCATATGGAGATTATTCTTTTGCTCCATGTATCAATTCATAAATTGTCATACCAAGAAATGGTTGACCTCTCAAGCATGTAACCAAACTGATTTTTTCCCACGCTTGTCATTGTTCTTAAGCGGTGCTCAATGACTCTCTCATAGCTTCATTGTATGTCTCAACAACTTAATTCCATGGTAATTAGTTCAACTTTGAACATCCCCCTGTTCTTGAAGATTGTTACTAACATACTCCGCCTCCATTCTTCGGGCTTCTTGTTTGACCGAAAAATGAGGTTGAAAAGGTTAGTTAGTCATACCATTGCTATCTCTCCAAGGCCTCTCCATACCTCAATGGGGATACAATCGGGGCCCATCACCTTGCCTCCTTTCATCCTTTTTAAAGCCTCCTTGACATCAAACTCCTGGATTTGTCGCCCAAAACGTTTGTTGGTATCATCAAAGGAGTCGTCTAGCTCAATAGTAGAGCTCTCGTTCTCTCCATTGAATATCTTGTCGAAGTACTTTTGCCACCTATGCTTAATCTCCTCATCCTTCACTAGAAGCCGATCTGCTCCGTCCTTTATGTATTTGACTTGGTTGACATCCCTCGTCTTCCTCTCACATATCTTGGTCATCTTATAAATGTCCCCTTTGCCTCCCTTCGTGTTTAAACGCTGGTAGAGGTCCTCGTACGGCCAACCTCTTGCTTCACTCATAACTCGCTTTGCAGTCTTCTTTGTCACCTTGTAATTTTCTATGTTGTCTGCACTCCTATCCAGGTGTAGGCGTATGAAACAAGGGACGGATCCAAGGGGGACGAGGGGGGCTAGACCCCCCCCTAATGATCGCGTCCCACCTTGATAGCGATCAGTTGGTCGCTATTTTTTTCTTAGGCAACTGTCCGTGACCTGCTTTGCCCCCCCTGTGCACCTCCCATAGCCAGGGCCCATGTAATGGTATACAAACGATTCCTGCCGGAAGGCCCAAATCCTAGGAAGAGAAAAACAGGAAATAGCCCACCGTGAAAGCAAAAGGGGCTTAGCTAGGAAGTTGTACGCACCGTTTAGGTATTTGTTTCCACCATGCAAGTGCTCCAGCGATCGAGCCTGCAACCGCCGGCCGCCTGCTAGGTCTTCCATCAAGAAATCTCCTGCTGAGAAGGGAAGAGGACAAGAAATCATCGTTGCGTCGATCCAACAACGCATTCTGGCCGGCTGGCCGCACGGATGAGTAACCAAACGAGGGAAGAATGTTAGCTTTTTAATTTTTATATTCAACATTAGATTAGGTTGTCTTTCAAACAGTAGAACGTGTAATTCAAGAACTACATAGATTAACACCAAGCTCACACGATTTGATCCCAAATTCTCCCGTTTGTTGCCATCAGCCACAGATAGGGACCACTGTTGTTTGTGATTGTTGTATCTCCCCTACGTTCAAACTCGAGAAAACGGTGATGCTACGATGGCCGCTGTTCATCTCCATTGCCCGCTAGCCGCAGGCGCACGCCATCTTCGATGGCGGTCATAGATCGTTTCTCGAGGTATAAAAGTATTAATATTTTTTTGACATCAACATAATAAATATGGTCTGATACAGTAATCCATAATGCATTAGTTAGCAGCAGTTGTAGTTACATGTGTTTAGACTACCCACAGTGGGAGTAACATAGTAACATAGATGCCACCTAAACGAATAAGATGATGTGGCAGCTAATTGATGAGGAGAGAGACAAATTAAGTAACATAGCTAGTTACTCATACTATGAGTAACATCACACATACCAAGACAAGATGAGTCTATAAGCTAATAAATGAAAACTTCTATGTTACCACCTCTATGTTACTACCCACTATGGAGGTAGTAACTTAGACTAGTAACATATGCATGTTACTACTCTATGTTACTTCCCATTGTGGGTAGTCTTAGTCGATGATAGATAGAGTTCTAATTTGTATTTATTTTAATTTACCTTTTTTTACACAAAAAAGAAATCAAAAGAATAGAACATATTGCTGTTTTCAAGCCATTTGCTTCAGGTTTGAACAATTTGCACTGAAAATCTGAATTCAACTGGCTAAGGTAATTGTAGAGCTAAATTTACAATGTCAGTCGCAAAACATGCGTTATTTTCTCATGCATAAATTATTACTTGTGCTATTACAGAATATACACTGTGATTTTATATCAGAATTGATATTGTATATATTATGCATGTGATGTTATCTCTTTCGCCCCCCCCCCCCCCCCCCCCCCCCCCCATGTTCAAATCCTGGCTCCGTCCCTGTCTGAAACAGTCTTTCTTCTTCTTGATAGCCTTTTCAACATCATTGTTGCACCACCAGGTATGTTTAGGTTCACTTCTACGCCCCCTAGTCACCACAAACTCCTCTGAAGCCACCTTCGGAACAGAAGTTGCCATCTTCATTCACATATTGTTTGCATCACCTCCTTCCTCCCAAACCCTCCTTGACAATCCTCTCCTTGAAAGCTCGAGTTGCCTCCCTAATGAGCTTCCACCACTTCGTTCTAGTGCCTTCGACACGCTTATCCCGCTGTACACGAATCTGAAAGCGGAAGTCAACCAGCACAAGCTTATGTTGAGGGACAATGCTCTCTCCACGTATCACCTTACAATCTAGGTAAGCAAGACTATCTTCTCTTCTCGAGAGGACGAAATCAATTTGGCTAGAGTGTTGACCATTACGAGAAGTCATCAGATGTGATTCTCTCCTTCTAAAGAGGGTATTAGTTACGATCATGAGTAGGCTAAAGCGAAGCTTAAGACAACCTCTCCTTGATTCCTACTGCCATAACCAAAGCCTTCATGCACCCTTAAAAATTTGTGTTAGATATACCTACGTGGCCATTGAGGTCTCCTCCTATGAAGATCTTCTCGCCACCTAACCATGTCCTCGAGGCCTTCCCAAAACTCCCTCTTGGAGCTCTCACTACTTGTGGGGCATATGCAGTGATAACGTTGAGAGCTAAGTCCCCTTGCCTCTTGGCATGTACCACTCCATACTTGAGGCTCTTGTTGATCAAGTTGCCTACATTTTTGTTTGTAGTTGTCCCCGTGTACCACTGCTTGAAGCCGGTATCCTCCACCTTCTTCGCTTTTTGTCCCTTCCATTTGGTTTCTTGGACGCATAGGATATCAACACCTTTCCTCACCACTTTATCAACTAACTTCCATAACGTACCCATCAAGGACCCTACGTTCCACCTACCTATGTTAGATCCCACTAGGCTCGACTAGCTTACTACCCTTCGCACTCGGTTGAATCAAATGCGAAGACTTGCTCATTTTTCTCTACACCTAGACGTCGATATAGAGCGCAACTAAGGATGCGGCGACATGATCCTTGCTCGCTTATCACCGTATCCAGATTAAGATACGGCGTGCCACCAAGGGGGTGACGGCTTGGCCCTTGCCCATTTAACACCACACTCGGGTTCCGATATGGCGCGTCGCTAAGAAGGTTAGACTCCAAAAATGTTTTTCTGGGTTTCATCTCCTTAAGGGTGGCTCAGTTTTGACGTTGGCTCACCAAGCCTATCACAACCCTCCTCCTTTACCTGGGCTTGGGACTGGCTATGTTGTCCCTGAATTCTGATACACAATGTAGATAGTAATGCTTCAAGGACTAAATGCATCCGGCAATATGGACATGAGCTGTATTGTGTTGTGGCACCTGCTATTTTTTCAAATGCTACTTATATTGAATTCTGCTTGCACAACAAGTTTGTTTGCTGCATTGTTTTACAGACTAATAGGCAATGTGTATTATATGTATTTATAATGAATGTGTAAGTAGTAACTGATTCCTGATATTTGAAAATGATATGTGCAGGTTTGCTCTTATGATTGTTGACAGTGCCACAGCTCTATACACAACTGATTTCTTAGGTAGAGGGGAACTGTCAGCGAGGCAAATGCATATGGCCAAGTTTTTGAGGAGCCTTCAGAAATTAGCAGACGAGGTGAGGAAGTTATTCATTCAGAGGAGCTCTTTGTTTATATCTCAGCTGTCCTCAACCTAATACACTGCTGAGTTGTTATCTACAGTAGTGCGCCTTTCTTGAGAAATGACCATGTTGGTTACATGAGTTGATTAAACTTGATTTAATTGCCTGGTGTAGTTTGGAGTGGCTGTGGTTATCACGAATCAGGTAGTGGCGCAAGTGGATGGCTCTGCCATGTTTGCGGGGCCACAGGTGAAGCCTATCGATGGGAACATCATGGCGCATGCTTCCACAACCAGGCTTGCTCTTCGCAAGGGAAGAGGCGAAGAGCGAATCTGTAAAGTAATAAGCTCCCCCTGCCTAGCTGAAGCCGAAGCAAGGTTCCAGTTATCATCCGAAGGCGTTTCAGATGTCAAGGACTGACTGATACCATCTCTGTTTCTGCTCCCTCACATTTGCACATCTGCGCATCTCCTTTCCGTTTTGATGGCTTCGTGGATGCACATTTTTGTTGTGAGGTTGTAGTGTTGCTGTTGTACAAAACAAGGCTGTCTCGCGCGTTGCATGTAATGTGTAACTCATCATCCTTCAAAAATATTGAATCGATGCTATTTTCTTTGTTAAAACTCGCAAGCTTTATTCATTTGAAAATAACCATTACGTGGCTTATGAGGACAAGTACAATTTCATTTAAGGTCTCCTCAAACCAATCAAAAGTCGAAGAAAATCTAGCCAACCGAGCAATCTCATAAGCAACTATATTATCTTTTTTTATTACAATGTTAGAACCTAAAAATAGAAAAAATCGCCCTCCGTCCTTCATGATATCAATTACCTTCAAATTATTAGAGTTAATAACAAGATGTCTGCATCATGTCCTTTACACAACGGATAGACCGAATCTAAGAGCCAAGCTTCATCCACTAGGACATTCACACTAGTTTATCTTCCCATTCCCCAACAATGAATTTGCCTTTGTCATCCCTTAGGACCGGCCCAACTGTGCCTCTAGCAAGTCTACATCAAAAGAAACATCAACATTAAGTTTGACAAAAGTCAAGGATGGACAGTCTAAGTTGTTTTCTTCTGAACCAGTTTACGTCTTTCCACCACAAATACCAGGCAGAAATGGCAATCATTTCTCGAACATTCTAAAGACCCATATAGACAAATCGTGGTATGACAAAAGAAGTAAGTATTCTAGAACTGCCTTACCCGCACGATTAACTTCATAGGCTTTATTAATAATTTCACCCATCCCCATCCTTCTCCAAACCTTCCTTGCTTTATTGTACAGAAATAACAAATGCTTTGTATCTTCTAAGTCGGAGGAACAAGGACACGACATAGGAGTGTGCCATGAAGCGTACGTCAAATAAAAAAAATACCTTTGCCGGACACGATAGCTTCCAAATCTTACACCTAGTAGGATTTGTTAGAGTTATAATGATGATGACCTTTGGCCTTTTGTATTCTTGCCTTTTGGCATCGCTTTGTACATGTATAGATGCCGGCTTTGGCCTACTAGTAATACATGTTGCTATTCCTAACATGGTATTAGAGCTCTAGATTTTTTTTTCGCACACGCAACTTGTGCTCTTCCGATCCAATTTTTCGTCCGCCGCTCGCTGCTACTTTCTCCGGCTGCCTCTGCCTGCTGATAGGCATGCCTTGCCACTGCACTTCTCGCCTGCTCCTCTGCGGAAGGCTGCAGCTACTTCCTCTCCCGATTTGGCCGGCCTTTGCTCAACTCCTGTGACGCGCTCGGCTCTGCTGGATCTTGCCGCACTTCGTCGGATTCCGCTGCCGTTCGCCGGATCCCATCGCCCTTCGTTGGTCTTGGCTGCTCCACGCCGGATCCCGCCATCTCCGCACACCCGGCGGCTCCCACCAGCCGTCCCCGCTAGTGCAGGCCGACCGTCTGCCTTCAGGTCGTCGGCTTCTGTCCAGGCCCACGGCGCCGCGTCTTCTCCGTCGCCCGCCAGCCACCGCACCACCTCGTCCGCATGTCGCCGGCCTCGTCCGCGTGTCACCGCTGGCCGCCCATCCGGTTTTGGCCTCTATGCGCCGCTGCTAGCGTCCGTGGGGTGCACGCGTGATGCGTGTGTGAAACTGCCTTGTTCACGTCCCAGTTTCAGATCGATCCTGCTGGTGGTGGTGGTGGGCCTCAATTGGTTTGCCTCGTTCGGCTTGCTTCTTTTCGCTCTTGGCTCTGCCGCTCTTTTCCAAAAGGGAGAGAGAGAGAAAAAAAAAGAGTAAAAAAAGAGTACAATGCTTTCGGCTGGTACGCCTCTCCCTCACAGTTCGATGTTTTTCTACGGTGTTCCATATATTGATCCAGTCTCGCACATGCGCCATTCCTCGGTGCTTGGTGCTCGCCCACTTGGAGGTGGTGGTTGTCGCTCTACTTCGACACCTTTTACGACATCCACCGGTGTTGTTGGCCGCTCTACATCGACTCATTCGGCAGCTACACCGCCGCCTCTATCCGCTTCTATGCATGGTGTTGGTCGTTCTTCAACGACTGTTCCCACGACCTACGCACCTGATGATTGTCGTCCTACGTCGACTCCCCAAGTGGCTTCCACTTGTGGCTCTACATCGACTTGCTATTCTCGGTCGACTCTACATGCGGCTTCCACGGGTGGTGGCGACTGCTCATCGTCGGCAAATGTTTCTACCTCGACATCTTCTATTGTGTCCCTGTCTGCGCGTGAGATTGCACAGCTGCGATGCTTGCTAGGTGCTTGTGATTCTTCACCGACAGTTTCTGTAGGTTATGTGACTGACTCTTCTGGCACTGAGAAACCACTTTCTACTCATTTAGGTACATCCCCATGGATTCTTGATAGTGGAGTGTCTTTTCATATGACTTATGATTCTTCCACTTTGACCTCCGTTCGACCTGTTGACTCTCATGTTCGTGTTCTTACGGTTAATGGCACTCCCCTCCCTGTAGCTAGTAGAGGCACTCTTAGCACTTCTTCATTTCATGTTCCTTCTGTCGCTCATGTTCCTCGACTTACCATGCATCTCATATCTGGTGGTCAGATTGTTGACTCCAGTTGTAGGGTCATTCTCGACTTTGATTCGTGTTCTGTTCAGGATCGTCGCACAGGCACTCTGCTTGGTGCTGGCCCTCACCGCTCTGATGGTCTTTGGGAGCTTGACTGGCTTCGTCTTCCCTCCTCTGCCACCGCCGCCAGTCTCGCAGCCCCCGTCGCTGCATCTACCAGTTCTTTTCAGCAGTGGCATCATCATCTTGGCCATTTATGTGGTTCTCGTCTCTTGTCTTTGGTTCATCGAGGTGTTCTAGGGTCTGTCTCTGGTAACGCTTCATTGGATTGTCTGGGTTGTAGGCCTGGTAAGCAGATTCAGCTACCATATCCTCATAGTGAGTCAGTGTCCGAGCGCCCTTTTGATCTCGTTCACTCTAAAGTCTGGGGTCCAGCTCCCTTCGCCTCGAAAGGGGGCCATCACTATTATATTATCTTTATAGACGATTTTTCTCGGTACAGTTGGATCTATTTCATGTCTTCTTGTAGTGAGGTCTTAGCTATATACAAAAAATTTGTTGCCATGGTTCATACCAAGTTTTCCACTCCTATTCGTGTTTTTTGCGCAGATTCGGCTGGTGACTATATCTCCCATGCACTATGAGGATTCCTTGCCGAGCAGGGTACTCTTCCTCAGTTCTCTTGCCCTGGTGCTCATGCTCAGAATGGAGTGGCTGAGCGCAAGCATCGTCACCTTCTTGAGACGTCACGTGCGATGATGATCGCCGCCTCTCTTCCGCCTCACTTCTGGGCTAAGGCTGTTACCACTTCTACCTATCGGATTAACATTCAGCCATCTGCTGCTCTACAGGGTGGTATTCCTCTTGAGCGTCTTTCTGGTCGTTCTCCGGATTATTCGGCACTTCGTTTATTTGGTTGTGTTTGCTATGTCTTGCTTGCCCATCGTGAACGCACCAAACTGACTGCTCAGTCTGTTGAGTGTGTCTTTCTCGGATACAGTGATCAGCATAAGGGCTATCGTTGTTGGGATCCTGTCGGTCGCCGGATGCGTATTTCCTGGGATGTCACCTTTGATGAGTCTCGTCCTTTCTACCCGCGTCCATCCTCCTCGGCCTTTTCCACGGAGGACATCTCTTTTCTTGCATTTCCAGATACACCTGCCTCTGTGCCCAGTATTCCTACTCCTCATCTTGCTATTGCAGATCCGACGCCGTCCTCTCCTATGGTTTCTTCTCCTCCTTCACCGCATGACTCTCCACCTTCATCACGATACCTTCCTCTTCTCCACCTTCACCACCGACACATTCCCTGTCTTCACCCCCAGTGATTCCACCTCTCCCCTCCTTTCCTTTCCATTATACTCATCGTCGTCGTGTTGTGGATGAGTCTACTGATGTGCCCTCTACTTCTGGTGTGTCGTCTTCCTCCTCTCAGCCGACTTATGGTCTTTGTTCTCGGCCTTGTCCGCCCCTTGATTCTCCTTCTCGCTATGGTCTTTCCACCGTTGTTGAGCCGACTTCTTATAGAGACGCTGTTGTTCATCCCGAATGGCAGTTTGCCAAGTCATAGGAGCTTGCTTCCCTTGAGCGCCCCAGCACATGGGATCTGGTTTCTCTTCCTCCCCGTGTTCGTCCCATCACTTGTAAGTGGGTCTATAAGATTAAGACTCGCTCTGATGGTTCTCTTGAGCATTATGTGGGATCACTAGAAGAGTCTCTAGAGGGGGGGGGGGGGTGAATAGACTACTAGCAGGAATTTAAAACCTAACCTTTTCCCAAGTTAATTGGTTGGCAGATTTTAACAATTATAGCAAGTCTAGCACACCCTACACATGCATGTCAACAAGTATGGCAGCGGAAAGTAAATACATTGCACATGATAGTAAAGAGTTGAGATAGGGAGATCAAACACATGAGGGACACGAAGATTTTTCCCGTGGTTCCAATAGGTGGTGCTATCGTACATCCACGTTTATGGAGTCTTCAACCCACGGAGGGTAACGGTCGTGAGAGTCCACGGAGGGCTCCACCCATAAGGGTCCACGAAGTAGCAACCTTGACTATTCCATAACGGCTTTCGTCCACAAAGGACTAGCCTCACTATGGGTAGATCTTCACGAAGTAGGCGATCTCCTTGCCCTTACAAACTTCTTGGTTCTACTCCACAACACGAAGTAGGAGGCTCCCAAGCGACACCTAACCAATCTAGGAGGCACCACCCTCCAAAAGGTAATAGGCTCGGCAATATCGATGAACTCCTTGCTCTTGTGCTTCAAGATGATAGACTCCTCAACACACAATCACTCTCTCACAGATTTGGCTTGGTGGAAGAGATTGGATTGGTGGAAAGCAACTTGGGGAGGCTAGAGATCAAGATTCATATGGTTGGAATGGAATGGCATGATCTCAACACATGAGTAGGTGGCTCTCTCTCAGAAAATCAGTTGGTATGTGTGGGGATCTGTTCTGAGTGCTTCTCTCTCGAGTGGGTGGTGGTGAAGGGGTATATATAGGCATCTCCAAAAATCCAACCGTTACACCTAAAGTGACCAACTCGGTGACACCGATGTGTGAATCTCGGTGGTACCGAAGTGACCAAAAGGTGACAACTTTTGAATCTTGGTGAGACCGATATATAAATCTCGGTGGTACCGATCAGGTGACCAACGGTCAGATTGCGCAATCTCGGTGACGCCGATTCTCACATCTCGGTGATACCGATTTTCGACCATGGCTTACCAGAGAGTTGGTCCAGAAACTCGGTGGTGCCGATCCACATTTCTCGGTGGTACCGATTCCTGTGAATGGCTATCCAGAGAGTTGCTCCAAAACTCGGTGAGACCGACTGACAAATATCGGTGGTACCGAAGACTGAAAATAGCTAAACAGAGAGTTGGCAACTGAACTCGGTGGCACCGATGCAGAATCGGTTGCACCGACTGGCTAGGGTTTGGCATGGGTCTGTCTGAGTTTGGGAATCGGTGGCACCGAGTGGAAAGTGTTGGTTGCACCGATTTTGGATATTTGACTTTGGACAGACTTTTGTGGAAGAGCTTGTGGGTGTTTTTGGTGACTATCACTTGTGCACGTATGAGCATTTTGTTCACCAACAATACCTTACCCCCTTTTAATAGTATTGGCTTTCCTATGGACTCAAAGTGATTTCTCACAAAGTAAAATGTAGAGTCCTCTTGCTTGAAGCTTTGCCAATCCATTTCCTTGCATCTTGGGGTTACTCCTCAATCCTTTTTGCCAACCCTTCTTCCTCTATGGACTTTTATCTGAAATACACTAGGTAGAAATATTAGTCCAAGAGATAATGTATGTTGTCATGAATTATCAAAACCACCAAGGGAGCATGTTGTGCTTTCAATCTCCCCCTTTTTGGTAATTGATGTTAACATACAATCAAATCTTCAAATAAAGATATGCATGGATATAATAAAGACTTTGAGAGACACATGACTTAAACTTGCTCCCCCTAAATGTGTGCAATCCCTTTAAAGGATAGTTGCTTTGGAATGCATGGACACACATATAGTGGAAGGGATATAAGGAGTCATGTGTATCTTGGCTATATGCATCAAATATATGTGAATGAGGTGTATCCTTGTTCAAGACTTCACCCTTGCAAACAATATGTGCAGGAAGCAAGAGATTATCTTGATCAAAGATATGATGCATATACTTACCTTGAGTTCTTGAGCATTCTAGTAGTAGAGATACACTTGAGAAAACAATGTTAGGAAACACAAGAATATTCTACCAATCAAAAGCAATAGAGCTCAAAGGTACCAAGATATGGAGAACATATAGAAGATAGTAATCCTTAAGATTGATATGTCTCCAAGATCATTTAGAGCTTTCTCCCCTTAGGTATGAAAGTAGTAGATCATCCTCTCCCCCTGAATCTTAGCATGTAGATATTGGGATTGGATAGGGTGAGAAAATTCTAAGATGAGTAGTCAAATGCAATAAACATATTGTCTCCCAAATATATTTTTTTCTCCCCCTACTTTGGTATTCTCACCTTGTCTATATGAGTATAAACTTCACATATTCTCCTCTCCTCCTTGATTGAATCTCCCCCTTTGCATAAAGCATGTATCTCCCCTTTTAGCATTGAAGCTTTGGTATTTCTCCCCCTTTGGCATTAATTTCCAAAAAGGTCCATACATAGGGTTAGACACAGGGATCATTGATAAGAAGGGATCCTTGAGAACAAGGGTCATTGAATGTAGGGTTCATGGAAATGAGAATTGAGGGAATCATTGAAAGTAATTTCTCTCCCTTTGTCTAAACTGATGGCTTGTAAGACTCCTCCTCCTTTGAGTTAGGGATCCTTGAATAAAGTGTCTCCCCCTAAATAAATAAATAAATATATATATAATTTTTTTTGAATAAGAGGGGATCATTGAAGAAACAAAGACATCACTTGTAGGATCATTAAATAAACAAAGATTTGCAATTATGAACACAAATGAGAGAAGAAATCAATCGGTGACTCCGAGACAAACAAGTTGGTGGTACCGAGATGATGTTTTGCAGCTCATCTGCTAATTCGGTAGAACCGAGTTATTTGTATCGGCGGCTCCGAGGCTAAAACAGAAACTTGGCAAAGTTGAGAAATTTGCAAATAAATTTTAGAAAATTTGTAACAAAGTGTCATAAAGAAATTTTCAAGAAAGTGCAAAAGACTTTATATACAGATATCAACTAGAGAAGGTTTGAGTGGTTCCAAGAAATCTTGCAAAATAGAGAATGAACCATCCAAAATTCTTAACTAGATGATGGGCGGTGACTAGGTCACCTATATTAGAGTATATTGACTTAGGAGCCAAGCAAGAATGCTTGATCATAGGTCATACTCAACGTTAAGCTCAAAATGGGGTTACCATTTTCCGATTAAGCATTTTAATGTCTTCATGTCACTTGAGTTGATTACCTCATGTCCTGGAGTAAAGCCTTTTCAAGGATATGAGTACATACCTTTGAGTGATGTTGATGACGTGGCTTGTAGGTGAACTTGTTGAGGATGCTCGAGGTTGATGAAGATCATCTTGAGTTGGGAGCAATCCTTCTCGTTTTAGTACACTTATCACCTACATAGGTTAGTCAAGCAAGGAAGAACATGATATGACACAATTCCAAATGTGAAATATAAATATGTGTCAAGGATATGTTTTGTTGTCTTCTTCCTTCCATCATCAAGAGGGGTTGTAGATACTTGGTCATGACAAGATTGCTTATGATTGGAGTTGATGGCAATCTTGTGGAATGAAGTTCTTCCAAGTACCTACAAAATGTTAGATGCAATACAAGAGAGCATATAATTCCATGGTATAAGATAACATTTTAAGAGTATCATGGATGTATCAAGAAAGCTCATGCCCTTGCATGCAACCGAGTGAGTCTAGCTCAATTTTGAAGCATCAATGATGTTCAACTCACTCCTCAAGTGACAAAAAGTTTTCTCATCAAGTGGCTTAGTAAAGATATCGGCCAATTGCTTGTTAGTGCGAACATGCTTAAGATCAATATCTCCTTTGGCAACATGATCACGAATGAAGTGATGTCTAACTTGAATATGTTTAGTTCGAGAATGTTGCACAGGATTATGACCAATTTTAATAGCACTTTCATTGTCACAAAGTAATGGAACATTTTTAACATGGATTCCATAATCCTTAAGCGTTTGTGTCATCCATAGTAATTGTGCACAACATGATCCGGCAGCAATATACTCAGCTTCGGCAGTAGATAGAGATACCGAGTTTTGTTTCTTGGAAGACCAAGACACAAGAGATCTACCCAAAAATTGACAAGTACCCGAGGTGGATTTTCTATCAACCTTGTCACCGGCATAGTCCGAATCGGAATATCCAACAAGGTTAAAGGAAGATCCCTTGGGATACCAAATGCCAAAGTTTGGTGTTTGTATCAAATATCTCACAATACGTTTTACGGCCAAAAGATGACACTCTTTAGGTGCAGCTTGATATCTAGCACACATGCAAACACTAAGCATAATATCGGGACGGGAGGCACATAAATATAGCAATGAACCAATCATAGATCGATAGACTTTTTGATCAACCGGTTCATCCTCCTTGTTAAGATCAACATGTCCACTAGTAGGCATAGGAGTTTTCATACCTTTGCACTCTTGCATGTTGAACTTCTTGATCAAGTCCTTGGTATACTTAGTTTGAGAGATGAAAGTTCCTTCTCTAGTTTGCTTGATTTGCAAACCAAGAAAGAATTTCAACTCACACATCATGGACATCTCATACTTCTCGGACATCAACCTTCCAAATCTTTCACTAAATTGTGGGTTAGTAGATCCAAAGATAATATCATCCACATAGATTTGACACACAAATAATTCACCATTAACTCTCTTAGTGAATAAGGTTGCGTCAATTTTACCAATTTCAAAACCCTTTTCAATGAGAAACTTCGTTAAGCATTTGTACCAAGCACGTGGGGCTTGCTTAAGTCCATAAAGAGCTTTACGAAGCTTGTAAACATGATTAGGTTTCTTAGGATTCACAAAACCAGGTGGTTGCTTAACATAAACCTCTTCTTCAATTTCACCATTTAAAAAGGCACTTTTAATGTCCATTTGATAAAGCATCATATCATGGTGATTAGCATAAGCAAGAAGAATGCGAATAGCTTCAAGTCTAGCGACGGGGGCATAGGTCTCACCGTAGTCCATACCTTCGACTTGCGTATATCCTTGGGCTATGAGACGTGCCTTGTTTCGTACGACTTGACCGTCTTCATCTTGCTTGTTCCGAAACACCCATTTGGTTCCGATGATGTTGTGCTCGTCCTCGGGCTTCTCCACGAGTGTCCACACTTCGTTCCTCTCGAAGTTGTGAAGCTCTTCATGCATTGCGTTCACCCAATCCGGGTCTTCAAGAGCTTGTTCTACCTTCAAGGGTTCAATGCTAGAGATGAAAGAATAATGCTCACAAAAGTTAGCTAGACGAGTTTTAGAGCGAGTGATTCTCCCGGTTTGTATGTCACCAAAGATTTGGTTTAGGGGATGGTTCTTGGTCACTCTTGCTCGAACTCGGGGTAGCTTAGGCTTGTTCGATGGTGGAGCTTCTTCATCATCATCATCTTCATCTTCGTTGTTGTTGAAGGTGTCGTTCCCTTGAGGTGGTGGTGAAGGAGGTTGTGGTGGATCTTCATGATGTACTTCCTCCTCTTCATCATCTTGTCGTGTACCGCTTGTGGATGCCTCCATGTCGTGTTGAGGTTCACCTTAACAAGAAGTAGGGGCTTCCACTTGAGTTGACGAAGTACTTTCCTTCATCTCCATGGGACGAATCTTGCCGATGGACAAGTCTTGAATAGCTTCCGAAACCATTAGATTCATCAAACTTCACATCTACCGTCTCTTCAACTTTTCGAGTGAAGTTGTTGTAGACACGGTAAGTGTGAGAGTTCGATCCGTAACCAAGTAGGAATCCTTCATGAGATTTGGGAGCAAATTTAGTACGACGATGCTTATCAAGAATGTAGCACTTTGAGCCGATTACTCGAAAGTATCCAACTTGGGGTTTGTTACCGGTGAGTAGCTCGTATGCCGTTTTACCGAGAAGCTTGTGTAAGTAGAGTCAGTTCGTGGCATGACATGCTATTTCCACGGCTTCTGCACAAAAGTGTCGTGGCGTCTTGTATTCGTCAAGCATCGTTCTTGCCATCTCAATAAGCGTCCGGTTCTTCCTCTCAACAACTCCATTTTGTTGAGGCGTGTACGTAGCCGAGAACTCATGTGAAACACCTTCTTCGTCAAGAAAGGTATCCACATGGGTGTTCTTGAACTCCGATCCATTATCGCTCTGAACCTTCTTGATCTTCACTTCAAACTGATTTTGCGCTTTGCGAGCGAAGTTCTTGAAGATATTTTGTACCTGCGACTTATCATCAAGAAAGAATACCCACGTAAATCTGGAAAAATCATCAACTATAACTAGACCATAGGAATTTCCACCGAGACTCTTGTAAGCATTGGGACCAAAAAGATCCATGTGAAGTAACTCGAGTGGTCTCCTAGTAGTCATGATATTCTTAACGGGATGACTTCCACCTACTTGCTTTCCAACTTGACAAGCACTACAAAGTCTATCTTTGTCAAAGACAACATCTTTAACACCAAGTATATGATCACCTTTGATAAGTTTGTCTAGGTTACGCATGCCAACATGTCCTAGTCTTCTATGCCAAAGCCAACCTTTAGAAGATTTTGCAATAAGACACGTACGAGGTTTGGATCTCTTAGTGAAATAGAAAATGTATAGATCACCTCTGCAGAAACCGGTAAAGACCATTTTATGATTATCTTGACGAAACACTTGGCAATCTACTTTCGTGAATAGCACATTAAAGCCAAAGTCGGCAAGTCTAGATACGGAAAGAAGATTGTAGCCAAGGGATTCAACAAGCATAATATTTTGAATAGAGCTATCATGGGATATGGCCACCTTACCAAGACCAAGTACCTTACCCTTGGAGTTGTCTCCAAACGTTACGTACCTTCGCGGTCCATGGTTTGGTGTGATCTCTTCAAACATTTCTCTATCTCCGGTCATGTGATCGGTGCATCCGCTGTCGAGAATCCACTCTTTTCCTTCGGACATGTAATCCTTGAAGTTTGCCATGAGACTTAGATTCTTCATGATCTTCTCATACTCGATGTCGAATAGCTCATCTTCTTCATAGTAGCCATGTTCCTCATTGTCATCATCAAGTGGGAAATCCTCGTCACAAGGAACAAGAGATTCGTTAGTGTTGTGATCATGACAATGTTCAAGTTTATGAATGCGAAGAGCTTCTATAATGATGTTGTTGATAGTTATGACATCTCCTTTAGCACGCATGAGGTCTCTGAGCTCAAATAGATAGTCATCAAACTTGGGATCACTAGGCATCATTTGTGAAAGGCAATAGTTTTATGAAGAATTTCATCAAGATTTTTCAATGAATAACTTGGATATCGTTTCTCCAAGTCACTCCACAAAGTATAAGCACATTCAAAATTCTTCATTTGATTACGCACATTTCTAGGCAATGCTCTAACGATGAGATTAACAGTTCTAAGATTGCATAGCATATCAATTTCCTCTTCATGTGTGGGATGTAAAGGATCAATGGGAGGTTCATAGGGGTTCTTAACATACTTGCTCAATTGAAATTCATTAAATAGCTCAAGCATCAAAGTTTTCCATTGACTATAGTACTCTCCATCAAGAATAGGCACTCTACAACTCAAACTCCCTATACTAGACACATCCATCTTCCTCCACGGTGATTAAACCGAAGCAATGGAAACCAAAGCTCTGATACCAATTGTGGGATCACTAGAAGAGTGTCTAGAGGGGGGGTGAATAGACTACTGGCAGGAATTTAAAACCTAACCTTTTCCCAAGTTAATTGGTTGGCAGATTTTAACAATTATAGCAAGTCTAGCACACCCTACACATGCATGGCAACAAGTATGGCAGCGGAAAGTAAAGACATTGCACATGATAGTAAAGAGTTGAGATAGGGAGATCAAACACATGAGGGAGACGAAGATTTTTCCCGTGGTTCTGATAGGTGGTGCTATCGTACATCCATGTTTATGGAGTCTTCAACCCACGGAGGGTAACGGTCGCGAGAGTCCACGGAGGGCTCCACCCATAAGGGTCCACGAAGTAGCAACCTTGACTATTCCATAACGGCTTCTGTCCACAAAGGACTAGCCTCACTATGGGTAGATCTTCACGAAGTAGGCGATCTCCTTGCCCTTACAAACTTCTTGGTTTAACTCCACAACACGAAGTAGGAGGCTCCCAAGCGACACCTAACCAATCTAGGAGGCACCACCCTCCAAAAGGTAATAGGCTCGGCAATGTCGATGAACTCTTTGCTCTTGTGCTTCAAGATGATAGACTCCTCAACACACAATCACTCTCTCACAGATTTGGCTTGGTGGAATAGATTGGATTGGTGGAAAGCAACTTGGGGAGGCTAGAGATCAAGATTCATATGGTTGGAATGGAGTGGCATGATCTCAACACATGAGTAGGTGGCTCTCTCTCAGAAAATCAGTTGGTATGAGTGGGGATCTGTTCTGAGTGCTTCTCTCTCGAGTGGGTGGTGGTGAAGGGGTATATATATAGGCATCTCCAAAAATCCAACCATTACACCTAAAGTGACCAACTCGGTGACACCGATGTGTGAATCTCGGTGGTACCAAAGTGACCAAAAGGTGACAACATTTGAATCTCGGTGAGACCGATATATAAATCTTGGTGGTACCGATCAGGTGACCAACGACCAGATTGCGCAATCTCGGTGACGCCGATTCTCACATCTCGGTGATACCGATTTTCGACCATTGCTTACCAGAGAGTTGGTCCAGAAACTCGGTGGCACCGATCCACATTTCTCGGTGGTACCGATTCCTGTGAATGGCTATCCAGAGAGTTGGTCCAAAACTCGATGAGACCGACTGGCAAATCTCGATGGTACTGAAGACTGAAAATAGCTAAACGGAGAGTTGGCAACTGAACTCGGTGGCACCGATGCAGAATCGGTTGCACCGACTGGCTAGGGTTTGGCATGGGTCTGTCTGAGTTTGGGAATCGGTGGTACCGAGTGGAAAGTGTTGGTTGCACCGATTTTGGATATTTGACTTTGGACAGACTTTTGTGGAAGAGCTTGTGGGTGTTTTTGGTGACTATCACTTGTGCACGTATGAGCATTTTGTTCACCAACAATACCTTACCCCCTTTTAATAGTATTGGCTTTCCTATGGACTCAAAGTGATTTCTCACAAAGTAAAATGTAGAGTCCTCTTGCTTGAAGCTTTGCCAATCCATTTCCTTGCATCTTGGGGTTACTCCTCAATCCTTTTTGCCAACCCTTCTTCCTTTATGGACTTTTATCTGAAATACACTAGGTAGAAATATTAGTCCAAGAGACAATGTATGTTGTCATGAATTATCAAAACCACCAAGGGAGCATGTTGTGCTTTCACGTTATAAAGCTCGTCTTGTGGCTCGTGGTTTTCAACAGGAGCATCGTCGTGATTACGATGAGACTTTTGCTCCTGTGGCCCACATGACCACTGTTTGCACACTTCTCGCCGCGGCCTCTGTTCACCACTGGTCCGTGTCTCAACTTGCTGTTAAGAATGCCTTTCTTAATGGTGAGTTGCGTGAGGAAGTTTATATGCAACCACCACCTGGGTATTTAGTTCCTGATGGTATGGTTTGTCGTCTTCGTCGCTCTCTCTATGGCCTTAAGCAAGCCCCCCGTGCTTGGTTTGAGCATTTTGCCTCTGTGGTTACTACAGCTGGTTTTTTGCCCAGTGTTCATGATCCAGCGCTGTTTGTCCACCTTTCCTCTCATGGTCGCACTCTTCTTCTTCTATATGTTGATGACATGATCATCACTGGCGATGATCTTGAGTACATTGGCTTTGTTAAGGGCCGTCTCAATGAGCAGTTTTTATGTCTGATCTTGGTCCTCCTTGTTACTTTCTTGGGATTGAGATTTCCTCCACCTCTGATGCCTTTTTTATTTCCCAAGAAAAGTATATCTAGGATCTTCTTGCTTGTGCGGCTCTTAGTGATGAGCGCACTGTTGAGACTCTTATGGAGCTTAATGTTCACCTTCGTGCTTCTGATGGTGAGCCCTTGTCTGATCCAACTCGTTATCGTCATCTTATTGGGAGTCTTGTCTATCTCGCTGTCACTCATCCGGATATCTCCTATCCTATCCATATCCTAAGTCAGTTTGTTTCTTCTCCCACTTCGGTTCACTATAGTCATCTTCTTCGTGTTCTAGGATATCTTCGTAGCACGATCTCTCACCGTCTTTTCTTTCTTCGTTCCACCTCGTTACAACTCTAGGCTTATTCTGATGCTACTTGGGCTAGTGATCCTTCGGATAGACGGTCACTTTCTTCTTATTGTTTCTTTCTTGGTGGTTCTCTCATTGCCTGGAAGACAAAGAAATAGAATGTAGTTTCTCGTTCTAGTGCAGAGGCTGAGTTGCGAGCTATGGCTCTTCTCACGGCAGAGGTGACTTGGTTACGCTGGTTACTAGAGGATTTTGGTGTTTCTATTACTACACCTACTACACACTTGTTAGATAATACTCATGCTATCAGTATTGCGCGGGACCCTGTGAAGCATGAGCGTACCACACATATTGGTGTTGATGCTTTCTTTGTGCGCGCTGGTGTGCAGGACCATGTTATTGCTCTTCAGTATGTGCCTTCCGGGTTAGATCTAGCGGATTTCTTTACGAAGGCCCAGACTAGAGCGCAACATGGATTTTACCTCTCCAAACTCAGTGTTGTGGATCCACCATGAGTTTGAGGGGGGGGGGGGGGTGTTAGAGTTATAATGATGATGGCCTTTGGCCTTTGTATTCTTGCCTTTTGGCATCCCTTTGTACATGTATATATGTCGGCTTTGGCCTACTCGTAATACATGTTGCTATTCCTAACATGATTAAGTGTAGTTTGTCCCATTCCCTTGGTACGTCACTGTTTCCTTCCACTTTGATAATTCCATTCCACTTAATAGGCAGACCGAACCAAAAACTTTCTCATTTTCGTATAACTCCAAGAGACAAAATTTGGAAATCGTGTTGAGGGAGAGGGATTGCGAGGACCCATTGTGCATCAATAGGCCGAAATGTTTGTCTAACAAGATCTTCATCCCACTTATTAGAAACTGGATCAATAAAATTTGCCACCCTAGATAACAGTTGACCACCATTCAGAGTAATAATTTTTCTGCTAGCATAATTTGAACCCAAGCATCACCTCAAATATTAATATTTTGACAATTCCCAACTCATCATATATAAGTATGTTTCAGATAATTCACGCCTGCCATAACACTTTTTCAAGTAAAGTGGGATCCTTTTTTTATCTTTGTATTCACTAAATCACCATCAGGAAAGTACTTAACTCTAAAAACATTAGCACATAAAGAGTAGGGATTCTCGGGAAGACACCATGCCTGTTTTGCCAGCATTGCTAGATTGAAACAATGAACATCACAAAAACCCACCCATCCTCGATTCTTTGAGACACACATATTTCACCAAGTCATCCAATGCATCCTGCTTTGTTATCCTCGTCTCCTCACCAAAAATCCGACATTGCATCAATATTTCCTTAAAAAAAAGGAACTTTAAAGACCAACATTGCATAGGTTGAAATAGCTTGAAAAATGGACTTGAGGAGAATTTCCTTCCCTCCAACGGAGAATATTTTTTCCTTTCAACCACCGATTTTCATGATAATACGATCAATCATATACGAAACAGTCAGCTTTATCTAACCCCACATTGGCCAGCAAACTACATATATGTTATTGAGGACCTTGGCCATGATATTAACAGTGGTACCCATTTGTCTCTAGTATCCTCACTCGTATTAGGACCCAAGAAAATATGTTGGATTGATCAACACTCACCATCTACCCCAGGGTGCACAATATAAATCTAGAACTAACTTCAAAGCCTCCATATTATGCATATTAGCTTTCATGAAACGAGTCATCGGCAAAGAAAAAATTGGTGATAGGAGGGCATCTCTGCAAACCTTCACCCCCGAAATATTTCTATTCTCATGTGCATGCAAGAAGAGAGCAGTTAGACTCATAACAACAATAGATAAGGAGATAAAGGATCTCCCTGTCGTAAATCTCTCATAGGCTTGAAGCTTTCACTTTCATTAGCATTAAATTGAATCCGACATTCAACAGTGAATACAAATTGCTTAATAAATTTACCAAATTCTCTCGCAAGTCTAGTTTGAGCATAATCTCCTTCAAGAAGGGCTAGTCAACCCGGTCATAAGATTTATGCATCAAGTTTGACAGCAAACGAGCCCTCTTTGCCTTTTGTCTTGTTCTTTATTGTATGGAAACGCTCATCAGCCACTAAAACATTCTCTATAGTGATTTTTTCGGGCACGAAAGCGCTCTGAGTCGGGCTAATAATATCTGGTAGAAAAACCTTCATACGATATGCCACTATTTTGCAATTATCTTATATACCACATTACACAAGTTGGTCTGCCTAAAGTGGGTTACTTCCCCCGAGAATTAACCCTTTGGGATCATCACAATGGATGTGGCATTCCATCCAGATAAGATAGTACATGTATTATCCACTTGCAGAACCTCCTCGTTCAGATTGCCCCTAACATGGGCCAAACTATTTTATAAAAATAGCATGAAGTCCATCCAGTCTCGGGGCTTTTAAATCACCAATAACAAAGTAAGCCTTACAAACATTCTTGAAGCAGTTGCATTACAAGAAATATGGATTTTTGACTCTTTCTTTGGCATGCCTGATGTCTACTACACAACTTTATTCTTGTAGACTCGTTTTGGGCATCCTAGCATAGAGTTTTGTAGGACAACAACAAATTTCCCTCAAGTAGATGATGTAAGGTTTATCAATCTGTGGGAGGTGTAGGATGAAGATGGTCTCTCTCAAACAACCATGCAATCAAATACAAACAATCACTTGTGTCACCAACACACCCAATACAATGGCAAGTTGTATAGGTGCACTAGTTTGGCGAAGAAATGGTGATACAAGTGTTGTATGGATAGTAGATATAGGTTTTTGTAATCTGAAATAATAAAAACAGCAAGGTAGTAATTGGTAAAAGTGAGCACAAACGGTGTTGCAATGCTTAGAAACAAGCCTAGGGTTCATACTTTCACTAGTGCAATTTCTCAAGAGTGCTAACATAATTGAATCATATAACCATTCCTCAACGTGCGACAAAGAATCACTCCAAAGTTCCTATCTAGCGGAGAACATAAGATGAAATTTTTGTAGGTAGTAAAACCACCTCAAAGTTATCCTTTCCGATCAATCTATTGAGCCATCCCTATAAGTGTCACAAGCAACCCTAGAGTTCGTACTAGAATAACACATATGATACAGGTCAATCAACTCTAATGTCACCCAGATACTCCAATGTCACCGCAAGTATCCATGAGTTAATTATTCGACATGCACCAAACAATTTCAGATTCATCATATTCAATCCAACACAAAGAACTTCAAAGAGTACCCCAAAGTTTCTATCGGAGAAAGTAGGACGAGAACGTGAATCACCCTATGTGCATAGATAACTCCAATCTCTCCACGGGAATCCACAAGTTGATGGCCAAAACATATATCAAGTGACTTAATAGAACACCCAATTGTCACCACGGGTATCCACATGCAAGACATATATCAATTGTCTCAAATCCAAAATATTCAATCCAACATAACGAAACCCCAAAGGGAAAGACTCAATTCATCACAACAAGATAGAGAGGGAAGGACACCATACAAGCCAACTACATAAACAAAGCTCGTGATACATCAAGATCGTGCCAAATCAAGAACATGAGAGAGAGAGATAGAGAGATCAAACAGATAGCTATTGGTACATAACCTCACCCCCGAGGGTGAACTACTCCCTCCTCGCCATCCAGACCGCCGGGATGATGAATATGGCCTCGGGTGATGATTTCCCCCTCCGCCAAGGCACCTGAAAAGGGCTTCTGATGAGATTTCTTTAGTACATAGGGTTGTGACGGCGGAGTGGAAGTTCTAGGTTTCGTTCTGGTGGTTTCCATATCTGAAGGAATTTTTGGCGTTGGTTTCATGCCAGGGGGTGCCCGAGGGGCTCATGTGCAAGGAGCCCGCTCCCTACCCCCTAGGGTGTGTGGGGCTAGTTATCGCTCCCCTGGAATTCGTCTGGTCTTTCCACGAAGTTTCGGGGGTCTCTTTTGTTCCAAAAAAATCACCAAAAAGTTTCGGCCCAATCCGAGAACTTCTATTTCTGCACAAAAATAACACCAAGGTAGTCCTGCTAAAAACAACGTCAGTCCGGGTTAGTTTCATTTAAATCATACCAAAACCATGTAGAACTTGGGTAAATATGTCATGAATACTTCATAAATTATCGATATGTTGGAGACGTACCAATGCTCAAGTCTCACAATGAGATCAACGTGTTGAAGTAGTCTCCATTGTTTGCAAGGTTGAGTGAAGGACAAGCTCCTCCATGGAACTACACCATCAATGTTCATGACTACAACATGGGCTACTATCTTTGCGATGGTATCTATCCTTCGTGGGACACCTTCATCAAGAACATCTCCATGACAAGAGGTGAGAAAAAATCTCACTTTGCCGAAAGACAAGAAGGAGTTAGAAAGTGTGTGGATAGAGCATTCAGATTACTCCAAGTCCTTTTTGCAATGTTTCAGGACCTGCAAAAATATGGGATCCGTAGACATTGCTGGAGGCGATGAAAGCTCGTGTGATCATGCATAACATGATTGTGGAGACACTACTGCAGGATGGTCCAAAGACGACACATCAATCAGAGACCCTTCGATGAAACTGTGTGCGATGCATGAATCGCAAACGGTATAGTTCAAGCTCCGTCGCTAACGACACGAACTGTGTGCGATGGTGGATCCATCAAATACGATTCAGAAAATAGTTACGTGTGTGATCTACGACAGACAGTTTGTTCTTATGAACTGTTTTTGATTAGCGAAGATAACAGAAACGGTTAACAAAACTACATACATGTGTGAAGTACGACATACAGTTCACTCGGATAAATTGTTTGCGCTGATCCAGCACAACACAAACGGGTTAGCATAAGAAGGTGTGTGTGTTGTGGGCAGATGGTTGCTGCCAAACAATTGTTAGGGACTGATGAAATCATTACCGACGCTACGTAGGGAAGTGCCGTTTGCCCGTATTTATATCGCAGACATTTTATTATTATTATTACCCGTCTGCCAGCGCACCACCCCTTCTTCCTCTCTCACGTCTTGTCACCGTGTTTTCGCCCGAGGATTCCAGTACTGCATGCTTCGGCACCGCACAGGCGTTTCTTTTGGCCACGTTCCTGCGTGCAACCGCACATGTTCCTGTGCAAGCTTCCACATTGGTTTCCCGCCAGAAGCGAATGAGCATAAAAGCCGGCGCGTGACACACGCGGATGCACACCTAGTGCAGCCTAGCCCATCTACCAGGCATGCCAACCCGACCAAGCACCGCCTCGTCCATCAACCTCCTCAACGACGAAAATGATTCGGTGCAGGCGGAACGGCCTGTCAAGGCCGATGGCGTGCCCGGCGACGCACCGGACAACGCTGTGCTGCGCGTCATCGCAAGGGTTGAGCAGACCCTTGGTGCAGGGTGTGACAGCGTCGCCGAGCAACATAGCCGCCTCACCGCCGAGAGGCTGCAGCGTGCCGCACAAGAAGATCATCGGTGGTGCGCAGTAGAGCAAAACATGCGCGCCCGCGCCGAGAGGAGAAGGCGCGCAACACAACAAGACCAAGGGAGGGGCGCAGAGCGAGAGGCGCGACGCATGGCAGAGCAAGAGCGGTTCCATTGCCGCTTGCCTGTTGTCCCACCCAACATGACGTTGCAGCTGTGTCCACGGCACGTCAGTAGCCCGAATTCTCACCATGAATGGGCAGCGGCCGTCCGCTCGGTACTTGCACTAGAGCCCGGCCGCACCGTACTTGCACCGGCCGCTGGCCGCACCGTTCACATGGGTCGTGCCGTTCGCCTTGTCTGTGGCCCCCTCGCTGTCGACGGGCTGGTTGGTAGGCTTAAGCGCCTCCTTTGCCCAGGTGTCTAGCGGGAAGTAGTAGACAAAAATGGCCGTCACATCCTCGAGATGGTAATCTCCTCGCGGGGTGGTGCCTCCTCCTCTACTAGTGCACAGACCGGCCGCACCATGGCAGAGTTTTGTGCGAGGGGTGGGGGAGAGAGACGGGAGAATGCAAGCGGGATGACGTCTCAACGGGCAGCATTTATAGGCGGCTTGAATCTTGATCGACGCCAGTAGAAAAACAGGGGGGTGGGGTGATGGGTGGAGACTGTAATGGACGCGCCGGCCGCCGAAATTCAATGGCTCAATTGCACACGATTTCCTAGTCAACAGCCGTGTGTGACTTAACATCACCGACGGTTCCCAATGCATGACCGCGTGTGATTAATAGCCCGCGAAAATTGGCTTCCAAAACTCGAACGCGAAACAGAGTGCCAATCATGTGGAACCCATTTGTCTTGCCAAACATTTACATTTTCTATCCAAATGTAATGCATGGGTGCCATTTGTGTTACGGAAGCAAGTCTAGTACTTTAACCACGAAATCTTGGCCCCATGGCGGGAAATCATGTAGATTTCATGTACTTCAAAGCATTTTTTTCATTTTTTGAATTTAGAATCCTTGATTCTCAATGCTTGTGTCCGAACCGTTACTCAAGATGTATGGAAAACTTTCAAATTTATTGCATGGGGCATATATACAGAAGCAAGTAGTACGTAAATATGATTTTTCCAGCAGTTTTTGGTTCATCTTGCATGTTCGTGTGTTTCAGTTTTGAACTATGGCCATTAAATTTATAGAAACTAACTTAACCTATAAAAATGCCAATAGAACGCCAGCTTTTTTAAAATTTTAGGATGTGGGTCGTATTCGTGCATTGTAACGATGAAAAAACTAGGTCGAATGAGACAACGATTGGCGGTTCGTCATCACACATTGTCGTGGTTTTGTCACGGCATGATGTCTTCGTGAGAGAACTTAGGTGTGAGGCCATCGCAACTAGGTGGCGGCTTGAGAGGGGTTGGTCGGAATTGAGAGACGTGAGTTTACCCAGGTTCGGCCCCTCCGATGGAGGTAAAAGCCTACGTCCTGCTTTGTGTGTATTGATGATGATGATGTTCTCGATTACAAGGGTGCGGAATCGCTACCTCTAGTCTTGAGGGTTTCTAATCTGTCTATCTCTAATGACTTGAGCTTGTCCCTCTTGGGGTGCCTTACCCCTCCTTATATAAGTTGAAGGGGTAGGTTTACATGTAGAGTCCTACTGGGAGTAGGACTAGGACTAGCCTCTCTTGAATCCTAATCCGGGTCTTATTTATCTTGTGAGGGAATTCTTCCTCTTCCAGCCCTCTCCATGAGCCGCCTTCCGCCGGGGTGTACGCCGGGCCTTGGGCCTTGCCGTCCAGGTTGACCCGATAAAACACGGTGCCCGTATGAGCCGCCAAATGATGGGTCGGGTCATTCTCCTAGCCGGGTTAAACCGTGGCTAATATCCCCTACATAGCCCCCAGGTTAGCTTGAATTTATTCATGGTAAGCTCCTGAAATAAGAATAATAAATATGTTAAGCAACCAACTTGCTCCACTGGCGTCTTAATTTAATGAAGTGGCTCCTTGAAAATCTGGGTTTCTTCTTCATATCAACGAGTCGTCTTCACAATCATCTTGCAGGTACGTGTCCTTTGCAATAAAATATTGGGAATAAAACACCCATATGCCATTGAGTCGGCCTCCAATGCTTTGGCTTTGATGAAAATTTTGGGAATAAGAAATCCACATGATGTTGAGCCGGCTTTCCATTGCTTCGGTTTTGATGAAAATATTGGGAACAGAAATTCGTCCATTGTTTAAACCACTTTCAACTTGTGAAGCCACGTTGCTTATATAGACTCTGCCGGGTTAAGATCTTTGATAATGCCGGGTCATGATTGTTGGTGACGCCAGGTCGAACAACTGGACTCCAATTGACTTGATAAAATTATTGGGAATAAAGAAATCCGTTGTGATGTTGAGCCGGTCTTCTTGACGCCTTTCTATGAATAACTTGGAGAAAATGGTCTTTGCAAACCTCCATCAAAAAATGAGACCAGTCTCGGTCACAATTGACAGCTTGAAAGTGTTCTTCAATTTTTTTGATATATCCATATTACCTGTAGCCCCCAAACTCTGAGTTCATCAGTTCATGATGACTTGGTGCTTTGCAATAATATCTTTGACTATGTAGCCCCCAAGTACCGGGTTGTCTTACCTGCAGCAGCCTGGGACTTGTAATTGTCTTAGACTTAAAACTTCAGCCAGTGTAGCCCCCAAGTGCTGGGTTGTTTTGCTTGCAACAACCTGGGACTTTGAACTTGGTTTTGAATGTTGTAGGTAGATAACTTTGGAGAAATCCGGGTTGTCATCTCAGTCGCCAGATATAGACTGAATCTTTTTGCATTTCACATGTGTAGCCCCCAAGGGCCGGCTTATCAGTATGTGATTGGCCGGGTCTTCAATTTGGACCTTATAATCTGCTTAAACAGCTGAATACTGTAGCCCCCCAAGTGCCAGGTCACATGCCTGCAGCGACTTGGGACTTTAGAAAATTTGATCTGAGTAATGTAGCCCCCAAGTGCCGGGTTGTTTGCCTGCAGTGACTCGGGACTTATATGCACTTTCTCTTTTGAAAAGAAAAACATCATATGATGTTACCCCCAAGTGCCGGGTCGTATGCCTGCAGCGACTTGGGACTGTGTGAGAATAATATAACCCATCATAATGCACTTGAGAAGTTCTCTTGAACTAATATTGATTTGATTTGAATGAATCCTTCACCGTGGTTGTAATGTAACCCGGTAATTTATTGTCTTGTATGAATATCCTGGAATAATGCCTTTGTGTTTTGGAATGAAATCCCTGCTCGTGGTTGTGGTGCAACCCGGCAAATATATGTGTGAGAAATCCATAAGTGTTGTAGTTTAGTACACAACACAAGTTAAGGAAATCCAAGAGCCGATCAATTAAATGACCTGACATTATATGTGATAGGACGGCTCTTCAAGAATAGTCAATTTAATACTGGTTATAATAAACCATGATGAAGATCTAGCCATATTGGCTATCAAAGATCTATTTGTTCCTGTAGAGGTTACGATGTAACCCGGTTTGATAACCGGCTTGATATGTATGTATGATGCACGATGCAATGCAGGATGATGTATGTATATGATAACAGAATATAAAGTGCCAGTTTTCAAGGCATGACATAAAGACTGGCTTTCGAGGCTCGAGTCTTGCTTTAATGAAGTGGGTGTGATAACCCACGGTTTATCCTAGCTCTCTGTAAGCTGGCTCTCACATGACTCAAGCAGATGTTTTTACCTTGATAAGTCAGGGTCTAGGTGGATTGACTTGTCAAGAGTACATGGGGTCACCTGATCGGAGTCGCATCAAGCATACAGGCAGGTTTAACCATTTTGTGGCGTCTTTGCCGAATCAAGAGGGTGAGAAAGCTAAACTCGATGAGTTGGAAGCTCCCAAGTGACCTATGATCATGGAAAATCTCAGCATAGGATATACATGAGACAATGCTACTACTGCAAAACATCTGGGGTCCAGATAAGCCGGCTTTATTCCATTGATCATAATATGATAATATGATGATCCAATAAGACAGGACACCTATGTTTGAACGGTGCATCATGGCAGGTGGACCTCTTTGGCAACCTTTAATTTTTCACCCATATGGTAGGGTACCCATGTTTGAACTGCGCATCGTGGTAGCTAGTCCTCTTGGGCGACTTTTAATTTTTTGCCAATAAGGCAGCAGCCCCCGGGACCGGGTTATCTTCCCTGTAATGACCCGGGTTCTAGAATTTTTGAGCCCGGTTGAATCTGCCGAGTCATGTCTGTGTAGCCCCCGAGTCTTAAGTCGACTCGAAGAGGCGGCTTGAGAGTCTTCATAGTTGACTGTGGCATAAGCCTGCATGTAGTTCACGGCTGCACGATGGAATTTATTGAAACTGGATACGATGTGGTGAGTTGATGATCTTCGTGATGCTTATCGTATATCTTTGGCAAATGTCGTGGCCAAATTGAGTTCATATGCCTCTTGACCCATGCTTTGTTATTCTCATGTAGTCCGGCTCTCCTAGCTCCTCCATGACCATTTTCTTTGCCGCTGACTTTTGAATTGCCGGCTCAATAATGGTCGGCTCAAATTGTAGCTTCTCCAGGGATGTTGAAGTAGATCGTATTGTTGGGATAACAGGCCAATGCGTATATCCATTGAACAACCTCGTGTGAGTGGAGGCTGGCGCTTGTTTTGGTGATGTTGCGTAAGACATGATTCCGAATGTCATTTTTTCCTTTGCTCCCATGTTGTTAGAGGAGACGGGCCGTGGGGGCGGTTTGCGTGCGTCCATTGGGCGGCTTGAGTGAGCAGGCGCGGCAGCAGCGTGTTGATGTAGACCGGTCCGCAGGGGCGGCGGCTTGAGCGCGTCCATTGGGCGACTCGAGCGAGCAGATGCGGCACCGGCGTGATGATGTAGACCGGTCCGCGGGGGCGGCGGCTCGCGAGCATCTGTCGGCCGACTTGAGTGAGCACGGCCCCCGTGTGTTGATGTAGACGCGAGAGTTGGCCGGTAATTTGGCAGAAACGCGGGAGTCAGCCGCATTATTAGTTAAGCCGGCACGGTCTCGAGAGTCGGCCGTGGCGTTGTAAGCCGGCGCAGATGTGAGTCAGCCACGACGTTGTAGCCGGTGTGAACGCACGAGGTGGCCGCGGCGTTGTTGGTATAGGCTGGACCGCGGGGGCGGCGACTCACGAGCGTCCGTTGGGCGGCTTGAGTGAGCAGGCGCGGCACCAGCGTGTCGATGTAGGCGTGGAAGTCAGCTGCGGCGTTCGAAACCGGCTTGATAGCGCATATGCGAGAGTTGGCCGTGGCGTTTGTAAGCCGGCACGGACGGCGAGTCGCCCGTGACGTGTTGATGTAGCCTGGACCAATGGGGGCGGTGTCTTGCACGCGTGTCTGTCAGACAATGCGGTGTGGACGGACGCTGGCGCATGATGATATTGGCGCGAGCTCCGTATTCACAGTATAATGCCATTTTTATAATGAATAATTGTCCTGCGTAAAACATATTGCAGGGCAGAGTAATTGTTCTCGGACGAATAGTATGTATATAAAAAATAGATAGGGCAAATATCACCTGATATTTTTTATCGGATGAACGTGGACGACGTGTAGCCTCTCTGATATACTGCACTGTACGGGCGGTGGCCTGCGCGCGTGTCCGTTGAATAACTCAATGCATGTAGACGCTTGGCAGGGTCTTCGACATGTCGATGTAGACCGGACCGCACGGTGTGGTGGCCTACACGCATGTCCGTCGGACATTGCGGCGTGCACTGACGCCGGGGCGACGCACACTCCGTATTTGATATATTTTCTGTCTCTTTTTTTTGCAGGAACACCGTTCTAATTTTGACTTCGACAGTTCATTATGCCTCAAACTGTAGAATATGAGGCTCGAGTTACTCTGCAGTAACTGGATCATCATCGTACTCCTTGAACTGAGATCTCAGTCTTTCCACTTCGTCATCAGAGTCCTCGTAACAGCGGTCCTTGCAATAGCCCGGAGGTAGTTGAGGTGCACCACTATATAAGCGATACGAGATGTTCCGACGACCACAAGCATATGCATTACCATCATTGGGGTGCTTCATATCGGCTCCACAACCATAGCAGAGGCCATGATCAGAAGAAGGTTCAAGAATATAGCAACTGTTCACCGTTAATCCATCATCTCCTCGATTATATTTGACTTCAGCAAAGAATAGGTTGCCAGTGTCAACACCATAAGATCCTTTGGTCCTTGTAGTGAAATTCATATGAAAGTACGTCCAATGGATATAATAATCCTCCCAAAGAGGCTTGCCATGCAGAAAGTCGTTGACCTCATATGCAAGATCCCCAAAAAGATTGTGATGGTCGTTATACTTGTCCACCAAAACTCGAGCCAACTATTAATACTTATCACGCCTTTTATCTTTGACTTATGATTGATGCTTCTTTCTGCCACCAGGATAGTAATGAACATGTTTTACCATCGCATCCACTCGAGAAAGCCCCGCACACATTGTTTGATCCTGCTGGTCAATGAGATACCGGTCGATAGCGCTGTTAACTTCATCTAAGCTCTGAAACGGCACACCCACAGCAGGATACGTGCGGAAAGATCCTGTACAATCTTTGGTGGTGTAAAATGTAATTCCCCAGGCAAAAATAGAACGGTTCCAAATGGGAGACCAGGAAAGGCGGCACCCTAGTGGTCCATTGTTCGAATCTTCCAATGGCAGGACATCCAGTTTTTGCAGCGTATGTGCCAATGGAGGCTGGTCCATATGCTGCTCCTTACACGGCGGCGTCGGAGAGTATGCAGAGTATGCCGGAGGGCACGCCAGAAGATACTTAGCGAACATCTTTGAGAAAAGTGCGTATGGCATCGGCGGTGGAGCGTGCTCTGTCGTTGGAGCGAAGGCCGCATCAGACGTCGGAGTGAACACCGGAGCATACGGCCAAGCCTGGGTGGCAGACGTCTGGCGTAATGAGTGGATGTCGAAGCATACAGTGGGTACGACCGAGCGTGTGCAGCGGTTGTCGGAGAGGACATCGGAAGAGGATATGACTAAAGGCGAGGCCGACACGGCTGCGAGCAGGCGAGGCCAGGCCGCGGCGGAGGGGCGGCTCGTGGTGGAGCCGAGGCCGCGGCAGACGCACGCCTAAACTCTGTTTTTTGGTCGTGTTGCACGTAGGTTCGGATCCGTAGACGGTCCTTCGTACGCGAGCGTTGGAATGTTGGATTTTGCTTCCACGTCGTGTCGGTAGCCAGGGGCAGAAGGGTTTACCCAAGTCAGCGTTCTAGATGTGGGAAGTAGTAAGTAGCGTAACTCACAACAACTGTGGATAAGGAATCTATGTCCTCTTTTTGATCCTTGAGCGCATCAGGCAGGTTAGCGTCGAGGCAGGTGGTAGCAGATATGTGATACAACTTTGTAACACCAACATCAGCGACCATCCGAATGTAGGCACTAGGGTCCTTCAGCCCTGTGGTGAGCGGCGTAACAAGGTACTCAACAAGGTTTGGAACGTGGAGGGAGCAGAGGCTGCAGAGCGCAAGGCCGCGGATGGTGGGGTCCTGGTCGCGGCAGTCGCACTGGAGGAAGTTGATGGTGAGGAGGGCGAGGTTAGGATGGCGTGCGCATGGACGCCGACGTAGAGGTAGCACATCTTCTTGAGCACAAAATCGGAGGTGGCAGAGCAGAGCACCATCTCCCTGAACACCGCCGAGATGTCGATACCTGCGGTCATGCAAGAGATCACCCTCTTGAAGACATACCGGCGCTGATAATCAGCGTCTGGTGCATGACTCCCCGCCAACTGCCATAGCTGCTGCTTCAGATCTGACACCTCGCTCTTGCCGGATGGTTGGGACGGGGATGAAGGCCATGTGTGCGTCCGTGCGGTCGTTGCGGGAGGAAGGGGATGAAGCCGGCTCGTTGTTGATGAATTTTTCTTCGGCTTTTTCCGCGAACAGTAGCATATAGGAGCATGTTGATGCAGTAGCAAAAATCCTGTCGGTCTCGGTGTACGACTGTAGTAGCAAAAGTCTTGCCCGTCTTGGTGTCGCGCGATAGCAACGGTAGAAATAGATCTCTTATTCAGATTTGACAGATCGCGTCGCCTCTGGGCGTCCAAACGGCAAACCCTAATTCAGATTGGATCTAGCACATGTCATTGCTTGTTTCACTGGGTTTGTTGCATGATGGCCAACGTAGATTGGACCAAATCATAGGGATCGTCCGTAGCGGAATGCAAAAATATTTCTTCGATCTCAATTGACGAAGTCTGAGTTGTTGATGTAGATCCTTTCACATCGGATCTGTGCGGGTCCGGCGGGTCATAAGCTTCTCCATCCCTAGGAAAAATCCCTTCAAGAACACAATACCACCGTGCGGGAGCCCCACGGTGGGCGCCAACTGTCATGGTTTTGTCACGGCATGATGTCCTCGTGAGAGAACTTAGGTGTGAGGCCATCGCAACTAGGTGGCGGCTTGAGAGGGGTTGGTCGGAATCGAGAGACGCGAGTTTACCCAGGTTCGGCCCCTCCGATGGAGGTAAAAGCCTACGTCCTCCTTTGTGTGTATTGATGATGATGATGTTCTCGATTACAAGGGTGCGGAATCGCTACCTCTAGTCTTGAGGGTTTCTAATCTGTCTATCTCTAATGACTTGAGCTTGTCCCTCTTGGGGTGCCTTACCCCTCCTTATATAAGTTGAATGGGTAGGTTTACATGTAGAGTCCTACTGGGAGTAGGACTAGGACTAGCCTCTCTTGAATCCTAATCCGGGTCTTATTTATCTTGTTAGGGAATTCTTCCTCTTCTTGGGCCCTCTCTGTGAGATGGCCGTCCAGGCCTCTCCATGAGCCGCCTTTTGCCGGGGTGTATGCCGGGCCTTGGGCCTTGCCGTCGAGGTTGACACGATAAAACACGGCGCCCGTATGAGCCGCCAAATGATGGGCCGGGTCATTCTCCTGGCCGGGTTAAACCGTGGCTAATATCCCCGACACACATGGCCCCACATTTCTCTCGGAACCACGTGCCTTCGTGTGATGCTCCGGTTTGTGAGAGGCATTTGTGTCAAGCTGGGGATTACTCAGGCGGGTATTGGAGTCCCATCTCTGTCCCCATCACCGTCCTCCCATCCCTATCCCCGTCTACGTACCCATGCGCGGGGATAAAAAGTTTCCCATCCCCGTCCCCACCGGGTTCTTTATCCCTATGGGGAAACTCACACATACATTTAAGAACAACCTTCGCGTATTTCAGTAGGAAAAATAGTATTTCAACGCAATAAACAATATGTTGTGGCTAGGTTTGGGATTTCGTAGGGAATTTTGGGCCAAAGGGGTGGGATGTGTGGAAATTTGGGTGAGTGAGGCCACAAATTACGTGGGGTCTACTAATTTTAGAGCCCACATGTAAGTACTTCAATTCATGGATAAGGCGGGTAATGCTAACCCATCCCCTTCCCCGTCTTGCACGCTCGATAAGGTATTTGACCCACCAGCTTCCCGATGGGCATTCAAGCTGGCACCCGTGCCCTAATAGAGTAATTACCCATGGGGATGCGGGTAACGGTTATGTTGGGGAACGTAGTAATAATTCAAAAAATTTCCTACGTGTCACCAAGATCAATCTAGGAGATGCTAGCAACGAGAGAGAGGGAGTGCATCTTCATACCCTTGAAGATCGCTAAGTGGAAGCGTTGCAAAGAACGCGGTTGATGGAGTCGTACTCGCGGCGATTCAAATTGCGGAAGATCCGATCCAAGCGCCGAACGGACGGCGCCTCCGCGTTCAACACATGTACAGACCGGGGATGTCTCCTCCTTCTTGATCCAGCAAGGGGAGAGGAGAAGTTGAGGGAGAGCTCCGGCAGCACGACGGCGTGGTGGCGGTGGAGCTCGTGGTTCTCCGGCAGAGCTTCGCTAAGCACTACAGAGGAGGAGGAGGAGGTGTAGGAGGGGGGAGGGCTGCGCCAGGGGCAAGGGGTGCAGCTCCCATGCGCCTCCCCACTATATATAGGGGTGGAGGGGGCTGGTTTCTTGCCCTCCAAGTCCATTGGGGCGTTGGCAAAGGTGGGAGGAAAGAAATCCCATCCTTTCCCTTCCCCACCGATTGTTATCCCCCCTTTTTAGGGATCTTGATCTTATCCCTTCGGGATATGATCTTATTCCTTCTAAGGGGGGATCTTGGTGTGCCTTGACCAGGGGTGTGGGGACTTGCCCCCACTACCGACGTTCATGTGCCCCCCCCCCCCATGCAGGTGGGCCCCACTCCGGAACCTTCTAGAACCTTCCCGGTACAATACCGAAAAATCCCGAACATTTTTCGGTGGCCAAAATAGGACTTCCCATATATAAATCTTTACCTCCGGACCATTCCGGAACTCCTCGTGACGTCCGGGATCTAATCCGAGACTCCGAACAACTTTCGGTAACCACATACAATTCCCAATACAACTCTAGCGTCACCGAACCTTAAGTGTGTAGACCCTACGGGTTCGGGAACCATGCAGACATGACCGAGACACCTCTTCGGCCAATAACCAATAGCGGGATCTGGATACCCATATTGGCTCCCACATGTTCCACGATGATCTCATCGGATGAACCACGATGTCGGGGATCCAATTAATCCCGTATACAATTCCCTTTGTCCATCGGTATGTTACTTGCCCGAGATTCGATCGTCGGTATCCCTATACCTTGTTCAATCTCGTTACCGGCAAGTCTCTTTACTCGTTCCGTAATACATGATCGCGTGACTAACTCCTTAGTCACATTGAGCTCATTATGATGATGTATTACCGAGTGGGCCCAGAGATACCTCTCCGTCACACGGAGTGACAAATCCCAGTCTCGATTCGTGCCAACCCAATAGACACTTTCGGAGATACCTGTAGTGCACCTTTATAGTCACCCAGTTACGTTGTGACGTTTGATTCACCCAAAGCATTCCTACGGTATCTGGGAGTTGCACAATCTCATGGTGTAAGGAAATGATACTTGACATTAGAAAAGCTCATGCAGACGAACTACACGATCTTGTGCTATGCTTAGGATTGGGTCTTGTCCATCACATCATTCTCCTAATGATGTGATCCCGTTATCAACGACATCCAATTTCCATGGTCAGGAAACCATGACCATCTATTGATCAACGAGCTAGTCAACTAGAGGCTCACTAGGGACATGGTGTGGTCTATGTATTCACACATGTATTACGGTTTCCGGTTAATACAATGATAGCATGAACAATAGACAATTATCATGAACAAGGAAATATAATAATAACCATTTTATTATTGCCTCTAGGGCATATTTCCAACAGTCTCCCACTTGCACTAGAGTCAATAATCTAGTTACATTGTGATGAATCGAACACCCATAGAGTTCTGGTGCTGATCATGTTTTGCTCGTGAAAGAGGTTTAGTCAACGGATCTGCGACATTCAGATCCGTATGTACTTTACAAATATCTATATCTCCATCCTGAATGTAACCACGAATGGAGTTGAAGCGGCGCTTGATGTGCTTGGTCTTCTTGTGAAACCTGGGCTCCTTGGCAATGGCAATAGCTCCAGTGTTGTCACAGAAGAGAGTCATCGGGCCCGACGCATTGGGAATCACTCCTAGGTCGGTGATGAACTCCTTCATCCAGACTCCTTCCTGCGCTGCTTCCGAAGCAGCTATGTACTCCGCTTCACATGTAGATGCCGCCACGACGGTTTGCTTGCAATTGCACCAGCTGAGTGCCCCACCATTCAAAATATACACGTATCCGGTTTGTGACTTGGAGTCATCCGGATCTGTGTCGAAGCTAGCATCGACGTAACCCTTTACGACGAGCTCTTCGGCACCTCCATAAACGAGAAACATATCCTTAGTCCTTTTCAGGTACTTAAGGATATTCTTGACCGCTGTCCAGTGTTCCATTCCGGGATCACTTTGGTACCTCCCTACCAAACTTATGGCAAGGTTCACATCAGGTCTAGTACACAGCATGGCATACATAATAGAGCCTATGGCTGAGGCATAGGGGATGACACTCATCTTTTCTCTATCTTCTGCCGAGGTCGGGCATTGAGATGTGCTCAATCTCACACCTTGCAATACAGGCAAGAACCCCTTCTTGGACTGATCCATATTGAACTTCTTCAATATCTTGTCAAGGTATGTGCTTTGTGAAAGACCAATGAGGCGTCTCGATCTATCTCTATAGATCTTGATGCCTAATATGTAAGCAGCTTCTCCAAGGTCCTTCATTGAAAAACACTTATTCAAGTAGGCCTTTATGCTTTCCAAAAGTTCTATATCATTTCCCATCAACAATATGTCATCCACATATAAAATGAGAAATGCTACAGAGCTTCCACTCACTTTCTTGTAAATACAGGCTTCTCCATAAGTCTGTATAAACCCAAACGCTTTGATCACCTCATCAAAGCGAATGTTCCAACTCCGAGATGCTTGCACCAGCCCATAGATGGAGCGCTGGAGCTTGCATACCTTGTCAGCATTCTTAGGATCGACAAAACCTTCCGGCTGCATCTTATACAATTCTTCCTTAAGGAAACCGTTAAGGAATGCCGTTTTGACGTCCATTTGCCAGATCTCATAATCATAAAATGCAACAACTGCTAACATGATTCGGACGGACTTCAGCATCGCTACGGGTGAGAAAGTCTCATCGTAGTCAACTCCTTGAACTTGTCGATAACCCTTAGCGACAAGCCGAGCCTTATAGACGGTCACATTACCATCCATGTCAGTCTTCTTCTTAAAGATCCATTTATTTTCTATGGCTTGCCGATCATCGGGCAAGTCCACCAAAGTCCATACTTTGTTCTCATACATGGATCCTATCTCGGATTTCATGGCTTCAAGCCATTTGTTGGAATCCGGGCCCGCCATGGCTTCTTCATAGTTCGAAGGTTCACCGTTGTCTAACAACATGATTTCCAGGACAGGGTTGCCGTACCACTCTGGTGCGGAACGTGTCCTCGTGGACCTACGAAGTTCAGTAGTAACTTGATCCGAAGTTTCATGATCATCATCATTAACTTCCTCTCTAGTCGGTGCAGGCACCACAGAAACATTTTCTTGTGCTGCGCTACTCTCCGGTTCGAGAGGGGGTACAATTACCTCATCAAGTTCTACTTTCCTCCCACTTACTTCTTTCGAGAGAAACTCTTTCTCTAGAAAGGATCCATTCTTGGCAACAAAGATGTTGCCTTCGGATCTGAGGTAGAAGGTATACCCAATAGTTTCCTTAGGGTATCCTATGAAGACGCACCTTTCCGATTTGGGTTCGAGCTTTTCAGGTTGAAGTTTCTTGACATAAGCATCGCATCCCCAAACTTTCAGAAACGATAGCTTAGGTTTCTTCCCAAACCATAATTTATACGGTGTCGTCTCAACGGATTTAGACGGTGCCCTATTTAAAGTGAATGCGACAGTCTCTAATGCATATCCCCAAAATGATAGTGGTAAATCAGTAAGAGACATCATAGATCGCACCATATCCAATAGAGTGCGATTACGACGTTCGGACACACCATTACACTGAGGTGTGCCAGGCGGCGTGAGTTGTGAAACAATTCCACATTTCCTTAAGTGCGTGCCAAACTCGTGACTCAAATATTCTCCTCCACGATCAGATCGTAAGAAATTTATTTTCTTGTCACATTGATTCTCTACCTCACTCTGAAATTCCTTGAACTTTTCAAAGGTCTCAGACTTGTGTTTCATTAAGTAGACATACCCATATCTGCTTAAGTCATCAGTGAGGGTGAGAACATAACGATAGCCACCGCGAGCCTCAACGCTCATTGGACCGCATACATCGGTATGTATTATTTCCAAGAAGTTGGTTGCTCGCTCCATTGTTCCGGAGAACGGAGTCTTAGTCATCTTTCCCATGAGGCATGGTTCGCACGTGTCAAATGATTCATAATCAAGAGACTCCAAAAGTCCATCTGCATGGAGTTTCTTCATGCGTTTGACACCAATATGACCAAGGCGGCAGTGCCACAAGTATGTGGGACTATCATTATCAACCTTACATCGTTTGGTATTCACACTATGAATATGTGTAACATGACGTTCGAGATTCAATAAAAATAAACCATTGACCAGCGGGGCATGACCATAAAAGATATCTCTCATATAAATAGAACAACCATTATTCTCGGATTTAAATGAGTAGGCATCTCGCATCAAACGAGATCCAGATACAATGTTCATGCTCAAAGCTGGTACTAAATAACAATTATTGAGGTTTAAAACTAATCCCGAAGGTAGATGTAGAGGTAGCGTGCCCACGGCGATCACATCGACCTTGGAACCATTCCCGATGCGCATCATCACCTCGTCCTTCGCCAGTCTCCGCTTATTCCGCAGCTCCTGTTTTGAGTTACAAATGTGAGCAACCGCACCGGTATCAAATACCCAGGAGCTACTACGAGCGCTGGTAAGGTACACATCAATAACATGTATATCATATATACCTTTGACGTTGCCAGCCTTCTTATCCGCTAAGTACTTGGGGCAGTTCCGCTTCCAGTGACCGGTTCCCTTGCAATAAAAGCACTCAGTCTCAGGCTTGGGTCCATTCTTGGGCTTCTTCCCGGCAACTGATTTAACGGGCGCGGCAACTGCTTTGCCGTCCTTCTTGAAGTTCTTCTTACCCTTGCCTTTCTTGAAACTGGTGGTCTTATTCACCATCAACACTTGATGTTCCTTTTTGATCTCCACCTCCGCTGATTTCAGCATCGAATATAACTCAGGAATGGACTTCTCCATCCCTTGCATATTGAAGTTCATCACAAAGCTCTTGTAGCTAGGTGGAAGCGACTGGAGGATTCTGTCAATAACCGAGTCATCCAGAAGATTAACTCCCAGCTGAGACAAGCGGTTGTGCAACCCAGACATTTTGAGTATGTGCTCGCTGACAGAACTATTTTCCTCCATCTTACAACTGAAGAACTTGTCGGAGACTTCATATCTCTCGACCCGGGCATGAGCTTGGAAAACCATTCTCAGCTCTTGGAACATCTTATATGCTCCGTGTTGCTCAAAACGCTTTTGGAGCCCCGGTTCTAAGCTGTAAAGCATGGCGCACTGAACCAGGGAGTAATCATCACTACGCGACTGCCAGGCGTTCATAACGTCTTGAGTTGCTGGGAAAATGGGTGCGTCACCTAGCGGTGCATCAAGGACATATGCTTTCTTGGGAGCTATGAGGATGATCCTCAAGTTACGGACCCAGTCCGTATAGTTGCTTCCATCGTCTTTCAGTTTGGTTTTCTCTAGGAACGCGTTGAAGTTGAGGGCAACATTAGCGTAGGCCATTGGATCTACAAGATAGATTGTAAAGACAATTTTAGACTAAGTTCATCATAATTAAGTTCATCTAATCAAATTATTTAATGAACTCCCACTCAGATAGACATCCCTCTAGTCATCTAAGTGATACATGATCCATATCGACTAGGCCGTGTCCGATCATCACGTGAGACAGACTAGTCATCAATGGTGAACATCTCCATGTTGATCGCATCTACTATACGACTCATGTTCGACCTTTCGGTCTCTCGTGTTCCGAGGCCATGTCTGTACATGCTAGGCTCGTCAAGTCAACCTAAGTGTTTCGCGTGTGTAAATCTGGCTTACACCCGTTGTATGCGAACGTTAGAATCTATCACACCCGATCATCACGTGGTGCTTCGAAACAATGATCCTTCGCAACGGTGCACACTTAGGGGGAACACATTTCTTGAAATTTTAGTGAGGGATCATCTTATTTATGCTACCGTCGTTCTAAGCAAATAAGATGTAAAAACATGATAAACATCACATGCAAATCATAAAGTGACATGATATGGCCAATATCATCTTGCGCCTTTGATCTCCATCTTCGGGGAATGACATGATCACCATCGTCACCAGCACGACACCATGATCTCCATCATCATGATCTCCATCATCGTGTCTTCATGAAGTTGTCTCGCCAACTATTACTTCTACTACTATGGCTAACGGTTAGCAATAAAGTAAAGTAATTACATGGCGTTTTTGATTGACACGCATGTCATACTATAAATTAAGACAACTCCTATGGCTCCTGCCGGTTGTCATACTTATCGACATGCAAGTCGTGATTCCTATTACAAGAACATAATCAATCTCATACATCACATATATTTCATCACATCCTTTTGGCTATATCACATCACATAGCATACCCTGCAAAAACAAGTTAGACGTCCTCTAATTGTTGTTGCAAGTTTTACGTGGCTGCTATGGGTTTCTAGCAGGAACGTTTCTTACCAACGCAAAAGCCACAATGGTGATATGCCAATTTCTATTTACCCTTCATAAGGACCCTCTTCATCGAATCCGATCCGACTAAAGTGGGAGAGACAGACACCCGCTAGCCACCTTATGCAACAAGTGCATGTCAGGCGGTAGAACCAGTCTCACGTAAGCGTACGTGTAAAGTCGGTCCGGGCCGCTTCATCCCACAATGCCGCCGAATCAAGATAGGAATAGTAACGGCAAGCAAATTGGCCAAATCATCGCCCACAACTACTTGTGTTCTACTCGTGCATAGAATATACGCATAAACCTGGCTCTGATACCACTGTTGGGGAACGTAGTAATAATTCAAAATTTTTCCTATGTGTCACCAAGATCAATCTAGGAGATGCTAGCAACGAGAGAGAGGGAGTGCATCTTCATACCCTTGAAGATCGCTAAGCGGAAGCGTTGCAAAGAACGCGGTTGATGGAGTCGTACTCGCGGCGATTCAAATCGCGGAAGATCCGATCCAAGCGCCGAACGGACGACGCCTCCGCGTTCAACACACGTACAGCCCGGGGACATATCCTCCTTCTTGATCCAGCAAGGGGAGAGGAGAAGTTGAGGGAGAGCTCCGGCAGCACGACGGCGTGGTGGCGGTGGAGCTCGTGGTTCTCCGGCAGAGCTTCGCTAAGCACTACAGAGGAGGAGGAGGTGTAGGAGGGGGGAGGGCTGCGCCAGGGGCAAGGGGTGCAGCTCCCATGCGCCTCCCCACTATATATAGGGGTGGAGGGGGCTGGTTTCTTGCCCTTCAATTCCATTGGGGCGTTGGCAAAGGTGGGAGGAAAGAAATCCCATCCTTTCCCTTCCCCACCGATTGTTATCCCCCTTTTTAGGGATCTTGATCTTATCCCTTCGGGATATGATCTTATTCCTTCTAAGGGGGGATCTTGGTGCGCCTTGACCAGGGGTGTGGGGCCTTGCCCCCACTACCCACGTTCATGTGGGCCCCCCATGCAGGTGGGCCCCACTCCGGAACGTTCTAGAACCTTCCCAGTACAATACCGAAAAATCCCGAACATTTTCCGGTGTCCAAAATAGGACTTCCCATATATAAATATTTACCTCCGGACCATTCCGAAACTCCTCGTGACATCCGGAATCTCATCCGAGACTCCGAACAACTTTCGGTAACCACATACAATTCCCATTACAACTCTAGTGTCACCGAACCTTAAGTGTGTAGACCCTACAGGTTCGGGAACCATGCAGACATGACCGAGACACCTCTCCGGCCAATAACCAATAGCGGGATCTGGATACCCATATTGGCTCCCACATGTTCCACGATGATCTCATCGGATGAACCACGATGTCGGGGATCCAATTAATCCCGTATACAATTCGCTTTGTCCATCGGTATGTTACTTGCTCGAGATTCGATCGTCGGTATCCCTATACCTTGTTCAATCTCGTTACCGGCAAGTCTCTTTACTCGTTCCGTAATACATGATCCCGTGACTAACTCCTTAGTCACATTGAGCTCATTATGATGATGTATTACCGAGTGGGCCCAGAGATACCTCTCCGTCACACGGAGTGACAAATCCCAGTCTCGATTCGTGCCAACCCAATAGACACTTTCAGAGATACCTGTAGTGCACCTTTATTGCCACCCAGTTATGTTGTGACGTTTGATACACCCAAAGCATTCCTACGGTATCCGGGAGTTGCACAATCTCATGGTCTAAGGAAATGATACTTGACATTAGAAAAGCTCTAGCAGACGAACTACACAATCTTGTGCTATGCTTAGGATTGGGTCTTGTCCATCACATCATTCTCCTAATGATGTGATCCCGTTATCAACGACATCCAATGTCCATGCTCAGGAAACCATGACCATCTATTGATCAACGAGCTAGTCAACTAGAGGCTCACTAGGGACATGGTGTGGTCTATGTATTCACACATGTATTACGGTTTCCGGTTAATACAATTATAGCATGAACAATAGACAATTATCATGAACAAGGAAATATAATAATAACCATTTTATTATTGCCTGTAGGGCATATTTCCAACAGGTTAACCATTGCCAGCTTGACATGTGTCAAAGCTTATCGCGAACAAGACGTTCCTTTGACCACGACATCTTGTCCCCATGTCGCGAAATCATGCATATTTTCATGTACTTCGGCGCATTTTTTCATTTTTGATTTTAAAAACCTAGATTCCCAATGCTTTTGTGTCCAAACCGTCACTCAAGATGTTTGGAACTCCTTCAAATTTATTGCGTGGCATATATACGGAAGCAAGTAGTACATAAATATGATTTTCCAGCGGTATTTGCTTCATCTTGCTTGTTCATGTGTTTCAGTATTGAACTATGGGCATTAAATTTCTAGAAACTAACTTAATGTATAAAAATGCCAATAGAACGCCAATATTTTCAAATTTTCGGATGACAGTCGTATTCGTACACTGTAACGATGAAAAAAAAAGACTAGGCCGAATGAGGTAGCGGTTGGCGGTTCGTCATCGCACAACGCCCCACGTTCCCTCTCGGAACTACGAGCTTGCGTGTGATGCTCCGGTTTGTGAGAGGCATGTGTGTCAAAGCTTATCTCGAACAAGCAGTTACTTTGACCACGATATCTTGGCACCATGTGGGGAAATCATGCAGATTTTCATGTACTTCAGAGCATTTTTTAATTTTTTGAATTAAAAAACCTAGATTCCCAATGCTTATGTCCAAACCGTTACTCAATATGTTTGGAACTCCTCCAAATTTATTGCACGTGGCATATAAACGGAAGCAATACATAAATATTATTTTTCCTACTGTTTTTCTTCATCTTGTAGATGTCCATGTGTTTCAGTTTTGAATTATGGGCATTAAATATCTAGAAACGAACTTCATGTATAAAAATGCTAACTGAACCCCAAAAATGTCCAAATTTCAGGATGCTGGACGTATTCGTGCATTGTAACGATGAAAAAAAAGCTAGGCCAAATGAGACAACGTCTAGGGGTTCGTCATCAAACAAGGCTCCATGTTCTCTCTCGGAACCACGACCCTTCTTGTGATGCTCTGGTTTGTGAGAGGCATGTGTCAAAGCTTATCTCAAACAAGCCGTTACTTTGACCACGACATCTTGGCCCCATGTCAGGAAATCATGCAGATTATCATGTATTTCAGAGCATTTTTTTCATTTTTTGAATTTTAGAACCTAGATTCCCAATTCGTGTGTCCAAACCATTACTGTAAGAGCATAATTTTCCCCAAGTAGTTTTGGTGGTTGATGACAATGCCCTTGCAGACTAATCGTGTGCATTAAGCTTTCAGAGATAACAGGTGGCATGAGAAGGTTTTCATCCCCTCAGTTGTTAAAAGAGAAGACGACGTTTTTGTATCGATTTAGTGTTGGTGGACTTGAGTCATAGGAAAATCCATACTATCAAGAGGGGATCCGCATTTGGAAAGGTTGGGAGGAACTATCACGTACACACTTGCACCCCATTCTCTTTCCCGGCACAATGGAGTTGCTTCCTGCCCCCTTGGCCCCTAAGTGACATATAAGCGGAAGTACCGCTCCATAGGGCGGTAGTACCGCTCCAGCAGTACTACCGTCCCGCGGTACCGGTGCTTCTTTCGCTTATGTTTTCCTTCTGGTGTCCTCGGGTGGCCTTGACCTTTTTGGCAGAAGTACTGCTGGGAGCGGAACGGTAGTACCGCTCTGGCGGTACTGCCGCCCTCCTCTTCCGGCCCCACTTCCGCTTATTTTAGGCTCTCTGATGTCTTCGGCACTCGAGCAGTTTTTGAGCGGCAGTAAGTAGCGGAAGTACTGCTTTGAGCGGTACTGCCGTACTGCCCTTCTCTTCTACTTCTAAGTCTAGGCTTCCTACTGTGCGAAGCGGAAGTACCGCTGGCGGGAGCGGTAGTACCGCTCCGGCGGAACTACCGCCTCCCTGACTAATGTCAACTACCTGTGAAGCCCAGTACTTCCGTGCAAGCGGAAGTAGCGCTCCCCCGAGCGGTACTACCGCTTATGCACGACTTGTGGGCAGAAAAGGGTCAGATTTTCTTCCACTATATAAGTGGGTCTTCTTCTCCAAGTGGACTCACCTCTTTTCCCCTAAAAGCTCCTTTGTTGCTCCTAAGCTCATTCTTGCCCGATCTCTCTCCCTAGCCATCGATTCTTGTTGATGCTCTAGGGTTTGGAGGAGAAGGCCTTGATCTACAGTTCCACCGAGAGAAATTTGATTCCCCCCACTAATCCCTTGCGGATCTTGTCACTCTTGGGTGTTTGAGCACCCTAGAAGGAAGAGGTCACCTAGAAGCCATATTCCATTGTGGTGAAGCTTCGTGGTGGTGTTGGGAGCCTCCAATTAAGTTGTGCAGATTGCCCCAACCTTGTTTGTAAAGGTCCGATCGCCACCTTCAAGAGCACCACTAGTGGAATCATGGAATCTCGCATTGTTTGAGGGCGTGAGGAGAATACGGTGGCCTTAGTGGCATCTTTGGGAGCATTGTGCCTCCACACCGCTCTAACAGAGACGTACTTCCCCTCAAAGGGAAGGAACTCTGGTAACACATCCCCGTCTCCATCAGTTCCACTTGTGGTTACTTCTTACCCTTACCTTGAGCAAGCTTTACTTATTTTGTATCCTTTGATTGCTTGTGTTGTTATTGTTGTTAGCATCATATAGGTTTCTCACCTAGTTGCATATCTAGACAACCTATTTGTTGCTAAACCTAATTTGCTAAAGATAAGTTAAAAACTGGTAGTTGCCTATTCACCCCCCTCTAGTCAACCATATCGATCCTTTCAGTTACCCAATATGTTTGGAACTCCTTCAAATTTATTGCAAGTGGCATATATAGGGAAGCAAGTAGTACATAAGTATGATTTTTCCAGCAGTTTTTGCTTCATCTTGCATGTTCGTGTGTTTCAGTCTTGAATTATGGCTGTAAAATTTCTAGAAACTAACTTAATGTATAAAAATGCCAATTGAACCCCGAATATTTCCTAATTTTAGAATGCCGTTAGTGGATTTTCACGGTAGGGATCTTTTTCTTACAATTAAAACAATATCCATTACTGCTGTACCCTAAAATAGTTTTACAATTCAATACAAAAAGTGCACTGCATACACACGGTTCCATATAGGAACCGTTTGTGATGAAAATTCATGGATCTATTTATGTCTTACGAGGGAAGCTTCGTTAGCTTCGTCTAGCTCGGATTCCGTTCACCCTCGATCCCCATTCCCCAACAAACCCTTTCTGCAAAGAATGACGCCATGGGAACGCTTCGTAAGGGTGCGTACGACCGCCCCCTCGGCCCCGAGCACTCCCGCCCTGCCAAGAACGCGGCCGCCTCGGCCGAGAGCATAGCTGCATCCGCCTTAAGCACGGCCGCATCCGCCGAAGGGCCTCTGTGGCGGCCGAAAGGGCGTCTGTAGCCGCGGAGACGGCAACTGCAGCTGCTGCGACGGTGGCTGCAAATGCCAAGAGCGCTCGAGCAGCGTACCGTGCCACGGAGGTCGCCCTGGCCCGGGTCGAGGCCATCCAGTCCAACATCGAGAACGCCCATGCCAAGATACCCCAGGCTTCCTCGGAATCCAGCATGCACCACACGTCCGAAGAGGCGACTGCTGCGGATGCTGAGATGCATGCCGATGATGCGGCGACGGAGGCCATGGAGCCCCTTCCGCACGAGATCTCCGAGCGAGAGCTGGAGATGCGGAGCCGTCTGAGAGCACAGAGCGCTGGGAGGAGTTGCGCGTGGCTCAGGAGGAGGTCGAGAAGCGCCTGTCCATCGAGGAATCGGCGTTGGAGTACCAACGCAAGCTCTAGTGGCGCCACTACTACGATTACTACAATGATGAGGGCGACGCTGATGACAAGGGAAATGCCGAGGATGAGTACGTCGCCGCGGTCAAATTCAGCCTGGGGGACGCGGAGTCCAGCACCGGCGGAATGTCACCCGGACAAGTCATAGACATCTCATCGAACATCGGCGAGGCATAGGCCGGCGGCTCGTCGGCGTCTTTGTTAAAATTATGCATATTACTAATAGCCTTTATTCGGAGAGCCAGTCTTTTGTTAGAGCTATGTCTAGTTCAAGGAGCTTGATTATTTTGTGAACTTGCTCAGTTTAGTAACTGTGAGCTATGTGTGTCCGCTAATTTGTATACCCAAGTTAGCAGTTGATGTTAAATTATGCAATGACATGGATGTGCACTATAACCAGGGAATACATGGGGAGGGGCAAAATTTGTATGTTCTGTATCATCGCACATGATAAAAGCAGAAACACTGTGTCTGATGAATCTTTGTGCGCCAAGCTTCCCTGCAACGAGCGAAAAATTTCGCCGACCGCCAAAATATCTGCCTCTCTACCAAGGGCCACATTTCCCCTGCAACCCCCCCATACTGTCGCCCACATCTCTCCCTCTAGCATTCGACCGCCGTGGACACGCCATGGTCTCCTCGAGTGGCCCCTCAAGCGGTATCTCCGACGACGACAAATCTCTCACCAGCCAGGTATTCATCTCTCTTCTCTCTGGCTCAATTAGGCTTAGGGATTTGTTTTGGAATTGGGGATTTTAAAGATGCAGGACGATTTGCGCCATTTCTTTCTCTTGTAGCTCCCTAGGATAATCACTTCCAAGGAATGGAGCGGGGTAGCTGAAGACCTGCATGTTCATGGTCAACATCAATTTCCATCCATGAAGTTACGAGCTTTTGAATCTGGGTACAGTGGGAGGAAGTTTCTGGGACGTGCAAAGAAGGTAAGCCTAACTCTCGTTGTTACAAATCATTTGTTATATTAGGTGTGATTCAGACACTTCCTGTGTGCTATTTGATTCTGGATGTGATTAAGACACTGTCATAGTTTTAACCTGAATGCATATTGATAGCAAGAAAACTATATGCTACATGACTTATCATGGCATGAAAATTTACAGCAAGGTAGTAGACATGATGCACTTCATTTCATTCAACACGAGCAAGGTCTAATTATGCACATAAACATGGCTAGCATCAGCACAACATGACAATCTAAAATAAACAGATTCTCAGACTTAGTGAAAAAAACAGGGTGCAAGACAGTAGTTTTTAACAGATTGGAATGTTTGTCAGAAGAATGTACATACCTGTCACTATTAATTTGATTTCATTCAAACACTGCCGATGTGCATCCTGTACTACAAAGATTGTTGCATTTATATTTAGCTTCCTGGTAAAATTGGCAATTTGTTATTACACATGACAGAAACAGAGGAGGGATGAGAACCAGAGCATCCTACTAGAAAGACTCTTCGAGCAGAACCATGGCATGGCCGATGAAGACCCATGTGAAGCACGCAAGTACAAGCATGGCCAACCATTTCTTGTTCGCGAATACTATGAGGAGTGCAGTTCCACTTGTCGCAAGTTACATAAATATTGCATGGACAGAATGTCAGAAGGAGAAGATACTAACATGGTGCAAGTGCACTACGACCGTTGCCATTTCAATCACCGTGAGGGTACCATCAATGTGGAATTCAAGGACTTTCATCTCTTCTTCAACTTCGATAAGCTTGCTTCCACTCTTGTCAAATGCTTGATGTTGTAAGTACCACACAAACGCTGATCAACTTTTCCATATAAGGCTGTAAATGAAAAAAAGCTAACTGTATTGTATTCCTCTGAGGGGATTGATGGCACAAAGATCGATAAGGGTGCATGTGCATTTCATAGATCCTGATTTAGCACACATCATTTTGTTAAGTAGAAATGACACACACGAGGCTTCCATCTCGCATGTCGCCATGATCTTGTGGGAGTTACAGGTAGGAGAATTCTTCATGTGGCCATATCATGAAGGGTAAGTTAAATATAGAACCACACATACATTGATCATCTTTCAGTTTTTGACATAGTTCGTAAGTTCAAGGTTTTCTTAAACTGTAGAGATCACATGATCTTGGTGGTCATTGTTCCACAACGCAACACAGTTTACTACATGGATTCTCTCAGAGAGTCAAATGTGCCTCAGGATCTAAGTCATCTTCAGGATTTCATGGATAGGTATTTAATTCTTTGATGTTAATATGTTGTGTTCATATCTGGTTCAAGAATTGAGTATGTGAAAATTCATCTTCATTTTCAGTGTATTGTGTAAGACTATAACTTTAGGAGGGAGACGGTTCGACCCCCAACTACCTCTGTAGCACGTGATCGTTTCTCCGGTAAGACAGCGAAATCCGTTATTTTTAGAAAATGCTAGTCAGATGTTCAAGTTTCTAAGTAAACCTCTTTCTATTTCTCTCCAAAGAAAAAAAAGAAACAACTTACACCGGTTAGGTTGTTCCTAATAGGGAAAATAGATGAGTAATACTGTACAAAAAATTGCGGTGTCCTCAGCAAGAAAACAAGGGACCAGCCTATGTGGATACTACGTTTGCTCACACATGATTAACCTATGCAGACATGTTGAATGTGGTGCCGATGCTGACAAAATTGAACCAGTAAGTCTGTTTCTTAATTACTATCTTCTACTCCACACGTATGTCACATTCTGATCTAAAAGTCCTGCGGTTGATCTTCAGACCGATGACCTCTGAACCGCTCGCCGCAAATGAATTGCTGTTTGTTAGGAAATTTATCAACACCTTCTTTGTGAAACACTATATCAAGCCCAGTTGAGACGTCGAAGATTTTAGGACTCATATCCCCCAATAATAAGTACGCATTCATATAGTGTTATCAGCTAAACATATCCGCATGGATGCATTGTTTTCCATGTGATCATGTCTTCATATTTCATACACAGTCATTATGTATTGCATATGTCCCTACATATGTGGAATTTAGCTAACATTTTCTCAATTGCATATTGTCACGAATTATGATGAATGTTCTTCCTATGGACACTATTTGTTCAATTGCATATTTTGCCAAATTATGATGAATGTTCTTCATGTGGACACTATTTGTCGATTGGATATTGCGGCGAATTTGCTATTCGCAGGGTGATTCAAATGCAATATTTTACAATAAGCTGGCCATGTCAGCGCACACGCTTCAGGCAACTAAGCGTGTGCGATCAAAAACGGAAAGCACTCACAACTCATAGCGCAACCGCCTCTGATCTATAGGAAAAGCACACATAACTCATAGTGCAACCGCCTGTGATCTACAGGAAAATCACACAAGATATAAACTGAAACATTGGTGATACATAAGAAATCGCAAACAATTAGCAGCACTTGTACGTGTGCGTAGGAGCTCCTCAATCGTTTGTGATAGCACCTTATCTCACACATGAGCCAACAGGAAATCATGCCCGATGCAAAAACGATCCCACGCGATTTTTTTTCCAGGAAATTTGTCCGATGATATCATGCATGGCAGACGGTTGCCAGGGAAACACCATTTGTTTTTCATGAGCAATTAGACGTTTTTGACTCGTGATGGACATGTGTGATTGATGCCAAATCCCACACGTACTCCCAAAATATAGTATGTGCGATATGTTCCTGCATCGCACATGAGTATGTTTCGCAGATCGTTTGCGTTCGTTGGTCACCATCGCTGACGGGTTTCCCGTGTCATGTGAGATGGACCCCCCTATCGCCCACACATGCAAGACGACGGTTTAAAACTGCGTCGCAGAAAGGGGTTAAAACCGTTTGTATAGCACGTAGCTGCACTAGTGGGAATGAGGGTGAGGGAGTTCGTGAAGGTCTATAATTCGAGCACTGGGTGATCGTCTAAAACTTCTACAACTGAATCCGGCGATGCTTTCAAATTTTATTCAAATGCATGAACAGATTTGAAAGAGCATGGTGCCCCCATGTTTGGTTTTGGTAATTGATGGCAATCTCTTTGGACTAATGGTTGCTTTGAGTTATACGTTAAGGTTTTTCCATAGGCAATGCTTGAAGACCATTTGTTGGTTTGAAGGTTATAGAGAAGGATATTATGTGTTGAACAAGGTGCTATTTAAGGAGTTATCCAAAGATTGGTCATGTGAGAGTTGAGTTTATTGCAAACATGTCTTGGAGAAGATTGTGTGAGCATTCATGTTTACCTTCAAGACATCATCTTAGTGAAGAGAGAAGATTAGATACATGGTTGGTCAAGTGAAAGTACATAGAGTGGATTCAAGTTGGTCACACACAAAGCGTAGAAGATGTACGGAGTGGGATCAAGTGATCTCACGTTATGGTAAGCATGATACATTACACTTTGTGTACTAACCCATGATATATTTGTGTGGTAGTTCTATGTGGGGTTAAGTATTTTTCCATGGGCTTGCATCAGGAGGAAGATCTCATATAACACATGGAGGATGACATCAAGTGGTGATTGCCGTGGTTGAGTTGTGCGAGTTCAAGTAGAGCATCACGAAGAGGTCACATGCTTGAAGCTTTCTGTCCATTCTGGTGATAATGGACTTGTGAAGATGTGCCGAAGTGAGGCTCGCCCATAGTGGAGTATGGGGGAGCAATTAACTAGTCAACACAATCAGGAAAGGTTGTCCAACTTGAGAAGGTCAAGATCATCATCTAGCTCAAGTGGACTATGCGCAAGGCTAAGGTTTGTCCTTCATAGGTTTTCTATTTTACTGATCTCATAGTGTTAGTTGGGAGTACGAGTTATAGGATTGATAGTCGTACAATCAAGGGGGGATCTCGAGTGAGTAACTTGTTTGTATTGTTCGTTGAGAGCTCAAACCTTTGCGTCCTTGGCATCATATTTCTTGGTTCTTTTTTGGGTTTTCTCTTTGTGAGGTTTAGAGCTTGTTTTATCTTCGTGACAAGTTCAAGTTCATGGAAAACGGTTTTGGTATGCATCATCTATTAAGTTTTGGGTGTTGGAGATTTTGCCGGTTTTTATTTGAGGATAGGTTCTCACCTTTATATTATTGTCTTCTTCTCTCTTCCTAGTTCTTGTCGTTATTGGATAGTCCTTGTCATTATCTGTTCAACAAGATTGAGTTCGTTGAATTTGGAGTTCATTTGCAAACGTTATGACAATTTTAGTTTTTCATGTCCGGGTTTAGCCGGTCCAGGTGCCCGGGTACCCAGGGTCATCCAAAAGTTGGCCAGTAACCTCGGTCATGTCCGGGTGCGCGAGGTCCCAAGGCGTGGCTGCCCGGGGTCTCCTGAAAGTTGGCTTGTGGCCTCGGCCATGTTTGGGTGCTTGGGGTCTTGCACCCCCGGGTGCCCAGCCCCCCTCCTCGCATCTCTCGGCGTCCCCCGGGTGCCCGGGATATCGGACCCGCGGGTTCCTGGCCCCGCCCACGCACTTCTCTGGCACGGGTGCTCGATGATACGTCTCCAACGTATCTATAATTTATGAAGTATTCATGCTATGTTTACATATATTATATATGGTTTTAGTGTAATTTTTTATGGACTAACATATTAATCTAGTGCCCAGTGCAAGTTGTTATTTTCACCTTGTTTTTAATTTTACATAAAATCTATACCTACGAAGGTCCAAAGATGACGAAATTTTTTGATGATTTTTTTTGGAACATAAGAGACTTCTGAAGGTTCAGGGAGGACCAGAAGACCCATGAGGTGACCACAAGCTTAGGGAGCACACCCTGGGGGGGGGGGGGTAGGAGGGTCACCTGAGCTTGCGGGTCCCTCATAACTCCGTTTGGTGTGATTCAAACGCTAAAATCCTATAAATAGAGAAACACCCCAAATAAACCTAGAACTTTTACTCTGCAGCCGCAAGCCTTTGTTCCGAAGCGATATCATTTGGAGGCCTTTTCTGGCACCCTGCCAGAGAGAGAAGAAATCACAGAGGCCATCTTCATCATCCTTAATGCCACCATGGTGATGCGTGAGTAGTTCATCCTTGGGGCCGGTTCTTTTACCAGTAGCTATGTGTTTGATCTCTCTCCCTCATGTTCTTGATAACGCACGATCTTGATGTGCCATGAGCTTTGTTAATATAGTTGGATCATATGATGTTCTTCCCTCTCTGTCTTTGTTTTGATGAATTGAGTCATGCTCTTTGAAGTTCTTTATGTTGGATTGAATATTTTGGATCTGAGATTGTTTGATGCATGTCAAATAATTAACTCACGGAGACTCGAGGTGACAATGGGGTTCTCTAGGTGATATTAGAGTCGATTGATATGTATCATATGGTGTGGCGTACTACAATCTCTAGAGCTATTTGTGACACTTTGGGGTAGTTCATAAGATTGATTGGAAACACAACTTTGAGGTGGTTTACTAACTACGCGATTTGATCCTACTTTCCCCGATAGGAATAGAGACTTTGGAGTGATTTTTTGCCGCACTATGAGGGATTTTCATGTGATTCAATTGTGTTCATGATGTTGAGAGATTGCACTAGTGAAAGTATGAACCCTAGGCCTCTTTTTCAAGCATTGCAATATCCTTTATGATCACTTTTATCACTTGCTACCTTGCTATATTCATTATTTCAGATTACAAAAACCTATATCTACTATCCATACTACACTTGTATCACCATATCTTTGTCAAACTAGTGCACCTATACAGTTTACCATTGTATTGGGTGTGTTGGGGACAGAAGAGATTGCTTGTATTGATTACAGGGTTGTTTGAGAGAGATCGTCTTCATCTTACACCTCCCATGTATTGATAAACCTTAGGTCATCCACATGAGGGAAATTTGTCATTATCCTACAAAACACTACACTTGGAGGCCCAAGCAAGTGTAACATCCCAAATTTTCATATTTGGAAGTGTTAATAGATTATTCTTTTTCATCATGATTCCTACGCATATTTAAATTTTCTGAATATTCGATGTGTTTTTCAACTCAAGGCAAAATATTGGAGTGGAGATAATATGACTTCTTCCCTATTAAGTATAGTTGGAAAGTGCTAATTTTTCGTATTTTATAACCTCATAAATTATTTTTGGATTTGTTATAATACTCTTTATTGGCTCCTATTGCATAAAACAGTTTTCAAGAATTGCATTAGAGTTGGAAAAATGTTCGCTACTTTGCTACAGTAGCAAACATATTTACGTTGTTCTTTGGTAATTTTTAGAAAGCGATCAGGTATTTTATTTTTGCGAAATACGGCTCCTACACAATATTTTAATTCTCAGAGTTACTACTCACATGGGCTCCCAGTGATACGTTTCCGACGTATCTATAATTTTTGATTGTTTCATGCTATTGTACTATCAATCTTGGATACTTTACATGCAATTATATGCTATTTTATATCATTTTTTGGGTTTATGTCATTTTTTGGACTAACCTATTAACCCAGTGCCTAGTGCCAGTTCTTGTTTTTGCCTGTTTTTGGGCTTTTTAGAAAATCAATACCAAACGGAGTCCAAATTGGATGAAAATTTAGGGGATTTATTTTTCGACATAAAGAGAGCCAGGAAGCTTGGGGAGGAGACCAGAAGACCCACGAGGAGGCCTCGAGCCTAGAGGGCGCGCCCTGGGGGTAGGGCACGCCACCCCGAACTCGTGGGCCCGTCGTGGCACCTCCTGACATAATTCCACTTCTATATATTCCCAATTTCCCCAGAAACAATAGAGAGACACGCGAAACACTTTTTCGTCCGCTGCAAGCCTCTATTCTTCCATGATCCAATCTGAAAGCCATTTCCGGTACTCTACCGGAAGGGGAATGGATCACAGAGGCTGTCTACATCAACCTTTCTACCTCGATGATGACGTATGAGTAGTTCACCACAAACCTACATGTCCATATCTAGTATCTATATGGCTTCTTCTCTCTCTTTGATCTTCAATACCATGCTCTTCGCGATTCTTGCAATGATCTATCCGATGTAATCTTCTTTTGGAGTGTGTTTGTTGGGATCCGATGAGGTGTGGGTTTATGATCAGATTATTCATTGAAAGTACTTGTGTTTTTTCTAAAATTTATTATGCATGATTGTTATAGTTTTTTAATTCTTCCCGATCTATCTGTTTGGTTTGGCCAACTAGATTGATTTATCTTCAGTGGGAGGGCTGCATTGTAGTGGGTTCAATCTTGCGGTGTTCTACATCACAGTGACAGAAGGGGACAAGACACATATATTGTATTGTTGCTACTAAGGATAAAACGACGGGATCTGAACATATTGCTTGTCTTACTTTGTCTACATCATGTCATCATGCTTAATGCATTACTCTGTTTGTTATGAACTTAATACCATAGATGCAGAGTTGTTTTGATCAATTGGTGGAGTAATAGTAGTAGATGCAAAATCGTTTCGGTCTACTTGTCATGGACGTGATGCCTATATACATGACCATTGCCATGAATAACATCATAACTATGTGCTTTTCTATCAATTGCCCAACAACAATTTATCTACCCACCGTATGCTATGTGTTCAAGAGAGAAGCCTCTAGTGAAAACTATGGCCCCCCAGGTCTATTTAAATCATATTGCTAAAACCCTAAAAACCTTGCTGCTATTTATTTTATTTTATTTATTTTTACTTATTATTTATTTATCTATCACTATCAGAAGTAATTCTTGCAAGTAACGAGTTCAATGGGCTTGACAACCCTCTTGCCCGCATTGGGTGCAAGTGTTTGGTTTTGTGTGTGTAGGTACTGTCGACGTGAAGTTGTTGTGATTCTCCTACTGGTTCGATAACCTTGGTTCTCACTGAGGGAAATACTTATCGCTACTATATTGTAACGCCCAAGATGCGATCCTATCCTTATTTTGGCACGAGGGCCTCGACAGGGATAGAAGCGCATCTCGTCGTTTCGCAAGAATGGATATCATTACAAGTACATGTAAAGAAGAGATGAGTATATGGAATTGGCTTACACTCGCCACAAGCTACATCAATATCACATCAATACAACAACATGTTCAAATATCATACAGAAGAGCAGGGTCCGACTACGGACGAAAACAAACGATAAAATGACATCCATCCTTGCCATCCCAGGCTGCCGGCCTGGAACCCATCCTAGATCGAAGAAGAAGAAGAACTCCAAAAGAAAACAATCATCGCGCTCACGTCAAATCATCGCATTACCTGTACCTGCAACTGTTGTTGTAGTAATCTGTGAGCCACGGGGACTCAGCAATCTCATTTCCAAGGGTATCAAGACTATTAAAGCTTAATGGGTGAAGTATGGTTAAGTGGTGAGGCTGCAGCAAGCACTACACATTTATTTGAGTGGATAACTTACGAGTACAAGAATAAAGGGGGATGATCGTCGCATAAACGGACGTGAACTAGTAATGGTCTCTAAGAGATCCTGAACACCAACTTACGATCAAACATAACCCCACCATGTTCTCTCTCGGTTAAGAAATCACGAGAAGAGACAGTCACGGTTACGCACACGGTTGGTGTATTTTATTTGAGTTTACTTCAAGTTTGCTATGACCGGGTGTTAAACAAAGTTTCCAAGTTGCCACATAACCACGGGCACGGCTTTCCGAAAGATTTAACCCTGTAGGGGTGCTCCAACTCATCCATCACAAACTAACCACACGCCACAGGAATAACCTCGACCACGAATCCCGTGATCTCCTAGGAAATTCCATAGGAAAACCGCAACCTCGAGATAGCCTGAAGTATTCTCGGAATTCCTCGCACAAGACATTCGAGAAAGGTAAAACAAGTCCAGCAAGACCGCCCGACGTGTCGACGAACCCGATAGAAGCCGCGTATCTCGTTCTCAGGACACGACGGATAAGCGAAGCGTACGGTGGCCTGATAGACATCTCCCGAGTTGCCCCGGGTTGGCCCCGCACGGTGCTCTAGTTTGGACCAACACTCATGAGGAGCACTGGCCCGGGTTGTTGATTAAAGATCCTCGGGTTAATTACTCCCTATGCAGGTTTATTAGTTATTAGGCAAATGTAGTTGTTGGGGAACGTTGCATGGGAAACAACAATTTTCCTACGCACACGCAAGATCTATCCATGGTGATGAGCATCTACGAGAGGGAGAGTGGATCTACATAACCTAGTAGATCGCTAAGCGGGAAGCGTTAAGAAACGTGGTTGATGTAGTCGAACGTCTTCGCGATCCAAATCGCTAGCCGTCCCACGATCCAATCACGATCTAGTGCCGAACGGACGGCAACTCCGCGTTCAGCACACGTACAGCTCAATGACGATCTCTGCCTTCTTGATCCAGCAATAGGGAGCGGAGAGGTAGATGAGTTCTTCGGCAGTGCGACGGCACGGCAGTGGTGGTGGTGGAACTATTCCAATAGGGCTTCGCCTAAGCACTGCTGAAAACTAGAGGAGACGATCTATTGGGAGAGAGGGCTGCACCGTGGCCTTTTGGGGTTGGGTGTCTTTGGCCCTCTCTCCCTCTAGTATATATAGGAGGGAGGGGAGGGGACGGCTCCCCTAGGGAACCCCCTAGGAGTCGGCCGAAGTGGGGAGGAGGAGGAGTCCAACTCCAATCCTACTCCTAGTAGGATTCCTCCCCCACTTGGAAACTCTTCCCCCTCTTGGGCTTTTGCCTTTTCCCACCTCCTAGCCGGATGGGCCCTTAGGGGCTGGCTTGCCCAGCCCACTAAGGGCTGGTGGGCCACCTGTAAGGTCCATGTGGCCTTCCGGCGTGGGTGGCCCCTCCCGATGGACCTCCGGAACCCTCCCGGCACTCCCGGTACACTACCGGAAATACCCGAAACTTTTCCGTTGACCAAAACGGGACTTCCTATATATCAATCTTTACCTCCGGACCATTCCGGAGCTCCTCGTGATGTCCGGGATCTCATCCGGGACTCCGAACAACCTTTGGTCACCACCATACATAACTCAATACTACCAAAACGTCACCGAACGTTAAGTGTGCAGACCCTGCGGGTTCGAGAACTATGTAGACATGACAGAGACACCTCTATGGTCAATAACCAATAGCGGGACATGGATGCCCATATTGGTTCCTACATATTCTACGAAGATCTTTATCGGTTGAACCTCTATGTCAAGGATTCAGTTAATCCCGTACGATGTTCCCTTTGTTCTTCGGTATGTTACTTGCCCGAGATTCGATCATCGGTATCTCTATACCTAGTTCAATCTCGTTACCGGCAAGTCTCTTTACTCGTTCCGTAATACAAGATCCCGTGGCTAACACTTAGTCACATTGCTTGCAAGGCTTATTGTGATGTTGTATTACCGAGTGGGCCCCGAGATACCTCTCCGTCACACGGAGTAACAAATCCCAGTCTCGATCCATGCCAGCTCAACAGACACCTTCGGAGATACCTATAGAGCATCTTTATAGTCACCCAGTTATGTTGTGACATTTGATACACACAAGGTATTCCTCCGGTGTCAGTGAGTTGCATGATCTCATGGTCATAGGAACAGATACTTGACATGCAGAAAACAATAGCAATAAACTGACACGATCATATGCTACGTTCATAGTTTGGGTCTTGTCCATCACATTATTCTCCTAATGATGTGATCCCGTTATCAAATGACATCTCATGTCTATGGCTAGGAAACCTTGATCATCTTTGATCAACGAGCTAGTCTACTAGAGGCATACTAGGGACACATTGTTGTCTATGTATCCACACATGCAATTGAGTTTCCAATCAATACAATTATAGCATGGATAATAAACGATTATCATGAACAAGGAAATATAATAATAACTACTTTTATTATTGCCTCTAGGGCATATTGCCAATAGTCTCCCACTTGCACTAGAGTCAATAATCTAGCTCACATCACTATGTGATTTACATTGTAATGAATCTAACACCCATACAGTTCTGGTGTTTGATCATGTTTAGCCCTTGCAAGAGGTTTAGTCATCGGATCTGCAACATTCAGATCCGTGTGCACTTTGCAAATATTTATGTCGTCCTCCTTGATGTAATCGCGGATGGAATTGAAACGTCGCTTTATGTGTCTGGTCCTCTTGTGAAACCTTGGTTCCTTGGCTAGAGCAATGGCACCAGTGTTGTCATATAACCGAGTCATTGGGTTTAGTGCACTAGGCACTACTCCAAGAACTGTCATGAACTCCTTCATCCAGACACCTTCCTTCGCTGCCTCCGAGGCAACGATGTACTCCGCTTCGCATGTAGAATCAGCTACCACGCTCTGCTTGGAATTGCACCAGCTTACCGCACCCCCATTGAGAATAAATACGTATTTGGTTTGAGACTTAGAGTCATCCGGATCAGTGTCAAAGCTTGCATCGACGTAACCCTTACGACGAGCTCTTGATCACCTCCATAAACGAGAAACATGTCCTTAGTCCTTTTCAGGTACTTCAGGATATTCTTGACCGTTGTCCAGTGTTCCATTCCTGGATTACTTTGAAACCTTCCGGCCATACTTATGGCAAGGCTGACATCGGGTCTTGTGCACAGCATTGCATACATGATAGAGCCTATGGCTGAAGCATAGGGGACGGCACTCATCTTTTCTCTATCTTCTGCAGTCACTAGGCATTGAGTCTTACTCAACTTGACACCTTGCAATACAGGCAAGAAACCCTTCTTGGACTGATCCATTTTGAACTTCTTCAAAACTTTGTTAAGGTATGTGCTCTGTGAAAGTCCTATTAAGCGTCTTGATCTATCTCTATAGATCTTGATGCCTAATATGAAAGCAACTTCTCCTAGGTCCTTCATTGAAAAACTCTTGTTCAAATATTCCTTCACGCTTTCCAACATTTCTATATTGTTTCCAATCAGCAATATGTCATCCACATATAATATTAGAAACGCTATAGAGCTCCCACTCACTTTCTTGTAAATACAAGCTTCTCCGTAAACTTGTATAAACCCGAACGCTTTGATCACCTCATCAAAGCGAAGATTCCAACTCCGAGATGCTCGCACCAGCCCATAAATGGATTGCTGGAGTTTGCAAACTTTGTCAGCATTCTCTGGATCGACAAAATCTTCTGGTTGCATCATATACAACTCTTCCTTAAGGAAACCGTTAAGGAACGTTGTTTTGACATCCATCTGCCAAATTTCATAATCGAAAAAGGCAGCTATTGCTAACATGATTCTGACGGACTTAAGCATCGCTACGGGTGAGAAGGTCTCATCGTAGTCAACTCCTTGAACTTGTGAAAAACCCTTTCCCACAAGTCAAGCTTTATAGACGGTGACATTACCGTCCGCGTCCGTCTTCCTCTTAAAGATCCATTTGTTCTGAATGGCTTTTCGCCCTTCAGGTAATACTTCCAAAGCCCATACTTTGTCTTCATACATGGATCCCCTCTCGGATTTCAAGGCCTCTAACCATTTCTTGGAATCCGGGCCCATCATCGCTTCTCCATAGCTCGTTGGTTCATCGTTGTCCAACAACATGACCTCTAAGACAGGGTTGCCGTACCACTCAGGAGCAGTACGCGTCCTTGTCGACCTACGAGGTTCGATAGCAACTTGATCCGAAGCTTCATGATCATCATCATTAACTTCCTCTTCAAATGATGTAGGCTCTACAGAAACATCTTTCTGCGCTGCGCTACTCTCAGGTTGAAGTAAAGGTTCAACAACCTCATCAAGTTCTATTTTCCTCCCACTCAATTCTTTCGAGAGAAACTCTTTCTCAAGAAATGTTCCGTTTTTAGCGACAAACACTTTGCCTTCGAATCTGAGATAGAAGGTATACCCAACTGTCTCTTTTGGGTATCCTATGAAGACGCATTTCTCCGCTTTGGGTTCCAGCTTTTCAGGCTTAAGCTTTTTGACATAAGCATCACATCCCCAAACTTTAAGAAACGACAACTTTGGCTTCTTGCCAAACCATAGTTCATATGGCGTCGTCTCAATGGATTTCTATGGTGCCCTATTTAAAGTGAATGCAGCTGTCTCTAATGCATAACCAAAAAACGATAGTGGCAAATCGGCAAGAGACATCATAGATCGCACCATATTCAATAAGGTTCGATTACGACGTTCGGACACACCATTACGCTGTGGTGTTCCAGGTATTGTTAATTGTGAAACAATTCCACAGTGTCTTAAGTGACTGCCAAACTCATAACTCAGATATTCTCCTCCTCGATCAGATCGCAGGAATTTGATCTTCTTGTTATGATGATTCTCAACTTCACTCTGAAATTGCTTGAACTTTTCAAACGTTTCAGACTTGTGTTTCATTAAGTAAATATACCCATATCTACTTAAGTCATCAGTGAAGGTGAGAAAGTAACGATAACCACCGCGCGCCTCAATGCTCATCGGACCGCACACATCAGTATGTATGATTTCCAACAAGTCATTTGCCCGTTCCATTGTACCAGAGAACGGGGTCTTAGTCATCTTGCCCATGAGGCATGGTTCACATGTGTCAAGTGATTCAAAATCATGTGACTCCAAAAGTCCATCAGCATGGAGCTTCTTCATGCGTTTTGCACCAATATGACCTAAGCGGCAGTGCCACAAGAAAGTGGTACTATCATTATCAACTCTACATATTTTGGCATCAATGTTATGAACATGTGTATCATCAATCGAGATTCAATAAGAATAAACCCCTCACATTGGGTGCATGACCATAAAAGATATTACTGATATAAATAGAACAACCATTATTCTCTGTTTTAAATGAGTAACCGTCTCGCAATAAACAAGATCCAGATATAATGTTCATGCTTAACGCACGCACTAAATAACAATTATTCAGGTTCATCACTAATCCCGATGGTAATCGAAGAGCGAGCGTGCCGACGGCGATCACATCAACCTTGGAACCATTTCCCACGCGCATCGTCACTTCGTCCTTTGCCTGCCTCCGTCTATTCCACAGTTCCTATTTTGAGTTGCAAATGTGGGCAACCGAACCGGTATCAAATACCCAGGCACTACAATGAGAGTTGGTAAGGTACACATCAATAACATGTATATCATATATACCTTGTTTGGTGTTGGCCGCCTTCTTGTCAGCCAGATACTTGGGGCAGTTCCGCTGCCAGTGACCAGTTCCCTTGCAATGAAAGCACTCAGTTTCTAGCTTGGGTCCAGCCTTGGGTTTCTTCACGGGAGGGGCAACTGATTTGCCACTCTTCTTGGAGTTACCCTTCTTACCCTTGCCATTCTTCTTGAAACTGGTGGTTTTATTGACCATCAACACTTGATGCTCCTTCTGAATCTCAGACTCAGCGACTTTCAACATCGCAAACTGCTCGGCGACTGACTTGTTCATCCCGTGCATGTTATATTTCAACACGAAGCTCTTGTAGCTAGGTGGCAATGATTGAAGAACTCTGTCAGTGATCGCCTCTGCCGGAAGGGGCATCCCCAACTCAGCCAGACGGGTGGAATACCCAGACATTTTGAGTATGTGTTCACTGACAGACCCGTTCTCCTCCATCTTGCAAGCATAGAACTTATCGGAGGTCTCATACCTCTCGATCCGAGCATTCTTCTGAAAGATAAACTTCAACTCCTGGTACATATCATATGCTCCATGACGTTCAAAACGTCTTTGAAGTCCCTGTTCTAAGCCATATAACATTGCACATTGAACCATTGAGTAATCATCAGAACGTGCCTGCCAGGCGTTCGCAACGTCTACAGACTCTACTGGAGCGGGTGGTTCACCAAGCGGTGCATCAAGGACATAAGCCTTTTGGGAAGCCGTAAGGATAATCCTTAGATTATGGGCCCAGTCCACAAAGTTACTTCCATCATCTTTCAACTTAGCTTTCTCTAGGAACACATTAAAATTCAGGGGTGCTACTACGCGAGCCATTGATCTACAACATAAATTTTGCAAAAACAACTTAGACTATTGTTCAAGATAATGAGTTTAGTTAATCATATTACTTTAAAAGACTCCCACTCAAATTGACATCCCTCCGGTCATTCGAGTGTAACATGATCCAAATTCACCAACTTAAGTCCGATCATCACGTGAGATGAGTTGGTTTCAATGGTGAACATCTTCATGTTGATCATATCTATTACATGACTCATGTTCGACCTTTCGGTCTCTTGTGTTCCGAGGCCATGTCTGTACATGCTAGGCTCGTCAAGTTTAACCCGAGTGTTCCGCACGTGCAACATTGGCTTGCACCCGTTGTATGTGAATGTAGAGTCTATCACACCCGATCATCACGGAAATGACAAACTTTCACAACGGTGCACACTCGGGGAGAACACAATTTATCTTGAAATTTTAGTGAGGGATCACCTTATAATGCTACCGTCGTCCTAAGGAAAATAAGATGCATAAGAGGATTAACATCACATGCAAATCATAAGTGACATGATATGGCCATGAACTTGTGCTTTTGATCTCCATCTCCAAAGCACCGGCATGATCTCCATCGTCACTGGCATGACACCATGATCTCCATCAACGTGTCGCCATGAGGTTGTCGCGCCAACTGTTGCTTCTACGACTATTGCTAACTCATAGCGATAAAGTAAAGCAAAACGGCGAAAATAAATTAAAGACAACCCTATGGCTCCTGCCGGTTGCCGTACTCATCGACATGCAAGTCATGATATTCTATTCAATACATGATCATCTCATACATCACATATATCTCATCATGTAATTGGCCACATCACATCACAATATACCCTGCGAAAACAAGTTAGACGTCCTCTAATTGTTGTTGCATGTTTTACGTGGCTGCTACGGGTATCTAGCAAGAACAATTCTTACCTACGCATAAACCACAACGGTGATACACAAATTGCTATTCAACCTTCTCAAGGACCACCTTTGTCGAATCCGGTCCAACTAAAGTAGGAGAATTAGACACCCGCCAGCCATCTTTATGCAACGAAGTTACATGTCAGTTGATGGAACCGGTCTCTCGTAAGCGTACGAGTAAGGTTGGTCCGGGCCGCTTCATCCCACAATACCGCCGAATCAAGAAAAGACCAAGGGAGGAAGCAATCTGAATATCAATGCCCACAAACTCCTTTGTGTTCAACTTGTGATCTCATCTACACATAGACCTAGCTCATGATGCCACTGTTGGGGAACGTTGCATGGGAAACAAAAATTTTCCTACGCATACGCAAGATCTATCCATGGTGATGAGCATCTACGAGAGGGAGAGTGGATCTATATACCCTTGTAGATCGCGAAGTGGGAAGCGTTAAGAAACACGGTTGATGTAGTCGAACGTCTTCGCGATCCAAATCGCTAGCCGTCCCGCGATCCAATCACGATCTAGTACCGAATGGACGGCACCTCCGCGTTCAGCACACGTACAACTCAATGACGATCTCCGCCTTCTTGATCTAGCAAGAGGGAGCGGAGAGGTAGATGAGTTCTCCGGCACCGTGACGGCGCGGCGGCGGCGGTGGTGGAACTATTCCAACAGGGCTTCGCCTAAGCACTGCTGAAAACTAGAGGAGACGATCTATTGGGAGAGAGGGCTGCACCGTGGCCTTTTGGGGTTGGGTGTCTTTGGCCCTCTCTCCCTCTAGTATATATAGGAGGGAGGGGAGGGGCCGGCGCCCCTAGGGAACCCCCTAGGAGTCGGCCGAAGTGGGGAGGAGGAGGAGTCCAACTCCAATCCTACTCCTAGTAGGATTCCTCCCCCACTTGGAAACTCTTCCCCCTCTTGGGCTTTTGCCTTTTCCCACCTCCTAGCCGCATGGGCCCTTAGGGGCTGGCTTGCCCAGCCCACTAAGGGCTGGTGCACCACCCCTAAGGCCCATGTGGCCTTCTGGCGTGGGTGGCCCCTCCCGATGGACCTCCGGAACCCTCCCGGCACTCCCGGTACACTACCGGAAATACCCAAAAATTTTCCGGTGACCAAAACGGGACTTCCTATATATCAATCTTTACCTCCAGACCATTCCGGAGCTCCTCGTGACGTCCGGGATCTCATCCGGGACTCCGAACAACCTTCGGTCACCACCATACATAACTCAATACTACCGAAACGTCACCGAACGTTAAGTGTGCAGACCCTGCGGGTTCGAGAACTATGTAGACATGACCGAGACACCTCTACGGTCAATAACCAATAGCGGGACCTGGATGCCCATATTGGTTCCTGCATATTCTATGAAGATCTTTATCGGTTGAACCTCTATGTCAAGGATTCAGTTAATCCCGTACGCTGATCCCTTTGTTCTTCGGTATGTTACTTGCCCAAGATTCGATCGTCGGTATCTCTATACCTAGTTCAATCTCGGTACCGGCAAGTCTCTTTACTCGTTCCATAATACAAGATCCCGTGGCTAACACTTAGTCACATTGCTTGCAAGGCTTATTGTGATGTTGTATTACCGAGTGGGCCCCGAGATACCTCTCCATCACACGGAGTAACAAATCCCAGTCTAGATCCATGCCAGCTCAATAGACACCTTCGGAGATACCTGTAGAGCATTTTTATAGTCACCCAGTTACGTTGTGACATTTGATACACACAAGGTATTCCTTCGGTGTCAGTGAGTTGCATGATCTCATGTTCATAGGAACAGATACTTGACATGCAGAAAACAATAGCAATAAACTGACACAATCATATGCTACGTTCATAGTTTGGGTCTTGTCCATCACATCATTCTCCTAATGATGTGATCCTGTTATCAAATGACATCTCATGTCTATGGCTAGGAAACCTTGATCATCATTGATCAACGAGCTAGTCTACTAGAGGCATACTAGGGACACAGTGTTGTCTATGTATCCACACATGCAATTGAGTTTCCAATCAATATAATTATAGCATGGATAATAAACGATTATCATGAACAAGGAAATATAATAATAACTACTTTTATTATAGCCTCTAGGGCATATTTCCAATAGTAGTACCAATGTTTGGTCTTGCCAGACAAGTTTTAATCTAAAACGAATGGTCAAGGGGGTCCTCATAACAATCTCGAGCATGTTAAGAGCGCAAAATATGGAACATAACACCAGTTCACAAGTAACTAGGGCGGCAAGAGTGGAACAAAACACCGAGCAAAAGGCCAAGCCTTCCACCCTTTACCAAGTATATATGTGCATTAAATTAAATAGCAATAATATTGTGATATATCAAAATATCCATGTTGCACATGGAAGACTTGCACCTGCAACTAGCAACGCTATAAGAAGGGCAGAGCAAGCGGTAACATAGCCAAACAAAGGTTTGCTGGGATGTGGAGGGGTTAGAGGCTTATCATGGCATTTTAGGAGACTTGACAAACAGGTGGTAGGTAGCGAGACAGCGATAGAAACGAGACAACTAGCATGGCAATGATAGTAATGGTATCCAGGGAAATGATCATCTTGCGTGAGATCCCGCTTGGAAGAAGAACGAATCCATGAAGAAGACGAGCCAACGTAGTCGAACGAATCCTCACACTCCGAACGCTTTCGGAACTTTATCGAGAAGAAGCAAATCGGAAACAACAATCAACACACGAGAACACCACAACAAATGCCTGACATGATGCACAACCAAATATGATGCATGTCCGGTTTAACTAGGCATGGCATGGCAAGCACAACAAACAACTACTACACATTAAGTGAAGTTCAATATGCAACGAGTTGCATATTGACGAAACTCCACGTTCAAATATTTAGTTCACTCTCGTTAGGTACTCATCAATATTAAATGTTGTTTAACATGGGTGGTCATGGCATAAGGTGAAGATGGAATTGGAGCAATTTTAAATGGAGAAGGAGAGCACACCTACAACAAAATAATAAATCTCCATGTTACGGGAAATGCGGTTAATGTTGTTTAACTAACCAATCATTTTAAATGTTGTTTATCATGGCAAGAGGTGAAGCATGAACAACCACATCATCTAGGCATTTTAAATGAGGCCGGAAGCAACATATAGCATTCCTGAAACGACCCCATGTGCATAATAAGGATTTGGTCCAGATCTGTCCTATCACAATTTTATATTTGTTAAGCAGGAAAATAAGGTCCACCATGTGATTCTACAAGTTTTTCTAGTCAAGTTACATATATGAAACATTTTCAACGGAGCTACGGTTAATTAGTTATGCAAGAAACCGTTTTTAACATGGCATTGACGCAAATTAATGCAAACAGCAATTTTAAGTTTTTCTATCATGTGTGAAAGTTGGATATTGTGAATCTATACGAAATTCTAAGCAATTTACATATATAACTCATTTTAATCCGGTGCTCGGTTCTCAAGTTATTAAATGCATGATCATAAGGGGTTTTTTACAATTTTGTAATTCATTGGATAATTGACAATTCGTCTACGAAAAAAAATGCACGGGCCGAATCCTGGCTGGCCCAACAGTGGCACATGGGTGCATCATAGCTATAATGCGCAGGGGCGACATATAAAGTGGCGGGCGAGGTTTAGGTGGGAGCTCACATTGGTGGGCTGGGCCGGAGGAGCAGCTAGGCCTGGCCTTGGCGCGAAGCAGGACGACGCGGTGTCGTGGCCCACGCGGGCGCTCGCTCGATCCCGTCGTGCTCCTCTCGATCCCGATCGGGACCGAGGGAAGCGGCGGTGATGACGATGATGCCGGCCGGTGGCAGGGCGGCACAGAGGCGCGGAGGAGGCATGAGATGGCCGAAGAAGGCGGACGGGGACCGGATCTAGCCGGGGATGGGCAGGTTCCGGTGGCGACGACCTCATCTGCAGGGCATGGCGCCATGGGGGTTAGAGAGAGAAGAGAAGAAAGGAGGAAGAAGAGAGAGAGAGAGATGGGCGGCGCGGGGCTCGCCTTGTCGCCGGAGCAGTTCGGCGACGGCGCTCGCCGGCGATGGGGCTGCTGCGGCTCCGGTGGCAGGCCGGCGTAGGGAGCTACCGGCGGCTCTATTCGGGCACGGGGAGGAGCAGCTGGCGGCTGCGGATGGCGGTGCGCGGGCTCGTCCGGGCCCTGACGGGCCAGATGCGGGCTCGGGCGGGCCTACGGTGGTGGGGAGGCTGTTGGGCGACGTGGCAGCGCCCGGTTGGCCGGGGCGGCGGCTCAGGGCGATGTGGCGCGCTGTGGTTGGCTGGAATGATGGCTGCGGCGGCGCCAAGTGGCGAAGGTGGGATGGCTGCGCGTGGATTTTGATGTGCGGCGGCTGGAGGTTAGGGGAGGGGCTCGGTTTGCCCAAAAATAGCATGGGAAGGTGTTTAAATAGGGCAGGGGCTAGGGTTTGCGGGTTTGGGGCCGATTTTGACCGTACGATCGCGATCGGACGGACGGATCGGAGGGGTAAAGGTTTGGTGGGTTGTGGGCTGTGTGGAGGGGGTTTGGGCTGAGAGAGAGAGAGATGCAGCCCGGCAACGGAGTTTATAAAACCAAAAAAACGACCGACGAATAAACTGATGACGGTGCCATTACGGTCGACCATCCGGGTATCAAATTTGGCAGGCGATCTACCTACAACATAATAAGACCGCATGCCAACTTTCGACCCAATCCGAGAATATTTTTCGCGCACTTTAAAAACGATATTTTTTTGATGCCGCGGGCGCGTGCCTGTGTGGTTTGTCTCGAAACGGTCAACGGGGAGAACCGGCAACTACTAGCGGATGCAAGTTTTGAAAACATGAAGGCAATAGTGTGCCGATGCAATGCGGATGATGTGAATGATGCAATGATGAATGCGACAGACAAATGAATCACATGACGACAACGGAATAAAACGGGAATCTTCTGGAGCGTCGGTTCTGGGCTGTTACAACTCTCCTCCACTTACAAGAGATCTCGACCCGAGATCTTAGAATGAGAAGGGGAAGAGAAAGAGAAAAGGAAGAGGTAAAACATAGTTGCTTCTTTGACAAACGAGTGAAACCATATAAACATGAATGTTGGAAAGAGATGAAGAATGACATGAGGAAGAAGCAAGAATTCAAAAGAAATTTGGGTAACACTTCGGTAGAATAGAGAAGACAACTTGATAAGATGGAAAGATCTTGAAAAGAGGCACAACACTCCGGTTAAATGAGATAAGCAAGGGAAGAACATTTTGATAAAACGAGATGATGGGATGAATAGAGCAACATCACAATGCATTCGGAACAAACGAATGAAGCTAGATCATTGGATAGAAGAAAATGGAGAAGAAAATGACAATTCCTACCACGCTCGAATTTGAAAAGCATCTTTACAAGAAGAGACTGAACGGAGTTGTTGGAACATCAACAACGAAAAGAATAGGCTAGTCGTGGGCTTATGGAAAACATCTCAAAATTATGAGGTGACCACCGGCCACAGCAGAAACAATTGATTGCTTGGGAGCAACAAGACATGCAAACTTCTTACACCAAGAGGAGGAGAAAACTTGGATCATGATAAGCACCATGATAGCAAGAATCCTTAGGAAACGTTTTAGGTGAAATCCAATTCAAGATAACTCCAAAGAAGCGAAATGGGTTTAGATATCTCATTCTTGACAATTCCCTTCAAAACTCCTCATGACTCAAGAATGATATAGCACCATCTCAAAGGATAAGAGAGAATGAATTGCACTTTGAAATACAAGATGCAGAATACTTGAGCTCCTCCAACAAGAATATTGATGAAAACTTCAAGAAATAATTGAATCCTTAATGAACCACCATGAAGAACCTCCGGGAAAAACTCTGGAATGAAAGGATGATAGCAAAGAATTGAAGGTTGCACAAGAACAAGATAGAAGCCTTGCAAAGATTTAGATGAAGCTTCGCGACGAGATACTTGAGAAAAAAAACATGGAACTCCGGAAAAGAAAAGATGAACAACTTAGCATCAAGAATTTGATATCATGAACAACTCCGGAAGAAGGATTGAAATCACTTTGGTGAAACAAGAATAAGAATTATGTTATGCTTATCCTTCACCAAGTTAAATTGATGACAAGCACGGATTATGCATACCACTTATTCTTCTTGAAAAGATTGAGGATAGGTAAGAGCACAAACTTGAGGAAGTCTTGAACGACATCACCGGTAAGAATTGCAAACGAATGAGGACACTTCGAATTAATGGTGATGCAAGAGAACGAAGAGATCGAGATTGCCTAATAGAAAGTTGAACAAGGCACCTGAATAATTGAGATACGAACGAAGAGACAACAATTGAGAAGAATTTGAGAACGAAAGCTGAAAGCTGAGAACGAAGAAATCTTCTGAAATTATGGCCTTCGGAGGATCGAGAAATGAAACAACACTGAAATGCTCCGGATAGATATGGAGGAATTACTCATGATCGAAATTAATTGGAGAGGAAGACAACAAGCTAGAAACACAACATTTCATGAGAACGGATAAAGATTAAAGAGGCACTCTCATTCGGTCTTCAATACTAAGAATGATGATGAGAAACAATACTAAGAATTACCTGAGGCACTCCGGAACAACGAGGAATAGAAGGTTGAGCCCACGATGAAAATGATTTAGAAGCGATCTTTGAGAAGGAATATGACTGATGAAATTCATCCTTACATATTTGAAAAGAACTTGAGGACATCTCCAGGAAGATTAAAAGAGCCAGGTAAGATCCTGGGAAAGAACCTGTGGGTTATGGACCCACTCAAAGAGAACACCGTTGAAATGAATGCTTAGAAAGAGAGCTTGCACCGGTACAAATGAAAACTTGATGAGGTGAGAACCTCGGAATACTTTGAAAAGATTGAATGAAAACACGAGCTTTTGAGATATCTTCAACACTCCGGATAGAATAGAGAGATGAATAAGCAAGGGAGGCTTGGATAAGAATTCCAACATGGGAACTCATTTAGCAAATGAAAGAATATGATGAACATGGAGGGGTTGAATCGAATCCACCGGAGAAGAAAAGGAGAATGAAGAACTACTAACTTGAAACTCCTGAGAATCTTCAAAATGAATCACCGGATACATCACGGACGAAAAGATAGCGGAAGCATCAATGCAAAGAAAGGCACTTGGATGATGATTTAATCATTGAAGAAAAGGGCGGGAGGGTGGGAAAAACAAAGCCAACATGAGACAGATGAGACGAACTCCGGAAAGAAATATGAGGATTGATCTTGCAAGTATTGGAGAGGGATGAATTATCTTGATGAGAAACACACTGGTTAGGAAAGATATGAAATCACCACTTGACATCGAAGCAACTCGAATTACCATACTCCAACAAAAACAACGGATGGGGCTTGAGAATTTAGCCGGAAACAAATTCATGAAAGAGATTCCGTCCGATATTTTCGTGGTAAGGCTCACACGGGCTTGATCGTACATTGGATTGTCATATTGAAATGACGCTCGAATATGCTCCCTAGGCGTAGCGAACTACAAGGCTTGACGAAGCATACCGAGACTGTCCTCTGTAAGAAAGACCGTGAACAAGCGAACCACTAGATGTCGAACCCCAACCTCACATCATGCATTTGTTAAAGGATAAACCTAGATAACTACTTGAAGTCCCACCTAAGAACTTCCGAAATCTTTGGTTATGCAATCGGGTACATGGATACACGGAGTTTTTATCCATCACTCAACTCCTAGCAGTAATACTACTCTCCAGTGCATCACATCCCACAACACACAACCGAAGGTCTTGGAAACTCATCTACCTCAGACCCTCGTAATCACAACGATAGTAAAGATGGCAGTACATGTGATCCCTCTCCCCAGTATTGGGTGCCGCCACACTCTTCGCTCCACAAATAGTATTGAAGCAATTTCGAACATCCAGGTCCTGAGATACTAAGGAAACTGAACGATAGCGATGTGTCAAGAACCCCTTGGAGCTCAACTCCCCGGGTCCAATCCATACGTACGAGAGGCACCAAGAACAGAGTTCCGGTCACATCGACATCATAGAGGTTCCAAAATACCCGCGTGATCCTAAAATTTTTTTGAGCGAGAAGAGGGTAGAATTAAAATTCCTACGTCAGGATTCCTCACCAGAGCAAAGAAGAGGAGTAAAAAGAATCCTACTCTCCGATATATAACTAGACTCATTTTTTTTTCTAGACTCGACTCGGCCAAGTTCGATCAATCAAGGGGGCTCCTAGGTCGGTACAGGCTCTGATACCAACTTGTAACGCCCAAGATGCGATCCTATCCTTATTTTGGCACGAGGGCCTCGATAGGGATAGAAGCACATCTCGTCGTTTCGCAAGAATGGATATCATTACAAGTACATGTAAAGAAGAGATGCGTATATGGAATTGGCTTACACTCGCCACAAGCTACATCAATATCACATAAATACAACAACATATCCAAATATCATACAGAAGAGCAGGGTCCAACTACGGACGAAAGCAAACGATAAAATGACATCTATCCTTGCTATCCCAGGCTGCTGGCCTGGAACCCATCCTAGATCGAAGAAGAAGAAGAACTCCAAAAGAAAACAAGCATCGCTCTCATGTCAAATCATCGCATTACCTGTACCTGCAACTGTTGTTTTAGTAATCTGTGAGCCACGGGGACTCAGTAATCTCATTTCCAAGGGTATCAAGACTATTAAAGCTTAATGGGTGAGGTATGGTTAAGTGGTGAGGCTGCAGCAAGCACTACACATTTATTTGAGTGGCTAACTTACGAGTACAAGAATAAAGGGGATGATCATCGCATAAACGGACGTGAACTAGTAATGGTATCTAAGAGATCCTTAACACCTACTTACGATCAAACATAACCCCACCGTATTCTCTCTCGGTTCAGAAATCACGAGAAGAGACAGTCACGGTTACACACACGGTTGGTGTATTTTATTTGAGTTTACTTCAAGTTTGCTATGACCGGGTGTTAAACAAGGTTTCCAAGTTGCCACGTAACCGCGGGCACGGCTTTCTGAAAGATTTAACCCTGCAGGGGTGCTCCAACTCATCCATCACAAACTAACCACACGCCGCGGGAATAACCTCAACCACGAATCCCGTGATCTCCTTGGAAATTCCATAGGAAAACCGCAACCTCGAGATAGCCCGAAGTATTCTCGGAATTCCTCGCACAAGACATTCGAGAAAGGTAAAACAAGTCCAGCAAGACCGCCCGACGTGTCGACGAACCCGATAGGAGCCGCGTATCTCGTTCTCAGGACACAACGGATAAGCGAAGCGTACGGTGGCATTATAGACATCTCCCGAGTTGCCCCGGGTTGGCCCCACACGATGCTCTAGTTTGGACCAACACTCATGAGGAGCACTGGCCCGGGTTGTTGATTAAAGATCCTCGGGTTAATTACTCCCTATGCAGGTTTATTAGTTATTAGGCAAATGTAGTACCAATGTTGGGTCTTGCCAGACAAGTTTTAATCTAAAACGAATGGTCAAGGGGGTCCCCATAACAACCCCGAGCATGTTAGGAGCGCAAAATATGGAACATAACACCGGTTCACAAGTAACTAGGGCAGTGAGAGTGGAACAAAACACCCAGCAAAAGTCCAAGCCTTCCACCCTGTACCAAGTATATATGTGCATTAAATTAAATAGCAATAATATTGTGATATATCAAAATATCCATGTTGCACATGGAGGAACTTGCACCTGCAATTAGCAACGCTATAAGAAGGGCTGAGCAAGCGGTAACATAGCCAAACAAAGGTTTGCTGGGATGTGGAGGGGTTAGAGGCTTATCATGGCATTTTAGGAGGCTTGACAAACAGGTGGTAGGTAGCGAGATAGCGATAGAAACGAGACAACTAGAATGGCAATGATAGTAATGGTATCCAGTGAAATGATCATCTTGCCTGAGATCCCGCTTGGAAGAAGAACGAATCCATGAAGAAGATGAGCCAACATAGTCGAACGAATCCTCACACTCCGAACGCTTTCGGAAATCTATCGAGAAGAAGAAAATTGGAAACAACAATCAACACACGAGAACACCACAACAAATGCCTGACATGATGCGCAACCAAATATGACGCATGTCCGGTTTAACTAGGCATGGCATGGCAAGCACAACAAACAACTACTACACATTAAGTGATGTTCAATATGCAACGAGTTGCATATTGATGAAACTCCACGTTCAAATATTTAGTTCACTCTCGTTAGGTACTCATCAATATTAAATGTTGTTTAACATGGGTGGTCATGGCATAAGGTGAAGATGGAATTAGAGCAATTTTAAATGGAGAAGGAGAACACACCTACAACAAAATAATAAATCTCCATGTTACGAGAAATGCGGTTAATGTTGTTTAACTAACCAATCATTTTAAATGTTGTTTATCATGGCAAGAGGTGAAGCATGAACAACCACAGCATCTAGGCCTTTTAAATGAGGCCGGAAGCAACATATAGCATTCCCGAAATGACCCCATGTGCATAATAAGGATTTGGTCCAGATCTGTCATAACATAATTTTATATTTGTTCAATAGGAAACTAAAAGTCCACCATGTGATTTTACACATTTTTCTAGTCAAGTTACATATATGAAACATTTTCAACGGAGCTACGGTTAATTAGTTATGCAATAGACCGTTTTAACATGGCATTGGCGCAAATTAATGCAAACAGCAAGTTTAAGTATTTCTATCATGTGTGAAAGTTGGATATTGTGAATCTACATGAAATTCTAAGCAATTTACATATATAACTCATTTTAATCCGGTGCTCGGTTCTCAAGTTATTAAATGCATGATCATAAGGGGGTTTTCTGCAATTTTGTATTTCATTGGATAATTGACAATTCGTCTACGGAAAAAAAAATGCACGGGCCGAATCCTGGCTGGCCCAATAGTGGCACATGGGCGCATCATAGCTATAATGCGCAGGGGCGACATATATAGTGGCGGGCGAGGTTTAGGTGGGAGCTCACATTGGTGGGCTGGGCCGGAGGAGCAGCTGGGCCTGGCCTTGGCGCGAAGCAGGATGGCGCAGTGTCGTGGCCCACGTGGGTGTTCACTCGATCCCGTCGTGCTCCTCCCGATCCCGATCGGGACCGAGGGAAGCGGCGGTGATGACGATGATGCCGGCCGGCGACAGGGCGGCACAGAGGCGCGGAGGAGGCAGGAGATGGCCGGAGAAGGCAGACGGGGAACGGATCTAGCCGGGGATGGGCAGGTTCCGGCGGCGACGACCTCATATGTAGGGCATGGTGCCATAGGGGTTAGAGAGAGAAGAGAAGAAAGGAGGAAGAAGAGAGAGAGAGATGGGCGGTGCGGGGCTCGCCTTGTCACCGTAGCAGGTCGGCGGCGGCGCTCGCCGGCGACGGGGCTGCTGCGACTCCGGTGGCCGGCCGGCGCAGGGAGCTGCCAGCGGCTCTGTTCGGGCGCGGGGAGGAGCAGCTAGCGGCTGCGGGCGGCGGTGCGCGGGCTCATCCTGGCCCGGGACGGGCCAGATGCGGGCTCGGGCGGGCCTGCGGTGGTGGGGAGGCTGTTGGGCGACGTGGCAGTGCCCGGTTGGCCGGGGCGGCAGCTCAAGGCAATGTGGCGTGCTGTGGTTGGCTGAAATGACGACTACGGCGACGCCTGATGACCCACAAGTATAGGGGATCTATCGTAGTCCTTTTGATAAGTAAGAGTGTCGAACCCAACGAGGAGCAGAAGGAAATGACAAGCAGTTTTCAGTAAGGTATTCTCTGCAAGCACTGAAATTATCGGTAACAGATAGTTTTGTGATAAGATAATTCGTAACGGATAGCAAGTAACAAATGTAGCAAAGGTGCAGCAAGGTGGCCCAATCCTTTTTGTAGCAAAGGACAAGCCTGGACAAACTCTAATATAAAGCAAAGCGCTCCCAAGGACACATGGGAATTTCTGTCAAGCTAGTTTTCATCATGCTCATATGATTCGCGTTCGTTACTTTGATAATTTGATATGTGGGTGGACCGGTGCTTGGGTTCTGCCCTTACTTGGACAAGCCTCCCACTTATGATTAACCTCTCTCGCAAGCATCCACAACTACGAAAAAGGAATTAAGATAAATCTAACCATAGCATGAAACATATGGATCCAAATCAGCCCCTTACGAAGCAACGCATAAACTAGGGTTTAAGCTTCTGTCACTCTAGCAACCCATCATCTACTTATTACTTCCCAATGCCTCCCCCTAGGCCCAAATAATGGTGAAGTGTCATGTAGTCGACGTTCACATAACACCACTAGAGGAGAGACAACATACATCTCATCAAAATATCGAACGAATACCAAATTCACATGATTACTTATAACAAGACTTATCCCATGTCCTCAGGAACAAACGTAACTACTCACAAAGCATATTCATGTTCATAATCAGAGGAGTATTAATTATCATTAAGGATCTGAACATATGATCTTCCACCAAGTAAACCAACTAGCATCAACTACAAGGAACAATCAACACTACTAGCAACCCACAGGTACCAATCTGAGGTTTTGAGACAAAGATCGGATACAAGAGATGAACTAGGGTTTGGAGAGGAGATGGTGCTGGTGAAGATGTTGATGGAGATTGACCCCCTCTCGATGAGAGGATCATTGGTGATGACGATGGCTTCGATTTCCCCCTTCGGGAGGGAAGTTTCCCTCCATATAGCAGAAGATGGGCACCGGAGGCCTGCCAGGGGGCCCACAAGCCATAGGGGGGCGCCCAGGGGGTAGGGCGCGCCCCCAGGCTTGTGGCCTCCTGGTGGGTCTCCTATGGTATTTCTTTTGCCCAATATTTTTTATATATTCCAAAATAATTCTCCGTAACTTTTCAGGACTTTTGGAGTTGTGCAGAATAGGTCTCTCATATTTGCTCCTTTTCCACTCCAGAATTCCAGCTGCCGGCATTCTCCTTCTTCATGTAAACCTTGTAAAATAAGAGAGAAAGGGCATAAGTATTGTACCATAATGTGTAATAACAGCCCATAATGCAATAAATATCAATATAAAAGAATGATGCAAAATGGACGTATCCACTCCCCCAAGCTTAGACCTCGCTTGTCCTCAAGCGAAAGCCGAGATCGATAAATATGTCCACATGTTTAGAGATAGATGTGTCGATAAAATAAAATACGGACATGAGAGCATCGTGATCATCTTTAGAACAGCAATACTTATTGATATATATTTTCTTATACTAGAGTAACAATTCATTCACAAGGTAAAGTATGAATCAAGAACTCTATTGAGAACCAACAAACTATGATCTCAGTCATTGAAGCAATTGCAATTTATCATAACATCGGAAAGAGTCAATATAAGAGCTTATAAAGAAAATCCACATACTCAATCATCTTTTAGTCTTTCATAATTGCTAACACTCACGTGGTACTTATGAGGCCAAAGCTTCAATTGGACACAGAGAAAGATAGGGGCTTATAGTTCTGCCTCCCAAATATTTACCTCAAGGGCAATGTCAACAGAAATAACTCATGATCACCCACATCCGAGTGGATATATGTGTCTAGATCATTCCCCAACACATGACGCTTGCCAAGAGAGAAAGGCAAAATATAGGAAGTGGTGAAGTTCACCATGACTCTTGCATAAAGGTAAGTACTAGAAAGTAAAAGTAACAGATAGGCCCTTCGCAGAGGGAAGTAGAGGTTGTCATGCGCTTTTATAGTTGGATGGGAAATCTCTTAATGCAAAAGAACGTCACTTTATATTGCCGCTTGTGATAAATAACTTTATTATGCAGTCTGTCGCTTTTATTTCTTCCATATCACAAGTTCGTACAAAGTTTATTTTCCTCACACTAATAGATCATACATATTTAGGGAGAATTTTTTTTATTGCTTGCACCGATGACAACTTACTTGAAGGATCTTACTCAATCCATAGGTAGGTATGGTGGACTCTCATGGCAAAACTGGTTTAAGGGTGTTTGGATGGACAAGTAGTATCTCTACTTGGTGCAGAAGTTTTGGCTAGTATGAGGTGGAAGCAAGCGTCACATGTTAGAGGATCCATGACAATATAACTTCTATTCGGAAATAAGCAAACATAACTCATTATGTTGTCTTCCTTGTCCAACATCAACTTCTTAGCATATAATATTTTAACGAGTGCTCACAATCATAAAAGATGTCCAAGATAATATATTTATATGTGAACCTCTCTTTCTTTATTACTTCCTTTTAATTGCAAAAATGACCAATTGCTATGTTTGTCAACTCACAAGAAATTTCAATCGACATACTTCTTATATGTGAAGTCATCACTCCCCATAAGATCATCATATATACTCTTTGCTTTTATTCTATACTTCTTTTATTTCTTTTTCTCAAGATCATAGCAAGCAAGCAAAGCCCTCAACTCAAAACTACTTTTTATTATATAACTCTCGGACTCGCTTAAATAGGGGGAACATAAAGCAAAACTCAAAAATAGATCACACAAAAAAAACTTTATTCTACTAGATCAAGATTTAACCAAAAGGATCGAACTGAGAAAAACGAAGAAAGTAAAAGATGTGAAGGTGATACGATATCGGGGCACCTCCCCCAAGCTTGGCACAAGCCAAGGGGAGTGCCCATACCCATGTGTTTAGTTGTCTTTCTTCGGAGGTGGTGATGATGGAGAAGGGTCTTTAAGCTTGTTCAGTTTCCTCTTAAGCATAAAATTCTGTTCCCTCAGATCATCAACTTCCTGCTCGAGCTTCAATATCCTTTGACATAATTCTTGCTTGCTCTCCTGCAGAAAACGAGAAGGGATAAATAGAACTTTGGGTTTTCTCCTTGTGTTTGGGAGGCTCGATTTCCTGAACTCCAGGTGCATATCTCCTGGTTGAGGCAGGGGGATCTCTTCTTCATCCAAGCTTTCTTCCTCATACTTGCCTTCCTGTTCCTCCTCCGAGAACAGTCCATAAGGATCTAAGTCCCCATAGAGCTTGGGATTGGCAAGATAATGCGATACATAGCTCTCCCCGTCAGACTCTTGGGACGACATATTTTCAGATCTGTCCAGAAAAACAACAGTAAACAAGAACAGAGGATTTTTCCGTGGTACGGTGGTCAAAACCTTCGGGAGATTATATAATGAATTTTTACAGACCTAAAGGAGTATACGACAAGAAAACGGAGTCCGGAGGGTGCACGGTGTGGCCACAAGCCACAGGGGCGCGCCCCCCTGGCTTGTCGCCTCCTCGTGCACTTTTCGGACTAATTTAAATTTTCCTAATTTTTTAAATATTCCAAAACGGAGAAAAATTGCTATTGAAAAAGTTTTGGAGTCGGTTTGCTTATCGTACCACATACCTATTCCTTTTCGTAGTCTGAAACGTTCTGGTAGGTCTCCCTAATGTACTCCTCCGGAGTTATGGTATTGATAATATTGGTTTCAACATTTATGGGAGTACCTGAGATATAATGTTTGATTCTTTGCCCGTTTACCACCTTCGGATTTGTGCCTTCGGCATTGTTGATCTTGATGGCGCCGGAACGATATACTTCCTCGATAATGTAAGGCCCTTCCCATTTAGAGAGAAGTTTTCCTGCAAAAAATCTTAAACGAGAATTGTATAGCAAGACATGGTCACCTACATTGAATTCACGCTTTTGCATCCTCTTATCATGCCATCTCTTAACCTTTTCTTTAAACAACTTGGCATTCTCATAGGCCTGGGTTCTCCATTCATCAAGTGAGCTAATGTCAAACAACCTCTTCTCACCAGCAAGTTTGAAATCATAGTTGAGCTCTTTGATTGCCCAATAAGCTTTATGTTCTAGTTCTAGAGGTAAGTGACATGCTTTACCATAAACCATTTTATACGGAGACATACCCATAGGGTTTTTGTAAGCAGTTCTATAAGCCCATAATGCATCATCAAGTTTCTTAGACCAATTCTTTCTAGATCTATTAACAGTCTTTTGCAAGATCAATTTAATTTGTCTATTGCTTAATTCTACTTGACCACTAGACTGAGGATGATAAGGAGATGCAATTCTATGATTAACATCATACTTAGCAAGCAATTTATGGAAAGCACCATGAATAAAGTGTGAACCACCATCAGTCATTAAATATCTAGGGACTCCAAATCTAGGGAAAATAACTTCTTTAAGCATTTTAATAGAAGTGTGATGATCAGCACTACTAGTTGGAATAGCTTCTACCCACTTAGTAACATAATCAACAGCAACTAGAATATGAGTATACCCGTTAGACTTTGGGAAAGGTCCCATATAATCAAAACCCCAAACATCAAATGGTTCAATAACAAGAGAGTAATTCATAGGCATTTCCTGACGTCTACTAATATTACCAATTCTTTGACATTCATCACAAGACAAGAAAAACTTACGAGCATCCTTGAAGAGAGTAGGCCAATAAAAACCAGATTGTAATACCTTGTGTGCAGTTCTATCTCCGGCGTGGTGTCCTCCGTAGGCCTCGGAGTGACACTTGTGTAGGATCTGTTCCTGTTCATGCTCAGGTACACAACGTCTAATAACACCATCTACTCCTTCTTTATAAAGGTGTGGGTCATCCCAAAAGTAATGTCTTAAATCATAGAAGAACTTTTCTTTTGTTGGTAAGTGAAACTAGGTGGTATAAATTTAGCAACAATGTAATTAGCATAATGAGCATACTATGGAGCATTACATGAAGCATTTATGATAGCTAATTGTTCATCAGGAAAGCTATCATCAGTAGGTAGTGGGTCATCAAGAACATTTTCTAACCTAGACAAGTTATCTGCTACAGGGTTCTCAGCACCCTTTCTATCAATAATATGCAAATCAAATTCTTGTAGCAGAAGAACCCATCTAATAAGTCTAGGTTTAGCATCTTTCTTTTCCATAAGATATTTAATAGCAGCATGATCAGTGTGAACAGTTACTTTGGAATCAACAATATAAGGTCTGAACTTATCACAAGCAAACACAACTGCTAAAAATTCCTTTTCAGTGGTAGCATAGTTTCTTTGAGCACTGTCTAGAGTTTTACTAGCATAATTGATAACATTTAATTTCTTATCAACTCTTTGTCCTAGAATAGCACCAACGGCATAATCACTAGCATCACACATAATTTCAAAGGGTAGGTTCCAATCAGGTGGTTGAACAACAGGTGCAGTGATCAAGGCTTTCTTAAGGATTTCAAATGCTTCTACACGATCATCATCAAAAACAAAAGGAATATCTTTTTGCAATAGATTAGTGAGAGGCCGAGAAATTTTAGAGAAGTCTTTAATAAATCTCCTATAGAAACCAGCATGACCAAGGAAAGTTCTTATACCTCTGATATCCGTAGGACACGACATTTTTTCAATAGCATCAACTTTAGCTTTATCAACTTCAATACTTCTTTCGGAGATTTTGTGTCCCAAGACAATACCTTCATTAACCATAAAGTGGCACTTCTCCCAATTCAAGACAAGATTAGTTTCTTCACATCTCTGCAAAACTCGATCAAGGTTGCTCAAGCAATAATCAAAAGAAGTTCCGTAAACGAAGAAATCATCCATGAAAACCTCAAAAATCTTTTCACAAAAGTCAGAGAATATAGCAGTCATACATATTTGAAAGGTAGCAGGTGCATTGCATAAACCAAAATGCATACGTCTATAAGCAAAGGTACCGAAAGGACAAGTAAAAGTGGTCTTCTCTTGGTCCTCTTTTGACACAGGTATTTGAGAGAAACCAGAATAACCATCTAGAAAACAAAAGTGTGTGTGTTTGGATAGTCTTTCTAGCATTTGATCAATAAAAGGTAGAGGGTAATGATCTTTCCTAGTAGCTTTATTTAATTTCCTAAAATCAATTACCATTCTATATCCTGTAACAAATCTTTGTGGGATCAATTCATTTTTATCGTTAGGAACAACGGTAATACCTCCCTTCTTAGGGACACAATGAACGGGACTAACCCATCTACAATCAGCAATAGGATAAATTATACCTGCCTCCAGAAGCTTTAATATTTCATTTCTTACCACTTCTTTCATTTTAGGATTTAACCGTCGTTGGTGATCAACAACTGGTTTAGCATCAGGCTCCATATTAATTTTATGCTGACATAGAGTGGGACTAATGCCCTTAAGATCATCAAGAGTATATCCAATAGCAGCACGATGCTTCTTCAGAGTTTTCAATAATCTCTTTTCTTCATGCTCTGAAAGGTTAGCACTAATAATAACATGATATATCTTCTTTTCATCAAGATAAGCGTATTTCAGAGTATCCGGTAATTGTTTAAGCTCAAACACGGGATCATCCTTGGGTGGAGGAGGATCCCCAAGTATTTCAACAGGCAAGTTGTGTTTCAAAATAGGATGCTGATCAAAGAAAATCTTATCTATTTCATTCCTTTCATTCATATGCATATCGTTTTCATGGTCTAGCAAATATTGTTCTAAGGGATCAGTAGGAGGCACAACAATAGAGGTAAGATCAATAATTTCGTCCTTACTAGGCAATTCTTTATCATGGGGTTGTCTACGAAATTTAGAGAAATTGAACTCATGAGACACATCCCCAAAACTTACAGTAACAGTTTCTTTCTCACAATCTATCTTGGCATTAACAGTATTCAAGAAAGGTCTACCAAATATAATGGGACAAAAATCATCTTGTGGGGAACCAAGAACAAGAAAATCAGTAGGATATTTTATTTTCCCACACAAGACTTCAACATCTTTAACAATCCCAACTGGTGCTATAGTATCTCTATTAGCAAGCTTAATGGTAACATCAATTTCTTCTAATTCAGCTGGTGCAATATCATTCATAATTTCTTGATATAAGGTAAAGGGAATTGCACTCACACTAGCACCCACATCAAATAAGCCATGATAACAATGATCTTCTATTTTAACAGAAACAACAGGCATGCCAACAATAGGTCTATGTTTATCTTTAGTATCAGGTCTAGCAATTCTAGCAGCTTCATCACAGAAATGAATAACATGCCCATCAATATTATCAACCAAGAGATCTTTAACCATAGCAATACTAGGTTCAACTTTAATTTGTTCAGGGGGTGTAGGTGTTCTAACATAGCTCTTACGAACCACAATTGAAGCTTTAGCATGTTCCTTTATTCTAACAGGGAAAGGTGGTTTCTCGATATAAGCAGCAGGAATAACAGGATCAACATTATAAATAATAGTTTCTTCTTCAACTTTAATAGGTTCAACTACTTTCACTTCAATGGGAGGATGATATTTAAACCACTTCTCCTTAGGGAGATCAACATGAGCAGCAAATGATTCACAGAAAGAAGCTACTATCTCAGAGTCAAGTCCATATTTAGTGCTAAATTCACGAAAAGCATCGGTGTCCATAAAGGATTTAACACAATCAAACTTAAGGTTTATACCTGACTCTTTACCTTCGTCGAGTTCCCAATCTTCAGAGTTGCGTTTAATTTTTTCCAATAAACCCCATTTGAATTCAATATCCTTCTTCATAAAGGAGCCAGTACAAGAAGTATCGAGCATGGATTGATCATTACGAGAAAGCCGAGCATAAAAATTCTGAATAATAATTTCTCTTGAGAGCTCATGATTGGGGCATGAATATAACATTGACTTAAGCCTCCCCCAAGCTTGAGCGATACTTTCTCCTTCACGAGGCCAAAAATTATAAATATAATTCCGATCACGATGAACCAGATGCATAGGATAAAACTTCTGATGAAATTCCAATTTCAATCGGTTGTAGTTCCATGATCCAATATCATCACATAGCCTATACCATGTCAATGCCTTCTCCTTCAAAGATAAAGGAAAGACCTTCTTCTTGACATCATCCTCGGGCAAACCTGCAAGTTTAAATAACCCACAAACTTCATCCACATAGATCAGATGCAAATCAGGATGTAGTGTTCCATCTCCTGCATAAGGATTAGCTAGCAGTTTCTCTATCATACCCGAAGGAATTTCATAATAAATATTTTCAGTAGGTTCAGTAGGTTGAGGAGCAACTCTTTGTGCTTCCGGTCGAGGTGAAGATACCCTGAACAAGCCCCTCAAAGGATTATTTTCCATAGTAACAAGTGATAGTAAATTTCAGCACACTATATAAATTTTTCCTTACCAAATTCCACTCACCAAAGGCGCTTCACTCCCCGGCAACGGCGCCAGAAAAGAGTCTTGATGACCCACAAGTATAGGGGATCTATCGTAGTCCTTCGATAAGTAAGAGTGTCGATCCCAACGAGGAGCAGAAGGAAATGACAAGCAGTTTTCAGTAAGGTATTCTCTGCAAGCACTGAAATTATCGGTAACAGATAGTTTTGTGATAAGATAATTCGTAACGGATAGCAAGTAACAAATGTAGCAAAGGTGAAGCAAGGTGGCCCAATCCTTTTTATAGCAAAGGACAAGCCTGGACAAACTCTTATATAAAGCAAAGCGCTCCCGAGGACACATGGGAATTTCTGTCAAGCTAGTTTTCATCATGCTCATATGATTCGCGTTCATTACTTTGATAATTTGATATGTGGGTGGACCGGTGCTTGGGTGCTGCCCTTACTTGGACAAGCCTCCCACTTATGATTAACCTCTCTCGCAAGCATCCGCAACTACGAAAAAGGAATTAAGATAAATCTAACCATAGCATGAAACATATGGATCCAAATCAGCCCCTTACGAAGCAACGCATAAACTAGGGTTTAAGCTTCTGTCACTCTAGCAACCCATCATCTACTTATTACTTACCAATGCCTTCCCCTAGGCCCAAATAATGGTGAAGTGTCATGTAGTCGACGTTCACATAACACCAATTGAGGAGAGACAACATACATCTCATCAAAATATCGAACGAATACCAAATTCACATGATTACTTATAACAAGACTTATCCCATGTACTCATGAACAAACGTAACTACTCACAAAGCATATTCATGTTCATAATCAGAGGAGTATTAATTATCATTAAGGATCTGAACATATGATCTTCCACCAAGTAAACCAACTAGCATCAACTACAAGGAGCAATCAACACTACTAGCAACCCACAGGTACCAATCTGAGGTTTTGAGACAAAGATCGGATACAAGAGATGAACTAGGGTTTGGAGAGGAGATGGTGCTGGTGAAGATGTTGATGGAGATTGACCCCCTCTCGATGAGAGGATCGTTGGTGATGACAATGGCTTCGATTTCCCCCTCCGGGAGGGACGTTTCCCCGGCAGAACAGCTCCGCCGGAGCCCTAGATTGCTTCTGCCCAGGTTCCGCCTCGAGACTGCGGCGTTTCGTCCCGAAAGCTCTCTTCTAATTTTTTCCAGGTGAAAACCCTCCATATAGCAGAAGATGGGCACCGGAGGCCTGCCAGGGGGCCCACAAGCCACAGGGGTGCGCCCAGGGGGGTAGGGCGCGCCCCCAGGCTTGTGGCCTCCTGGTGGGTCCCCTCTGGTATTTCTTTCGCCCAATATTTTTTATATATTCCAAAATAATTCTCCGTAACTTTTCAGGACTTTTGGAGTTGTGCAGAATAGGTCTCTCATATTTGCTCCTTTTCCAGTCCAGAATTCCAGCTACCGGCATTCTCCTTCTTCATGTAAACCTTGTAAAATAAGAGAGAAAAGGCATAAGTATTGTACCATAATGTGTAATAACAGCCCATAATGCAATAAATATCAATAAAAAAGCATGATGCAAAATGGACGTATCAACGCCAAGTGGCGAAGGTGGGATGGCTGCGTGTGGATTTTGAGGTGCGGCGGCTGGAGGTTAGGGAAGGGGCTAGGTTTGCCCAAAAATAGCATGGGAAGGTGTTTAAATAAGGAAGGGGCTAGGGTTTGAGGGTTTGGGGCTGATTTTGACCGTACGATCGTGATCGGACGGACGGATCGGAGGGCAAGGTTTGGTGGGTTGTGGGCTGTGTGGAGGGGGTTTGGGCTGAGAGAGAGAGAGAGAGAGAGAGAGAGAGAGAGAGAGAGATGTGGCCCGGCAACAGAGTTTATAAAACCGAAAAAATGTCCGGCGAATAAACCGATGACGGTGCCGTTACGGTCAACCGTCCGGGTATCAAATTTGGCAGGCGGTCTACCTACAACATAATAAGACCGCATGTCAACTTTCGACCCAATCCGAGAATATTTTTCGCGCACTTTAAAAACGATATTTTTTTGATGCCGCGGGCGCGTGTGTGTGTGGTTGGTCTCGAAACGGTCAACGGGGAGAACCGGCAACTACTAGCGGATGCAAGTTTTGAAAACATGACAACAACGGAGTGCCGATGCAATGCGAATGATGCGATGATGAATGCGACAGACAAATGAATCACACGATGACAACAGAATAAAACGGGAATCTTCTGGAGCGTCGGTTCCGGGCTGTTACATATATTGCTTCACCCTTCCTCTTCGGGGAAAACCCCAATGCGGCTCACAAGTAGCAGGAAGAATTTCTGGCGCCGTTGCCCAAGAGACATCATCAACTTCTCACGAGGTTCCTTCAAACAAACTATCATTCACTTGTTCTACTTTTTACTTGTCTTTTTATATTTATCTTTATATTTGATTTCATAAAAAAATAAAACACAAATATATTTTTATTTGCTAGTTTGCTTGCTTTGTCGCTATGTCTCAAGAAAATATCAAATTGTGTGACATTTCAAATACTAATAAAAATGATTTTGTTAGTACTCCAATACTATTCACCACTAGTGCGGAAGCGTATGATATAAATGCTACCTTGCTAAATCTTGTTATGAAAGAACAATTTGCTGGAAGTCCTAATGAGGATGTTGCTTCACATCTTAATACCTTCGTTGAATTATGTGGTATGCAAAAGAAAAAGGATGTGGATAATGATGTGGTTAAGTTGAAATTATTTCCTTTCTCACTAAGAGATAAAGCTGAAACTTGGTTTTCATCCTTGCCTCGTAATAGTATTGGAAGTTGCGATAAGTGTAAGGATGCTTTTATTTCTAAGTATTTTCCTCCTGCTAAGATTATCTCTCTTAGAAATCAAATTATGAAGTTTAAACAACATGAGCAAGAACATGTTGCACAAGCTTGAGAGAGAATGAAACTAATGATTAGAAATTGTCCCACTCATGTCTTAAGTTTATGGATGATAATACAAAATTTCTATGCGGGACTAAACTTTGTGTCTAGAAATCTTCTAGATTCTGCTGCAGGTGGTACCTTCATGGAGATTACATTGGGAGAATCTACATTTTTTTGGGATAATATCATGAAAAATTATTCTCAATGGCACACCGAACGAGCTCCAACTGGTAAGAAGGTAAACTCTGTTCAAGAAATTGCTACTTCCAGTGATAAGAGGGATGCTCTTATGAAAATGTTTGCTAGTAAGAATGCTCATGTTGATCCCAATGATGTGCCACTATCTACTTTGATTGAGTAAAATAATGATGCTATTAATGTGAATTTTGTCTCTAGAAATAATTTTAACACAATGCTTATAAAGGGAATTTCAATCCTAGACCGTATCCAGTTAATTCCTCTAATAATTATGGTAATTCCTATGGTAATTATTCCAACAATAATAATAGGATACCCTTTGATCTTGAGAACACCATTAAATAATTTAATTCTCAAAATATTTTTAATAATATGGCAGAAGAAAACTACATAATATTGATGATATGGCTAGAAACATGGATATGATTGATCATGATGTGGAAACTCTTGAAAGTAAAATTTTGCTACCCAAGCATGATATTAATGATTCTATTAAATCCATACAAATCTCCATTAATGAAAGTAAAGAGAGGACCGCTAGGTTGAGAGCGAAGCGAGAGTTCCTAGAAAAGGCTAATCCTCCCGGTCTTTATCGTAATCATGATGAAGATATTAAAATGATAGATGTTGCACCTATTGAATATTTGTTCACTAATACAAAACTTGATGAAAAGGGGCTGTAGATGAGTCAACTTTAGCTAGAAGGCGTCCCAATTGTTCGGAGGGTGATGATCTTAATGATAAAAATGAAAAAGTGGGTTTGGACAGGTCAAAACTTTACATAGTGATGTACCCACTACTTTGGATTACAAGTACTTTAATTATGATAGTTGCTCTTTGGTTGAATGCATTTCCTTATTGCAATCCCTGATAAGTTAACCTAATACTTATGAACAAAATAAAGCTTTTACTAAACATATTGTGGAAGTTATGATAAAAGCTCATGATGAGAAGCTTGAATTAGAGGTTTCAACACCTAGAAAATTGCATGATGATGTTGGAGATATGCCCTAGAGGCAATAATGTGATGATTTCGTTTCCTATGTATTCATGAGCATTTTGTATTGTCCTTGAACATCATTAGTGATATGTATCAATAAGTATGTGACTTATTTGTGAGACTATATATTGTATGATGATTGTTCAAATCGTCCCTAGTTGTTAAGGTTATGCGGACACATATCCTTTACTAGTATACAATTCAGTTGATGACTACGTTTCACAAGTCATGTGCATAGAGACGCTAAACTGATAGTATCGACTCGGGGATTGAGATCACCGAGTCGTACATACCCAGTTTGAGACACAGCGAGATAATGTCATCTGTTAGTCTCAAGTACAATGTATATGCCATGTCCTAGACCTGAGGTCCTCGCATGTTCTCAGGATGAGGATCGACTTACTTAGGGTCTATCAAACGCAACTCCATAACTGGGTAGTTATAAAGGTAGCTTTCGGGTGAGTCGTGAGACATGCCGCGAGACATGGTTGACCAAGATGGGATTTGCCCCTCCGTGAGGAGAGATATTCTCTGGGCCCTCTTGTGTGATCAGATTCAGAAAGCATGGCCATGCGACGTGGGTTAAGTGTTAACCCAGTTCGGGAATCTGCATCACAATTTCGAGACAGATGTCGAGCTACCACAAGGGTGAAAAGTACTCGCCTTGAGCTCTACAACCTATATCATGAGGCAAAAGGAATGTTGTATATGACACATTGTCGAGGTTCATCTAACGACTTTGCGCTCACATGGGAGTTGGCAAGTTCTGCTAGGAGCTGCTACCGACTATCGACTCGGGTCGTGTCCATGTGTACGTGAACCTATAGGGTCGCACACTTAAGGGATTGCAGCCCATTCGGATTGGATCCGAATGGAAAATGGGACTAGACTCGTCGTGGGCCTCAAGTGTTGAGCCCACCTCGGAGGTCTATATATAGGGGAGTGGGTGCACCTTTCAGGGTTGATCCTTTTTCTCCCGTCGATAGGCACCACCACTCCCCACGCCACCATGCCATGCTATCGGACCTAGCAGTCCGCCGCCTGACAGTGCCCCCGTACATGTGGATACCTTGGAGGCATCGCATCTGCGGTGTTTGGACGAACCGTTCGAGGGATCCACGAGGAGCTGTTCGTGGGAGATCACTGCTCGTGGGAGATCATCTACAGGAGGAGGAGACGAATTGGTTGATCGACTACATGCATCACCAACTCTACTTCCACTGCTGTGACTTTGTGTCTAGTGGTAAACCCGATCCCGTGATCTATTTCCAGCAGCATGTTCTTGGGTGCGTTGTATAATTTTTTTATTTGGCGCTAGCGTAGCGTACCGCGTGTTCCAACAGAGGTATCAGAGCCTCCGCTGTGTGGTGATAGATTCGGTGATTTGCATATGAGGTATGTCGATCGGTTCAGGTGCGGGTTGATGAGATCGGTCATGCACGTTAGTGTTGAACGTTGGTTTCGTGATCTTGCTTCCGTGATCGTGATGCAGAGGCCGGGACACAAATTACCCCTACCGGTTGGTTTCCGCCATCGGGGTTGACAGTGGAACATAAATCCAGATGCAGCACGCGAAGATCAATGAGATTGATCGAACCGGAACAAAGATCGACACCGTGGAAATGTTATTTCCGCAGTGCTGAATTCTGTTGGAGCAGTCACAGCAAAACGAGCATAACTTTTGCATACGAACTCCGTTTTCGCTCCACGACCTGTGAAACTGAACAACACGAAAGGATGCATTTGACATTCAAAGGCGTTGCCGTTTTCGGCAAAATTTACGAGGTCAAAATCCTCTTGGAAAATAGAGTTTCAGACGGTTTTATTTCCGGTAGACCGTCTGACTTGTTTTTGTAGGGAATGCTTGTGATTTGGTATAGCCCATGAATGTTGCTTGTAAATTATTAAATCATGACCTGTGTGTCATGAGTGCGGCAACCGGCTGGAGCCATATGGTTGTCCCATTATTGTATTAATGACCTCTGTGTCAACATGAGATACCTTGTAATGTAATTTACTCTCATAGCTATTCGGTTGACACCATGTGTGGAGATGGAAATCACCACAAGGGCAACCATGCATGGATATGGAGATCACCCTGGGCATGCAGCGCACGTGGAGATGGAGATCACCATGCGTTAATGAAAGGGGCTATACCATATCACACATATATATACTGCATGTGAAAGTTTATCCCTTTTATGCGCCCTTCTTTTGCATGATAGATGTTTTAAGTAGGGTGATACCTCAAAGAATGTCAAGTAAAATTGCCTCCCCAATTTCTGCACCATCACATGTTAAGTATTTTTAGTGGTGGGCCTATAAAATTAGGGTGCTGCTAATTCTCCTTAACATGGTCTGTTTGTGTCGGACACTTACGAGTGAAGCATTGGTTAACTTGTCATGGCTATCAAAACAGTTTTGGGCCTCGAGGCATAAGAGTTGGTGTGGCATGAGATGTCCCCAACAAACAAGAGTCATATAGAGATACGATTAACAAGTGTTGCTTACCGAGTGATCTAGTCTTCTAGCGGTGATGCAAAAGCTCCCTAGTTGACATGTGGATCTTGGATCTTGAATCGCTAAGAATCAACGAAGGGATGTCGATTTTAGTGGGAGTAATATTCTTATTAAGATGCTTAATTTGAATTACTCTTTATGAATACATGTCTTAGTGTTTTGCATATTTCTGTTGTAGATCAATGGCACCACCTGCTCAACCCAGTTTTTCGTTGAAATCAATCCTAGAAAAGGATAAATTGAATGGAACAAACTTTACCACCTGGTACAGAAATCTAAGAATTGTTCTCAGGCATGATAAAAAGGAACATGTTCTAGAGGAACCCCTTCCAGAGGAACGTGCCAAGAATGCGAATGCCATGGCTGGGAATGCCCACCAGAAACTCGTTGATGAGTCAAACGAGATCAGCTGTCTTATGCTGGCTTCTATGGAGCCCGATCTGCAGAAGCATTTCGAAAACATTGTGGCTTTCGATATGATCGAGAACCTCAAGAGCATGTTTCAGATGCAGGAAAGGACCGAAAGGTTCAACGTCTGGCGATCCTTGATGGATTGTAAGCTGAAAGAGGGTGATCCACTGAGCCTGCATGTGATCAAGATGATCGGATACATGCAAGCTTTGGATCGGTTCGGCTTCCCACTTGGGGGCGAATTGTCCACGGATACAATTCTGGCTTCTCTTCCGACTAGCTATGGGACTCTCATCTCGAACTTCCATATGCACGGCATGGAAAATAAGCTCACTGAATTGCATGGGATGCTAAAAGTGGCAGAGCAGGATATCAAGAAAGGCACGCATCAAGTGTTGATGGTGCAAAACACGACAAAGTTCAAGAAGAGCTGGTCCAAGAAAAAGATTAAGGCAAAGGGCAATGAGGCAACTCCTACTATCGCCTCCGCACCCAAGTTCGGACCAAACACAGGGACCGTTTGCTTTCACTGCAAGGAAACCGGTCACTGGAAGAGGAACTGCAGCAAGTGGCTTGCCCAAATAGGCAAGAAGACTGGAAGTGTGACTTCTTCTTCAGGTACACTTGTTGTATATGTTATAGACATTTTTCTTGCTGATATTTCTACTAGCTCTTGGGTATATGATACCGGATCGTTTGTTCACATATGCAACTCGATGCAAGGGCTAAGAAGGACTAGGAATGTTGCAAGAGGAGAAGTTGACATACGCGTCGGGAATAAATCAAGAGTTGCTGTATTAGCTGTCGGCACCATGCAACTTAATTTACCTTCAGGATTTGTAATGGAACTTGATAATTGTTATTATGTTCCTGCCTTAAGTCGAAACATTATTTCGGCCTCATGTTTGACGAGGCAAGGTTATGAATTCAGTATTAAGGACAATGGTTGTTCTATTTACTTGAATAAAATGTTTTATGGCTTTGTGCCTGTTGTGAACGGGTTATTTGTATTAGATCTTGAAGGTGAATCGGTCTATAACATAAATGTCAAGAGGCTTAAGCCTAACGAGATAAATCCGACTTACATCTGGCATTGTCGACTAGGACACATTAGTCAAAAGCGCATGAAGAAGCTCCATGATGATGGAATTCTGACTTCATTTGATTTTGAATCATTTGAGACATGTGAGTCCTGCCTACTTGGCAAGATGACTAAGACTCCTTTTGCAAAGAGTTGTGAGAGGGTGTCTGAGCTATTGGAACTTATACTTAGTGATGTATGTGGACCAATGAGCACGACAGCTAGAGGTGGTTTCCAATACTTCGTGACTTTTACCGACGACTTTAGTAGATATGGATATGTCTACTTGATGAGTCACAAGTCAGAAACTTTGGAAAGTTCAAGGACATTCAGAACGAAGTGGAAAATCAACTCGGCAAGACACTCAAACTTATATGATCTGATCATGGTGGTGAGTATATGAGCCAGGAGTTTGATGATCATCTGAAGAGCCATGGAATAGTTCCACAACCCACTCCTCGAGGTACGCCATAGAGAAATGGTGTGTCGGAACGGAGGAATTGGACTTTGTTAGACATGGTCCGATCGATGATGAGTCAGTCGGATTTACCATTGTCATTTTGGGGATACGCTCTAGAAACCGGAGCTTTCACACTAAATAGGGTACCATCAAATTCCGTAGATAAGACACCATATGAGATATGGATAACAAAGAGTCATAGTTTGTCTTTTCTAAAGATTTGGGGTTGTGAAGCATATGTCAAGTGACTTCAGTCATACAAGCTCACACCCAAGTCGGACAAGTGCATATTCGTGGGATATCCGAGGGAAACCTTGGGATATTACTTCTACAACCGTGAAGAGGGCAAAGTGTTTGTCGCTCGACATGGAGTTTTCCTTGAGAAAGAGTTTCTCAATCGGAAGGCTAGTGGGAGGTCGGCCCGACTCGAAGAAATTCGAGAGCCACACGGGGACGTTCCGACAAGTGATTCAATCACACTGAAGTTGGTCAGGGAACCTGTTGTGGAATCGGCGCCGGTTCCACGTAGGTCAGAAAGGTTGCGTAATATGCACGGTTGCAATGTGTTGTTCTTGGAGAACAACGAACCGACCACGTATGTGGAAGCGATGGTGAGCCCTGATTCCAAGTTATGGCTTGAGGCCATGAGATCCGAATTAAAGTCCATGGATGACAATCAAGTATGGAACTTGGTTGATCCGCCAGATGGCGTTTGAGCCATTGAGTGCATGGATCTTTAAGAAGAAAACTGATATGGATGGAAATGTTACAGTCCATAAGGCTCGACTTGTCGCTAAAGGTTATCGACAAGTTCAAGGAGTTGACTACGGTGAGACTTATTCACCTGTAGCAAAGCCTAAATCAATTCGGATCATTCTTGCTATAGCTGCATATTTCGACTATGAGATATGGCAGATGGATGTCAAAAAGGCTTTCCTTAATGGAAATTTAACTAAGGACGTGTATATGACACAACCCGAGGGTTTTGTCGATCCAAAGAATGCTGGCATGGTATGCAAGCTTTAGAGATCCATTTATGGATTGAGGCAAGCATCTCGGAATTGGAACATTCGTTCTAATGAAGCAGTCAAAGAGTTTGGCTTCATCAAGAACGACTATGATCATTGTGTATTCAATAAGGTCAGTGGGAGCTCAGTTGCATTTCTGATCCTGTATGTGGATGACATTTTGTTGATTGGAAATGATGTTCAAATGCTTGAATCTGTCAAGGACTCATTGGAAAATAGTTTTTCGATGAAAGACTTGGGAGAAGCAGCTTATATTCTGGGAATCAAGATCTATAGAGATAGATCGAGAAGGCTTATTGGATTAAGCCAAAGTACGTATATAGACAAGGTGTTGAAGCGGTTCAACATGCAAGATGCCAAGAAAGGGTTCTTGCCCATGTCACATGGCATTAGTCTTAGCAAGACTCAGAGTCCCTCGACTCATGATGAGCGAAGACACATGGATGTGATTTTGTATGCATCAGCTGTCGGGTCCATCATGTATGCTATGGTATGTACTCGTCCCAATGTTAGCTTTGCCCTAAGCATAGTAGGCAGATACCAGGCTGATCCAGGTGAGAGTCATTGGACAGCGGTAAAGAATATCCTTAAATACTTGAGAAGGACAAAGGATATGTTCCTGGTTTATGGAGGTGAGGATGAGCTCGTTGTAAAGAGTTACACTAATGCTAGTTTCCAAACCGATAGGGATGATAGTCGATCGCAATTTGGGTTTGTGTTCATTCTGAACGGAGGAGCAGTGAGCTGGAGGAGTGCCAAGCAAGATACGGCAGATGATTCTACAACGGAGGCTGAGTACATTGCGGCTTCTGAAGCTGCAAAAGAATGTGTTTGGGTGAAGAATTTTATTTCTGATCTTGGAGTGGTTCAGGACTCGTCCAATCCATTGGACCTCTATTGTGATAATAGTGGTGATATCGCACAAGTCAAGGAACCTCAGAACCATCATAAAACCCAACACATACTCAGGCGTTTTAACCTCATTCGTGACATTGTAGAAAGAGGCGATGTAAGCATATGCATGATACACACGGATGCAAATGTTGTTGATCCATTAACAAAAGCCTCTCCCACAGTTGAAGCATGAGGTGCACATGAGGTCCATGGGCATACGATGCCTAGATGATTGACTCTAGTGCAAGTGGGAGACTGTTGGAGATATGCCCTAGAGGCAATAATGTGATGATTTCATTTCGTATGTATTCATGAGTATTTTGTATTATCCTTGAACATCATCAGAGATATGTATCAATAAGTATGTGACTTATTTGTGAGACTATATATTGTATGATGATTGTTCTAATCGTCCCTAGTGGTTAAGTTTTAGCGGATACGTATCCTTTACTAGTATACGATTCATTTGATGAGTACGTTTCACAAGTCATGTGCATAGAGATGCTAAACTGATAGTATGGACTCGGGGATTTAGATCACCGAGTCAAACAGACCCACTTTGAGACACAACGAGATAATGTCATATGTTAGTCTCAAGTACAATGTGTAGGCCATGTCCTAGACCTGAGGTCCTCGCATGTTCTCGGGATGAGGATCGACTTACTTATGGTCTATCAAACGCTACTCCATAACTGGGTAGTTATAAAGGTAGATTTCGGGTGAGTCGTGAGACATGCCGCGAGACATGGTTGACCAAGATGGGATTTGCCCCTCCGTTAGGAGAGATATTCTCTGGGCCCTCTCGTGTGATTAGATTCAGAAAGCATGGCCATGCGACATGGGTTAAGTGTTAACCCAGTTCGGGAATCTGCATCACGGTTTCGAGAAGAGATGTCGAGCGACCGCAAGGGTGACAAGTACTCGCCTTGAGCTCTACAACCTATATCACGATGCAAAAGGAATGTTGTATATGCACTAGTGCAGCCGCGAGCTATACAAACGGTTTTTAACCACTTTCCATGACGTAGTCTTAAACCGTCGCCTTGCATGTGTGGGCGATAGGGGGGCCTATCCCACACGACAGGGAAAACCCGTTGGCGATGCCTGCACCTTGTCACACACGATGGGCAAAAATATATCGTTTGCGATTGGAAGGGGCCATCACAAACATACATATTGGGGAAGACGTGTGAGATGAGCTTAGCATCCCACACAGGGAATCCCAAGGGTACTTTTCCATTCATATTGCAGATCACACACAATTTTCTACATAACATCGTTTCTGATAGGGGTAGTTATCACACACGATAGTTATAATTCTGTCGTTTGCATTACTCAAAACATCACTCACGGTGTCTAGAAGAAACTGTTTGGCATTGGGCTGCCCATCACACACACTAGCTATGTGAAAACATTTGTGATTGGGTTTACTAACGCACACAGTTGTCGACCAGAATTCGTGTGTGATTGCTCACCAACCCAACACGCCAGCTTTCTAGAAATCGTGTGGGTTTGTTCAGGTCATCACCCATGGTCTTGTCTTAGAATCCGTCTGCAATGGGAACCCCAATAATTAGCCTGATTGCTCTATTATTTATAATCCATTTAGTAATCAAATTAACATTTCATATCAACCACAGAATATATTTCTTATTCGTAGTACGGCAACCAGGATTTCATAATTAAATTACATCAGGGTACAACATCATATAGGCATATAATGCCTAGCTACCCAATTGCACAACAAGACAAAGTTTCAAATGCAACATCTAAAACCTTTAGAAATTAAGTATCATCATAGACGGTAAATAGACAGATGAATCTCATCTAGAAAAGTGTTAAAGCGGAAGGCGAATATTGAGCCTTCAATGATGTTGAAGGTCCTCGCAACTTTAGGCCAGTGCCTGTGGATGATTGCCCGCCCATCCTTCGTCCTCTTAAGGAAGACTTCAAGATTATACCATGGGTGCTGTATGAATACCTTCATCGCCTCTTGATCATATAGGTGGTTTGAGATGTAATCATCGATGAACTGCCTTGAGAAGGACTGAAAACAAACATACACATAAATATCTTTTCTAACATTTGAAATGGTGCAAAGGGAAAAGGACAAGGCGAAATAGATATTTGGCATACTATCAGTGAAATATGTTAAAAATAAAAACATTGCGGATCCAACAGATTAGTTCGACCCACATGGAAAAGCCAGTTATCTAAACCAAGCGTGCTAAGAACTAGGAAATATAGCAATTCTATATGTTCACATGTATTTAGTACATCTAAATTTGATTTATTCGTCACATGCATAACAATACAAAATTGTATCAACAACAATCGTACATCACATTTCAGAATTGAATTTAATAGTTAAATGATCACCACAACAAATGAACGAAACAGTTAACTAAGCACCACATTGCACAATAGAACATACTAGAAGGTCAGGTTGCAGTAGCATTACATTGGACATTTCACTAGAATTTCTAAATGAAAGGTAGTAGCGGCACACGCAACATGTAAACGAAACATGCCTAACCGGCGTAGCTAGGTGAACACAGGTCCTTAGTGATAAAGCTAAGAAAAAGCTATTCCTCATCGTCGGAGATATCGATGATGATGGGCTCCTTCAACTTGGAAGAGGGCGAGACCTCCACACCGTGGGTGCACCCCTCGTAGTGGTGAGTGATACGTCTCTAACGTATCTATAATTTTTGCTTGTTCTATGATGTTATATTATCTTTCTTGGATGTTTTACATTCACTTTATAGCAACTTTATATCATTTTTTGGGACTAACCTATTGCCATAGTGCCAAAGTGCCAGTTGCTGTTTTTGCTTGTTTTTACTTCGCAGAATATCAGCACCAAACGGAGTCCAATCGCGACGAAACTTTTTGGAGATTTTTTTGGGACCAGAAGACACCCAGTGGGCCAAAGAAGTGCCAGAGAGGTGGGCCGTGGAGACCACAACCCACCATGCCCTCCTCGGGGCCCCTCTCCACCGCCTCTACTGGCTATAAATTCCCAAATATTCAGAAACCCCCCAAAAAATAACCCTAGACTCTCCGCTCCACCGCCGCAACTCTCTGTATCGACGAAAAAGCAATCTGGAGGCGTTCCAGTACCCTTCCGGAGAGGGGAAATCATCTCCGGTGGCCATCTTCATCATCCCGGCGGAGGCCATGACGAGGAGGGAGTAGTCCACCCTCGGGGCTAAGGGTATGTACCAGTAGCTATGTGTTCAATCTCCCTCTCTCGTTGTCTTGAGATATCACGATCTTGATATATCACGGGCTTTGTTAATATAGTCGGATCATATGATGTTACTCCCTTGCTATCATGTTGTGATGAATTGAATCTTTCCCTTTGAGATGTCGTTATGTTGGATTGAATATCTTGGTTGAGAACACTTGATGTACGTCTTGCGTGGGATACCCGTAGTGACACTGGGGTATTCTATTGATTCACTTGATATATGTTGAGGCATCAACTTGCGGATTCCGGTGACCTAGGGGATCTATGCATAGGGGTTGATTGCACGTTTTCATACCATGTTCTCCGATAGAAATCTTGGGGCACTCCTTGAGGTTCTTTATGTTGGATTGAGTATTATGAATCTGAAATTGTTTGATGCATATCGTATAATTAACTCATGGATACTTGTGGTGACATTGGAGTATGTAGGTGACATTAGAGTTGGTTGATGCATATCATATGGTGTTATTTTAGTATGAACTCTAGATAGATTGATCGGAAAGGATAACTTGGTGTTATTTTAGTACGAACTCTTGGATAGATCGATCGGAAAGGATAACTTTAAGGTGGTTTTGTACCCTACAAACAATTTCTTCTTATGTTCTTCGCTAGATAAGAACTTTGGAGTGATTCTTCGTTGCACGTTGAGGGATGGTTATGTGATCCAATTATATTAGCATTGTTGAGAGATTGCACTAGCGAAAGTACGGACCCTAGGCCTTGTTTTCAAGCATTGCAATACCGGTTGTGCTCACTTTTGTTACTTGCTACCTTGCTTTTTTTATATTTTCAGATTACAAAAACCTTTATCTACCATCCATATTGCACTTGTATTACCGTCTCTTCGCCGAACTAGTGCACCTATACAATTTTCCATTGTATTGGGTGTGTTGGGGACACAAGAGATTTCTTGTATTTGATTGCAGGGTGGTTTGAGAGAGACCATCTTCATCCTACACCTCCCACAGATTGATAAACCTTAGGTCATCCACTTGAGGGAAAACTGCTACTGTCCTACAAAACTCTGCTCTTGGAGGCCCAACACGAGTCTACAAGAATAAAGCTGCATAGTAGACATCAAGCTCTTTTCTGGCGCCGTTGCCGGGGAGGTGAGTGCTTGAAGGTATATCTTTAGATCTTGCAATTGAATCTTTTAATTTCTTGTTTTATGACTAGTTTGTTTTTATAAAACAAAACTACAAAAAAATGGAGCTTAGGTTGCATCATTTGTATCGTCTTTATAATGTCTTTCATGAAAATAAGGAGTCAGAAAATTGTGCTCAATTGGTAGAGGAAGAAATTATGAAAATACTTGATGAGAATTCCTTGAATGATGAGCATGATTGCAATGTTGTTAGTATGAATATCCAAAATACTAATGATGATTGCACTAATCATGATAAAAATATTTCTTATAAGCATGTCAACTTTTGTGGAGTGCATAAAGTTTGTGAAGACGTGCCTTATAGGGATGATAGATTTTGTAAGAAGCATAAACATGATAGAACCACTTTTTTTCTCAAAGTGATAGATGAATTTGCTACAAAATTATGTTCTCTTTGTCCTTTTACTTGTGAACTTTGCAATAAAGTTGGTAATCTTAATTTCCAATGCAAAATTTTTCATGATCAAATTATGGCCAAATATTGTAATGACTTGATCACCCTTGAACTTTATGATGAGCTTTCTCTATTTTTGGGTAGTGAAGAATTGACACATAAAAATAGTTGGTTTGAAGTATTCATTCTCACGGACGACATTGAAACTAATCTAAAAAATATCTATATGTTTTGCATGGTAAATTGCAATGAGAATGCTTATATTGCCAACTATAGAAAGATGGGAAAACTAATAGAATATAAAAGGAATACTAATGAAAGGGTACATATTTCCACTTTCCCTCCTATTGTCTCTCATGATGAATTAGGTGACGAGGAGGAGCTCCCTATTCAACCAATCACATCAATAAGAAGCTCGAAAAAATTAATTAAACCCACACATGAGGTGGTGAAGAAGAAGAAAAGAAGTAAGAGTAGAGGTAAAAAGGTACCTCTCCCAAATGATGATGCTCCCATTATTGTTGTGCCTCACGAAGATGCACTACTGGAATCAGAGTATTTGCCGTCTGCCAGGTCTTTGCCGTCCGCTGGAAGATGATACACTTGATGATGATTTTGTGGAAGATGATACACTTGATGATGATTTTGTTATGCCTATTGCTTGTTGTGATGACTGTCGGAATCAGGGCTCCGCAGAAACCAACAAGGTTCGAACACTGGGGCGTGTGCGAAGATCTCAACCAACTCGAAGTCTCAAACTTGTCACCCTGCGGCCTAGCTGCGTCGAATAAGTGTGAGCGGGGAAGGAGATGGACTCAGAGATTTACCTAGGTTCGGGCCACCTTGCGGTGTAAAACCCTACTCCTGCTTTGGGGTGGATTGGCCTCTCGAGGAGGCTGAGGATGAACTAGTACAGTGGTTGGGTGGCCTCACGAGGGCTCTTTGTGATGATGAACTGGATCTGATCCAACCTTCCCTCTACGATGGGAGCTAGTCCCTCTTTATAGGGGCCACGGTCCTCTTCCCTTATCGCACAGGCGGGAAGGGATCACACAACGGCCAAATTTGAAAGGGGACAAGAGGTACATCCTATCCCGACTAAAGGTGGTCTTCGCCTGCAAAGCTTCCGGGTGTGGCGCAGCGGTGGGCTCGGCGATGACATCCGTCCTGCCGAGCTCGTGGTCTCGGTCCTCTTGCACTAGGAGGGAAACCTTTGGGGGGGTTCCTTGGGGACCCGCGTACGTCCCTGTCTCCTTAGCACGAAAGAGGAAACTGTCCTCCTTCTGCGCCCGCTGGCCCCCGCCTGGCTTGGCCGTCAGAACCCACGTCACCCCTACCTCATGAGGCCGTGCACTTGCATAGGAATCTCCGCTCCTCAGGAGGCGGCCTGGGGGGATGCCGCATCTCCAGAGCTCTTGGTGTTGCTCTCCTCGCGAGGCGGGGGATCTTGCGAGGGCCTTGACTTGAGGGGCTCGTTGCGGGGCCGTACCGGGCCGTCGTGGTGGGCCACGCGCTGGGCCGCAGGCAGGCAGGTCTGGGTACCCTTGGTCCCAGAACGCCGAAAGTAGCCCCCGGGCCCAAGGCGCGCTCGGGCTGGCTTGGCGAAGCTAAGGAAGGGAGGCCGAAGCGCCACGGGCCCCGATCGCCTGCGGGTCAGGCTTGACGCGTGGCGCACGACGGGGCGTGGACGCCTCCACTTCCCCACGTCGCCTCGGTAACCGCCCTGACGGACAAGGGCTGGCACGTGCTGCGGGGCCATCATCGCCTGGCATGCGGAGATACGCCGGTTGGCCTCTGATCTGTTATAACTGGGCGAGGGGGCAGAGCCCCCTAGCCCATATTCATCTTCTCGCCTCCTCATCTCAGTCCGCCACTTCCTCGACATGACGCCAGTGAGGAGGTTTTGTGCTACCAAGAAGGGGATGGGCTGCCTGGAGGGACCGGGCTCGCCACCGCCCAAGAGGGGTCGCAGCCGTCCCCGCAAGCACAACGCGACGCCGGCGGTGGCCTCTCGAGGACGCGGGCGCACTCCGGCGTGGGCCGGCGCTGCCTTCGGTAGCCGCGGGAAGGCCCCCTCCTGCGCAGGCGGCAGTGGTAGCTGCGGCGCTCGCGGCCGAGGGGGGTGGCTTGCAGCTGGTGCCCGGCCGCCCCGCTCGCAATCTCACTCAGCCGACGCGGTCCAGGAGTTCGTCGTGTGGGAGGAGAGGCCGGCCTTCTCATGGGTCCAGCTCCCGCGCTTCTTCGTGGGGGCACTGCCGGCCGGAGGGCCCGCCGGCCTATGGCTGCAGGCCGACGGTTGCTGCAGTCGAGCCTCATGGGTGGAGGTCGAGGTCACCCCTGCGGGCTACGTTGTCCTGACCCGCGGGTGGCAGATGTTCGCCCGCGCCCGCGGCCTGCAGGGGAGGTGTACCCTCCACTTCAAGTATGACGGGGCGGCGACGCTCTTCGTCAAGACCTTCGGGGAAGATGGTAGGCGCTTGGGGTGCTGTCTGGAGGGTGATGGCGATGATAGCGACCACTTCTCCGCCGATGAAGACCACTTCTCGAGGAGCTCGAGCGACGACGATTAGGACGAGCCGCCACGCCGGCGGGCCCGGACCAAGGAGGGCAGCGAGCCGCCGCGCCCCTGCCCTGGACGCCATCGAGCCGCTATGCCGCCGCGCCACCGTCTAGGAGGAGGACTCTGACTGAGCGCGAGCGGTGCGGGGCCAGGCCTCAGGAGTGGCGGTCCTCGGGAGGCCATCTTTTGCAGTTTTTCTCCTACACAAAAAATCTTGGAGGGCCCCGCGGGGGGGGGGGGGGGGGGGGAGGGGGTGTAATGAACTGCGGCACTTGCGCCTTTATGTTAGCATTTTTCTTGTCGCATCCCAGTTTTTATGTCGCTGCAAACTGGAATGTCCCTGTCCGCCGTGACTAGGGTAACTTGGTTTGACTTGCCCGCGGTAGGCTCCTACGTCGTGGGGGCGCGTCCCTCTGGAGCTTCTTTCTTTAGCCGCAGAGCCCCCGAGCCCCCTTGTGAGGGCCGATCGCCGCCGGTGTGCCAGGTCATGATGTCCGACGAGGCCAGGAGATGGGTGCTCCTGAGGCCGGGGGCCGGAGGTGGTGTTGTGCGCTAGCTCGCCTCGAGAGCGTTGCACGAGGATTTGGACGCCAAAGTTTTGGCGAGGTATGTGCACGGCCCGGAGCCTGCGTAACGTACCGTGCTCAGCCCCCGCTCGCGGGGCGCGCGTGAGAGAGCTGGCTGGTGCCAAACCCCTTTGGAAAGATCTCAAAAGCAAGAAAATGCTGCAAGAAGAAGGTTCCCCCCCCATTTTTCGAATAAGACACGAAAGCTTCAAACTTCATTCCAAAAGACAGCAAATTCGGTTTACAAAAGAGAGCAAAGAACAGCCGCGTCCGGCACCTAATAGCTAGTCTTCATCTGGCCCCCAGCGCGGAGCGTAGGGCTTCCACCAGGCGTGGGCATAGTCATTGGAGGACAGTGTTGTCCGCCAGCGCGGAGCATGGGGATTCCACTTGGACGTGGGTGGGAACCCCTCCGCGTCCTCGGGGGGCTCCGGGCGTATACAACCCACTCATGATTACGTGAGAGTGTCACGGGTAGAACTTGAGGAGATGCTAGATTTTCGAGGCATTCTGGATGGGGACCCTGTCCTGAGTCTCCAGGTGCACGACGCAAGGCCTGGAGACGCGGGCGACCCTGAACGGGCCCTCCCACATGGGCGAGAGCTTGTGAAAGCCCTCCCTGGAGAGGACCCGCCTCAGTATGAGGTCTTCGACTTCGAGGGTCCTGGAGCGGACGCTGCGGCAATGGTATCGCCGCAGCGCCTGCTGGTACCTTGCCGCGCGGAGCGAGGCCTGGCGGCGGGCCTCCTCCCCGAGCACAAGGTCTGTCCCCCGCGTGGCATCCTGACGCTCCTCATCGAATGCCAAAACCCACGGGGAGTGATGCTTGACCTCGTGCGGGAGGACCGCCTCGGCTCCGTAGACGAGGAAGAATGGGGTCTCGCCGGTGGGCTTAGTCACAGTGGTGCGGATGGACCACAACACGGACTGAAGCTCACCGAGCCAACCCCTGCCGCAGGCCTCGAGTTTCTTCTTAAAGCTCCTCGCCTTGAGGCCCCTCAGGACCTCCGCGTTGGCACGCTCGGCCTGGCCGTTGCTCCGCGGGTGTGCCACCGAAGCGTAACATATCTGCGTCCCAAGGTGAGCACCATATTCCCTAAAGTGGTTGCTTGTGAACTGTGAGCCATTGTCAGTAATGATACGGTTGGGGACACCGAAGCGGCTCACGAGGCCCCGGATGAACTTGACTGCTGAGCCGACGGGGATGGTGCGCACGGGCTCCACCTCCGCCCACTTGGTGAACTTGTCGATGGCGACGTAGAGGTAGCGGTAGCCTCCGGCCGCCCGAGGGAAAGGACCCAATATGTCCAGCCCCCAGACCGCGAAGGGCCAGGAGAGCGGGATGGTCTGGAGGCCTTGCGCGGGTTGATGAATCTGCTTGGCGTGGAACTGAGAGGCCTCGCAGGATCGGACCAGCTTGGTGGCGTCGTTGAGCGCCGTGGGCCAGTAGAAGCCACTGCGGAACGCCTTTCCAACAAGGGTGCGAGATGAGGAGTGGTGCCTGCAGTCGCCACCGTGGATATCGGCCAGCAGCTCGCGCCCCTGCTCCTCAGATATGCACTGCAGCGTGACGTCGTTTGGGCGCTTGCGATACAGCTCGCCGTCCCTCAGGCAGTAGGCAGTGGTCTGGCAAACCACGCACTCCGCGTCCTCGTCCTTCTCTGGCAGGTCGCCGCTGAGCAGGTATGCCTTGAACTCCTCAGTCCATTCGATGGCCTGGGGCTCCAGCGCCAGGAGCAAACGTGCTCCCGAGGCCGGTCCATAGGCTGGGACGTCTAAGAGCGGGGCCGGTGGCAGTTCCTCCCGAGGTGACACCAGGCCTGCGGCCAGTGGTGCTGCCGATGGTTTTAAGAGCCTTTCCTCGAAGACACCGGGCTCCTGAGGCTCGCGGCACGACACCCTCTTGGCGATGTCATCCGCCTCCTTGTCCGCGCCGCGCGGGACGTGTTGCAATTCCAAGCCCTGGAAGTGCTTTTCAATTTTGCGTACCTCTTCCAAGTACGCCTCCATATGCTCGTCCTTCGTCTTGTACTCCTTGTTGGAGAAGTTAACAAGGAGCTGGGAGTCGCCCTTGACGGTGAGGCGCTTGACCCCCATGGCCGTGGTATCCCTGAGGCCCGCGATCAAGCCCTCATACTCCGCGATGTTGTTGGAGACCTTCTCGCCATGCCGGAAGCAGAGATTCACGGCATAGTGGAGCTTGTCCTGGGTCTGCGAGATGAGTACGACTCCAGCCCCCGCGCCCTGTCGTGCGAAGGCGCCGTCGAAGTGCATGACCCAGCCGTCAGGCGCCTCATCGCCGGGCGTGAGGGACTGGCCCTCATCCCGCCCCCGGTCGGGGGCATCCGTCCATTCCGCCACGAAGTCAACGAGGGCCGCGCCCTTGATTACCCTGGTTGTGCTGAACTCCAGGTGGAAGGCCTGCAGCTCGATGTTCCACTCCGCCACCCTTCTGGCGGCGTTGGGGTTGCGCAACACCTTCTCCAGCGGGTACACAGAGATGACCTTGATGGGGTGGCCTTGGAAGTAATGGTACAGCTTCCTTGAGGCAACAAGGAGCGCGAGCAGGAGCTTCTGCTGCATGGGGTAACGCGCGCGCGCATCCCGCAGCACGGTGCTGACGTAGTACACCGGTTGCTCGACGAGGCGCGAAGCATCGGCGCCACCCTCCTCCTCAGGGGGCGTGCAGGACTCAGGTGCCTCATGAGTTGGTGAGGCGACAAGGGCCTCGGGAGCGCCATCCTGAGGCGGCGAGCGCTGTGCAGCCTCTTGTGAACCAGCTTTCCTCGCGCCTGCGCCGGCACGCTCCTCCCGAATCGCCATGAGCGCCGCGCTGGCCGAGTGGGGGGTTGCCGCCAAGTAGAGCACCAAAGGCTCGCGAACGCGGGGTGCCACCATGACGGGAGGGATTGTGAGGTACTGCTTGAGTTCTTGGAAAGCCGCCTCTGCTTCTGGGGTCCACTCAAAAGGGCCCTTCCTCTTCATGAGCTTCAAGAAGGGGAGGGCACGCTCACCGAGCCTGGAGATGAAACGTCCCAAGGCGGTCACGCTCCTGCCAGCTTCTGCATTTCCTTGAGGGTCTGAGGCGGGCTCATCTTTTCAATTGCCTTGATCTTTTCTGGGTTTGCCTCGATCCCCCGGTGCGATACCAAGAAACCGAATAGCTTGCCGAATGGGACCCCGAAAACACAATTCTCCAGGTTGAGCCTCAGGTTCACCCGACGTAGGCTGCCGAATGTCTCTTCTAGGTCCTCAATCAACGTCCTTGCCTCCCGAGATTTGACCACGATGTCGTCGACGTATTCCTCGGCATTCCTCCCGAGTTGTTTCCCCAGGGCGATGTGCATCAACCGCTGGAAGGTCGCGCCTGCATTCCGCAGCCCGAAGGGCATGCATGTATAGCAATATACGCCGCACGGGGATAGAAATGCCGTCTTATCGACGTCTTCCACTGCCATTTTGATTTGATGGTAGCCTGAGAAAGCATCCAAGAAGCACAACAGATTGCACTCGGCAGTGGAGTCCGAGATCTGGTCGATGCATGGGAGCGGGAAGGGGTCCCGCGGACAAGCCTTGTTGAGACTCGTGAAGTCGACGCACATGCGCTCTTTCCCACCCTTCTTGGGGACAACCACAAAGTTGGCCAGCCAATCAGGGTACCGCACTTCCCGAATAACGCCAGCTTCCTGCAACTTGCGGACCTCTTGGACAATGAAAGCTTGATTTTCTTGCGCCTGTCGCCGTGCCTTCTGTTTTACCGGGCGTGTGCGAGGGCACACCATCAAGTGATGTTCGATCACGTCCCACGGGACGCCCACCAGGTTAGTCGGCTCCCACGCGAACACGTCCTTATTCGCGCAGAGGAAGTCGACCAACGCCTTCTCCTGCTCCGGGGGAAGGCCAGTGCCGATGGTGAAGGTGGGGCCTGGGCTACCGCCGTTAACAAACACCTGCTTCGTCTCAACTTGGTCCAAAGAAAACAGCTGTTTCTTCTTCGTGGGCGTGGCCTCCAGAGCCTACACGGCTCCCTCGGCACCGGGGCCCAAGGCCGCTACAGCACCAGGAGCGGAAGTGTCGCCCTTATCGTCGAGGCGCGGGGCCGTCCCAGCCCCCGGGGCTTGGGCGGCGCCCTCGGCGCCTGGGCGTGTGGCCGCTGCCGCCTTGTAGGCGAGCTTGAGGGCTTGAACCGCATCCTTGGTGTCCCCGGCCATGAAGATGATGCCGCTGCTCCCTGGCATCTTGATGATGTTGTAGCCTGGTTGCGTCGCCACCATGAACTTGGCTAGGGCCGGGTACCCTAGGATGGCGTTGTACGGGAGGACGATGCGGGCCACGTCGAAGTCGATCATCTCGGTGCGGTAGTTGTCACGAGTGCCGAAGGTGACCGGGAGGCGCACCTGCCCTAAAGGGGCGGTGGAGCCTTGGGCCACCCCCGAGAAGGGCCTGGTGGGCGCAAGCTGGTCATAGGGCACCTGTATTGTGTCAAAGGTTTCCACAGAGAGGACGTTGAGGCCGGCGCCGCCGTCATTGAGTGTCTTGGTAACCGTGACATTGCTGATGGTGGGGGTGCACAACATGGGGATTGTACCAGTGGCAACCGTAGTCCTGGGATGGTCCTTGGAGTCGAAGGTGATGTCGGTCGCCGGCCTCATCTTACCCACCTGGCGAAGGAGCTGCTTCACGTGGTGACCGGACGCGGGTGCCCGCGACCCGCCGAGGATGCAAGCGACCGTGCGAGGCCCGGGGGCCGCAAGACGCGCGACGAGACGGCCGCAAGGCCCTTTACGCTCTTTGAGCAGCGCGGCCTGCGCGCTTGCCTGCCCGGGGCGAGCGTGGGGGATCGATGCCATGGCAGAAGTTGGGGTCGGGGAAGCAGTGCGGCCATTACGCTGTCTAGGGGGCGGCAGCGATGAGTTCTGCTGGTCTTAAGGAGCCCGGCCGGTAGTAGCACCGGCCGCCGGAGGGATGGAGTGGCGCGGGGTGCCGCGGCCCATGGGCGCCGTCTGGGCGACGTGGGCGGCCTGGCGCTCGGCACAAACTCGGTGGGCGTCGGCCATGGGAGCGACGGAGCAGAGACGGGGTGGAACCGGAGGAAGGTTTTGACACGCCCCTACCTGGCGCGTCAAATGTCGGAATCAGGGCTCCGCGAAACCCAACAAGGTTCGAACACTGGGGCGTGTGCGAAGATCTCAACCGGCTCGAAGTCTCAAACTTGTCACCCTACGGCCTAGCTACGTCGAATAAGTGTGAGCGGGGAAGGAGATGGACTCACAGATTTACCCAGGTTCGGGCCACCTTGCGGTGTAAAACCCTACTCCTGCTTTGGGGTGGATTGGCCTCTCAAGGAGGCTGATGATGAACTAGTACTGTGGTTGGGTGGCCTCACGATGACTCTTGGTGGTGATGAACTGGATCCGATCCAACCTGCCCTCTACGATGGGAACTAGTCCCTCTTTATAGGGGCCACAGTCCTCTTCCCTTATCGCACAGGCGGGAAGGGATCACACAACGGCCAAATTTGAAATGGGACAAGAGGTACATCCTATCCTGACTAAAGGTGGTCTTCGCCTGCAAAGCTTCCGGGTGTGGCACAGAGGTGGGCTCGGCGATGACATCCGTCCTGTCGAGCTCATGGTCTTGGTCCTCTTCCACTAGGAGGGAAACCTTTGGGGGGTTCCTCGGGGACCTGCGTACGTCCCTGTCTCCTTAGCACGAAAGAGGAAACTGTCCTCCTTCTGCGCCCGCTGGCGCCCGCCTGGCTTGGCCGTCAGAACCCACGTCACCCCGGCCTCACGAGGCTGGGCACTTGCATAGGAATCTCCGCTCCTTTGGAGGCGGCCTGGGGGGATGCCGCATCTCCTGAGGTCTTGGTGTTGCTCTCCTCGCGAGGCGGGGGCTCTCACGAGGGCCTTGACTTGAGGGGCTCGTTGCGGGGCCGTACCGGGCCGTCGTTTTTGAGTACCCCCGGTCCCAGAATACTGACAATGACTATGATTGGGAAGATAATGATACTTCTTAAAATCTTGAAAATCTTTTTGGCACCAACTTGGTAAATTATGATGATAATAATTATTATACTATTGGTGCTATTCATACTATTAATGATGAGAGTGATTATGCTTCTGATATGCCAAGCCACAAGCTTGGGGATGCTATGTTTGATGAGAATGACATGTTTGAGAATTTATTTCTGCAATTAATGTTAGTCCCAAGCTTGGGGATGCTATGCTTAATGAATATGATCTTTTTAGTTCCCCTACTTTGAATGATCAAATTTGTTATGATGATTGCATGCCTGCTATTTATGATGATTGCGATATTTATGAAAGTGGGTTTGGAAGAGTGTCAACTTTAGATAACTCCAGTACGGGAATTTTCATTTTTACTGGAGCATGATAATGATCTGAAATTTTTACACAGTCTCATATACAAATTATTCAGGTTTTCCTAAATTTTCAGAATGTTTAGAGACAGGGAAGTATGTCTATACTACAGATCTTCACAGACTGCTCTGTTTCTGTCAGATTCTGTTTTGCATGCATAGCTTGCTTGTTTTAGTGTTTCCATAGCTTATATTTAGTGGTATAAATTATGGAAATGGTAAAATACAGTAGGTATTATGTGAGAACAATTATGAATCTTGTATTGACAGTACCTAAGTGAATTATTTATCTTTATTACACTAACCCTTCTCACGAAGTTCCGTTAATTTTTGTGTGATTGAAGTTTTCAAGTTTTGGGTGAAACACCGATATGAGGAGAATAAGGAGTGAAAATAACCTAAGCTTGGGGATGTCCAAGGAACCTTAAAGGTAATATCCAATGAAGACTCAAGTGCCTAAGCTTGGGGATGCCCCGGAAGGCATCCCCTCTTTCGTCTTCAATATTATCGGTATATCTTACTTAGAGCTATATTTTTATTCGTCACATAATATGTGCTTTTCTTGGATCGTCATTATATTTTGATATTTTCTGTTAGGTGTTATTTATAATCTTTTTTTTCAATAAAAAGTTCCAAGAATTGCCTTAGGATGTTTGCATTGCATGTTTGATGTGTGCTGTGTAAAAACAGAAACTTTCTCTGTAGTGTTTCAATTTTCATATTTTACTGGAACATGGAAAGTTTCTGAAATTTTTACACGGTGTTCTCTTATAAATTCTTTATCAATTACTAAATTTTCATAATTTTTTGAGTTACAGAAGTACACTGGTTTAATAGATTCCGACAGACTGTTCTGTTTGGACAGATTGCTGTCATAGTTTTGTTATCTACTTATCCTATAGTTTCCATAGCCTACATTGGTAGATATAAATTGTGGAAATGATAGTAAACATTAGATGATGTTTGAAAATTATTGTGCAACTTGTCTTGGCAGTACATGAAGTGTTGATTTGTTCTTATGTGTACTAACCTATCTCACGAGTTCTTTTTGAGTTTTGTGTGGATGAAGTTTTTGAGACTTAGGTGAAACCGGGATATGAGAGGATTGAACGAGATACAAAATCTCAAGCTTGGGGATGCCCAAGGCACCCCAAGTAAATATTTCAAGAAGTGTCAGGCATCTAAGCTTGGGGATGCTACGCATCCCACCTCTCTTCATCAACAATTATCGGTTAGCCTATGTTGAGCCTAAATTTTTATTTGTCCACATGATGTGTGCTATTCTTGGAATGTCATTTTATTTTGTTTTGCTTGCGGTTTTAATAAAATACCTAGATATGAAAGTTTTTAGATGAGAGAGAGTTCTCAAATGGCTACCCATTTACTTAACTACTCGCTTGATCTTCACTTATATCTTTTTGGAGTAGCTTGTCATTTACTCTCATGCTTCACTTAGATTTATTTGAGAGTTAGTAATTTTTTGAAGAAATTCTCTCATGCTTCACTTATATTATTTTGAGAGATGAAAATCTTTATGCTCATGTTCTTCACTTAAATTTGTTTGAGCTTGTCAAAAGCAATGGCAATATATGAAACTAGTCCCAAAGTGATAGATATTCAAGAGGGATATAATAAAAACTTTCATGGAGATCATTGGACAAATTAAACTTGATTCCTTGTAATAGTTTTGAGATATGATGATAGTAATATGTGAGTCATGTTGGTGAGTAATTATGGTTTAGTAAGAATATTGGTGTTAAGGTTTGTGATTCCCTATGCAAGTACGAAAGTCAATAGTTATGCAATGAAATTACATCCTACATATGGTGCATTATTCGGTGTTAGTTATGCTCAATGCTCGCTTATGTGAATTTTCTTTTCTTGGTTGGTTGCTTCTCAATCTATTTGCTAGCCTCCACTTGTACTAAGTAGAAATACTACTTGTGCATCCAAAATCCTTAAACCAAGTTTTGCCTTATGAGTCCACCATACCTACCTATATGCGGTATTTCCATGCCGTTCCAAGCAAATTTGTATGTGCCATCTCTAATTTTCGAAATAAATTTCTCTTTTGTGTGCTCGTACCGCTCATGAAACGGTGGGGAGTGTCCAATATTTTTCCATGCTAGATGTGTTATTCTCAAGATGAGTGTTTATTCACTTGTCATTGCACGAGAGTACGGCGGTAATAGGGATGCCCAGTCCCGAAATAAAAAAAGAAAAAAAATTACTTTATGTTGTCAAATAATAAATTCCTTGGAAAGTGTTGGTATGGAAGGCAACCGTGGATACGACCAGCCATGGAATGTGAAAGAATGGTGGAAAAAGGAATAAACTTTATTTTCTGTTTAGGAACCACCTATGATATATCTAGCATGGAAAGTATTGTGAACTACTTTGTCGTTTTCATTGACAGTAAAGGCATGACACTCAATATATTTTTCTCTCTCAAATTAAACTTTGAGCTCTGGCACCTCTACAAATCCCTACTTCACTCTGCGAAGGGCCTATCTATTTACTTTATGCAATTTTTATTTTTACTTTGAGTCTCCATCTTCTCTTAAAGCACCAACTAGGGGCACTATGATCGTACTTGAGCATTGGGTGTAGCTAATATTTGAGTGTGCTTCATGAATGGATCAATGATTGAGAATGATGGGCTAGGGATAACTTTATTTAGTGTTGATATTTTGAAAGACATGGTTGCTTGTTGGCATGCTTGAGTATTGAAGTCGTTATGTTAAAACTAACTATTGCTTTCAATCATCTAAAAGTCCAAATGTCCATGCTACAAAAGAAAAGAATAGGAGATGAACATGTTAGGCAGCATTCCACATCAAAAATTCTGTTTTTATCATTTACCTACTCGAGGACGAGTAGGAATTAAGCTTGGGGATGCTGATACGTCTCAAACGTATCTATAATTTTTGCTTGTTCCATGCTGTTATATTATCATTCTTGGATGTTTTACAATAACTTTATAGCAACTTTATATCATTTTTGGGACTAACCTATTGACATAGTGCCAAAGTGCCAGTTGCTGTTTTTGCTTGTTTTTTACTTTGCAGAATATCAGTACCAAACGGAGTCCAATCGCGACGAAACTTTTTGGAGATTTTTTTTGGACCAGAAGATGCCCAGTGGGCCAAAGAAGTGCCAGAGAGGTGGGCCGTGGAGACCACAACCCACCAGGGCACGCCAGTGGGGCCCCGGCACGCCCTGATGGGTTGTGCCCTCCTCGGGGCCCCTCTCTACCGCCTCTGATGCATATAAATTCCCAAATATTCAGAAACCCACAAAAAATAACCCTAGACTCTCTGCTCCACTGCCGCAACTCTCTGTATCAGCGAAAAACCAGTCTGTAGGCGTTCCAGTACCCTGTCGAAGAGGGGAACTCATCTCCGGTGGCCATCTTCATTATCCCGGCGGAGGCCATGACGAGGAGGGAGTAGTCCACCCTCGGGGCTGAGGGTATGTACCAGTAGCTATGTGTTCAGTCTCTCTCTCTCTCTCGTGTTCTTGAGATGTCACGATCTTGATGTATCACGGGCTTTGTTAATATAGTCGGATCATATGATGTTACTCCCTTGCTATCATGTTGTGATGAATTGAATCTTTCCCTTTGAGATGTCGTTATGTTGGATTGAATATCTTGGTTGAGAACACTTGATGTACGTCTTGCGTGGGATACCCGTAGTGACATTGGGGTATTCTATTGATTCCCTTGATATATGTTGAGGCATCAACTTGCGGATTCCGGTGACCTAGGGGATCTATGCATAGGGGTTGATTGCACGTTTTCATACCATGTTCTCCAATATAAATCTTGGGGCACTCCTTGAGGTTCTTTATGTTGGATTGAGTATTATGAATCTGAAATTGTTTGATGCGTATCGTATAATTAACTCATGGATACTTGTGGTGACATTGGAGTATCTAGGTGACATTAGAGTTGGTTGATGCGTATCATATGGTGATATTTTAGTATGAACTCTAGATAGATTGATCGGAAAGGATAACTTGGTGTTATTTTAGTATGGACTCTTGGATAGGTCGATCAGAAAGGATAACTTTAAGGTGGTTTCGTACCCTACAAACAATTTCTTCTTATGTTCTGCGCTAGATAAGAACTTTGGAGTGATTCTTCGTTGCACGTTGAGGGATGGTTATGTGATCCAATTATATTAGATTTGTCGGCGTTGTGGGATCAGGGGTACCCAGACCTGCCTACATGCGGCCCAGAGTGTGGCCCACCTCGACGGCCCGGTACGGCCTGGCAGCAAACTCCACAAGACAAGACCCTCGCGAGGGCCCCAGCCTTGCGAGGCGAACAACGCCAAGACCTCCAGGGGAGTGGCCTCCCTATGCTGCCTCCCGAGGAGCGGAGATTCCTGTGCAGGTACCCGGCCTCATGAGGCTGGGATGACGTGAGCCATGACGACCAAGGCCAGGCGGGCGCCAGCGGGCGCAGAGGGGACAATTTCCACTTTCGTGCTAAGGAGACAAGGACGTACACGAGTTCCTGAGGAATCCCCCAAAGGTTTCCATTCCAGTGCAACAAGAACAAGACCAAGTGCTCGGCAGGAAGGATGTCATCGCCGAGCCCACCTCTGCGCCACGACCAGAAGCTTTGCAGGCGAAGACCACCTTTAGTCAGGATAAGATGTACTTCTTGTCCCCTTTCAAAATTGGCCGTTGTGGGATCCCTTCCCGCCTGTGCGATAAGGGAAGAGGACCAAGGCCACTATAAATAGAGACTAGCCTCCACCGTAGACGGGGAGACCGATCGATCCATCCTCACCTTAGAGCCCTCGCGAGGTCGCTCAACCACTGTACCAGTTCATCCCCAACCTCCTCGTGAGGCCAATCCACCAAAAGCAGGAGTAGGGTCTTACACCGCAAGGTGGCCCGAACCTGGGTAAATCTCCATGTTCATCTTCTTGTTCGCTCACACGCATTCGACGAGGCTTGGCCGTGAGGCGGCGAGCTTGAGGCAAGAGCTGGTAGAGGTCTTCGCACACGCCCCAGAGTTCGAACCTTGTTGGGTCTGCGGAGCCCCGATTCCAACATTTGGCGTGCCAGGTAGGGGCGTGTCGAAGCTCCTTCTTCATCAGCCGCGCTCCGCCCTCGCCTCGTCATCCCCATGGCAGATGCCACTTCCCAGGCTTGGCGGCCCGTGGCTTATGGGAACGCTGCGGGTTGCCCGGCCAAGCCCGCGGTCGCTTGTATCCTCGGCAGGTCGTAGGCGCCCGCGTCTGGTCAGCACATCAAGCAGCTTCTCTACCAGGCGGGCGTAGCTCAGCCGTGGCCCGAGGTCCCGCTGGGCAGGGCAAGACCGGAGATCGACATCACCTTCGACTCCAGGGACCATCCCAGGATGGCGGTCGCTGCTGGTGCGCTCCCCATGCTGTGCACGCCCACCATCAGCAATGTTGAGGTCACCAAGACCCTCATCGATGGCGGCGCCAGCCTCAACGTCCTTTCCGTGGAGGCCTTCGACATGCTCCAGGTGCCCTACGACCAGCTCGCGCCCACCAGGCCCTTCTCAGGGGTGTGCGGGGGCTCCGCCACCCCCTCGGGGCAGGTGCGCCTCCCCGTCACCTTCAGCACTCGCGACAATTACCGCACCGAGCTGATCGACTTTTACGTGGCCCACATCGGCTTCCCGTACAACGCCATCCTGGGATATCTGGCTCTCACCAAGTTCATGGCGGCGACGCACCCGGGCTACAACATCATCAAGATGCCCGGTAGCAGCGGCATCATCTCTGTGACCAGAGACACCAAGGACGCGGTTCGAGCCCTCAAGCTCGTCTACAAGGCCGCAGCGGCCTCGCGTCCCGATGACGAGAGCATCACGCAGGCTCCGGAGGCCGCGCCCGCGAAGAAGAAACAACTGTTTTCTTAGGACCAGGCTGAGACGAAGTAGGTGCTTGTTGATGATGGAAGCTCGGGCCCCACCTTCACCATTGGCGCTGGCCTTCCCCAGGAGCAGGAGACGGCGTTGGTTGACTTCCTCCGTGCGAACAAGGATGTGTTTGCGTGGGAGGCGTCCGACCTGGTGGGCATCCCGAGAGAGGTGATCGAACACCATTTAATGGTGTGCCCCAGTGCGTGCCCAGTGAAGCAAAAGGCAAGACGTCAAGCACAAGAGAAGCAAGCGTTCATCTTCCAAGAGGTCAGCAAGCTGCAGGAGGCTGGTGTTATTCGGGAGGTGCGGCACCCGGATTGGCTGGCAAACCCAGTGATTGTCCCCGAGAAAGGTGGAAAGGAGCACATGTGCGTCGACTTCACGAGTCTCAACAAGGCTTGTCCTCAGGACCCCTTCCCGCTTCCGCGCATCGACTAGATCGTGGACTCAATCGCCGAGTGCGATCTGCTCTGCTTTCTGGATGCTTTCTCGGGTTACCACCAGATCAAGATGGTCGTGGAGGACGTCGAAAATACAACATTCCTCTCCCCGTGCGGTTTGTATTGCTACACCTGCATGCCCTTCGGGCTACGAAACACTAGCACGACCTTCCAGTGGTTGATGCGCATCGCCCTGGGGTAGCAGCTCGGGAGAAATGCGGAGGCGTACATCGACAACATTGTGGTCAAGTCACGAGAGGTGAGGACCCTGATCGAGGACCTGGAGGAGACGTTCGCCAGCCTGCGTCGAGTGAACCTAAGGCTTAACCCGGAAAAGTTCATTTTTGGGGTCCCGTCCGGCAAGCTACTCAGCTTCTTGGTGTCGCATCGAGGGATCGAGGCAAACCCAGAGAAGATCAAGGCAATCGGGAACATGCGCCCGCCTCAGACCCTCAAGGAAATGCAGAAACTGGCGGGCTGCTTGACCTCCTTGGGACGTTTGATCTCCAAGCTTGGCGAGCGCACCCTCCCCTTCTTCAAGCTCATGAAGAGGAAAGGCCCCTTCGAGTGGACCCCCGAAGCAGAGGCGCTTTCGAGGACCTCAAGCGGTATCTCACGAGCCCACCTGTTATGGTGGCGCCTCGTCCTCGCGAGCCCCTGGTACTCTACTTGGCGGCCACCCCCCACTCGGCCAGCGCGGTGCTCGTAGCGGTCCGAGAGGAGCGCGCCGGCACAGGCGCGGAACAAGGCGGCCCGCAAGGGGCCGCACATCGTTCGCCGCCTTAGGATGGCACTTCTGAGGCCCTCGTCGCTTCGACAACCCACGGGGCACCTGAGTCCCTCGCGCTCCATGCATGACATGGAAAAGAAGCTCACTAAATTGCATCTCGAACTACCATATGCTGCCCAAGTCTGGACCAGACACGGGGACCGTTTGATTTCACTGTAGCATCCCGACTCAAAACGAGTCAAGCCTCTGTGTGTCCGTGCCATCCCTGGATCAGTATGCTGGCACACACAATACATCAATGTATATATCAAAGTGCAATCACATGTAATTAACGTAAACTGATATATACCTCATAAATCTCAGCGGAAACAGTCAACGGGAGTGGAGTCCCAATTAACACCAACGGCAGGTTGAGTGAAGACCGTAACCCTAAATCGTACTCTTACTCGTCGTAGAAAAGTATCTGCAACATAAGACGTTGCAGCCGTGTAGGTCAGGACATTGAATGTACCGGCAAGTCACAAAAGAGAGGGGTGAAAATATCATCTATAATATATGAATATACGGCAAGTGGGGCTACAAGTTTAAGTTTAGCGTAAAGCAAATTTTTCCTACAACAAGAGAGGGGGAAAAAGTAAAAATTATTACTACAAAGTTGGTTGTTTAATGAGAAGGTTCCACCAACCATTTCTCTTACCCAAGTTAACAATAACACCCACAATTATTATTATTATTTGTGTCGAGAGTTCCTGATAGTTTCAGTTCCTTTGGCTCAAGTTGTCCATAACCGTGGACACGGCTAATCGATTAGGTTTGCTACTCTGCAGTGTTTTGCACACGTTCCCCACAAGATTTGATCGCCTCTGTCATGGGAATGATTCTGACAATAGAGAGGGGTAGTGTGAAGGAGCATGATCTATCGAGATGCAAACGGGTGACACGAGTGTTTTAGCGAGTTCATGCCTCTCACAGTGGAGATAACAACCCTACGTCTCGTACTCTGGAGAGGCTTTGTTTTATCTGTCATGAACACGGAGTTACATGACTATTTGAGAGAGAGAGGGGAGAACGAATCTCCATGCCTGAGCTAAGTCCTGAGACTAATGGCGAGAGAGCCAAGGAAGCAGAAAAAGCTAGCCCTGAGCTATGTGGTGGGGGTGGCTTATATAGAGTGCGCCACCCCCTCACCTCTTATGTTACAATGTGGGGCAATAGTGCCATGATGACATCCCACTACGAAACCTCCACTATGAGGATGATGCTCCGACTGCCTTGTTGGTTATCGCATACCCGAGTGAGACATATGGCCGAGTGGTTGACTGTCATCCGAGTGAATGGAACATACTTGTCCGAGTGGATGGTATGTCTGTATTTGTCTTGACCCACCTCATGTCTGGACCCCATGCTTCTATGATATTTTGACCCTTCATGGGCCTACCTATTATGTGTATCCCCAACAGTAGCCCCTGAGACTCTGACTGATTGCTGGTAGATGGTTATAGTTTGTAGAGTTTGTTGAACTTGAATGTTGTTGCCGGACGTGACTGAGCAGAATGTTTATTTTTTGATTTCTCTTCCAGTGGGGGCACGCTGAGTGCACCCACTGGGTGTAGTCCCCGAGCCTCTGTCGGACTAGTTGAGTCTGGCAGAGGGTTTAAGTCCTCTAGTGTGGAACTGAACTGAACATGTGAACTAGGATGCGCTTGGCGTCGTAAATTTCTCCAAACTGAAGCTGAATCAGTCGGACTGATCTTTGTGCATTGGGCACGGTAACTAAATTTAACCTGGAACTGGCACAATCAGGTAAATCTTCGTGTGCTCGGCATACTGAATGCTTGTTGACTCTGCCTTATGTGACTTCTATATCAAGGCTGAGTCCCCGCGTGTATTTTTTAACTTAGGCGATTGCTAGACCGCATCTAAACCCCCGGGTGTGGATGATGTCCTCACTCGGATTTATTTTTAACTTAGGCGATGCAGGGTCGCAGCTAAGCTCCCGAGTGTGGATGATGTCCTCACCCGGATTAGATTTAAGTTAGGCGATATGGGGTCGCATCTAAGCTCCCGAGTGTGGATGATGTCCTCACTCGGATCAGTTTTTAACTTAGGCGATGCAGGGTCGCAGCTAAGCCCCCGAGTGCGGATGATGTCCTCACTCGGATTTGTTTTAACTTAGGCGATACGGGGTCACAGCTAAGCTCCCGAGTGTGGATGATGTCCTCACGCGGATTAGTTTTAACTTAGGCGATATGGGGTCGCAGCTAAGCTCCCGAGTCTGGATGATGTCCTCCCTTGGATCAGTTTTTAACTTAGGCGATGCGGGGTCGCAGCTAAGCCCCCGAGTGCGGATGATGTCCCCATTCGGATTAGTTTTAACATAAGCGATACGGGGTCGTAGCTAAGCTCCCGAGTGTGGATGATGTCCTCACTCGGATTAGTTTTAACTTAGGCGATACGGGGTCGCAGCTAAGCTCCCGAATGTGGATGATGTCCTCACTCAGATCTATTTTAAACTTAGGCGATGCGGGGTCGCAACTAAGCTCCCGAGTTTGGATGATGTCCTCACTCGGAATAGTTTTAACTTAGGCGATACGGGGTCGCAGCTAAGCTCCCGAGTGTGGATAATGTCCTCACTCGGATCAGTTTTTAACTTAGGCGATGCGGGGTCGTAGCTAAGCCCCCGAGTGCAGATGATGTCCTCACTCGGAGTAGTTTTTAACTTAGGCGATACGGGGTCGCAGCTAAGCCCCCGAGTGTGGATGATGTCCTCACTCGGAGTGTTTTTGACTTAGGCGATACGGGGTCACAGCTAAGCTCCTGAGTGTGGATGATGTCCTCACTCGGAATAGTTTTTAACTTAGGTCGCAGCTAAGTCTCCGAGTGTGGATGATGTCCTCACTCGGAGTAGTTTTTAACTTAGGTGGAATCAGGTTCGCGGCTAAGCCCCCGAGTGTGGATGATGTCCTCACTCGGAGTAGTTTTTGACTTAGGCGAAATCAGGTCGCGGCTAAGTCGTTCACCCACTGGGGCGATTTAGCTTCTGAGGTACGAAAATCATCGGAGTGAGTGGTGACGCGCAGGGGCGTCCAAGTGATGTAGACGCATCCCGCAGAGTGGCGACGCACGGGGTGTCCAAGTGATGAAGATGTATCGAGCGAAGTGGCGACGCGCGGGGCGGCCAAGTAATGTAGGCGCATCCGTCAGAGTGGTGACGCGCGGGGCGTCGGAGTGGCGACGCGTGGGGCGGCCAAGTGACGAAGAGGCGTCCAGCGGAGTGACGGCGCACGGGGCGTCCGAGTGATGTAGGCGCATCCCTCAAAGTGGTGACGCACGGGGTGTCGGAGTGATGAAGACGCATCTAGCAGAGTGGCGACGCACAGGGTGGTCGAGTGATGTAGGCGCATCCGTCAGAGTGGCGACGCGCGGGGCGTCCGAGTGACGAAGAGGCATCCAGTGGAGTGACGACGCACGGGGTGGCCGAGTGATGTAGGCACATCCGTTAGATGGTGATGCGCGGGGCGTCGAAGTGGCGACGCACGGGGCGGCAGAGTGACAAAGAGGCGTCCAGCGGAGTGACGGCGCACGGGGTGGCCGAGTGAAGTAGGCGCATCTGTCAGAGTGGTGATGCGCGGGGTGTCGGAGTGATGAAGACGCATCCAACAATGTGACGCGTGGGGCGTCGGAGTGATGAAGACGCATCCAGCAGAGTGGCGACGTGCAGGGCGTCCAAGTCAGTGACAGTGCACGAAAGTGCGGTTGGCTGCATCGTGGACGAGGTAGGAGATGATGATAAGGTGGAAGATGCCGGTTGCCATGCGTCGAGACCGACGCGACGACTGGGTCTGAGTAGCGACGAAGATGGCGCACATATGCTTTGAGTGATTGTGTAACCGGTGTATGAAAAATAGCACAAGCAAAAAATTCTCGAAGTAATTTGATGTTTGCTGAAATGATTTGTGTAAATAACACCCATAGACACCCGCTGGGTGTGCCAGGTGCTTGCTGGTTCGGAACCAGCAAGAGTCTAAAGAGTGAAGGATCCGACTGAACTTGCGGAAGTGAAGGATCCGACTGAACTCGTTTGAGTATTGGACCCAAATGAAGCGGAAATGAAGTGTTTTGACAAGAAAATAAACAACCAAGCGCAGAAGTACACTCGATGGCGTGGCCTCCAAGTGAACGTCATGTGTGACTTACTTGACACTCGGTAATGCGGAAATAACTATTTAATTGAATGCAGCGCGTGAAGAATGACTTAGCTGTCTAACGGCGCACGAGCGGTCGAGTGACGTAGACGCGTCCAGCTGAGTGACGACGCGCAGGGTGGCCAAGTGGTTAAGAGGCGTTCGGCGGAGTGGCAATGCGTGGGGTGGCCAAGTCGAGCATATTGTCGAGGCTGAGTCGTGCATGTGGTCGAGTAGGTGTCCGACCAAGTGACGGCGCTCGGGGCGGCCGAGTCGACCATGTCGCCAAGGAGGTGTCCGACCAAGTGACGTTGCGCGGGGCGGCCGAGTCGAGCATGTCATCGAGGAGGTGTCCGACCAAGTGACGGCGCGCGCGGCGGCCCAGTCCAGTATGTCGTCGAGTGATCGTGTAACCTGTTTGACGGCCCACAAGCGGCCGAGTGGTGAAGATGCATCTAGCGGAGTGGCGACGTGTAGGGCATCCGAGTGATGTAGTCGCGCCGCACGGAGTGGCGACGCACGGGGCGTCCGAGTGATGTAGATGCGTCCGGCGGAGTGGCGACGCGTGGGGCGGCCAAGTGACCGGCGGAGTGGTGACGCACGGGGCGGCCAAGTGATGTAGACGCGCCACATGGAGTGGCGACGCGCGGGGCGTCCGAGTGATGTAGACACGTCCGGCGGAGTGGCGACGCGCGGGGCGGCCAAGTGACCGGCGAAGTGGCGACGCGCGGGGCGGTCAAGTGATGTAGACACATGCAGTTGAGCGGCGATGCGCGGGGCATCCGAGTCACTCCATGTTAGTTGCCTGCTTGCCATCATGTTAGTCGTTCGAACGAAATGTCCATCCGAGTGAACTACTGTCCGAAGACGATGATCGGACGAGTGACCTTGCAAGTTAGTAGCAAGTATAGCCACGAACATTTTTTTTGCTGGACTAAAGTATCTCTGTACGGATGCTATTTTGGGGATTACGGACCACGCATGGCCCGGTTATGCATGATGACGGACAATTAACGCATGGCCATGATGGCAGGCGGTTATGCATGCCTGCATTCATGCACAGTTAACTGACGCGGAAAATGCTCACCTGATGGCACTTAATGGGGCGATTATACCTTGACGAAGCGGTGTCAGCGTAGTTGCCCATAGGTGGGAGCCGTCCTTCTGTTTCCTTATTTCCTGCAGGCAGTTATTGCTCGAGTTGGTGGCCTACATTATGTTGCACTTACCTGGTATTGATTGCGGGTCAAGGATGTTCGTAGGTCACCACTACAGCGCGCACCCGTCACAGAGACGGCCGCCAGCGACCGAGGCCAGAGGAAGGGGCGCTGTGCGACTGCGCCGCGTCGGGCCTTCGCCTCCACCGCGCAGGTCGCCGCCGAGCAGCAGAAAACACGAGTGCAGACTCGACGATGGGGCGCACGTCGCTGGTGGCCATGCGTATGGGTTTGACGCCGGCGTCGCAGACAAACTCGGAGACGACAACGAGTTGCTGTGCGTGAGGGCTCGACGGCGGTGCCGTACACGAGACCAGAGACGACGGGACGAACCGCACCGGTGGCCATGTGCAGAAGCTCGCCGATGACGTGTTGGCTGTGTTTCACTGCTCGGGGAGTCAGAGCTATGCGTTGTAGCCGGGCCTTGTCGCCCGTGGAACCTGGTCGTCCTGCTCCGCCGGCCGAGGAACCAGGCTGAGTGTTAGCGGCTGTGCATGTGTGGGCGCTCGGTGACAGCGTCGCAGATGAGGCCGGAGATGATGACGAGCGGGTGGCGGTGCTTCATCCTCCGGGAACCAAGCCACTGATCCTTTTGTATGATGAGTATTTTGTCCTCCCATAGATTGAGTGATGTGTGGAACATCCTGAATCAAATTCTCCATCGATGATTGTTGATCAACGGACGAAGATTGAAGAAAGAAAACCATTTGCATCATGGCTCGATAGACGCCATGCCCCACGGTGGGCGCCAACTGTCGTGGGAATGATTCCGACAATAGAGAGGGGTAGTGTGAAGGATCATTATCTATCGAGATGCAAATGGGTGACACGAGTGTTTTAGTGAGTTCAGGCCTCTCACGGTGGAGATAGCAGCCCTATGTCTCGTGCTCCGGAGAGGGGAGAACGAATCTCCATGCCTGAGCTTAGTCCTGAGACTAATGGCGAGAGAGCCAAGGAAGCAGAAAAAGCTAGCCCTGAGCTATGTGGTGGGGGTGGCTTATATAGAGTGCGCCACCCCCTCACCTCTTATGTTACAATGTGGGGCATTAGTGCCATGATGCCAGCCCACTATGAAACCTCCACTATGAGGATGATGCTCCGACTGCCTTGTTGGTCTTCGCATACTCGAGTGAGACATATGGCCGACTGGTTCACTGTCATCCGAGTGAATGGAACATACTTGTGCGAGTGGATAGTATGTTTGTATTTGTCTGGACCCACCTCATGTGTGGACCCCATGCTTCTATGATATTTCCACCCTTCATGGGCCTACCTATTATGTGTATCCCCAATAGCCTCCGTTGACGTCCTCGCACTTCAGGGTGTTTGAGATCCGGATGATCAAAACATGGTCTTCCAAAGGCTTCCTCTAGGACATTGCCAGTGCCCATCCAATCATGCCATTCTTCTACATCTCGTAGCACTGTCTGTCTAGGGTTGCCGCGATGTCCAACCAAGCCCGAGCCCATAATGGCTTGTGGCTGTGCAGGTAAGCCTTGGGTCTTGAAGTATCCATCCATCTCTTTGTGCCTGGGTGAACCTTTCCGCGTGAATACCGGCGCTTCTCCAGCATCACCTAGGCTATCCACTGGTTTCTCCAGGGCGCCGTTCAACCATTTCCACCGAGAGGTATAATGCATCATGAGGTCTTTGAAATCTTGAAGTCTTGAGGTCTTGGTCATAAATTAATTCTCACAACTCTCATGATAAACACTCAACCAAAACCCCGTCTACTAAAAGCATAGCAAAATAAAAAATAACGCCCCGGGCCAAAGTAACAAGTGTTTATGGGTGCCTACCACATGATACTACTCAAGAACCAAGTTTCCAAGTACCTACTTTGCATGCAATGGTGGAGAAGGTAGAACTAATGCAATAAAAACCATAGGTAAAACATGATCAATGTGAACTTGCCTGGTGAGGTTGATGAAGATAATATCGCTCTCAGAAAATAACTTGATAGAACTATTCGTCACTCTCTGATGAAATCTATATAATCAAGCATTGCACTCATAAGCAAACACTTCTAGCAATCAATACTATCAAACAGAAAGCAACACAAAACACAATAAGGTTCTGATGAAGGAAATACTTAAGACAAAAGTTAAAACAACAAAACATCATCAAAACACCCAAGGGTAGTATTCCCTACAAATAACATATTTTCAATAACAACAAAACAACAACAAAGTAAAATCTAACGAAAGTATTTTAGTAAATCTTTTACTAGCAAAAAGAATTACTTTTGAAGAACAACTAAAAACTAATAGAGAAGCTTTTTATCAAACTCAACTTATGACCTAAACAATGCTAACCTTGAATTAAACCCCAAACAATTTCAACTTTAATACAAATTGTTTCTGATCTAAAATAAAGTTAATAGAAAATAAAGCTTATAATTTTTTTTGTAGAAAGTATTTTCAAATAGGAAATCAAACTAGCAATGAAATCAATTTGCAAGTTATTATTGAACTAGAATTGATTTCATGCAATCAAAAATAATATATAAAAATAAAAATAATCTTTGTTGAAATACTACTGCTAACTAACAGAAAACAAAGTAAAACTGGTCAACTAATATAAAAGAAAATAAATTAAAAACAATTATAACAAAAGAAATTGAAATAAACCTAAAAGAACTAAAACAGATGCTCTTCTGCTTGAAACCCTAATTTAAACTTATTCTAACAAATTCTCAAATTGTACCTACTCATAAATAAAGTCACAAGTGACCAGTAGCAAAAAGAATCAACTCAAAACACATTTTAAAAAGAGAAGCAATTCTGTTAAAAGAAACTAAAACAGAAAAAGAAAAAAAACTAATCTAAAGAATAGGGGGCTACGTGTCACAGTCTAATTGGACTAGGTGTGTGCGTTGCTAGTGCTAACGAACGAACGCTCACAATATAATAGAAAAACGGTTCGGCTAAATAACTAAATAGGAAAGCCGGTCGGTTTTGTAAATAAAAACCGGACTAACCGAAGGGGCATGCGGGTTCTAATCCTATCCGTTGAAAAAGATCGAACAGAGGGGAGCTCACCGAGGTGATGGACGGCGGTGAGCTCGTCGGGCGTTGACGGCGGCGGCGCTCCAGTGGTCTTCGGCGTTGGTGGAGAGGTCCGGTTGATGCAGGCGAGTAGGGCAATCACGTCGGTGTTCTTGGCGTCGGCGGAGGTGGTCGGACGCGTCCACAGCGAGCTCGGGGGCGGCCATGGCGCTCGGGAGGTGGTCGACGACGGTGCTCGGGTGGCTCCAGAGCTCGGGGACGTGCATGGGGAGGTGCTGGAGAGGGTGGCGGAGAGTATGGTGGTGACAGGGAGCGCCTAGGTCGACGGGGAGCAAGCGGTGTGCTGGAATGGCGAGGTGGCGGCGCTCGGGCTCCGGCGAGCAATCATGGCGATAGGAGAGGGTCGGGCGAGGGGGATTCGGGCAGAACACAGCGAGGGGTTTGGGTCTTATAGCCGGGGTGGCTTGGAGAAGAGGTCGGGCGTCAGAAGGAATGGATCGGGGAGGAGATCGGGTCGCTGACGAGGAAAAAAAAAGAGAGAGCGGGAGAAGGAAGGCGACCGCGGGTGGGGATGTGGTCGCCTAGTGGGGCCCAGGGTTCAGAGAGAGAGAGAGAGAGAGAAAGAGAGAGAGAGAGAGAGAGAGAGAGAGAGAGAGAGAGAGAGAGAGAGAAAGGGAATGGCAGCGGTGGCCGATCGGGAGGGTATTTGGACCCGTTCGAAAGATCTGGGCCAGATCTGCTACTCGGCTGGCTCGGGTTTTCCTTTTAAAAGTGCATTTTCCTTAAAAAAACAGGAAAGTTAAAGTTAAAAAGGAAAATAAAGATAACTCCAAATATGGCATTATTATATACCAAAATTATTAGAAAAATAAATCCAATCTGATGAACATTTTTCGACGGCCAAAATGAATACTTTAAAAAAATATTTTTCAGAAAATGCTCAAAAATTATTTTTATTTCTTTTGCAAATATTTTTCAAATAACCCCCTGGGTCAAATGGTCAAATAGTATCACAAAAATACCCCTAACATGGAAGGTCATGTTCCTCCTCTCAAAATTATGAATTTAGGCAGGGGAGTTTGAATTCATTCAATCTTTAAAATAGAACCAAAATGAAATGAATTCCAAAAAGAAAAGTTTCAGTAGTTTTCAAATCCAAAACTTCAAATACTTTATCTTGAAGAAGTCATGTCATCTTCTCTCACTGATTTGAATTGGATGAATTTGAATTCAAAAATAAAGGAGAAAGTCATGTTATTCCCTCCCATTCAAAAGTTTCAAAAAGTTTCAAATTTTCACTCAATTTCAATCACTCAATCAAACAATCAATCATTCAAATAATTAATATAAAATTCCAAAGTTTGGGATGTTACAAACCTACCACACTTAAAATGAATCTCATCCTCGAGATTCGGAGGGGCTAGAAAGAAAAGGTTAGGGTTTGGGGGTCTCCTAACAATCCATTGTCCTGCAAAGTGTGGGTGCTACCACACTTAAAATGAGAGTTAGTGGTCCCTCAAAAAAAATCATGACAATCCTCTGGGGTCTTGGCATCTGTCTTTTCACATTCCTTACAATAGCTCCTTCGGCGATGCTCTTCCATTATAGTCATAACGTTTCATTCAAAATCTTGTGTTCTCATATCAAAGAAGATTTCTTCCGATACTGGGTCTTCTTAACTGACAGGCCTCGTGACCATTCTAAATAACTTATCGATGATCTCATGGTGGTCTACCATTTGTGGTTATCCTGCAGTGAAATGGGTCTTGGCTTCATCCTCATCGTAAAATTTCCTACGTGTGACACAGCTGCCATGTACAAGGGTCTTCATCATACCATTCTAAGGCTTAAACAAAAGCTTCAAAGAACGCCGTCTCTCTACTATGGGTAAGTCTCTCTAGATTTACCATTCCGAATAGCAAAAGAAATGATAAGAGTAAGTCATCATGGTGATTAATCCATTCTGCACCCAAATCATTACTCTGTATAAGGTTTAGCGAATCTCGTATTCTAACACTTGGGCTCCCTCACAAGCGTAGCAGAATTTCTCTTGTCCTCGAACGAAGTTCGGATACATCCATTGATTCTGCAAGCTGAATATACGATCTATCGTTTCTTCTCAACTCCCAGGTTTACGTATCCTCCTAAGAAAATGTCTGCTGATCTGTCATAGCTTCTTCCAAGTTCCTTCCTTCATAAAGGTAGTGCTTGACCCTTATCAATCCTGAGGTCTGTGGGTTGTGGGCTCACTTCAATACTTGTACACCTTTAACTCACCCTTGGGGTTACTAGTGTTCCATATTCCATCATTACCTTCAATTCATTCCATCATACCCTTGAGGTAATCAAAATAAATCACATACTTATTCTTGTCCAGACTCCACTCCATGGAATTCATTTTCCTTTCCATTGGTCTGTTTACCAATAAGGTATTGGTTCATCATAATCATTCCTTCATTTCATCCTTATTTTATTCTCAAAACTCCAACTTCAAAAGTACTTTATTACAAATGCTGTCATCCACATAGTTTGATATGGTCCAGCATTACCTTCACCTGTATTCATTGTGTCCAGATTCCTTGGCATGAACGGTACATTTTTTTCTTGGATCCTCTGGTTTTACCGGTTACTACCACACTTAAAATGAAATGTGCTTATGCATGCACAGACCATATTTTTCTCATCTCCTCGAAAATGGTTGGAGTTCTTTGTTTACAGAGTAACAACTCATAAACTCTATTTATTCATGAAGTTATTACAATCTCTTGAGACTTCCGTTACATATTTCAACTCCATAGCCTCAAGAAAAAAATGCTTCCTATTACATTTATTACTTCCAAAAATCCAAGACTCAAACTACTCATGTTTAGCCTTCTTCTCCAGGCAGGTATAGGAGTAGTGTCCTGTCTTGTTGCACCGATGACAAGTGATGTTTCTCAGATCCTTCCGTGTAGAAAACCACGAAGTCTTCTTCTTTTTCTTGGGTTGGGCTCCTTTCCTGATGCTTGGATTATACTTCTTGCAATAGCAATGAGGTCTCTCCAAGCTACAATGCAACATCTGATGCCTCCACTTACTTGGTCTTTCTTCTTGTCCAGGTTGATCATCACTTCTATCTCCTTAGGATCGTATTGCACTTCTTCTGTCGGGAAGCCTCCTAGATACTCGTTCCAACAATTTTGGGAGATATGTCCTTCTTCTCCAAATGAATACCATGACTTGGTATCTATGATTGGGTCTGGTGTATCTTCCATCATCATGGGTTCTTCTAAATTTTTCCCAAGGGCTTCTTTCATTGCTTCCTTCTGTTTCTTGATGACTTCCTGTACCTTGGTGTAGAGTTGGCATTGTGCCGGGAAATGAGTATTTCCTTCACACAAGAAACATGTCACCTGCCCAGTCGGGCATTCCTCAGCTGGGTGATTTCCTTCACAATGAGGGAATCCTTCCTTGTGTTCTTCCTGGGCATGCCCTATCTCTCCACATATCTTGCATGCACAAATCTTCTCATCTTTGCAACGGGGCTTCTGGGTGTTGGTGACAACATGAGATTTTTGCAGAGTCATCTTGAATTCTTCCCAAGTGATTGAGGCTTGCCTTCCATGGATAGCTTCACGCACCTTCCACCAAGTTGCAACACCTTCTGCAAGGTACTGGAGAGCATATTGGACCATCTCTTTCCTTGCAACAAAGTTATTCCTCAGGTGATCCTCCATGTTCTGAATCCATTGTTCCGTCTCCATGCGGGTCATCGATCCAGAAAACACGAGTCCATCTTCATTCATCATATATTGGGTCCAAGGTTTTGGGGATGAGATGGGTAAGAGAGAGAGAGAGAGAGAGAAAGGATACAAACAACTCAAAGGCACAAAAGCATCAAAAACTCAAGTCCACACATTCATAAAGTTCAATCAACACTATAGTATCGCCACCCACCTAAGGTTGGTATGGTCGATCACTTAAATCGCAAAAACGTTCATCTTTATTTCTCTCATGGTGGGGCTACTACTAAGCTAGCCTATTACATTTCTTCATCTTCAGTGGGCTTCTTCTGGTCATGCTTGATCTTCTCAAGTTCTTCTGCCAGATTATCCCTGTTGACTCGGAGTTTCCTGTGTTGTCCCTGTAGTTCCAGGAGTTGGTTCTTGAGCTTCTGGATCTCAACATCACCGTCATGTACCATAGCCTGACAGTCCTTCAATTCTTGAAGAAGCTTATGTGGGTTGGTGCTTCTTTAGATTGGCTACCTTTAGCTTCTTGGTCTTGAGGTCCTCACGAAGTGCTTCCTGCTCAAATAAGGCTGCCAGAAGGTCCATTTGAAGGTTCTTGATGTAATGCTCTAGCTCTTGATTATACACCAGTAGAGGTGAACACTTTCTCTTCTGTTCGTCTGTCAGGATGATGTATGCTCCATCAGCCTTGTGCCATCCAAGCCTTCCAAAGTAGTGGGTGACTAACTCAGCACGATGACGATAGCTCAAGCGTGCGATAGCACCATGGACGGCAGTGTTCATGCCCATATCACATTCATGGTTCAGTGTGCCATAGTTGATGTCTTCAGTCTTGGGGTCTTCTTTGTGTCCAAAAACTTTAGTTCTGACGCCCCAAAATCCAGACTTCCTCTTAGTCACCTTGATCTCAGGTATCGGCAACTTCATCATCTGGACCAACTCCATGAGGAATGGACCTCCGAGAACATCCTCGTAGTGCTCTCTTTTGTTCAGAATGTAGCTCTCCATCTATAGTTTGAAATAAGTAAGGTTCAGTAGAAGCATTAAGAAGCTTACGAGAGTAGTGAAGAATAAAATTTATTCCTATCAAGGTCTTCCTATTTCTAAGCCATTTCCTAGGGTCACGTCCTATAGTCAACATGTGCTCTGATACCATTTATGTAGCGTCCCGACTCAAAACGATTCAAGCCTCTGTGTGTTCGTGCCATGCCTGGATCAGTATGTTGGCACACACAGTACATCAATGTATATATCAAAGTGCAATCACATGTAATTAATGTAAACTGATATATACCTCATAAATCTCAGCGGAAACAGTCAACGGGAGTTGTCGTGGTTTTGTCACGGCAGATGTCCTTGTGCAAGGACTTAGGTGCGAGGCCATCGCCGCTAGGTGGCGACTCAAAGGGGTTAAACGGGAAAGAGAGTCGGGTTTACCCAGGTTCGGCCCCTCCAATGGAGGTAAAAGCCTACGTCCTGCTTTGTGTGTATTGATGGATAGATCTTGATTTCAAGGGTGCAGAATCGCTAACCTAGCTATCGAGAGATTGTAACTTGAGTCTTTCGGTCCTAGGGGCTTGCCTTTATATACAGGTCAAGACCCTATGGTTTACAACAGAAATCCAGGTCATATCGTGACTCATAACCTATAATGCCTCTAACTCACCTTGCTCCTTAAGCAAGGAAAACGGTCGGCGCCTTCCGTCCTGTTGGCCTTGAGCCGTCGTCTTCTGGTGTTGGGCCGCCCGGCGACTTAGTCAGTTACCGCCTTGCTTGTCTTGTCTTCATGACACGACCCATCTTAAACTTGATCGTAGAGCCGTCAATATGTTAACCCGGAACAATAGGGCGGGTTACACCGTGGAGTTATATATCCGACATTAGGCCCCAGATTGATTTGAATCCATTCATGTCAATTTCTTTTTTCTTCCTTTGGCAGCTCATTATTGGATTTGTGTCTTCCATGGATCTCATAATGCCGGCTCGTAGTGCTTCTAGACTTGTCATTTCTCCAACGTTCATCCGTTGTGACGTCATCCGTCGTCAATTCAAAAAAACAATAATGACATCATGGTGAATCTGACCATATCCGTTTATCCCGAAAATTGAGGCGCCTGCGTTTCCTCGATTGTCGTGCTTGTCAGTTGCCTCTTCGAGCGCTCTCCCTTTAAATATTTACCAGGGGGTCCCCTTTTCACTTTTCACTTTGCTTCTTCGCTCCTTCTTCCTCCTTGAGCCTGGAGTTTCCTCGCACCACCTCTGCTGTTTCCTCATCTCCGGCGATCACTCTCAAGACCGTCGCGACATTTCTTCCTCACCGGGCAAACATCCACACGTTCTCGCCGCCGCCGGTGATCACTCAAGTAAGTTATTTCCTCTGACCTAGATCCATTGTAGTTCATCGAAGTTCTTGAGTTCTTCGGTAGCTTCTCTTCGGTTCATCACCATCGTTGGTTTTGCGAAGCGATCCCGCAAGTTTAATCACAAAAATAAAGCGATGGAAACACAGGTTCTATTTCGTGTATAACATACTTTAATCCTCCTCAGCATTAGATGAACTGGACTGCCATTGCTTCTCTGCTTCTCCGTTAGGGCTAGCAAATATTTCACTTTTTGGAACTATTCTTAGATCCACAATCGTCGCTGTTCCGGGGGAGCTTGTTTGTCTTACACTTAGTGAAGTTTTAGAGGTCCTTGACTTTAGCATGAGTCGCCCTTACTCCTGCTGGCTCAATAGTTGTAACCCGCCATGCATTAAACTACTGTATTAAGGTTCCGGCTCTTCACAAGGCCGCTTTTCTATTGTAGATAATTAGATCATCTTATTTGAACATTTTGCTTAAGCCGCCTCCCTTTTGCTTTATCCAGGCGACTCATTATGTCAGAATCCAACGCCTGCAACTGGGTGGCCACTCTGGTTTCTGAGGTTATCTTAAAAGATTACGAGGAACATAGGTTTCTGCCGCCTCAAGACGTGGTTGGCTGGCGGGTTATCCTTGGAGAGGAAATCCCAAAACCAGAGGAGGGAGAAGTGGTGATATTTTGGACCACCTTCAGAGGGGGTTTTCACCTCCCGGATCAAAATTCTTTCGGGACGTCTTACACTTCTTCCATCTTCATCCTCAAGGCCTGGGTCCCAACTCCATATCGAACCTTTGCCAATTCCAAGTGTTTTGTGAGGTATATCTGCAAATGGAACCCACCGTCTCCCTCTTCAGGGAATTCTTCTACTTGAACCGGCAGACCGAATGCGTAGTCGGCCCTAGCCTAGAACTTGGCGGGGTCTCAATCCAGAGACAAAAATACGTCCTTTTTCCTGCTGCCACCCTATCAAGCCATCCAAAGGGGTGGAGCAAAAATTGGTTTTATTGTCGGAACACTGCCCCTGCTGACGAAAATCCCTTGCCGGGTTATAGACACAATCGCCTCCCCATGGATTTCGAACTTCCTGGTTGGGCTCCTCAACCGGAGCGTTCTCAACACGCCCATATTTATCCGAAATTGAGGGCTCTGCTAGCCAACGGGTTAACTGGAGTCGACTTAACCCGGTGTTGGGTGTCTTGGAGGATCTTGCCGTTAAGTCTTCGCAACAACTTGATGTATGCTTACTCCGGCGACTTGGATGACGCTCAACGATACAGCAACTATTCCTTGGATGCTGGCAAAATAAACCGGATCGTGAAGAAGACGTTGGGTGAAAACCAAGAAACTTGCAGCAAGGACGGGTTGAAGCCTTCCTATGCCCTTAACCCGGTTCCTCCCGTACAAAACCTTTGACATCTTAATCCGGCATTCCGAGCAGACTTTTAGCCTTTCGCCAGCTTGCTCTGATGGTTTAATTTTACAGGCCACGTCTCATTTTTGAGGCAGAAAATGAAGCAAAACTACGGCCAATAAGCCCAAAGCCGCCCCAATTAAGGAGAAGAATAAGGCGGCCGTAGAAGGGCCGTCTCACATGGACGAAGCAGCTGCCACTGATACTCGATCAGAGGTAGATTTTATCTTTTGTTTGCATTTCATTGAATCTAGCTTACGCCTCTTCTTCTTAGGGCGATGTTGAAATAAGCCGTGCAGGCGATGTTGAGGTAATTTCCATTTCTTCTGACTCGGAACCCTTGCCCCCATTGAAAACAAGGCGAGTTGTTCGGAAGGTAAGCTTCTCTCACCCGGACGCTCATCTGGATCCTCACTTTGTTTTGAAGAAAACCCAGCAACAGTCTAGGCATTAGACCCGGAGTGGGAGTGGTACCTTGTTGACGGCTTTACCTGATAAATCAGCCACCCGAAAATGACCAACCAAGGTATTTAACGCTCCAATTCTCCAAGGAGGTTTTTTCTTGATGTGTTAACCTTTAACTCCTATGTATTGGTTTATTAGGAGTCGCCACCTTCGTCGGGCGACTCTACTGCATCCAAACTAGCACCCTTCATTATCAATCCTAGGTAAATTCCTCTTTTTATTTTGCATGTCTGAGTAGACTATCGTCTCTACCTATGTTTTATACTGCACTCTTCATTCTGCAGGGCCAAGGCCAAGAAAAGGAAAACTGACGGGTCTTCTGCTAACCCTGAGGGCCTTGAGCCGGAGATTCCTTATCTGGCGGCTCCTGAAATTCGTGCTGATCAATCTGAAGACCCTCAGGAGGTCCAAACCGACTTACCTCCTCCGTATGAGCCAGCCAGTACTGACACCGTGAATGTTGAGGCTATACCGGCAGCCAATCTTAATCAACCCAATCCTTCAGCAGCAACTAAAGATGCCCTGAGGATGTTATGATTACTGGGGCGAGTTACACTGCTCCTAAGGTCTCCAGGGTGTTAACAAAAAATATTGCCAAGGATGAAGCAGTGCTGCAAGAGAAAGGGAAGGCCAAGATGGAACTCCCAAATTATGGGAATTTTAGTGCTGAAGATCTTCATGCCGCCTGTCTGGACCGCCTGGCTACGAGCAGTGAAATGGAAATCGGCCTCGTCAGTATGACGAAGAATAAATACGAGGTATATTCCTCTTTATATGCTCATACCGTATATCCCTATGTAGCCCCCAAGGCCCAACTTTATCTTTCTAAGATAAGCCAGGTCTTGTAAATGCTATGATTGACTCAACCTGTAGCCCCCAAGGGCTGACTCATCTTCTTGAGATGAGTCGGGTCTTAATAATTTGAAGAACTTTGACCTGTAGCCCCCAAGGGCCGGCTCGCCTTCTTGAGATGAGTCAGGTCTTAATAATTTGAGGAACTTCGACCTGTAGCCCCCAAGGGCCGGCTCATCTTCTTGAGATGAGTCGGGTCTTGTCTGTATCTTAATGTCGAAAGAACTGATATACATTAGCCCCCAAGTGCCAAATATATTGCTTGCAATTTGCTTGGAACTTGTCATAAATTTTATTTATTATGTAGGAAGCTTTGAAGACGGCCGAATTAAGTGTAGCCAGCTTAAAAAAGGACCTCGAAAAGGGGCAAACCACCCACGCAGAGGTTGAAGAAAAATTTCGAATCTCATTAGTTGAACTGGAAAATGCCAAGGCGGGCTTTTTGAAGGAGAAAAAATCATCTGAAGCTGAAAAGGCGACTCTGCTGAAGCGTGCAGAGGATGCTGAGGGTCCGCTTCAACCCATCACTGAGGAGCTGTCCGGGTTAAAACTGCACATTGCCCAGTTGACCCAAGCTGTTTTTGGTAAGTATATGTGACCTCTCGTCTTCTTGAGATACAGATATAAATCACCTGGCGACTCATTTATTGATGCTATTTTGCAGGCCCTCGGACTAGCAACCTTCATGATAATAGCTTGCTGATGCTTAAGGATGTTTATTCTCTGACAGAGCAACTCTATGCTGGGAGTCACCTTGCAATCAAGGCAATGATGGGGGATAAGCAGCCTTTGAAGCTTATTAAAAATGTGTTGGAATGCCTGTCAACCATTCCACAGCAAGTTCAAGAGCTAAAAAGGTCAGCCGCCCGAGCCGGCGCGATATATTCGTTAAGCCGTGCTTTAGCTTATGGAGAGGAACTTGACCCGGTTAAATTAGCAAAAGGCTTCCCCGAGTTCAAGAATGACGGGTTAGAATTTTCTCAGGAGGACTATACTGCCTGTGTCAAAGCCGCTCAAGTATTTACCACTCAGTTGGTATCTGAAATGAAACGGAAGAATTATTAGGCGGCTTATGACGCCAATCATTTACGGATTCCACCGCCCAGCTTAATATTAGTGAACTTGGCTCCTCAACGGAGTAAGCATATCTTCGCCCCTGAAGTTGATCCGTCTCCTATCTTTGACGACAAGGCCGTGTTCCAAGCCTTATCCCATTGCAACTGGGACGTGGATAACCTTCAGATACAAGAACTAGAAGACCAAGCGGCAGATAACCCAGAGGCGTCTCGTGCACAAGCTTAGCCCACCACTGACCCGGATGGCGTGGTTGGCGAGTCAGTTGAATGACGATGTGAGCCTCTCAATCGTCACCTTGTCAGCTCAAGCCCCCAAGTATGGGTAAAAACAATTTGTGGCCCTTGAGCCTGTAATAGGGATAGCTTTCTGAAAAACCGCTGCGTCGTGCCATCGTGCACGTTTTGCGCCTTTGTTGGTGCAAAATATTTATACTCCTGGGCTTGATACCCTTTTGCTGTTCTGCCGTCCTGTCATTCGCATATTCTTTTTATTGATAAATGTTTTTGGCAAGGAAGAACTGAGCAAAATAAGCCGGCAGAGGGTCTTGATCTTCTAGACTTTAATAGTCTATATCTCCTTCAACAATGTTAAAGACTATATGACTTGTCAACTAGTCACTATGTGAGCTCAATCATTCAACCCGGTTTCTCAAGCGTGAGCCGGTAATAACTTTGAACCTGAAACTTGCCGAAACAAAACAAAATAAGGTAATATTGATAAGCCGGCTCAATGAGACTCGGCAAAAATAAATCGGTTTTCAAAGCTTCAAATCCTTTTGGCTTTCCCTGAAAATTTTGTGCTGGTCATGCAGCTGATAACCCGGGTATTTCATGTATGAACCCGTAATGCGAACATGGCGTGCCTGAAACACTTTTATGTGGTGATAACATAATAATAGTACGTAGTACCATTAGAAGCTGGCTTTCGAAGCTCAGAAATATAAAAGCGGCTCTTTGAAGCCAGCTTTGAAGGTCTTGACCACGTAATCCCGGTTATCATAAACCAGGATGCTAATCGGCCAAAAGGCTTTGTATGTGTTCACAAATGTCTTATGATATATCCTGATATGAAAATCAGTCTTTCGCACAGGTATGACCGTGCTAGCATGATGCGATGATGATGATGATGTAATGCAAATAAAATATGCTCATGATATCAAAGTAATTGTCGGCTTTCCAGGCTCGACAGGAAAAGACCGGCTTTCGAGGCTCGAGTCTTGCTTCAATGAAGCAGGTATGAGAACCCATGGTTTATCCTAGCTCTCTGTATGCCGGCTCTCTCTTGACTCAAGCCAGTGTTTTAACTTTGATAAGTTCAGGGTCCAGAAAGGATTGACTTGTCAAGAGTACACGGGGTCATCTGATCGGAGTCGCATCAAGCGTACATGCATGTTTAACCATATATGGCGTTTATTTTTGCTGGGTCAATAGGGTGAGAAAGCTATGCTCGATGAGCTGGAAGCCCCCAAATGCCCAAAATATTGTGGCGTTATTTTTGCCGGGTCACAAGGGTGAGAAAGCTAAACTCGATGAGTTGGAAGCCCCCAGGTGCCAATTGTTTCGAAAAATAAAGACTCGAGCTCAATTTGTAGGCTGAAACGGCAAAATACGCCGGCTTTATTTATACTCGAAACATAAATAAGTATATACAGAATTTGCAAGGGGGAAGAAATTACAAAAAAGGAGCCAGCGGCTCTAAGTATAATAAGGCCACAGGTGTTCTACGGCTGGCTTGTTTTCTTCTTGGAGGTATAGATTTCTTTTCTTGTAAAACCCTCCGGAGCTTGAACTTTGTTCAGGGGTTTAAGTACTAGTGGTACCGGCCGTTATTCAACTGCTTGGGATTACTTTGGAATCATCCTTGGTTATTATGCTGATTGCCCTGGCCAGGATGCTGCCCATTGCCATGATTTCCCTGATGTTGGAAACCAGCCCCCCGAGCCACCTTGTGACCGGCCAGGTCCGTGCTGACCCAGGTGTCCCCCACCATTACCTCCTAGATTATTTTGGAAAGCCTGGTTACGGAACTCTTGCATGATGTAACAGTTCTCGCACGAGTGGGTAGCCGACTTATCCTGAGTGCTATGCTTAGGACAAGGTGCTTTAAGCGCCTCCTCATAGTTGCGAGCCTTATTCCCATTGTAGGCCCCTCCGGGGCGACCGTTGCGACGCTGATTTTTGAAACTAGTGTTACTATTGGAAACAAAGTCTGACCCGCCATCGGGGTGCTTCCGTTTGTTATTTTGAGCCCCCTGGTTACCACCGTGACCGTGCTGGCCCTTTCCTCCTTCAGCCTTTTTGCCTTTAGTGGTCTTGTCCTCATCCGAGCCAGGATCCTTCGTGCTATCTGACTCGGCATATCTGGTTAGGAAATCCATTAAGTCGCCCATATCTTGTACCTTTCGCTTGAGCCGTCCGAGCTTCTGAACCAACGGCTAGAAGTGACAGTTCTTTTCCAAAATTAGGACCGCTTGAGCCGTCGTGATGCTATCTAATGAGTGGATAATCTCCACGACCCGACGGGTCCAATGATGGGCCGATTCATCCACTCGCTGAACGCAATGCGGTAGGTCTACTATTGTCATAGGCTTCTTGCAGGTTCCCCGAAAATTCTTGATTAACCGCTCCTTCAACTCTGCCCATGTGTTGATGGAGTTGGGCGGCAAGTTTTTCAGCCACGTCCGAGCCTGTCCCTCCAACATCATTGTTAGATACTTGGCGCATACAGCGTCACTGACATCCAGCATATCAATCGCCAACTCATAGCTTTCGATCCAGGATGCCGGCTCAAGATCCGCCATGTAGTTTTGCACCTTACGAGGCCCCTTGAAGTCTTTGGGCATGCGCTCGGCGCGGAGTACCGGGGATAAGCATGGTATCCCGATTGTCCTACTGTTGGTCCCAGCCCCAAACTCGTCGGTTCAGGGTGAAGTTGCTGAATCGCCCATGCAACTGCTTCCGCCTCTGCCTGTCGTGCGCCTCTGGCTGCATCAACAACCGCCTGGGCGTCTGACGTCATAGGCCGGGTTGGGGAAACCTGAGGCTGTTGCCTACGCCTACTTCTGGAAACGGCCGGAGACTCCACATGGCGGCCCTTGCTAGCGTAGGGAGTGGAATGCATCCGATCCCGACTGTATGAGTACCGCGCCTGTTGCAGCACGGTTGTTTTCAGCATCTCAATGGCGTTTCTAGCATCAACCTTGTCGGGGATATAACTTCACGGTGTAACCCGCCACACTGGGCCGGGTTACACCTATCGACGACTCTGCAACCAACATTGAGTGGGCCGTGTCCTAAGTACAAGATAAGTAAGGTGGCGGCTCACTAAGACGCCGGGCGGCCCAATACCAGAAGATGGCGGCTCAGAGCCCATGAAGCTAAGGACGCCGACTAAAGTTTCCTTAAGATGCAAGATAAGTTAAAGATGTAGTAGATCACGGGTCATAATGTGACCCGGACTCTGTTGTAAACCCTAGGGCTTGACCTGTATATAAATGCAGGCCCCTAGGGCTGAAAGGCTCAAGTGACAATCTCTCGATAGCTAGGTTAGCGATATTGCACCCCTGTAATTGAGATCCAAAAATCCAATACACAAAAAGCAGGACGTAGGCTATTACCTCCATAGGAGGGGCCGAACCTGGGTAAACTTGACTCTCTCTTTCGTTTAACCCCTTCGAGTCGCCACCAAGCGGCGATGGCCTCACACCTAAGTCCTGTCACGAGGACATCTGCCGGTTAATAAAACCACGAAAGTTGGCGCCCACCGTGGGGCCTTTTCCCGGTGGAGTTGAGTTTTCGAAGGGGATCCAGGTAGGATTCAGGAAGTTTGCGGTGAAACAGATGATCAAGAGCCATCACGACAGGATCTAGGAGCCGGTTTGGAGCGTCAAGGACGACCCGATCGGACGTGGGTTACAAGATCCCGCGGGGGGAGATTGGATCAGGAACTTCTGAGCCGGACATCTACGTCGACATCGACGAGCCGGCTTGGAGCACTCAATCCAGTCAACGTCATGGCGGCTTTCGCCGTGTATTCATTGGCTTCACGCAAGGGGTCAGCCTTTCGGATGAGCCGGCCTCCAGCGGCGACGTCCTCGTCAATTCGGACGGCACGTCATCTATAGGAGATACATAGTCAATCTGCCCCCTTTATGATGGCGGACTTGGGGGCTCTTTGGAGACTGAAACCCCTGAGGAAAGTAATGAGTCGCCTCACCAAGTTGTCGTCTACATGACCGGGGCTACAGTGGTTCCAGATCCGGCCGTGGCTGGAGGTTCTGGCGGGTCAACCGAAACGCCGACTCAGGCTATGGCTGATCTTATGGCCGAGATGGCAAAACTCGTAGATACCCCGGTCACTACGGAAAACCAAGAAGAGCGCAATGTGGAGCTAACCAAATTGCGTACTCAAATAATTGAGGTGCAAAAGGAGATAGATGCTGAAAACGCACGGATGGCAGATCTGCAGACGCGCATACATGAAGAGACGGAACTCCTTAAGGCTGAGGCCTGGCGGTTAGGGGTTCAGAGAGAAGCGTCGGAGGCGGTTTACGAGAGAAGACGCCACCATGGACTCCCCCTGAACCTTGAGCCTCAACATCTTTTTAACACCTCACATTAGACACCAGGGACTGTTCAGCAACCAGGGAATCGGCAAGATGAACCGGCTCAACCCCCGCCGGCTCAATCTCCCCCTCGGCGATTTCAGATGCCGCGGGGCCACTTTTCCAATAATGTTGATAACATGTTGGCTGTAACTCGTAATTTGGAAGCATTGCCCATTAATGGAAACTCTCCGCTCGAGGTTGAAGCGAGGAACGCCATCGAGATGCTGAAGACTGTTGTGGTACAACAGGCACATCATTCGTATAGCCGGGGCTGGATGCATTCCACTCCCTATGCAAGCAAGGGCCGCCATGTGGAATCCCCGGCCGTCTCTAGCTGTGGATGAAGACAGAAGCATCAGGTCTCTCCGACTCGTCCCCTGCCATCAAACGCCCAGGCGGTTGTTGATGCTGCGAGAGGTGCGAGACAGGCAGAAGCGGAAGCAGCAGCACGGGCGATCCAGCAGCTTCACCCTCAACCGGCGAGTTTGGGGGCTGGGTCCAATAGTAGGACGATTGGTATACCATGTTTATCTCCAGCGCTCCGCGCAGAGCGCATTCCCAATGATTTCTAGGGGCCTCATAAGGTGCCAAACTACACGGCAGATCTTGAGCGAGCGTCTTGGATCGAGAGTTACGAGTTGGCGATGGACATGCTGGATGTTAGTGACGCCGTGTGTGCTAAATACTTAACCATGATGTTGGAAGGACCGGCTCGGAAGTGGTTGAAAAACTTGCCGCCTAACTCCATCAACACATGGACCGAGCTGAAAGAACGATTCATCAAGAATTTCCAAGGAACCTGCAAGAAGCCTATGACGATAGTGGATCTACAACATTGCGTTCAACGAGTAGATGAGTCGGCGCACCATTGGACATGCCGAGTCGCAGAAATCATCCACTCGTCAGACAGCATCACGACAGCTCAGGCAGTCCTGAAATTGGAAAATAACTGTCACTTTCAGCCTTTGGTCCAGAAGCTTGGACGGCTCAAGTGAAAGGTGCAAGACATGGGCGACTTGATGGATGTCCTCACCAGATATACAGAGTCCGATAGCACAAAGGACCCCGGTTCAGACGATGACAAGACCTCCAAAGGCAAAAAAAGCTGAAGGAGGGAAAGGCCAGCACGGCTAAGGAGGCAACCAGGGGGCTCAGAATAATAATAAGCGGAAGCAGCCGGAAGGCGGGTCAGATTTTGTGGCCAACACTAATATAGGTTTTAAGAACCAGCGCCTGAATGGTCGACTCGGAGGAGCTTACAATGTAAATAAACCTTGCAATTAAGATGAGGCGCTTAAAGCACCTTGCCCTAAGCATAGCACCCAAGATAAGCCGGCTAGCCACTCTTGGGAGAATTGTTATATCATGCAAGAGTTCCGTAGCCAGGCTTTCCAGAATAATTCAGGAGGCAATGGTGGACCACATCCAGGTCAACATGGACCTGGCGGGTCACAAGGAGGCCCAGGGGCTAGTTTTCAACATCAGGGAAATCATGGCAACAGACAACATCCTGGCCAGGGCAATCAGCATAACAACCAAGGAGGATTTCAAAGTAATCCCAAGCAATTGAATAGCAGTCAGTACCACTAGCGCCTAAATCCCTGAATAAAATTCATATTCTGGAGGATCTCAAAGATGAAATCTTACGTCTCCAAGAGGGAAATAAGCCGGCCCTGGAAACCCAGTGGCCTTACTTAAACTTAGCTCTGCTGGCTCCTTTTTTGTAATCCCCCCTTGCAGAATTATGTATATACTTCTTTATGTTTCAGTTATGAATAAAGCCGGCATATTTTGTCGTTTCAACTTACAAGATGAGTTTGAGTCTTTATTTTCTGGAACAATGGGCACTTGGGGGCCTCCGACTCATCGAGTCTAGCTTCCGCACCCTTGTGACTCGGCATATCAATGCCACCTTATTATGGGCACTTGGGGGCTTCCAACTCATCGAGTTTAGCTTTCTCACCCTCTTGACCCGGCAAAAATAAACGCCATATATGGTTAAACCGGCATATATGCTTGATGCAACTCCGACCAGATGACCCCGTGAACTCTTGACAAGTCAATCCTTTTGTGGACCCTGAACTTGTTAAGGTTAAAACAGCGGCTTGAGTCATGTGAGAGTCGGCACATGGAAAGCTAGGATAAACCATGGGTTATCATACCCGCTTCATTGAAGCAAGACCCGAGCCTCGAAAGCCGGTCTTTTTCTATCGAGCCTCGAATGCCGACATTATAATCATGTGTCCTTTGCATTAAGACTAGGACCACTAAGGGTGCCTTCAAGGGGGGTTACCTTATATTTCTAACCTTCGGGAAACAACCCCCAACATGAATACTATCGGATGAAGCTCATCGCACAAAAATACTTTGGGCACAACCCTGTTTTTACCAATTTTTATATGAAATAACTGGGTTATCGGCTTCATGACAGCAACAAATTATGTTATTGCCTAAAGAGGCTAACAAAGGACCTCAAGCTTGGACATCAATTTTGGCCAAAATTCATTGAGTCGGCTTATCAACTTTGTCTTCTTTGGCTTGTTTATTACAGCAAGTTTTAGGTCCAAAATTATTACCGGCCCCTGTTTTCAAAGACCGGGTTAAACGATTGAGTTTGCATGAGCAGCCAATCGACGAGCTATCCTACAAATTCAACATTGTTGAAAGAGGAATAGGTTGTTAAAATCAAAATCAAAGGCCGAGTCATTTTGCCCAGCTATATCTTATCAAAAGGCCCGTCAATGGAAGGATTGCATGGACGGGATGTGGAAATATCAGATAAAGTATCTAGCATCAAAGGTGCAAAACGTGCAAGATGGCACGACAACAGTGTTCAACTATCCCTATTACATGAGGCCACAAATTGTTTTTTCTGCCCATACATGGGGGCTTTAGTTGACAATGTAACATTTCAGGAAGCTCAAATCACCGACCACATGATCCGGGTCAGTAGCAGTTAATCTCGCACATGAGACGCCTCTGGGTTATTCACCGACTGGTCTTCTGGCTCCTGAATCTGATGGTTGTCCGCATCCCAGTTGCAATGAGATAAGGCCTAGAACACAGCCTCGTCATCAAGAATTGAAGACAGGTCAACTTCAGGGGCAAAAATGTGCTCACGCCGTTGAGGAGCCAGATTTTTTGTTATCAGATCAGGTGGAGGAATCCGAGTATGGTTGGCACCATAAGCCGCCTGGTAGCTCCTCAGCTTCATCTCAGAGACCAGCTGAGTCGATAGAATCTGAGCATCCTTGACACAAGCCGCGTAATCTTCCTGGGAGAATTCTGACCCATCATTTTTAAATTCGGGAAAGCCCTTTGCCAGCTCGTTTGGATCAAGCTCTTCTCCGTAAGCTAAAGCCCGGCTCAATGCATATATTGCCCCAGATTGGGTGGCTGATCTCTTTAATTCTGGAATATGCTGAGGGATGATGGAGAGATTTTCCAATACATTCTTGATATATTTTAAAGGTTGCTTCTCCCCCAATGTCGCCTTAATTGCGAGGTGACTCCCAGTGTAGAGCTGCTCCTTCAGAGAATAAACAGCCTTGAGCATGAGCAGACTGTTATCATAAAAGCTGTTAGTCCGGGGACCTGCAAAATAGAGTCGATGCATAAGTTGTCAGGCGTACTATATCTATACTTCAAGGAAACAGGAGGGTGTATGCACTTACCAAAGATAGCTTGGGTCATTTGGGCAATATGCCGTTTTAACCCAGATAATTCTTCAGTAATGTGTTTTAGCCGGCCCTCAGCATCTTCTGCGCGCTTAACCAAAGCAGTCTTTTCATCTTCCATGGATTTCTTCTCTCTTAAGAAGCCCGCCTTGGTGTTTTGTAGCTCAAGCAAAGAAAGACGAAGTTTTTCTTCAACTTTGGCCTGGGAAGTCTGCCCCCTCTCCAGGTCCTTTTTCAGATTGGCCACGCTGGATTCAGCTGTTTTCAAAGCTTCCTGCGCCATAAGTAAAGTTCAAATCAAGTCCCAAGAAAATTGCAAAGCAATGTGTTTGGCACTTGGGGGGCTAATGTATTTCATCTCCTTTTTTGACGTTACAGACGTGAACTAGACCCGAATCATCTCAAGGAGATGAGCCGGCCCTTGGGGGCTGCAGGTCGAAAGTTCTTACTAAAAGACCCGACTCATCTCAAGGAGATGAGTTGGCCCTTGGGGGCTACAGGTCGAAAGTTCTTACTAAAAGACCCGACTCATCTCAAGGAGATGAGCCGGCCCTTGGGGGCTACAGGTCGAAAGTTCTTACTAAAAGACCCGACTCATCTCAAGGAGATGAGCTGGCCCTTGGGGGCTACAGCTCGAAAGTTCTTACTAAAAGACCCGACACATCTCAAGGAGATGAGCCGGCCCTTGGGGGCTACAGGTCAAAAATTCTTCAAAGTTAGTACAAAAAGACCCAACTCATCTCAAGGAGATGAGCTGGGCCTTGGGGGCTATAGGTTGAGTCAGGCGAACATTTGCAAGACCCAGCTTATCTTAGAAAGATAAAGATGGGCCTTGGGGGCTACCAAAGGATATAAGATGAGAACATGTAAAAGGAGAACATACCTCATATTTATTTTTCATCATGCTGACAAGGCCGATTTCCATCTTACGGCTTGTAGCCAGGCAGTCTAAGCAGGCAGCATGAAGGTCTTCGACACTAAAGCTCTCATAATTTGGAAGTTCCAACTTGGCCTTCCCTTTTTCTTGCAGTACTGCTTCATCCTTAGCAACAACCTTTGTTAACACACTAGAAGTCTCAGGAGCAGTATAACTCGTCCCAGTAATAATAACCTCAGGGTTATCTATGTTTGTCACTGAAGGATTGGGCGGGTCAATGTTAACTGCTGGAGTGGCTTCAACAGTTACGACTTCAGTATTGGTTGGTTCAGATGAAGGAGGTAAATCATTTTGGATATCCTGAGAATCTTCAGGATGGTCAACATGAATTTCATGAGCCGCCGGATCAGGAAGCTCCAGCTCAGAGGCCTCCAGGTCAGCAGAAGACCCATCAGTCTTCCTTTTCTTGGCTTTGGCCCTGCTAAGTCAAAAAGTATGACATGAAAAATGGAAAGAGACGATAGTTTACTCAAAAACAGACAAAATTGATAAGGAATTTACTCATGATTGATGACAAAGGGCGCCACCTTGGACGCAGTCGAGTCGTCCAACGAAGGTGGCGTTTCCTGATTAACCAAGTTATAGGAATTAAAACATTGACACGTCAAGCCGGAGTTTTCCTTGGAAAGATTGGAACAATAAGTACCTTGGCTGATCGCTTCCTGTCGACTGATTTGTTGGGTAAGCCCTCGACAAGATTGCCACACCCACTTCGGGTTTGACACCTAAACTGGTGCTGGGTTTTCTTCAAAATAAAGCAAGGATCTAGATGAGCGTCTGGGTGAGAAAAGCCTACTTTTCGGATGACCGGCCTTGTTTTCAACGGAGGCAAAGGTTCTGAGTCGGAAGAGATGGAAATTACCTCAACATCGTCTGCACGGCTTGTCTCAACATCACCCTAAGAAAAAAGAAGGGCGTCAAATAAGATTCAATGAAATATAAACAAAGGAATTAATTTTACCTCTGAACGGGTATCAGTAGCGGCTCTTTCGTCCATTTGAGACGGTCCTTCTATGCCCGCTTTATTCTTCTTCTTTCTCGGGGTGGCTTTGGATTTGTTAGCTGTAGCCTTGAGGCATCTCCGATTCCAGAAAGATGAGGTAACCTGCAAGATTAAAGAGTCAGACCAGGGAAGCAAAGGCTCAAAGTTTTGTTCAAAAAATCGGGTTAATGTCTTAAAAGATTTTATACTGGAGGAGCCGGGTTGCGGACATAGAAGAGTTTCAACCCGTCTTTGCTACAAGTCTCCTGGTTTTCACCCAGTAGTCTCTTCACCATCCGATTTATTTCATCGGCCTCCAAGGAAAAGTTGCTATACCGTTGAGGGTCGTTCAAATCGCCAGAATAAGTGCACATTAAGCCACTACGCAAGCTTAATGGAAGAATCCTCCAAGATACCCAACACCGGGTCAAATCCACCCCCGTCAAACCGTTGGCTAGTAGAGCCCTCAAGTTTGGATAAACATGGGCATGCTGGGAGCGCTCTTCTGGAGGAGCCCAACCCGGAAGCTCAAGATCCATGGGAAGACGGTTGGGCCTATAACCCGGCAAATGGTTTTTCCTCGGCAGGAGCAGTGTTTTGGCAATAAAACCAAGTCTTGTTCCACCCTTTGGGATGTCTTGGTAAGGTGGTAGCAGGAAAAAGTACATCCTTCCGCCGTTGGATCGAGACCCCGCCAAGTTTTAAGACGGGGCCATCCGCGCACTCTGTTTGCCGGTTTAGATAGAAAAACTCCCTGAAGAGGGAGACAGTGGGTTCCGTATGAAGATACACCTTGCAAAAAACTTGGAACTGGCAAAGGTTCAATATGGAATTGGGAACCAAGTCTTGAGGATGGAGGTTGAAAAAGTGTAAGACGTCCCGGAAGAATTTCGACCCAGGAGGTGAAAAACCCCTCTGTAGGTGATCCAAGAATATCACCACGTCTCCCTCTTGGGGGTGTGGGATCTCCTCTCCGAGGACGACTCGCCAGACAACCACATTTTGAGGCGGCAGAACCCATGATCCTCATAATCCTTTGAATGGAATCAGAGACTTGAGTCGCCACCCAGTTGCAGGCTTTTGACTCCGACATAATGAGTCGCCTGGATAAAGTAAAAACAGGGCGGCTTAAGTAAATGGTTTAGGTAAAATGATCTAAGTATTTGCAATAAAAAGGGCAAGTCTGGTAAAAGACCAGAATCCTTACAATGGCCTAAATGCATGGCGATTTACAAATACTAAGCCGACAGAAGTAGGGGCGGCTCGTTGAGACAATTAGTTCTTGGGAATTTTGCTAAGTATGAGACAAACAAGTTTCTCCCAAAGCAGCAACAATTGTGGATCTAAAAATAGCTCAAAAAGGCGAGAATAATCGCTAGCCCTAGCAAGAGGGCATGGGAGCAGTGACAGTACGGTTCATCTAAAGAAAGATTAAGACATGTCATACGCAAAAACGAAGTTGGTGTCTCTACCGCCCTACTTGGGTGAATGTGTTCGTGAGATCTACCCACAGAACTGGCAATGGCGATGAATCAGAAGAAAGTTGTCGAAGAACTCGAAGAACCTCGAGGTGTTATAATAGATCTAGCCGGAAGGAAGGTGACTTACTCGAAGAGGACGACCGGTGAAGGGGGAAGCGCGCGAAGAATGTAGGATCACTAGAAGTGTGTGTCTAGAGGGGGGGGGGAGAATAGACTACTTGCAAATTTAAAACCTAACCTTTTCCCAAGTTAATTGGTTGGCAGATTTTAGCAATACTAACGAGTCTAGCACACCCTACACATGCAAGTAAACAAGTATGGCAGCGGAAAGTAAAGACATTGCACATGGAAGTAAGGAGTAGAGATAGGGAGATCAAACGCATGAGGGACACGAAGATTTTTCCCGTGGTTCCGATAGGTGGTGCTATCGTACGTCCACGTTTATGGAGTCTTCAACCCATGGAGGGTAACGGTCGCGAGAGTCCACGGAGGGCTCCACCCATAAGGGTCCACGAAGTAGCAACCTCGACTATTCCATAACGGCATCCGTCCACGAAGGACTAGCCTCACTATAGGTAGATCTTCACGAAGTATGCGATCTCCTTGCCCATACAAACTCTTGGTTCAACTACACAACACGAAGTAGGAGGCTCCCAAGCGACACCTAACCAATCTAGGAGGCACCACCCTCCAAAATGTAATAGGCTCGATAATGATGATGAACTCCTTGCTCTTGTGCTTCAAGATGATAGACTCCTCAACACACAATCACTCTCTCACAGATTTGGCTTTGGTGGAAGAGATTGATTTGGTGGAAAGCAACTTGGGGAGGCTAGAGATCAAGATTCATATGGATGGAGTGGAATGGCTTGATCTCAACACATGAGTAGGTGGCTCTCTCTTTGAAAATTGGATGGGGGCAAGTATGGAATAGTTCAGAGTGCTTCTCTTTCGAGTGGGTGGTGGTGAAGGGGTATATATAGGCATCCCCAAAAATCCAACCATTACACCTAAAGTGACCAACTCGGTGACACCAAAGTATGAAACTCGGTGGTACCGAGTTGCTCCAAAGGTAGCAAATTTTGAATCTCGGTGAGACCGATACAGAAATCTCGGCGGTACCGATTAGGTGACCAACGGTCAGTTTCCAAAACTCGGTGACGCCGATCCAAAATCTCGGAATTTCTGATTTTAAGAATCGAGGTAACAGAAAGTTGGCAAGCTGAACTCGGTGGCACCGAATCAGAATTGGTTGCACCGATGTGCTAGGGTTTGGCATGGGTCTGTCTGAGGTGGGAAATCGGTGGGACCGAGTGGAAATTGTTGGTAGCACCAATTTTCATGATAGGCTTGAACAGACTTTTGTGGAAGAGTTTGTGGGTGTTTTTGGTGACTATCACTTGTGCACGTGGAGCATCTTGTTCACCAACAGTACCTTACCCTCTTTTAATAGTATTGGCTTTCCTATGGACTCAAAGTGATTTCTCACAAAGTAAAATGTAGAGTCCTCTTGCTTGAAGCTTTTGCCAATCCAATTCCTTGCTTCTAGGTGTTTCTCCTCACAATCCTTTTTGCCAACCCATCTCTCTCTATGGACTTTCACCGGAAATACAATAGGTAGAAATATTAGTCCAAGAGACAATGTATGTTTTCATGAATTATGAAAATCACCATGGGAGCACATTGTGCTTTCAATCTCCCCCTTTTTGGTAATTGATGACAACATACAATCAAAGCTTCAAATAAAGGTATGCATAGGTATTATGAAGACTTTGAGAGACACATGACTTAGATTTGCTCCCAATAAATGTGTGCAATCCCTTTAGAGGATAGTTGCTTTGGAATTCATGGACACACATATAGTAGAAGGGATATAATGAGTCATGTGTATCTTGGCTATATGCATCAAATATATGTGAGGTAGGTGTATCCTTGTTCAAAACTTCACTCTTGCAAACAATATGTGCAAGAAGCAAGAGATCATCTTGATCAAAGATATGATGCATATACTTACCTTGAGTTCTTGAGCATTCTAATAGTAGAAACACACTTGAGAAAACAATGTTAGGGAACACAAGAGTATTCTACAAATCAAAAGGCGATAGAACTCAACAGTACCAAGATGTGGAGAACATATAGAAGATAGTATTCCTTAAGATTGATATGTCTCCAGGAACATTTAGAACTTTCTCCCCAAGATATGAAATAGTAGGTCATCCTCTCCCCCTGAATCTTAGCATGTAGATATTGGGAGTAGGTAGGGTGAGACAAGTCTAACATGAGAATAACAAATAAGAGTATCGAATTAGAAAGGGATTAGGCATGCTCTCTCTCCTTTAGGAAACATCAAAGCTTCTTCACCTACTCTGGTATTCTCCCCTTGACTATGTAAGCATAAGCTTTGATATTCTCCCCTTGACTATGTAAGCATAAGCTTTGATATTCTCCCCTTGACTATGTAAGCATAAGCTTTGATATTCTCCCCCTTGACTGTCTCTCCCCCTATGAATAAGCATGTATCTCCCCCTTTAGCTTTTTGAAGCTTTGGTATTTCTCACCCTTTGGCATTAATTTCCAAAAAGGTCCATACACAGGGTCATAGAATGTAGGGATCATGGAAAGTTTAGAATCATAGAGAGCATTAGAAACTGATGGAACGTAGAGAATAATTTCTCCCTCTTTCACTGAGAGCTTGTAAGACTTCTCCTCCTTTGAGTTAGGGATCCTAGAGTAAAATTTCTCTCTCCCTCCTTTTTTTTAAATAAGGGATCATCGAAGAAATGAAGAATTGCTAAGTTTAACAAAGGATAAAAAATAGCAAAGTCGGTGGCTCCGAGGCAAATAAGTCGGTGGAACCGAGATGTGTATTTGCAGCCTATCTGCATAATCGGTAGAACCGAGTCATTTGGATCGGAGGCTCCGAGGACATAACAGAAACTTGGCAATGACTAGAAATTCTCACATGATTTTAGAAAACTCGCAATAGAATCTTAAAAGCTTTTGCAAAGGAAATGCAAAAGAATTTACAAAGAAATATCAACTAGAGAAGATTAGAGTGGTTCCAAGAAAGTTTGCAAATATAGGATGAACCACACTAGAAGCTTCATCTAGATGATGGGCGGTGACTAGGTCACCTATATTAGAGTATGTTGACTTAGGAGCCAAGCAAGAATACTTGATCATAGGTCATACTCATCGTTAAGCTCAAAATGGGGTTACCATTTTTCGATTAAACATTTTAATGTTTTCATATCACTTGAGTTGCTTTAACTCATGACTTGGAGTAAAGCCTTTTCAAGGATATGAGTACATACCTTTGAGTGATGTTGATGACGTGGCTTGTAGGTGAACTTGTTGAGGATGCTCGATGTTGATGAAGATCATCTTGAGTTGAGTAAAGCCTTTTCAAGCAATACTTGTTTGTTTTGGTTCTCTTTTCACCTACATGGGTTAGTCATGCAAGGAAGAACAATTTATATCCATTTGACATGATATCAATTGAGTATTAGTAAATGTGATCACATTAAATATATGTCAAGGATATTGTTCAGTTGTCTTCTTCCTTCCATCAACAAGAAGGGTTGTGGATACTTGGTCATGACAAGATTGCTTATGATTGGAGTTGTTTGCAACCTTGTGGAATGAAGTTCTTCCAAGTAACTACAAAAGGTTAGATGCAATACAAGGGAGCATAGAATTCCAAGATATATGAAATTCATGGTAATAATGGCATGGAATGGTCAAGTAAGCTCATCCCCTTGCCTGCATCCGAGTGAGCTTAGCTCAAGTTTGAAGCATCAATGATGTTCAACTCACTCCTCAAGTAACAAAACACTTTCTCATCAACTGGCTTAGTAAAGATATCGGCCAATTTCTTGTTAGTGCGAACATGCTTATGATTAATATCTCCTTTGGCAACATGATCACGAATGAAATGATGTCGAACTTGAATATCCTTAGTTCGAGAATGTTGCTCGGGATTATGACCAATCTTAATAGCACTTTCATTGTCACAAAGTAATGGAACATTTTTCACAAGGATTCCATAATCCTTAAGCGTTTGTGTCATCCATAGCGATTGTGCACAACATGATCCGGTGGCAATATACTCAGCTTCGGAAATAGATAGAGATACCGAGTTTTGTTTCTTGGAGGACCAAGACACAAGAGATCTACCAAGAAATTGTCATGTACCCGAGGTGGATTTTCTATCAACCTTGTCACCGGCATAGTACGAATCGGAATAGCCAACAAGGTTAAAGGAAGATCCCTTGGGATACCAAATGCCAAAGTTTGGTGTTTGTATCAAATATCTCAGAATACGTTACACGGCCAAAAGATGACACTCTTTAGGTGCTGCTTGATATCTAGCACACATGCAAACAGTAAGCATAATATCGGGACGGGAGGCACATAGATATAGCAATGAACCAATCATAGATCGATAAATTTTTTGATCAACCGGTTCGTCCTCCTTGGTAAGATCAACATGTCCACTAGTAGGCATAGGTGTTTTCATACCTTTACACTCTTGCATGTTGAACTTCTTGATCAAGTCCTTGGTATACTTGGTTTGAGAGATGAAAGTTCCTTCTCTTGTTTGCTTGATTTGTAAACCAAGAAAGAATTTCAGCTCACACATCATGGACATCTCATACTTCTCTGACATCAACCTTCCAAATCTTACACTAAATTGTGGGTTAGTAGATCCAAACATAATACCATCCACATAGATTTGGCACACAAACAATTCACCATTAACCCTCTTAGTGAATAAGGTTGCGTCAATTTTACCAATTTCAAAACCCTTTTCAGTGAGAAACTTTGTTAAGCATTTATACCAAGCACGTGGAGCTTGCTTAAGACCATAAAGGGCTTTACGAAGCTTGTAGACATGATTAGGTTTCTTAGGATTCACAAAACCAGGGGGTTGTTTGACATAGACCTGTTCTTCAATCTCACCATTTAAAAAGGCACATTTAATGTCCATTTGATAAAGCGTGATATCATGGTGATTAGCATAAGCAAGGAGAATGCGAATAGCTTCAAGTCTAGCGATGGGGGCATAGGTATCACCGTAGTCCATACCTTCGACTTGCGTATATCCTTGGGCTACGAGACGCGCCTTGTTGCGTACAACTTGACTGGCTTCATCTTGCTTGTTACGAAACACCCATTTGGTTCCGATGATGTTGTGCTCGTCCTTGGGCTTGTCCACGAGTGTCACACTTCGTTCCTCTCGAAGTTGTGAAGCTCTTCATGCATGGCGTTCACCCAATCCGGGTCTTCAAGAGCTTGTTCTACCTTCAAGGGTTTAATGCTAGCGATGAAAGAATAATGCTCACAAAAATTAGCTAAGTGAGTTTTAGAGCGAGTGATTCTCCCGGTTTGTATGTCACCGAAGATTTGGTGTAGAGGATGGTTCTTGGTCACTCTTGCTCGAACTCGGGGTAGCTTCGGCTTGTTGGATGGTGGATCTTTTTCATCATCATCATCTCCTTCATCTTCGTTGTTGTTGAAGGTGTCGTTTCTTTGAGGTGGTGGTGAAGGAGGTTGTGGTGGATCTCAATGATGTACTTCCTCCTCTTCATCTTGACGTGTACCGCTTGTAGATGCCTCCATGTCGTGTTGAGGATCACCTTGATGTGAAGTAGGGGCTTCCACTTGAGTTGACGAAGTACTTTCCTTCACCTCCATGGGACGAATCTTGCCGATGGACAAGTCTTGGATAGCTTCCGAAGGATCCTTATCTCCTACATCATTTGGCAATTGTTCGATTTGCGAACCATTAGATTCATCAAACTTCACATCTACCGTCTCTTGAACTTTTCGAGTGAAGTTATTGTAGACACGGTAAGTGTGAGAGTTCGATCCGTAACCGAGTAGGAAACCTTCATGAGATTTGGGAGCAAATTTAGTACGACGATGCTTATCAAGAATGTAGCACTTTGAGCCAAATACCCGAAAGTATCCAACTTGGGGTTTGTTACCGATGAGTAGCTCGTATGCTGTTTTACCGAGAAGCTTGTGCAAGTAGAGTCTGTTTGTGGCATGACATGCTGTTTCCACGGCTTCTACCCAAAAGTGTCTTGGCATCTTGTATTCGTCAAGCATCGTTCTTGCCATCTCAATAAGTGTCCGGTTCTTCCTCTCAACAACTCCATTTTGTTGAGGCGTGTACATAGCCGAGAACTCTTGTGAAACACCTTCTTCGTCAAGAAAGGTATCTACATGGGTGTTCTTGAACTCTGTTCCGTTATCGCTCCGAACCTTCTTGATCTTCACTTCAAACTGATTTTGTGCTTTGCGAGCGAGGTTCTTGAAGATCTTTTGTACTTGCGACTTATCATCAAGAAAGAATACCCACGTAAATCTGGAAAAATCATCAACTATAACTAGACCATAGGAATTTCCACCGAGGCTCTTGTAAGCATTGGGACCAAAAAGATCCATGTGAAGTAACTCGAGTGGTCTCCTAGTAGTCATGATATTTTTTACGGGGTGACTTCCACCTACTTGCTTTCCGGCTTGACAAGCACTACAAAGTCTATCTTTTTCAAACATAACTTCTTTAACACCAAGTATATGATCACCTTTGATAAGCTTGTCTAGATTACGCATGCCAACATGTCCTAGTCTTCTATGCCAAAGCCAACCTTTAGAAGATTTTGCAATAAGACAAGTACGAGGTTTGGATCTCTTAGTGAAATCAACAATATATAGATCACCTCTACGGAAACCGGTAAAGACCATGTTATGATTATCTTGATGATACACTTGGCAATATACTTTCGTGAGTAGCACATTAAAACCGAAGTCGGCAAGTCTAGATACGGAAAGAAGATTGTAGCCAAGGGATTCAACAGGCATGATGTTTTGAATAGAGCTATCATGGGATATGGCCACCTTACCAAGACCGAGTACCTTACCCTTGGAGTTGTCTCCAAAAGTTACATACCTTCATGGTCCATGGTTTGGTGTGATCTCTTCAAACATGTGTCTATCTCCGGTCATATGATCGGTGCATACACGATCGAGAATCCACTCTTTTCCTCCGGACATGTAATCCTTGAAGTTTGCCATGAGACTTAGATTCTTCATGATCTTCTCATGCTCGATGTCAAACAACTCATCTTCATCATAGTAGCCATGTTCCACATTGTCATCATCAAGTGGGAAATCCTCGTCACAAGGAACAAGAGATTCGTTAGGGTTGTGATCATGACAATGTTCAAGATTATGAATTCGAATGGCTTCTACAATGATGTTTTTGATAGTTATGACATCTCCTTTAGCAAGCATGAGGTCTCTAAGCTCAAATAGATAGTCATCAAACTTGGGATCACTAGGCATCATTTTGTGAAAGACAATAGTCTTATGAAGAATTTCATCAAGATTACTCAATGAATAACTTGGATATCGTTTCTCCAAGTCATTCCACAAAGTATAAGCACTTTCAAAATTCTTCATTTGATTAAGCACAATCCTAGGCGATCCTCTAATGATAAGATTGACAGTTCTAAGATTGCATAGCATATCAATTTCCTCTTCGTGTGTGGGATGTAAAGCATCAATGGGAGGTACATAGGGGTTCTTAACATACTTGCTCAAATGAAATTCATTGAATAGGTCAAGCATCTTATATTTCCATTGACTATAGTACTCCCCATCAAGAATAGGCACTCTACAACTCAAACTTTCCACACTAGACACATCCATCTTCCTCCACGGTGATGAAACCGATGCAATGGAGACCAATGCTCTGATACCACTTGTAGGATCACTGGAAGTGTGTGTCTAGAGGGGGGGGGGGATAGACTACTTGCAAAGTTAAAACCTAACCTTTTCCCAAGTTAATTGGTTGGTAGATTTTAGCAATACTAACAAGTCTAGCACACCCTACACATGCAAGTCAACAAGTATGGCAGCGAAAAGTAAAGACATTGCACATGGAAGTAAGGAGTTGAGATAGGGAGATCAAACGCATGAGGGACACGAAGATTTTTCCTGTGGTTCCTATGGGTGGTGCTATCATACGTCCACGTTTATGGAGTCTTCAACCCACGGAGGGTAACGGTCATGAGAGTCCATGGAGGGCTCCACCCATAAGGGTCCACGAAGTAGCAACCTTGACTATTCCATAACGGCTTCCGTCCACGAAGGACTAGCCTCACTATGGGTAGATCTTCATGAAGTAGGCGATCTCCTTGCCCGTACAAACTTCTTGGTTCAACTCCACAACACGAAGTAGGAGACTCCCAAGCGACACCTAACCAATCTAGGAGGCACCACCCTCCAAAAGGTAATAGGCTCGATAATGATGATGAACTCCTTGCTCTTGTGCTTCAAGATGATAGACTCCTCAACACACAATCACTCTCTCACATATTTGGCTTTGGTGGAAGAGATTGATTTGGTGGAAAGCAACTTGGGGAGGATAGAGATCAAGATTCATATGGATCGAGTGGAATGGCATGATCTCAGCAAATGAGTAGGTGGCTCTCTCTCAGAAAATTGGATAGGACAAGTATGGAATAGTTCAGAGTGCTTCTCTTTCGAGTGGGTGGTGGTGAAGGGGTATATATAGGCATCCCCAAAAATCCAACCGTTACACCTAAAGTGACCAACTCGGTGACACCGAAGTATGAAACTCGGTGACGCCGATCCAAAATCTCAGAATTTCCAATTTTAAGAATCGAGGTAACAGAAAGTTGGCAAGCTGAACTCGGTGGCACCGAATCAGAATCGGTTGCACCGATGTGCTAGGGTTTGGCATGGGTCTGTCTGAGGTGGGAAATGGGTGTGACCGAGTGGAAATTGTTGGTAGCACTGATTTTCATGATAGGCTTGAACAGACTTTTGTGGAAGAGTTTGTGGGTGTTTTTGGTGCATGTGGAGCTTCTTGTTCACCAACAGTACCTTACCCCCTTTTAATAGTATTGGCTTTCCTATGGACTCAAAGTGATTTCTCAAAAAGTAAAATGTAGAGTGCTCTGGCTTGAAGCTTTTGCCAATCCAATTCCTTGCTTCTAGGGGTTTGTCCTCACAATCCTTTTTGCCAACCCATCTCTCTCTATGGACTTTCACCTGAAATACACTAGGTAGGAATATTAGTCCAAGAGACAATGTATGTTGTCATGAATTATCAAAACCACCAAGGGAGCACATTGTGCTTTCAATGTATCGACTGACGAAGGAGCGCCGCGATGACCTCGAGAAAGCTCGGCGAGATGAGGAAGTTGCGGCGGTGGCGCGAGGAGCTCCCGGATTTGAGGAAGAAGAAGAAGCAGGAAAGGGAAGTGGAAAGTGAATCCAGGGCCCTTCGGTGAATATTTAAAGGGAAGGAGGCCGAAGAGCCAACTGATAGGCGCGACAATCGAGGGAATACAGTAAATTTCGGGAAACAAAAACGCCTCGGTTTTCGGGATAAGTGGATACGACCAGATTTGCCATGATGTCATTATTGTTTTTTCAGACTGACGATAGGTGACGTTACGATAAATGAACGGTGGGAAAATGACAAGTGTGGGAGCAGAACAAGCCGGTGTTGTAAAATCTGCTAAAGATACCAGTTCAAAGATGAGTTGCCGCAGACAAAGATGAGCCGCCACAGGAAAGATAGATCTATTGACATGAATGAATTCAAATCAATCTGGGGCCTAATGTCGGGGATATAACTTCACGGTGTAACCCGCCACACTGGGCCGGGTTACACCTATCGACGACTCTGCAACCAAGATTGAGTGGGCTGTGTCCTAAGTACAAGATAAGTAAGGTGGCGGCTCACTAAGACGCCGGGTGTCCCAATACCAGAAGATGGCGGCTCAGATCCCATGAAGATAAGGACGTCGATTAAAGTTTCCTTAAGATGCAAGATAAGTTAAAGATGTAGTAGATCACGGGTCATAATGTGAGCGAGACTGTGTTGTAAACCCTAGGGCTTGACCTGTATATAAAGGTAGCCCCCTAGGGCCGAAAGGCTCAAGTGACAATCTCTCGATAGCTAGGTTAGCGATTCCGCACCCCTGTAATCGAGATCCATCAATCCAATACACAAAAAGCAGGACGTAGGCTATTACCTCCATAGGAGGGGCCAAACCTGGATAAAACCGACTCACTCTCTCGTTTAACCCCGTCGAGTCGCCACCAAGCGGCGATGGCCTCACACCTAAGTCCTGTTACGACGACATCTGCTGGGTTGATAAAACCACGAGAAACCTCAACGGGGGAGTTTCCGTTAATAGGCAGTGCTTCCAAATTTCGGGTTGCTGCTAGCATGTTATCAACAGGTTTGGAAAAATGACCCCGCGGAGTCTGGAATCATCGAGGGGGGGGGGGAGCGAGACGGCTGTGGTTTTGCCGGTTCCTCTTACCGATTCCTAGGTGGTTGAACAGTTCCTGGTGTCTGTTGTGGGGTAGTTAAAAGCTGTTGTGGCTCAATGTTCGGTGGGAGCCCCCGGTGACGTCTTCTCTTGTATACCGCCTCTGATGCTTCCCTCTGAACTCCTAACCGCCAAACCTCGGCCTTAAGGCGCTCCGTCTCTTGATGTATACGAGCCTGTAATTCTGCCATCCACGCGTTTTCAGGGTCAACCTCCGTCTGCACCTCGACTATCTGGCTACGCAGTTTGGTTAGCTCCATATTGCGCTCTTCCTGATTCTCTGTGGTAACTGGGGTTTCCACGAGTTTTGCCATCTCAGCCATGAGATCGGTCATGGCTTGAGCCGGCGTTTAGGTTGACCCGCCGGAACCTTCAGCTACGGCCGGATCAGGAACCGTTGTAGCTCCCGCCATGTAGACGACGACTTGGCAAGGTGATTTGTCATATTCCCCAGGGGCTTCAGTTTCCAATGAGCCCCCAAGTCCGCCATCATAAAGAGGACAGATCGACTCCGTATCTCCCGTGGATGACCCGCCGTTGGTGTTGACGAGGGCGTTCTCGCTGGAAGCCGGCTCGTCCGAAAGACTGATCCCTTGCGTGAAACCCACGAAGACATGACGACGGCCGCCTTGGCACTGGCCGGCTTGGGAGCGCCGAGCCGGCTCATCGAGGTTGGTGTAGACGTCCGACTCGGGGGTCTCCATATCGAACTCATCGACGGGAACTCGAGGCCCGCGTTCGATCTTGTCACGGCGACTCTTGATCATCTGATCAATCGCAAACTTCCCAAACCCTAGAAGGATTCCCTTCAAGAGCTCAACTCCACCGGGCGAGGGCCCCACGGTGGGCGCCAACTATCGTGGTTTTGTCACGGCAGATGTCCTAGTGCAAGGACTTAGGTGCGAGGCCATCGCCGCTAGGTGGCGACTCAAAGGGGTTAAACGAGAAAGAGAGTCAGATTTACCCAGGTTAGGCCCCTCCAATGGAGGTAAAATCCTACGTCCTGCTTTGTGTGTATTGATGGATAGATCTCGATTACAAGGGTGCAGAATCGCTAACCTAGCTATTGAGAGATTTTAACTTGAGTCTTTCGGTCCTAGGGGCTTGCCTTTATATACAGGTCAAGAACCTAGGGTTTACAATAGAAATCCAGGTCTATCGTGACTTGTAACCTATAATGCCTCTAACTCACCTTGCTCCTTAAGCTAGGAAAACGGTCGACGCCTTCCGTCCTATGGGCCTTGAGCCGCCGTCTTCAGGTGTTGGGCCATGATAGGTCTCCAACGTATCTATAATTTTTGCTTGTTCCATGCTGTTATATTATCATTCTTTGATGTTTTACAATCATTTTATAATAACTTTATATCATTTTTTGGGACTAACCTATTGACATAGTGCCAAGTGCCAGTTGCTGTTTTTGCTTGTTTTTTACTTCGTAGAAAATCAATACCAAACGGAGTCCAATCGCGACGAAACTTTTTGGAGATTTTTTCTGGACCAGAAGACACCCGGTGGGACAAAGAAGTGCTGGAGAAGTGGGCCGAGGAGACCACAACCTACCAGGGCGCGGCAGGGGGGCCCCGGCACACCCTGATGGGTTGTGCCCTCCTCGGGGCCCCTCTCCACCGCCTCTGATGCCTATAAATTCACAAATATTCCAAAAACCCTAGGGGAGTCGATGAAACACAATTCCAGCCGCCGCAAGTTTCGGAACCTCGAGATCCAATCTAAACACCATCACGGAGGGGTTCATCTTCTTCATAGGTGCCTCTCTGATGATGCGTGAGTAGTCCACCATAGACCTACGGGTCCGTAGGCAGTAGCTAGATGGCTTCCTCTCTCTCTCTCTCTTATGATTCTCAATACAATGGTCTCTTGGAGATCTATTTGATGTAAACTTTTGCGGTTTGTCTGTTGGGATCCGATGAATTTCGAGTTCATGATCAGTTTCTATCCCTGAATATTATTTGAGTCTTCTTTGATCTCTTATATGCATGATTACTTATAGCCTCGTATTTCTCCATCGAATCTTTGGTTTAGTTAGGCTGACTAGATCGATTTTTCTTGCCATGGGAAGAGGTGCTTTGTGATGGGTTCGATCTTGTGGTGTTCTTTCCCAGTGACAGAAGGGGCAGCAAGACACGCATGTATCGTTGCTATTGAGGATAACAAGATGGGGTCTATTCCTACATGAATAGATCTTGTCTACATCATGTCATCGTTCTTATTGCATTACTCCATTTTTCCATGAACTTAATACACTAGATGCATGCTGGATAGCGGTCGATGTTGGAGTAATAGAGGTAGATGTAGGCAGGAGTCAGTCTACCTATCTTGTACGTGATGCCTTTATAATGATCATCGCCTTGTATATGGTCATGACTATTCGATTTTCTATCAATTGCCCAACAATAATTTGTTCACCCACCGTGCGCTATACTCACGAGAGAAGCCACTAGTGAACCCTACGGCCCCCGGGTCTACTTTTCCAACAAATTGCTTTCGGATCTATCTTTTTGCAACTTTGTTTTCAGATCTACAAAACCAAAAACCCAAAAACATATTGCTGCATATTTTATTTGCTCTTTTTATTTTGTGTTCTTGAGAGATCTATCTCTCCTATCTATCACTACCTAATCTATCTTTTTACCGTAGAGAGATTGACAACCTGTCTTTCGCGTCGGGTTGCAAGTATTTGTTGTTTGTGTGCAGGTGCTGCTTATTGGGTGGTGGTGATCCTCCTACTGGTTTGATAACCTTGGTTTCATAACTAAGGGAAATACTTACCGTCGCTGTGCTGCATCATCCCTTCCTCTTTGGGGAAATACCGACACAGTCTCAAGCCACGTCAAAGGAATTTCTGGCGCCGTTGCCGGGGAGGAAGCGGTCTCTTCTACGTGCCTATCGTAGGCACCGAGGGGACTCCACCATCATCTACCAGGTTCCTAATCACAAATCTCATCTCCTTGCAATTACATTATTTGCCATTTGCCTCTCGTTTTCCTCTCCCCCACTTCACCAATTTGCCGTTTTATTCGCCTTCTTTTTCGTTTGCCTTTGTCTCGTCAGATCCCTTGCCTTGTCATTATGGCTAGTTCTTCCTTTGTTGCGTGTACTACTAATAATGAGGTTCTTAATTTTAAGCAAAGGGGTGGCGAGAACCTAAAAGATGCTTGGTATAGGATTTGCAATTCTCATAATAGATCTATCCATAAGCAATCTACCGTTGTTCTTCTTCGTAGCTTTTATGTGGGCATCACCACTTGGTATAGATTTGTCCTTGATACAATTACCGGCGGGAATTTCTTGATGTGTCCTTCTTTAGATGCTTTTAATGCCATGGGAAGTTTAGTGGGATCACCACCTATCATGATCCATGAAACAACTTTAACTCTCGAACATGTTATGGAGAGATTAGATGCTATTGAGAAGAAGATGATCACTAAAGGACATCTTGATGATCTAGATAAAAAGATGCATAATCTTTCTAATAAAATTGGGTCTAAGGTGGGAGATGCTCTTAAATTGCTTAAGGAAAAAGAAACCGTAGTTAACGAAAGGGTAGAAGAGAGCCCTTACCGGATTGATAAGATAGAAGAGATTTTTAGTAATTTAGGTTCAGCATTTTATTATATCAAAACTATTGAAAAAACTCCCATAAATATTGGCAAGACCACGCAAGTCACTAAGAACAAAGTTGCTATGCCTAGTAGTCACAAGGGGGATCTTAAAATGATTAGTATTCATCCCGACTTTGTTGAAATCATAAGAGGCCTTATTTATAAGAATGAATTTTTTGGTTTTCTTCCTAGGAGTGTTGTCATAAAAAATATGCATGCTAAATCCTTGAAGAAATCTAGTTGTGTGATTGAAGAATTGAAAACCAAAGATGACAATACTTGAATCTATGCGTTATGCCTAGCTAGGGGCGTTAAACGATAGCGCTTGTTGGGAGGCAACCCAATGAATAAATAATTTTTTGCTTTTTCCTTTCTTTTTTTGAGTGTTGACACAATTATGCCTTTGTTATGATTGTGTTTTTATGGTTTATTTAGTGTTTGTGCCAAGTAAAGCCTTTAGGATGATTCATAGGATGAGTAGAAGCGATGCTGAATCTGAAACAGAAACTTTGCGTCCAGTATATGAATTTTCATTTTTTGCTGGAACGTGATCTTGAGATAAAATTTTAACACAGTATTTCTATACAAATTCCTTACGTTTTCCTAATTTTTCAGAATTTTTAGAGTTACAGAAGTATGGTTAAAGTACAGATTACTAGATACTTTTCTGTTTAAGACAGATTCTGTTTTCGTTGCATTGTGTGCTTGTTTTGATGAATCTATGGGTTATATTGAAGGGTATGAGCCATGGTAAAGTTAAAATACAGTAGGTATAATGCAATAATAAAATATGAATGGGTTTGCAACAGTACCTAAGGTAGTGATTTGCTTTATTATACTAACGGATCTCACAAAGATTTTGTTGAGTTTTGTGTGATTGAAGTTTTCAAGTTTTGGGTGAGATCACGACGGATGAAGGAATAAGGAGTGATAAAAAGCCTAAGCTTGGGGATGCTACTGCACGACCAAGATATATCCCAAGAGTAACAAGCAACTAAGCTTGGGGATGCCCTCGAGTGGCATCCCCACTTTCTTCTAACGACCATCAGTATTTTACTTGGAGCTATATTTTTATTCGTCACATATCATGAGTTTTGCTTGGAGCATCTTGTATCTTCGCTTGCTTTGTTTGTTAGTTTGTCATTTGTATCCTTGCTGGACACACCTATTTGAGAGAGCCAAAATCACGCTATGATTTGTTAGAATTGCTCTATGTGCTTCACTTAAACTTTTTTGAGCTATAGAATTGCTCTAGTCCTTCACTTATATCTTTTTGAGCACGGTGTGCTTGGAAATTTTTGTAGAAATACTCTCATGCTTCACTTAGATTAATTTGAGAGTAGGTAAATTTTGAAGAAATCCTCTCATGCTTCACTTATACTATTTTGAGAGATGAAATCTTTATGCTCATGTGCTTCACTTAAATTTGTTTGAGCTTGCCAAAAAGCAATGGCAATATATAAAATTAGTCCCAAAGTGATAGATATCCAAGGAGGATATAATAAAAATTTTCAAGAAGATCATTGTGCAAATTAAACTTGAATCTTTGTAATAGTTTTGAAACATGATGATAGTAATATGTGAGTCATGTTAGTGAGTAATTATGCTTAGTAGGAATATTGGTGTTAAGGTTTGTGATTCCCTATGCATGCACGAAAGTCAATAGTTATGCAATGAAGTTACATCCTACTTGTGGTGCATTATTCGGTGTTAGTTATCCTCAATGCTCGCTTATGTGAATTTTCGTTTTTTGGTTTGGTTGCTTCCCAATCTATTTGCTAGCCTTTATTTGTACTAAGTAGAAATACTACTTGTGCATCCAAAAACCTTAAACCAAGTTTTGCCTTATGAGTCCACTATACCTACCTATATGCGGTATTTCCATACCGTTCCAAGCAAATTTTATGTGTCATCTCTAAATTTTCAAAATAAATTTTCTCTTTTGTGTGCTCGTACCGCTAATGAAACGGTGGGGAGTGTCCAATATTTTTCCATGCTAGATGTGTTATTCTCAAGATGAGTGTTTATTCACTTGTCATTGCATGAGAGTGCGGCGGTAATAGGGATGCCCATTCCCGAAATGAAAAAGAAAAATAATATTTACTTTATGTTGTCAAATAATAAATTCCTTGGAAAGTGTTGGTATGGAAGGCAACCGTGGATACGGCCCGCCATGGAAAGTGAAAGTTTGGTGGAAAAAGGAATAAACTTTATTTTCTGTTTGGGAACCGCCTGTGATATATCTAGCATGGAAAGTATTGTGAGCTACTTTGTCGTTTTCGTTGACAGGAAAAGCATGCCACCCAAAATATTTTTCTCTTTTAATTTAAACCTTGAGCTCTGGCACCTCTACAAATCCCTACTTCCCTCTGCGAAGGGCCTATCTATTTACTTTATGCAATTTTTATTTTTACTTTGAGTCTCCATTTTCTCTTATAAAGCACCAACTAGGAGGCACTATGATTGTACTTGAGCATTGGGCATAGCTAATATTTGAGTGTGTTTCATGAATGGATCAATGATTGAGCATGATGTGCTAGGGATAACTTTCTTTAGTATTCATATTTTGAAAGACATGGTTGCTTGTTGACATGCTTGAGTATTGAAGTCATTATGTTAAAACTAGACTATTGCTTTGAATCATTTACAAGTCCAAATGTCCATGCTATACAAAAGAAAAGAATATGAGATGAACATGTTAGGCAACATTCCACATCAAAAATTCTGTTTTTATCATTTACCTACCCGAGGCCGAGTAGGAATTAAGCTTGGGGATGCTGATACGTCTCCAACGTATCTATAATTTTTGCTTGGATGTTTTGCAATCATTTTATAACAACTTTATATCATTTTGTGGGACTAAACTATTGACATAGTGCCAAAGTGCCAGTTGCTGTTTTTGCTTGTTTTTTTACTTTGCAGAAAATCAATACCAAACAGAGTCCAATCGCGACGAAATTTTTGGAGATTTTTTCTGGACTAGAAGACACCCGGTGGGCCAAAGAAGTGCTAAAGAAGTGGGCCGAGGATACCACAACCCACTAGGGTGCGCCAGGGGGCCCCGGCGCGCCCTGATGGGTTGTGCCCTCCTCGGGGCCCCTCTGCACCACCTCTGATGCCTATAAATTCCCAAATATTCCAAAAACCCTAGGGGAGTCAACGAAACACAATTCCAGCCGCCGCAAGTTCCAGAACCTCGAGATCCAATCTAAACACCACAAGGGAGGGGTTCATCTTCTTCATAGGTGCCTCTCCGATGATGCGTGAGTAGTCCACCATAGACCTACGGGTCCGTAGGCAGTAGCTATATGGCTTCCTTTCTCTCTCTCTTATGATTCTCAATACAATGGTCTCTTGGAGATCTATTTCATGTAAACTTTTGCGGTGTGTTTGTTGGGATCCGATGAATTTTTAGTTCATGATCAGTTTCTATCCATGAATATTATTTGAGTCTTCTTTGATCTCTTATATGCATGATTACTTATAGCCTCGTATTTCTTCTTCGAATCTTTGGTTTAGTTAGGCCAACTAGATCGATTTTTCTTGCCATCGGAAGAGGTGCTTTGTGATGGGTTCGATCTTGCGGTGTTCTTTCCCAGTGACAGAAGGGGCAGCAAGACACGCATGTATCATTGCTATTAAGGATAACAAGATGGGGTCTATTCCTACATGAATAGATATTGTCTACATCATGTCATCGTTCTTATTGCATTACTCCGTTTTTTCCATGAACTTAATACACTAGATGCATGCTGCATAGCGGTCGATGTGTGGAGTAATAGAGGTAGATGCAGGAAGGACTCGGTCTACCTATCTTGGATGTGAAGCCTATATAATGATCATCGTCTTGGATATCGTCATGACTATTCGATTTTCTATCAATTGCCCAACAGTAATTTGTTCACCCACCGTGCGCTATACTCATGAGAGAAGCCACTAGTGAACCCTACGGCCTCCGGGTTTACTTTTCCAACATATTGCTTTCATATCTATCTTTTTGCATCTTTGTTTTCAGATCTACAAAACCAAAAACCCAAAAACATATTGCTGCATATTTTAGTTGCTCTTTTTATTTTGTGTTCTTGAGAGATCTATCTCTCCTATCTATCACTACCTAATCTATCTTTTTATCGTAGAGAGATTGACAACCTCTCTTTCGCGTCGGGTTGCAAGTATTTGTTGTTTTTGTTCAGGTGCTGCTTATTGGGTGGTGGTGATCCTCCTACTGGTTCGATAACCTTGGTTTCATAACTGAGGGAAATACTTACCGTCGCTGTGCTGAATCATCCCTTCCTCTTTGGGGAAATACCGACGCAGTCTCAAGCCACGTCAGGCCGCCCGGCGACTTAGTCAGCCACCGCCTTGCTTGTCTTGTCTTCATGACATGGCCCATCTTAAACTTGATCGTAGAACCGCCAATATGTTAATCCGGCCCAATAGGGCGGGTTATACCGCGGAGTTATATCCCCGACAGGAGTGGAGTCCCAATTAACACCAACGACAGGTTGAGTGCAGACCGTAACCCTGAATCGTACTCTTACTCGTCGTAGAAATGTATCTGCAACATAAGACGTTGCAGCCGTGTAGGTCAGTACATTGAATGTACCGGCAAGTCACAAAAGAGAGGGGTGAAAATATCATCTATACTATATGTATATACGGTCGGTGGGGCTACAAGTTTATGTTTAGCGTAAAGCAAAATTTTCCTACAACAAGAGAGGGGGCAAAAGCAAAAATTATTACTACAAAGTTGGTTGTTTAATGAGAAGGTTCCACCAAGCATTTCTCATACCCAAGTTAACAATAACACCCACAATCATTATTATTATTTGTGTCGAGAGTTCCTAATAATTCCAGTTCCTTTGGCTCAAGTTGGTCATAACCGTGGACACGGCTAATCGATTAGGTTTTGTACTCTGTAGAGTTTTGTACACGTTCCCCACAAGATTTGATCGCCTCCGTTGACGTCCTCGCACTTTAGGGTGTTTGAGAACCGGATGATCAAAACATGGTCTTCCAAAGGGTTCCTCTGAGCCACTGCCGGTGCCCATCCAATCCTACTGTTCTTCTACATCTCGTAGCACCGTCCGTCTAGAGTCACCACGATGTCCAGCCAAGGCAGAGCCCATAATGGCTTGTGGCTGTGCAGGTAAGCCTCAGGTCTTGAAGTATCCATCCCTCTCTTTGTGCCTGGGTGGACTTTTCCGCGTGAATACTAGCGCTTCTCCAGCATCACCTAGGCTAACCAATAGTTTCTCCAGGGTGCTGTTCAACCATTTCCACCCATATGTATATTGCATCATGAGGTCTTTCAAATCTTGAAGTATTGAGGTCTTGGTCATAAATTAATTCTCACAACTCTCATGATAAACACTCAACCAAAACCCCGTCTACTAAAAGCATAGCAAAATAAAAAATAACGTCCCGGGCCAAAGTAACAAGGGTTTATGGGTGCCTACCACATGATACTACTCAAGAACAAAGTTTCCAAGTACCTACTTTGCATGCAATGGTGGTGATGGTAAAACTAATGCAATAAAAACCATAGGTAAAACATGATCAATGTGAACTTGCCTGGTGAGGTTGATGAAGATAATATCGCTCTCAGAAAATAACTTGATAGAACTATTCGTCACTCTCCGATGAAATCTATATAATCAAGCATTGCACTCATAAGCAAACAGTTCTAGCAATCAATACTATCAAACAGAAAGCAACACAAAACACAATAAGGTTGTGATGAAGGAAATACTTAAGACAAAAGTTAAAACAACAAAACTTCATCAAAACACCCAAGGGTAGTATTCCCTACAAATAACCTATTTCAATAGCAACAAAACAACAACAAAGTAAAATCTAACAAAAGTATTTTAGTTAATATTTTACTAGCAAAAATAATTACTTTTGAAGAACAACTAAAAACTAATATAGAAGCTTTTTTATCAAACTCAACTTATGACCTAAACAATGCTAACCATGAATTAAACCCCAAACAATTTCAACTTTAATACAAATTGTTTCTGATCTAAAATAAACTTAACAGAAAATAAAGCTTATAAAACAATTTGTAGAAAGAATTTTCATATAGGAAATCAAACTAGCAATGAAACCAATTTCCAAGTTATTATTGAACTAGAATTGATTTCATGCAATCAAAAATAATAAATAAAAATAAAAATAATCTTTGTTGAAATACTACTTCGAACTAACAGAAAACAAAATAAAACTTGTCAACTAATATAAAAGAAAATAAATTAAAAACAATTAAATAAAAGAAATAGAAATAATCCTAAAAGAACTAAAACATATGATGTTTTGCTTGAAACCCTAATTTAAAACAAAAGAATCAACTCAAAACATATTTTTAAACTCAAGCTATAAGCTAATTAGTGTTTGAATCAAATCTGTTTGAATTCAAATTTAAAATTTTCAAATATAGTCAAACTTTATACCTACAGAAACTGCATAATTTTCTTAACCCAATGCAAAAAGAATCATTCAAAACAATTAAAAACATAAAAGATATAGCTATTTTAAAAACAGAAGCAATTCTGTTAAAAGAAACTAAAACAGAAAAAGAAAAAAACAAATCTAACGAACAGGGGGCTACGTGGCACAGTCAGATTGGACTAGGTGTGTGCGTTGCTAGTGCTAACGAACGAACGCTCACAATATAACAGAAAAACGGTTCGGCTAAATAACTAAATAGGAAAACCGGCCGGTTCTGTAAATAAAACCGGACTAACCGAAATGGTATGCGGGATCTAGTCCTATCCGTTGAAAAAGATCGAACGGAGGCGAGCTCGTCGGGCGTCGACGGCGACGGCGCTCCGGTGGTATTCGACGTCGGTGGAGAGGTCCGGTCGATGCAGGCGAGCATGGCGATCACGTCGGTGGTCTTGGCGTCGGTGGAGGCGGTCGGACGCGTGGACGGCGAGCTCGGGGGCGACCATGGCGCTTGGGAGGTGGTCGACGATGGTGCTCGGGTGGCTCCGGAGCTCGGGGAGGTGCATGAGGAGGTGCGGGAGAGGGTGGCGTAGAGTATGGTGGTGACAGGGGGTGCCTAGGTCGACGGGGAGCGAGCGGTGTGCCGGAATGGCGAGGTGGCGGCGCTCAAGCTCCGGCAAGCAATCGTGGCGAGAGGAGAGGGTCGGGCGAGGGGGATTCGGGCGGAACGGAGTGAGGGGTTTCGGTCTTATATCCGGGGTGGCTTGGAGAAGAGGTTGGGCGTCAAAAGGAAGGGATCAGGGAGGAGATCGGGTCACCGACGAGGAAAAGGAAAGAGAGAGCGGGAGAAGGAAGGCAACCGCAGGCAGGGATGTGGTCGGCCAATGGGGCCCAGGGTTCAGAGAGAGTGAGAGAGAGAGGGAGAGAGAGAGAGAGAGAGAGAGAGAGAGAGAGAGAAAGGGAATGGCACCGGTGGCCGATCGGGAGGGGATTCAGACCTGTTCGAAAAAAGATCTGGGCCAGATCTGCTACTGGGCCGGCTTGGGTTTTCCTTTTAAAAGTGCATTTTCATTACAAAAAAAAACAGGAAAGTAAAAGTTACAAAGGAAATAAAGATATCTCCAAATATGGCATTATTATATACCAAAATTATCAGAAAAATAAATCCAATCTGATGAACATTTTCCCACGGCCAAAATAAATACTTAAAAAAAATATTTTTCAGAAAACGGTCAAAATGATTTTTATTTCTTTTGCAAATATTTTTCAAATAACCCCTTGGGTCAAATGGTCAAATAGTATCACAAAAATATCCCTGACATGGAGGGTCATGTCCGTCCTCTCAAATTTTTGAATTTAGGCAGGGGAGTTTGAATTCATTCAAACTTTAAAATAGAACCAAAATGAAATGAATTCCAAAAAGAAAAGTTTCAGTAGTTTTCAAATCCAAAACTTCAAATCCTTTATTTTGAAGAGGTCATGTCATCTTCTCTCACTGATTTGAATTGGATGAATTTGAATTCAAAAATAAAGGGGAAAGTAATGTTATTCCCTCTCATTCCAAAGTTTCAAAAAGTTTCAAATTTTCACTCAATTTCAATCACTCAATCAAACAATCAATCATTCATATAATTAATATAAAATTCCAAAGTTTGGGATGTTACATTCACTGCAAGGAAACCGGTCACTGGAAGTTTAACGACAGCAAGTGGCTTGCCCAGATAGGCAAGAAGACTGGAAGTGTGACTTCTTCTTCAAGTACACTTGTTGTATATGTTATGGACATTTTTCTTGCTGATATTTGTAGTAGCTCTTGGGTATATGATACCGGATCATTTGTTCACATTCGCAACTCGATGCAGGGGCTAAGAAGGACTAGGAATGTTGCAAGAGGAGAAGTTGACATACGCGTCGGGAATAAAGCACGAGTTGCTGCATTAGCCGTCGGCACCATGCAACTTAATTTACCTTCAGGATTTGTAATGGAACTTGATAATTGTTATTATGTTCCTTCATTAAGTCGAAACATTATTTCGGCCTCATGTTTGATGAGGCAAGGTTATGAATTCAGTATTAAGGACAATGGTTGTTCTATTTACTTGAATAAAATGTTTTATGGCTTTGCACCTATTGTGAACAGGTTATTTATTTTAGGTCTTGAAGGTGAGACGGTCTATAACATAAATGTCAAGAGGCATAAGCCTAACAAGATAAATTCGACATACTTCTGGCATTGTCGACTAGGACACGTTAATCAAAGCACATGAAGAAGCTCCATGATGATGGAATTCTAAATTCATTTGATTTTGAATCATTCGAGACATGCGAGTCCTGCTTACTCGCCAAGATGACTAAGACTCCTTTTGCAAAGAGATGTGAGAGGGCGTCTGAGCTATTGGAACTTATACATAGTGATGTCCGTGGACCAATGAGCACGACAGCTAGAGCTGGTTTCCAATACTTCATGAATTTAACGACGACTTTAGTAGATATGGATATGTCTACTTGATGAGGCACAAGTCAGAAAATTTTGAAAAGTTCAAGGAGTTTCATAATGAAGTGGAAAATCAACTCGGCAAGGCAATCAAGCTTCTACGATCTGATCGTGGCGGTGAGTATATGAGCGAGGAGTTTGATGATCATCTGAAGAGCCGTGGAATAGTTCCACAACTCACTCCTCTAGGTACGCCACAGAGAAATGGTGTGTCGGAACGGAGGAATCATACTTTGTTAGACATGGTCTGATCGATGATGAGTCAGTCGGATTTATCCTTGTCATTTTGGGGATACGCTCTAGAAACCGCAACTTTCACACTAAATAGGGTACCATCAAAGTCTGTATATAATACACCATATGAGAAATGGACTGCAAAAAAGTCATAGTTTGTCTTCTCTAAAGATTTGGGGTTTTAAAGCATATGTCAAGCGACTCTAGTTGGACAAGCTCACACCCAAGTCGGACAAGTGCATATTTGTGGGATATCCAAGGGAAACCTTGGGATATTACTTCTACAACCGTGAAGAGGGCAAAGTGTTTGTCGCTCGACATGGAGTTTTCCTTCAGAAAGAGTTTCTCAATCGGGAGGCTAGCGGGAGGTCGGTCCGACTCAAAGAAATTGGAGAACCATAAGGGGACGTTCCGGCAGGAAATTCAATCACACTGGAGTTGGTCAAGGAACCCGTAGTGGAATCGGCGCCAGTTCCACGTAGGTCAAAAAGGTTGCACAATATGCACAACTGCAATGTGTTCTTCTTGGAGAACGACGAGCCGACCACATATGTGGAAGCGATAATGAGCCCTGATTCTAAGTTATGGCTTGAGGCCATGAGATCCGAATTAAAGTCCATGGATGACAATCAAGTTTGGAACTTGGTTGATCCACAAGATGGCGATCGAGCCATTGAGTGCAAATGGATCTTTAAGAAGAAAACTGATATGAATGGAAATGTTACGGTCCATAAGGCTTGACTTCTTGATAAAGGTTATCGACAAGTTGAAGGAGTTGACTACGGTGAGATTTATTCACCAGTAGCGATGCCTAAATCAATTCGGATCATTCTTGCTATAGCTCCATATTTTGACTATGAGATATGGTAGATGGATGTCAAAACGGCTTTCCTTAATGGAAATTTAACTGAGGATGTGTATATGACACAACCCGAGGGTTTTGTCGATCCAAAGAATGGTGGCATGGTATGCAAGCTTCAGAGATCCATTTATGGATTTAGGAAAGCATCTCGGAATTGGAACATTCATTTTAATGAAGTGGTCAAAGAGTTTGGATCCATTAAGAACGACTGTGATCATTGTGTATTCAAGAAGGTCAGTGGGAGCTCAGTTGAATTTCTGATCCTGTATGTGGATGAAATATTGTTGATTGTAAATGATGTTCAAATGCTTGAATATGTCAAGGACTCATTGAAATGAGAGTAGTATCATGCTAGGAGTTGAGTGATGGATTTAAACCCTAGCAGTAGCGTGGATTAAGGGCGTAGCAGTAGCGCGGGCCACCGCGCTACTGCTACGGTGCTACAGCTAACTTTTACCAGTAGCGCGTGTTGGAGATATGCCCTAGAGGCAATCATGTGATGATTTCATTTCCGACGTATTCTTGAGTATTTTATATTGTCCTTGAACATCATCGGTGATATGTATCAATAAGTATGTGACTTATTTGTGAGGCTATATATGGTATGATGATTGTTCTAATAGTCCCTAGTTGTTAAGGTTATGCTGACATATATCGTTTACTAGTATATGATTCAGTTGATGACTATGTTTCACAAGTCATGTGCATAGAGATGCTCAAATGATAGTATGGATTCCGTGATTGAGCTCACCGAGTCGGACAGACCCACTTTGAGACACAACGAGATATTGTCATCCGTTAGTCTCAAGTACAATGTATATGCCATGTCCTAGACCTGAGGTCCTCGCATGTTCTCGGGATGAGGATCGACTCACTTAGGGTCTATCAAAAGCTACTCCCTAATTGGGTAGTTATAAAGGTAGCATTCGGGCGAGTCGTGAGACATGCCGCGAGACATGGTTGACCAAGATGGGATTTGCCCCTCCATAAGGAGATATATTCTCTGGGCCCTCTCGAGTGATCAGATTCAGAAAGCATTGCCATGCGACATGGGTTAAGTGTTAACCCAGTTTGGGAATGATGCATCATGGATTCGAGAAGAGATGTCGAGCTACCACAAGGGTGTCAAGTACTCGCCTTGAGCTCGACAACCTATATCATGGGGCAAAAGGAATGTTTTATATGACACATTCTCGAGGTTCATCTAACGACTTTGCGCACACATGGGAGTAGGCACGTTCTGCTAGGAGCCGCTACCGACTATCAACTCGGGTCGTGTCCATGTGTACGTGAATCTATAGGGTCGCACACTTAAGGGATTGAGCCCATTCGGATTGGATCCAAATGGAAAATGGGACTAGACTCATTATGGGCCTCAAGTGTTGAGCCCACCTCGGAGGTCTATATAAAGGGGAGTGGGCGCACCTTTCAGGGTTGATCCTTTTCTCCCCTTGACAGCCACCGCCACTCCCCTTGCCACCATGTCGTGCCATCGGACCTAGCAGTCCGCCGCCCGATGCGGCCCTCGTACGTGTGGGTACCTTGGAGGCATCGCATCTGCGGTACTTGAACAAACCATTCGTGGGATCCGCGAGGAGCTGTTCGTGGGAGATCACTGCTCGTGGGAGATCGGCTACAGGAGGAGGAGACGAATCGGTTGATTGACTACCACGCATCACCTGTCGGCGTTTTGGGAACGAGGGTACCCAGACCTGCCTTCCCGTGGCCCAGGGCATGGCCCACCTCGTCAGCCAAGCGCGGCTGGCGCGGCCCCACTCAAGACAAGGCCCTCGCGAGGATCCAAGCTCGCGAGGGAAGCAGCACCAAGATCAGCAAGGAGTGGGCCTCCTCAGGTCCCTCCAGAGCGGCGGAGATCTCTATGCAGAACCCGGCCTCAGGAGTCAAGGATGACACAAGGAGGGACAGGCGGGCGCCAGCGCGCCAGGCGGTGAAGTTTCCCCTTTGGTGCAAAGGGGGGAAGGACGTACGTGGGTTCCCAAAGCCCCCCCCCCCCCAAAGGTTAACATTCCGGTGCAACAAGACCACGACCACGAGCCCTGCAGGACGGATGTCATCGCCGAGCCCACCTCTGCATCATCGACAGCTAATTTGCACGCGAAGACCACCTTTGGACAGGGCGGGGATGTACTCTTGTCCCCCTTCGAATTTGGCCATTGTGGGATCCCTTCCCGCCATTGCAATAAGGGAAGAGGACCCGGGCCGCTGCAATATATAGAGGCTAGGTAGCACCGTACAAGAGAACAGAACAGACACCCACAGAGGAGAGACAACACCACCAGAGTGCCCTCACGAGGCTGCTCACCACTGTACTAGTTCATCCACCACACCTCCTCGTGAGGCAATCCACCAAAGCAGGAGTAGGGTATTACGCTTCGCAGCGGCCTGAACCTGGGTAAATCATCGTGTGCATCTTCTTCCTCGTCATCATGCGAGTTCATCGTCCTAACCATTGTGTAGCGAGCTAGGAAGGGCGACGCTGCGGGGGATCTTCGCACACGCCCCTGTGTTTGAACCTTGAGGGTTTTGCGGAGCCCGAAATCCGACATGTGGCACGCTAGGTAGGGGGCGTGTCGAAGTCTTCCTCAAGCCAAGATCTTCCTTAACCTCGCCGCTCCGATGTCTGACGCTCGCCGAGCCCGCGCCGAGCGCCGAGCTGCCCGCGTCGCCCAGACAGCACCTGTGGGCTGTGCTGCCATGCGCCGGTCCCCTTCACCTGTGGCCAATGCCGCCACGGGCCCGGAGGCCCATGAGCTGCAAGACTCCTCCCAGCCGGTCACTGCGCGGCGCGACGGCCGCACCGCCACTCCGTCAATCGTTCCAGCCACCGGGTCGTCCTCCCACGCTCGACCCGGGCCGCCGCGCGGCTCGAGCGCACTCGCCATGGCGCACTAGCTGCTCCGCTACCGCCCTGCCCCCGACTGCCATGATGACTGGCTTCGGCGCATCGCGGAGCTCATCAGTGCTGCCGGTGACGCTTGAGCGCTCTCCTACTCGTTTCGACCCCAGCCCTCTCTGGCAGATGACACGGCCCATGATGCGCCGCCCCCTCCTCCGCAACGCGACGTCGACCCCGAGCCCAGGCGTGAAGCACGCCCGCGCGACCAGCCCCGCGAACCGCGGGCAAGGGCAAGGGATGAAGTAAGGTGCCAGGTGGTGCCGCGGCTGCGCGTCGACACGCGTGCGCTCCCTGCTCCACCGAACCATCATCGCGACCGTGCACCGCTCGAGGCGCCCCCCCAGGAGCGTCAAGACCGGGTCCCTCCCGCACACACAGCACCCCCGAGCCGGTGGGGTGCCATGCCATCGCCCCGGAGCTCCATCCAACCAGGTGGCCCTGCAAGTTCAAGCCTGACCTACCCCCTCGCTACGACGGCACCCCGGATCCCGCCGAGTTCCTACAGCTCTGCTCGCTGAGCATCCGGGCAGCCGGTGGAGACGACAAGGTGATGGCATGCTGGTTCCCCATGGCACTCAAGGGCGGCATGCTCTCCTGGCTCCTCAACCTCCCAGAGGGGTCCATCACCTCCTGGGACGACCTGCGCAAGCGCTTCGTCGCCAACTTCCAAGGTACCCGCGACCGAGCGCTCACCGTGAACGACCTGCGACGTGTGAAGCAGCAGGAGGGAGAGACCCTGCACAAGTTCATACAGCGCTTCACGACTACACACCTCAAGGTCCCGAGGGCGTTGGATGAGGCTATCATCTCCGCGTTCACCGACAGCGTCACGTACTTCAAGATGAAGGAGGAGCTCGCTATGAATGACGAACTGTGCTCAGCGCTGGAGATGTTCAACCTGGCGAACAAGTGCACCAAGGACGAGGAGGGCCGCCTTTCACTCCCTGCACTCCCGGAGGCGGAGCCGGAAGACAAGAAGACCAAGACCAAGGAGGCGAAGCACAAGGCCCTAGCGGTACTTGCGGCCGAGCCTGAGGCGAAGTGCAGCCAAGGCAAGGAACACCCCATAGGAGGGAGACCGTCATGCATCTTCCATGGCACCAACAACCATGACACCATTGATTGCCAGGAACTCAGGATGGTCCGCGACGAGCACTTCGGCCGGAGCCCTGGATGCATTGACCCTAGCTTCGGACGTGGCGGAGGCCGTTGGGACAATCGGGAGCCGTGCCAGGAGTGGCGAGACCGGCCTCGGGAGGACCGCTGACGCGATCAGGCTCGGGAGGACCGCTGGCGCGACGACCCTCCGGAGGGGTCACGCCGTTGCTAGCCTCGTGAGGTCCGTCCTCGTGAGGCCGGCCTACCCCCACTTCCGCCACCACCCAGAAGGAAGGAAGAGGACAGGAAGGACGACGGGGCTGGGGGCTTCCAAGAGGTCAGGGCGATAGCCTGTATCCTGGGCGGCGCCCAAGCCCCAGCGTCGAACCGCATCTTCAAGCAGTTCACGCGGGAGGTGAACGCTGCTCTCCCAAAGCCCGAAGCCATGCGCCCCCTCAAGTGGTCCCAGACCGCAATCACCTTCGACTCGAGGGATCAGCTCAGGTGCTCGGCCATGGCCGACACGCTCCCCATGTTGTGCACTCCGACCATCAGCAATGTCCTCGTCACCAAGACCCTCGTCGACAGTGGAGCGGGGCTCAATGTACTCTCCATTGAGACCTTCGAGATGCTCCAAGTACCGTACGACCAGTTCATGCCGACCAAACCCTTCTCAGGAGTGACTGACGGATCTACCGTCCCCATTGGGGAAGTGCGCCTGCCCGTCACCTTCGGCGGATGCAAGAACTACCACACCGAGATCATCGTCTTCAACGTCGCACACATCCACCTCCCGTACAACACGATCCTTGGGTACCCGGCCCTCGTCAAGTTCATGGCGGTGACTCATCATGGCTACAACGTCCTCAAGATGCCAGGGAGTGGCGGCGTCATCACCGTCGCCTGCGATGAGAAGGATGCTGTCGTGGATTTGTCACGGCAAGATGTCCGGGTTAACGGACTTAGGTGTGAGGCCATCGCAACTATGTGGCGGCTTGAGAGGGGTTGGTCTGAATCGAGAGATGCGAGTTTACCCAGGTTCGCCCCCTCAGGAAGAGGTAAAAGCCTACGTCCTGCTTTGTGTCTATATTGATGATGAGGAAGACCTCTCGGTTACAAGGGTGCTATCTAGCTACCTATAATCTCGAGAGCCTCTAATCTGTCTATCTCTAATGACTTGTCTTTGTCTTAACTTCTCCCTCTAGGGGCGATCTACCCCTCCTTATATAAGTGGAAGGGGTAGGTTTACATGTAGAGTCCTACTAGGAGTAGGATTAGGACTAGTCTCTCTTGAATCCTAATCCGGGTCATGTTTCCTTTGTGAGGGAATCCTTTCTCTCCTTTGGGCCTTCTCTTGTGAGCCGCCCATCCAGGCCCGTCCCCGAGCCGCCTTGCACTGGCTCGCATGCTGGGCCATGGGCCGGGTCGTCCTGTGACCCGGTAGTAGAGGTGACGCATGAGCCGCCATACTGATGAGCCGGGTCATGCCTCCGGCCGGGTCACCAATGAATCGTCAAGTTCGGCCAGGGCTCCAGTGAGTCGCCAAGTCCTGGCCGGGTCATACTTCCGGCCGGGTCATACCATGGGGTATATCCCCGACATTAGCCCCCAGGTTAGCTTGAATTTATTCATGGTAAGCTCCTGAAATAAGAATAATAAATATGTTAAGTGACCGGCTCACTCCCCTGGCCGGCTTATTTCACTGAAGTGGATCCTCAAAAATCCGGGTTTCTTCTTCATATGAATGAGCCATCTTCCGAATTGTCTTGCTTGTCAGTGTCGTTTGAATTAAAAAATATTGGGAATAAAACATCCATATGCCATTGAGTCGGCCTCCAAAACTCTGGCTTCATGAAATTATTGGATATAAGAAAACCATATGAAGTTGAGCCGGCTTCCATTGCTTCGGCTTGATAAAAACATTGAGAATAGAACTTCGTCCACTGTTACACCACTTCAACCTGTGAAGCCGGGTTGCTCATATAGAATCTGCAGGGTCATGATCTTTTGATAATGCTGGGTCATGATTGTTGGTGACGCCGGGTCAAACAACTGGACTCCAGCTGACTTCATAAATTTATTGGGAGTAAAGAAATCCGTATGATGCTGAGCTGGTCTTTCAATGCTTTGGCTAGATAAAAATCTGTTGAGCCGGTCTCACTCACAATTGACATCTTGAAAACTCTCTTCAATTTTTTTATATATCCATATTACCTGTGGCCCCCAAGCTCCAAGTTTATCCATAATGACTTGGTGCTTTGCAATAATATCTTTGATTGTGTAGCCCCCAAGTACCAGGTTGTCTTGCCTGTAGCAGCCTGGGACTTGTAACTGTCTTATACCTTATAAAGCTTCAGCTGGTGTAGCCCCCAAGGGCCGGTTCATCAGTATGTGATGGGCCGGGGCTTCAATTTGAACCTCATAATCTATTAAACAGCCGAATACTGTAGCCCCCAAGTGCCGGGTCAGTAAGAAGTACTAGGCTGGGACTTAGAAAAATATAGAAAGGCTGGCTCATCTCCTTGAGACAACAGGATCTGTTAACCATGTAATGATTTGAAAAGTGACTTGCATTAGCCCCCAAGTGCCGTGATGCATGCTTGCAGCGACATGGGACTTGCATACTTGATATAAACTGGACTTGAATAATGTAGCCCCCAAGTGTCGGGTCATCTGCCTGCGGTGACTCGGGACTGTGTGAGAGTAATATGACTCATCATAATGCACTTCAAAAGTTCTCTTTGAACTGATATTGATCTGATTTGAATGAATCTTTGACCGTGATTGTAATATAACCCGGAATGAATATCCTGGAATAATTCCTTTGTCTTTGAAATGAAATCCCTGCTCGTGGTTGCGGTGCAACCCGGCAAATATATATTTGAGAAATCCATGAGTGTTGTAGTATACTACAGAGCACAGGTTGAACAAATCCAATAGCCGGTCAATTAAATGACACGGCATTATATCTGATAGGGTGGCTCTTCAAAAAATAATCAATCTTCCAAGCTGGCTTGAAAAAACCCCAATCATGATGAAGATCCATCCATGTTGGCTGTTAAAGATCTATTTGTTCCTGCAGAGGTTACGATGTAACCTGGTTTGGTGACCGGCTTTCCGCAGTATAAACAAGTATGGATATACATGTATGATGACGCATGATGTGATGATGCAATACAGGACGATGTAATGCAAGATGCAATGTATGACTCAAGCTTTTTCTTCCTTTTTATTTTCAAAAACTCATATGATGGTTCTTCTGGGTGGACTCGATGCTTGAACTCATACCAGTGCAGGGTCTCTAACGAGAGTGGCCGTCAACTCCTTTGAGCGGCTCATGGTCTCTAGACGAGATTAACTGATAGGAGCGCAACGAACCAGAAAGAGACTCATCCACCGGTTCTTCTGGGTGGACTCGCTGCTTGAACTCATAACAATACTCGGTTTCCGGACAAGATTGAAGAGCACAACGAACCAGAAAGAGACACGGACGCTGGTTCTTCTGGGTGGACTCGCTGCTTGAACTCATAACAGTACAGGGTCTCTAGATGAGATTGACTGATAAGAGCGCAACGAACCAGAAAGAGACACATCTGCCGGTTCTGCTGGGTGGACTCATTGCTTGAACTCATAACAATACTCGGTTTCCAGGCGAGGATTGTTGAGCGCAACGTCCCAGAAAGAGACACAGACGCTGGTTCCGCTGGGTGGACTCGCTACTTGAACTCATAACAATACTCGGTTTCCAGGCGAGGATTGATGAGCGCAGCGTCCCAGCAAGAGACACAGCAGGGCATGAGTATCCCTAGGGCCCAGAAGCCCCCTCTCACGTGACACAGTCCGCCGTTTGAACCTTAACCAGTGCTCAGGGTCTCCTGGCGAGATTAACTGATAAGCGTTTGGCGGGTCACCTTACAGTGACTGAAGAGCCTGATCGAGAGGGTTGAAGCTTAACCCGGTGGGTTTGAAGCCCCCAAACGACCTTGTCGACGACATCAACTTGTGCACCATCTTGTAAGCCGCCATCTTGTGGACCGCCAACTTGTAAGCCGCCGTATTGTTTACTATTGTGGCTGAAGAGCCGATCAAGAGGGTGAGCGATCTAAACCTGGCGGGTTGGAAGCCCCCAAATGACCTTTGTTGAAGTATCCACCTTTGCACAATCTGAAATGCACAGACAACAGAAACTCCAAGTTACTTTTATGATGATCCAATAAATCCGAGCACCCATGTTTAAACGGTGCATCACGGCAGCTCATCCTCTTTGGCAACTTTTAATTCTTCCGCCAATAATATGGTAGCCCCCGGGATTGGGTTAACTTCCTTGCAATGACCCGGGGCTCTCGTTGAAAACGACCAAGTGTGTTGAGCCATGTCTGTAGCCCCCTAGTCTTAAGTTGACTCGAAGAGGCGGCTTTGAAAATCTCCACTGAAGGTCGAGGTTGACCGTGGCGGGTTTATAGACATTCCCGTATATTGTTTCGATAATCCGGTCGATGGTTCGTCCCGGCAGGTTGTTTGAAGTTTAACCAAATTGCAGTGGTGGCAACGTGTGCGCCTGTCCATCGGGCGGCTCGTACAGGCAAACACCGCACCGATATGTCAATGTAGATTGGACCGCAAGGCGGCGATTCAGAACCGTCTATTTGGCGGCTCGTACTGGTGTATGCGGCCCCTGGCGTGTTGATGTAGACATAGAAGTCAGCCGTGGCGTTTGAAAACGGCGCGGTCACGAGAGACGGCCGCGACGTTTGTAAGCCGGTGCGGTCGCGAGAGACGGACGCAGCATTGTAAGCCGGTGCGGATGGTGAGTCGGCCGTGGCGTTGTTAAGCCGGCGCGGACTGTGAGCCGCTCATGGCGTTGTAAGCCGGCGCGGTCGTGAGAGACAGCCATGACATTGTTGGTGTAGACCAGTCCATGGGGACGGCGAGTCAGTCGTGGCATTGTAAGCTGACATGGACGGTGAGTCGCCCGTGGCGTTGTTAAGCCGGCGCGGTCGGGCGGGTCAGCCGCATCGTGCTGATGTAGATTGGGCCATAGGGCGGCGTCTCATAAGCGTCCGTTGAGCACTGTGACCCGGAGGAGCTCCAGTACACAAAGATGATGGTGTGCGCTCCATCTCCGCGGTATAACGCCACATGAATAATTCTCCTGCGTAAGATATATGACAAGAGCCGGAGTAATTGTTTTCAGATGAGAAAACATACTAAGAATTTTGTAGGATAAATATCACCAGTTTTTTTTTTGTCGATGAATGCGAATGCTGGTGCTCTCGTTCTTATCTCCAAAATGCAGGAGCACCCGCGCGAGAAGAGGAGCTGGGGCGGCTCGGATGCCTTCCGGCGGGTGAGGAGGCGAGACAGAGCCGGCGGCTCACCGCTTCCCCCGCAAAGACACCATACGGGCGAGGCGGGAACAGCAGCAGCGGTCAGTAGGCGAGGCAGAGCCAGCAAGCATGGCGCGGGGCGGCAGCTCGGAGGACGGCGGCTCGCGGTAGGAAAAGGCAGTGCCGGAGAGCAGCGACTCGGGCCACGGCGGCCGGAGTAGGGCACATGGCCGGGCGGCTCGGAGGCGCAGCGGCGCGAGGGAACGGCTGTTAGGAGCAACGGCGAGGTCGCAACGGAAGCTGGGCGCACGACGGAAATGAGGTGGGGGCGGAGATGGCTTGACGGAGCCAAGGCTGTGGACACGGAGAACAGTGGGGCAGGCCACTACGGCAGAGGCGCGCGCGGAGTTAGCGGGTGGAGCGGCAACACGGAGGCGCGGGAGAGCCGGCACAGACGCGGCGCGATGCGGTGGCTCGAGGGGCCGCGAGGGCGGCAGCTTGCCGTGGCGGGTAAAGCTCGCTGCTTGCCACAGCAGAGGCAGGCGCGCGCGAGGGATACGGGAGCCTGGTGGAGGTGAGTAGCGCAGCGCGAGGTTGGCGGGCGCGGGAGAACCGGAGGCCATGGCAGGGGCCGGTGGCCACGGCAGGGTCGGGCGGCTCAGCGAGGCGAGGAGCTGCGGCGGGTTGAGTTTGCAGCGGCTGAGGCGCGTGGGTGAAGCAGCGGCTGCTGACGGAGGAGGTGCACGGGGGCAGCCGCCCGCGTGAGCGCACAGATGGAGTCGCGTAGCGAGGAAGCAGAGGCGCCAACTGTCGTGGATTTGTCACGGCAAGATGTCCGGGTTAACGGACTTAGGTGTGAGGCCATCGCAACTATGTGGCGGCTTGAGAGGGGTTGGTCGGAATCGAGAGACGCGAGTTTACCCAGGTTCGCCCCCTCAGGAAGAGGTAAAAGCCTACGTCCTGCTTTGTGTCTATATTGATGATGAGGAAGACCTCTCGGTTACAAGGGTGCTATCTAGCTACCTATAATCTCGAGAGCCTCTAATCTGTCTATCTCTAATGACTTGTCTCTGTCTTAACTTCTCCCTCTAGGGGTGCTCTACCCCTCCTTATATAAGTGGAAGGGGTAGGTTTACATGTAGAGTCCTACTAGGAGTAGGATTAGGACTAGATCTCTTGAATCCTAATCCGGGTCTTGTTTCCTTTGTGAGGGAATACTTTCTCTACTTTGGGCCTTCTCTTGTGAGCCGCCCATCCAGGCCCGTCCCCGAGCCGCCTTGCACTGGCTCGCATGCTGGGCCATGGGCCGGGTCGTCCTGTGACCCGGTAGTAGAGGTGACGCATGAGCCGCCATACTGATGAGCCGGGTCATGCCTCCGGCCGGGTCACCAATGAATCGTCAAGTTCGGCCAGGGCTCCAGTGAGTCGCCAAGTCCTGGCCGGGTCATACAGCGGGGTATATCCCCGACAGATGTCGTCTGCTCCCTCGAGCGCGCTTACCGCGCCATGGCGGCCGAGCGCTCGGACGACGAGGAAGATGCCCTGCCTCGTGAGGATGCACGCAAGAAGAAGAAGCAGCTCCTCACTGTAGGGCGCCAGGGGGCTGGGACCTCCAAAGGCGGCACCTCAGGCTCTGCGCCCGGGGACGAGGTTCCACTTCCATCGCATAGGAAGGCGCGCTCGGCGCCCCCCTTGGGTCGGGCTTGGGGGCTTCCATCCGGGGAGCCTCCGGCCTAGCCGGTGAGACAAGGGAGGCGCTCGGGCACAACCTGAAGGCGCGTCCTCACGCGCGTCTGCCTGAGCCGGGAGCACGGCGCGAGGCGTCGGGCTCACAAGAGTCCGTCATCAGAGCGATCGAGGAGCTTCAGGAGGCACAGGCCATGCGAGGCGAGAGCTGCCCTGCACCACCAAGCGTAGCCGCCATCGTAGGCCTGGTCGACAGGCCACGCGTCTGCGTCAACGCGCTCGCAATCAACAGGGCAGTGTCCCAGGGCCTCTTTTGGCCGACGTGTGCCGATCGCGGATGGGTCTACCCGCACAACTACGTCTGCATGCCCTTCGGCCTGGCGAACGCAGGCGCCACGTTCCAGTGCCTTGCCCGGGCCATGCTCATACCTTGCCTGGCGAGGCGTGGCGAGGAGTTGGAGGAGATGCCCGGACCGAGCAGGGGTCCCGAGCCCCGGGAGACGACGGGCTCTTGAGGGTCGCGCTCACGGAGGTACAAGATCAGGCTACGACGGCAGCTTCGACTCTTCAGTGGCATGGTCGCCAGGTGATTTTTGGTTTGTGCCAGGTAACTTTTTGGTTTACTCTATTTGAGGGCGCCCACCGGGCCGCATTATCCTTAGGCGATCAGGGCATACCCCTGCAGCCGCCTCATTTACGCATGTTTCAGTAAATTTTCATGCATGTGATCTATCTCCTAACGTTTCACCTTGCCTGCACGGCCCCTTGCCGGCGTGAATGTCGCCGCACCCGAATGATCCTACCTTCGACCGCCTCATGAGAGGACTGGGCATGGCGTCTGTGCTCAGGTCCGTCCCTGCAGCGTCGATAAATCCAGTGGCTGAGCTCTATCTGGCGGGCCGGCCCCGTTCACGTCACCTCCTGGGGTCACTGGTGCTTGGCCCTCTCATGCGATGGCCCTCGGGAGCACGTTCGGCGTAGGCTTCTCCAAAATTTACAGGACCTCGGACGGCGCTATCTACAAGAAGATCCAGGCGCAAACCGCCTTTGAGGTAGGGACCTCGTGAGGCCAAAGCGCCCTCGCGAGCTCCCAAATACACCTCCCAGTTCTACCGTGCAAGCCACGCGTACGAACTTAATGGGTTGTACACGCCCTGAGCCCCCCGAGGACGCGGAGGGGTTCCTTCCCACGCAATGTGGAAGCCCCATGCTCCGTGCTGGCGGACAACACGGTCCACCAATGACTATGCCCACGCAATGTGGAAGCCCTGCGCTCCGTTTTGGGGATAAACAACCGAGGGTGCCCCAGCGGCTGCATCCAACCTCAGGAAGGCCCCTCGCGGCCCCTTCTCGCTGCGTTCCCCTGGGATGTACGCGTGAGGGGGCTACATGGGGGCTACTACAGGGCCAAGCCTGGTACACGCCACCTCCCCAGGTCTGCCAAACCTGGTCTTCACGCGCCACGTAGCCCCTCACCCCCTAGAACCGTCCTAGTGATCCGGACGGCCCAACGGCGGCTGAGGTATGTGCGGGGCCGGGCCCTGCCGACGCAGAGCTCAAAGCGCTCAAAACCCTTAAGGAGGACGCTGGAGCTCGTACGTCAAGGGGGACTCCTGAGCATCGCGACTCAGGAGCCTCACTGGTCACGTAGCCCCTCACCCCTTGGGACCGTCCTGGTCATCCGGACGGCCCAACGGCGGCTGAGGTATGAGCAGGGCCGGGCCCTGCCGACGCAGAGCACAAGGTGTTCAAAATTTCCAGGATAACCCGGCCTTCACCATGTTCCCTTCATGAGGGCTGCTCGTACGTCAAGGGAGACTCCTGAGCATCGTGACTCAGGAGTCTCACTGGTCCTGTAGCCCCTCACCCCTTGTTCCGTCCTGGTGATCCGAACGGCCCAACGGCGGCTGAGGTATGCGCGGGGCCGGGCCCTGCCGACGCAGAGCATCACATCAAGCAGGAAGGAAACAAGGCGAAGAAAGCAATCACACAGTTCAACAGTTATTACAAGCCTTAAAAGTTTTCGCAAATACAAACAAGTCTAACGCCTCCGCAAGGCACGATGAACGTTTCAGGAAAGGAACAAGGAGGAGGAATTAGGAGGAGCCACCGCCACCACTCGTCCCGGCCGCGGGGAACTCGTCGTCGACATCGCCGGCGCCGTCTTCATCGCCGCTAACCCTTGCAGCTTCAGGAGGCGGAGGAACGGTGACGCAGGTGAACTTCTTCACCAGCGCCCGCACAGCGCCCTTCACTGCTGCCGCAGCGCTGGTGCGGACCTCGGGGGCGACCGGGCGGATCACGGAGTCAAAGTCAAACCCCGGCTCGCGAAGGTGAAGATGGCTGAAGACGCGCGTCGCGGCCTCAGAAAAGAGGTCGCAGCACTCACTCTCCAAGACCCTCTAGCGCCTCAGCAAGCTTTGAAGCGAGCCCCACGAAGCCGCTCTCCGGAGCCGCCTAGGGCTCTGAAAACCCATCCCGATAGAGGGAGTGGAGCGCTTGGCGAAGCCTGAACTCGACGGAGGGAAAGGCGTTGAGCTCCACAGCCTTCTTCTCCTTGTCCGCGGCGAGACCCTTCTCCCTGGTGTCGAGCCGGGCCTTCTCCGCAGCAGCTTCCCTCTCCCGCGCGTCCAGGCGCTCTCGCTCCGTGGCCTGGCTGGCTGCCACCTGGGACAGCTCGGAGTCCTGCTCGGCAAGCATGGCCTCGTGGGTCTTGAAGGCTTCCCCTTGCTGACGCAGCTGTTCTGCAAGCACGGACTTCTCCTCGTGAAGAACCTTCAAGCGGGCCTCTGCTTCGTCACAACGCCTTGCAGCAGACGCCGCGTCGGTCAGTGCCGCCTCGCGAGCTGCCTTGGCCCACGCGGCCTCCTTCTCGCTCTCCGCCACAGTAGCTTTGGCCTGGCCCCACTTCCTCTTCTTCCCCGCCTCGACGAAGATGGGGGCGCCCTCGCCTTTCTCCGAGAGGGCGCCATCGCGTGGGGGAGCAGGAGCGCTGTCCGCAGGGGCAGCGGTCGGGGGGTCACCTCGGCCCCAGTCTCGTCCGCCTCGCCCACGAGCCGCGATTTGGGCGGGGGCGAGGCCGGCGCTTCGACCACCTTGCCTCCAGAGGCAGGACGCGCCGGAGGGCACTCGGCCCCGCGCCTCCTGGGAGTCGTCAAGCCGGTGGACCGAGCACCACGGGGGGTGAGCCGCGGTCCTCTGAGGACCTTGGTGGGGCGCGGAGAACCCGCGGCGGAGGCTTCACCAGAATCGTCGTCATCTTCAAGGCCATGCAAGAGCGAGGTCTGTGATGGGGGGGACGCCTCCACCGAATCGACAGCCGCCGTCTCCTCCGAGTCCCATCCGCCTGTGGTGTCACCGGAGGACACCGCCACCGAGGAATCGTGGCCCTTAGCCGGGGAGAGCCCCAGTTTGTCGAAGATCGGCATCGCAGCAACCAGATCAGCCCTGTTGTCGCGACGGTACAACGGGGCGTAGGCGTCAGGAAGGTCTCCGGGGTCGCCGTTGAGCAGGACCGACACAGCCCTATTCAGCTCCCCGGGGCTTATGCGAGCGGACCGAAGCCTAAGGTTGTCGCCGCTACCTTGGTAGTCCCACAAGGGCCTCGAGTGCGACTGGAGAGGCGCCAGGCGCTGCGTCAAGAACTCCTTCACTATCATCCCCCTAGTCAGCTTCTTGGTGCTGATATCGTGAGAGATCCGCTCCAGGACGGGCCTAGCCAGGGGGTCGGAGAGCTTCGCTGAGGTCCACGCGGGGATCTTCTCCGGCAACCCCTCCGAAAGATCCAAGCGGGGGTGGACGCTCTTGAGATCCAGAAGGACCCAGCGGTGCCTGGCGTTCTCCTCTTTCTTCCCGGCCTTCAAGAGCATGTTCCCGCTCTGGACCGCGACGAAGGAGACGCACGCCGACCGCTGGGCGCCGTCATGCACCCGCAAGCTAAAGAAATGATGGAAGAGGGCCACCGAAGGCTTCACGCCTACGAAAGCCTCGCAGTAGAAGGCAAAGACGGACAAGAGCAGGATGGAGTTGGGCTGGAGATGAAGAGCTTGAATCCCGTAGTGGTCGAGGATGGCAGTGAAGAACGCGGAGAAAGGCGGGACGAGCCCAGCAAAGACGGTATGGAGAAAGAAGGAATAGGCTGACTTGGACGGGCGTTGCTTCTCCGAGGAACCAACCCAGATCAAGGTCCGCCCCCACTCGTTGGTCCCATCTGCTGTCGACGGGAGCACCGGGACGAGGTCTCCATCCTTGGCAATGGCGGAATCCGAGAGCGCCGGCGAGGCGGAGGCGGAGGCCGAACTCTGAGCCTCAGGCTTCGACTTGCCGGCGGGAGCCATCAAGAAGTTCCCGGGGCCAACGAAGCAAGAAGGAAGACGGCGAGGTGATGAGATCTGGAGAGGCTTCTGCTGAGGCCGGAGATCTGGAAGTAGGAGCAAGAGCGCGGAAGGGGAATTCAATAATGGCTCATCGCTGGAAGTCAGGCTTTTGTCGATTCGAGCGGTGACCGAGGGGGCGTTGGACGCCCGACACCAACCGCACGACGCGTGCCAGTCCTGGCCCGCAGGCGTTTGGGGCCCGCGGCGCTTCAGGCCGTCCTCAGCAGCTTCACCCAGAAACCGGCTCGAGCGCGCCTTGGGCCCGGGGGCTACTGTCGGTGTTCTAGGAACGGGGGTACCCAGACCTGCCTGTCCGCGGCCCAGGGCATGGCCCACCTCGTCAGCCAAGCGCAGCTGGCGCGGCCCCACTCAAGACAAGGCCCTCACAAGGACCCAAGCTCGCGAGGGAAGCAGCACCAATATCAGCAAGGAGTGGGCCTCCTCAGGCCCCCTCCGGAGCGGTGGAGATCTCTATGCAGAACCCGGCCTCAGGAGTCAAGGATGACTCAAGGAGGGACAGGCGGGCGCCAGCGCGCCAGGCGGTGCAGTTTACCCTTTGGTGCAAAGGGGGAAGGACGTACGCGGGTTCCCAAAGCGCCCCCCAAAGGTTTCCATTCCGGTGCAACAAGACCACGATCACGAGCCCTGCAGGACGGATGTCATCGCCAAGCCCACCTCTGCATCATCGACAACTACTTTGCAGGCGAAGACCACCTTTGGACATGGCGGGGATGTACTCCTGTCCCCCTTTGAATTTGGCCGTTGTGGGATCCCTTCCCGCCATTGCGATAAGGGAAGAGGACCCGGGCCGCTCTTATATATAGAGGCTAGGTAGCACCGTAGAAGAGAACAGAACAGACACCCACAGAGGAGAGGCAACACCACCAGAGTGCCCTCACGAGGCTGCTCACCACTGTACTAGTTCATCCACCACACCTCCTCGTGAGGCAATCCACCAAAGCAGGAGTAGGGTATTACGCTTCGCAGCGGGCCGAACCTGGGTAAATCATCGTGTGCATCTTCTTCCTCGTCATCGTGCGAGTTCATCATCCTAACCATCGTGTAGCGAGCTAGGAAGGGCGACGCTGCGGGGGATCTTCGCACACGCCCCTGTGTTCGAACCTTGAGGGTTTTGCGGAGCCTAAAATCCGACATCACCAATTCTACTTCCGCTGATGTGACTGCGCGTCTAGTAGTAAACCCGATCCCGTGATCTATTTCCAGCAGGATGTTCTTGGTTGCGCGGTAGAAATTTTTGTTTGGCGCTAGCGTAGCGTACCGCGTGTTCCAACAGCGCGGGTTCTACCCAGCACTACAACTACCTACTTGTAGCAGTAGTGCGTGTCCGCACTGTGCTACTGCTAAAATCTGCAGCGCGCCTATCTATCACGAGCTACTGATAAACCAGCACTACTGCTACACTCGTACCAAGTGCTACCGTTATCATTTTGTGTATTTTTTCTGTTCCGTATTTACTCTGTATTCTATAGGTTTTATACAATATTCTCTATCATATCATTCACACAATAGTCTCATCATATCATACACATACAAATCTCATCATATCATGCAGACACATACAATAGTCTCTCATCATATTATGTCATCATCATCATCATCCAACACAAATGATCGATGTCTCTCGTCATCATCTCGAAATATATATTCGTACAAGATATAAAATGTCTCAAATACATGCATACATGGTCATCCCATACACATGTTTCATCATGCATCTAAAATATGATATAGAAGAGAAGAGCCATCACTACGAGCAAGAGTGGAATTATGCAGTACATGAGGTGCCGGTTCTGATTCCTCTCTCGCGCTAGCATGAAATTCAAGTAACTAGCTTCCGCTTCCCCTATGGTATCAAACCCTCTCTGGCTGCCGCCCGAGAACCGGTACACTTGGGCCTGACACTCTGGCCACTTGTCGTACACTCCCGGAACCCTCCCCGTGTACACATCATAGCACTTCTTCGCCATCAAAGACCTATTAGATGTTAGAGATGCATCTACATCAAGCGAATTCAACAATAATATGCAACATAATATACTTGAGAAACACGAAGAGAAAGAGTTAGCGAATAGATGCAACATATAGTAAACATATATAATCTACGCAGTTTCATCGTACGCAAACTAATTAACTAGCTATCATTACACAAGTTCAGCAGGACCGTTTACATCACAGAGTTTCATCGATACAGAAAGTACAAATTCAATCCACACATCATCATCGGTATCGTCAATCACTGCATGTTCCATCCATCCAGACCCGGGAGGGCGCAATCCAACTTCATGAACGGCGTCATATCCAGACGTTGCATGGCTATGGGAGTTCGGACATCAGCTCATGATATAGGGCCGTGGTGCAACATCCCGTTCTCTTCGACGACATCTTTCATGATGATTGCTGCAATCTCCCTCTGGATGCGAAAGAAGTCATCTCTGAGTTTATAATCCGGTTCAGCTCCTAATGTTTCCACCCATTTGTGGATATGGTCATCGTTTCTACTTGTCATGCGAAGTTGTTGGCAATCCCTTCTGGACTCCATCATGAGGTAGATGATGTAGAATCCATAGTTCTTACTTTCTATTGGTTGATGGATGCAGCAGAAGTTAATTTTATGCCCGAAACCCGACGTGTCCTTCCTTGTTTTCCTGATCTGGATATGGCCACCCTTCAGGCTGAAGCCATGGAGAGCACTATCCAGAATTACCATTACGTTGGTGTTGTCCTTCTACTTGAATATTCTGGACGAGTCAAAATACACAACGTGTGAGACTCGCGGAAAAGAACGATAATGACAGCGCTGTCGTCGCAGCGCAATACAAATACACCTCAAATTAGCCTTCATATGAGCGAAGGAATGATTGAAATGTAAAAAAGGGCTATCAGGCAATAACTTACTTTAGATGATATGACAGGAGCACCATTTCCTTGTACATATTCATTAGCATGAACTCTTCGATGTAATCCCTAGCATTAGCGCGTTCAAATTCGCCGAGACTCAAGAAGGACGCATGCATGTAGTATGGATCCACCACCAAGATATGCGCGATTTTGTCTCTCCTGATGATGAAGTTCATTTGTAGCGCAAAAAGGCGGACGATCGTAAAATAAAGCCGCCTCATGAGAATCATCTCATAGATGTGATCAAACCATAGGAAAAGCACATCCACGGGGGGTATGTTGACGTAGCCATTGGCCTGAGGCACACGAACCGCGTAAAGTGCGTATTCTGGATCCTTTGAGGCAAGAAGGCTTTTCTCTGTCAACAACACATGGTCGTGCAGTCTCCTGAGATCCCCTGATATGCCCTTTAGCGGTTTCGGCGGTAGGATCGGCTTGCCATCCGTCCATAGACCCCTCTTTAGGGGGATTAGCAAGAAGATGCTCTTTGAACCAAGGCAAGAAAGTAGAGTTGTGTTGTCTAATAACTTCGGCGTCCGTCTTGCCTAGCCCCCGGTCACGGTACTTCTTTGTGATGGTTTCTTTGTGCAGCGTCATGAAAGGATCTACCACGTCTAGGTGCTATAGCAATACTAACTTTGCTCTGTCAAAGTCGTTGCATCGATCCGAGTGGTCAATATGCAGTTCCCTCTAGCCGTTGGTGTGACCTTCTCCTCCGAGCCTCCCATGGTGCTTGTTAACAGGCAAACCAACAGTAGGGTCTCCACCGTATAGATAATTCTCGTAGAAGGAGATGCACTCTTGGGTCAAATATCCTTGGACGATGCTTCCATCCAGACGGGACATGTTAGGAACAAATCCTTTGATGACCCCATTCATCCTCTAGAACAACATCATGCTATGCAGGAATGTTGGCCCGGGGTCGATGATGTCGTCCATAATGTCGACACACAAATGCACCATGATGTCAAAGAACGTGGGCAGGAAGTACATCTCAAGCTCATTTAATATGACAACGATCTCTTCCTATAGCCTTCAGAGCTGCTTCACACTGATTGACTTTCGACAGATAACGTCAAAAAAGTTGCAGAGACCTGTAAGCGTGTCACGTACGTGCTTGTATAGTATCCCTCTAATGGCAACCGGGAGTATCTGCATCATCATCACGTGACAGTCATGAGACTTCATCCCATTGAAACTTTTCTTCTTGGTGTCTAGAAATTTGTTTATCTTCCCACAGTAACCGGAACTAACTTTGATTCCGGTAAGCCACTTGAAAAATTGATCGATCTCCTTCGGACTTATGATGAAGCAAGATGGGGGGGGGGAATATTTCTCTTCCTTCTTGTTGGCTTTTTGGCCCCTGTCCCCCGCCTCCATCTCCGTCTTTGTTTCCTCCGTCGACTTTTTACGGGGCATGTGGAGATCTGCCCTGATCTGCCAAGTCTCTTCTTGCCTACGGCCCATCCTTGGTCTTCTCCGACATGCCCATCAGTGTGCCAATCAAGCTCTCGAGGACATTCAACGTGATATGCATTTGATCAAGGTAATGAGGCATCTCGAGTTTGGGCCAGTACTCCAAGTCTCAGAAAACAGACGTTGTTTTCCATACCTTCAGCAGCGGCTCCGGCGTTTTTTTCATCTTTCCTGGCGCGGGGCACTCCTCCAAGTTTTTCAACAACTCATATATTTCGGCGCTGCTCCTCTTACGTGGTGGTCCTCGATGTTCGGCCGGACCATTGAATAGATCTTCACGGTTTCTCCACGAGTCATCCTTCTCAAGCCATCTTCGATGCCCCATGTACATGATTTTCCTAGACCCGCCATCTTTCATTGACGTTAGCTGCTGAGACGTTGTATCATCCATGCACCCAGTGCATCCGCAATATCCATGGCACACCTGGCCTGATACGTATCGATAACCAAGATAGTCGTGCACCATTGATACGTCTCAAACATATCTACTTTTCCAAACACTTTAGCTCTGGTTTTGGACTCTAATTTGCATGATTTGAATGAAACTAACCCGGGCTAACGCCGTTTTCAGTAGAACTACCTTAGTCTTATTTTTGTGCAGAAATCAAATTTCCTGGATTGCATGAAACTTTTCGTGAATTATTTTTGGAATAAATAATGAATTATGGAGCGAAGATCCACCTGAGGGGGCTGCAAGTGAGCCACAAGGCAACATGGGGCACCCACCCCCCCAAGGCGCGCCCTGTTGGCTTGTGGGGCCCACGTGCCCCCCCGACCCAAATTCCACTCCTATAAATTCACATCTTCTGAGAAAAAATCAGAGAGAAGATTTCATCGCGTTTTACGAGACAGAGCCGCCGCCACCTCCTGTTCTTCATCGGGAGGGCTGATCTAAAGTCTGTTGGGGTTCTAGAGATGGGGATTCATCGTCGTCGTCATCACCAACCCTTCTTCATCAACACCGCCATGATGCTCACCAACGGGAGTGAGTAATTCCTTTGTAGGCTTGCTGGACGGTGCTGGGATTGGATGATATTGATCATGTAATCAAGTTAAGTTTCATAGGGCTTGATCCCTATTGTCCAGTATGTTCAAAGGTTGATGTTGCTATGACTTTGCTATGCTTTATGCTTGTCACTAGGGCCCGAGTGCCATGATTTCAAATCTAAACCTATTATGTTTTCATGAATATAAGAGTGATTTGTATTCAATCTTGCAAGTTGTATGCACCTATTATGTGTCATGATCCGCATACCCCAAGGTGATAATAATTGCGATTCTTTTTGGTGATTGTAGTAGTTTGAGGAGTTCATGTATTCACCATGTGTTAATGCTTTGTTTTGGTTCTCTATTAAAAGTAGACCTTAATAGCCATTGGTTTCCATTAGGACCCCGCTGCCACGCGAGGGTAGGCCAAAAGATTTCATACAAGTTCTTATCGCAAGCGCGTATGACTATATACGGAATACATGCCTACATTACATTGATGAATTGGAGCTAGTTTTGTGTCTCCCTAGTGTGTAACTGTTACATGATTGATGTCATCTAAATCATTATCCATCACCAATCCATGTGCCTATGCTTTACAAATACTGAATTCTGCTAAGTTACTATTGCTGCTGCTACTGTCACAACTGCTACAAAATTACTGCTCTCACTACTACTGTTACTGCTACTACTATCATTTTCCGTGCTACTAAAACTTTGCTGCATGGAGATATCCTAGGTGTGGTTGAATTGACAACTCAACTGCTAAGGCCGATAAATATTCTTTGGCTCCCCTTATGTCAAATAAATAAATCAGGGTGAAATACTACCCACGAAGATTGTTGCGATCCCCTATACTTGTGAGTTATCAAGACCTTTTTCTGGCGCCGTTGCCGGGGAGCATAGCTATATTTATTGTGTTAAATTGAGGATATCCAATTGCTACTATGAAGAATCTGAAAGATACTTGAACCAATATCGTCCCCTCTCATACGAGGGCCGGTAAGGAACTGCCTTCAAGCAATGCTTTTGATTCACCTACTGTTTTGAATTAGCTTATAGCACCACCACATCTTGCTCATGCTGATATATCGCATGAACTTGATGATGGCACTTCTAAAATTAATGATGATACTACTTCTACACTTGATGACACTGAAACTGTGCCACTGAATGAATTACTTGATGCTCATATTGCTAAAGCTAGAGAACTTGAATGCTGAAACTGATGAGGATTTTGAGTCACCTGTTACACCTCGCTCTCTTAATAGATATGAATTGCCTGATGTACCTGGGGGTTATGTTATGGATGGAGAGATAGCTAGGGACTTTCTTGCTTGTAATGATAGAGATGATTTGAAGAAACTATTATGCAAACTAAAAGAAAAATCTATGATGGAGAAAATGAAACATGATCCTAAATTTGCTACTTCTCCTATATTTGTTACTGATAAGGATTATGAATTCTTTGTAGACCCTGAATTAATCCCTATAGTAGAGTCTGATCCTTTCCATGGTTATGAAACTGAAACTGTTGTTGAGCATCTCATTAAACTGAGTGATATTGCCGCTTTGTTTACCAATGAGGAAAATATGCGCTACTATTATATCCTTAAGCCTTTTCCTTTCTCGCTAAAAGGTGAGGCCCAGGAATGGTTCCTCACTCTTTCTCCTGGTTGTGAGCGTAGCCCCCAGGATATGATATATTAGTACTCTGAAAAATATTTTCCTGCTCATAAGAAACAAGCTGCTTTACAGGAAATATTTAACTTTGTGCAAGCTGAAGAAGAGACTCTTCGTCAAGCTTGGGGGAGGCTTCTCATGTTATTAATAGATTTACCTAATCATCCTCTCAAGAAAAATGAAGTACTTGATATCTTTTATAGTGGACTACCTAGATAGTTGTGTTGGTTGTGTTTTTAGGGAAAGAACTGTTGGGCAAGCTGAAGAATTATTGAATAACATATTACAAAATGCTGATAACGGACACTTCCTGAGCCATCTCCGGAACCTATTCAAAGAACAGAGGTATTCTATTCCTGAGTCCTGAAGATACGCAAGAATCGAAAAGAACTATGAAGGAGAAAGGCATTAAATCTGAAGATGTCAAGAAGCTACGACCTATTGAAGAAATGCATGGACTTGATACCCCTACAAAGGTAGTAGAGGTGAAATCTCTCCGTACCTTTAATGAGAGTGATGTACCTTATACTAGGACTTTTAGTCAATGCATGGATGAATTTGACAATTACATTGTTAAGCAAGAGCATTTCAATAACTATGTTAAAGATCAATTAAGATGTAATGCCATGATGATAGATCGCTTGAGTGTCTTGGCGTTTAGAATTTCTAATGATGTTAAGGGTCTAGGTAAACACACTTCTATGTTTCATACCCAACTAGACCAAGTTGCTAAGTCACAAAGTGATTTGCTTGCTGAATTAAGTGATAATATGAATGATCATGTTGTTAGAGTAATGACTAGAGGAGGTAGAACGACTCAGGAACCTCTTTATCCTGAAGGTCATCCTAAAAGAATTGAACAGGATTCTTAGAGAACAAATGATGATGCACCTAGTACATCTAAGAAGAAAAAGAAAAAGAAAAATGATAGGACTCCGCATGCTTTTAGTGAATCTTTTATAGAAAAACATGCTAAAAAAATAATGATGTTTTTATTTCTGATGCTGAGACACGATCATTTAGTGAACACACACCTAGTGATAATGAGAATGATGATAATAATGATGATGTTCACGTAGATTCTCAGCCAAATAATAATAAATAAGAGGATAATGATGTGGGAATAGAACCTGCTGAAGATCTTGATAACCCACATCCAAAAAATAAACGTTATGAGAAGAAACACTTGTAAGTCTTCTAAAAGTAAGGATGATGAGGATTTTGAACGCTTTGCTGAAATGATTAGACCTGTCCTTTTGTGCGCTCGCTTGACTGATATATTGAAAATGCCTCCGTATGCTAAGTATATGAAGGATATTATTACCAACAAGAGAAAAATACCTAAAAGTGAAATTGCTACTATGCTTGCGAATTATTCTTTTGATGCGGGAGTGCCTAAGAAGTTGGGATATCCGGGTATACCCACAATACCTTGCTCCATTAAATGAACTTATGTTAAAACTGCCTTATGTGATTTAGGAGCCGGTGTTAGTGTCATGCCCTTCTCTCTTTATAAAAGACTTGATTTGAATAAACTCACACCTATTGAGATATATTTGCAAATGGCTAACAAATCTACTGCTATAACTTTTTGAATTTGTGAGGATGTTCTTCTTGTGGTTGCAAATGTTACTATCTTAAGAGACTTTGTTATTCTTGAGATGCCCGAGAATGACAACATGTCGATTATCCTTGGTAGACCCTTTTTAAACCCTTCAGGGGCTGTTATTGATTGCAACAAAAGCAAGGTCACCTTTCACGTCAATGGAAGACAACATACCGTGCATTTTCTATAGAAGCAAACTTTGGTTAATAATATTAATGTCATTCAGCCAAGTGCCACAATCATCATTGGAGGCTTTAAATTTCCTCTTCCTACTACCAAGAAGAAATATGATATTCTTATTGTCGGGGAGATGCAAATCCCCATTGAGGTAACTTAGTGTTATACGGAAATTCTTTGGTTTCATGTCAATCAGAAACCGTTATTAATAAGACTTGATCAACCTTATTAATGGATCCTTTTTGAAAGACATGTTGTTGATGAATTTAGTAAGCACAACCTTATGTATCATAAGTTTACCCTCTGTTATTTTTAGTTAAATAAAATAAAATGACATGATTATCCTGTTTTCTGATTTTCCCATGTAATAAAAATGACCCAAAAATAAAAAGTCTCAGATTGCTACGAAATTTTATCATGAATTTTTCTGGAATATTTAAGAGTTTTTGTTGCTGAAAATACTTCAGGGAGGTGCAGCTGTGGGCCACAAACTAACAAGGCGCGCCCACCCCCCTGGGCGCGCCCTGATAGCTTGTGGGACCCATATGGCCCCCTGCCTTATCCCTTTAGCCCAGGTCGTCCCTTACCTCCAGCAAAAATTCACACACTCTGTCTCTCCCGTGTTCTTGCTCTTGAAACTGAAATTTTCTATCTCTTTGCTCGGAACTCCGTTTCCAAAACCGTTTTAAGGAATTGCTCCTTGGTATATGACTCTCCCATTCCTCTAATTAGTTTTTTGCTTTAGTGGTTTATATATTGCATCTTTTGCTGCACTTGGTGCTACAGAAAATGAGCTTGCATGTTGAATTCTTTGAGTTCTAAGTAGTATGAATGCTTGATGTGGACACTAGGTACCTATATGAGTAGTTGCTACCAATCTTGAAAAGTTTTATTGACATAATTTTGTGGCTCCAAATTTTTAGAAATTTGTGCTTAGGAAAATGATTTTCTTAAGGAGGGGCTCTTCGAGCCAGAGCCCCAAGGGAGCTGTAGGGAGGACTCAGGATCGTGACATCAACATTTTTCGCCACACGGAGGTTAGGCCCTATGAATGGCCACATGAACCCTTCATGAACGAAGCGGGTTTCTATAAAGAATTTATGCAATTCATTGCAAATGTCGGGCTAACCAACTTCCTCGCAGATGAGTGTGACCAATAATATCTCCTTACTAATTCCTTCGTGCAATTTTTTTATTTCTCAAGTAGGCCCGGTGCTCCCACAGTACGCTTCGATTTATATGCAACAAATTATACAATGCCACTAGCTGAGTTTTGTGAGATATGCTTGCTTCCCTCTGATGGCGGAATGCGTGATCCTAAACCCGAGGAGTTCGAGGACTTCCCCCTCACCTAACTGTGGGAGAAACTAGGGGCGTATCAAATGCCAGGGCAACCAACTTACATTTTCCGTCTGTGCATTACTTTGCTTTATTTATAGGAAAATGTATAACTGCTATGACTCAGGGTGGAGGTCTCAGTGCCCCACCCTTGTTATTTTGCATCGCACACTGTATGGTGATAACACTTATAATTCGGGTGCTATTTTCGCGCGCTGCTTGCATCTTAACCGAACCAAAGGCAAGTTTCATGGTGGAATTTATGCCACGCGTTTAGCAAAACATTTTAATTCCGCCATGCGCCTCACTGACTATCTATTGCCTAAGGTTTATCTTGACTACCAGTCCATGCTAGATCAATAGTTCATTGAGGAACCTCAGCCACCACAGCACAATCGTTATAACTTAGTATATACCGAGGAGACTCGCGATGTTATTGTGTTGCCTACACCTTCTCTGTTTAACTATCATGCCAGGAACGGATACATCATCATGCTACCAGACATAATTGCTTATAGGAACGAGTTGGCTGAGGAGGAGGCGGTAGCTCAGGCGTGGGACGCTCAAGTACCTCAGCCCAACTAGTTTCCTCCGGGACCAGATGGCTTCTACGGATGGTGATCACCAAGCTAGGAAAATGCCTAAGCTTGGGGGAGTATGTATTTCTCACCGACATTACATTCATGTTCACACACTTCATATAAATTGTCGGTGTTCATGCTCTTTCATTGCATATCCATGTTAGCTTTATTTTTCCGCCTTCTTCTTGTGTATTTGAAAAACTTTGAAAATCCAAAAATATTTCTCACTTCGTTTCGGTTTTCTTTCCCGTATAATTAATTGCAGTACTAAAAACAAAACCCAAAAAGTTTTCCTTTGCATGTTGGGAGCTTTCCCATGTAAATAATTTTTCTCATTCTTGTTTTTTCCTTTGTTTATTTTGCTTTCTTGAGAAAAACAAAAACTTCAAAAAATATTTTAGTGTGTTTCTCTAAATTTCTTTTCTTTTCATGGAGTCGTTGAAAGGAGAGGACCACGATGAAAATGTTGAGTGTCTCTCATATGCATTATTGTTGATCTAACAGAGAGCCAATATTGCCTCGTCTTCTCCTTTGTATAAAACTGCCTTGCAGATTCCAGCTTAGTGCACGACACTCTTGCACTATTATTATTATCACGTCATTCGGTCGTGCAAGTGAAAGGCAATAATGTTGATATTTGATGAAGTGGTCATGGTAAAGGAAGCTGGTATGATCTCTTCTTGTTTTCTGTTTTTGTAAATATTTTTAGCTCGTTCGATCTTGACTCACTATATCATGAGTGAACATATTTATGATGACAATTAGAGATTATAGTTTCTCATGCCATGCTTAAATAGATAGGAGTGGATAATGATTTATCTTATGTGCCAACATGCATTAAAATGGTTATGATGTGGTATGGTAGTATGGTATTTCCCTCTGAGTAATTCGAGCGGCTTGACTTGGCCCATGTGCAAACATGTAGGTGATTCGAAACCAATGAAACCTTCATGATGTTTAAATTCAGAGTGTTCATATCCTACTCATGCTATGTTCAATGTTAAGTATTCACAATGCATGATTATGACCGTTTTCGCTCTCTAGCTAGTCACTTCTCAATCTATTGCTAGACTTCACTCGTACTAAGCGGGAATACTGCTTGTGCATCCAAAATCCTTAAACCAAGTTATTCCACATGAATCCACCATACCTACCTATATACGCTATTACCCTGTCGTTCCAAGTAAATTTGCATATGCCACCTCTAATATTCAAATAAACATATGTTTTGTGCACTCCTACCGCACATGGAGCGACATGGCATTCAGTATCTTCCATGCTAAGTGGGTTAGTCTCAAGATGGTAAAAAGGATGCCCAGTCCTGCAAAACTAAAATTAATTAAATAAAACTCCCAGGACAGTTGAAAAGTTGGAGGGCATCTGTGGATTCGGCTAGCCATGGCTTGTGTATGTATGGTGGATGGGAGTAAACTTTATAATTTCGCTTGTGAACCGCCAATAATATGTTTAACATGGAAGAAATTGAAATCCTTTCTCGTGACGTTGACACGAAAAGCACACCACTCAAAACTATAATTTCAATCATGTTTTAAACCTTGAGCTCTGGCACCTCTGCAAATCAATGCTTCCCTCTGCGAAGGGCCTGTCTATTTACTTTTAAGTTGATTCATCATCCTCTTACTAAAAGCACCAAACCGGAGAGCACTATTGACATTCTTATGCATCGAGTTTAGTTAATGTTGAATGTGAGCATGACTAGATCTTTTCTGCCCTGAATTATAATGTTTAGTTGCTGCCTGAACCTCATAGGTGCTCTGCATGTTTTGCAGTCTCAGAAAGGGCTAGTGAAATACCATGTCATCATATTATATCGTGATTATTTTGTCAAATTGTTGGCATGTGAGATATCTTATTATTGCTTGTTAGTTGGTTATGTATTGCCATGAGTGAATGTGATGTTTAATTGTTATCATGTATATGGTTACTTATGATTTATGCTGAAAACCTGAACACTAGCTAAGCATGTGTATAACGATGAGAACAAAAGAGTTTGTAATTTTTTTATCACTTTCATTTTATCAACTGAATTGCTTGAGGACAAGCAACGAGTTAAGCTTGGGGGAGTTGATATGTCTCAAACGTATCTACTTGTCCAAACAATTTTGCTCTGATTTTGGACTCTAATTTGCATGATTCGAATGGAACTAACCCGGACTAACACTGTTTTCAGCAGAATACCTTCGTGTTATTTTTGTGCAGAAATAAAAGTTCCTAGAATTGGACAAAACTTTTTGTGAATTATTTTTGGATTAAATAATGAATTATGGAGCGAAGATCCACCGGAGGGGGGCTGCCTGTGAGCCAGAAGGCAACAGGGCGCGCCCACCCCCTAGGCGCGCCTTGTTGGCTTGTGGGGCCCATGTGGCCCCCCCGACCCTAATTCCACTCCTATAAATTCACATCTTCGGAGAAAAAAATTAGAGAGAAGATTTCATCGTGTTTTACAAGACGGAGCCACCGCCACCTCCTCTTCTTCATCGGGAGGGCTGATCTGAAGTCCGTTGGGGCTCCAGAGAGAGGGATTTGTTGTTGTCGTCATTACTAACCCTTCTTCATCAACAACGCCATGATGCTCACCACCGGGAGTGATTAATTCCTTTGTAGGCTTGCAGGACGATGATGGGATTGGATGAGATTGACCATGTAATCGAGTTAAGTTTGATAGGGCTTAATCCCTAGTGTCCACTATGTTCTGAGATTGATGTTGCTATGACTTTGCTATGCTTTATGCTTTTCACTAGGGCCCGAGTGCCATGATTTCAGATCTGAACCTATTATGTTTTCATGAATGTAAGAGCGATTTGGATTCGATCTTGCAAGTTGTATGCACCTATTACGTGTCATGATCCGCATACCCCAAGGTGACAATAATTGGGATTCTTTCCGGTGATTGTTGTAGTTTGAGGAGTTCATGTATTCACCATGAGTTAATGCTTTGTTCCGATTCTCTATTAAAAGGAGGCCTTAATAGCCCTTAGTTTCTATTAGGACCCCCCTGCCATGGGAGGGTAAGACAAAAGATGTCATACAAGTTCTTATCGCAAACACGTATGAGTATATACATAATACATGCCTACATTAGATTAATGAATTGGAGCTAGTTCTATGTCGCCCTAGTGTGTAACTGTTACATGATTGATGTCATCTAAATCATTATCCATCACCAATCCACGTGCCTACGCTTTACAAATACTGAATTCTGCTAAGTTATTATTGCTGCTGCTATTGTCACAACTGCTACAAAATTACTGTTGTCACTACTACTGTTACTGCTACTACTATCATTTGTCGTGGTACTAAAACTTTGCTGCAGAGAGATATGCCAGGTGTGGTTGAATTGACAACTCAATTGCTAAGGTCGATAAATATTATTTGGCTCCCCTTGTGTCGAATAATAAATTAGGGTGAAATACTACCCGCGAAGACTGTTGCGATCCCCTATACTTGTGGGTTATCAACCTTCGTCATCAGCCCGGCTCTCATATAGAAATACTCTCCTTTGCTGGCGTCCCATGTCTTGACCAGTGATGTCCATAATGTGTCTAGCTCCTCTTTCAATAGACTAAGATACAAATTAATATCATTTCCCTGTTGTTTCGACCATTGAATCAGCATGCTCATGTGTATGTACTTTCTGTTCATGCACTTCCAGGGGTGAAGGTTGTACTTCCATACAAACATGGGCCATGTGCTACGGTTTGTGTTCTGGTTGCCAAACATATTCATGCCATCGGTACTCGCACCAAGCACGATGTTCCTTGGATCACCTGCGAAAACTTCGCACAAATAGGTGCAGGCATAGAAGAGCTCTCGACGTGGAGTAATAGTAATAGGCGAATGCAGGAGTTGGCCTATTTGCTTATGGACGTGATGCCTATATACACATGATCATTGCCATGAAAAAATAATGCATAACTATGCGCTTTTCTATCAATTCCCAACAGTAATTAGTTTACCCACCGTATGCCTACTACATGAGAGATGCCGCTAGAGAACACTACAGCTCCCGAGTCTATTCACTTATATATTTACAAAGGCTTTCAATACCTTGCTGCCATTTATTTGCTTTTATTTTATTTTGCAATTTACATTATTGAACTTTCATCTATATATGCACTTCACTTGCTTGCGAATAATGATTCCAAGGAGATTGACAAGCCTCTTGCCCATGTTGGGTGCAAGTGTTTGCTTCTTTGTGTGCAGTCGTTGAAGATGGGGGTTGCGTGCTACTCCTATTGGTTCGATAAACCTTGGTTCTCAACTGAGGGAAATACTTATCTATATTGTGCTGCATCACCCGTTACTCTTTACGGAAAACCCAACGCAGACCACAAGTATCATGAAGGATTTCTGGCGCCGTTGCCAGGGAATATCACCAACCTACTATCAAGTAACTTCGCACAAATTATCATTCACTTGTTCTACTTTTTTTCTGTTATATTTTGCTTGTTTCATAAAAATCAAAAATACAAAAATATCTATCTTTGCTAGTTACTAGTTTACTTCTTTGCTTGCTAGTTTACTTGTCCTGCTTGTTACTTTGCTTGCTCGGTCACCATATCTCAAGATACTACTAAATTGTGTGACATCTCAAATACTAATAACAATGATTTTATTAGTACTCCTATACCACCCGTCAGTAGTGCGGAGTTTTATGATATGAATGTTGCATTGCTTAATCTTGTCATGAAAGAACAATTTTCGGGAAGTCCTAACGAGGATCCCTCTACTCATCTCAATACCTTTGTTGAATTGTGTGATATGCAAAATAAAAAGGATATGGATAATGATGTGGTCAAATTAAATTTATTTCCTTTTTCACTACGAGATAAAGCTAAGGCTTGGTTTTCATCTTTACCACGTAATGGTATTAGAACATGGGATAAGTGTAAAGATGCTTTTATTGGCAAGTATTTTCCTCCTGCTAAGATCATCTCACTTGGAAATCAAATTATAAATTTTAAATAGCATGATCAAGAACATGTTGCACAATATTGGGAGAGGATGAAATTAATGATTAGAAATTTCCCTACTCATGGTTTAAACTTGTGGATGATTATCCAAAATTTCTATGTTGGACTAAACTTTGTGTCTAGAAATCTTCTAGATTATTCTGAAGGTGGTACCTTCATGGAGGTTACATTAGGACAGGCCACCAAACTTCTAGACAAAATCATGACAAACTACTCTCAATGGCATACCTAAACAGCTCCAACTGCTAAGAAGGTAAATTCTGTCGAAGAAATCACTACTTTGAGTGAAAAAGTGGATGCTCTTATGAAAATGGTTGCTAGTAAAAATGCTCATGTTGATCCCAATGATGTGCATTTGTCTACCTTGATTGAGCAAAATTATGATGCTATTGATTTGAACTTTATTTCACGAAATAATTTCAACAACAATGCCTATAGAGGGAATTTCAATGCTAGACCATATCCCGGCAATTCCTCTAATAATTATGGCAATTCTTATTGAAATTCTTATACAAATAATAATAGGATATCCTATTATCTTGAGAACATCATTAAATATTTTATTAGTTCTCAAAAGATTTTTAATACTACGGTAGAAGAAAAGTTGCATAAAGTTGATGATTTGGCTAAAAACATGGATATGATTGCTCTTGATGTGGAAACTCTTAAAAATAATTTTTTTCCCACCCAAGCATGATTTAATTAGACTATTAAATCCATCCAAATATCTATTAATGAAAGTAATGAGAGGACCGCTAAGTTGAAAGCTAAGCGTGAATTCTTAGAAAAGGCTCTTCCACTTGATCTTTACTAGAATTATGATGAAGATCTTAAAATGATTTGTACTTCCCCTATTGAATCTTTATTTCCTAATCTAAAAGTAAATGATAAAGGGACTTAAGATTAGGTAACTTTAGCTAGAAGGCGTCCCGTTTTCTTGGAGGGTGATGATTCTAATGATAAAATTGAAAAAAGTGGGCTTGGAGAGGTTAGAACTTTAACTAGTGATGTACCCACTATCTTGGATTACAAGTACTTCAATTATGAAATTTGCTCTTTAGTAGAATGTATTTCCTTGTTGCAATCAATTATTATCTAACCCAATTCTTATGAACAAAATAAAGCTTTTACTCAACATATAGTAGAAGCGGTGATAAAAGGTTACGATGAGAAACTTGAACTGGAAGTTTCTATTCCTTGAAAGTTGAATGAGGAATGGGAACCTACTATTAAAATAAAACAGAAAGGATATGAATGTAATGCTTTGTGTGACCTTGGTGCTAGTGTTTCAACAATACCTAAGTCTCTTTGTGATGTGCTTGGTCTCACCAATATTCAAGATTGTTCCCTAAACTTGCATCTTGCGGAATCTACCATCAAGAAACCTTTGGGTAGAATAAATGATGTGCTTATCCTTGCAAACAGAAATTATGTGCCTGTAGATTTCATTGTTCTTGATATTGAACGCAATCCTACTTGTCCAGTAATACTTGGAAGACCTTTCTTACGAACTATAGGTGCAATTATTGATATGAAAGAGGGAAACAAAAGGTTCCAATTTCCATTAAAGAAAGGGATGGAACACTTACCTAGGAAGAGAATTAAACCACCTTATGAATCTATCATGAGGGCTACTTATGTGTGGAGTGTCAAAGATGACAACACTTGAAACTATGCAATATGCCTAGCTAGGGGTGTAAAACAATAGCGCTAGTTGACTAGTGTTTGTGCCATGTAAAACCTTTGGGATGACTTGCGTGATAAGTAGAATTGATACGGTGCGAAAACATAAAATTTAGCATTAGGTGCAGCATTTCTATGATTTTACTGGAAGGTCTTTTTGATCTGAACTTTTTAAAAACTATTGATATACAAATTATTCAGTTTTTCCTAATTTTTCAGAATTTTTGGAGTTACAGAAGTATAGGGTCTCTACAGATCTTTACAGACTGTTCTGTTTTAGACAAATTCTGTTTTTGCTTGCATAGTTTGCTTGTTTTGATGATGCTATGGAATGTATCGGGGGGTAAAAGCCATGGAGAAGTTAAAATTCAGTACCTTATGCAATAATAAAATAAGAATCAATTTGTAATAGTACCTAAAGTATTTGATATGTTTACTATACTAACGGATCTCACGAAGTTTTTGTTGAGTTTTGTGTGCTGAAGTTTTCATGTTTTGGGTGCTATCACGATGGATGAAGGAATAAGGAGTGGCAAGAGACTAAGCTTGGGGATTCCCAAGGCACCCCAAGGTAATATTTAAGGAAGACTCAAGTGTCCAAGCTTGGGGATGCCCCAGAAGGCATCCCCTCTTTCATCTCAATCCATCGGTATTTCACTTGGAGCTATATTTTTATTCATCACATGATATGAGTTTTGCTTGGAGCGTCTTTTGCTTTAGTTTGATTTTGTTTCAGTTTTCCACAATCATTGTTTGCTGGACACACCCACTTCAGACATACACAAGGTCACCATCATTTGTTAATATACTATTTGTGCTTCACTTATACCTTTTGAGCTTAGCAGTTGCTCTAGTACTTCACTTATATCTTTCTGAGCACGATGACATATAGATTTTATAGAAATTATTGCACTCTCGTTATTCACTTATATTTGTTTGAGAGTTAATAAATAGTGAAGGTAATTTGCATGGGTTATATGACTAGTCCAAAAATAATAGGTATCTAGTGAGTGCATAATAAAAATCACATGTAGCACATAAAAGAGAAATTGTGGGTTAATGATATTGATGTGCTAATATGAAAGGGCATGTGCATGAAAATTTTTAGTAAAAGTATCGTGAGTTAGAGGGTGTTAACTTGCTGTTCATCTAAATATTTTTTATAGCATGGTGATGATGTGTGAGCATACTTATTCCTCGTTCAAATTCTAGTAATGTTTAAGTCGGAGGCGCGCGATGGTTAACTCCTCCCAACCTCCTCCCTAGGGGCATGCGAGTAGTACGTTGCTTCAAGAGAGCTAATAAAATCTTTCAATAAGTATGTGAGTTCTTTATGCCTAATGTGAATCCATGAATGTACGCACTCTCACCACCTCATATTTGCTAGACTCTTCGGTACCGTGCATTGCCCATTCTCACCTTGAGGATCGGTGCATCCAAATCCCATGACATGATATGCTCTATTGCACATAAGACTCAATATATCTTCCTCAAAACAGCCACCATACCTACCTATTATTGCATTTCCATAGCCATTTCGAGATATATTTCCATGCAACTTCCATCTTTACATCATATGACTAGTACTTTCATTTTCATATTGGTTTGCATGATCATATAAGCTGACATAGTATTTGTGGCAAACCACCGTTCATCATTTTTTATACATGTTACACTTGATCATTGCACATTCTGGGACACTGCCAGAGGCATTCATATAGAGTCATACTATATTTTTCATGTTGAGTTGTAAGTAAATAAAAGTGTGATCATCATCATTATTAGGGCACCGTCTCAGTGAGGAAATGATGATGGAGACAATGATTCCCCCACAAGTCGGGATGAGACTCCGGACGAAAAATAAAAGAAAGAAAGAAAGAAAAAAGAAAGAAAGAAAAAGAAAAAAGAAAGAGAAGAAAAAAAGAAAGTAAAAAATAAATGAGAGAAAGGATAGAAGGGACAGTGCTACTACCTCTTTTTCGACACTTGTGCCTCAAAGTTGCACCATGTTCTTCATATAGAGAGTCTCTTGTTTTGTCACTTTCATATGCTAGTGGGAATTTTTCATTATAGAACTTGGCTTGTATATTCCGATGACGGGATTCCTCAAATGACCGATGTCATAATGAGCAAGCAAGTTGGATGCACACCCACTTAGCTTCATTTGAGCTTTGATACACTTATAACTCTAGTGCATCCATTGCATGGCAATCCCTACTCCAAGCATTGATATCTATTGATGGGCATCTCCATAGCCCGTTGATACGCCTAGTTGATGCGAGACTTTCTTCTCCACTTTTACCCCTTTGAAACCTACTACCATATTATATTCCACCTTTATGTTGTATCCATGGTTCACGCTTATATATTGCGTAAGTAATAAAAAGCTGAAGTACTATAAGAATTATGATCCAGTTGCCTGACTTGACACCATGTTGCTTGACATTTGTATTTATGTGGTGAAGACGGAGCCATGTTACTCTAATATAATAAAATGAATAGGGGGTGAACATTCTTTAAGGATCGTATATTTTGAAACTTGATGATTATGATGCTTATGTTTATAAGTATTACAATGTTGATTTTTATTAATTCATTGTTTCTCAATGATCATACCTGCAATAGATTGCATGTTGGGTAGCATGTCACATCAAAAATTCCGTTTTTTGCATTTAGTTACTCGAGGACGAGCAGGAATTAAGCTTGGGGATGCTGATACGTCTCCAACGTATCTATAATTTTGATTGTTCCATGCTATAATATTATCATTGTAGGATGCTCATTGGGTGATTATTTACAAATTCATATTATTTTTGAGCACTAACCTATTAACCCAGTGCCCAGTGCCAGTTGCTATTTTCTGCATGTTTTTGACTTTTCAGGTTTACAGTACCAAACGAAGTCCAATTACCCCGAAACTTTTTTATGATTTATTCTGGACCAAAAAAAGACCTGGAAGCTTCGGGAGGAGGCCGGAGACTCCACGAGGGAGCCACGACACAACAGGGCACACACAGGGGGGGCTGGTCCCACCCTGTTATGTGGTGGCCCCCTCGCGCCTCTCCCAGCGCCCCTCTCTGGCCTATAAATTCCATTATATCCCAAAACCCTAGATACCCTCCCGAAACACTTTTTCCGCCGCCGCAAGTCTCTTTTCCACCGTGTGCCCATCTAGAGCCTTGTTCCGGTGCCCTGCCGAAGGGGTGATCGATCATGGAGGGCCTCTACATCAACCTTGCTGCTCCCATGGTCATGTGTGAGTAGTTCCCTATAGACCTACGGGTCTGTAGTTAGTACCTAGATGGCTATCTCTCTCTCTTGATCTTCAATACAAAGTTCACCGCATCTTCGCAATGATCTATTCGATGTAATCACTTTGTGCGGTGCGTTTGTTGGGATCCAACGAATTGTGGGTTTATGTTCAGATTATTCATGAGTCTTCTCTGATTTCTATTATGATTCTTATTTGTATGATTATTATAGCTTCGTAAATCTCTTCGATCTACTGAAATTGTTTGGCCAACTAGATTGATATTTCTTCAGTGAGAGGGGTGCATTGTAGTGGGTTCAATCTGGCGGTGCTCTATATCCCAGTGACAGAAGGGGACACGACACGTATTTGTATTGTTGCCACTAAGGATAAAATGATGGGGTTAATTCATATTGATTGAGTTTTCTTTGTCTACATCATGTCATTGTTCTCCAAGCATTACTCTGTTTGTTATGAAATTAATACTTAGAGAGGCAAGCATAGAAGCACTCTCGGCGTGGAGTAATAGTAATAGGTGCAGGTAGGAGTCGTCCCATTTTCTTATGGACGTGATGCCTATATACACATGATTATTGCCATGAATAAATATTGCATAACTATGCGCTTTTCTATTAATTTCCCAACGGTAATTTGTTTACCCAACGTATACCTACTACATGAAAGATGCGACTAGAGAACACTACCCCCCGGGTTTATTCACTTATGTATTTACAAAAGCTTTCAATTCCTTGCTGCCATTTATTTACTTTTATTTTATTTTGCAATTTACATTATTCAACTTTCATCTACGCACTTCACTTGCTTGCAAATAATGAGTCCAAGGGGATTGACAACCCTCTTGCCCGCGTTGGGTGCAAGTGTTTGCTTCTTTGTGTGCAGTCGCTGAAGACGGTGTTGATCTTAACCTTTTCTTTGATTCAAATGTTTTTCTTGTGGAATTTTTTATCCAAGACTTTCTTGTTTATGCATCTCCTTCTATATGAAATCCGGAGCGAAGAAGATATCCCAAAAGATTCGTATTTCCATTTAAATATTTCCAAATTATTTCGAGGCTCTCAACCTCATCAAATTTTTAATTTGTACCGGTGCAATCTCTTTTTCTAAGCGGTCCTTTCAATGGTGTTTTCTTTTGTGGGCCCATAACCCACAGGTTCTTATCCTGGATCCTACCCGGCCTTGGTAATCTTTTCTGTAGTTTCTTCTCAAATCCTTCTTCAAGTCTTACGTAAGAATGAATTCCATCTGTCATTTTCCTTATCCAAGATCTCTTCGAATTATTTTCATCGTTGGCTCAACCTTTTATTTCCTTATTGTTACGGTGTATATCAAAAATTCATGGTGGTGTTCCTCCTCATCCGTCTCAGCTGGAAGACCGAAGAGAGTCTCTCTTAAATTTGTATCCATTCTCATGAAGATTCATGGTTCAAGGTTTATGCTATCCTCAAAATTCTTTCGGTTCGTTAGAAATTCTTTCATACTATCTGGAGCATTTCAGAGTTATTTTTGTTCCCCGTCCTCCGAATTCCATCATTTTTCCGAAGAGTTCTTCAGTCTCAGCTTCCAACTCTCATCTCTAATTCTTCAAAATTGATGTCTCTTCGTTCGTTCGCGGGTTTCCTCCTTCGTTCTCAATTCCTACCGGTAGATCGCGATCACTTCATTCTTATGTATTCCAATTCATCTGTAGTATCCTTTTTCATTTGCAAATTCTTACTGGCGTTTTGTTCAAGACTTCTTCAAGTTCATGTTATCTCTCTTCAATAGTTTTGAAGAAGAATAAGTACTATGCCAAATCCGTTGTTTTTCATCAATTTAACTTGATGAACGATAAGTATACCATAATTCTTATTCTTGTTTCATCGAGGAGATTAATTCCTTATTCCGGAGTTGCTCATGATATCAAATTCTTAGTTCTAAGTTGCTCATATTTTCTTTCCGGATTTCCAAGAGTTCTTGGTTATCTCATCTCGAAGCTCCATCTAAATCATAGCAAGGCTCCAATCATGGTTGTTTTAACCTTCAATTCTTTCTAGCATCCTTTTCATTTCTGGAGTTCTCCCAAGAGGCTCTTCATGGTGGTTCATTAATGATATAATTCATTCTTGAAGTGTTCTTCAAGATTCTTGTTGGAGGAGCTCAAGTATTCTTTGTCTTGCATTGAAAAGTGCAATTCATTCTCCTTATCTTTGCAGGTAGTGTTGTAGCATTCATGATTCATGAGGAGTCTCGAAGAGAATTTTTCAAGAATGAGTATTTAAACCCATCATTTCTTTCTTGGAGCTATCTTGGATTAGATTTCACCTAAAGCCTTTCCTGAGGATTGTTGCTATTATTGTGTTTATCAACAATCCAAGTAGTCCTTTATCCTCGGCGAAAGAAGTTTTCATCTCTTTGTTGATCTCAACCAATCAATTGTTTTCGTTCGTGGCCGGTTGTCACCTCATATTTTGAAATGTTTTCCATAAGCCCACAACAAGCTTATTCTTTTCGTTGTTTATTTTACAACAACTCTATTCAATACTTCTTGCAAGGATGCTGTTCAAATTCAAACTTGTCATTTTCTTCTCCGTTCTTTTCATTCCAACGATCTAACTTCTATTCTTTTGTTTCGGAGGCATTGTGATGTTGCTCTCTTCGACCCATAATCTCGTTTTGTCAAGATCATGTTCTTTCCTTGCTTATCCATTTAACCAGAGTGTTGTGTCATCTTTTCAAGTTCTTTTCATCATATCAAGTTTTGCCTCGCTTTCCAACCGAAGTGCTGCCAAATTCATTCTTTCTCATTCCTTGTCTATCTCGTTCAACCAGAGTGGTCAGATTCTTGCTTGTTCCTTATGGCATTCTGCATCTCTTTGCGCCCTCCAAGGTTCGTTGGTTTCACTCGTTTGTCAAAGAAGAAACTAAGTTTTACCACTTCTTTCCTCTTCCTCTTCTCATTCTAAGATCTCGGGGCGAGATCTCTTTGTAGTGGAGGAGAGTTGTAACAGCCCGAGATAGACGCTCCAGAAGCCTTCGATATATTTCATTATCACCGTGTCATTTGTTTCTTTTCGCTAGAGTTTCGATAATGATTCAGAGTGTGAGGATTCGTTTGACTACACCCGTTCGTATACTTTATGGATTCGATCTTTTTCCAATCAGGATTTCAGGCAAGATGGCCATTACCTTGGATATCACTACTATCATCGCTATGCTAGTTGTCTCGTTACTATCGCTATGTCTCGCTACCTACCACTAGTTTGTCAAGCCTCGCAAAATGCCATGATCAGCCTCTAACCATCCATTGTCCTAGCAAACCGTTGTTTGGTGAAGTTACGGCTTGATCAGCCCCTCCTATAGCGTTGCTAGTTGTAGGTGCAGGTTGATCCATGTGGAAACATGTATATCTTGGGATATCACATTACTCTTGCTATTTAATTAATGCATCTATACACTTGGTAAAGGATGGAAGGCTCGGCCTTTTGCTTGGTGTTTTGATCCACTCTTGCTGCCTTAGTTTCCGATTACCGGTGTTATGTTCCATATTGGCACTCCTAAGATGCTTGGGGTTGTTATGGGGACCCCCTTGATAATTCATTTTAGAATAAAACTCTTCCGGCAAGTCCCAACATTGTTTTTAAAATTTGCCAACATAATAATACTGGACACCTTATTAATGCATAGGGAGTTAGCGCTACCCGTTGATTTAATCTACATAATACAAGGATGGCCAGTGCTAATGGTGCTGGTCCAAAACGGGCTGCCTGCAGGGCCGCCATGAGGAAACTCGAGGATCGGTTTAACTCATAACTAGTCCCATTTGGTTGTGCCCTGAGAACGAGATACATGGGGCTCCTATCGGGATCTGGCCTACCAAATTGACTTGCTGGATACATTTAATGAATGTCTTGTGCAACATGATTACGAGGACACTTTGGGCTATCCCGCGGTCGAGGTTTTCCAATGCAGATTGTGGTTAGTTTTTGATGGATGAGTTGGAGCACCCCTTTAGGGTTAAATCTTTTTGAAAGCCGTGCCCGCAATTATGTGGCAACTTGGAAACTTTATAATACCCGGTTATAGAAAACTTGAAGTAAATCCAATTAAAAATACACCAACCGTGTGCGTAACCGTGGTCGTCTCTTCTTGTGAGGTTTGAACCAAAAAGAGGACACAGTGGGGTTATGTTTGACTCGTAAGTATGAGTTCAGGATCACTACTAGTTCATGTCCGTTTATGCGTAGATCACCCTTCTTATTCTTGTACTCGTAAGTTAGCTAGATAAAATGCTTAGTGCTTCTGCAACCTCACCACTTAACCATTCCTCACCCATTAAACTTTTCTAGTCTTGATACCCTTGGTAATGAGATTGCTGGGTCCCCGTGGCTCACAAATTCCTACAACAACAGGTGTAGGTACAGGTAATGCGATTCTTTGACGTTAGAGCGATGATTGTTCTATTTGGAGTTCGTCTTCTTCTTTGTCGATCATATGATGGGTTCCAGGTCGGCAGCTTGGGATTAGCAAGGTGGACGTCATCTTCTTTGTTTGATTTCATTCGTAGCCGGATCCTGCTCTTCTGTATGATGATTGATATGTATTGATGTATTGAGATATTTATGTCGTAGCATGTGGCAAGTGTAATCCAACTCCATATACTCATGTCTTCTTTACATGTATTGTGAAGATTTCCATTCTTGCAAAGCGACCCGAAATGCGCTTCTATACTTATCGAGGCCCTCGAGCCGTTGTGAGGATAGTATCACATTTCGGGTGTGACAGTCATGTTGTAATTTCGAGTTGTAAGAAAATAAAAGTGTGATGATCATCATTATTAGAGCATTGTCCCAATGAGGAAAGGATGATAAAGACTATGATTCCCCCACAAGTCGGTATGAGACTCCGGACCAGAAAAGGAGATAAAAAATGGGGGAGGCCAAATGAGCCCACCATGAAAAAAATGAGAGAAAAAGAGAGAAGGGGCAATGTTACTATTCTTTACCACACTTGTGCCTCAAAGTAGCATCATGTTCTTCATATAGAGAGTCTCTGGATTTGTCACTTTCATATACTAGTGGGAATTTTTGATTATGTAACATGGCTTGTATATTCCGATGACCAGATTCCTCAAATACCCGAGGTCATCATGAGGAAGCAAGTTGGATGCACGCCCACTTAGTTTCATTTGAGCTTTCATACACTTATAGCTCCAGTGCATCGATTGCGTGGTAATCCCTACTCCTCGCATTGATATCGATTGATGGGCATCTCCATAACCTGTTGATCCACCTAGTTGATTAGAGACTTTCCCATCTTTTGACGCCTTCCATCTCTACCATCATATTCCATTCCACTCATATGCTATATCCATGACTCACGATCATATATTGCGTGAAGTTGAAAATGTTGAATCGCGTTAGAAGTACAATTCAATTGACTAGTTTGACACCGGGGTGCTCATGATTTATACTTATGTGGTGAAGGCAGAGTCATGCCATGCTTAATATGATAGAATGAGTAGGGATAACATTCTTTAATGATCGTATATTTTGAAACAGTAATGATTATGCTTCTTAAGTTCATGGATATTGTTATGTTGATATTAATTGATTCATTGTTTCTCGATATCTATACCTGAAATAGATTACATGTTGGGTATCATGCCACATCAAACATTCTGTTTTTATCATTTACCTACTCAAGGACGAGCAAGAATTAAGCTTGGGGATGCTGATACGTCTCCGACGTATCTATAATTTTTGGATATTTCATGCTATTATACTACCAATCTTGGATACTTTATATGCAATTATATGCTATTTTATATCATTTTTTGGGACGAACCTATTAACTTAGTGCCAGTTCCTGTTTTTTGCCTGTTTTTGGACTTTTCAGAAAATCAATACCAAACGCAGTCCAAATTGGATGAAAATTTATGGGAGTTACATAAAAAGACCCAGTAAGCTTCGGGAGGAGGCTAGAAGACCCACGAGGTGGCTGATACGTCTCCAACATATCTATAATTTTTGATTGTTCCATACTGTTATATTATCATTCTAGGATACTTTTTAAGCATTTACTTGCTGATTTATATTATTTTTGGGCACTAACCTATTAACCCAGTGCCCAGTGCCAGTTGTTGTTTTCTGCTTGTTTTTGGCCTTTTAGGAATACTGTACCAAACAAAGTCCAAATACCCCCAAATCTTTTTGATGATTTTTTCTGGACAAAAATAAGACCTGGAAGCTTTGGAGGTGACCGGAGGCCACACGGGGCGGCACCAAGCCAACAAGGCGCGCCCAGGGTGGTGCCCATGCGCTGATGGCTTGGGGCCACCTACCATGGCCTCTAGCCCTGATCTCTTTGCAATAAATTCACATATATTGGGGAAACCCTAGAGATCCTCCCGAAACACTTTTTTCGCCACCGCATGTCTCTGTTCCGCCGTGTGTCCATCTGGAGCCCTGTTCCGTTGCCTTGCCGGAGGGGGATCGATCACGCAGGCCCTCTACATCAACCTTGCTGGTCCCATAGTGATTTGTGAGTAATTGACCACAGACCTATGGTTCCGTAGTCAGTACCTAGATTGGTATATATATCTCTCTCTATGTTCTTCAATGCAAATATTATTGCGATTCCCACGGTGATCTATCCTATGTATTCATCTTTGCAGTGTGTTTGTTGGGATGCGATGAATTGTGGGTTTATGTTCAGATTATTCATGAATAATATTTCATTCTTCTCTTAAATCTTGTATGCATGATTTTTATAGCTTCATAATGCTCTCTGATTAATCGGTTTGGTTGGGCCAACTAGATTGATTTATCTTCAGTGGGAGTGGTGCGTTGTAATGTGTTCAATCTCTTGGTGCTGAATCCCAGTGATAGAAAGGGACATGCCACGTATTGAATTGCTTCCATTAAGGGTAAAATGACGGGGTTTGTTCAGATTAATTGGATTTACTTTGTCTACATCATGGCATCATCCTCCAAGCATTACTCTGTTTTTACTTAATACTCTAGATGTATGCTGGATAGCGGTCGATGGGTGGAGTAATAATAGTGGATGCAGGCAGGAGTCTGTCTACTTGCTTATGGACGTGATGCCTATATACATGATCATTTCCGTGAATACATATTACATAACTATGTGCTTTTCTATCAATTGCCCAACAATAATTTGTCCACCCACCGAATGCTTTCTTCGAGAGAGAATCCTCTAGCGGAAACTATGGCCCTCGGGTCTCTTCACAAATATTATTAGAAATACTCCTAAAATATTTCTACCATTATTTACTTTCTTTTTATTTACAATTTATATCTATCTATCACTACTTATCGCTTGCAAGTAACGAGTTCAAGGGGATTGACAACCCTCTTGCTCGCGTTGGGTGCAAGTGTATGCTCTTTTGTGTGTAGGCGCTGAAGACGAGGATTTGCGTTCTTTTCCTATTGGTTCGATAACCTTGGTTCTCACTGAGGGAATTACTTATGTCTACTATGCTGCATCTCCCCTCCTCTTCGGGGAAAAACCCAACGTAGTTTCCAAGTAGCAGGAAGAATTGCTGGCGCCGCTGCCGGGGAGCATCACCAAATTCCTATCAAGTACCTTCTCACAAATTATCATTCACTTGTTCAAATTTTTATTTGTTGTTATCTTTTGCTTGTTATAAAAATCAAAAATAAAAAAATATTTATCTTTGCTAGTTTACTTGTTTGCTTGCTATACTTGCTAGTTTACTTGCTTCACTTGTTACTTTGCTTGTTTCGTCACCGTGTCTCAAGATAGATTCTATAATATTTCCTATTACCAAAAAATGACTGAAATTGAAAGTTCCATGAAAACTTTCATGACCTCACAGTATGAGCACAATATTTTTTTGCTGCTAAAATCAAGGAACACTCAACTTTACTTGATGCAATTAATAAACAACATGATGAAGTCAATCAAGACGTATCTAATCTTCAATTACAATTTGCTCAAACAGAATAATTAATAGGAAAGATTTCAGATAAGCAAACCACTCTAGTAAATAGGATGGCGGCTAAACCGGAAACTGTCCCTATTAGTAATAATGATGAAGATGTTAAAATGATTGGTACTACTCCCATTGAATCTTTGTTTACTAATATGAAAATAGATGATAAAGGGACTGGAGATGAGTCAACTTTAAGTAGAAGGCGTCCCATTTGTTCGGAAGGTGATGATCTTAATGATAAAAATGAAAAAGTGGGTTTTGAGAGGTCAAAACTTTAACTAGTGATGTACCCACTATCTTGGATCACAAGGACTTTAATTATCATAATTGCTATTTAGTAGAATGTATTTCCTTGTTGTAATCCATTATTAGCTCACCCAATGCTTACGAACAAAATATGGCTTTCACTAAACATATCATAGAAGCTATGCTAAAGGCTCATGAAGAAAAACTTGAGTTAGAAGTTTCTATTCCTAGAAAGTTGCTTGATGAATGTGTGGTGACCCCGACTCATAAGTCGTAATCACCGAATGCACGTGTACAATGATGCCAGAGATCAATGCTCACTGAACACACAGAAGCTGAATAACAAGAGTCTTAGATCCATACATACCATCTTACACAAATAAAGACCATCAATGTCAAGTCTTGCATAGATAGGGCAATAAAGGCCAAATAGCAAACATAAACTCACAGTGGAAATCTTGAAAGATAGCGTAGACCCATGTCATCTGCCTTAACCCTGCATGCATTCTGACTGGGAAGCGTCCTAATTCGCATGTTCGTCACCAACGAATTCTTCACCATATTCCTGCTCTTCCATGCCTAGCCAATTAAATAACCAGTGGCAAGCCAACGAGTACTTTGAATGTACTCGCAAGCAACCCATGTTTTGGAACAAGGTATAACAATGCATGATATATCACTAAGTAGGTAAGTTGCGGAAAGCTAATTTTTGAGTGCAATGACATGATCAATCAACTTGTAAGAGAATGCATCATGAGGTTACAAGTATCCATACGAACAGGTTACAGATATCAATATAAACAAGGTTTGAATATCTCATGTTCAATCATCATGTCAAGTCATTCGACTTAACTCAAGTATTCCTTCTCCACACACTCACGCCAAGTTTGTGAAAACATCGGACGTAGTTTAAGCAGCACCACCCAACTGTCCTTGACCATGGACATGGCTATTCGAATAGTTTTACACTCTGCAGAGGTTGCACACTCTACCCACAAGACTCGGGGAACTTCCGTATCATCCACGACTCGCGGTATATTACATACCCGAGGTAAGTACCCGAACAATGCCTTTCCCCTAACGATACTAAAAAAGAGTCCACTCTTTGGTGCCATCCCTCATGATGTACATCACAAGTATCATCCACGAGGGCAAGCAACGGTGTGCCCGCTGTATTTAAAAACAGCCCACGGTCGTCCTTTCAGGCACAACCCCGTATCGACAGTAGTCACGCCACTCCCGCCAATGGTAATGTGGGCTCAATGCTAGTACCTACCAGAGTAATCAACAAAGCCCCGTCCCATAAGGGGTATCGTGGTTGTACATGTAAGGTTGGGACGGTTGACAAATCTTAAATCTAATCTGTTTTTGAAAACACACAACCTCACTTGCCTCGGTACACCACTTCTTTATCAAGTGGTTACCTAGCTCAAAACCATCTCCCTCGGGCATTAGTGGCACCCGACGGGGTTTTCGAAAAGTCTTTGAAACACTTTGCTTCCCACACCATGCATAATCCCGTCCCACTTGCGTAGCAACTACTTAGCATCCTAACTACTTCCCACCCGCACAACTCTAAGTAGAAAGTAGAGTCATGTCATGCAAGTATCAGCGGGTAAAAGCATCGGAGGCAACCCATAAAGGTGGTCACCACAATATCATGATCATCATATCAAAAGTAAAGTGCTACATGCCATGCAATAAAAATGGTTTCTTTAAACATGGTCAATGGGCTGCTTGCTTGGCTCAACAAAGTCCTCGGGGTCTTCAAAGTCTTCTGGTCCAACTCCCTCGTCAAGAACGTGATCTATCATCGCAAAGTGTCGGTGCACTAGGAATTGGGTACCCAGTGCCCCCGACTTATGCACAGGCAGTAGTAGCATGACCCTGCCAAACATCAACATTCAAGCCCTAGGCAGAGGCAGTCTACATTGGCTACCAACGCCGACAAGCTCTATGCAACGGCTTAGGAGGGGCCCAAAGCGTGCTAGCCACGTTCTCGGTGCCTGCTGGGGACCGAGGCGCACACATCTTCAGGAAGACCCGGCAAGCCATCCCCCGGCAGGTGCAAGCCGATCGGCCACCGCTCCACCACATCACGACGCGAGTCACTTGTCGATGCGGTGTCGAGCCCTCAGGTGGCTAAGTGGCTCCCGCTAAGCACGTGACGACGAACCGGAAGACAGATTATGCCCAGTTGACACCTGATACGTCTCCAACGTATCTACTTTTTCTCATCCTTTTGCCCTTGTTTTGGACTCTAATTTGCATGATTTGAATGAAAATAACCCGGACTGACGCTGTTTCCAGCAGAACTACCATGGTGTTGTTTTTGTGCAGAAATAAAAGTTCTCAGAATAGAACGAAACTTTTTGGAGAATTATTTCAGAATATATGTGAATTATTGGAGCCAAAATCCAACGAAGAGGGGTGCCAGGGTGGCCAGCACCCACCTCGTGTCCCCACTGACCCTAATTCCGCCACTATAAATTCCTATTTTCGGAGAAAAAAATCGGAGAGAAAGTTTCATCGCGTTTTACGATATGGAGCTGCCGCCACCTCCTGTTCTTCATCGGGAGGCCAGATCTGGAGCCCGTTTGGGCTCCGAAGAGGGGAATCTTCGGCCTTCGTCGTCACCAACCTTTCTCCATCGCCAATTCCATGATGCTCTCCACCGAGAGTGAGTAATTCCTTCGTAGGCTTGCTGGTCGGTGAGGAGTTGGATGAGATTCATCATGTAATCGAGTTAGTTTTGTTAGGGCTTGATCCATAGTATCCACTATGTTCTGAGATTGAGGTTGGTATGACTTTGCTATGCCTAATGCTTGTCACTAGGGCCCGAGTGCCATGATTTCAGATCTGAACCGTTTATGTTATCATATCTATATCCATGTTCTTGATCCGATCTTGCCTAGTCATATGCACCTATTACGTGTTATGATCCGTCAACCCCATAGTGACAATATTTGGGATACTTCGCGGTGATGACCGTAGTTTGACGAGTTCATGTATTCACCATGTGTTAATGCTTTGTTCTGGTTCTCTATTAAAAGGGGGCCTTAATATCACTTAGTTTCCTTATGGACCCCGCTGCCACGGGAGGGTAGGACAAAAGATGTCATGCAAGTTCTTTTCCATAAGCACGTATGACTATTTACGGAATGCATGCCTACATTACATTGATGAACTGGAGCTAGTTCTGTATCGCCCTAGGTTATGACTGTTACATGACGAATATCATCCAATGCGTTACCGATCCAGTGCCTACGAGCTTTCCACTTATTGTTCTTGCCAAGTTACTATTGCTGCTGCTGCTGTTCCAACTGCTACAAAACTATTGCTACTACTGTTACCGCTACTGTTACTGTCACTACTGCTATCAAAACTATCATATTACTGTGCTACCGATCACTTTGCTGCAGATATTTAATCTCCAGGTGTGGTTGAATTGACAACTCAACTGCTAATACTCTCAAGTATTCTTTGGCTCCCCTTGTGTCGAATCTATAAATTTGGGTTGAATACTCTACCCTCAAAAACTGTTGTGACCCTCTATACTTGTGGGTTATTAAGACCTTTTTCTGGCACCGTTGCCGGGGAGCATAGCAATATTTGTTGAGTCACTTGGGATTTATATCAATTTATCACTATGAAGAGTCTGAAGGATCTGAAGACTAAGATTTTTCTCTCTAAGACGAGGGGAGGTAAGTAACTGCCATCTAGCTCTGCACTTGATTCACCTTCTGTTATGAGTAAGCTTGCAACACCACCACATGCTAGTAATCTTGATATGTCGCAAGTTATTGATGATGCTACCTCTGCTATGAAATATGCTATTGATGATGCTAGTACCATGATTGATGATAATGTGCCACTAGGAGAATTTCTTGTTGAACAAATTGCTAGAGCTAAAGAGAATGAAACTACTAAAATTGATGAGATTGCTGAAACTGATGAAGCTTATGAAACTGATGATGACTATGAAACACCTACTAGTCCTAGCTCTCCTAAGTTTGAAAATCCTAAGATACCTGAAGGTTATGTTATGGATGAAGAGATAACTAGAGAAATTCTTTCCTGCAAGGATAGAAACGATCTTAAGAAATTACTACGAAAGTATAAGGAAAAGACTTTGAATGCTAGAATGAAATGTGATCCTAAGTTTGCTACTTCACCTATCTTTGTTACCGATAAGGATTATGAGTTCTCTGTCAACCCAGAGTTAATCACTTTGGTTGAATCTGATCCTTTCCATGGCTATGAAACTGAAACTGTAGTGGCACACCTTACTAAGCTGAATGATATAGCCACCCTGTTTGCTCATGATGAGAAGATTCGCTACTATTATATCCTTAAGTTATTTCCATTCTCATTAAAGGGTGATGCTAAGACATGGTACAATACTCTTACTCCTGGTTGTATGCATAGTCCCCAGGATATGATCTACTACTTCTCTAAAAAATATTTTCCTGCTCATAAGAAACAAGCTGCCTTACAGGAAATATTTAACTTTGTGCAAATTGAAGAAGAGAGTCTCCCACAAGCTTGGGGGAGGCTTCTCCAATTGCTTAATGCTTTGCCTGATCATCCTCTCAAGAAAAATGAAATACTTGATATCTTCTATAATGGACTAACCGATGCTTCTAGGGACTTCCTAGATAGTTGTGTTGGTTGTCTTTTCAGGGAACGAACTATTGAACAAGCTGAGGAATTATTGAATAACATATTGAAGAATTATGATGATTGGACTCTTCCTGAACCACCGCCTAAACCCACTCCGAAGAACAGGGGTATCTTATTTCTCAGTCCTAAAGATATGCAAGAGGCAAAGAAATCTATGAAGGAAAAAGGTATTAAAGCTGAGGATGTTAAGAATTTGCCACCTATTGAAGAAATACATGGCCTTGACACACCACCACCTCCACATGTGGTAGAGGTAAATTCTTTATTAAAGTTTAATGAAAGTGGCATTCCTCACAATAAACATCCTAGTCAATGCTTATATGAGTTTGACAACTATATTATGAAGCAAGATCATTTCAATGCCCATGTTCTGAAACAATTGAAATACAATTCTGAGATGATTTCTTGCTTGAGTGACTTGCTATTTAGAATCAGTAATGATGTTAGAGGTGTAGGAAAGCATGCATCTATGGTTCAAACTCAGTTAGAACAAGTTGCTAAGTCTCAAAAAGATTGCTTGATGAAATGAATAATAATATGCATGATTTTGCTGCGAGAGTAGTAACCAAAAGGAGGTAGAATGACCCAAGAACCTCTTTATCCTGAAGGTCATCCTAAAAGAATTGAACAAGATTCTCAAAAAATTAATCATGATACACCTAGACCTTCTAAGAAGAAAAAGAAAAAGAAAAATGATAGGACTTTGCAAACCTCTAGTGAACCTGAGACACAAAAACCTCCTGATAATAATGATTTCTCTATTTCCGATACTGAAAATCAATTTGGTTGTGAACATTCATCTAGTGATAATGAAAATGATAATGATGATGTTCACGATGATGCTCAACCTAGTAATGATAAAGAACCAGATAATGATGTTGAAATAGAGCCTGCTCCTGATCTTGATAACCCACAACCTAAAAATAAACGGTATGATAAATGAGACTTTGTGGCTAGGAAACATGGTAAGGAAAGAGAGCCATGGGTTCAAAAACCCATGCCCTTTCCACCTAAGCCATCTAAGAAAAAGGATGATGAAGAATTTGAGCGCTTTGCTGAAATGATTAGGCCAGTCTTTTTGCATACCCGCTTAACTGATATTTTGAAGATGGCCCCTTATGCAAAGTATATGAAAGACATCATCACTAATAAAATAAAGATACCTAAAGCTGAAATCTCCACCATGATTGCTAATTATTCTTTTAAGGATGGAGTAGCTAAAAACTCGGAGATCCTGGAATACCAACTATACCTTGCTCCATCACAGGAAACTATGTCAAAACTGCTTTGTGTGATTTGGGAGCCGGTGTTAGTGTTATGCCCTTCTCTTTGTATAAAAGACTTGATTTGAATAAACTCACACCTACTGAGATATCATTGCAAATGGCTAACAAATCAACAGCCATACCTATCGGTATCTGTGAAGATGTACCCGTTGTTGTTGCAAATGTTACTATCTTAACAGACTTTGTTATTCTTGAGATGCACGAGGACGACAAAAGGTCGATTATCCTTGGTAGAACCTTTTTTAATACTGCAGGGGCTGTTATTGATTGCAATAAAAGCAAAGTCACTTTTCATATTAATGGTAATGAGCATACGGTGCACTTTCTCAAGAAACAATTCCAAGTGAATGGTATAAATGTTATTGAAAAATCTCTGACCATTACTATTGGAAGTTTTCAATTACCTCTTCCTACTGCCAAAAAGAAAATATGATGTACTTATTGTTGGGGATATGCATATCCCCATTGAGGTAACTTAGTGTTTTACGAAAGTTCTTCGGTTTCATGCTAACCGGAAGTGGATGTTAATAAGACTTGATCAACCTTATTAATGAATCCTTTTTTAGAGGTACGACGTCGATGAATCTAGTAAGCACAAATCTCTGCCCCCACCTTTTATTTTATTTTTTAGTTAGTCAAATAAAATAAAATGCCAAGTTTATCATGTTTTCTGTTTTCTTTGTGCAATAGAAAAATAACCCAAAAATAAAAATTCTCAGAATGCCCTGAAAATTTAACACGATTTGTGTCCAAATATTTCTGAATTTTTGGTGCAAATAACACCAGAGGGGGGTGCACCTGGTGCCCACAAGACACCAGGGCACGCCAGCACCCCCAGGCGAGCCCTGGTGGGTTGTGGCCCCACGTGGGCCCCCTCACTTATCTCTTTAGCCCACATCATCCCCTACCTCCAGAAAAAAATCACCACATCCACCATTCTCGTGTTCTTGCTCTCAAACCCGCGGATTTCGATCTGTTTGCTCGAAGCTCCGTTTCTGAAACTGTTTGGAGGGATTGCTACTTGGTATGTGACTCCTCCATTGCTCCAATTAGTTTTTGTTTTAGTGGGTTATTTTTAGAGTAATTAGCTACTCTTGGTGCTGCTGTAGATGAGCTTGCATGTTGAATTCTTAGAGTTCTAAGTAGTTTGAATGCTCAATATGGCCTCTATGCATGCTTATGTGTAGTTGCTAATAATCTTACAAAGTTTTGTTAAAAAATTTTGTGGACTAAATTTTTTCAGAATTTTTATAGGAATAAAAATGCAAATCTTTAGGAAGTTCTCCTCCAAGAAAAATGCCAAGGGATTCATTGGGGAATCATCGGACAATGACGTTCACACCCCAAGAAAGGTGGAGGTGCGGCCGTGTGAATGGCCGCATGATGCCTTCATGGAGGAGGCCGGGTTCCATCAAGAGTTTGCTCAGTTTGTTGCAAACATTGGGTTAACTGAGTTCCTCACAGCTAAGTGTGACCAATATCACATCCTTACAAATTCCTTTGTGCAAAGCTTTCATTATCTAGGGAGAAACAACCCTCCTAAAGTGCAGTTTAATCTTTATGTTGAAACTTACACATTGCCGCAAACTGACTTCTGCAACATATGCTTGATTCCTTCTGATGGGGACTTGAGAGAACCTAGGCCATCTGAGTTTGAGGATTTTCTCCTCACGTTAACCGTGGGTGAGGATAGAGGCGTGTCGAGCGCCACTGTTACCAGCTTGTAGTTTCCCTCAGTACATTATTTCGCTTTGGTCATTGCTAAGTGTTTAACCGCTAGGGAGAAGGTCGGCACACTCTGTGCCACTGACCTTGCTATTTTACGTCGTGCACTTTATGATGATCACACCTTTAGTATGGGGGCTATTATTGCTCGATGCTTACATCTTAACAAAACTAAGGGAAAGATACATGGTGGTATTTATGCTACTCGTCTAGCGAGCCACTTTAGAGTCCAGTTTTGCCCACATGATTATCTCTTATCCCGAGTTTACCTTGATCACAAGTCACTATAGGCTCACCAATTCCTAGATGTAACCGATTCTCCCCGTGACATTCATTATAACCTAGTATTTAGCAAGGAAACACGTGATGTTATTCCGTTGCCTGCACCTGCTTTGTTTGTTTCTATTGCCAAGAACGGATACAGGATCATGCCAGATGACATTATAGCTTACCGGAACAACCTAGCCGCTGCTGAGGAGGAGCCCCAGGGGTGGGATGCTCAGGTGCCGCCTCCGCCTCACTACGACTTCGGGCGGAAGGGCTACTACGGATGGTGATTACCAAGCTAGGCCAAAAGCCTAAGTTTGGGGGAGTACGTATTTCCACCGACATTACATTCATGTTCACACATTTCATTCCAGTTGTCGGTGTTCACACTTTTTCATCGTAATATCCATACTAGATTTGTTTTCTCGCGTTCTTCTTGTGTGTTTGAATTTTTTTGAGAAAATCCAAAAATATTTCCTACTTCTTTTTAGCCTTTCTTTCTAGCTTAGTTTAATTGCAGCATCATAGAAAACCCAAAAATATTTCTCGCTTCTTCTTTTACTTGTTGGGAGCTTTCCCGTGTAAATAGTTTTTCTCGTTTTTGTTTTTCCTCTTTAATTTTCTTTCTTCAAGAAAAACCAAAAACTCCAAAAATATTTCAGTGTGTTTCTCTGAAATTATTTTCTTTTTACTCGAGTTGTACCTAGGAGAAGACCACAATGAAATTGTTGAGTGGCTCTCATCTGCATCATTGTTTATTTAACGAAGAGCCCATATTACTTTGTCTTCTCCTCTTGAACAAAATGTTTGCAGATTCTAGCTTAGTCCACGACACTCTTGCACTATTATTATTTTCTTATCATTCGGTCGTGCAAGTGAAAGGCAATAATGACGAAATTTGATGAATTGACTGTGGCAGAGAAAGGCGGGTATGAACTCAACTTGTTTTTGTTTTTGTAAATATGTTTAACCTAGTATCCCTTCATTCAAGTTATTATGATCAAACATGTTTGCAATGACCATTAGAGATTATAGTTGTTCATGCCATGCTTAAGTAGCTAGGAGTGGATAATGATTTATCTTGGGTATCAACATGCATTAAAATGGTTGTGATGCGGTATGATGATATGGTATCCTCATCTGAATGTTTCAAGTGGCTTGACTTGGCACATGTTCACGCATGTAGTTGAATCAAAACCAACATAGCCTTCATGATATTTATGTTCATGGTGTCCATATCCTACTCATGCTAGTATTCAATGTCGATTATATGTAATGCATGTTCATGACCGTTTTCTCTCTCTAACTGGCCGCTTCTCAATCTAATTGCTAGCCTTCGCCTGTACAAAGCGGGAATGCTGTTTGTGCATCAAAACCTTTAAACCAAGTTATGCCAAATGAGTCCACTATATATAACTATATGCGGTATTACCCTGCCGTTCCAAGTAAATTGGCATGTGCCACCTCTAAAAATTCAAATGAACATTTGTTTTCTGTGCTTGGACCGCTCATGGAGCGATAGGGGGCGGTCAGTATCTTCCATGCTAAGCGGGTTATTCTCATGATGAGTGTTTATTCACTCGTCCTTACACGAGATGGGCGGTAATAGGGATTCCCAGTCCCGAAATCAAAAATCAAAAATAATTAAACAAAAATCCCCCAGGAATGTTGTTGGTTTGGACGGTACCCGTGGATGCGGCTAGCCGTGGAGTGTGATTGTTGGTGGAGGGGGAGTAAACCTTTACTTTTACCGTTTGGGAACCGCCACTAATTTGTTTAGCATGGAAGATATTGATAACTCTTGGTCATGACGTTGACAGGAAGGGTGTACCTCCCAAAATTATATCTATCTCTGTTTTAAACTTTGAGCTCTGGCACCGCTGCAAATCCATGCTTCCCTCTGCGAAGGGACTATCTATTTACTTTTATGTTGAGTCATCACCTTCTCAAATAAGCGCCAGACCTGAGAGCACTATTGTCATCCTCATGCATTGTGTTTAGTTAATGTTGGGTGCAGCATGACTGGATCTTTTCTACCATGAATTACAATGTTTAGTCGCTGCTTGAACTTTGGAGGTGCTCTGCATTTATGTTTTGCGGTCTCAGAAAGGGCTAGCGAGATACCACTATTGTCATATTGTATCATGATTGTTTTGACAAAGTGTTGACACTTGAGATATCTTATAATTCCTCGCTAGTTGCTTATGCTATTGATATGAGTTAATATAATTTCTAAGAGTTATTGTTGACATGGTTAGTCATAATCTTTGCTGAAAACCTGGGTGCTACTTAAGCATATATATGTAAACAAGACCAAAAGAGTTCATAAAAGTTTTTCTTTATCACTTTCAGTTTGTCAATTGAATTGCTTGAGGACAAGCATAGGTTTAAGCTTGGGGAAGTTGATACGTCTCCAACGTATCTACTTTTCCTCACCCTTTTGCCCTTGTTTTGGACTGTAATTTGCATGATTTGAATGGAACTAACCCGGACTGACGCTGTTTTCAGTAGAACTACCATGATGTTGTTTTTGCGCAGAAATAAAAGTTCTCGGAATGGAAAGAAACTTTTTGGAGAATTATTTCAGAATATATGTGAATTATTGGAGCCAAAATCAACCGAAGAGGGGGGCCAGGGTGGCCAGCACCCACCCGGGCGCGCCAGGCCCCCTAGGCGCACCCTGGTGGGTTGTGCCCACCTTGTGGCCCCACTGACCCTAATTCTGCCACTATAAATTCCTATTTTCGGAGAAAAAATCGGAGAGAAAGTTTCATCGCGTTTTACGATACGGAGCCACCGCCACCTCCTGTTCTTCATCGGGAGGCCAGATCTGGAGCCCGTTTGGGGCTCCGAAGAGGGGAATCTTCGGTATTCGTCATCACCAACCTTTCTCCATCGCCAATTCCATGATGCTCCCCACCGGGAGTGAGTAATTTCTTCGTAGGCTTGCTAGTCGGTGAGGAGTTGGATGAGATTCATCATGTAATCAAGTTAGTTTTGTTAGGGCTTGATCCCTAGTATCCACTATGTTCTGAGATTGAGGTTGCTATGACTTTGCTATGCCTAATGCTTGTCACTAGAGCCCGAGTGCCATGATTTCAGATATGAACCGTTTATGTTATCATCTCTATATCCATGTTCTTGATCCGATCTTGCCTAGTCATATGCACCTATTACGTGTTATGATCCGTCAACCCCATAGTGACAATATTTGGGATACTTCGCGGTGATGACCGTAGTTTGATGAGTTCATGTATTCACCATGTTTTAATGCTTTGTTCCAGTTCTCTATTAAAAGGAGGCCTTAATATCCCTTAGTTTCCTTATGGACCCCGCTGCCACGGGAGGGTAGGACAAAAGATGTCATGCAAGTTCTTTTCCATAAGCATGTATGACTATTCACGGAATGCATGCCTACATTACATTGATGAACTGGAGCTAGTTCTGTATCGCCCTAGGTTATGACTGTTACATGACGAATATCATCCAACGAGTTACCGATCCAGTGCCTACGAGCTTTCCACTTATTGTTCTTGCTAAGTTACTATTGTTGCTGATGCTGTTCCAACTGCTACAAAACTATTGCTACTACTGTTACCGCTACTGTTACTGTCACTACTATCAAAACTATCATATTACTGTGCTACTAATCACTTTGCTGCAGATATTTAATCTCCAGGTGTGGTTGAATTGACAATTGAACTGTTAATACTCTCAAGTATTCTTTGGCTCCCCTTGTGTCGAATCTATAAATTTGGGTTGAATACTCTACCCTCGGAAACTGTTGCGATACCCTATACTTGTGGGTTATCAACACCCGTCCAGAAGCGTGTCAAGACACCAAGCAACAGCCAGCTAAGCGGTGGCAAGAGCTAGCCGGGGATCCATCCCCGCGCGCCACCTAGACTAGCAATCATGGTATTTTTTTCTTAAATGCCAGAGTTAGGTATGATGGCTCTGTTAGCTATCTAATCGCTAGATAATGACTATTTTGCCACTGTGGTTGCCCCTTGCCCTATAAAAGGCGGCCCAAGGCAACCTAGCTCAAGATTCGGAATTTTGGACGCTTGTACTAGCGTAGTAGCTCACCCGAAGGCAACCCTTGCCGGGTTAGAGTGCTACGCGTGCTTCGTGTTCCCTGAGATCAATCCACCAAAGTAGGAGTAGGGTTTTACGCTTCTCAACGGCCTGAACCTGGGTAGAAACACCAGCGTACCATCATCGTGCTGCCGCCATGGTCTCTGCTCTTTGTGCAACGTGACCTCCCCCTGCCGAACCTCAAAGGGGCCTCTGGTCCCATAGGTGATCGTGTGCATCCGTGCCCCGACATCTTTGGCGTGCCAGGTAGGGGGCGTGCTTCATTTGCGTGAACCTGAGGCTATGCCAAGCGCATTGATCTTCATCAACGTCTTCTTCATCCATGGCTCCCAAGAAGAAAACCGGCACGACCACACATCTTTCCACTTCTAAGGCTCCCTCGCACGCGGCCGCAGACGCCATTGGCACCGCGGCGGCAACGAATGAGGCAGGCGTCGTAGGCGACATGACTGGCGCAGGCGGTGCCACCTTCGTGTCTCCCGTAGCCGAAGCTGGAGCAAGGAACGCCAAAGAAGAGCAACATCGACAACAACTTGGCGAGCCCGCCCCTAGTGCCACAGGAGGGGAGAACAATCCGTCTCCACCTCCGTGTCGCACTGGTGGCCGCGGTCGCAGCTGCGGTGCTCATTCTGGGGGCGGCCGTGGCCCTCCGGCAGTGCTTGTTGCAGGCGCGGCTGCTGGACACACACCTCGCCCAAAGCAAGATGGAGTGCCAAGCGGAACCGTAGACCCACAAGCTCGACATCCTCCACGTCAGACCACCTCGGCGACTGGTGCACGGCGACAAGGGCATGGCGACGCCCCTCTTGGTTCCACCAAGAGTCGAGCGACGTCGCGGTCCGCCTCCTTAGCCATGCCAGCCACAGTAGCAAAAGCAATGGCACGGGCTCAACTACTGCTGAACTTCCCGCCGGCGGCTGACAAGATGGACGAGTGGAGAGCCACTATCCAAAGTTTGATCGGTTTCATGGAAGCCAGCAAGTCGCAGCATGCAGAGCCATCAAGATACCCGCGGACAGTGATGGTGTCCTGAACTGACGGTCGCATCGAGGGGGCCACGCCGACATGCAATCCCCTCCGCAACAACAGTCCCAAAGGCAGCCACGACCATCTCCGCATGCAGACGAGCCTGACGAGGCATCTATGGTCTCGTCTGGCTCGCACGATCACCGGGACGAGCGACGTTTCCTGAACACACCATCGAGCGGCACCGGGAAGCACACCGCCAATCCGACAAGTGCAACGGCCCAGACGCTGGCGACCCCGCGCCCAGTGTTCGCGGGTACCTGCCTTACGAGGTTGGGTGCCCTGCCTTCACTTGCGAGCTGCGACAGGTCCGCTGGCCGTCGGCCCGAGCCTTCAAGCCTCAGCTGACAAAGAAATACGACGGGAAGCTAAACCCGACAGAATTCCTAGGCATCTACATGATTGCCGTTCAAGCCGCCGGAGGAAGAGATGAGAAGGTGCTCGCCAATTATTTCCCTTTGGTACTCAAGCCAAATGTGAGATTGTGGCTGATGCACCTGCCAGAAAACTCCATCTCATCATGGGCTGATCTGTGCAACGAGTTCGTCGGCGCCTTCACAGGTGGCCACCAGGAGCCAAGACAGCCCAGCTGTCGGTGTCAAAACCGGCGGATCTCGTGTAGGGGGTCCTGAGCTATGAGACTAGAATCGATGGTAACAGGAGAAGTGGGAGACGATGTTTACCCAGGTTTGGGCCCTCCTATGGACGTAATACCCTACATCCTGCTTGATTATATTGATGGTATAAGGGTTAAAGAGTTGATCTACCTCGAGATCGTATGACTAAAACCCTAGATGAGTTATGTTGCCTACAACCTAAAACCCTCCGGCTTATATAGACGCCGAGGGTACCTAGGGTTTACACATGGTCGGTTACACGTCGAAGGGATAAACATGCCTATTCACTACTCAAAACATGGAGGATACGCCACGGTTCTCGAAGCTTCCTTCCTGGAGACGGGGCCTTCGATCCATCCAGTGCTCAACAAGTGGCCCATATAGTCCGGCCCATAAGAAATAGGTCGGCCTCCCGAGGACCCCTTAAACCAGGACTCCCTCAGTAGCCCCCGAACTAGCCTCCCGCGCCAAGGGTCCTAGCTCCAGCTGCTTCATATAATCAGAGTCTTCGGCTTGCGAGGCGAGTTCCTTTCTCCGAATAGTGATCGGCCGAGTTTAGCACGGCCTCCGACGACGTGTAGTTTTCCCGATCATGGATCGTCCGAACACCATGTATAACCCGGCCCTGAAGGCCAAACGTCAAGGGGTAAATAGTGTTCCCTGACAACTTTTTAGACCCACCACGACCGCTGAACCAGCCGCAAAATCTCGATTCGCGGTTCGAGGCCGTTTTCACCAGCACGATCCATCAATGCACAGATCGTGCTCCGTTTCACACGGGATATGTTGAATCATGCGCGTATAATGGCACGCACGTCTTGGGAAGCGGAGGGATTCATGGTGCAGTGAAAGGAGGCTAACCGGCGATAAGCCCAATAAAAGGGAAAGAAAACCCAAGGCTTAACCGCACTTCCCATTCGCATCCCTGCTTCCCCAATCTTCTGAGCCTTCATAGCCCAGATCTAGGTTTTCCACCCTTCCTCCTCCGAGCTCAGCCATGGCCGGCTCCGGCTCCAACGGCAAGTGGGAGGCTTCCACGGTCACAGACCAGGACATCCGGGACCTCAAGGACGCTGGCTACCTCCCGGCCAACATCTTCCACCGCGCCCGGAGGAGGGCCAGGTGATCCCCACCCCCAAACCAGGCAAGAGGGTGGTTTTCATTCCTCACTTCATCCGAGGATTGAGCTTCCCGCTCCACCCCTTCGTTAGGGGCCTCATGTTCTTCTACGGACTCGACTTCCACGACCTCCCGCCGAACTCCTTTATGCATATATCGGCCTTCATCATCTTCTGCGAGGCCTTCTTGCGGGTCGAACCACACTTCGGACTATGGCTCAAGATATACAACATCAAGCCGAAGTGTGTCGCAGGCGCACACGCAGACTGCGGCGGGGCGGTCATCAGAAGCTTCCCCGCGCAGTATGGCCATCAGGCACCTTCATCGACACCATCAAGACTTGGCAAAAAGAGTGGTTTTACATCACCGAGCCAAGGGAGGAGGGCGGAACTGTTCCTGCCGAATTCAGAGCCGGCCCCCCGACCAGATTGATCTCATGGGTCCGAAAGGGCCTCGACTGGGTGTCCGATACAGAGGTTGATGGCCTACAGAGGGGCATCGCCTCCATGATCCAGGACAAAATCGAGCTGACCAACGTGGTCCAGATTATGCTACGGCAGCGCATCCTCCCCTGCCAGCGCCGGGGCTCTCCTATGTGGACTTATCGGACTGACGATGAGCCTACGATTCTTCAGCTCTTCCGTACCACTCGGGAGAAGCTGTGGAAGGCGCTGTTCAAGGCGCAGGAGAGCTGGCCAGCCAAGAAGGAGGACCAGGGCATGCGTGCCGATAAACCCCCTTCCGAGGTATGACATAGTTTCGCTCGATCCGCTTTGTTTTCCCGAAGAAAATCTAAGCACTTTCCGATCACTTCCACAGGAATGGCTGAGCAAGGCCACGGGCATCAAATGCCCGGCTCCACAGCCCGAAGACCCTAGGTCCCAGCTGCTGTTGGAGATGCTTGTCGTGGCGCCATACAAGGCGCCAGAGAAGAAAGAGAGGAAGAAGAAACCAGGCCGAGAAGGCCTGCGCATCAGGGAGCAGCCGGGGGCTGTATCCGAGGAAACCCATGCCTCCTCAAATCAAGCGGAGGAGCATGAGGGTGAAGGCGAGGGCGAGGGTGGAGGCGATTCCCCCCTCGCAAGAAAGAGGGCGGCGTCGTCGGACGCCACAGAGGATATACCTCCTCCCGCCCCGAAGAAAGCGCGCCGGACACAGGTAGTCCTGTCCGACGACAGTTCGGACTCGGATACTGAGTCCGAGGACTTCGAGAGGGTTCCGCGAAGGAACCTTAGGGTCAAGCCCCCAGCTCGAAGGTAAAGATCCGAAGACTTACTAAGCTGTTAATGCTAAGCTTTGAATGTTATTAACACGTGAGCGCCTATTGACTTGCAGCCCACCACGTGTTCTCCCCGCCGATCAAGTCTCGGACGGGGAGACCCCGCCCGCCGAGCTAGCGGAGAGCGGGACCGCGTCGCCCCCTTCTCCTTCGGGCGCCGCGAAGGATGCCGCAGAGGTGTCATCCCAACAGGCTCCTTTGGAGTCGGACACCAGAGGTGGGGGCGACGACGTCATGGTCGAGGCTAACGCCTCGACCGCCGAAGACCGGGGGGACAAGCCCCTCCCGGATACTGAGGAGACCGGACAAGGGGATGTCCAGTCCCCTCCGAGGTCGTCTCCGGAGCGCACCATGGCTCCGGAGGCACCGGTTCAATCTCCGGTTGGAGATCGGGTCAACCGATCCCCACCGGCGCCACCGACCAATGGGTGGCCGGCTATGGGGGAGGCTCTGTCAAGCACCTCCATCTCTGAGGAGCACCGCACCCTTATGGGTGCGGTATTGCAGAGCATTCAGTCCGTAGACAGCGGACTGAAGGAGGCCTTCAACGGTCTCCTGACGGGCTTTCAGGTGAGCCACATAATGTTCTGTTTATGAAATATTAATTTCTTTGTGTTATTATTATATACATGGCAGCCCCCGAGCCCTAGGTGAGTTTGGAAAAACTTACCTGGGGTTCAATCATAGATCATTATCCGAACTAAGTACATGACAATATTTGTTCGGAACGTTCTAACAGCCCTTAAGAGGACCGGACATAGGATCATATTTATGACAGTTTGGAATTTTTCAACCCATGTAACTTGATATGGTTTTGTTTTTTACAAGCTTCATCGACGGCGGTGGCTGTTAATGCTGCCGAGCTAGACGATCTAAATCTGAAGCTCAAGAGCTCCGCAGACGAGCTTGACGCTCTGAACAAGAGATTCGACGAGGCGCAAGGTAAGCCGGATTAAAATATCCAAATTCTTCATTACCGTACTGTTAACGTAGTATTTTTGATATGTTTAATGCTTACACAGCCTCGGCGAAGGAAATTGAGAAGCTTAAGGCCGAGCTTGAAAATTCGAAGCAGGAGGTTGCGGTTGAGAGGGCGGCGGCCAAAGAAGCGGCTACCGCGCTGTCCGCCCTAAGAGCCACCAGCGACAAGCATCAGGCTCGGGTGGAGGAAATCCAACAGGAGCTCAAGGACACTGGCCAAAAGTGCGAGGACCTTGAGCGGAAAGGCAAGGAGCAGGCCGCCGAACTATCCACCCTGAAAACCAATCTCCAAAAGGAGCGGGTGGGTAGGCGGTCTTTTGAAGAGCAAGTCAGCCAGGCCAAGGCTATCATGGATGGTAAGCCGTATTTATTGCAGTGTGCCTTCGGGGATAGCAAGTTCAAGTTGCTTACCCAAGTATGGCATTCCTCAGGCGCCTGCCTGGACCTCCAGAAGAGCACAACGGACGCGAACCAGTTCTATGCTTCGCGGGGGGAAGGAGATGAAGCTCGGCTGTTTTGGGCGCAGTTTGAAGCCCCCGAGCACTCTCTTCTCCTTGTTGAGCAGCTGAAGCAGCTGATGGAGCTACACCGGATGGCGGAGCCGGCCTTGAAGGATCTCTGCATCCGGCTATGGCCCAACGAGCCACTGCCGGGCAGCTACTTCGGCCTGGTGCAGAAGCTGAGCGACGCCTCGCCCCGGATCGACGCGCTAAGGCGGTCCTCCTGTATCAAGGGAGCTCGGATGACCTTTGCGAAGGCCAAGGTGCACTGGCCGGGGCTGGATCCGATGAAGATAGCCACTGCCCCTCCGCCTCCTGGAAAGGAGCATAGGTGCCCCGAGCTATACTTCTCCGGAGTAATGGAGGGTGCTCGGGCGATAGAGTCGCAGTGTTCGAGAGAGAACATTTATGAGTAAAGCGTTGTAATATGTCCGAAGACCTTTTAACGCGTTTATATTTAAGATGCATGGTTTATCATGTTTGCTCGTGTTTTGCATCCTTTATAACTCCTGTGTGGCCGTTAAAATTGAAAGCTGCGAGTCGTCGGCTTCCGCCCCCATGTAGATACTACGCGGGGTGTCTCTGCCAACGCACTGTGACCCTTAGCCGAGCTATCGGTACCCGAAGGCGGTAGTGTGGGGCGGACAAGGCAATCAGACCATAATGCTTTATTGCTTTCACTTAGCCGTAGGGGCGCGAGAAAGGAGTGCGGGGGGCTGATGACTAGCCCCGAGGTGTTTGTGATGTTCGGGTGAATCGTGGCCAAAGCTGATATCACATGGTTTGTACTAATACCAAACCCATCGCATGACGTGGAGTAACCTCTAACGAGGTTCATTTAAGCTCGGATTCGTAGACCGGTTCTCGCATACTATGACAGTCAGTTTTCGGCTTTCTCCGCTAAGGTGCTTGACCAGGCTAGCCGGAAGCACAATCGCAGTGGTTCTCGCTTTGCCCTTTTAGCGGAACGAGCGGAACATAAAGGGGCAAGCATAGGAGCCGGGCAACCCAACTATTGACCCAAGACATAGTTCGGAACCAATACATATAAAGCGGAATTCCAAGACGCCGAACGCAAAATCAGTTATGCTTAGGGCGATTTTTTAAGTTCGAGCCCCCGGTCTATTAGTCGGTTGCATTGTAAAGTATACCGAACAGGTTCGCGAGAAGAGGGAGAAAATAGAGAGTGTGCCAAAAAAGACAGTGAAGCGATCATGCATGATAGATCTGTATTTTACTCAACAACTCTTATTATTCAAATTGCTGATGCGACTGTTTACAGGTATTTAAAAATGAAATATAAACCTTACAGGAGGGGTTGTACCAGGGGTCTTCGATGGGTGACCTGACGTCCTCGATGTGCCCTGTCGTTTGTCCGCTCCTGCGTCTCCAAAGGAGTTGTATACCACTATGGGTTTTGGTGTTCGGCGAGCGGACTTTGGAGAAGTGTCTTGAGAAGTCGCCGAAGAGTGAATGAGCTTTATGCCTTAGCAGGTACTTTATGGTACCTGTAGTGTGTCCGAAGACGTTTTGATGGTGATAGTTCGGTCCAGCCGAACACTTACCCTTTGATAATGTTTTCCCCACCGCTGCCCATGGAATTTTGAGTGCGAAGTTGTGCCTCCTCGGCTCGTACTTTGCCGGTACTAGGGTTGTGCGATGGGGGGCGAGTCCCTATTTATGGGGAGAAGAAGGTTCTAGGACTTCGGGTTGAAACCGAGCTCGCTTCCCAGCCTTATGTGCCTTTACGGCTGATATCGGCGCTTGCAGATCATCGTTGTAGTGGAATTCGGCCACCAGGGCCAACGCATGTTCCTCAGTTCGGAGGGAGCGCTCCGTGTTGCCGTTGACAGTAATGACCCCCTTGGGGCCGGGCATTTTGAGCTTGAGGTATGCGTAGTGTGGGACGGCATTAAAGTGAGCGAACGCTGTACGGCCGAGCAGGGCATGATAGCCACTGCAGAAAGGTACGATGTCAAAGATCAAGTCCTCACTTCGAAAGTTATCGGGCGAGCCGAACACTACTTCCAGGCTTACAGAGCCCGTGCACCGGGCTTCGACCCTTGGGATCACTCCTTTAAAGGTAGTGTTGCTAGATTTGATCCTTGACGGATCTATGCCCATCTTTTTCACCGTATCTGAGTAAATCAGATTGAGGCTACTTCCTCCGTCCATTAGGACTTTAGTGAGGTGGTACCCATCGATAATGGGGTCTAGGACGAGGGCCGCCAAACCTCCGTGACAAGCTCTACGGCGTAGACGTCTCGAAGGGCGTGCTTCCTCTCCTTTTTAGGTATATGAGTGGCGTATATCATGTTCACCGTTTTTACTTCCGGAGGGAATTTCTTTTGTCCACCACCGATCGGACCGCGGAGCTCATCCTCGTCCTCGCTGTGTGGGCTCTTGCCTTGGTCTTCGGATGCGAGCTTGCCGGCCTATTTGAACACCCAACAATTACGGTTGGTGTGGTTGGCGGGCTTCTCTTTAGTGCCATGGATCTGGCAAGGCTTCTCCATGATCTTGTCTAGCGGGGTGGGTCCGTCGCGATTGCCTTTAGGAGGCTTCTTCCGCTGCCCAGGCTGGGAGTTGCGGAAGCCGGCGTTAACGGCCGTGTCATCGGCATCACTATTGTTGTGCCGGCGCTTATTCTTGTTGCGCTTTGGTTTCCCGTTTCCATCCCAAACTTCGGAGGTTCCGGGGTCTTCGGGGTTATGGCTACGTCTTGCTAGCCAGTTATCCTCGCCCGCGCAAAAGCGAGTCATGAGTGATGTAAGGGCGGACATTGTCCTTGGTTTATCTTGGCCGAGCTGACGAGCCAGCCACTCATCTCAAATATTGTGCCTGAAAGAGGCTATTGCTTCGGCGTCCGGGCAGTCAACTATATGGTTTTTCTTGGTTAAGAACCGATTCCAGAATAGCCGCGCAGATTCTCCTGGCTTCTGGACAACGTTGCTTAGGTCGGAGGAATCCGGCGGCCCAACATAAGTGCCCTGGAAGTTAGATCGGAATGCATCTTGCAGATCTTCCCAGCATCCAATGGAGTTTTCGGGGAGGCTATTTAACCAGTGCCGAGCTGGCCGTTTAAGCTTCAGGGGTAGGTACTTGATGGCGCGGAGGTCATCTCCTCGCGCCATGTGGATGTGAAGGAGGAAATCCTCAATCCATACGGTTGGGTCAGTTGTCCCATCGTATTGTTCTATGTTTACGGGTTTGAACCCTTCTGGGAACTGATGCCGCATCACCTCGTCCTTGAAGCACAGTGGGTGAGCAGCGCCTCTGACCCGGGCTATGTCGCGCCGGTGATCGGCGTCTGTCCCAGCCCGGTTTTGTTCCCGACCTTTATTGTTGCGGTCGAACCAAGGCCTGTACCCTTCCCGTCTGTCGGGTGAGTATCCTCTGGATCCGTAGATGGATCGCGTACGACCTGCTCTATAGTCCAGGTCGGGTCGAAGGTCAAACCTATCATCGGGCTCTAGTGGCTCTTTCCCCGTCTATGGGGTATCGTCGGCCTATAGCCAGTGTCGTCAGCCGTCCTGTCTCGTCCTCGAGGAGGGCGGTCTGGCTTGTCGTATGGGGTATGTTTGGGGGACGGCGTATCAGTGAGCTCGTAATCGAATTGTGGTAGCAGCCTTCTGCGTGGATAACTCTTAGGTTGGTCCAATAGACTGGTACCGTATCCTTCCTCAGCTGAGAGGACTCTCGTCCATCGATCGTTGAGGTTGTCTTGTTCGGCTTTAAGCTGCCGTTCTTTTGCTTTTAGGCAGCGGCCCGTGGCTATAAGCTGTTGCCTGAACAGTTCCTGATCTTCAGGATTATCGGGGATGGCGAAGTCATCGGCTTCCGGGATGTCCTCCTCCTCGGTTGGGCGGAGGTAATTGTCGTCCTCGGAATCGTTTAGATCGTCGGGGTTGCGTCGGTCTTCCGGCCTCTCATGACCCTCTAACGGGTGTTTGGGGATTTTGGGGTCGCCAAGGTCTTCCGGGGTGTCTCCGTCCCCGGTGCCGTCGATAGCTTTTCTTCCCTTTTTTCCTTTTGACCGTTTATGCGGCTTTCGGCGTCTTGACGGCGCTTCCTCCGATTTGTCGCCATCGTTTTTTGGAGTGTCCACCATGTAAACGTCGTTTGTGGAGGTGGCAGTCCACCGCCCGGTGTTAACGGGGGTGAGGGCGCGAGCCTCCTCATCCATGTATTCTGTCTCCTCAGAGGCATAGTCCAACATGTCGGTTAAATCCTCGACAGTGGCTACCAAGTGGGTGGTGGGTGGGACGAAAAATTCGTCCTGACCCGCCTTGGTCCCGATCTAAGCACAGATCGGGGTTGGGTCGTCGGTAATTCTCATTGACGAGATCCGATCTAGGGCCTCGTTGATTATCGAGAGCTCGATCGGGTCGGCCTGCTCAGAGCTTCCGGAGTTAACCTCCGATGCGCCCGCGCAGGGGGAGTGTTCGGCAAGAACAGGTGTTCGGACGTCTGGCACTATGACCGGGTCCGGACTGAAAGTTGGGTCCTTGCCGGGGTAAATCCCGTAGGCGGGACCGAAAGATGGATCCGAGGTTAACGCCTCAGAGTCTTCGGGCGTGGCAGGCGAGACTACGAGCCCGGTAAGTGACAGGTCGCCCCGAGAATCTACGGAGAACTCTAGGTTTCCGAATCTGACCTCTTGATCAGGGGCGAAACTTTCGACACGGCCTAGATGGCCGGTCGGGTCGGCGTGCAGCACAATGCTGCCGAAAGCAAAGATCTGTCCGGGGACAAAAGTGTCCGTATTGCGGACATCTTCGTTGATGACAAGGCGAGCCATTGATTCCTTCGGCGATCACAGCGGAACTCTCAATGAAAGCACCAATGTCAGTGTCAAAACCGGCGGATCTCGGGTAGGGGGTCCCGAGCTGTGAGACTAGAATCGATGGTAACAGGAGAAGTGGGAGACGATGTTTACCCAGGTTCGGGCCCTCCTATGGAGGTAATACCGTACGTCCTGCTTGATTATATTGATGGTATAAGGGTTACAGAGTTGATCTACCTCGAGATCGTATGACTAAAACCCTAGAGGAGTTCTGTTGCCTACAGCCTAAAACCCTCCGGCTTATATAGACGCCGAGGGTACCTAGGGTTTACACATGGTCGGTTACACATTGAAGGGATAAACATGCCCATTCACTACTCCAAACATGGAGGATACGCCACGGTTCTCGAAGCTTCCTTCCTGGAGACGGGGCCTTCGATCCATCCAGTGCTCAACAAGTGGCCCATATAGTCCGGCCCATAAGAAATAGGTCGGCCTCACGAGGACCCCTAAAACCAGGACTCCCTCACCAGCGACCTGCAAGTCCTTCCACATAAGGAAGGAGAGACCCTGCGGAAATACATCCAGAGATTCAGCTGAGTGCACGGCAATATCCTGGAGATATGCCCCGCAGCTATGGTTGCCGCATTCCATTCGAACGTGCGCAATAGTAGGATGCGGGCCAAGATGAATGTGAAGCTCCCCAAGACTGTCAATGAGCTGTACACATTGGTAGACAAGTGTGCTCGTGCTGAGGAAGGAAGGCGACTCCCCGGAGAGGAGGCTGGCGTCGAAGTCGACTCAGATGACGACGACGACGCCCCTGGCTCAAAAGGGAGAAGTCGAAGACGTAACAAGAAGTGCAAAGGGAAAGCAGTGTTGGCTATGGAGAGCTCTGGTACTCTCGCTGCCGGCAAGAAGGCCAAGGCCGAGACCCCCGGCAAGGGAGCTACCGCGTGCGCTGATTGCCGGGAGGCCGCAGCAGCAGAGAAAACCGGAAAGTCCAACGGGCCATACTGCAAAATCCACCGCACCAAGGGCCATAATCTCCAAGAATGCTGCCAAGTTGAGTAGCTTGCTGAGAAGCAGAAGGCTGAATGCGAGAAGCGTAAAAAGGAGAAGGGCCAAGATGGAGCTGCCGGGAAGGGCCGTGGTGGTAGAGGAGGCCGCCGCGGCAAGACCCCACAGCAGAAGGAGAAGCCTGCTAGAGGCCGTGAGAGGAAAGAATAAAATGGTATGAGTGATGATGGGGATGATGAAGAGTCCAGTGATCAAGAATTCCAGAAGGCAACCGAAGCCATGTGTGTTGACATGGGTGTATCCTTGCATTCCTCTCACCGATAGCTCAAGCAGTGGGCGCACGAGGTCAACGCTGTGGAACCAGCTGCAGAGTCCAAAAGGCCACTCAAATGGTCCTGCACGCCTACCATCTTTGATGAAGATGACCATCCTGATCGTACCACTGCGGTTGGGTGTTTGCCGTTGTTGGTCTTGTTGAGTTCTACCGTAGGTGCATCACATGCCAATTAAAATTTTCCTACGCGCAGAACATCCAAGAACTTGCTACGGAGATGGATCACAGTTCGTTACCACTAGACGCGCAGTGCCGTGCAGCGGAAGTAGAGTTGGGGCAGCGCGTTCGCGTGGTCCGTCTCCTCCTCGTCCGATCTCCCTCGAACAGCCGGTCCGATCTCCCTCGAACAGCCGGTCCGATCTCCCTCGAACTACCGGTCGCCGGATCCCACGTACAGGTTCGCCGGAGCGGCGCAAGTGCTCCGCCTCTAACGGTATCCGCGCGTGCAGGAGGAACACCGTTTGGCGGACTGCTAGGTCCGATCACATAGTCAGTGGCGGAAAGTGGAGGTGGCTAGTTGCAACACATGCAAAGCCCTAATGACGACGCCGAAGCGATCAACCGGATGGGTGTGCCGCACCTCCACTATATATAGGCATCTATCACGGACTCAACTCTTGGGCCTCGCACGGATCCTAAAGCCCACGTGTTCCTTCCCTTAAGCGCGCGACCCCTTAGGTTCTCGTTCACTTGGTTGCGAGTCAGATTATATCTAGCTCGACTAGTCGATAGCGGCCTCTAGCAAAGCGTGCCAATTCCAAGTGTCCGATGAAGCTGGTTAGGCGAACCTGTACTTCACACTTCTGTTCCCTTTGCCACACGATATATGTTGTCATGCTCAAGGCGACATGGTCATCCTTGTTGCAGCATGACCTCTTTCTCGTTCCGGTGAATCTGACCAACACTTCGGATTATCTCATAATCCTCATCGCATGGCCATGCTTATCCAGGTCGGATCACCAGAGGAGCCCAGAGTATATCTCTCCTCATCGGAGGGGCAAATCACATCTTGCTCGACCACGTCTCGCAACATGGGTCTGGACAAGCCCGAAACCTACCTTTATAACTACCTTGTCACGGAGTAGCGTTTGGTTGGCCAATAGCAAGTTTGTCACCATCCCGAGTACATGTGCAAGCTCAGGTCTTAGGACACAGAACGTATGTTGTACTAGAGACTCACAGATGACCTATCGCTGCGTCTCATAGTTGGGTCTGTCCAACTCAGACCTTATCTCGACTCGGATCCGACTATGTCGAATCCGACCAGATCTTTCTGAGTCCACATTATTTGGCTAGCATCCAATGCTACATGGTCAGTGAGACCGAACCATCCACCGTGTCATATGATAGTCTAACTGGCTGAGTGTCCACACAACCTTTACAACTAGGGACCATTTAGGATAGTCATCATACAATGCATAGTCTCACAAACAAGTCACGTACTTGTTAATACACATTACTGATAATGTCCAAGGACTATCTTTAGTCATAAACACATAGGAAATATCATCATACATGATTGCCTCTAGGGCATATCTCCAACAGGTCTCCCCAACAATCCGCAACCTCAAAGTAACCAAGATGTTAGTTGACGAAGGGGCAGGGTTGAACTTGATTTCCCCTAAAGTGGTTGAAAGGCTGCAGATCCCTGACGAAGACCTCAAGGCCATGGGTACGTTCCAAGGAGTTAACCCCGGCAGGAGCCGACCCAAGGGAAAAATCACTTTGCCTGTGACGTTTGGCGGGGAGTTGAACTATCGGACTGAGAAGGTGGTGTTTGATGTGGTTGAGCTCCCCCTGCCTTACAATGGAATTCTTGGTCGCCAAGCTCTCGCGAAGTTCATGGCAGCATCCCACTATGCGTACAACACTTTGAAGATGCCAGGGCCCATAGGAATCATTTCCAGCCCATCTGATAAAAAGGATGCAGTCATATGTGTGGACAAGATGTATCGAGATGCGGTAGTAGCTGAAGTTGCAGAGGCGCCAGCTCCGGCCAAAGAATCAAAGAAAGAGAAGAAGCCCAGCAGAAATGCCGGCAAGGACTCCGGGAAGCGTGCCTCTTCGGAGTGCGCCGCCCCCGTCGACGATCCGCCGGAGAGTTCCACTAGCAAGAGATCCAAGGTCACCTTTCCTGCGACAAAGAAGATCTCGACAGGACAGGATGGCATTAACGTTACATTTACCATCAGCGCCACCCTTACTGACAAATAGGAAAGCATGCTCATTGCCTTCCTGCGGGCGAATGTCGATGTGTTTTCCTGGCAACCATCTGACATCCCCGGTGTTCCCAGGGAGGTAATTGAGCACCACCTTGCCGTCTGTCCCCATGCAAAGCCCATGAAGCAGAAAGTTAGGAAGCAAGCCTTGGAGCGGCAGCAGTTCATTGCCGAGGAAATCAAGAAACTTGAAGCAGCTGGTTTGGTGAGAGGAGTGTTGCATCCGACATGGTTAGCCAACCCGGTAGTGATGCGCAAGGCAAATGGGAAGTGGAGGCTTTGCATTGATTTCACTGACTTAAACAAAGCATGCCTGAAGGACCCTTTTTCGTTGCCACGCATCGACTAGATTGTTGATTCCACTTCCGGGTGTGACTTGCTTTCCTTCTTGGACCCATACTCCGGGTACCAACAGATATTCATGGCTAAGGAAGATGACGAAAAGACCGCGTTCATAACTCCGTGTGGCACGTACTGCTCTGTACGGATGCCCTTCAGGTTAAAGAGCGCTAGTTCTACCTTTGCCAGAGCCGTGCAGATTGGATTTGGGCCTCAGTTGCACAGAAATGTGGAAGCTTACATGGATGAAATAGTCGTCAAGACCAAGGATGAAGCGACTCTCATACAAGACTTGGAAGAAACTTTTCCAAACTTGCGCAAGATCAATTTGAAACTCAACCCTGAGAAGTGTGTGTTTGGCATCCCATCCGGCAAGCTACTTGGGTTCTTTGTATCTCAGCAAGGAATAGAAGCCAATCCCAGCAAGATCAAAGCAATTGAGCAGATACACGCATCAAAGACCATCAAGGACATCAGACGTTTGACCGGATGCGTTGCCGTGTAGAGTAGGTTCATCTCCAAATCCGCTGAACGTGCCCTGCCGTTCTTCAAGATTCTGAAGAAGGCTGGCCAGATAAAGTGGACCCCGAAAGCAGAGGCAACACTGCAGGATCTGAAAACTTACCTTTCTTCCGCTCCCACCTTGGTCGCTCCTAAACCGCAAGAACCGTTGCTGCTATACTTGGCGGCAACGAATCAAGTGGTTAGTGCAGTGCTGGTGGCGCAGCAAGAAGTGGATGAAGGTGCAGCCGATGCGGCTGATGCTGCGAGGACAAAACCAAGACATCCACGGTAGGACCAGATGCGAGCCAAGGGGAACTTGAACCGGCAAGCGAATGCAGCTTTAAGGAAGTGGCGAAGAGGAAGGTGGTGCAGCGGCCAGTGTAGTTTGTCGGCTCCTTGTTACAAGGGGCTAGGTCAAGGTACTATGGAGCGCAAAAGGTGATCTTCAGCCTTCTCATGGCCTCGAGGAAGCTGTGCCACTACTTCCAAGCCCACGAGATCACTGTTGTCATCCGCTTTCCGCTATAGCGCATACTAAGGAACCTCGAATCCACTGGCAGGATCATTGAATGGGCGCTAGAACTATCAAGTTTCGGTCTGAAGTATGAGAGCACTTCCACGATCCAAAGCAGGGCGTTGGCAGAATTCATTGCAGAATGGACACCCATGCCAGATGAAGAGGTTCCTGAGACAGTCCTCCCCAGCAAGGAAGCACCTAAGGAATGGATCATGTACTTTGACGGTGCTTTCTCACTCCAGGGCGCCGGAGCAGGCGTGCTCCTCATCGCCCCCATCGGAGAGCACCTCAAGTATGTAGTCCAAATGCACTTTCCCCGGGAGGAGGCCACCAACAACATTGCTGAATATGAGGGGCTCCTTGCCGGGCTCAGGATCGCGGTGGAGTTGGGAATTAAAAAGTTGATCATCCGAGGAGATTCTCAACTCATGGTGAGACAAGTCAATAAAGACTATCAGAGTCCGTTGATGGAAGCATACGTGGAGGAAATGAGGAAACTGGAGGAGCGCTTTGACGGATTGCAAACAGAGCACGTACCGCGAGCGGAAAACAGCATTGCTGATCATCTGTCAAAGTGCGCTGCGCAAATGCTCCCTGTGGAACCAGGGACTTTTGTCCTCCACCTCACTCAGCCATCAGTATCCCCATCAGTGATGACCAGGAAAAGAAGAAAGCTGAACTCCGGCAAGCACTTCCCGGCAGAGCATCCCGGAGCCGCTGGTAGAGAAGCTGCCGGGGACAGTCTCGTTTCACCTGGTGAGCAGCTCCCTCCTGCGGAACCCCAGGTTCGCGCAGTCGAGACAAGCGCTCCCACGGATGTGGAGATGCCTTTAGTCCTAGTTGTCGAGCCCCTGGCTCCAGCTTGGGCACAACATATAGTCTGTTTCCTTCAAACAGGAGAACTTCCCGAAGAGCAAGAAAAGGCTGAAAAAGTAGCCCGTCAGTCAAGTATGTACCAGTTTGTCGATGACACTCTGTACAGAAAAAGACCCAACGGTGTGAAATTAAAGTGCATTTGCCGGGAAGATGGACTAAAGCTGTTGGCAGAGATTCACAGAGGCTTGTGTGGGTCTCATATTGGATCAAGGGCTCTTGCCGGAAAAGCCTTCCGGCAGGGTTTCTATTGGCCCACTGCCCTCCAAGATGCAACTGAGTTGGTCGCCAAGTGTGGAGCCTGCCAGTTCCATTCCAAGAACATCCATGAACCAGTGTGCAAGCTCTCTAGACGATCCCTTTATGCTGGCCATTCTCGGTCTGGGGGCTCAATATTTTGGGCCCCTTTCCCCGCGCTGTCGGGGGCTTTGAGTTCTTGTTCGTAGCAATCGACAAGTTCACAAAGTGGCCTGAGGTAGAGCCAATGAGGAAGGTGACCGCGCAGTCAGCTATCAAGTTCATGAAAGGACTGGTGTGCCGTTTTGGAGTGCCCAACAGGGTGATCACCGACAGCGGCACCCAGTTCATGAGCCGCGCCTTCATGCAATACGTGCAAAGCCTTGGAAGCAAGGTCTCCTTCGCCTCTGTTTCCCATCCAAGAAGCAACGGGCAAGTCGAGAGGATGAATGCGGAAGTGCTGCGAGGGCTTGATGACCCACAAGTATAGGGGATCAATCGTAATCCTTTCGATAAGTAAGAGTGTCGAACCCAATGAGGAGCATATGGAAATGGCTAGTTGTTTTCAGCAAGGTAATTTCTGCAAGCACTGAAATTGTAGGTAACAGATAGTTTGATAGCAAGATACATGGTAACGAGCAAGTAACGGTAACGGTAAACAAGGTGCAGCAAGGTAGCCCAATCCAATTGAGGCAAAGGACAGGCCAGAACAATCACTAGCAATAGGCAAAGTGTACACGGGAATTTTGTCTAGTCACTTTTATCATGTTGGTTTGATTCGTGTTCGCTACTTTGATAATTTGATATGTGGGTGGACCGGTGCTAAGGTGATGTTCTTACTTGAACTAATAACCAACTTATGATTAACCCCCTCGCAAGCATCCGCAATTACGAGAAAAGTATTAAGACAAAGTCTAACCATAGCATTAAACATGTGGATCCAAATCAGCCCCTTATGAAGTAGCGCATAAACTAGGGTTTAAGGTTCTATCACTCTAGCAACCCATCATCTAATAACTACTCCACAATGCATTACCTTAGGCCCATGAATGGTGAAGTGTCATGTAGTCGACGTTCACATGACACCACTAAGGGAATCACAACATACATATCATCAAAATATCGAACACGTATCAAATTCACATGATTACTCACAACATGACTTCTCCCGTGACCTCAAGAACAAAGATAACTACTCACAAATAATAATCATGCTCAAGATCAGAGGAGTATTGAATAGCATAATAGATCTGAACATATAATCTTCCACCAAATAAACCATATAGTAATCAACTACGCAAGGTAATCAACACTACTAGTCACCCACAGGTACCAATCTGAGGTTCCGGTACAAAGATTGAACACAAGAGATGAACTAGGGTTTGAGAGGAGATGGTGCTGTTGAAGATGTTGATGAAGATTGGCCTCCCAAAGATGAGAGGGGTGTTGGTGATGACGATAGCTTCGATTTCCCCATTGAGGTAGTCCTCGTTTAAGGGGTCCTCGGATAGCCGGCCTGTTTCTCATGGGCCGGACTATGTGGGCCGCTGGATAGGCATTGGATAATCAAGGGCCCCGTCGCCAAGGTGGAAGTTTCAAGGAGCTATGGCGTGTTCTCCAAGTTGTCGACAGTAGATAGGCATGTTTTTTCCCTTTGATGTGCAACCGACTATGTGTAAGCCCTAGGTACCCTCGGTGTCTATATAAGCCGGAGGGTTTTAGGTTATGGGACAACAGAACTCATCTAGGGTTTTAGTCATACGATCTCGAGGTAGATCAACTCTGTAACCCTTATACCATCAATATAATTAAGCAGGACGTAGGGTATTACCTCCATAGGAGGGCCCGAACCTGGGTAAACATCGTCTCCCACTTCTCCTATTACCATCGATTCTAGTCTCACAACTCGGGACCCCCTACCCAAGATCAGCCGGTTTTGACACCGACATTGGTGCTTTCATTGAGAGTTCCGCTGTGATCGCCAAAGGAATCGATGGCTCACCTTGTCACAAGCAATGAGGTCTGCACCCAGGGCACTCTCGCCCCGGATCGGATCCTCGCAAGCGGCGACATCTCGTCGCATGCTTACCCGATCGGCCACCTAGGCCAGATCGGAAACTTTTCCCCCGATCGAGAAATCAGGTTCGGAACCCTAGAGTTCGTCGCTGATTCACGGGGAGAACTCGTCTTGATGGAACCCTCGACTCTTACGGAGGAGCCCACAGATCTCGACGCCTCGACGCCGAAGACATCGGGCCCCGCCTCCGATGATGAGGTCGTTATACCCGGGCCGTCTGGACAGCCCATTCTGGTCGTTGTGACCGGATCTACCATGGCTAAACAGGACCTGGGTCCGCTTTCGTGCGACTCCGGAACTGCGACGCCGCATACCGACCCCACTCGCTTCAGCGACACACATCCTACCATCGCCTCGTTTCTGAACGAACTTTTTGATCGGATCGAGACCATGCGTATGGCTGATGACCAGATACCGGTCTATGACCGGCTCGGGCTTAAACCCGATGATAGGGAGATTCACATCCCCACGGTCACCCACCTCATCGCCACCCTTGAGTGTCCGGCTAGAGGCTCGTCCCCCCAGCGACCGGAATTAAAAACGGTTTATACCCCAGTCTCCGATCACCGAGACCTCGCCTGCAACCCAGACTCTGGAGTTTGCTCCTGAAACAGACCGGTATCGGTCCCTGATCTATCACATAGTTAGGAGTCCATAATTCCGAACTCTCGCCGTGGCGTGGAGTCAAATCTTTTCCCACCCACCTCCCAAGCCGATCACTCAAGTATCGCAGCAGAGCCCAAGTCTACGGACTTACATGACGTTAACCAGTCACCAGGAGAGTCGGTTCATCATTACTGGGCCAGACTCCTCCTCGCTAGAAACAAAGTACGGGGCCTCAGTGATCAAGAGATAATGGCAACCTTTAATCGCAACTGCCATGACAAAGGGATTCTCAACGCCCTGGCTCGTCGGCACATTCGTGACTTCACCGAGCTGTCTGATTTGGTACAAAAATATTGTGCCATGGAAAGCGCTTGGCAAGCCGAACGGCTGTTTTCGGAACCAACCTTCATCGAATACCGTAGAGGAGATCGGAAAAAGAGGATACCTTCAAAGCGGCCAGCCAGACTCGAACCCGCCGAAAAGAGAAATAGGCCCCTTTCAGGGGTCAGTACCGTCCTTGATGGACTACTGGATAAACCTTGCCCTATACACTCTGTATTGTTGAACACAGCTCCGACTCACAGCCTTAGAGCTTGCTAGGTCGTCATTCAGATCGAAAAAAGCGGTGAAGCCATTCTTGAGGCACTACCGCCAAAAAGGCGCTCCACATCGCCATCATAATACACCGCCGAAGTCCTGACGATCTACGAAACGTCCCCCTCAAGGAACAGGAGGAAAAGAGCTCTTAAAGAACTCGAACATATATATCATGTGGCAGCAACAAGTGCATGGGCAGACATGCCCATTACCTTCGGAGATACTGACCGACCATCCACTCTTCCTGGTCATTCACCGGCAGCCCTAGTCCTGAACCCCATCATCGATGGCTTCAGGTTACACAAGGTGCTGATGGACGGCGGCAGTGGTTTAAACCTGATTTACGAAGATACCCTAGAAAAAATGCAGTTCGACCGATCCCGCATCGAACATAGCAACACAACTTTCTGGGGAATCATCCTGGGGAAAGCGCACCCTTTTCAGGATGTATCGTCCTGGACGTAGTGTTCGGCACGCCCAAAAACTACCGATCTGAAGAACTCCTCTTCCACATCGTGCCCTTCCCCAGTGGCTACCACGCCCTATTGGGATGTGACACCTTCACAAAATTCCAAGCTATACCACATTACGGGTATATGAAACTTAAGATGCCAGGACCAAAGGAGTAATCACAATCGTCAGTGATCCGAACATAGCCCTTCGAGCCGAAAACAAAATGGCAGCGCTCGCCCTCGAGGCACTAGCTGAGACCTTCGCTGCAGAAGAATTGACCACGCTTCGGTCAACGGTAAACAAGGACGATGTGATCCTTAGCAAAAGGCCCAAATCCACGTCCTTTAAACCTGCAGATGAAATCGTCAAATTCCAGGTACACCCGACGGACCCCAACAAAACAGCGTCCATTGGAGCTCAGCTGGACCCCACGGTAGACGAAGCACTACGAGCATTCTTACGAGAAAATTGGGACATCTTCGCCTGGCACCCTTCTGATATGCCCGGAATCCTACGACGGCTAGCAGAACACAGTCTGGATATCATCGAAGGCTTCAAGCCCGTCAAGCAGACTCTGCGCCGCTTTTCCGAGCCCAAACGACAAGCTATGGGTGAAGAATTAGCCAAACTGCTAGAGGCCGGATTCATTCAGGACATTAAACATCCCGAATGGTTGGCAAATTTGGTGATGGTACCAAAGAAAGACAAATCCTGGCGGCTGTGTGTCGACTTCAAGGACCTTAACAAGGCCTGCCCCAAGGACCCTTCCCCCCTACCATGGATAGACCAGATCATCGACGCCACAGCCGGACACGATTCACTATGTTTCCTCGACGCTTACTTCGGATACCATCAGATCAAAATGAAGGAATCCGACAAAGCTGCAACCGCATTCATCACCCCATACGGGCCATTCTGCTTCAACACAATGCCTTTCGGGCTAAAGAACGCTGGGGCTACATACCAGCGCATGATCCAGACCTGTCTCGAAAAACAGGTTGGCAAAACAGACGAGGCATATGTTCACGATGTGGTCATTAAAACCAAACACGTCAGCCAACTGGTCGACGACCTTAGGCAAACCTTTGCCAGCTTACGCGAATACGATATACGGCTCAATCCGGAGAAGTGTGTCTTCGGAGTTCCCGCTGGTAAACTGCTCGGATTCATCGTTTCCCATAGATGAATAGAAGCGAATCCGGCCAAGATATGTGCCTTATCAGAACTTGCAGTTCCCACAGAGCTAAAGCATGTCCAAAGGTTGGCTGGTTGTGTGGCAGCGTTAAGTTGCTTTATCTCCCGCCTCGGTGAAACGGCTTTACCGCTCTACAAATTGCTGAAACAGACCAAGAATTCGAATGGACCGATGAAGCAAAGGCTGCGTTAGAAGAAATCAAGACACTCCTGGCAAGCAATCCCATACTCACAGCACCAGGTGCGGGTGAGCCCACGTTATTATACATATCGGCCACCAACCAAGTCGTTAGCGCAGTGCTCGTCGTCGAATGAGAGGAGGAGGGACACAAATTCCGGACACAGAAGCTGGTATATTATATGTCAGAAGTACTAACGCAAAGCTAGTCCAGATACCCGCACTACCAGAAGATAGCCTATACAGTATTTATGGTATCACAGAAACTAAGACACTACTTCCAAGAGTGTTCAGTCACGGTGGCATCCGAAGTACCCCCGAACGATATAATCAACAACAGGGATGCCACCAGCCGCATAGCCAAATGGGCCATAGAGCTCCTTCCTTTTGAAATTACCTACAAACCACGATGAGCTATTAAGTCTCAGGTGCTGGCAGATTTTCTCGCCGAATGGACAGAGGCCGAGCTCCCTAGGGAAAATAGTACATACTCCCATTAGACGATGTACTTCGATGGATCCAAAACTTTGGCCAAACTGGGGGCTAGAGTTATTCTCACATCCCCCACAGGCGACAACGTTCGATACGTGTTGCAGATCATGTATGCCGACTCCAATAATGCAGCCGAATTCGAAGCCCTCTTGCACGGTCTTCGGATGGCAGCCTCAATGGGCATACATCGGCTAGAGGTACGGGGAGACTCCAACCTGGCCATCTCTCAAATGAACGGCGAGTTCGCTGCCAAAAATCCGAAGATGGCGGCATATAGAAACGCTGTCCTCAAAATATTTGCACGGTTCGAGGGGCGGGAATTTCATCATGTCGCTAGAGACAACAACCAGGCCGCCGATATGTTGGCCCGCATGGGGGCCAAACGCGACCCTGTCCCAAAAAACACTTTCCTGCAACGGCTCTTTAAGCCATCAGTAGTTTGGCAGGACGACAATATGGGCACCGGACCCACCAGTGCGGACGAGGTTGTTTCCCCTATAAATGAACCAGACAATCAAATCATTGGCGGCTCCGTAACGGACGAAACGCCTTCGGCTCACGTGGTCATGGCAGTAATCGCGCCATGGACCGAGCCCTTCCTCGCCTACCTTCTTCGCAAAGAACTCCCTGACGACCAGACAGAGGCGCGACGCATAATTCGGCGATCCAAAGCCTACAAAGTACACGAGGGTGAGTTATACAAGAAAAGCACCACCGGAATACTACAGCGGTGCATATCTGAGGAAGAAGGTCGGCAGCTCTTAGTCGAAGTCCACGCAGGGATGGGCGGTCATCACGCCGCATCAAGAGCCTTAGTTAGCAAGGCCTTCTGGGCTGGTTTTTTCTGGCCCACAGCCCGGACGGACGATCAGTCGCTTGTCAAACACTGCGTGGGGTGTCAACTTTTCGCGAATCAAAGTCACATGCCCCCAACAGCTCTTCGGACTATTCCGATCACCTGGCCCTTTGCGGTCTGGGGGCTGGATATGGTCGGACCACTTAAAGGGAGGACCAAGAAGAATAAATACCTACTGGTCATGTTGGACAAGTTCACCAAATGGATAGAGGCAAAACCTGTCAAATCAGCCAAGTCCGGACCAGTAATCGACTTTATATCCAGCGTGGTACACCGTTATGGTGTTCCGCACAGTATAATAACGGACAATGGATCCAATTTCACGGCCCAGGAAGTCAAAGACTGGTGCGCAAAAATGGGCATTAAGCTCGATTACGCATCGGTTTATCACCCGCAGACCAATGGACAAGTCGAACAAGCAAATGGCCTCATTATGAGCGGCATTAAGCCACGTTTGGTCCAGTCTCTTCATGAGTCCGACTGTCATTGGGCCGAGGAGCTCAACTCCGTTCTATGGGGCCTGCGCACCACCCCGAATAGATCAACGGGATACACACCATTTTTCATGGTCTATGGGGTAGAAGGAGTCCTTCCTTGTGATATTATTCACGACGCACCAAGGGTGCGCATGTACGAAGAAAAGGAGGCTGAGTTAGGTCGGCAAGACGACTTGGACGCCTTGGAAGAGGAGCGCGACATAGCTCGGGCCCGTTCTACCTTTTATCAACAGCAGGCCCGACGTTACCAGAGCAGGGAGGTCAGGGCACAAGCATACAACGGCTCCCGGAGAAGCAGAAGCATAAACTCAAGCCCAAATGGGAAGGTCCCTTCATAATTGACGAAGTACTCGCAGGAGGGGCTTACCGTCTTCGGAACCCGCCGGACAACCGCCTTGAACCAAACCCATGGAACGCAGCTCGTCTTCGGCGCTTCTACGGCTAGACCGGTGTCGTCATACTCTTTACCCTCCTCTTTTCTTTCTTTTCTTTGTTGTTTCTTTTCCCTCCCACCTTGATTTCTGGCAGGTTTGAATTCTTTTCTTTTCTTCCCAACTCTATGTTCGGCTCAACCGATCTTGTACTAAGATTTTCGGCCTACACCCTTAAATGTTAAATCCGAACACAGCACCTGGGGGCTTCTTTCCAAAGCCAATGCTTTTATATTATAAGCATTTATTCACATTTATTGTGTACGCATGTTTTCCTTGTCGTTTTTAAGCCATCATATGCATCAATTCGAACTAAGACTTTGCCAAGCTGGGTTGCCTCGCTCCTGTGGTTACCCTTTATGTTCCCGATTGTTCGGCTAGAGGGTAAAGGGAGCACCTCTGCGATTGTTACGATCGGGTCATCCGGATACGTACCTCAGACGGGTGAAGCCAAAAGCTAGATATCTTCAACAAACAATTGATCGGCTACGACGAAATCAATTAATAAGACTATGGTCGTCATGACCATTACTCGGGCTTCTTCTCTTACAAAAGCCCTTAGTCGCATACTAACAGTATACGGCCTTCTACCTACGATTTACGTAGCACCCTGAAGAAAGGTATTGATAGAGGTACTATTTTCTTCGGAAGATGTTTCTTACGCTCAGCAGTAATATAACATATCTCCCTGTGTGCTTTCTGTCTGTTCGCACCACATGGCCGGATTGCCTGGTTCCCAGAACATAATTCACTCCCCTAGGGTGATATTTCACAAGGAACACTCCCAAGCTCTTAGCGCGGGAGGCCGAAGCCGATGGCCGGTTAAGACAAAGTTTACAACACAGACGGAGCAATTCCTCGATTATTAGTACATAGTTACAGATAATCATACATCTGGCTACCAATCGAGATTGTCGATTATGGTCTCCAGGGAGCAATCTTCTTGTGAGAGACGGGGCGGCAGGCATCACTTGGTCATATACCAGGTGGAGCGGCACTTCTTGTCCATCTGACACTACTAGGAGAAACCCTATTAGTAGCGCTTGAAAAACCTATAGCAGTAGCGCTGGGTCCAGCGCTACTGCTAACACGCTACAGCTAAGTTGTAGCAGTAGCGCTGGTTGGTGCAGCGCTACTGCTAAGTTTGGTTAGCAGTAGCGCTGCACTGACCAGCGCTACTGCTACAACTTAGCTGTAGCGCTGTGGAAAGGCAAGCGCTGCTGCTAATCTAGCGCTGCTGCTAGATGCCTTCCAGCGCTGCTGCTAGTATTCCTGCTTTCACAGATTCATACCCCCTCTACGTATTTGTGATGTATTTATACAGGCTCTATACAGTAGTTTCATCAGATCACAATAAACATACACTATTGTCATCATATCATACACATATAGTAGTCTCGTCATACCATCATCATCATGATTCAACACAAATATCATCACATCTCGAAAATAGCGATACACAAGTCATGTCATGTCTCGAATAAGTGCAACTGCATGGTCATGCCACACACACAAGTTTCATCATCTCTATCTAAACCATGATGTAGAAGAGAAGAGCGATCAGCAAGAGCAAGACCGCGACTATGTAGTACTTGAGGCACCGGCGGTTCCGCCCCCGCTCTTGCCAGAGCGTCCACCTCAAGTAAGTACTTTCCGCTTCGGCTCTGCTGTCGAACCGTCTGTGGCTAGCACCTGGGTACTTGTCCACCTAGGCCTGAGCGTCTGGCCAGTGGTCGTAGACTCCTGGAACCTTCCCAACGAACACGACGTAGCAGCCCTTCGCCATCTCTGATCTATGTACCTGGATCGTGAACGATAATATGCAACATAATGTACTTAAGAACACAAAGAGGCATAATTAGCAAAATACAAGCAACCTATAGTAAACATAAATTACGAAGTTCCTCATACCCAAACTAATTAACTAGAGCGATCTACTCTAGTTCAGGACCACGGTTTAATTACATCACATAGTTTCGTCTGGACGCTAGTGACACATATATTGTCAACGACAATCAGTCCTCGGTCCAATCTTCATAGTTAGGGACGAAGCACCCGAGCTTCTTGAAAGGCTTCAGGTCCAGACGCTGAGCGATTAGCAGTGCTCGGACAGCATCCCGCGTGATTGGCCCATGGTAGAACATCCCTGTTGGTTCGAGGACCTGCTTCATGATCTCTTGGGCAAGTTCACACTGCACGTGATAAAACTCAGCTCGGATTCGATGATCCGGTGTCTTTCCTATGCTTGTGGCCCAGCTGACAATCTCGGCATCGTTGGTAGTAGCTGACATGCGAAGGCGTTGATTATCCCTTCTGAACTCGAGAAGGTGATGCATGAGGTAGAATCCATCAGCCTTACTGATGTGCGGTTGTTGGATGCAGCAGAAGTCGGTCTTATCGCTGAAAACCAGCCCTCGCGTCGTCCGCTATCACCCGCCACGACAGGTGCAGGTAATTTGGTAGGTGGGGTGGTGTTCATACCTTCTTGAGAAGCTGTCGTTGGTGTGATACCGGGCGCCTCGACACGAAGAAGAGTCTTCGGCCATGGCAAGAACCAACTCTTGCACGCGCCAATCCGTTGAGGGGTCTCCTTGTCATCGACTGGTGCCGGAGGAGGCAAATCCTCGAAGCCCGCTAAGACACTGGCCACGTTAACCTTGAAGACGCCATCGGACATCTCTCGGTTGTGGAACATGCGGTCCTTCGGCTTCACGATCGTTGCCTTTCCCACGGCCACCTTCTGGCCCTTGATGTCGTACAGTAGGGTGCACGGGGTATCGTTGGCCTACGAAGACATGTCTGCGACGTCAAACATCCGAAAGGCAATTGAAACGGAAGACTATATAGACATGCTGGTGAAAAGGGTATGACGCGTAATTACCGTGAGGGCGTCGAGCTCAGCCATAGACGAAGGCCCGCCGAGTAGTCCAGAGATGGAGGACGGGCTGCTATGAATAGGAGCGGGAGCATGTGCGGTGGCGTGAGCAGGTGCTGGTGGTGCGATGTTCACCGAATTGCTCCCGACGTAGCTAGGAAGGGGAAAGTCCGCTGGCCCTTTATCTGGATTTTTCTTCGTCCATTCAAAAAATGCCAGAAGCAAGCTGGAAATGGAAGATGTGAAGTCAGCCGTGACTCCAGCTACCGCTGCACTGACCCTTGCATCGACTATCTGTTCCAACTCTGCTTTGGTCTCAGCTTTGGACTTATTGATCGCAAGCGCGACCTTCTGGTCGATGGTCTGTTGAGTAAGCAACTTTCTCTTCCTTCTTTCCTCTAGCTCCTCGTGGTAGCACGTCTTCCACGAGGCGCCATCTCCGACGCCGTGCACACGTCCATAGGACGGTGGTGTGTCCTCCGGGACCTTTTTCAGTATGTTCAGGGCCCGGTTGAAATGGGTGTCCCACTTGGGCCTCACCAACGACTGTGACGACTCGTCGCTTTCGGCTGCCTTTTGGTGCCGCTCTTTCTGCAAAAGGAACGTCGATGGTTTACTAATAATGTGACAAAACTTGTAGTCGAATTGATTGGAAGCTAATATGATAATGTGGTAATATAACAATTACCAGAAGTCTCATGAACTCCCTCGTGTTCGGGTCCGTGTAAAAGGTCTTCTTGACGCGGTCCCACTTGTACCGGGCCCTCATCCAGTCACGCTCTAGCAGGTCGGTGAACTCCGCCAAGGGGTCTGGGATTCCGTGATTTTCACGTTCGGCGTCCTCCTTGGCCCATACGTGCCTCTTCCTCTCATAACCACGGCTTCTGAGGCGGTGGGGAGGCGTGTTCCTGGCCTGGAGCGCCTTCATTTTCTCTGACTTTTTCTTGGTTTCATATTTAGCGCAAGTCTCCTTGAATTTTTCAAAGTCCTCTTCCGTAAGTGACGGATTGTCAGCATGAATCTTGGACCACGGTTCATTCTTATCAATCGCATTTTTCACCCGAACTTTCCAGGCGGACAAGTCGTTGGTGAACGTCACCATCGCCTTGTCATTTGTCTTTCTCATGGCATCGTCGTCCCACGGTTATTTGCTTTCTGTGCGGCCGGGGAACAGGAACCTATTGTGCAACTTCTTTAGGAGCATGTGCTCCATATGTGGTATCTTCTTCAACTTCTCGTCGTTGATGTTGGCGGTTTCCCTGAGGATGCATCCTAGTTGATTGCCCCAGCACGAGCGCGCTTCATCCGGTGCTGTTGGCTCTAATTTCTTGGGGTGCATCTCCGTGACCACAATTTGTCCGATGCCGAGCTCATTTGGTCTTCGTGACCTCTTCTGCTTCGGTGCTTTACCGGCTACAACAGCATCGTTGCCGGTCTCGGGGGTGGTGTCGGTGCCGGTGCTAGTGCTGGTGCCGGTGTCGGCGTCGTCGTCGGGGTTGGTGCCACTGCCGCCACCATGCACCCCCATCTGGTGTTCGTCCAGGTAATCGAAATAGTGATTTGCTGCCTCGATGGGGTCTTCTTCGAGGCGAGCTGAACCCCTGGCTGAGGCGTGGCTAGACATGTTTCCTATTCAACAATTGTAAATAAAAGATATAATGAAGACAAAAAAGGGGCCTATATTTGGTCGGAATGTTGATTCATTCCCCTTCCGGCAAATCCCGGGCACTCCATATGTCCTAGTTTCTAGCACAAGTCATGCCGAAAATCACGGAAATTTTCGGCATGACCTTTGCTAAAAAGTGGACATATGGAGCGCCTGAAATTTGCCGGAATGGAAATGAATCAACATTCCGGCAAAACATAGGCCACTCGGATATTCTTCGACATTCAACCAACAACCAACAGGGTGAGCTTCCACATGTACAGTACTGTTCAAGTTGTTTTATCATATGCAAGTCCAGAAGTTCTGATAAAAATCAAAATGCCAAAGTTTCAAAATCTTATGCTTTGAGCGTGATGGCTCCCCTGTTTCTATGGTAATCTCAAATATTCTGATCATGGTCTTATGGGTTCTGCTATCATGGGAAAATACACGGATTCATGTAGGGCGTGAGAAGGTAATTTAGGTAGAAATTTCAAGGCTCAAACTCATATCACACACGCATAGAAGGAATTGCTATGGCTCTTACAAGGCCCTTGCACGACAGGGAGGGTACCTAGAATGCACATTGTTATAGCCCAAGAGAAGGAAACCATAAGCAAGTATTTCTCTAGAGTTTGGCTTTTAATGGCTGTACTAGGACATTGTCTTGATGCTTCCTACAAGTTTCTCCATCCTTGCTTCCAAATGTCGTGAAAATGCATCATGACCATCAATCTTTCTTGGAGCTATATACAATTCTATTTCATGACCAATAGGATTATAAACATTCTATCACTAAGTAGCAACAATCCTATTTTTAACCCTAGATATGAACCCTAGATTTTTTGTCCTAATTGACTAGAGAGAGGGGGAGGTGGGGGGGAGGGGGGTACCTGAAGCGGCGCGGACGAGGAGGCCGGAGCAGGAAGGGGCGACGACGGCGGGCAGGGGCGACGTCGGCGGGTAGGGGCGACGGCGGCGCGTGACAGAGAGGAGGGGGGGAGGTGGGAGAGTGGGAGGGGAATGGGATGGCTCGGGCGTCCGCGCGGATGAGGAGGAGGTCGGAGCGGCGGGCAGGGGCGACAGCGGCAGGCAGGAGGGCGACGGCGGTGCGCGACAGAGAGGAGGGGGAGAGGAGGGGGAGAGGTGGGGGGGGGAATGGGAGTTGGCAAAATTTGAGCACGCGCGGCAGTTAACTCAAAAATAGTAGTAGCGCTGGGTTAGGACCAGCGCTATAGCTAAATTATCTATAGCGCTGGTTCATAATCCAGCTCTACTGCTAACTGTTTTAATTTTTAGTTTTTTTAATTCTAAAATACACATAGTAGTAGCGCTAGGTTAGGATCCAGCGCTATAACTATATGAGCTATAGCGCTTGTTCATAATCCAGCGCTACTGATATGTATTAGTTTTTATTATTTCCCTTCTCTTTTCTGTTTACTTTTCTTTTTCTTTTGTATTACTTTCTCCCTTTTGTTTTTGTTCTTTTGTATTTCTTTTGTATTGCTTTCTTCCTTTCTGTTTACGACGGCGTCTCCCTCCCACACTGCGCGAATATCACCGGAACCATGCATGTGGTGGTAACATATATATCAGTTGACCGATAACGGTTACTTAAGTGCGTACACAAAATAGATACATATATATTATATACATGATGATGGTTTCTCAGCTGCGTTGACGACGTTTCACATTGAGCTTCTTCCCTTTCTTGTTCGTTGCCGAATAATTGAGCCCCTCCTTGTGACTTTTCTGGAACCATGGAGTACGATCTTTCTTATGTAATGTAGTATTGATTCTTCTTTTCATGTATGCTTCATCGTCATCGTCATCTTCCCTCATCGGGTTGCCGTATTGGTCATTGTCTTCCTCGTTGGCGACTCCATCCATTCCGACGATGCTCCTTTTGCCTCTCCTCACGACAACACGGCTGGGATTGGTCGTGTCGGTTATGAAGAAGCATTGTGTCATGTGCTTAGTGTGTACCCATGGCTCAGTTTTGGCGATGACGTTAACGTTCACGGTTGCACTCTTCGCATCAGCGGGTGGTATAGACATGGTAGTGAAATACTTGTTTTCTCTTACGACGTCCTTAGCCCATCTGACACGGAACATCGTCGCATCGTGCAATCCAGTATAGTCAAGCTCCCAGATCTCTTCGACCCTTCCGTAGAATCTTTCAGTTGTGCCATTGGCGTCGGTCACGCATTCAATCGTCACCCCGAAGTTCTGGTAATCACTGTCCATGTCTTTGGCCTCTGTGTAGAACGTGTACCCGTTGATATCGTATGACTGATAGGTTGCGAGTTTGGGCGCGGGGCCATGTGCTAAGGCGTGTATGAGCAATCCGTCTGAACTGCCCTCTTCTGGGGGATTTTCAAGAACTTGCTCTTTGAACCAACGCAAGAAAGTGGCGTTGTGCTCTACAGTAACTTCGTCGTCCGTCTTGAGCATCCCCTTATCACGGTACTTATTTGCGATGGTTTCTTTATGTCGTGCCACATAATCATCTACCACATCTAGGTGTTGTAGCACTACTAAGTTAGCCCTGTCAAAGTCGTTCCGTCGATCCGAGTAGTCCACGTGCAATTCCCTCCGACCGTTGTTGTGACCTTCTCCTCCGAGCCTCCCATGGTGCTTCTTGACGGGGAAACCAACAACAGGGTCTCCGACGCCTATATAATTCTCGCAAAAGGAGATGCACTCATGCGTCAGATACCCCTGGACGATGCTCCCATCGGGACGGGACATGTTACGAACGAATCCTTTGATGACCCCATTCATCCTCTCGAACTGCATCATGCTGTGAAGGAATGTTGGCCCGAGGTCGATGATGTCGTCCACGATGTGGACACACAGATGCACCATGACGTCAAAGAACGCGGGCGGGAAGTACATCTCAAGCTCACATAGTATGACAACGATCTCTTCCTGTAGCCTTCGGAACTGCTTCACATTTATGGACTTTCGAGAGATAACGTCGAAGAAGTTGCAGAGACCAGTAAGCGTGTCACGAACGTGCTTGTCCATTATCCCTCTAATGGCAACCGGGAGTATCTGCGTCATCATCACGTGACAGTCATGAGACTTCATCCCGCTGAACCTTTTCTTCTTGGGGTCTAGAAATCTGCTTATCTTCCCACAGTAACCGGAACTGACTTTGATTCCCATAAGGCACTTGATGAATTGATCGATCTCCTTCGCACTTAAGGTGAAGCAAGAAGGGGGGCAATAATTCTCCTCCTTCTTGTTGACTTTTCTGTCCCTTTCCCCCTCCTCCGTCTCCGTCTCCGTCTCCTCCGTCGACTTTTTACGGTGGAGATCTTTCCTGATCTTCAAATCTTCCAAGTATTTCCTTGCCTTCGGCCCGTCCTTGGTCTTCTCCGGCATGTTCATCAGTGTGCCAAGCAAGCTCTCGAGGACATTCTTCGTGATATGCATTTGATCAAGGCAATGAGGCGTGTCGTGATTGGGCCAGTACTCCAAGTCCTAGAAAATAGACCTCGTTTTCCATACCTTCAGTAGCGGCTCCGGCGCCTTTTTCATCGTTCCCGGCGCGGGGCACTGTTCCCAGTTTTTCAACAGCTCGTTGATTTCAGCGCCGCTCCTCTTACGTGGAGGTCCTCGATGCTTAGCCAACCCATTGAATAAATCTCCACGCTTTCTCCACGGGTCATCCTTCTCGAGCCATCTACGATGCCCCATGTACACGATTTTCCCGGACCCGCCATCTTTTGTTGATGTAAGCTGCTGAGACGTTGTATCATCCATGCACCTCGTGCATCCGCAGTATCCGTGGCACACCTGGCCTGAGGTGTACCCGTAACCGAGATAGTCGTGCACCGTCCTCATCAGCGCGGCTCTCATATAGAAATACTCTCCTTTGCTGGCGTCCCATGTCCATGCCGGTGTTTTCCATAACGTGTCTAGCTCCTCTTTCAGAAGCCCCATATACAGGTTAATATTATTTCCCGGTTGTTTCGGCCCTTTAATCAGCATGCTCATGTGTATGTACTTTGTCTTCATGCACTTCCATGGGGGGAGGTTGTACATCCATACAAAGACGGGCCATGTGTTGTGGTTGGTGTTTTTGTTTCCAAACGGATTCATGCCATCGGTACTCACACCAAGCACGATGTTCCTTGGATCTTCTGTAGCAAATCCATATACGGTGTTGAATGCTCTCCACTGGCTACCATCTACGAGGTGGCTCAGCTTCGGATCATCTCCATCGTCGGGCTTCTTCCTCTCCGCGTGCCAGCGCATGAGCTTTGCTTCCTTAGGATCTACGAAATACCGCTGCAGACGGGGAGTGATCGGAAAGTACCATACAACTTTCTGAGGATCTTTCTTTCCTGCCTTCTTGTATCGAGAAGCATTGCACACTGGACAGCTGGTTTTTTCCGCGTGCCCCCCCCCGATAAATGATGCAATCGTTGATGCATGCGTGGTACCTAATGTGCAGCAAATCAAAAGGGCAAACGATTTTCTTGGCCTCATCGATACTAGTAGGACACAGGTTCCCCGCGGGAAGAACTTTATTATGTAGATACTTCAAATGCTCATCGAGGCTTTTGTCTGTCCATTTGTTTTTGGCCTTCGTCTTTAGAAGTTCGAGCGTGAAACTCAAGCGGGTCACCTCGGGATCGCAACCTTCATACAATGGTGTCTTCGAGTCTACTTCAAGTTGCGCCAGCTTGGCCTCCTCTCTAGAAGCAGCTCTCTCGCTAGTCGTACTCTTGCGAAGGAGGTCTCGAACATGAGAGTCCTGCACGACTGCACTTAGTAGCATCGAAGACTGCGGTGTGACCGCCGCCTCTGCTTCTCCGCCATGTCCGGACTCTTCTTCACCGTGTCCGGAATCTTCTCCGCCGCCATGTTCGGAATCTTCTCCGCCGCCGTCATTTAACTCTTCCCCGCCGCCATGTCCGACGCCATCCCCTTCGTGTCCATCGGTCATCTCTTCGTCTGCCATGTGGACGTCCTCATCATCATCATCTTCACTTATCCACCGAGTATAGCCATCCATGAAACCATTCATCAGCAGGTGTGCGCCTTCAACCTGCCACGCTCAAAAGGGTCCAAAAGGACTCCTTCTTTGCATCTTGTACACGGACATCTAATCCTAGTCCGATTATTTGCATGCATGTCCATCACCGCGGATTGCATGTATCGCTCCACCTTCCATCCACTCACCTTCATGACCGACTGCATGCACATTATAACAAGCAAAAGGGTTATAAACAAAATGCATGCATGCATCAAAGTCATATAAAAATTTGGCATGACCTTGCCTAAAAATAGGACATATCGAGTTTGCTCGAAATTCACTGAAACGGAAAAAAATCGACATTTCGGCAAAACATAAGCAACTCGGGGGCATGTCACTCGCACAAATCTCTCCATATCCCAAACACACATATTCCCATTCACACACATGTTCCCATTCTTGAAATGAACAACTTTTTACTCACCTATATCTAGCTAGATCTAGTTGTTGGGGACATGTCAATAGCTAGCTAGATCAAGTTGTTGGGGAGGAGAGATGACTCTAGGTAACTAATGGAGAGGGAGAGAGATGAGCTAGCTAGATCTATATCTAATGGAATGGAGGGAGAGCTAAACAAATGAGGTAGGGGGCATTTATGGAGCTAGTTAGAGATGAGAAGGCCATTTATGGGGGAGAGTTATGGTGGAGGGGGGCATTAATGGGGAGAGAAGAGAGGTAGGAGGCAGAGAGAAGAAGGGCAACAATGGTGAGGGGAGAGGGGAAAGGAGGGGGAGAGAGGGCAAAGGGGGGGGAGGGGGAGGGGGGGTGAAAAGGTGGCACCAGCCACGCTTAGCAGTAGCGCTGTTTTCCAGAACGCGCTACTGCTATGACACTTAGTAGTAGCGCTTTCAAGAAAGAGCGCTACTATTAAGTGGGGCCCATTAGCAGTAGCGGTTCCACAAAATACAGCGCTACTACTAAAGTCTTAGTAGTAGCGCTGTATTCTGGACAGCGCTGCTACTAAAAATAGTGTCGGTGGGCTCGTCGGGTCCCGCTTATCAATAGCGCTCTTTATGTTTCCAGTGCTACTGCTAAGTCTTTACTTGTAGCGCTGCCTAAATCCAGCACTACTGGTAAGTAGCAGCAGCGCCTGTTACATTCCAGCGCTACTGATATTGTCCTGCCTATAAGGATTTTCCTAGTAGTGTGACCCTACTGGCCCAACCCGAGCCATACGCTTGGGGTTAAGTCCGGTATAGCGGGTCTTGATCATCGCCCATGCCTCTTGTGCTCCCTCTCGACAAGCCGATGTCTTCCACAGCTCGAACCTACTTCGAGCTCCCTTGAACCGATCGACTAGTTCGGTCATCCCCTCCGGAGGTTGCTCGGCGGGCCACAATGCTTTCACCATGCTCTTCATGGCCTTCCGAGCCCGCTCATGAAGGGCGGACAGCTCCTTCAAAAGGCTTCCCTGGTAGGATCCGACCTCTTCTTCGGGTCGCCCAGACAGGAGACCTGTACATGAGTCACGTCATGCGTATTATGCTTCATTCATAGGAAATAACTACTGATGTTAGAATCACACTTACCGAACATGCCCCTTTGTAATTCCTGGTTCTCTCCTTGGGCCTGGGCCAATTGAGTCTTTAAGCTCTTAATTTCTTCGGCCTACTGTTTGTTCTCCTCCTTAAGGCGGTTCTTCTCTTCAAGGTGTCGTTGCAAAACATGACAGCCAGCCTCCTGCTGGGACTCGGCATATCGCTGAGATTCTCGGGCTACATCCAAATCTCTTTGTAATTGCCCTATTGATTCAGCTGCTACATAGTACCCTCGCGTAAGCATGGGAATATACTAAGAACAGCAGAATAGATATACTCACCATGTGCCTCCCGAGTAAAGCTCTTCACTTGCTCCAATTCGGCCTTTGCAGATTTACCTGTGCTCGGCTAGCTTCCAGTTCCTTGGCCAGTTGCTCGCTTTGTTGCTTCGAGGCCTGCGTTAGCAGTAGAACAATGCAAGGATCCTTAATTCGGTCGTGCCGACCAATTTAAGGCTCGGGGGCTACTGGGTTTACACGAGTGTTCGAACTCTAATAACAGACCACTTACTTGCAGGCTGGACGATATCAATTTCAAGGCCTCCCCGAACCCAGCTCGGGCAGCTCCGATGTGCGCGCCCGCTATGCGCAGAGCACCGAACTCTTGTTCGGTGAAGGCTGGGTGACGCAGGGCTTCTCGTCGCCGCCGATGATGCATATCGCTTCCAACCTCGGATTTGGTGATGGATATGGCGTCACCAGAATCAGCTGGGGCTGGATTGACAGTGGGAACCCCCGTAACAGGTTCAGCGTAAGCGGAAGGCCTCTTGAGCACCGCTGGAATCCTGGTAACATCCGCGGCAGGGGACGGCCGAACTCTTTGCCTGAATATTTTGACGAGAGGTCTCTTGTGAGGCTTTATCAATCATGATAATAAATCAAACGGTCGAGCAAAATACCTCTGAGATGAACTTATAGATGGGCTCGTCCCCGCGAGTGGCTCATTTGCCGGACCCTTGTTGTTCTCCGCCCCGGGCACTGCCGCCGTTGCCGATGTATGTCGTGCGGATCTACAACGCTTGGGAGTAGGAGCCGTCGCTTTTGGGTCGTTGGAAGACACTTGCCTTTTGCGGGATGAGTTTTTCTTCTTCTTCCTTGTCGCATGGGAAGGAAAGGATCCAGGGTAATCGGCTATGATAGCCACCTTGGAGCCGTCAAGACCCTCCTGGTTGAAAACCCCGTCTTCGAGCTCTATTGACAAATCCGGGTCATCATGAAAGCCCGGATCATCATCACGGGAATAGTCCTCGGGCTGAGGGGTCGGACAGTTAACTTTCTCGATGAAGCTCCTCTATTCCTGTTCACATAAAGTTAAAGGCTTCGGTCAAAAAGGGACAAATTGGAAACCCGAATTGAGGTCACGGGGTTGAAAGGCTTACCCATTCGATGGGATTGTGGCTTGAGTATCCCTCCTTGGTCGACCGCCGAATAAAGTCTTCTTGCTCCCCTTTGTATAGGTCGGCAAGAGCAGCGGCTAATGCTGTTTGATCGGCAGGGCCTAGTCTTCGGGAGCGAGTAGTGTCGCTTGTCCCGTTGTAACACCACAAGGGGTGTATCCTCTTTTGAAGGGGTTGTACGCACCGGGTGATGGCGGCGGCCATGACGTCAATCATGGTCAGCTTGTGATGGGTTAGTACCCTCACACGGGTTGCTAAGCGCTGCACTTCAATGCCGTTCTCTTGGGACAGGCTCTTCGGGCGCCAGTTGTACCTTTTCTTCAAAGGGGCGTCGGAGTATTCGGGCAAACCCCTCCGAGCTGGATCAAATAGGGGGACGTCCTCGATGTAGAACCATTCCGAAGTCCATACTTCGGATTCCTTCGGCGTTCCCACGGGATATCCCGTCCCCGCTATGCGGCATACTTCGGCTCCTCCGACCTCAAAAATTGTTTTGTCTCGAGTGCGAGGGACGAGGCAGAAGTACTTCCTCCACAATTCGAAGTGTGCCTCGCAGCCTAGGAACATCTCGCAAAGGGCGACGAAGCCCGAGATATGCAAAATAGACCCTGGGGTGAGGTGGTGGAGTTGGATTCCATAAAACTCCAATAACCCTCTCAAGAATGGATGAACGGGAAACCCGAGACCCCGCAAGAGAAAGGGCACAAAACATACACGCTCCCCCTTTTGTGGATTGGGGAAATTCTCCGCGAGGGCCTCGCTGTTGACTGAGGACAAACCGGCACGGATAACTGCCAGATCCGAGGAGGGAAGGTACCCTTGGGTCTTGAGATCGCGTAGTCGAATGAGGGGCACGGAGCAGCTTGTCCAGTCCCCGGGATGGGAGCCGTAAGGGTGCGAGGAAGAACTAGGGGCGCTCGCCATGTTTTGGTGGTGATCTTTCACTGGAAGCTTTTGCCGATGGGGAAGAAGAAGATATGGCTTGGACCATGATTTAGTTTGTTTAAATGGGTGGTGCCTCCTTTGTGGAGGGGTAGTTTTGTAAAAAGCTACTGAACCGCTCGTCTCCCCACAGTGCAGGAAAATCGAGAAATGCTATTATGATGGACCTAGCAAGCCCGTGACGTTTGGGATTTCGCCGATGATAGGACGGTTGCCGAACAAGAAGGGATGAAGGGACTCGCCTCGCAAGCCGAAGACTTCGGCACACAAGATTGTTCGGATTTACCTCGGCGTTGGAGGCTAGTCCGGGGGCTACTAAGGGAGTCCTGGTTTAAGGGGTCCTCGGATAGCCGGCCTGTTTCTCATGGTCCGGACTATGTGGGCCGCTGGATAGGCATTGGATGATCAAGGGCCCCGTCGCCAAGGTGGAAGTTTCAAGGAGCTATGGCGTGTTCTCCAAGTTGTTGATAGTAGATAGGCATGTTTTTTTCCCTTTGATGTGCAACCGACTATGTGTATGCCCTAGGTACCCTCGGCGTCTATATAAGCCGGAGGGTTTTAGGTTATGGGACAACAGAACTCATCTAGGGTTTTAGTCATACGATCTCGAGGTAGATCAACTCTGTAACCCTTATACCATCAATATAATCAAGCAGGACGTAGGGTATTACCTCCATAGGAGGGCCCGAACTTGGGTAAACATCGTCTCCCACTTCTCCTGTTACCATCGATTCTAGTCACACAGCTCGGGACCCCCTACCCGAGATCCGCCGGTTTTGACACCGACACCCCTCTGGGAGGGAAGTTCCCCCGACGAAATCACTCCGCCGGAGGGCAAAAGTGCTCCTGCCCAAGTTCCGCCTCGAGGCGGTAGCGCTTCGTCCCAAAAGTCCTCCTCTGATTTTTTTAGGTCAAGAGTGACCATATACCAGAAGATTGGCACCGGAGGTGGGCCGAGGTGGCCATAACCCATCAGGGCGCGCCCAGGGGGGCCTGGCGCGCCCTGGTGGGTTGTGCCCACCTAGAGGCCCCCTCTGGTAGTTTTGTGCTCTAGTATTTTTTATTAAATGCAAAAATAATCTCCGTAAAATTTCAGCTTCATTGGAGTTGTGCAGAATAGGTATCTCTAACGTGCTTTTCTTAGGTCCAGAATTCCAGCTGCCGGTATTCTCCCTCTTTGAGTAAACCTTGCATATTATGAGATAAAAGGCATTAGAATCACTCCCCAAAGCATTATTGTTCAACAAAACTAAGTAAATAACAGTAGGAAATCATGATGCAAAATGGACGTATCAACTCCCCCAAGCTTAGACCTCGCTTGTCCTCAAGCGAAAGCCGATATTGAAAAGCATGTCCACATGGTTTGAGAGAGAGGTGTCGATAAAAACAATATACGGACATAGAAGCATCATGCTTGTTAACATAACAGCAATAAACTCTAACATAAGAACTTATTTCAATACATTTTTATCATATAGCTTCTCATGAACAAGTAACAATTCATCACAACATAGAAGCATAAACCTTATTGGGAACCAACAAACTATGTTCTCAGTCAACTTTGCAACTACAATTCATCATACTTTCAAGAAGGCTCTCATGTCGGAGCCTTTTGGCAAGTCCACATACTCAACCATCATTTAGTCTTCTATGATTGCTAACACTCACGGCATACCCATGAACAAAAAGTTTCAACCGTACACGTAGGAAGATAGGGGCTTATAGTTTCGCCTCCCAACTTACTCACCTCAAGGGTGATGTCAACAATAATAACTCATGCCCACCCATATCCAACTGGATATATGTGCCTAGATCTTTCCTCACCACACGATGCTTGCAAAATAAAAAGTAAAAAGGAATAGGGAAGAATACTTTGACTCTTGCCTAAAAGTAAATACATAAAAGTAAAAGATAGGCCCTTCGCAGAGGGAAGCAGAGGTTGTCATGCGCTTATTGGTTTGTATGCCCAATCCCTTAATGTAAAAGAACATCACCCTATATTGCCCCCTATGATAGCAACCTTTATTATGTAGTCCGTCGCTTTTATTACTTTTCCATAATAGGTTCGTATAACGCTCAATTTTCTCTTACACTAATTGATCAAAACACCTTTAGAAGCGATTTTTATTGCCTTGTTGCACCGATGACAACTTACTTGAAGGATCTTTCTCGATAGATAGGTAGGTATGGTGGACACTCAAAGAAAGAGTTTGGGTTTGGGTTTTTGGATGCACAAGTAGTATCTCTACTTAGTGCGGAATTTTTGGCTAGCAAAGATATTGAGAAAGCACCACATGTTAAAGGATCTATGACAATATAACTTCTATGTGGATATGAACAAACATAAATCATTACATTGTCTTCCTTGTCCAACGTCAACAATTTTGACATATAATATTTTATGGGGGCTCACAATCATAAAAGATGTACAAGATAGTGTATTTGCATGTGAATCTTCTCTTCCCTTATTAATTCTTTCATGAATTGCATCATTGACCAATGCTATGTTTGTCAATCTCCAATAATTTTTACTACTTATACGTTTCCTTATGTGATGTCATTACTCACCATAAGATTAGCAGATGATTCTTTTCATTTGTTTCTTTTCCTTTATTTTGATTGCAACAAGAAAGTAGAGAGGCAAAAAAAACTCAAACTAAACTTTATTATATAATTCTCACTCGATTACATAGATAGGTAGGCCACGGAACTAACACACGAAAACAGATCATGCTAAACTTTTATTCAACTAAAGCAAAGGGAAACTAAAGATCGAACTAAAATAGGTAAAGGTGAATAAAAGTGATGGTGATACGATACCGGGGCACCTCCCCCAAGCTTGGCTCAAGCCAAGGGGAGGGCCCATACCCGTGTGCTCAAGTCTCCTTTGGTGGTGATGATGAAGAAGGTGGGGGGAGTAGAGGAAGCCTTCTTCTTCAACTTATATTTAAGCATAAAGTTTTCCTCCCTTAGATCATCATTCTCCAACTCAAGCTTTAATGCAAAAAACGAGACGGGATAAATTGGACCTTAGGTTTGTATCTTCTAGGGAGGCTTGACTTCTTGAATTCCACATGCATGTCTCCGGGTTGAGGCAATGGATCATCCTCTTCCTCGGAGTTGTCATCTTTTGTTTCCTGCATGGTAGCATCTTCTTCCTCCTCCGAGGTCCATAGATATGGGTAAATTTCCCTAAAGATCTTTGGGTCTGAAACATAGGGATCAACATGGCTCTCCCCCTCGGAATCTTGAGACGACATATTTTTAGATCTATCAGGGAAACAACACAAAACAAGAATAGAGGATTTTTCTACGATGCGGTCGTCAAAACTGTGGAGGGTATATATAGAGAATTTTTATTCTTGGGAAACAAGTATCTGGAAGGAAAACGGATTCGAGAAGGCATCCGAGGTGGGCACAACCCACCAGGGCACACCCAGATGTGCCTGGCGCACCCTGGTGTATCGTGCTCACCTCGATCATCTTCCGGTTTATTTCTTTATTTCCAAAATTCTAAAATATTCCAAAACTGACAAAAAATATTTTTACGGATTTTTCGGAGTCCGTTTACTTACCGTATCACGTACCTCCGATTTTAAGAATTCTGGAGTGTTCCGGAAGGTTTCTTTTATGTGTTCCTCCGGTGTCATGGTTTGGATAACATTGCTTTCGACGTTAATAGGAATACCTGAGATATAATGCTTAATTCATTATCCATTGACCACCTTCGGGTTAGTACCTTCGGCGTTATTAATCTTGATAGCTCCAGAATGATAAACCTCTTCGATAATATATGGTCCTTCCCATTTTGAGAGAAGCATTCCTGCAAAAAATCTTAAACGAGAGTTGAACAAAAGAACATAATCTCCTATTTTGAATTCCCGCTTTTGGATTCTTTTGTCATGCCATCTTTTTACTTTTACTTTGAATAGCTTGGCATTTTCATAGGCTTGGGTTCTCCATTCATCTAGTGAGCTAATATGAAATAGCCTCGTCTCACCGGCAAGCATGAAATCATAGTTGAGTTCTTTAATTGCCCAAAATGCTTTGTGTTCTAATTATAGAGGCAAATGACAAGCTTTCCCATATACCATTTTACATGGAGACATACCCATAGGATTTTTACAAGCTATTCTATAGGCCCAAAGTGCATCATCTAATTTCTTAGACCAATTCTTATGAGACCTATTGACAGTTTTTTGTAATATTAATTTTATTTCTCTATTGCTAAGTTCAACTTGACTACTAGATTGAGGATGATAGGAGGATGCAATTCTATGGTTAACATCATATTTAGCAAGCATCTTACGGAAAGCACCATGAATAAAATGTGAACCACCATCGGTCATTAAATATCTAGGGACTCCAAACCTCGGGAAGATAACCTCTTTAAGCATTTTAATGGAGGTGTGGTGATCAGCACTACTAGTTGGAATAGCTTCTAAACACTTAGTGACATAATCAACGGCAACCAAAATATGAGTGTATCCGTTGGAGGAAGGAAAAGGCCACATATAATTAAAACCCCAAACGTCAAATTGTTCAACAACAAGTGAATAATTCATAGGCATTTCCTAGCACTTACCGATATTACCAATTCTTTGAAATTCATCACAAGACAAGACAAACTTACGGGCATCCTTGAAGAGAGTAGGCCAATAAAAACCGGATTGTAATACCTTATGAGCAGTACTATCTCCCGCATGATGTCCTCCATAAGCATCGGAATGACATTTCTGTAGGATTTGTTCCTGTTCATGCTTAGGTACACAACGTCTAATAATACCATCTACTCCTTCTTTATAAAGGTGTGGGTCATCCCAAAAGTAATGTCTCAAGTCATATAATTTTTTTCTCTTTTGTTGTTAAGTGAAGCTAGGTGGTATATATTTAGAGACAATGTAGTTAGCATAATCAGCATACCAAGGTGTGTTTTGTGCGAGACTTATTGCAGCTAATAGTTCGTGAGGGAAACTATCATCAATAGGTAGTGGGTCATCAAGATATTTTCTAACCTAGAAAACTTATCAGCTACGGGGTTCTCAGCTCCCTTCCTATCAACGATGTGTAAGTCAAATTCTTGAAGCAAGAGAACCCACCTAATGAGTCTAGGTTTAGCATCTTTCTTTTCCATAAGGTATTTTATAGCAGCATGATCAGTGTGAACAATAACTTTGGAGTCAACAATATAGGATCTAAATTTATCACAAGCAAACACAACTCCTAAAAATTCTTTTTCAGTAGTAGCATAGTTTCGTTGGGCACTGTCTAGAGTTTTACTAGCATAATGGATAACATTCAATTTCTTATCAACTCTTTGTCCTAGGACAGCACCAACAGCATAATCACTAGCATCACACATAATTTCAAAAGGCAAGTTCCAATCAGGTGGTTGAACGATAGGTGCAGAGGTTAAGGATTTCTTGAGTGTTTCAAAGGTTTCCACACAATCATCATCAAAAACAAAAGGAATATACTTTTGCAAAAGATTAGTAAGAGGCCTAGAAATTGTAGATAAGTCTTTAATGAACCTCCTATAAAAACAGCATGACCAAGGAAACTTCGAATACCTTTAATATCTTTAGGACACGGCATTTTCTCAATTGCATCAACTTTAGCTTTATCCACCTCAATACCCCGTTCAGATATTTTATGCCCCAAGAAAATGACTTCATTAACCATAAAGTGGCACTTTTCCCAATTCAAGACAAGATTTGTTTGTTCACATCTTTGCAAAACTCGATCAAGGTTGCTTAAGCAATCATCAAAAGAAGTCCCGTAAATGGAAAAATCATCCATGAAAACCTCCACAATATTTTCACAAAAGTCAGAGAATATAGCAGACATACATCTTTGAAAGGTAGCAGGTGCATTGCATAAACCAAAAGGCATACGTCTATAAGCATAGGTTCCAAAAGGGCAAGTAAAGGTAGTTTTCTCTTGATCAGATTATGACACGTGTATTTGAGAGAAACCAGAATATCCATCTATGAAACAAAAGTGTGTGTGCTTAGATAGTGTTTCTAGCATTTGATCAATGAACAATAGAGGGTAATGATCTTTCCTAGTAGCTTTATTTAATTTTCTAAAATCAATCACCATTCTATAGCCAGTGACAATTCTTTGTGGAATGAGTTCATTCTTATCATTAGGAACAACGGTAATAGCTCCTTTCTTAGGGACACAATGAACGGGACTTACCCACCTACTATCAGCTATGGGATAGATTATACCTGCTTCCAGAAGCTTTAATATTTCAGTTCTTACCACTTCTTTCATCTTAGGATTCAATCGCCGTTGATGATCAACAATGGGTTTAGCATCAGGTTCCATATTAATCTTGTGCTGACATAGAGTGGGACTAATGCCCTTAAGATCATCAAGAGCATATCCAATAGCAGCCCGGTGCTTTCTCAGAACTTTCAATAATCTTTCTTCTTCTTGTTCTGAAAGGTTAGCACTCATAATAACATGATATATCTTTTTCTCATCACGATAAGCATACTTCAAAGTGTCAGGCAATTGTTTCAATTCAAACACAGGATCACCTTTAGGTGGAGGAGGACCTCCAAGAGTTTCGATAGGCAAATTGTGTTTCAAGAGAGGTTGTTGTTCGAAGAAAATTTGATCTATTTCATTTCTTTCACGCAGGTGCATATTATTTTCATGGTCAAGCGAATATTGTTCTAACGGATCGGTGGGAAGCACAGTAATAGAAGCAAGACCAATTATTTCATCCTTATTAGATAACGCTTTATCGTGAGGTTGTCTACTAAACTTGGAAAAATTAAACTCATGAGACACATTACCAAAACTGACACCGACAGTTTGTTTTTCACAATCTATCTTAGCATTGACGGTGCTCAAGAAAGGTCAACCAAAGATAATGGGACAAAAGTCATCTTGTGGGGAACCAAGGACTAGAAAATCAGTAGGGTATTTTACTTTCCCGCACAAGACTTCAACATCTCTAACAATCCCAAGTGGTGTGATAGTGTCTCTATTAGCAAGTTTAATAGTAACATCAATGTCTTCCATTTCAGCAGGTGCTATTTCATCCATAATTTCTTGGTATAAGGTAAAAGGGATAGCACTCACACTAGCACCCAAATCACATAAACCATGATAGCAATGATCTCCTATTTTGACTGAGACAACATGCATGCCTTCTATGGGTCTATGTTTATCTTTGTCATCGGGTTTAACAATTCTAGCAGCTTCATCACAAAAGTAGATAACATGCCCATCAATATTTTCTACCAAGAGATCTTTAACCATAGAAACACTAGGTTCTAATTTAATTTGCTCAGGGGGTTTAGGTGCTCTTATATTACTCTTACAAACCACAATTGATACCTTAGCACGTTCCTTTATCCTAACAGGGAAAGGTGGTTTTTCAATATAAGCAGAAGGCACAACTAGATCCAAATTGTAAAAGATGGTTTCTTCTTTAGGTATGACCGGTTCTTTAATTTCTTCTTTAATAGGGGGATGATATTTAAACCACTTCTCCTTATGGAGATCAACGTGAGTAGCAAATGCTTCGCAGAAGGAGGCTACTATCTCAGAGTCAAGTCCATATTTAGTGCTAAACTTGTGAAAACTATCGGTATTCTTAAAAGATTTAACACAATCAATTTCAAGCTTTATACCTGACTCATAACCTTCGTCGAGTTCCCAATCTTCAGAGTTGCGTTTAATTCTTTCTAAGAGATCCCACTTGAATTCAACAGTCTTCTTCATGTAAGAACCATCACAAGAAGTATCGAGCATGGTTTGATCATTATGAGAAAGCCGAGCATAAAAATTCTGAATGATAACTTCTCTCGGAATGTCATGATTGGGGCATGAATATAACATTGACTTAAGCCTCCACCATGCTAGAGCGATACTTTCTCCTTCACGAGGCCAAAAATTATATATATATAATTCTGATCACGATGAACTAGATGCATGGGATAAAGCTTTTGGCGAAATTCCAATTGCAAACAATTCCAGTTCCACGATCCAAGATCATCACATAGCCTATACCATGCCAATGCTTTTACCTCCAAAGATAAAGGGAAAACCTTCTTCTTAACTTCATCTCCGGGTAAACCTGCAACCTTCCACAAATTCTGTTCACATATAAGAGGTGCATATCAGGATGTTCAGTTCCACTTCCTGCATAAGGTTTAGCAAGTAGTTGTTCTAACATACCCGAAGGAATTTCATAAGTAACATTTTCAGTAGGTGATGTAGGTTGAGGGGCAACTAATTGTGGTTCCGGTCGAGGTGAAGATACCCCGAACAAACTACTCAAAGGATTGTTTTCCATAGTAGCAAGTAGCGATAAATTTCAGCACGTAGTACAAGTTTTTCCTTACGGATTTCACTTACCAAGAGCGCTTCACTCCCCGACAACGGCGCCAAAAAAGAGTCTTGATGATCCACAAGTATAGGGGATCTATTGTAGTCCTTTTGATAAATAAGAGTGTCGAACCCAACGAGGAGCAGAAGGAAATGGCAAGCGGTTTTCAGCAAGGTAATTTCTGCAAGCACTGAAATTGTAGGTAACAGATAGTTTGATAGCAAGATAATTGGTAACGAGCAAGTAACGGTAACGGTAAACAAGGTGCAGCAAGGTAGCCCAATCTTTTTGAGGCAAAGGACATGCCAGGACAATCACTAGCAATAGGCAAAGTGTTCTTGAGGGTACACGGGAAGTTCGTCTAGTCACTTTTATCATGTTGGTTTGATTCATGTTCGCTACTTTGATAATTTGATATGTGGGTGGACCGGTGCTAAGGTGCTGTTCTTACTTGAACTAACAACCTACTTATGACTAACCCCCTCGCAAGCATCCGCAACTACGAGAAAAGTATTAAGACAAAGTCTAACCATAGCATTAAACATGGGGATCCAAATCAGCCCCTTACGAAGTAGCACATAAACTAGGGTTTAAGCTTTTGTCACTCTAGCAACCCATCATCTAATAACTACTCCACAATGCATTCCCTTAGGCCTATGAATGGTGAAGTGTCATGTAGTCGACGTTCACATGACACCACTAAGGGAATCACAACATACATATCATCAAAATATCAAACACATATCAAATTCACATGATTACTCGCAACATGACTTCTCCCGTGATCCCAAGAACAAAGGTAACTACTCACAAATAATAATCATGCTCAAGATCAGAGGAGTATTGAATAGCATAATAGATCTGAACATATAATCTTCCAACAAATAAACCATATAGTAATCAACTACACAAGGTAATCAACACTACTAGTCATCCACAGGTACCAATCTGAGGTTCCGATACAAAGATTGAACACAAGAGATGAACTAGGGTTTGAGAGGAGATGGTGTTGTTGAAGATTGGCCTCCAAAAGATGAGAGGGGTGTTGGTGATGACGATAGCTTTGATTTCCCCCTCCAGGAGGGAAGTTCCCCCGACAGAATCGCTCCGCCGAAGGGCAAAAGTGCTCCTACGCAAGTTCCGCCTCGAGGCGGCGGCGCTTCATCACGAAAGTCCTCCTCTAATTTTTTCTAGGTCAAGAGTGACCATATACCAGAAGATGGGCACCGAAGGTGGGCCGAGGTGGCCACAACCCATCAGGGCGTGCCCAGGGGGCCTGGCGCGCCTTGGTGGGTTGTGCCCACCTGGGAGGCCCCCTCCGGTAGTTTTCTTCTCCAGTATTTTTTGTTAAATGCAAAAATAATCTCTATAAAATTTCAGCTTCATTGGAGTTGTGCAGAATAGGTATCTCTAATGTGCTTTTCTTAGGTCCAGAATTCTAGCTGCCGGGATTCTCCCTCTTTGAGTAAACCTTGCATATTATGAGAGAAAAGGCATTAGAATCACTCCCAAAACATTATTATTCAATAAAACAAAGTAAATAACAGTAGGAAATCATGATGCAAAATGGAGATATCAGGACTCAAGACAAGAACTTTCGATAGACTGCGGAGATGCGGCAAGCGTTGGATAGATGAGCTGCCGGTGGTTCTTTGGTCCCTCTGAACGACACCAAATCGAGCTACCGGCCAGACACCCTTCTCCATGGTATACGGGGCAGAAGCAGTTCTCCCCACAGAACTCATATATGGGTCACCTCGAGTACTTGCCTTCGATGAAGTAGAGAAAGAGCAGCTACGGCATGACGATGCCATGCTCCTCGAGGAAGATCGTCTCCGGGCTGCTGTGCGTGCTGCACGCTACCAGCAAGCCCTGCGCCGCTATCATAGCCGAAGGGTCCCCGCTTGGAGCCTTGTGGAAGGTGACCTTGTCCTTAGGCGCGTTCAGTCCGCCAAGGGTACGAACAAGTTGACGCCGAAGTGGGAAGGCCCTTACCGGGTAGCACGAGTCACCAGACCTGGCGCAGTCCGTCTGGAGACCGAAGATGGCACCAAGGTGCTTAACTCATGGAATATTGAGCATCTTCGTAAGTTCTACCCGTGAGGCGCGGCTGCCGGGCTCTGTCCCCGGCAGCCACCTTTTGTACAAGCTTTGTCGAAGTTGCATGTAACCCTTTGTACAAAGCCAAGCACAGATCCTATGCAATAATAATAAAGCTAGGCATTGCATCATATCATTGCATTGCATGTGCATTATGCATTTTTATGATTGCAATGCATCGCCTTTTTAAGTTCTAGAGATTTGCTAGAGTACTTGTTGAGCCTATAATCCTTGTTGCCGCATTCTCTCTTCAAGGGATAGAGGCCTCTTGCCCTACGTGTTTTACCACCAGGAAAACATAGAAGGAGGGCGAAGGAACAAGGACGGTGGCCCAGCGTACTCCAGAAAGGGATACTGCCTAAAAAGATAAGTCTAATCGCATATCCCTAGTTTTATGTTGTTTGCTCCCTTAAAGGAAACCCTTGCTCTCTTTTCGAATGTCTTCGGTGTGGTCCCCCATGTGGTGAAAATCCTTGTCGGGACGAGCCGTTCCCCAGCTCCTGATACTTATTAGCTCTAGGGGCCGCGCCAATACCGACAAGGAGCCCTGCCGGGGAACAACGCCAACCTGGTACCGGGGGCTCGCTCCCCCTTTGGCGCTCGTGGTTAGTAATGACCCGACAAGCGGTTCCGTGCGACAAGGACAAACATACTGACAAAGTAGAAACAAAGGGGGAAAAGGATAGTACTCGGGGAAGAGAAATAACATTCATTCATTCATTTTTTTGATACAAAATGGATCAAGATACATAGGAGAGCTCCTTCCTAACAAATCTTTATTTGACTTTCTCCCCTAGGAGCAAGCTACAAAAAGAAAAAGGGCGAAAGGGAGACCTTGGCAGAAGCTCAGTCTGACCCCGTCAAGGCTGTCGGGGAATGGATCGGTGGGACCACCGGTAAGGAAGACGACGCCGAAGTCCACGAGCCTGCCAAGGTCCAGCTGGGGGGAAGAGGTGGCGCCCAAGTCAAGAATCCCCGGCAAATGGCTCTGCCGGGGAGGGCTCGCTGACGGTGATGGTGCGGCTGGCGGTTAGGTGGAGTCCAGGTGGTCGTACTCCGACTTGACGGCCTGGAGCTCGCTATCGCCATCTTCACCAACATTGTCCTCCTCGTCGCTATCGCTCGAGGAGGTGCTTTCGTCACCACTCGAGCTCTCTTCAGAGCAGCCGAGACGAGCGCCCGAACGCCCATAGATCTTGACGGAGACCGTGTCGGCCTCCACCAGCTTGAAGCGGAGGACGTACCCGCTCGTGAAATTGTGAGCGCGTGAAAAGGTCTTCCACCCACGCCTGAAGAACATGACGCGGGGCGCCGGAAACTCGACGTCGACCCGCGCAGTGCTATTGCAGCAGCCGTGCACGCGCAACCACATCGCATGCGGCTTATCGACCCCCATCACCCTGGCGAAGGGACGGGGGAGTCGCAAGCGGCTACGAGGACGGCCACGCAGCCCGATGACGAACTACAGCGCCGTGCTTTCAGTATGTTCCTCTGCTAAGGAAGAAGTCGCCACCGGAGGAGGGTCGGGGACGGCGCTCCGCCTCCCCCGGCCACGAGCCCGCGCTGGCCCCGGCGTCTTTCAGCTCTTCCACCGCGCGCACTGGAACCACCTCCCGTCGCCCTGGCTGAAGCAGCGGCACGATCCCTAAGGGAAGCTCTCGTTCACTCGACGGAAGCTGAGAGTCGTCCTCGCCCCATCGTCATGGTGGGAACTAGCACACCAAAGGACAAATTAGAAGAGAAGGACAAGCAATGTGGGCTTGGGATTAAGGAGGAGATGGAGATGGATGAGCATCGCCGCCGTGACCCCCTAATTTATAGGGGAGGGCACGGAGGCTGGCTCTCTTCCGCTCCAGAGCGGCCGCCATCTCCATCAATCCCACTACCCACGATCACGGGCGAACAGGTAACCGCCTCGATGCTCCAATCCCTGGTGCTGCGGTTTCTGCCACCCCCATACCTGTGGGCCATGCGCATCCACCGCACATTCCCCACAATGCATGCAGCGCGCATGGCGGAAACGGCCTGAGGTAGCAAGTAAGTGACGACTTAAAGATCGGCAGTTACTCCCTCACATTGCGCGCCTGTGCATAAATTTTGGGCCTGACCCAACGGCGTTGTGCGGGCGTATTTGGCCCAGACCCGGGGGCTCCTATTGGTGCACTAGGAATAGGGTACCCAGTGCCCCTGACTTATGCACAGGCAGTAGTAGCACGACCCCGGAAAACATCAACATTCAAGCCCCTGGAAGAGGCAGTCTACACTGGCTACCAACGCCGGCAAACTCTATGCAATGGTCCAGGAGGGGCCCAAAGCGTGCCAACCGCGTTCCCGGTGCCTGCCGGGAACCGAGGCGCACGCATCTTTAGGAAGACCCGGCAAGCCATCCCCCGGCAGGCGCAAGTTGATCGGCCACCGCTTCACCGCATCACGACGCTAGTCACTTGTCAATGCGGTGTCGAGCCCTCAGGTGGCTAAGTGGCTCCCGCTAAGCACGTGGCGATGCACCGAAAGACAGATTATGCCCAGTTGACACCCGTCCACAAGCGTGTCAAGACACTAAGCAACAACCGGCTAAGCGGTGGCAAGAGCTTGCCGGGGATGCATCCCCGCATGCCACCTAGACTAGCAATCATGGTATTTTGTCCTAAATGCCGGAGTTAGGTATGATGGCTCTGTTAGCTATCTAATCGCTAGATAATGACTGTTTTTCCACTGTGGTTGCCCCTTGCCCTATCAAAGGAGGCCCAAGGCAACCTAGCTCAAGATTCGGACTTTTGGACACTTGTACTAGCATAGTAGCTCACCTGAAGGCAACCCTTGTCGGGTTAGACTGCTGCGCGTGCTTCATGTTCCCTGAGATCAATCCACCAAAGCAGGAGTAGGGTTTTACGCTTCTCAGCGGCTCGAACCTGGGTAAAAACACCAGCATACCATCATCGTGCTGCCGCCATGGTCTCTGCTCTTTGTGCAACATGACCTCCCCATGCCGAACCTCAAAGGGGCCTCTGGTCCCATAGGTGATCGTGTGCATCCGTGCCCCGACACAAAGTAATGGGGTATCATAAGACAATAGCACAAAAAGGGAAAATAAATCACTCAGTAAAATGTCAAACTACTTTTGTAAAATACAAGGGTCAAAACTAGGAATACTAAAAATATTAGCTTCTGGTTTTGAAGTTTTAAAAGTGGTGAAAACAATTTTAACAGTGGTTTTGAATATTCAAAACAAGGTTTTTAAATAAACCAGTACATAGAACATTTTCAAAAAGTTTTGCAAATGGCATTATTAAATACAACATAATATTACAAGAGTTTAGGTGGAAGAATATTTGGATTTTGGTAAATATTGCATTATGTGGAATTTTTGGAAAAGTGATAGAAAAGAAAAAGGAAAACTGCACTGTGCCTGGGCCAGAGTCGGTCAGCAGCTGGGCCGCCCAGGAGATTCGTCTAAGGAGCGAAGAGGTACGCGCGCGGCAGGTTTTATTTGAACCTGCACACGGGCCCGATCTGGCAGAGAGAGAGTGGAGGCGAGGAGAGAATGACACGCGGGCCCCACCTTGTGGCCGTCTTCTACCTCTCGACATGGGAGGGAGAGAGCTCACCGATGATGCTTCCGGCGAGGACGAGGTGAGTTAGCGGTGGGAATGGAACCAGAGAGGAGCCGCAGTTCCGATGGGGGTGGAGTCGGTCGCCGGAGACGACGAGAACGGCGGCGATGTCGAACCCGAGCGGCGGAGCTCCGGCTCGAGGAGGATACGCTCGCTCCGAGCTGCTTTAGGCACGGGAAAGAGGGGGAAAAGGGTCAGCGCATCGCAGTGGTTCCAGATCGATGGAGAGGAGTGGCTAACGGGGCTCTTGAGCACTAGATGCTGCGGAGGGGGTGCGGTTGCTTACGGGGCTCGATTGAGAGGGAGCTAGGGCGACCAGAGGAGAAAGGGAGGTCGGGGTGGCCTTATATAGGTGCTAGGTGGAGGCAGGGCATGGAGCGCGTGGGAGGGCTCGGGAGCGAGCTTTAGGACCGCTGCGGCAGGAGGTGCAGGTATGGGCGTGGCTAGGGGTCCGCGGGAGATGCCTTGGAGGGGTCGAGGACAATCAGACAGGCTCGGGATGCCGCGTGTGTGAGCTCAACCATTGGAGCTCTCGGCTGGTGCCGTGCGTGCATGAAGGGGGGGCAGCAGGAGGGAGAGAGAGGAGGGGAGATAGCTTGCAGGGAGGTGCGGACCTCGAGAGGAACCTGGTGGCGTGCTCTCCTTGCCCGAGGTGGTCGGGAGCATCGGGATGGGGGCGGCTACAGTGCGGCTCGACAGTGTAGTGCGCTCCAGAACGTGCTCTTTGCATGCTAGGGCATGCTTTGGCACCTTCTGCGCGGCAACCGGTGTCTAGGGGGTCTAGGGGGAGGTAAATAACATGGAAAAGGCATTGTATGCTCTCGTGGTTCCCTTAGAACAGAAGGAAGATGGGGAGAGAGGGAAAAACTTGCTGTCCAGGAGGGGTAATTGTGGTTTAACCCCACTCAATCATTGATCCGAGTCATGCAAATTTTACTGGAGGTAGGAGAGGACCAGGAGGTCTTGTGGTAAAAAGTTGAAGGGCACGAGAGGAGTAGAAGTGGTCAAAACAGGGGATTTACCATTTAACCAGAAGGTGTTTGATGGCTGTTTAGGCAATAAAAATTTACTCACTAGCTGTGAGAATTAACAGGATTGAATGGTGGGTAAAAATGATATGGGTCATAAGGTTTGAGCTCATTTGAGCAAAGTTTGCAATGTAAACTTTGTAAACCCTAGAAATCAACAGAATCTGTTTTCTGTAGATCCAGTTATGCTAAGATAATCTCCTTGATGCACCACTTAGTGTAGTGTCGTTATTTGGGGATTATAACATGTCCACAAAGTTTGATATCAATTGAAGAAACTTGACAAATGTAAAGTTGTTCAAGTTTGGTTCTGGACAGAGAGGGTTTGGGGGCAGTTGGATGAACCAAAATATTTGGGATTGAGATGAAACTTTGTAAGATCATCACATATAGCATGTGTGACTTTCTATAATTTTCCTGGATTTATTTGAGAATATTTCTTACAGAAATATTTCAATTCCTTCAAATGGACATAAATGGTTTAGAAGGGTTTTGTCCAATATTTTCAACATCACCATGTTTTGAAACACTTATATATGGAAAATATATGTTCACTGAGTTTCCCTAAATTTTCTCAAATATTTTGAAAGCATAAAAGTAATTTTCCCCTATAAAAGTACATTTCTGGCCTTAAGAAAAGGCCTTTAAATAAAATAGGAAAATAAACCTTAAAAATAATATTTGGTGGTTTTAGGAAGTCATATATATGGTAGGTTCAAAATAAAGTCTTTGGGGCAAAACAATCCACCCAAATTGAGGACTTGTAGTACAAATCTCAATTTAGGGGGTTTTGAAAACCTAATTTGAATAAATCCTTTTTGGCCAAAATAAAATTTGATAAAAATAGTTTTTAGTCCTATAGACATGGCATGATCATTGGGCAGGGAGTTTGGATCAAGTGGATGAGTTTTAGAGAGAAGAAGAGTTTGGTGGAATAATTCACAATTATCCAAACAAGCAAGTAGCAAACAATCCAACAAGCAAAAGCATTCAAAAAGTTTTAAATGGTTCCAAATTTTATAAAACCATAGCATGGCAAAGTGGTACAAACTCAGGGTGTGACACACTTACCCCCCCCCCCCCCTTACAAGAATCTTGTCCCCGAGGTTCCTAGGCTAAGCGCTAAAAAGATAAGGGAACTCAAATCTATGATAGTCTTCACGCTCCCAGGTTGCTTCTGCTTCAGTGTGGTTGCTCCATTGGACCTTTAAGTACTTGATGGTGCGGCTTCGGGTGCAACTCTCGGCTTCATCCAAGATGCAAACTGGTGTCTCGCGATAAGTGAGGTCTGGCTGAAGGTCAATGGCTTGATGATCGATGTCCTTGTAGAGGTCGGGGCGGTTAGGAACTTGAAGGAACTTCCGGAGCTGTGACACGTGAAAAAAGTTGTGCACATCGGACAACTTGGAAGTTAGCTCTAGTTGGTAGGCAACTTCTCCTCGTCTTGCGGTGATCTTGAAGGGGCCGATATATCTTGGTGCGAGCTTTCCTTTGACGTGGAAGCACTTCGTTCCCTTGAGAGGCGTGACTCTAAGATAGACATGGTCTCCGACGTTGAGGTTCACTTCTTGGCGGTGGGAGTCGGCGTAGCTCTTCTGTCTTGACTTGGCGGTCTCTAGGAGTTCTCTAACGAGTTGAACTTGCTCTTCTGCTTCGTGGAGGATATATGATCCAAAGACTAGTCCTTCACCGGTCTCTGACCAATTGAGGGGAGTGCGGCAGTTGCATCCATACAACACCTCAAATGGTGCCATCTGTAGACTGGACTGATAGCTGTTGATGTAGGAGAACTCGGCAAAAGGTAAGCAATCTTCCCACTTGGCTCCATATGCTAAAACACATGCACGGAGCATATCCTCGAGTATCTGATTTACTAGTTCCGTCTGTCCTCCTATCTGGGGGTGAAAAGCAGTGCTGAATGATAGCTTGGTTCCCATTGCTTCTTGAAACTTCTTCCAGAACCTCGAGATAAACTGGGTGCCTTGGTCTGACACAATCTCCTTTGGAACTCCGTGAAGACTCATGATACGGTTGATGTAGAGGTTGGCTAGCTGGCTTCCATCATAGGTGGTCTTGACGAGAATGAAGTGGGCTACCTTGGTCAGATGATCGACAATGACCCAAATGGAATCATGTTCCTTGCTTGACCTAGGCAAATCGGTGATGAAGTCCATCCCGACCTTGTCCCACTTCCATTCAAGCACTTTTAGAGGTTGTAATAATCCAGCGGGTCGCTGATGCTTAGCTTTGACTCTTTGGCATATGTCACACTTAGCGACAAAAGTGGCTATCTCTTTTTTCATGCGATGCCACCAGAATCTTTATTTGAGGTCTTGGTACATCTTGGTTCCTCCAGGGTGGACGGAATACGGGGTGTCATGGGCTTCTTGTAAGATCAAATTCTTGAGCTCAACTTTGTTGGGCACGCAGATGCGAGTCCCAAACCATACAACTCCTTGCTCATCCATTGAGAATCCTGGAGCCTTGCCTTTCTTAATCTTTCTCTTGATGCTTTCAATGCTGTCATGACCCTTCTGAGCTTCCTTAATATCATCCATCAAGGTAGGCCTTGATTCGACGTTGGCTAGGAAACCAGGTGCAACTAGTTCCAAGCCAAAGCTTTCAAGCTCTTCATACAAGGCGGGTAGCCTTTCCTTAATTATAGCATTCAAAGAACAAGCCTTTCTGATTAAGGCGTCTGCTACCACATTAGCCTTTCCAGGGTGGTATTGAACATTGAGGTCATAATCCTTGATCAGCTCCAACCATCTTCATTGCCTCATTTTCAACTCCCTTTGGGTGAAAATATACTTCAAACTCTTGTGGTCTGTGTATATCTCACATCGCTTTCCCAGAAGGTAATGCCACCATGTCTTCAAGGCATGAACTATAGCTGCCAGCTCAAGATCATGAGTGGCGTAGTTCTCTTCGTGAGGACGTAGCTGTCTGGATAGATAGGCTACGACTCTTCCTTCTTGCATCAGAAAACCACCAAGCCCGGTTCTTGATGCATCACAACATATCACAAATTCCTTGTGAATACTGGGGGTGGCCAAAACTGGGGCTGTTGTCAATCTCCTCTTGAGCTCTTGGAAGCTTTCTTCGCACTTCGGCGTCCATTCGAACTTCTTATCCTTCTTCAAGAGCTGAGTCATGGTTCTAGCAATGCTGGAGAACCATTCGACGAACTTGCGGTAATATCCCGCGAGTCCGAGGAAGCTTCTGACTTCCTTTACATTGCTTGGGGATTGCCACTCAGTTACAGCTTCGATCTTGGCAGGATCCACTGACAATCCTTTTGCAGTCAACACATGACCCAAGAATCCAACTTCATGCAGCCAGAATTCGCACTTGCTGAACTTGGCATAAAGTTGATGCTCTGGAAGCTTGTCTAGGACCAATCTCAAGTGTTGCGCATGCTCTTCTTTCGACTTGGAGAAGACGAGTATGTCATTGATGAAGACAACGACAAACTTGTTAAAATACTCTATGAATACTTTATTCATGAGGTACATGAAGTAAGCTGGGGCATTGGTTAACCCAAATGACATGACCGTGTAATCATACAGGCCATACCGGGTTACAAATGCTGTCTTCGGAATGTCTTGGGGTCTGATCTTCAGCTGGTAGTACCCGGACCTAAGATCGATCTTGGAAAACACCTTGGCACCATTTAGCTAATTGAACAGGTCTTCAATCTTGGGAAGTGGGTACTTGTTCTTTATTGTGACCTCGTTGAGAGAATGGTAATCGACATAGAGTCGGATAGTTCCATCCCTCTTTGACACAAATAGAACGGGTGATCCCCAAGGAGAGGCACTAGGGCGAATAAATCCTTTTCTGAGCTCCTCAGCCAGTTGCTCATTTAGTTCAGCCAACTCTGCGGATCCTACCCTATAGGGCTTCTTATAGATGGGTCCTGCTCTAGGCATTAGCTCAATGTTGAACTCAATGTCACGGTCAAGAGGCATTCTGGGCAGCTCATCACGAAAAACATCAGGGTATTCACATACCATAGGCACTTGATCCAACTCAATTCCCGATAGACAATTATCCTGAGGGGCTTGAGCGGAGGTAGGGTTGAGAACATACCTGACTTCAACTCCTTAGCTATTGGTCATGGTAACAATTCGCTTGGCACAATCTAGCAAGCCATGGTGCATAGTTAACCAGTTCATGCAAAGGATCACATCCAAGCCCGGCGAATGCAAAACTATGAGGTCTGCTAGGAAGTCTACCCCGTTAATTCTGATCCCGACTCCTTTTACATCCTACCTTGGACCTCATAACCGAACCCGGGGTTTGTATCAACATATGGCTACCCGGGGGTGTAGGCTTCATACCACTCTCTAGTGCAAACTTTTGGGTAACAAAAGAATGCGAAGCTCCACAATCAAATAGAACGGTTGGTAGAGTTGAGTTGATGAGGAACGTACCCAGTATGACGTCCGGGTCTTCCTGGGATTCCTCAGCGGTGACGTGATTCACGCGACCCTTGCCATTGTTGGGCTGGTTGCTGGGAGCTTGGTTCCTTGGTGGCGCTCCATGGCCTTGACATTGGTTTGTCACATTGGGGTGCGGTGCATCTGGCTTCTTGTTGGGGCACAGTTTAGAGATGTGCCCAGGTTGACCACATCCAACGCATGTGATCTAACCAGAGTTGTTGTTGTTGTTGTTCCTCCCGCCATTGTTGTTATTGGGGTTGTTGTAAGCTGGCCTGGGATTGGCATACTGTTGAGGCCGGTAGCTCGGACAAGCTGCAGGATGCCTAGCCTGCTGAGGTTGATAGGTTGGTTTGGTTGGGGCTGGCTGCCATGAGCGAGGCTTCTGGTTGCTGGAACTACCCATCCTGTGGGGTGGGTCTGGCTGCCAATGCTGAGTCACCGCCCTGTTCCCAGGTACCTTCGTCGTCCGGGTCATGGCAAGCGGCGCGTTCGGCCCTGCTCCCGGGGTGTTAAAAAGATTTCTGGGCTCATACTGATCAGGCAGGCGGGTCTGATGCCTCATCCGAAGAAATGCATCTGAGGCTTGTTGATCCAGATTGAAACGATAGGCTTCCGCCTTGAGGCGCTCCGACTCAGCATCCATCTAAACCTTCAATGCGTTGATTTCCTGCTGGGCCCTGGTCATCTGGTTCTTGAACCTCGCGATCTCTGCGTTACGGTTTGCTTGGTTTTCCGCTGTGACCTCGGTTCCCATCAGAGTTGTGAGTTCATTCATCAGATCCAGCAAAACTTGAGCCGGCGGCCTGGTTGACCCGGATCCTGCTATGCCAGCGGCAGCTGTCCCAGCTGCCGTGCTGCCAGAAGCCTGTGCCGATCCAGCCATGAAGACGGCGGCTTGGCTCGGCGGCTCATAGGGCTCCGGGTCATGGTAACCCTCAAAGTAGCCCCCAAGCCTGCCGTTGTGAAGCTGGTAGATTGATTCTGCCTCTCTGCTCGAGGATCCATCCTCTGAGCAGATGAGGGTTTCCTCCCTCGACATAGAACCTTCCTCAAGTTCCGCGCCTTGGGTGAAGCTAACGAAGACGTGCTTCCGGCCCGGGTTGATCCGGGCGGGTCGCGCGCACCGGGCCGACTCGACGAGGTCGGTGCAGATGTCCGGCCCGGGCTTAGATCCGCTGATCTTGCCGATGAAGATGTGAATTCCGCTGAAGGGGACCCAGTACCCGTAGTCAATTGAGTCGGCCTCGGGGCCCCAGCCAGGGTCGTCGATGTAGAGCTTGCCGCGGCGACTCTTGGTCATCCTGCCAACTGCGTATCCCTCGATCCCTGGGAGAGAGCCCTTCGAGTACTCCAAACCACCGTCCACCTGCCCCACGGTGGGTGCCAACTGTCGTGGTTTCATCACGGCAGATGTCCTAGTGCAAGGACTTAGGGGTGAAGCCATCGCTATAGCGGTTAACTCGAACGGGTTGATCGGGACGAAAGACACAGGTTTACCCAGGTTCGGTCCCTCTCGAAGGAGCTAATAGCCTACGTCCTGCTTTGAGTTGTATTGATTGGATATCGATTACAAGGGAACAGATTCGCTTGACCTACTACTCGATCAGAGGTTTTCATGCCCTAAGCCGCCCTATCAACCCGCCTTTATATACACGGGTCGAGGCCCTAGGCTTACAAGAGTCCGGGCCGGGTTACATCTAGTAACCAACCTTATCTCTAACTATCCTTGCCTCGTCTAGCAAGCCGTCTCCCAGCGGCTTACGCCTCCGGGTCACACGCTACCTTCCGGCTCTGGGCCTCCTCCAGGCCCATCTGGAAAATCACTTCCAGGCCTTGTCTTGATCTTCCAGCCTGCTCAGGCCTCACTGCTAAGCCGCCAACCTCATGACCCGACCCCTCCTGGGCGGGTCTCACCACGGGGTTATATCCCCAACACTATTGATCCATGCCTCTACTCAATTTGCTGGTACGATATGAATTGTTGTGTATCATGTAAGCTACAGTCCCATTTCTTGTTCATGCTTTCTAGATTCTTGTAGCATGTTAGTTTGAGGTGTGCAAAACCAATGTTGCTGTTTTGGACAGATTATAGCTAAAACTTGTGTTGGTTGTTTTGGTTGAACCGTTGCTTCGTTCTTAACATGCCATATATGAAACTTGCTTAGAATCTCCTGTAGTTTCATGATATCTTGTTGCATCCACGATTTAAAATGTTTGTGGTTGTCGTTTGTATGCATTTTGCATTCATGGCATATTTATCTTGCGTGTGTCATATCTTTTAGGCCGTAGCTCCGTTTTAAATGATCTATATATGTATCTCGCCTAGAATGACATGTAGAATCACATGGTGCAATTTCTTTCCCTGTTTAATAAATAAAAATATGGTTAGTTCAGATCTGGACCAATTTCGAAATTAACATATGAGGTCGTTTCGGAAATACTATAAGTTGTTTCCGACCTCATTTAAAATGCCCAGATAGATCGTTATTTATGCTTAACCTCTTGCCATGGTTAACAACATTGAATTTTGTCGTGTACCTAAACGGGAGTGAACTAAATGAGTCGAATGTGGAGTTTCGTCAATATGCAACTCGTAGCATATTGAGCTTCACTTAATGTGTAGTATTTGATTGTTGTGCTTTGCCATGCCTTGCATAATTAAATGGACATGCATCATATTAGCTTGCGCATCATGTCATGCATATGTTGTGGTGTTTTTCATGTGTTGATTGTTGTTTCCGGATTTCTTCTTCTCGATAGAGTTCCGAAAGCGTTTGGAGTGTGAGGATTCGTTCGACTATGTTGAATCATCTTCTTCACGGATTCGTTCTTCTTACAAGCGGGATCTCAGGCAAGATGACCATTTCCTTGGATACCACTATTATCATTGACATGCTAGTTGTCTCTTTTCTATCGCTATGTCTCGCTAGCTACCACTTGTATGTCAAGCCTCCCAATATGCCATGATAAGCCTCTAACCCTCCACATCCCAGCAAACCATTGTTTGGCTATCTTACCGTTTGCTCAGCCCTTCTTATAGCGTTGCTAGTTGTAGGTGCAAATTGTTTCCATGTGCCAACATGGATGTTTTTGAGATATCGCAATATTATTGCTATTTAATTTAATGCACATATATACTTGGTAAAAGGTGGAAGGCTTGGCCTTTTGCTCGGTGTTTTGTTCCACTTTTGCTGCCCTTGTTACTTGTGAACTGGTGTTATGTTCCATATTGAGCACTCCTAACATGCTCGGGGTTGTTATGGGGACCCCCTTGATTTTTTTTGGGATAAAACTCTTCTGGCAAGGCCCAACTTTGGTACTAAATTTGCCTAATAACTAATAAACCTGCATAGGGAGTAATTAACCCGAGGATATTTAATCAACAACCCGGGCCAGTGCACCTCATGAGTGTTGGTCCAAACTAGAGTCGTGTGCGGGGCCAACCCGGGGCAACTCGGTAGATTTCTATCAGGCCACTATACGCTGTGCTCATCCGGTCATGTCCTGAGAACGAGATACGCGGCTCCTATCGGGTTCGTCGACACGTCGGGCGGCCTTGCTGGATTTGTTTTACCTTTCTCGAACGTCTTATGTATGGGATTTCGAGGACACTTCGGGCTATCTCGAGGTTGAGATTTTCCATCGGAATTCCGCGAATACTACGGGTCATCCCGCGGTTGAAGAGTTCCAACACAACTTGTGGTTAGTTTGTGATGGATGAGTTGGAGGACCCCTGCAGGGTTAAATCTTTTCGAGAAGCCGTGCCCGCGGTTATGTGGCAACTTGGAAATTTGTTTAACATCCGGTAATAGAAAACTTGAAGTAAACTCTAATAAAATACACCAATCATGTGCGTAACCATGACTGTCTCTTCTTGTGAGGCCTGCTCCGAAAGAGAACACGGTGGGGTTATGTTTGACCATAAGTAGGTGTTCAGGATCACTTAGTGATCATTACTAGTTCACGTCCGTTTGTGCGACAATCACCCCCCCTAATTCTTCTACTCGTAAGTTAGCCACTCAAATATATGCTTAGTGCTTGCTGTAGCCTCACCACTTAACCATAACTTACCCATTAAGCTTTGCTAGTCTTGATAACCTTGGAAATGAGATTGTTGAGTCCCCGTGGCTCACAGTTTACTACAACAACACATGCATGTACATGTAATGCGATGATGTGACGTGAGCGCGATGCTTGTTTGATTTGGAGTTCTTCTTCCTCTTCTTCGATCTTAGGATGGGTCCCAGGCCGGCATCCTGGGATTGCAAGGGTGGATGTCATTTTATCATTTGATTTCGTCCGTAGTCGGTCCCTGCTCTTCTTTTTTGTAGTTGAATGTGATGTTGTATTGATGTGATCTTGATTTAGCTGGTGGCGAGTGTAAGCCAATTACATATACTCATCTCTTCTTTACATGTACTTGTAATGATATCCATTCTTGCGAAACGACGAGATGTGCTTCTATCCCTGTCGAAGCCCTCGAGCCAAAATAAGGATAGGATCGCATCTTGGGCATCACAAGTTGGTATCAGAGCAGTCCTGTCATGGTTTTATCAACCCGGCAGATGTCCTTGTAACAGGACTTAGGTGTGAGCCATCGCCGCTTGGTGGTGACTCGAAGGGGTTAAGCGAGAGAAAGAGTCGGGTTTACCTAGGTTCGGCCCCTCTTATGGAGGTAATAGCCTACGTCCTGATTTTCGTGTATTGGATTGATGGATCTCAATTACAAGGGTGCGAAATTGCTAACTTAGCTATCGAGAGATTGTAACTTGAGAGTTTCGGTCCTAGGGGCCTGCCTTTATATACAGGTCAAGCCCTAGGGTTTACAACAGAGTCCGGGTCATATTATGACCCGTGTTTCACTACATCTCTAACTTATCTTGTACTTACAGGAAAACTTGAATCGGGGTCCTTAGCTTCATGGGCTTTGAGCCGCTGTCTCCGGGTGATGGGCCGTCTGGCGTCTTGATCAGCTACCACCTGACTTAGTTTGTACTTAGGCAACGACCCACCTTAAACTAGGTCACACAACTATTGATGTGTTGACCCGGCCTAGTAGGGCGGGTTACATCATGGAGTTATATCCCCGACATTAGGCCCCAGATTGATTTGAATTCATTCATGTCAATAGATTTTTCTTTCCTGTGGCGGCTCATCTTTGCCTGCGGCGGCTCATCTTTGAACTGGTATCTTCAGCAAATTTTGCCAACACCGGCTTATTCTGCTCCCACACTTGTCATTTTTTCACCGTTCATTTATCATGATGTCATCCTTGCGGACCGTTGTTGTTCAAAGCCATCATAACGTATCTCCTCGAAGACCGCGCCAAATTCAGACGGGTGCGAAAATCGAGGCGTGCTTGTAGCCACAAATTTACCATGGTCGCTTCGTTTTTCACGGTGCCACTTCACTTACTTCTTCTTTATAAATAGACCCCGCTAGACCCCACTGGAGCCTTTCCTCATCGTCTTCCTCCTCCTGCTTCTCCATTGATCGAACACCAGCAAAAGCTCCCTGAGCGACTTCGAAGCCCTTCGACTCCAGTGCCGGCATCGTGAAGCCCTCTTGCGACTATCGAAACAAATTCGATCATCTGCATTCCTGCTCCAACATCATCTGGTATGAATCCCCGCTACTTAGGGTTTTGATATTTTTCGATGTTCTTGCCGTCCTCATGATGTTCATCCGAAACTTCATCAGTGGATCCATATATCATCCATTCATTGCAGTGCATCTTTAGAATGTCTCCCGCTCCATTTTCCTTTAGAGTAGATCTAGAACAAACCATCAAAAGTTGTATTTTGGACTGGCTAGAGCTTCGGTAGTGTCATCGGTTAGAACATATATACCATTGTTTTTCTTCGCTTAATTAGATCCGCCCTAGAGAGAAACTTTCATAGAAACCTGTTTGTGATCCAATGTCGCCGCTAAGTTGTTAAAGATATCCCTTTGACCTTTTCGAATTTCGCCGGCTCATAACAACATTTTAATACAGGCGGCTTATAATCTGCTCCAACTTATTTTACTCATTACTCTTGTAGCTACTGCATAACCCGCCATGACTTCGAAGAGCTCCAAGGTTTGTAACTGGGCAAAGAGCAAAGAATCCAAACTTACCCTGGAGAACCTCGTGGATCAAGGCCTTTTGCCAGCTCGAAAAATTATAAAGTGGCGAGCTCCTGAAGAAGAGCTGGCCCCACAACCACAACTAGGGGAGGTTGTAGTATTTACTGATCGTCTGCGAAGGGGCTTCCGACCCCCCGGCTCAAAATTCTTCAAAGACCTCTGTCGGATTTCGGGCTTCGCAAAACCCAAAGAAGTTCGAACACAGGGGCGTGTGCGAAGATTCCCCGCAGCCTCGCCCTACCTAGCTCGATACTCGATGATTTCTACGACGAACTCGCACGATGATGAGGAAGCAGATGCACACGATGATTTACCCAGGTTCGGGCCGCTACAAACCGTAATACCCTACTCCTGCTTTGGTGCATTGCCTCACGAGGAGGTTTGTGGATGAACTAGTACAGTGGTGTGTCGCCTCGTGAGGGCATTATGGTGGTCTTGCCTCTCTTCTGTTGGGTGTCTGTTTCGTCCCCTCTCTACGGTGCAGCCTATCCTCTATTTATAGCCGCGGCCCGGGTCCTCTTCCCTTATCGCATTGGCGGGAAGGGATCCCACAACGGCCAAATTCGAAGGGGGACAGGAGTACATCCCCGCCCTGTCCAAAGGTGGTCTTCGCCTGCAAAGTGGCTGTCGATGATGCAGAGGTGGGCTCGGCGATGACATATGTCCTGGAGGGCTCGTGGTCATGGTCTTGTTGCACCGGAATGGAAACCTTTGGGTGCCGCTTTGGGAACCCACGTACGTCCTTGCCCCTTTGCACCAAAGGGGAAACTACACCGCCTGGCGAACTGGCGCCCGCCTGTCCTTCCTTGCGTCATCCTTGACTCCTGAGGCCGGGTTCTGCATAGAGATCTCTGCCACTCCGGAGGGGGCCTGAGGAGGCCCACTCCTTGTTGGTCTTGGTGTTTTCTTCCTCACAAGCTCGGGTCCTCGCGAGGGCCTTGTATTGAGTGGGGCCGCGCTAGCCGCGCTTGACTGACGAGGTGGGCCATGCCCTGGGCCGCAGGCAGGCAGGTCTGGGTACCCCATTCCCAGAACGCCGACAGTAGCCCCCGGGCCCAACGCGTGCTCGAGCCGGCTTCTGGGTGAAGCTGCTGAGGACGGCCCGAAGCGCCGCAGGCCCCAAATGCCTGCGGGCCAGGCCCGACACGCGTCGCGCGCCTAGCGGATGCCGTCTCCACTCCCGAGGTCGTCAGGGACCTCCCAGGTCAAACCGATGTGACGCCTGCGCGCTGCGCCGGCCATCATTACCTTTTCTTGAATGCGGCCGCCCCCTCGGCACTACAGGAATCAGCTGCTTTGCCGTCTGCCATAGCAGACGGCAAAGGCATGCTTGGCGGACGGCAAAGCCTTTGCCGTCTGCCAGCAGACGGCCAACACTCTGGCTGAACAGATGCCGGCAAAGGCCACTTTGCCGTCTGCCGGCGGACGGCAAAGAAGCAAGCTCTTTGCCGTCTGCCGGCGGACGGCAAAGAAGCAAGCTCTTTGCCGTCTGCCGGCGGACGGCAAAGAAGCAAGCTCTTTGCCGTCTGCCAGCGGACGGCAAAGAGGCCAAATAGGCCAAAGTGTCTATATAGCCCCTGTTTTTTCTTATATCAATTCATTTTCACAGAAAATTATATATATGACCAATATAGCATATCCAACACATATTGCCAATAGTCATGAACACATGTAAATTAAAAACTTTATTAATAATTGGAATAGGCAATACAAAGTCATATTATAAAGAATCAGAAATGATTAAGTAATTAAATTTACATTTCGGAAATTACAAGAAATGACCTAAAACTAAATATCTATTTTCCTAAAAACTATCTTATTACTAAGATCTTCTGTGGATCTTCTTCTTTTCTTCCAACCTGCATAACAAAAACACTAAGAAAGAGAGAATGGGTTAGGAGTAGAAATGTAGCATTTCACTTGGTGAAATGCAATGCTGTAGGAGCCAGCACTTGAGATCAAGACAATGTTAGTTAAGATCCTGATTTTCAAAGTGATCTTAATTAGAAAGCCAAATAGAGTAAACCAATACCAAAGAGCCAAAGGAGAGAACCAGCCAAGGACCCAATCAAGAAGCCACCACAATTAGTAGTAAGTTAAATGCCAACACAAAGACCACTATCAGTACTAGCTCCAGGAATTAAGCCAACTAAAAACTAGTGATTAAAGCCAAGGATTAGACTTCATCACCACAATCAGTTTTGTCCAGTGAAGCAGCTAGGAGGAGCAGGCTGTCCACAAGAAGCAGGTTTACCAGAATCCACAAGACCAAGCTACAGAAGACCTCAAGGTATACTTGAGGGATTATGTGCTCAGACAGCCTGGAAGTGCCAGGGCTCGTTCATCACAGCACAGGGATAGCCACATGGAAATTAAGCCTAAGAGAGGGGGGCTCATACCAGCATCACTGCCCAAATCAGATGTAGTATCTGTCTTATCAGTAGAAAACTAGGAAAGTAACAGCCAAAACCAAGTATAGCATCTGTTCATATGCTATTAGAAAGAGACCAATAGGAATAGCCAAACCAAGTGGTATCTGTTCATGTCAGTATTAGAAATAAAGCAACTAAGATCAAGTGATCATCTGTTCATAAGATCAATAGAAATAGCATAGAAGAAATAGCAGGGTAGCACCCCACTGATTATCTGCTTCTGCAGAACACAGCACACACATGCACCTGGTAATTTCTGCAAATAGCGCACTGCACCCACAAGCACAGGGGGCTAGTATCACTTAACAGCTACTACAACTAAACAGCAGCAACATTAGTTAACAACAGCTATAACCACTATTATCCAAAGGTTAAACAGACCAATGGAAAGGAAATATAAGTCTAAAATCAGTTAACTTAATCAAAGTCACCACCAACAGTTAGGGAATTAACTGACAGCCACAACAACTACAGGGAAAGATCCCCAGTACAGCCAAGGTAGTGCTCTAAATTGTTAATGTGGTAAGAAATAACTCTGAAACAAGGGTTCTATCGTCATATGTGGGACAGGCAGTGTTGTCATAGGCTACACTGAATCTTTTTTGCGTCACTACAACTTTACAAAATAGAAATAGCCCTTAGCTTGCTGAAATAATAATTCTCTTATATGCTTAGTTTCTGAAGAATAACAGAGGATGAACAAATTAAGAGCAGGTCTGCAACCACATGACTAAGATTCAGGAAAGTGTATAGCAAGGATGATAATTTTGGTTTGTGCGATAAGAATGCAGGTTAACACACGTTGATAATCCAATACACTATATATCAGCAACAAAAGAACACATCTGATACAATTACAACGGCATCCAAGAGGCCAGAGTGGCATAACCAGCAAAGCCAGACACTTGAATCAATGCACAAACTCGCCCCTTCCTCTACTTGGACCAGACCACGACATAAAACCACCATCTAATTGATTCAAGTAATCCGATGTTCCATAGAGTAGCAGAAGAGTAGGAGCAGGGGTAGATGGAGCTCACCGAGGGGCTGTTGACGGAGCAACACTCTGGGAGGCACCGGGGTTGCGTTGGACGCCGTCCAACCGGCGAGGAGCCCTCCTGCACCGCAAGCCAACGACGCCATGTCGGAGTTGCGCCAGAGCGCCGTCCCGCCGACGAGCACGAACACCACGGGCACAAACGCGACCAAGGAGGCCGGCGGTGGCGTAGAGTACATCCAGGAGCGCCACCAGGAGCGGGGACGACCGAAGCAACGAGCAGGTAGCCGCCGGAGACAAGGATCACCACCAACACCGAAACCCTAGCAGGGCATAACCGAAGGGAAAACAAATCGATGCGGAGGAATCGATAGAGCTCATCGAGGAGTAGCCGTAGGTGTGCTAGGCGGCGCCAGAGCTCACCGGAGCGGCCGGAATTGGCCGGCGTCCGTGGCGGCGGTGCAAGGGGATCGAGAGGACCAGACAGGAAGAGAGCTAAGCGAGCGAGAGAGATGGGCACGTGCGTTGGTTCTGGTCTAGCCCAGCCAGCGTAACTGTACGGCTTTGTTTTTTACCCGCAAAAAAAATAGCCCACCTCTTTGCCGTCTGCCAGCAGATGGCAAAGAATCTTTGCCGTCTGCTGGCAGACGGCAAAGAGGTGGGGCTGGTGCGCCGTTACAGCGCTGGCGTCCACTGGACCCCACTCACCTCTTTGCCGTCTGCCAGCAGATGGCAAAGAATCTTTGCCATCTGCTGGCAGACGGCAAAGAATTGGCTGATGGCAACCAGGTTCTTTGCCGTCTGTTTTACCAAATAGACGGCAAAGAGCCTCTTTGCCGTCTGCCAGCAGACGGCAAAGATCTGGCAAACGGCAAAGATCCTGATTCCAGTAGTGCGGCTATCTCCCCTTGGGCCTCGCGGATGTGACCCTTCGGGAGCTGATGAATTGACGTGGAGGAGAGCCGCACGCGACCCGGGCCTGCCCCGCGGCGCCCGAGGAGCGTCCGATGCCTGTACTCCCCATGACGCCCCGGCTGACAAGGGATGGGACGCGCAGCGGTGCCATCATTGCTTGGGATGCGAGGGGGCGCTGGTTGGCCCTTGGTCGTATATAAGTGGGCGAGGGCGAGAAAACCCTCAGCACATCTCCATCTTCTTCGCCTCCCAACCTTCAAGCTGCCGCTCTCCCAGCTATGGCTTCACTGAGGAAGTTTTCCGCCGCCGAGAAAGGGAAGGCCTCCGAGGGGAGCCCTGCCTCACCGCCGCCCAAGAGGGGCCGCGGTCGTCCCCGGAAGTATGCCACAACACCGGAGGTGGTTCCCCGTGGGCGCGGGCGTGCTCCAACGCGGCCCGGGGTTACCATCGGCAGCCGCGGGGGGGCTCCGTCCAGCGCGGGCGGCCGTAGTAGTCGTGGTGGTGGCGCCCGCGGTGGGAGGCCGGCGGTGGCCAGCCGGCCGCTGCGCCCGCGGCTCCATTCGGCCGACACTTCCCAGGAGTTTGTGGTGTGGGCGGAGAGGCCGGAGACCGTTTGGTTTCAACTCCCGTGCTTCTTCGCGGAGGCGCTGCCGGCCGGGGGGCCTGCTGGCCTATGGCTATAGGCTGACGGCTGCTGCAGCGCGGCCTCGTGGGTGGAGGTCGAGGTCACCCCCGGGGGTTACGTGTACCTGAGCCGCGGGTGGCAGACATTTGCCCGCGCCCATGGCTTGGTGGGGAGGCACACTCTTCACTTCAAGTACGACGGGGTGGCGACGCTCTTCGTCAAGATCTTCGGGGGAGAGGACGAGCGCCTGGGGTGCTGCCCGGAAGACGACGGCCGCGGCGATCTTGGAGATGAGCTTGCCCTTCATGACGGGCGCCGCGGCTCCAGCAGCAATGACACCCCCTCTGAGGAGAGCCCGAGCGACAACAGCGATAGCCGCTATGGCGCGCCACCGCGCCGACGCGCCGGGACCTCGGGGGGTAGCCAGCCGCCGCGGCGTCGCTCCACTACTCCAGGAGCGGCCACGCCGGCGCGCCTCCACGGGCCCGTGAAGGAAGAGGAGGACTCCGAATGAGTGCTGGTGCGCCGACGCCAGGGCTCCTGGAGCGGCAGCCCCCGAGGGGGCTTCCTTACTTTCTTTCTCCTCCTCTTCTTGCTTTCCTATAATCAAAGAACCAAAGGGGGGCCCTATGGGCGTGTAATGAGCTTCGGCGCTTGCGCCCTTGTTAGTGCCCTTATCTTGTTTCCTGGTTCTTGTGTCGTTGTTAATTGAAACATTCTGCTGATCGCGGTCAGGGTACTTAGCGTGACACGCTCGCGGTAGGCTTTTCGTCGGGGAGGTTCGGCTATGGAGCTTGGGGAGTCCGGACGTCCTGGGGACTTCTTCCTACGAGTGAGGCAGGTTGGGAGCCCTTTCGGCACTCTGTGTCTGCAGGCCCCAGTCCCGCACATTTCTCGACCATCGTAATGTACGTCCGGATCACCAGGACGCAACTAGGAGGTGAGGCCTTGACACCCTTGATGCCGACCGGATCACCAGGACGACATCAAGGGACGAGTGGCTATATGACCGGTATGGCTCCTGAGGCGCGCTGCTCAGGAGCCCCCTTTGATGCTCAAGCAGCTCTACGTCGGCAGGTCCCAGTCCCGCACATTCCTCGACCACCGTAATGTACGTCCGGATCACCAGGACGCAACTACGAGGTGAGGCCTCGACACCCTTGACACCGACCGGATCACCAGGACGCAACTACGAGGTGAGGCCTCGACACCCTTGACACCGACCAGATCACCAGGACAACATCAAGGGGCGAGTGGCTATATGATCGGTAAGGCTCCTGAGGCGCGCTACTCAGGATCCCCCTTTGACGCTCAAGCGGCTCCCCAAAAAAAAATTTCGTTTCCTACCCCAGGAGGTGCGGGCCTCCCGAGGCTCCGAGATGGCGCGTCGGGCCGTGAGTGGAGCCCCCGAGCAATTATGAAGCGACGCGCGCCTGCTGACTCACCCGAGAGCGCCACGTGAGGATCCGGGCGCCAAGGCCTTGGCGAGGTGCGAGCACCGTGCCCCCCAGCCCCCGCTCGCGGGGTGCGAGGGGGAGGGAAGCAGGCGAGTGCTCAACTCGAAGAGAGAAAATCCAAGATAAGAAATGGCGATGAAAATAAATCCATGCCCCTTTTCGTTAAAACATGGTTGGAGAAAACCCCGAGTTTTGTTCCAGAAAAGTTGTCAAATTCAAACTTCAGAAGAGCAAATAAAAGCCGCGTCTGGCGCCTAGACTAGTCTTCATCTTCGTCTTCCCCCAGCGCGGAGCGTAGGGCATCCACGTTGCATGGGCATAGCCATTGGAGGGCAGTGTTGTCCACCAGCGCGGAGCATGGGGCTTCCACTTGGGCATGGGTGGGAACCCCTCCGCGTCCTCGGGGGGCTTCGGGCGTATACAACCCACTCATTATTACGTGAGAGTGTCACGGGTAGAACTTCCGGAGGTGCTGGATGTTCCAGGCATTCTGGATGCAGACCCCGTCCTGAGTCTCCAGGCGCACGGCGCCAGGCCTGGAGACGTGAGCGACCTTGAACGGGCCCTCCCACATGGGCGAGAGCTTGTGCTAGCCCTCCCTGGAGTGGACCGGCCTCAGGACGAGGTCTCCGACTTCAAGGGTCCTGGGGCGTATGTTACGGCAGTGGTAACGCCACAGCGCCTTCTGGTACCTCGCGGCTCGGAGTGAGGCTCGGCGACGGGCCTCCTCCCCGAGCACGAGGTCTGTTCCCCGCGCGGCATCCTGACGCTCCTCGTCGAATGCCAAGACCCACGGGGATCGGTGCTTGACCTCGTGCGGGAGGACGGCTTCGGCTCCGTAGATGAGGAAGAACGGGGTTTCGCCGGTGGGCTTAGTGGCAGTGGTGCGGATGGACCGGAGCACGGACTGAAGCTCATCGATCCAACCCTTGCCGCAAGCTTCAAGCTTCTTCTTGAAACTCCTTGCCTTGAGGCCTTGCAGGACCTCCGCGTTGGCGCGCTCCGCCTGGCCATTGCTCCGTGGGTGGGCCACCGAGGCGTAGCATATCTGTGTTCCAAGGTTAGCGCAATAGGTCTTGAAGAGGTTACTTGTGAACTGCGAACCGTTATCGGTGATGATGCGGTTTGGGATGCCGAAGCGGCTCACGAGGCCCTTGATAAACTTGACGGCCGATCCGGCGGGAATGGTGTGGACGGGATCCACCTCCGCCCACTTGGTGAACTTGTCGATGGCGACGTACAGGTAGCGGTACCCGCCTGCCGCCCGCGGGAAGGGCCCCAGTATGTCCAGCCCCCAGACCGCGAAAGGCCAGGAGAGCGGGATGGTCTGTAGGCCCTGCGCGGGCTGATGAATCTACTTGGAGTGAAACTGGCAGGCCTCGCAAGACCGGACTAGCTCGATGGCGTCGTTAAGTGGGCCAGTAAAAGCCGGATCGGAACGCCTTTCATGCAAGGGAGCGCGACGAAGAATGGTGCCCGCAGTCTTCTCCGTGGATGTCGGCCAGCAGCTCGCACCCCTGCTTCTTACAGATGCACCGCAGCGCGACGTCATTCGGGCGCCTGCGGTACACGTCGCCGTCCTGCAGGCAGTAAGTCGTGGCCTGCCGCGCTACGCGCTCCGTGACTTCCTCCTTTTCCGGCAGCGTGCCGTGAAGCAGGTACGCCCTGAATTCCTGCGTCCAGTTGTCGGCCTGGGGCTCCAGTGCCAGGAGAAGTCGGGCTCCTGAGGCCTGGCCACAGTCCGGAGCCCCCGAGGGCGCCAGGTATTCAGTTCGTGGCGCTGCGGAGGGTTTGAAGAGCCGCTCCTCGAAGACGCCCGGCTCCTGGGGCTCGCGGCGCGATGCCATCTTAGCGATGTCATCGGCCTCCTTGTTCGCGCCGCATGGGATGTGCTGCAACTCCAAGCCCTGAAAACGTTTTTCGATCTTACGTACCTCTTCCAAATACGCCTCCATGTGCTTGTCCTTGGGTGTATACTCTTTGTTGGAGAATTTGACGAGGAGCTGGGAGTCGCCCTTGATGGTGAGGCTCCGAATCCCCAAGGACGCCGCCGCCTTGAGGCCGGCGATGAGGCCCTCGTACTCTGCGATGTTGTTGGAGACCTTCTCTCCACTCTGGAAACAGAGCTGCACAGCGTAGCGGAGCTTGTCCCCTGCTGGAGAGGTGAGCACGACTCCGGCCCCTGCTCCCATGTGCGCGAAGGCTCCGTCGAAATGCATGATCCAACCCTCAGGTGCCTCATCGCCAGGAGTGAGGGAATGGCTCCCGTCCAGCCCCCGGTCGGGGGCGTCTGTCCACTCCGCCACGAAGTCTGCTAGGGCCGCCCCCTTGATGACCCTGGTCATGCTGAACTCTATGTTGAAGGCCTGCAGCTCGATGTTCCATTCGGCGACTCTTCCTGCCGCGTTGGGGTTGCGTAGGACCTTCTCCAAGGGGTATGCAGAAACGACTTTGATGGGATGTCCCTGGAAGTAGTGGCGCAGTTTCTTCGAAGTGACCAGAAGTGCTAGGAGGAGCTTTTGTTGCATGGGGCAGCGTGAGCGCGCGTCCTGCAACACTATACTGACGTAGTACACTGGGTGTTCAATGAGGTTGAAGCCCCCCTGTGGTGCCCTACTCCGTGACGGGCCCAAGAGGCTTGAGCGCCCCGGAGGCCGCCGGAGCGGCCGGGGCCTCATGAGGATTGATAGCCTCAAGGGCCGTCGGAGCGGCGGGGGCCTCATGAGGATTGAGCGCTTCAGGGGCCGTCGGAGCGGCGGGGACCTCATGAGGATTGCCTTGGGGAGGAGCGGGCTGCTTGGTATCCTGCGAGACCCCTGGCTCCATGTTGGGGGGTCCACCGGTGCCCGTAAGTGGGGCGCATGCATCGACACGCTCCTCCCTGACCACCACCAACGCAGTGCTGGCGGAGTGGGGGGTGGCAGCCAGGTATAGCAGCAGGGGCTCCCGAGGACGAGGCGCCACCATCACTGGCGGGCTCGTGAGGTACTGCTTGAGTTCCTCGAAGGCTGCGTCTGCCTCCGGAGTCCATTCGATGGGGCCCTTCCTTTTCATGATCTTGAAGAACGGCAGGGCCAGTTCGCCGAGTTTGGAGATGAAGCACCCCAAGGAGGTCACGCAACCTGCCAATTTATGCATTTCCTTGAGGGTCTGGGGCGCGCTCATCTTGTTTATGGCCTTGATCTTCTCCGGGTTCGCCTCGATTCCCCGGTGCGACACCAGGAAACCGAGCAGCTTGCCCGACGGGACCCCGAAGACGCACTTCTCGGGGTTGAGCTTCAGGTTCACCTACCTCAGGCTGGCGAACGTTTCCTCCAAGTCCTCGATCAGGGTCTTGGCCTCCCTGGACTTGACCACGATGTCGTCGACGTAAGCTTCTGCATTCCTCCCGAGCTGCGGCCCGAGGGCGATGTGCATCAGCCGCTGGAAGGTCGCCCCGGCGTTCCGTAGTCCGAAGGGCATGCATGTGTAGCAGAACACCCCGCAGGAGGTGAGGAAGGCCGTCTTCCCGACGTCCTCCACTGCCATTTTGATCTGATGGTAGCCCGAGAAAGCGTCCAGGAAGCACAGGAGGTCGCACTCCGCGGTGGAGTCCATGATCTGATCGATGCGCGGCAGCAGGAATGGGTCTTGGGGGCAGGCTTTTTTGAGGCTCGTGAAGTCGACGCACATACGCTCCTGCCCGCACTTCTTCGGGACGACCACCGGGTTGGCAAGCCACCGGGTAACGCACTTCCCGGATGACCCCGGCCTCCTTCAGCTTGCCGACCTCCTGGGCGATGAACGCATGCTTCTCCTGAGCTCCTTGCCTTTTGCTTCACCGGACGTACATTTGGGCAGACGATGAGGTGGTGCTCGATCACATCCCTCGGTACCCCCACCAGATCAGAGGCGCTCCACGCGAATGCGTCCTTGTTTGCACGGAGGAAGGCCACCATCGCCTCCTCTTGCTCCTGGGGTAAGTCGGCACCGATGGTGAAGGTAAGGCCAGGATTTCCTCCGTCCACAGGCACCTGCTTCGTCTCCGCCCGGCTCTGAGAGAACAACTGCCTCTTCTTTACCGGTGCGACGTCGAGGACACTCCCGGAGTCCTCCGTGGCTTGCGTGGCGTCCCCGGCACTGGGGCGTGCCGGGGCCGCCGCTTTGTAGGCGAGCTTGAGTGCGTGGGATGCGTCCTCGGCGTTCCCCACGACGGTGAGGTTGCCGCCGCTCCCGGGCATCTTGATGATGTTGTAGCCCGGGTGCGTTGTACGGGAGGTGGATGTGGGCGACGTCGAAGTCGATATGCTCGGTGTGGAAGTTGGAGCGGGTGCCCAAGGTGACGGGGAGGCGCACCCGCCCCACGGGAATGACGGATCCCCCGACCACCCCAGAGAAGGGCCTTGAAGGAACGAGTTGGTCACGGGATAGCCGCAGCGTGTCGAAGGCCTCCATGGAGATGACATTGAGGCCGGCACCACCGTCTATGAGGGTCCTGGAGACGGCCACGCCTCTTATGGTTGGCATGTACAACATGGGGAGCATTCCGGCGGCCGTCGTTGTCTTGGGGTGGTCGTCGGGGCCGAAGGTGATGTCGGTCTCCGGCCACGTCCGAGGCGGTGTGGGCTCAGACCGTGGCCGAATCGCTCCCGCGTGGCAGAAGAACCGCTTGACCTTGCGGCTAGAGGTGGGCGCCTATGATCCGCCAAGGATGCACGCGACCACGGGGCCGGCCCCGCGCGCCATGGCGCCGTCGCGCGCCGAGGGCTGCCGGCGTCGGGGATCTCGTCCGCCATGGGATTGTCGAACTGGGGCTCGACTATCGCCGCGAGTGGGGAAGCTTCCACACGCCCCCTGCCTGGCGCGCCAAATGTCGGATTTCGGGCTCCGCAAAACCCAAAGAAGTTCGAACACAGGGGCATGTGCGAAGATTCCCCGCAGCCTCTCCCTACCTAGCTCGCTACTCGATGATTTCTACGACTAACTTGCACGATGACTGTCGGATTTCGGGCTCCGCAAAACCCTAAGGAATTCCAACCCAGGGGCATGTGCGAAGATTCCCCAACAGCTTCGCCCCCTCCAAGCTCACAACGCAATAACTCCGCTCGATGGCGAGGAAGATGATGGCACGATATTTACCCAGGTTCGGGCCGCTGTGAAGCGTAATACCCTACTCCTGCTTTGGTGGATTGCCTGTCAAGGAGGTATGGTGGATGAACAAGTACAGTGTTTTCAAGCCTCGTGAGTGCGCTCCTGAGGTGTTCTTGGCCCTCTGTTGCCTTGGTGGTGGCTGAATGGATCGGTTCGTTCCCCCCCCCCCCCGCTCTACGGTGAAGCCTGCCCTCTATATATAGCGGTGGCTCGGGTCCTCTTCCCTTATCGCAATGGCGGGAAGGGATCCCACAACGGCCAATTTCGAAGGGGGACAGGGGTACGTGCTCGCCCTGCCCAAAGGCGGTCTTCGCCTGCAAAGTAGCTGTCGATGATGCAGTGGTGGGCTCGGCGATGACATCCGTCCTGCGGGGCTGGTGGTCGTGGTCTTGTTGCACCGAAATGGAAACCTTTGGGGGTGCTTTGGGAGCCCGCGTACGTCCTTGCTCCCTTTGCACTAAAGGGGAAACTGTGCCGCCTGGCGCGCTGGCGCCCGCCTGGCTTCCTTGCGTCATCTTTGACTCCTGAGGCCGGGCCTTGCATAGAGATCTCCGCCGCTCCGGAGGGGGCCTGGGGTGGCCCATCCTTTGCCGGTCTTGACTCCGCCCCTCCTCGCGAGGCTTGGGCCCTCGCGAGGGCCTTCTCTTGAGTGGAGTCGCGCTTGGTTGGTGAAGTGGGCCATGCCCTGGGCTGCAGGCAGGCAGGTTTGGGTAACCCCATTCCCAGAATGCCGACAGTAGCCCCCGGGCCCAAGGTGCGCTTGAGTCAGCTTCTGGGCGAAGCCTTGAGGGCGGCCCGAAGCGCCGCGGTCCCCAAACGCCTGCGGGCCAGGCTTTACACGCGTCGAATGCCTGAGCGGCGACGCCCCCGCTCTCCGAGGGCGTCAGGAACCGCTTGAAGTCAAATTGACACGACGCCCGTGTGCAGCGCCGGCCATCATTGCCCTTCCTTGAATGTTGTTGCTGCTGGTTCGGGCCTCCATTCCTCGGGCCATGCGGATGTGACCCTTCAGTTGGCAGGGGAGGCGACGCGGACGGTACTGCGTCGATCGAACCGCCTCGTGCCGCCCGAGAGGCGCACGACGCCTGCCCTCCCACGACGCCTTGCGGCTGCAGTTACGCCTATAAATCCGCCAGCCCCTGGTAGGGGAGGGGTATTGCAGTCTTCTGGCATCTTCCTGCTTCCTTCGCACCGTCGAGAAAACCCTCTCTTCTTCCCATCTTCTCGTCCTCCATGGCGTCTGGAGGGAGTGGCGCGGGCATGGGGAAGCGCGCGGCACCGCCGGCTCCCTCGTCCTCCTCCGAGGGCAGCGATGGGGGGCCCTCAGGGCTGGCGCAGGCTCGCCGGCGCTGGGCCCTGGTCGACGAGTGAGTACTCTGCTGCCTCCCTCTTCTTTAGTTGCTTTGCCCAGCGCCCCGAGCATGACCCTCTCCTTCTCCCAGGGTGTCGGCGGCCAAGAAGCACAAGCTTGGCGAGCTTCAGGAGGAAGTGGAGGAGCTGCGGGCCCGGCTGACGACCGCCGAGGCCGCCTTCCAAGCCGCCCTCCGGGATGAAGCGGAGGCCAGGGCGGAGCTGGTGTCCCTCCAGACCCAGGTCTAGGAGGCGGCCGACGCCGTGCAGGCCGCCCAGGACGAGGCGGCGCACGCCAGGCTACTGGAGTCCCAGCGCGCCAAGCAGTTCCTGGGCATCGCCAGCCACGCGGCCGGCGCGGTGAGCCGGTTCGTTGGGGACGCCCCCGAGCTGCTGAACGTGCGCGACAACGGGGGCTATCTTGAGTTCTTCCAGAAGGTGGTGGAGGCACTGGAGACCCGCGTATCCCGCGTGAACGCGGACAGCGAGTTTGATGCGCGCGACCTTCTGGACCTCGCCTTGACGCTCGTCTTCTCCAACCTGCGCCGCCTCGTCCCGCAGTTCGACCTCCGGCGCGTCGGGGAGCCGGTGCCTGACGGGCTCCAGCGCCCCCTCCGGGATGAGGTGCACCCACACGTGGAGTCCATGGTGGTGCGGTTCATCCAGGTGCCCGCCTCCAGCGAGGAGGACGACTCCGACGCCGTGGCGGGCGACGGCGCGGGCGGTGACGGCGGCTTCTCCTCCTAGGCGTCCTCTGTTTCCCCTTCCTGGTTCCTGTAATGTTTTGAGAAGAACTCTGCCCCTTTGGGCGTTAATCTTTTGCATGTTACCTTCGCCTTCTTGTTTTCCTTGCTTGAATCGCTGGTTGTTCGCTTGCCGTGACGTGACGCAGCTTCTTGGCACGGGGCCCGACGCTGCCACGGATGCGGCCTGGCAGGAGCCACCAGTAAGGCCCTCACGAGGCGCCACAGGTAAGGCCCTCACAAGGCTCTCTCTCTCTTTGAGGGACGGCCCGTGGCCGCCACCTTCCCCGGGTCCGCGGCTTTGCAGTTCGTCGTAGTGGGGTCCTTTCCCTCGTGCCGCTTTTTCCGTCGCCTTGGTCCTCAACGGTCTCGGTGGCCGCGCGTGGTGGTCCGTATTACCTGCGTCCACACGTTAGCACGCATGAACTTTACCCCGTCCTCAGGTCGTTATGAGGCCAGGAGGCTCTTGCTTGGTTCGGAAGTGTACTTAGCTCGTGGGGCGGCGACGGTCTCATTCGTGACTCCTTCTGGGGTGCTCCCTCCTTGTTCGTGGGACGGTTTGGGAGCCCTTTCGACACTCTATGTCTGCAGGGCCCAGTCCCGCACATTTCCCGTCCACCATAATGTACGACTGTATCACCAGCACGCAACCATGGGGTCAGGCCCCGACACCCTTGACGCCGGCCGGATCACCAAGGACGGCGTCAAGGGGGACAAGTGGCTATATGACCGGTAAGGCTCCTGAGGCATGATGCTCAGGAGCCCCCTTTTTGACACTCAAGCCGCCCTACGTCGGCAGGTCCCGGTCCCGCACATTTCCCGACCACTGTAGTGTACGACCAGATCACCAGGACGCAACCACGGGGTCAAGCCCTGTCACCCTCGACGCCGACCGGATCACCAAGGACGACGTCAAGAGAGACGAGTGGCTATATGACCGGTAAGGCTCCTGAGGCGTGATGCTCAGGAGCCCCCTTTGACGCTCGGGCGATCCCCCATTCCGTCCTGCCGGCTGCTGCCTCAGGAAGGCCTGTGGCCCCCTTCGATTCCATGCTGCGATCCCCCATTCCGTCCTGCCGGCTGCTGCCTCAGGAAGGCCTGGGGCCCCCTTCGACTCCATGCCTCAGGAAGGCCCTGCCCAAAGGCGGTCTTCGCCTGCAAAGTAGCTGTCGATGATGCAGTGGTGGGCTCGGTGATGACATCCCTCCTGCGGGGCTGGTGGTCGTGGTCTTGTTGCACCGAAATAGAAATCTTTGGGGGGGTGCTTTGCGAGCCCGCGTACGTCCTTGCTCTCTTTGCACTAAAGGGGAAACTGTGCCGCCTGGCGCGCTGGCACCCGCCTGTCCTTCCTTGCTTCATCTTTGACTCCTGAGGCCTGGCCTTGCATAGAGATCTCCGCCGCTCCGGAGGGGGCTTGGGGTGGCCCATCCTTTGCCGGTCTTGACTCCGCCCCTCCTCGCGAGGCTTGGGCCCTCGCGAGGGCCTTGTCTTGAGTGGAGCCGCGCTTGGTTGGTGAAGTGGGCCATGCCCTGGGCCGCAGGCAGGCAGGTCTGGGTACCCCCGTTCCCAAAACGCCGACAATGACGAGGAAGTAAATGCACATGATGATTTACCCAGGTTTGGGCCGCTGCGAAACGTAATACCCTACTCCTGCTTTGGTGGATTGCCTCACGAGGAGGTTTGTGGATGAACTAGTACAGTGGTGTGTCGCCTCGTGAGGGCGTTATGGTGGTCTTGCCTCTCTTCTGTTGGGTGTCTGTTTCGTCCCCTCTCTACGGTGCAACCTATCCTCTATTTATAGACGCGGCCCGGGTCCTCTTCCCTTATCGCAATGGCGGGAAGGGATCCCACAATGGCCAAATTCGAAGGGGGACATGAGTACATCCCCGCCCTGTCCAAAGGTGATCTTCACCTGCAAAGTGGCTGTCGATGATCCAGAGGTGGGTTCGGGATGACATCTGTCTTGCAGGGCTCGTGGTCGTGGTCTTGTTGCACCAGAATGGAAACCTTTGGGTGGCGCTTTGTGAACCCGCGTACGTCCTTGCTCCCTTTGCACCAAAGGGGAAACTGCACCGCCTGGCGCACTGGCGCCCGCCTGTCCTTCCTTGCGTCATCCTTGACTCCTGAGGCCGGGTTCTGCATAGAGATCTCCGCCACTTCGGAGGGGGCCTGAGGAGGCCCACTCCTTGCTGGTCTTGGTGTTGTCTTCCTCGCGAGCTCGGGTCCTCGCGAGGGCCTTGTTTTGAGTGGGGCCGTGCCAACCGTGCTTGGCTGACGAGGTGGGCCATGCCCTGGGCCACAGGCAGGCAGGTCTGGGTACCCCCATTCCTAGAACGCCGACAACCTCTTGCACTTTTTCAAGCTCAGGCCTGAAGACATCAGCCCGAATTCCATGACAAACATTTGCCAATTCCAAGTGTTATACTAGGTGTACCTTCAGGTTGAGCCATCTGTCACTCTGTTCAGAGAGTTCTTTTATCTTAACCCTCAGACAGAGACAAAGAACGGTGCTTCCTGCGAGCTTGGTGGTTTTTCCATTCAGAAGAGAAAGAACAACGGCTTCCCAGAATCAAAGCTGTCGAGTCATCCAAAAGGGTGGAAGAAAACCTGGTTTTATTGCATAGATACTTCACCTGAAGGGGAAAATCCCTTGCCGGGTTTCAGATTGGAGAGACTTGCTAAATTGGAATTTCCGAGTTGGCCAACTAACGAAGAGAGAGTAAATTCGGCACCTCTTCACGCAAAACTAAGAGCCCTGACCGCTCACGGCCTGATCAGGATAGATTTGATCCGTTGCTGGTTAAAGTGGCGGCTCCAACCCGTCAGCTTAAGGGACGGCCTGATGTGTGATTATTCGGGTGCCTCAGACGATCCTCAACGGTTTTCTCACGAAAATCTCACCAATAATGTTCTGACCAAGGAAACAAAGAAGTTCTTCTCTATCTCAAATGAGTTCTGCAGCGTCACCGGCTTGGGTCCATTTTACCTTCTCAATCCGCCGCCTCAGGTATTAATTATTTCCATTGTCGCTTATCCATGCTTCTCTTGACTCGCCATTTGCTCATTATATGTTTCATATATTTGCGGGCGGATTCTAACTTTTGGAAAGTTGAACCTCAAGCCTCTCTTCCTACTACGGGAAAAAAGAATGCCCCAGTCTCCGTGTCATCTTCGGAGGAGGAATCTGAGGTAGAACTAGATTCTCTCGGCTGCCTGTTTAATGAACTTGCTGATGGGCCTTCTTGTCAGGACGACTCGGAATGTAGCCAAGCCGGCGAAACTGAGGTAACTCCAATTTCCCTCAACCCTTCGGAAATGCTTGCTCCTCGGAAACCAAGACAAGATGTTCGGAAAGTTAAATTATCACACCCAGAAGCTCATATGGCTCTTGACTTTCTTTTGAAGAGCACACAATTTGCCGGCTCATCAAAACGCAAGACTCGGGATGATGAAGACCCTAGCTTGTCTTGTGCTCCGCCGGCTCACAAACCACGCCATGAGGTGCCCCATAGTCCAACTGATTCTTGCCCTAGACCCGGCTTGTTTAAACAACCTCTCAGTCCTTCAGATTCCCTTTATTAGGATTCTCCTTCATCATCAAGGGACTCAAGCACGTCGCAACTTCCCCCTTTCAATGTCATTCGAGGGTAAGCGTTTCATCTTTTGCGAAGTCCGTATTGTATCTTTCATTGTCTTAATCTCAACTTGTGGCAACTTTTGTTGCACTAATAACCCAGGGCCAAAGCCATTGTGTCCAAACGGAAGGGCGAGTCATCATCTGGACCGATGAACCAAGAGACGCCAATTCTACTAAACATGACCCCAATGGTTGATTCTTCTGTTGAAAAGGAACTTGATGCGAGGGTAGAGCCGGAGGCTGCTGCTGAGATGCCCGGAATAAGTGATCCGGTTTTTATGGATGTTGCTCCTGAGATTGAGTCATCCCTCTTTCCTTCCAAATCAACTTGCATAGATGAACTTTTGGTATCATCTGATCACAACGTCCCAGACGTTGTGTTTGTCAAAGAAAATTTGCAAGCCCCCACTGCTTCCACTTCCTTAGCTCAAATTGTGAGCAAGGATGAGTCAGCAACTTTGGATAAGGGAAAGGCCAAAATGGAATCCCTGGACTTATCCACACTTGGTGTTGAAGACCTGTATCAGGAGTACTTGACCCGGCTGTCCGAGAGCCGGGAAATTGAAAAGAGCATGATAAATGCTATGAAGAAAAAATATGAGGTAATCTCCCCCTTCACCATTATCTTCCATACTACCATTAGCTTCCAAAGACCAGCTTGTTATGATAAACCGGTTTTATGGAATAGATGCACCTATAATATCCATGTAGCCCCCAAGGGCCAACTCATCTTCCTGAGATGAGGCGGGTCTTTTAAGATTGTAGAAGTTTGACCTGTAGCCCCCAAGGGCCGACTCATCTTCCTGAGATGAGTCGGGTCTTTTAAGACTGAAGAAGTTCGAACTGTAGCCCCCAAGGGCCGGCTCATCTTCCTGAGATGAGTCGGGTCTTTTAAGACTAAAGAAGTTTGACCTATAGCCCCCAAGGGCCGACTCATCTTCCTGAGATGAGTCGGGTCTTTTAAGACTGAGGAAGTTCGACCTGTAGCCCCCAAGGGCCGACTCATCTTCCTGAGATGAGTCGGGTCTTTTAAGACTGAAGAAGTTCGACCTGTAACCCCCAAGGGCCAACTCATCTTCCTGAGATGAGGCGGGTCTTCTCCATTTTTTAATTTGAAAAGAGCTGAATTACACTAGCCCCCAAGTGTCAAGGATATTTGCTTGCAATCTTCTTGAAACTTGTAAACCATAATTGCTGTTGTTTGTTATTTATCCATCAGGGATATTGTGAAGATGCTGAGTTTGTTGCCGTGAGACTGCAGAAAAGGCTCAAAGAGGAAAGGAGATTGAGAACCGAAGCCGAATCCATGGCGGGTCACTATGAAAATTCTGCCCATGAGGCCAACGAACGTCTAGAACAGGCCGTAAAAGTATTCGAGGCAGAGAAAGCTGTCTTGACCAAACGTGCAGAGAAAGCCGAGAAAAACTTGGGCCCGGTAAAGGAGAAATATGCCACCCTGGTGAAGCAGATCAATGATATGTTGACAGCTATCTTTGGTACGTGTTTTGCCTCGCTTTCATGAATGTGCCGACTTTGTAAACCTTTCGGCGACTTATTTCACTTTCCCTTATGCGCAGGGCGAAAAAACCACAACCTTGTAGAGCTACCAGTTGTAAATTGAAGACCATTTTCACCTATGTAGAGCAGCTGTTTACAGGCTCCGTATACTCCATCATGGCTGTGCAAAACTTGAAGTATCCTCCGAGAAGTATCGAGGACATGCTGAAACAGCTCTCTACGGTGCCACATTGGGTGACTGAAACTCGGAAATCGGCGGCTCGAGTTGGAGTGAACATGGCGCTTGCTCGAGCGAAGGCTTATTTACTAGAATTAGATGTATAGCAGCTGAAAGGCGGCTTCCCGGAATTCAAGCTTGACGGGTCAGCCTTCACTCGTGAAGATTACGCCAAGTGTCTTCTGGAGACCCGGCCACTGGCATCTTTGATAGCCGACGAGGTTGATCTGTCAAAGTATCATCCAGCCTATAATGCTGATAATGAACGCATCAGCGCGCCCAAGGACGAGCCATTTGACCTGGTGCCACCTCGCCGTAAGACAACCTTTGCTCCTGATATTGATGTGTCAGCTCTTGTTGAAGGGACTGCAAAATTTGAATCTTTGCACTCAATTCGTTGGCAACAGAAAGGCCAGTAGGTTGATGATGACGTCGAGCTGGCGGGGTCAGGTTCAGAGGCGGCCAATGATAGATCTTGAAGACAGCTTAGAAACTGGATGAGTCACCTCATCAGACGAGCCCCCGGGTGCAAGATAAACTTTTTGTGAAAGCTTATGTGGCTCCACTAAGAGCCTGTAATAGGTGTAGTACTCTTCATAACTTTGAATTTGCATTGTCGTGCCATCGTGCACGTTTTGGTGCCTTTTGCCAGCGCTAAACTTCTGATTTTGACAAGCTTCTTGTTAATATGCTCGTGGGACTATTTACTCCCACACTTTCCTTGCTTAATTTCTGGCCATTTTTGTCCATAGAGAAAATCTGGAGTAAGCCGGCACTATAGCCTGCTCTTTCAAGACGCAAGTCAATTGAGTTTTTCCTTCAATAATATGAGGACAGATAATCCGGAAACTGGTCATGATATGAACTCAGTTATGTAACCGGCCATCCAAATATAAGCCGATGGCAAGGACAATATTGTACTTGAAAAAACATAAGTATATATATATATATATATATATATATATATAATCCGGCTCAATGAGACTCGGAGAAAAAGAGACTGGCTTTCGAGGCTCAAGTCTTGCTTCCATGAAGCGGGCATAATAACCCATGATTTGTCCTAGCTCTCTGTATGTCGGCTCTCTCATGACACAAGCCAATGTTTTAACCTTAAAAGTTCAGGATCCAGGAAAGGATTAACTTTCAAGAGTACATGGGGTCATCTGATCGGAGTCGCATCAAACATACAGGCAGGTTTAACCTTATTTTAGTGGTGTCTTTGCCGGGTCAAGAGGGTGAGAAAGCTAAACTCAATGAGTTGGAAGCCCCCAAGTGACCTATGTTTCAAACCATAAATACTCATGCTCAATTTATAGGCTGAAACGGCAGAGGCCCCGAGTTTCGGGGATGCCGGCTTTATTATATTTGAACATAAAGAAGTATATACAGAACTATGTAGGGGGGGGGGAGAATTAAAAAAAAGGTGAGCCGATGGCTCCTAAGTGTAATAAGGCTGCAGGTGTGCGATATTCCAGGGCCGGGTTGTTTCCTCCTAAGAAGTGTATGAATCCTCTCGTAGGTCGACCAGGTAATACGAACCATTGTTAAGGTTTTGACTGATGACGAAAGGGCCCTCCTAGGGCGGGGAGAGCTTGTGCATCCCCGTCTGGTCTTGAATCAGACGGAGAACTAAGTTGCTTTCCTGAAAGGTACGGCTTCGGACTCTACGGCTGTGGTAGCGACGTAGGTCTTGCTGGTATATTGCAGATCTGGCCGCTGCTAAGTCACGTTCCTCCTCCAAGGCATCCAGGGAGTCTTGGCGTGCTTGCTCATTATCCACCTCAACATAAGCAGTCACCCGAGGCGAGTCATGACGAATATCACTTGGGAGAACTGCCTCAGCTCCATAAACCAAGAAGAAAAGAGTGTATCCTGTGGATCTATTGGGAGTTGTGCGAATACTCCAAAGTACTGAGATGAGTTCTTCAACCCAACAACCCGACATTCGCTCAAGGGGCACCATGAGCTGGGGTTTGACTCCTCTCAAGATCTCTTGGTTGGCTCTCTCAGCTTGCCCGTTGGACTGTGGATGTGCTATCGCCGCTAAATCGAGTCGGATGTGCTCCCGCTGGCAAAATTGCTCCATGGCTCCCTTGGACAGATTTGTACCATTGTCAGTAATGATGCTGTGAGGGTAACCGAAATGGAAAATCAGCTTCTTTAAAAATTTGACTGCGGTCTCCGCGTCGCAATTGCTGACCGGCTCTGCTTCAACCCATTTGGTAAACTTATCAACTGCCACCAATAAGTGGGTCTTTTTATCAGAGGATGGTTTGAATGGACCAACCATATCTAGCCCCCAGACTGCGAACGGCCAAGTAATTGGTATCATGCGCAATTCTTGAGCCGGTACATGCGGCTGTCGAATAAACTTTTGGCACCCATCACACTTGCGCACAATTTCCTCAGCATCGGCATGAGCCGTCAGCCAATAAAATCCATGTCGAAAAACTTTGGCGACCAACGATCGTGAGCCGGCGTGGTGCCCGCAATCGCCAGAATGGATTTCATTAAGTACTTCCTCGCCTTCCTCAGCTGAAACACACCGTTGGAACACGCTAGTGCTGCTTCGGCGATGTAACTCGCCATTGATGATAGTCATGGACTTCGATCGCCGAATGATTTGTCGTGCATCGACTTCATCTTCTGGGAGCTCTCCTCGGGTCAAATAAACAAATATGGCACTGTCCAATCAGGGGTGACACGAAGAGCCGCCACCAACTGTGCTTCCGGGTCAGGGATAGCTATGTCCTCCTCCGATGGTAACTTGACGGATGGATTGTGGAGGACGTCTAAAAAGACGTTTGGTGGCACTGGTTTTCTGTGGGAACCAAGTCTAGACAAAGCATCAGCCGCCTCATTGAGTCAGCGATCTATATGGTCAACCTGATAACCTTGGAAATGACCCGCCACATCAGAGACCGCTCGTCGGTAAGCCGCCATAAGAGGATCCTTAGAATCCCAAGTCCCTGAAACTTGCTGTGCCACTAGGTCTGAATCACCCTGACACCTGACCAGGCTAAGATTCATCTCTTTGGCTATCCAAAGCCCATGTAGGAGTGCTTCATACTCAGTAGCATTGTTAGTACACGGGAACATGAGCCGTAAGACATAACAAAATTTGTCACCTTTTGGAGAGGATATCACAACTTCAGCCCCGGAGCCTTCCAGCTGCCTTGACCCGTCAAAGTGTATAGTCCAATACGTGGTATCTGGTCTATCCTCTTAAACCTGTATCTTTGTCTAGTCGTTGATGAAATCCACCAAAGCTTGAGACTTGATGGCGGTTCGGGGCATGTACTTCAACTGGTGGTCACCCAGCACAATGGCCCACTTGGCTATTCTGCCTGTGGCCTCTCGGTTTTGTATGATATCGCCAAGAGGTGCTGAACTAACCACAGTTATCGGGTGTTCCTGAAAATAATGTTTCAACTTCCGGCTCGCCATGAAGATCCCGAAAACCAGCTTCTGCCAGTGTGGGTACCGTTGTTTAGATAAGGTTAGGACTTCACGGACGAAATAAACCGGATGCTAAACCAGATATTCCTTTCCCTCTTCTTTCCGCTCAACCACAACTACAACACTTACCACCTAGGAGTTGGCAGCAATGTACAGGAGCATAGGCTCTTTTTCCATGGGAGCAGCCAGGATGGGCGGGTTAACAAGTTGCTCCTTGAGTGGTTCAAAAGCTTTACCGGCCTCGTCCATCCACTTGAACTCAGCTGATTTTTTCAATAACTAATAAAAAGGGGTCGCCTTCTCCCCCAGGCGGTTTATGAACCGGCTCAAAGCTGCGATGCGCCCTGTGAGCCGCTGAACTTGATTCATGTTTGCCGGCTCGGATAATGACGTCACGACCTTGATCTTGTCCGGGTTGGCCTTGATGCCTCGCTCAGAGACTAGAAACCCTAACAACTTGCCCGCAGGAACACCAAAAACACATTTCACCGGGTTAAGCTTCATCTTGTATACCCGAAGATTGTCAAAGGTTTCCTTGATGTCATCCAGTTGTGTTTCTTTCTTCTGAGATTTCACCACGATATCATCAACATATGCATGAACAATACGCCCGATCTGTGGTTTGAGGTAATTCTGGACATAGCGCTGGTAAGTTGCCCCAGCGCTTTTGAGCCAAAAAGGCATGGAGACATAGCAAAAAGCCCCAAAGGGAGAGATAAAAGCCGTCTTCTCTTGGTCCTCAACAACCATCTTGATCTGATGATACCCAGAGTATGCATCCAAAAAGCATAACCGCTCACAACCCGCTGTAGAATCAATGATCTGATCAATACGCGGAAGGGCAAAAGGATCCTTGGGACAGGCTTTGTTGAGATCGGTGTAGTTGACACACATGCGCCAAGTGCCGTTCTTCTTCAAAACCAGCACCGGGTTAGCCAACCATTGAGGATGAAAGACTTCCACGATGAACCTGGCAGCTAGGAGTCGGGCCACCTGTTCTCCAATTGCCTTGTGTCTCTCCTCATTAAAATGACGGAGGTACTGGTGCACTGGTTTCATCTTAGGATCTACATTAAGGTGGTGCTCAGCAAGTTCTCTTGGGACTCCAGGCATGTCAGATGGCTTCCATGCAAAGATGTCCCGATTCTCATGGATGAACTTGATGAGCGCGCTTTCCTAGTTGGGATCCCGGCCGGTCCCAATGGTGAACTGCTTGGACGAGTCGGCTGGAGTGAAGTCGATTTGCTTCGTATCTTCAGCCGGCTTGAACTTGAGCTTGGGTTCTGACTCAGTATTGGGTTTCTTGATAGGGCTCATATCAGCCGGATCAACATTGGCAGTGTAGAACTTCAATTCCTCTGCGGCACAAGCTGACTCAGCATAGGCTGCGTCTCCTTCCTCGCACTCTTGGGCTATCTTCTGGTATCCATCCATAGTTATAGTCCCTTTAAGACCTGCATCTTGAGCTTGAGATAGACTTAACACGGGCGGGCCATGAAACGAGTGTAAGCCGGCCGCCCAAAAAGAGCCTGATAAGGGCTGTTGATTTTGACCACTTCAAACATCAATGACTCGCACCTGTAATTGGACTCATCTCTAAAAGCCACATCGAGCTTTATCCGCGCGATTGGATAAGCCGACTTTCCAGGGACGATCCCATGAAAAACCGTTGTTGAAGGAAGCAAAGTGCTCTCTGACAGATTCATTCGACAGAACGACTCGTAGTACAATATGTTTATGCTGCTGCCTCCATCCATGAGAACCTTGGAAAACTGTATCCTCCAACTTGCGGTGCCACCACCAATGCCAAGCCGCCTGGATTGTCAACCCGGGTGGGATGATCCTCTTTGCTCTAGGTGATCGCGTGCTCGGACCAGTTAAGGTACCTAGGGACCGCTGACTCAGCCATATTGACAGCCCTGCTCTTGACCTTACTGTCCCGCTTGCAGGTATTGGTGGTGAACACGTGCTATTGACCACAACTTAGTTGCCTCGGATTCTTCTGAAAAATGCCTTGTCCATCGTGCCGTTTGAGCTCCTTTCCTGAGTCGCCGCGCACTTCATCAGAGCTGCCAGGGACTCCAGGTGTGAGTGGCGGCCGTGCCACCGTCCTTACCATAGCATGAGCCGGGCCCTATTGAGGGGGGCCACGGCGTTCCTCGCAAGTCTTCGTCCCGAGTGAAACTCCGAGCTTAGAGTCCGAGTTGACGATCGCTTCTTCGACGGCCGGCTCGTCTAGAGGTTCTACCCACCGAGAAGATCCGACTGCGTCATGGCTTCGGTCGGCTCGACGCCAGCCGGATTGAGTACGCCGAGCCGGCTCGACGTTGTTGGAGCAGATGTCCGGCTCGGGCACCGTCGCGCCGATCTTGCCGATGAAGACTTGGATCTTGCCGAAGGGGACCCGGTAACCATACTCAACCGAGTTGGCGTCAGGGCCCCAGCCAGAGTCGTCGATGTAGATCTTGCCGCGGCGGCTCTTGGTCATGTGGCCGACCACGTAACTCCCGAACCCTGGAAGGGCTCCCTTCGAGAATTCCACTCCACCGGGCGAGACCCCCACGTTGGGCACCAACTGTCATGGTTTTATCAACCCGACAGATGTCCTTGTAACAGGACTTAGGTGTGAGGCCATCGCCGCTTGGTGGCGACTCGAAGGGGTTAAGCGAGAGAAAGAGTCGGGTTTACCAAGGTTCGGCCCCTCCTATGGAGGTAATAGCCTACGTCCTGCTTTTCATGTACTGGATTGATGGATCTCGATTACAAGGGTGCGAAATCGCTAACCTAGCTATCGAGAGATTGTAACTTGAGAGTTTCGGTCCTAGGGGCTTGCCTTTATATACTGGTCAAGCCCTAGGGTTTACAACAGAGTCCGGGTCATATTATGACCCGTGTTTCACTACATCTCTAACTTATCTTGTACTTAAAGGAAAACTTGAATCGGGGTCCTTAGCTTCATGGGCTTTGAGCCGCTGTCTCCATGTGATGGGCCGTCTGGCGTCTTGATCAGCCGCCACCTGACTTAGTTTGTACTTAGGACACGGCCCACCTTAAACTGGGTCACACAACTGTTGATGTGTTGACCCGGCCCAGTAGGGCGGGTTACATCATGGAGTTACATCCCCGACAAGTACCGACCTTGGAGCCCCCTTGATTGATCGAACTTGGCCGAGTCGAGTCTAGTAAAAATATTTTGAGTCTAGTTATTTATCAGAGAGTAGGATTCTTTTTACTCCTCTTCTATGCTCTGGTGAGGAATCCTGACGTAGGAATTTTAGTTCTACCCCTCTTCTCACTCAATTTTTTTTAGTATCACGCGGGTATTTTGGAACCTCTATGATGCCGATGTGGTGGAATTCTGTACTTGGTGCCTCCTGTTTTCGAGGAGTAGATCTCCAAAGGGTTCTTGACACATCGTTATCATTCAGTTTCCTTAGTACCTCAGGACGCGGATGTTCGAAATTTCTTCAATACTATTCATGGTGCGAAGAGTGTGGCGGCACCCACTACTAGGGAGCGGGATCACATGTACTGCCATGATTAGTATCGTTGTGATTACGATGGTCTAAGGTAGATGAGTTTCCGAAACCTCTGGTTATGTGTTGACGAATGTGATACATTGGAGAGTAGTATTACTGCTAGGAGTTGAGTGATGGATGTTACTCCGTGTATCCGTGGACCCGATTGCATAACCAACGATTTCGGAAGTTCTTAGGTGGGAATTCAAGTAGTTACCTAGGATTATCCTTCCAACAGATGCATAATGGGTTATGTATTTGTTCCGGCTTAATTTGCAAGCGGCATCCTTTGTATTGTAGGAGTATGGTATTCGAGTTGCTTCGATGTCAAATGTTGTTTTCATATCTTTCCTAAGTGGTGTTCTCATATCTCTATGGGAGTGCTAATTCTTTTGATCAATCGATTGTCATGTCAAATCTTTTTCCATCCGGAATGCTTCTCTTCAAGTTAATTCAACCCTCTCCAATATTTGCAAGATCAATCCTCATATTTTTTCCGGAGTTCATTTCATCCGTCGCAAGTTTTCTTTCTTTTCCCCACCCTCCCGCCCTTTTTCTTCAATGATTAAATTCTCATCCAAGTGCCTTTTCTATTCATGTGATGCTTCCACTATCATTTCTTCCGTTTTGTATTCGGTGATTCATTGTGAAGATGCTCAGGAGCTTCAAGTTCATCATTCTTCGTTCTTGTTTTCTTCTCCGCTGGATTCAATTCAAGCTTTCGGTGTTCATCATATCCTTTTTCATTCATTAAATGAATTCCCATGTTGAAAATTCTTATTCAAGCCTATCTTATTTAGTCATCTCTCTATTCTATCCGGAGTGGCAAGTTTTCTCAGAAGATTCGTGTTTCCATTCAAAATATTTTGAAATTATTTTGAGGTTCTCACCTCATCAAGTTTTGAATTTCCACTGGTGCAATCTCTCTTCCTAAGAAATTATTTCAACGCTGTTTTCTTTGAGTGGGCCCATAACCCACAGGTTTTCCTAGGATCTTACCTGGCTCTTCTAATCTTTTCCAGAGACCTCAAGTTCTTTTCAAATGTGACGTAAGAATGAATTTCATTAGTCATATTCCTTCTCGAAGATCTCTTCTCATTTTCATCATTGGCTCAACCTTTTCCTTATTCATTGTACCGAAGTGTCTCAGTAATTCATGGTGGTGTTTCTCGCCATATTGAAGACCGAAGAAGAGTTTCTCTTAAATCCTTATCCGTTCTTCCGAAGATTCATGGTTCAAGCTTCATGCTATCCTCGTAAATTGTTTTGATCATGAGTAATTCCTCCCATATCTTTCCGGAGCATTTCAGAGTTGTTTTCATTCCTATATTTCATGAAGGCCATCATTTCAGAAGATTTATTCGTTCTCAGCTTCCACCTTTCATTCTCAAATTCTTCTCAATTGTTGTCTCTTCGTTCGTATCTTAATTATTCCAGAGCCTTGTGGAAGTTTCCTGCTAGACGGATCATGATCTCTTCTCTCCCATCTATTGCATTCATTCATGTATCCTCATTCGTTTTAAATTCTTACCGGTGTTTCGTTGAAGACTTCTTCAAGTTTGTGCCCTATCTCTCTCCAAACTTTTTAAGAAGAATAAGTAGTATGCTAAATCAGTTGCTTGTCATCAATTTAACTTGATGAAGGATAGGCATAACATAATTCTTATTCCTTTTTCATCAAGGTGATTTCAATCCTTCTTCCGGAGTTGTTCATGATATAAAAATCTTGATTCTAAGTTGTTCATCTTTTCTTTTCCGGAGTTCCAAGTTTTCTCAAGTATCTCTTCGCGAAGCTTCATCCAAATCTTGCAAGGTCTTAATCTTATCATTCTTTTGTATACGAAGGTTCTTCATGGTGGTTCGCCAAGGATTTAATTCTTTCTCGAAGAGTTCTTCAAGTTTCTTGTTGGAGGATCACAAGTCTTCTTGTCTTGCATTTCAAAGTGCAATCCTTTCTCCCTTATCTTTGACATGGTGTTATATCATTCTCAATTCATGAGGAGTATCGAAGGAAATTTGTCAAGAATGAGATATTTAAACACATCATGTCTTCCTTGGAGTTATCTTGGATTGGATTTCACCTAACGCATTTCCTAAGGATTGTTGCTAATATGGTGATTATCATGATCCAACTTCTCTATGTATCCTTTTGGTGTAAGAAGTTTGCATATCTTGTTGCTCCCAAGCAATCTTTGTTTCCGTTAGTGGTCGGTTGTCACCTCAAATTTTTTGAGATGTTTTCCGTAAGCCCACAACAAGCTTTTCTTTTCATTGTTGATGTTCCAACAACTCCGTTCAGTCTCTTCTTGTAAAGATGCTTTTCAAATTCAATTGTGGTAGAAGTTGTCATTTTCTTCTAGGTTCTCTTCCTTCCATCGATCTAGCTTCTATTCTATTTTTCCGGAGGCATTGTGATGTTGCTCTCTTCGAACCATCAAATCATTTTGTCAAGGTCATGTTTTTCCTTGCTTATACATTTAACCAGAATGTTGTGTCCTCTTTTCAAGTTCTTTCCATCTTATCAAGTTTTGTTTCTCTTTTCTACCGGAGTTTTACCCAAATTTCTTTTGAATTCTTCCTTGTTCCTCGTGTCATTCTTCATTTCTCTGCAACCTTCACGGATCGTTGGTGTCAATCGTTTGTCAAAGAAGCAACTAAGTTTTACCTCTTCCTTTTTCTCTTCCTCTTCCTCTTCTCATTCTAAGATCTCGGGTCGAGATCTCTTGTTAGTGGAGGAAAGTTGTAACAGCCCGAGACTGACACTCCAGAAGATTCCCCTTTTATTTCGAGTTCCGTCATGTGTTCGATTTGATTGTCGCATTCACCATCGCATCATTCACATCATCTTCATTTCATCGGCAGTCCGTTGCCGCCATTTTTAAAAACTTGCATCCATTCGTAGTCGCCGGTTCTCTCCGTTCTTGTCGTTGACCATTTCGAGACCAACCACACACGCACGGGCCCACAGCATCATTTAAAATATTGTTTTTTAAAGTGAGTATGAAACTTTCTCGTAACGGGTTAAAAGTTGGCATGCGGTATCAATATAGTGTAGGTAGTTCGCCTGCCAAATTTCGTCCCATTCAAAGGTCGTTTGATACCCGTACGGTTAGACATAGAGCGGCACTATAGTCGGTTAATTCGTCGGATGTTTCGGTTTACAAAACATGTCACGGGCCACAAAACTTCTCTCTCATACCCACCAAACCACTCTACACAGCTCACTAAGCCTAGCAAACACACCCCTCCGCTTCCAGACCGTTCGATCGTGATCAAATGGTCCGAAAATGGGCAAATTCCACTAACCCTAGACCACTTTCCTATTTAAGGAGATCTACCCTGCCTAATTTGGAGCCCTAGCAATGCATCGAATTCCATGCAACCCCAACCAGCCGCCGCCACCTCAACGCAGCTGTCGCCCACCTCCAGCCACTTGTCAACCGCCGCCGCCACTTGGTGACGCCAGATTAGCCAGCGCCGCCGCCAGCTGCCGCCCTCAGCCTCTCCGCGCCCGCCACCTGTCCTTCTGCGGCCGCCAGCCATCGAGGCCCGCCGGGGCCCGAGCCAGGCCCGACCGCTCCCGCCGCCAGCCCGAGTGCTCGCTCGCCTCTGCTTCCGAGCCCCCGCGCCTCCCCGCACCTCCGACCGCACTCGCCGGCGCCCGCGCCAACCTCCCGGCTGGAGCGCTTCGCTACCGCCTCGCCGGACCCTCACCGCCAAGCCTGTTCGCCGCCTCCGCCGGTCGCGCCCCCCAACCTCGCCTCCTCACGCCGCAGCGCTCGCCTCCAACGCAAGCCACCGCGCGGAGCTCGCCGCCGCCGCATCCACTCGCCCCCGCACCGCGCAGGCCATCTTCGGCCCAGATCCGGTGAGATCCGGCCAAGATCCGCTCGCCCCGCGACCCCCGTCCTCCTCCTCAGCTCGCCGGGGACCGCCATCCTTGCCGGAGCCATGACCGGCCTCGGTCAACCGCCGTCGGGATGACCCTGACCCGGATCTGCATTGACCTCCAGACTAAACATTCCGACCGCGCCGGTAGGACTCCGTCCAGGGTCCTCCCCGTCATGATTTGCCCGAGGGTATTTTTGTTCTATGTTCTTTTGTCTGTCAGCAAAATCATCCCATATGCATATTTGTGAGGGTTGTAGTTTTTAAACCGTGCATCCGATGGCAGTGTATTATATATATAAATTGGCCTACTCTTCATGCTCTACAGGTTGGTACCATTTGCATGCATAATAAGATTCATTTACATGCTCATCTCTTTGTTGCAAAAGTGCTTCACATCGTAATCGTTAAAACTGATGTTTTGTTCAAAGTTGTGTGGATGATTGCCACTAATTTGTAGGACTTTTGCATGTGGTGTCTTCATGAGAATTGCTCTACAATATGTCTACTTTGATGCCATGCCGATGTTTGTCATGTAAATAATCATTAACATGTCTATTCCTTGCTCTCAAGTAGCCATCGTATTAAATCTAAAATCTGTTAACGTTAAGTTCCATTTTGAGGGCATCGTTTTAAGCAATCCATGGCTATTTTGAGCTTGTGCCAATAGAGTTATTTGTAGTATGCAATGTCTTTTTTTCGAAGGAAAACTGTAAGGGAAGCCCCCCACAGCGAGTTTTTTTTATATAATAAGAACCCAAATTCACGTCTGTGAGGACTTGAACCTGGGTGGCTGGGTTGTACATCCACTCCACTAGCCAAGTGAGCTAGGCTCACTTCTTTATGCAATGTCTTCTTGCTGATAGTTTGTTTCTCATGCCATGGATTCCTTGTGTAGCTGTAGTTTTCATCATGCGTACATGCTTAATCAATGTTGTTGTTTTGAGGGGTCTAAATAATTCAAGTCTGAAACTGTTATTTTGTTTTCATGTTACCATGTGATTTTCTAATGATCCAGGACTCTTTTGTTGTTGCCCCAATGGAGTATTTTGTTAAGCATGTCATTGTCTACCAGGTTGTGCCATTTGTTGCCATGTATAGGATTTGTATCATAGTTATATATGTTGTCCAAAATGTCAATTTGTTAAAAATTGATGCCCATGTCTACTCTAATTTTCACCAAGTCTGAGAATCTGGTTATATCATAATGCCATGTTGTGTTGTTGCTATCCATGATTCTATGCATAATTAGACCTTGCCACTATGGAATGATTTATAGTGCATCATGTCCTCTACCATGCTGTTAAGTTTCATGCCAATACATGCCTTGTAACATATAGTTTTATTGCTGCCAATATGCCTTCGTGATAAAACTGCTCTGTTAAAACCTGTAATTTTCTCTAAGTCCTAAACTGTGTTCAAGTAACCATCTTGTGAGCCCGTTTCCTAATGATCCATGCGTCTGCTCAATTTGCTGGTATGATATGAATTGTTGTGCATTATGTAAGCTACAGCCCCATGTCTTGTTCGTGCATTTTAAGTTCTTGTAGCATTTTAGTTTGAGTTGTGCAAAACGCCATGTTGCTGTTTTGGGCACATTATAGCTAAAACTTGTGTTGGTTGTTGTGGTTGAACCGTTGCTTCATTTTTAACATGCCATATATGAAACTTGCTTAGAATATCATGTAATATCATGATATCTTGTTGCATCCATAACTTAAAATGATTGTGGTTGTCGTTTGCATGCATTTTACATTCATGGCATATTTATCTTGCGTGTGTCATATCTTTTAGGCCGTACCTCCGTTTTAAATGATCTATATATGTATCTCGCAAAGAATGACATGTAGAATCACATGGTGCAATTTGTTTCCCTGTTTAATAAATATAAAATATGGTTAGTTCAGTTCTGTACCAATTTCGAAATTAACATATGGGGTCGTTTCGGAAATACTATAAGTTGTTTCCGACCTCATTTAAAATGCCTAGATAGATAGTTTATTTATGCTTCACCTCTTGCCTTGTTTAACAACATTGAATTTTGTCGTGTACCTAAACGGGAGTGAACTAAATGAGTCGAATGTGGAGTTTCGTCAATATGCAACTCGTAGCATATTGAGCTTCACTTAATGTGTAGTATTTGATTGTTGTGCTTTGCCATGCCTTGCATAATTAAATGGACATGCATCAAATTTGTTTGCGTATCATGTCATGCATATGTTATGGTGTTTTCATGTGTTGATTGTTGTTTTCGGATTGCTTCTTCTCGATAGAGTTCCGAAAGCGTTCGGAGTGTGAGGATTCGTTCGACTACGTTGGATCGTCTTCTTCACGGATTCGTTCTTCTTCCAAGCGGGATCTCAGGCAAGATGACCATTTCCCTGGATACCACTACTATCATTGCCATGCTAGTTGTCTCGTTTCTATCGCTATGTCTCGCTACCTACCACTTGTATGGCAAGCCTCCCAAAATGCTATGATAAGCCTCTAACCCTTCACATCCCAGCAAACCATTGTTTGGTCATGTTACCGCTTGCTCAGCCCTTCTTATAGCGTTGCTAGTTGCAGGTGCAAATTGTTTCCATGTGCCAACATGGATGTTTTTGAGATATCACAATATTATTGCTATTTAATTTAGTGCACATAGATACTTGCACTAGTAGAAAAATGGCCATTTGTCCCGGTTTGTAAGAGCCTTTAGTCCCGGTTCTGGAACCGGGACTAAAGGGTCGGGACTAAAGCCCAAAACCTTTAGTCCCGGTTTGCTTACGAACCGGGACCAAAGGCCCTCCACGTGGCGCTGCCTGGGGCGGGGGAGGGAGGACCTTTAGTCCCGGTTGGTGTTACCAACTGGGACTAAAGGCTCCACCTTTAGTCCCGGTTGGTAACACCAACCGGGACTAAAGGTCCTTGCCGGGGGGAAAAAATTGAATTTTTTTTTTGATTTTTTTTTAAATTTTTTTTGATTATTTTTTTGATTTGTTTTTAAGTTTTATTCCGAATTTCAAATCTTTGAATTATTTGACAATTTAATCTCTAATCACCCCTCCTCACTGCTTCAGAATTTAATCTCTAGAATCTCTAATCAGCACTCATTCCAAATCGTCTAACTTCCCGGCCGGTCACCCATCCTCTCACTACTCCAGCCCCAGCACGCTTAACTTTCAGGTTCTATCTCCCCTAGTTTCCAAGTCTGCACTTGTTGTTTTCCTGACAATCTTAAGCTATCAATCCTGTTAACCCTTAGGTCTTGATGTCACATGATTTAATTTTTTGAATTCTAAACAATTATTAAAATAAACAAAATAAGTACTAATAATATTGAATTTCAATGAAAATAAAATAAGTAATAATATTATTTTATTCATTTTTTTGCCATTTATTCATTTAATATGACATAATTAATATCTTTAAATCTGTAAATCATAATATATCCATTATTATCAGAAAAATGTGAGGAATCCAAATATGACATCATTTATTTATTTTAAATAAAATTAATTTTTAAAATTATTATTTTTGATTTGAAATAACTTTTTTTACTTTTGGAATTTTGAGAATCTGAGAAAACTTCAGCGGGTAAACCCGGGTGAAATTGAGTCCCAATTTTTCTCTAGTTTTTTTTGATATATTAAACTTTTTTTTTCGACGTCGTATGCAAAAGTTATGGCCGTTTTACATTTTTTTTTCGTTTTTTTGCAAAAAAGGTCAAAATTCATATTTCAAAATTTCTATACCAACTAGACACTAAAACCTAACTACATCTCGAAGGATTTTATTTTTTGAAGATTTTATCATTTTTGTTTATTTTCTACAAAACTAAAAAAGGCGATCCACAGGGGGGGGATTAGAGTTTGAAAATTTCATTGAATTTTAAACTAATGGCACAAACAGAAACTAGACAAAATTTTGAATCTAATGCAAAAAGAATCACTCAAAAACATCAAATATCTTAAAAGATATAAGCAATTTAAAACAGAAACTAAAAACAGAAAACAAATGTAAAAACAAGAAAAAAAACTTTCAGAACCCCTTTAGTCCCGGTTGGTGTCTCCAACCGGGACTAAAGGTCCAACCTTTAGTCCCGGTTGGTAACACCAACCGGGACTAAAGCCTCAACCCCTTTAGTCCCGGTTGGTGTTACCAACTGGGACTAAAGCCTCACCATTTGGTCCCGGTTCCAGCCACAAACCGGGACCAATGGCCCACGAGGCGCATTGGTCCCGGTTCGTGTCTGGAACCAGGACCAAAGGGGTCAGACGAGGCCCGGCCGGCGCCCTGGCCTCACGAACCGGGACCGATGCTCCCATGGGTCCCGGTTCGTGAGTGAACCGGGACTAATGGGCTTTTTAGGGTGGAGCAAAGCCCTGTTTTGTACTAGTGTTGGTAAAAGGTGGAAGGCTTGGCCTTTTGCTCGGTGTTTTGTTCCACTTATGCCGCCCTAGTTACTTGTGTACTGGTGTTATGTTCCATATTGAGCATCACTAACATGCTTGGGGTTGTTATGGGGAACCCCTTGATTTTTGTTATGGGATAAAACTCTTCTGGCAAGGCCCAACTTTGGTACTACATTTGCCTAATAACTAATAAACCTGCATAGGGAGTAATTAACCCGAGGATATTTAATCAACAACCCGGGCCAGTGCTCCTCATGAGTGTTGGTTCGGGGCAACCCGGGGCAACTTGGGAGATTTCTATGAGGCCACTGTACGTTGTGCTCATTCGGTCGTGTCCTGAGAACGAGATACGCGGCTCCTATCGGGTTCGTCGACACGTCGAGCGGCCTTGCTGGATTTCTTTTACCATTCTTGAACGTCTTGTGCACGGGATTTCGAGGACACTTCGGACTATCTCGAGGTTGATATTTTCCATTAGAATTCCGCTAATATTACGGGTCATCCCGCGGTTGAGGAGTTCCAACGCAGCTTGTGGTTAGTTTGTGATGGATGAGTTGGAGCACCACTGGCGGGTTAAATCTTTTCGAGAAGCCGTGCCCGCAGTTATGTGGCAACTTGGAATTTTTTTAACATCCGGTCATAGAAAACTTGAAGTAAACTCTAATAAAATACACCAATCGTGTGCGTAACTATGACCGTCTCTTCTCGTGAGGCCTGCTCCGAAAGAGAACACGGTGGGGTTATGTTTGACCATAAGTAGGCGTTCAGGATAACTTAGTGATCATTACTAGTTCACGTCCGTTTCGGCGACGATCACCCCCCCCCCCTTATTCTTGTACTTGTAAGTTAGCGACTCAAATATATGCTTAGTGGTTGCTGCAGCCTCACCACTTAACCATACCTTACCCATTAAGCTTTGCTAGTCTTGATACCCTTGGAAATGAGATTGCTGAGTCCCCGTGGCTCACAGTTTACTACAACAACAGTTACAGGTACAGGTAATGCGATTATGTGACGTGAGCGCTATACTTGTTTGATTTGGATTTCTTCTTCCTCTTCTTCGATCTTAGGATGGGTTCCAGGTCGGCAGCCTGGGATAGCAAGGGTGGATGTCATTTTATCATTTGATTTTGTCCATAGTCGGACCCTGCTCTTCTGTATGGTGGTTGAATGTGCTGTTGTATTGATGTGATCTTGAGTTAGCTTGTGGCGAGTGTAAGCCAATTCCATATACTCATCTCTTCTTTACGTGTACTTGTAATGATATCCATTCTTGCGAAACGATGATATGCGCTTCTATCCCTGTCGAGGCCCTCGAGCGAAAATAAGGATAGGATCGCATCTTGGGCGTTACAGAAGACTACTTTCGTCAGATAAGCTGCATTCATGTCCCCCAAAAAACTAGCTCTTGTGGCAACCCTTCCCGCCGAGAGTTTTCGGGGGAAGAGGACCAAGGCCAAGATAAAAGGGGGTAGGTTGCAACCGTAGAGGGGGACGCTCATTGTATTCACTCTCTACCACTAAGCAATCCAGACAAGCAGGAGTACGGTTTTACATCGCAAGGTGGCCCGAACCTTGGTAGATCGTTGTGTTCATTGTCCTTCCCCCCAAGCCCAAGCACGCCGGAGCATCGCCATAGGTTAGGGTGAGAGAGCGAAGATGGAGAGCCGGAGCACCCCAGAGTTTGAACCTCTCTCGGGTCCCCGGAGCCCCGATTCCGACATTTGGCGCTCCAGGTAGGGGGACGCCACCGCTCTTCAGCTCTATTTCGGCTCTACCGTCACTGACCCCATGGCTGAAGTCCGTCGTGCGCGCGCTAGGCACCCAGCGGCAGACGGCCGTCACCGCACTGCCAATGTCGCAACCGCAATCGTTGCCAACCACACCGCCCACGTGCAGCAGGACACCTCGCACCCTCCCGTGCGGCGAGGTAGTCGTCACGCTGCGACCCCTTCCACATGTGTCCACTTGGGGGACCTGAACGCGCAGGACGCACTGCTCATGGTGAGCGAACTGCTTCGTCACCGCCCAACGGATGGGGGGCACGTCACTTGGCGCCCTACCGCCCGCTTCAACCCCCAGTGCCAGGCGCAGGGAGCGCATCCTGCGAGGCGCCCCCGCTGCCGCGCGGTGACCCAGCCGGGCCCCGGCCTGGTGAGCCCCCGCGTGATCAGCCCCGCGCCCTCACCCTCCTCCTCGGGTCCCGGTGGCAGGGCTTTTGCTAGGCCTCAGCCCCGCCGATAGTGTGCCTGAGGGGGCCGGCGGGTTGTACTGCGCCTACTACAATGTGCGCACCCACAACACCGAGGACTGGCGGGCACTCGAGCCCCCTCACGGAGAGCGTGCCGGCCGACGTCCGGGTCGCCTCATGTCCATTCAAATCATGAAAATTAGAGTCCAAAACAAGAGCAAAAGTGTTTGGAAAAGTATATACGTTTGAGATATATCAAAATGTAGAGTACCTCTGAGGTTCAAGCAGTGACTAAACATGGTAAATCGGGGTAGAAGAGATCCACTCATGCTCACATGCAACATTAACTAGACTCAATGCATAAAGATGACAATAGCGCTCTTAGGAGTGGTGCTTTGATGAGAAGATGATGACTCAAGAATAAAAGTAAATAACATGAAAGTAAATAGAAAGGCCCTTCGCAGGGGGAAGCACTGATTTTTAGAGGTGCCAGAGCTCATCGTTAAAAACAATGATGAAAGTATAATTTTGGGCCGTGTGCTTTTCTTGTCAACGTCACGACAAAGGATTTTGGTATCTTCCATGCTAAACACATTATTAGAGGTTCCCAAGTGAAATTGTAAAGTTTACTCCCATCCACCATAAATACACAAGCGATGGCCGATCGAATCCACGGGCGCCCTCCAACATTCAACTTTCCAGGGGAGTTTGTTTTGTTTATTTTTTATTATGAAGGACTGGGCATCCTTTTTACCAGCCTCTCTCACGCAATGATAGGTGAATAAATGCCCATCTTGAGAATAACCCGCTTAGCATGGAATATACTGACCGCCCCATCGCTCCATGAGCGGTACGAGCACACAAAACTGATATTTGTTTGAATGATTAGAGGTGGCACATGCAAATTTTCATGGAACGGCAAAGTAATACCACATATAGGTAGATCTGGTGGACTCATCTAGAATAACTTGGGTTTAAGGATTTTGGATGCACAAGCAACATTCCCACTTACTATAGGTGAAGGCTAGAAAATAGATTTAGAAGCGACAAACTAGAGAGCGACAACGGTCATAGTCATGCATTGTGAATAATTAACGTTGAACATTAGCATGAGTATGATATGAACACTCTGAACATAAATATCATAAAGGCTTTATTGGATTTGAATCAACTACATGTTTGCACATGTGCCAAGTGTAACAGCCCAAGTGCAATCCTTGCCATCTTGTAATTTTCCATGTGTGAACCTTCAATATATGCCATCGTGTGGTTTGAATAGTAATAATTTGCCTCATGTCATTTTGCATCATGGCATCATGTTCATCATCTCTTGTTTGCATTATATGTTGTTGTGCCATGTTGAGTGTGAGTGTGTGCTTGTGGTGTTCGTGTGCCTGGGGGCATGTGCCATGTTGGTGTGAAACTATTTCTCAAACTATGCCCACCTCTCCTATTTCAAGTAAATGCAACATGTATGTTTTCACTTGCTGTTCATCTCTCATAAAAATGTTGGTCTACTTTCAAATATTCTGATTATAAATGTCTATTAGCTCTCAATCATATATATTTGCCTTTCTATTCTTTATGAAACAGATCCCATAATAATTATTTGAGAATTATTTTTGTTTCCTCTAAAAAAGCCTGACCACTTTTATTAAATGGTGCTGGGTTTTGTGGGCACAAAACTAATTTTCTTTTCCATAGAATCTCTTTCAAACTCCCTGTATATTTATTTGTGGAGGGGATTTCCACGGAGGGTGACCGTTGGGAGCTAGGCGATTTTGAAAATCCCCTGCCTCCCCCGTCGGACCCTGTCCCTCGCCGCCGGCGGGATGGTCGCCGCTGGTGCGGTCGTCCCCAGTGCGCCTGATGCCGCGCCTGACGCCGCATCCGGGCTGCTGGCGTCGTTCCTCTCCTTCTCGCGCTCCGCCTTCTCTTGGGCTGACCTCGCCGACGAGGAGGAGTTCGACGGCTCTGGCCGCGTCGAGGTGCCCGTCTCCCTTGCTCCGCCGGTCCTTGGTGACTTCCTCTCCTCTGCCCGGCCTGCATGCCCCCGACCGTCTTGCACTCTGCGGCGCCCGGCTCCTGCTGCTCGGCCCGCTCTCCGCCTCCCTCGCCGCCCGGCGGCCCCCTCTGGCCATGGCCGCGGGCCAAGCGGCCTCCTTCCCCTGCCCGCGTTTCCCCCTCTCGGCAGCCCTGGCTCGGTGGCAGTCTCCGCCTTGGGTGAGACTGCTGCGGTGGCCTCGGCTCCGGCGGCGGACTTGCCAACGGCGGCTGCTCCCTGCCCTAGCTCGGGGGAGGCTGGCTCGGTGGCTGGGATGGGGGCGACCGCGGCTGGGCCGGCTGTGGAGTGTGGCTCGGCCCTCCCTGCTGGGCCTTGGGCCAGCCTCCAGGCCCGAAGACGCGGGGGTTCCTAGGCCGGCCTACAGGCTAGGTGGGCTGCGGCGGCTGCGCGAAAGGCCCGGGAGGCCTTAAGCCTGGCCAACCGGCGCTGGTGGCTCGCGCCCGAAGATCCAGACCGTTGGGTCTGGATCCAATGGGGCTCCTCCTCGCAGCTCGCCTCTCCTGCTTCTAGGGCCGACGTGCGACGCTGGAAACACCTTGCTCGCTACGTCCCCTGCCCCCCAGCGCCGCCTCCCCCTGCTCTGTCCTGCCCCGCCGCTCCTGCTCCCCGATCCTGCTCGCCGGCGGCTCCCCTCCTGAGCTCCGCGCACCCCTCGTCCTCGCCTTCCCCTCCGCGGCTGTCGTATCGAGACGTGCTCATGGCCCGGGAGTCCGGCGATGGACAGCCCGTCCCCAAGCGTTCGCTGCCGGCGGGTTCATCCTAGGCCCGGTCCGACTCTCATTCCGACGCCGCGGGGTCGTCCCGCCGCGGATCCTCCTATGCTAGCACCTCCCTCCGCCGGCCTCCCCCTCCCCGCGACCCGCTGCGTGACCCCCGCCTCCCACTTCCCGGTTCCCCCGGTGACCGGCGCCGGCTCGAGGCCTCTCGCAGGCTGGATGAGAATCTGGCCCGGGAGGAGGAGCTCCACCGGGATCTGGACGCTCGACAGGCCTCGGTTCCGCGCAGCCGTGATGTGGCCTCCTCGGGGCATGGGGATGGCGCTGAACGGACCCGTCAGGAGGTCCCGCGCGAGCGCCCGAGGTCGCCGGATGATGCTGCCCGGCCTGGCCGTGACGGCTCGCGGGGCGCCTGGGCGGCCTCCCGCCCCTCGCGTTCCGACGCGCCGGCTTGGCGCCGTGACGAAGGTGGCTCCCGCGATGGGCGTGATTCCCCCGCCTCTCGGCCTCCTGCTGCCTCGGGTACTGCTGCTCCGGCCAAGAAGAAGAAGAACTAGAGTAAGAAGAGGAAGCCTCCGGCTCCGTCGCTGCCCCCTCCCCCCGTTGGGTTGCAGGAGCAGGAGGCTCCGGCGGCCCCAGCAGTCCGTGCTGGCCGTCCGGCATCGCGTGAGGAGACGATGTGTATGAACTGCGGCTGTGCGGGTCACTTCCGCTCTGAGTGCAAGGCTCCCCCTCGATGTCCCTCGACGCTAGCCTATCTAGGCTATGGGACAGAGGGGGCAGCTTCTACTTCATGGACGCTGAGTTTGAGGAGGAGCCAGCCCGCCCGCACCTGGCGGTGGTCTCGCTCGGCCCTGACCAGGTCCTGCCACAGTCTCTGGCCATCACCCCCGACATCATCCGGGCTGAGCTGTCCGCCTACATCGGCGATTTCCGTGGCTCCTCCTTCTCCTGGGAGGTGTCCGAGACCGCCCCAATGGTCTTCTCGGTCCCCTTCCCCTCCGACGAGCTTCTACGCGTATGCTCTCATGATGTCGTCAAGTGCCCCATCAACAAGTTCCTGATCTCCATCCGCGCGGCAGTCGCGGAACCGGACGCGATTCCGCCGCTCGCTCGGGTCTGGGTCCTCGTCTACGGGCTCCCTAAGGGAGACTCCTCTTCTCCGCATGGCGCCAAGCTTCAGCACATCCTCAAGGCAGTCTCCGAGCCGATTGGCAAACTTCTCACTGTTGACCTTGCCTCCTTGGAGGATGACGGCCCTGCTCGCATCGAGATCCTCTGTCCGTCCCCTGCTGAGGTCGATGGCTTGTCCCTGATTTTCTACTTCACCACGAAGGGCAAGCGCATCACCTACGAGCTCGAGTCTCCAGGGGTGGAGGGGGAGCCTGCTGATGCCTTCCCCCCTCCCCCATTGCCCCCTGCTGATGGGCGCCAGGATGGTGATGACAGCTCCTCTGGGGACAGCTCCTCCGGAGACGATGATGATGATAACCCTGCCGACCCCGCTGGTTCCAGGGCTGCCCCGGCTGATGCTCCCCCGGACCCTGCTACGCCGGTGGGGGCCTCCTCCCCCGCTCCCACCGCCACCGGACCTCTGGTCGCTGACGAGCAGGACTGCCTAAGCCTGGTCTAGAGGTTCGGCCCCCCTCCTCCCCGCGCTCACCTGGGCTCGTCTGCTACTCCCGCTCGCCTGGGACGCCCTCTTCCCCAACCTTGGGGTCCCCGGCCCCTGTTCCTGCCCCGCCTCCCCCGCCTCTCCTGGTGTCGACCTCGGGGGAGCCATCTGAGGTGCGCTCCAAGCACCATGTGGCCACCTCCCCGTCGGTTGCTGTGCGTTTGAGCGCCCGGCTCAGCCAGTCTCGGATCCTCCAGGACGGCCGTGTGCCCTCGGTTCCTGAGCGGGCCGCGATGCGTGCGGCCGCCCGTGGCCTCTCCCCAGGTATTTCCCCAGCTCCCTCTGTCCCTTCTTCAGCAGGTTCCCGTTTTATTGTTCTCGATTCGGTCCGTCTGGCCCATCTGGGCAACGTGGCCTCGGATTGTGACATCGTTTTCCGTGGCGAGAAAGGCCCCCGCCTCAAGCAGATCTCCGCTATTTGCACCAAGGAGAGGCTCGATGGTGCCCTGGTGGAGGCCCGTGCTCGAGCTGAGCGCGGCCCTCCTCCGCCCTCGGTCCCTAACAACCCTGACCATAGAGAGGTCGAGGATGTTGGGACCCCTCCGAGTGAGACCTTAGGCGAGCCCGCCCCCCAGCACCCTCCCCCGGTGAGGGTCCTCCGGGGCCGGCCTCCTACTCGTCTCCACCCCACTGAGCACCGACTAGAGGTGCGTGGGGTTAGTGCTGGGGTTCCCCCTGCGGAGCCTTTGGCTGTTCTGTCCCCCCGTCCGTGGGTGCGTCGCGGCCGCCCCGCTAAGTCTTCTTCCCGCTCCGCTCTTGACGGACCGGCTAGCTCGGCCCCACCAGAGGGGCCTAGGACTTCCCCGGAGGTTCCATAATGAAGTTACTCTGTTGGAACATCCGTGGCTTCGGCCATCTTGGTCGTAGGCGTCAACTTATTGACTACCTCCTCCAGGAGGAGATTGACATAGTTGGGCTCCAAGAAACTATTCGGCAAGATTTCTCCATCTCTGAGCTCCAGCGCCTCTCCCGGCATCAGTTTGCTTGGCAGTGGCTTCCCGCTAATGGCTTGTTGGGAGGCATTCTGCTTGGTGTGCGGGAGGATTCCTTTTCGGTCGAAGATATGGACCGTGGGGAATTCTTCCTTAGTATGTCCATCACTGACCGACGTGTTAACCTCAGCTCGGAGGTAATCATCGTCTATGGTCTGGCTGACCATAGTAGGTCGGTGGATTTCCTGGCTGAGATCAAGGGTAAGGTGGAGAGTTGCTCCTTACCTATGGTCTTAGCTGGGGATTTTAACCTCATTAGGTGGGCTTCTGACAAGAGCTCCCCTAATATTGATCGCCACCGCATGCGTCTTTTTAATGACTGCATTGCTAACTTGGCGCTGCGCGAGATCGCCCGTGTAGGGGCACGTTACACCTGGACGAATAAGCAGCTTGACCCTATCAGTAGTGTCCTTGATAGGGTCTTTGTCTCTCCATAATGGGAATGCTTTTCCCCCCTGTGCTCCCTCAAAGCTGTCACGTGCATCGGTTCGGACCACACTCCCCTCCTGCTCTCCTCTGGCGTCGACTCCCCGCCTCGGGCTCACCGCTTTCACTTTGAAGTGTTCTGGTTGTCCCAGCCAGGCTTCATTGAGTTAGTCCGGTCCCGTTGGCTGGGTGCTGCCGCTTCCCCTCCCCGTGTCTTCTGTGCGGTGGACGTCTGGCATCATTGCTCGAGAATGGCTAGACAGTTCATGCGGGGATGGGGAGCGAACCTGGGTGCTGACCTGCGGGCCCGTAAAGGGGCCCTTTTGGATCAGATTAAGACCCTTGATGTTATCGCTGATGGCCCTGGCCTCTCGCCTGATGATTGGACCAGGCGTTATTCCCTTGAGGCCTCTCTCGTAGAGATCTTCAAGGGGGAGGAGCTGTATTGGCAACGCCGGGGAAACCAAAACTGGCTTCTCAAAGGTGACGCCAATACCGTATACTTCCAAGCGATTGCCAATGGTCGTAGGCAGAAATGCGCCATCCCATTTCTGAGGGATGGCGCCACTCTCCTTGAGCATCCTGATGAGATTTCCGCTCATATGTACTCCTTTTATAAGGATCTCTTCACAGCTGAGCCTCGTGGAGGCGTCTCGCTTAGTGTCGACTTCTGGCCCCCCGAGGCGAGAGTCACTGATGAGGAAAACGCTGAGCTCACCCTCCCGTTCCCCCCCCAGGAGGTGTGGCTAGCTATTTCCTCTATGAAAGCTAACTCGGCTCCCGGCCCGGATGTCCTCCCGGTCGCCTTCTTCCAGAAGTTTTGGCGGATCCTGTGACCCGTCATCATGCCCATGTTTCATGAGTTTTATATTGGGACGCTTGACATGTCCCGAATAAATTATGGTGTCATATCCCTTATCCCCAAATTAGTTGGGGCGAGGGATATTCGTCACTTCCGACCGATAACGGTGATTAACGTGCTGGAGCGAATCTTTGCAAAGGTTTGCGCTACTCGTCTCTCCCCGGTTGCCGCTCGGATTGCTCACCCCCTTCAGACTGCCTTTCTGAAGGGTCGGTGCATTCATGATGGAATCTTAGCCTTTCATGAGATAGTCCATGAGGTGGCTTCGCGTGGTCACAAGGGTGTCTTCCTCAAGCTCGATTTTCAGAGGGCATACGACCGTTTGGATTGGTCTTTCCTTCGTCTAGTCATGCAGCGCCGTGGTTTTGATGAGCGTTGGTGTTCATGGATCATGCAGATGGTCATGTCTGGGAACACTGCTATCAACATTAATGGCTCGGTCGGACCCTATTTTAGGTCCTCTAGGGGAGTGAAGCAGGGAGACCCCGTCTCCTCTCTTCTCTTCAACCTAGCTGTTGATGCCCTCGCGGGCATCTTAGATAAGGCCAGGTTGTCCTGCCACCTTAGAGGGGTGGTCAGCCACTTAATTCCTGGTGGAGGCGTCACTCATCTTCAGTATGCCGATGACACCATGATCATGGTGGAAGGATCAGACCTGGATATTGTTAACCTTAAGTTCCTTCTGCTGTGCTTTGAGGCTATGTCGGGACTTAAGATTAACTTTGATAAGAGTGAGGTTGTGGTACTAGGCTATTCTCCTTCTGACCAGCAACGTATTGCAGACAACCTCAATTGCAAGCTCGCCTCCTTCCCCATATCTTATCTGGGAATGCCACTATCTGATTCCCGGATCCTCATAGCTGACTATGACCCGCTGGTAGGGCGAGTAGCGTCCCGTGCGGAGCCCTGGTGCGGGAGGTTCACGTCGAAAGGTGGTAAATCTGTGCTGATCGGCTCTAACCTTGCTAGCCTTCCCATGTATATGATGGGGATGTACATCCTCCCTGAGGGCGTTCATAGTTCCTTTGACAAGGAGTTGGCTAGGTTCTTTTGGCAGGCAGCTAATGGTCGCCCCAAATATCACATGGTGAAATGGGCTGACATTTGCCTTCCTAAGGATCGAGGTGGCCTCGGTATCACTGACACACGGCGCATGAATATAGCCCTCATGTTGTGGTGGGTTTGGAGGATTCTGAGGGGAGATGGTGGGCTGTGGCTCCAGCTAATTGAGGCAAAATACCTGCGGGGAGAACCCCTGATGGCATGTTCTCGATCCGCTGGTTCCCAGTTCTGGAAATCCATTCAAGCGATCAAAGAAGAAATCAGGCTTGGCATCTCGTTCTCTCTTGGCAACGGCCATAGTACCCAATTCTGGATTGATCCCTGGTTTGAGGGGGAACCGCTCCGCCTTCGCTTCCCTTCCCTATTTGCGATTTGCCTTCGGCCGAAGATCCCAGTTGCTGAAGCCTGTCTACAGGGACAATGGAACATCGCGTTCCGTCGCTCCTTTGGACCGACTGAGGTACTAGAGTGGGACAGCCTGAGGGACATAGTCCCCCTCCCGCTGTCCCAGTCTCCAGACGCTGTCTCCTGGAGCCTTTCTCCTGCACGTGAGTTTTCAGTCAGCTCAGCCTATTTGGCGCTCTGCCGACGGAAAGTTATTCCGTGGCTTTCACCGCTTTGGAAAGCACCGTTTCCCCTTAAGATCAAGATTTTCATCTGGCAGCTCCTTCGTGACCGTCTTCCCTCGGGCACGGAGGTGCTTAAGAGGAACGGGCCAGGCGATGGCATCTACCCCCTCTGTCGGGTCACAGAAACGGGAACCCATATTCTGTTTTCATGCATCGCAGTGCAGGCTCTTTGGCGCTTCGTGCATGAGGCCCTTGGGCCTGCCTGGGAGGCCCGTGACCTGGCAGAATACCTGCAGGCTCGGGCCACCCAGGTGGGCCGCAAAAGACGCCTCTTCTGGCTTCTCTTTGCGGCTCTAGCTTGGACGCTTTGGACCACTCGCAATAAGATGGTGATTGAGCGGATCTTCCCGCGGCAAGCCTCTGATTCGTTCTTCAAATTTCTTGCTTTCCTGCAGCACTGGCACCCGCTCTCTAGGGCTCGCGACCGTGCCCGCCTCGACGACATGATGGACGCTCTCATGGCTACTGCGCGTCGTTTGTCTTCCCACTCGCCTTCGTCCTAATCTGCCACTAGGTGGCCTTTTTTATGTTTCTCCCTCTTTTCTTTGGGCGTCCTTGTGCTGTTTGGCCCTAGCAAGCTCTATGTGTTGGACCGGTGTATGGGTTGTATGACTTTTTGCTTTATATATAAAGCAGGGCGAAAGCCTAGTTCGAGGTATATTTATTTGTGTTGCTCCATATTATTTTAGAAAAAAACCCTTTTGTTTACCTGTGGAGAGAGCTCTGAGAGAGATAGAGGGAAGCCCACTATCGAAGCCCACCACAGAGCCCCAGCGAGCCTAGCCTCTCGTCGCTCCCCTCCCTCTTTCCAGCGTGGATGCCACTCTCTGGCCCACCTGCAGCGACCTATCCTCTCACATTTTTCCTTCTTCCTCTCGCTCTCTCTCTCTCTCTCAGTAAGGATAGAAGGGCCGGCAGCCATGGCCACGGTGGCACCTCCATGTGTGCCCCTCCTCCTATAAAGCTAGCCTCAGCCCCTCCTAGGGTTTCCCTCGTCCCATTTTCCCCTTCCTCCACGCTGCCACCCCTGTAGATGAACCCTCCTCGTCCCGCCAACGCCATGGCCCGGGAGCACCCGAGCTCAGTCTTCGGGTGATTCTCGCTGCCTTCCCCCTTCTTCTTCGACCACGGGGAGTCCTTCTCGGTGTCGCCGATCTTCCTCAACCTCATGGGCAACACAAGGGACCCCGGATCTCCCTCCACGATGTCAACTCCTTCCTCTATGTTTCGGATCAGAAATACGCCGGGCTTCAACGACTCGTCGCCGTCACTTCGTTAGGACTAAGGCCCCCCTCTCCATGTCCTAGGTAGGGAAGGTATTCCCCTGCTTCCGTTTCGGTCATCCAAAGCATTTGTAGCATCGCATGTGCATCGATCCATCCGTGCCAGCTTCACGTCCCCGAGGCTCTGTCAAGCTCGTTGCTTGGTGTGTGCATGCGTTGTGTTGTGCGCGTGGGCGTGCTCCTCTCGGATCCTGGCCCATCCTTGTGTGTCCAGCGCGCAGCAACCCTGCAGCCTCGCGGCCATCTGCTCAGCGTCGCCACGCCATGCTCGCTGCGCCTCGCCATGGCCTCGGGTGCAAGGTCGTGGGCAGCCCAGCCTAGCCGCAGCCCCCCTCGTGGCAGTATGAACCCTAGGCTCATCCCGCAGCCCTGCCGCCGGTCGCCCGCTCCAAGGTCATGGGTGAGGTCGCCGGAGACGTCGCCCGTTCCCAGCCGCGAGCAAACCGAGCAGCGCTGTTGTTCGGTTTCGTCAGTTAGGCCAGCAGCATGGTCAGGTAAAAGGGGCCGAACCCCTCCTCTGTTAAGATCCCTCGCCTAGTCCAGCTGGTCAGCCTAGTCTCGCGCGACCAGGGGGTCGCGAGTTCGATCCCCCGGCTCCCCCTTTTTTCCAATAATAGTGCCCGAGCCACTAACAGTGGGACCGGCCCCACTTGTCAGGCCACAGGACCCTAGGTCTATGCCAGGTGGGCCTGGTGGTTTGTTTTCTTTTTTTATCTTATTTATTTTGTGTGTTTTCCAGTGTTTTTGAGACATTTCCATTTAGGGAATATATTCCAGATCTGTCTTATTCATAATCTGGCAGTAACTAGGACATGCCAAATCTGGCAGTAACTAGGACATGCCAAATCTGGCATATAGCTTCTTATAAGTGAATTGATAAAATTATGAATGCCATATTGTGAGTTTTACCAACAGCAAGATAGGCATGTGATAGGTGATTTTGGGGTAGAAAAATCCAGAGAATCCAATGGTGGTATTGTATTTTCCATTTGAGAAAGTTTGTAAAAAAGTTATTTTGTGATATTGTGCCATTTTGTCTTTTTCACATGAATTAATTCTTGCACTATATGATGAACTTGTCAACATGATATATGCTCATTTGTGTATGTGCTAGCCCCTGGTATTTTTGCATGCCATGATAGATCATTATATGGGTGGCATTCTTGATGTCAACATGCCCCTAAAATTCTGTTTTCACATGCCCAAATATTTCCAAGTGTTGAAATCTGTTATTTTGTTGCCATGTTACCTAGATGATTCCCATGTATATGTTGCTCCTTTAGAGTTGGCACAATGGAATGCATTGTTGTGGTTGTCATCCTCTGTAGATGTGTGCCAAGATCTTGTGGATTAAGCTATTGCATCTTATATAAAACTTGCTGTCAACATGCTATTCTGTTAACAAGTGCCATGTTTGCCCCTTATTAAATTTTCACTAAGTCTGTGAATCTGCTATTTTCAATATGTCAACTTGTGAGGATGGTAACCTTTGATACATGCATATTTTGATGTTGCCATAATGTAATTAATTGAAGTACATGTTGCCCTATACAACCCTGTTAATTTTCATGCCATGAAAGTTCCTGTAGCATATATAAAAGTCGCTGTCAAGATGCTATCATGTTAGCTCAGATTTTGTAAAACTGGAATTTTCACTAAGTCCCTGAAAACTGTTTCAACATGCCATCTTGTGAGCTTCATTGCTATTGATCTATGCTTCCTTTCATGTTGTTGTAGATAGATGAATGGTTAAGCATGCTGTATACTTCATGTCCATGCCTTGGTTGTTATTTGAAACTTTCCGTAGCTCATGTTATGTGTGTTGCAAGATGACATGTTGCTGTTTGTGGACAGATTGTGTGTTTGAATGTTTTGTGACATGTGGGAGTTATACTCCATTGTTTTGCATGATATTTAGATCTATTCTAGCTATATTTTCATTTCCTATCCAGTGGAATCCTTGGAATACCAAGGAATAGCCCATGGCATCCCTCATCTTTGTTTTTGTCTCCGTTAACGTTTGTACCTTGCCGTGAGTGTACCGTGAGCTACGTTACTCCGTTGGCAACGTTCTACATATGCATTTGCATCGTTTTTACGTGGATAATTCATACTTTCATGATAATGCATGTCCAAATAACTAATATTGAGGTTTTGTCCAGAATACTAAAGAACTTAATAACTGCATGAGAAACATGACTAGCATGGGGTAGCCATGTTAATACTTCAACTTGGTCATGCATCATCTTGATTGTGCATTGCACTTTGTTTGTATGTTTATTTGGTGTTGTTTCTCTTTGAGTATACGCGAGTGTTGAGCCTGAGTACGATGATCCCGGAGAGTACAACTACGAGGACCCAGCTCATTGTCCTTCTGAAGACCCAATAGACAAGATGATCATACCCGGATCACGACACTATTTTTGCTATGCTAGATGTCTCGCTGTTACCATTATGTCTCATTGCCTCCCACTTAAAAGTCATCCTCCTAAATTGCCCTGAAGGCCTCCAACCCCTCCACTTCCTAGCAAAACATTGATTGGCTACATTACCGCTGCTCAGCCTTATCTTATAGTGTTGCTAGTTGCAGGTGCAAGCTTTTCCATGTGCCGACATGGATATCTAGAGATATCACCTTTATTTACTGCTATTTAAATTAATGCACATATATATCTGGCAATGGTGGAAGGCTTGGCCTTTGGCCCGGTGTTTTGTTCCACTTTTGCCGCACTAGTTCCGAGTATCGGTCTTATGTTCCATATTTTGCGCTCCTAACATGCTCGGGGTTGTTATGGGGACCCCCTTGACCATTCGTTTTAGATTAAAACTTGTCTGGCAAGACCCAACTTTGGAACTACATTTGCTAAACAACTTAATAATATTGCATAGGGCATAGCTACCCCATGGATAATTAATCATCCCCCCAGGCCAGTGCTCTTCATGAGTGTTGGTCCGAACTAGAGCACTGTGCGGGGCCAACCCGGGGCAACTCAGGAGATGTCTATCAGGCCCTGTACACTGGCTTATCCGGTCATGTCCTGAGAACGAGATACGCGGCTCCTATCGGGTTCGTCGACACGTCTGGCGGTCTTGCTGGACTTGTTTTACCTTTCTCGAATGTCTTGCGCGAGGAATTCCGAGGATACTTCGGACTATCTCGAGGTTGAGGTTTTCCAACGGAATTTCCTAGGAGATCACGAGATTCGTGGTCGAGGTTATTCCCGCGGCGTGTGGTTAGTTTGTGATGGATGAGTTGGAGCACCCCTGCAGGGTTAAATCTATCGGAAAGCCATGCCCGTAGTTACGTGGCAACTTGGAAATTTGTTTAACACCCGGTTATAGTCAACTTGAAGTAAACTCAAATAAAATACACCAACTGAGTGCGTAACCGTGACTGTCTCTGCTCATGAACATGAACCGAGAGAGACATGGTGGGGTTATGTTTGACGTAAGTAGGTGTTCAGGATCACTTAGTGATCATGCTAGATTACGACCGTCATGCGTAGGCCACTATAATTACATTCATGCTCTCGTAAGTTAGCCACCAAATACATGCTTAGCGCTTGCTGCAGCCTCACCAATTAACCATTCCTCACCTATTGGATTACATAGTTTCGGTACCCGGGTTATGAGATTGCTGAGTCCCAGTGGCTCACAGATAACAACAATACAGGTACAGGTGTTGACGAGTACGTGCCTGATGATGTGTCCCAGCTCCAGTGGGAGTACGATGAAGAACGTAGGGGTATGTATGTTACGTATCCTGATGAGTAGAGAGCTTCGTGGTGGTGATCCTGGGATAGCAAGGCAGTTTTTTCATTGCTTCTTTTATTGTTTGATTTCGTCCGTAGATGGACCCTATCTTCTGGATGAATGTATGAATAATTGTGTGGACTTGTAAGATAGCTTGTAGCGAGTGTAAGTCAACTCATATACTCATCTCTTCCTACATGTATGCAATGATTTTGGTACTTGCGAGACGACGAGATGCGCTTCTATCCCCGTCGAGGACATCGTGCCTTAATAGGGATAGGACCGCATCTTGGGCGTTACAAGTTGGTTATCAGAGCCATACTGACCATCGGAGCCCCTTGCTAGATCGAACTTGGCCGAGTTGAGTCTAGTGAAAACTATTTTGAGTCTACTTATATCGGAGAGTAGGATTCTTTTACTCCTCTTCTACACACTGGTGAGGAATTATGACTTAGGAATTTTAATTCTACTCCTCTTCTCGCTCAAAAAAAGTTTTTAGGATCACGCGAGTATTTTGGAGCCTCTATGATACCGATGTGATGGGAATTCTATTCTTGGTGCCTCCCGTACATATGGATTGGACCCGGGGAGTAGAGCTCCAGGGGATTCTTGATACATCGTTATCGTTCAGTTTCCTTAGTACTTAAGAACGCGTATGTTCGAAATTGCTTCAATACTATTCGTGGTGCGAAGAGTGTGGCGGCACCTAGTACTAGGGAGCTGCATCACATGTACTGCCATCTTTAGTATCATTGTGATTACGAGGGTCTGAGGTAGATGAGTTTCCGAGATCTTTGGGTGTGTGTTGAGGGATGTGATACCCTATAGAGTAGTATTACTGCTAGGAGTTGAGTGATGGATAAAAACTCCGTGTATCCGTGTACCCGATTGCATAACCAAGATTTCGAAAGTTCCTAGGTGGGATTTCCAGTAGTTTCCTAGGATCATCTTCCGACAGATGTATGATGGTTTATACATTTGTTCCGAGCAGCCTTAGCTCAATACTTGGGGTGTTATTTAGAGTGGCTTCATGATCTAATGATGTTATCACGATCCTGCAGAAAGCATTCTTACTATTTGCAGTTTGAATGCAATTGATGATATTCCGTTGCAATTTCTTTCAAGCCGTTGATTCAGCTTATTTTAATCATCTTTATCAATGGTATGCTGATAATCTTGTCCATCTTCAGGATGGCTCCAGCAACTCGTGGGAATCAGGGTCGTGATGGAGAGCAGTCTGATCCTCCACCACCCCCACCTCCGCCTCCAGAAGCTTGGCAAGCTGTGATGGCCGCAACCAATGCCAACACTCAGATGTTGCTCAGGTTGCTGCAGGAAAGGGAGCACGGACAAGAAGGTCATCAAGGGAATTCTCATAATCAGCAGCAGTTCGCCACTTTGAACCAGTTCCTCGCAAATCAGCCCAAGTCATTCACTTGTTGTGATGAGCCTCTCGATGCAGACGATTGGCTCCGTGACATGAACAAGCATTTCGAGTGCAGCAATGTCAAGCCTGAGGACTTTGTCAAGTTTGCGACTTTACAGCTCAAGGGTCAGGAAGCAGATTGATGGCAGTAGTACAAGGATTCCAGAGGTGGTCGTGCAGTCTCTTGGGATGATTTCTGCCGTGAATTCAGAGCTCATCATATCCCGACGAGCTTTGTCGAGGGTATGCGTGAGAAGTTCAGGAACCTGAAGCAGGGGAGTATGTCTGTCTATCAGTACAATTCGGAGTTTCAGAATCTGGCCCGCTATGCTAAGCAAGATGTTCCCAATGAGAAGTCCAAGATTTATCAGTTCAGAGGTGGCCTCAGAGAAGATCTTCAGCTTGCTCTCGTCCTAAACGAGCCTCTTGTGTTTGATCAGTTCTACAACTTGGCTCTAAAGTTCGAGGCAGTTCAGCTCAAGCTTGAGAATTCCAAGAACCGGGTCAGAGACGCCAACTCTCCTTCGTCCAGCTCTCAGATTGTTCCTAAGCAGCAGAAGTATTGGGTTCCTCCTCCTCCTCCGTTTCGTCCTCCCCAGCAGCAGAAGCAGCATGGTGGTCGTGGACCTTCCCACCCACCCAACCCAGGTATTCAGCAGAGGCCTCAGGCACCCAAGTCAGCAAATGCTCCTCCTCCAGGCAACTTCCGTCCGCTCTCAGAGGTTACGTGTCACAAGTGTGGTCAGAAGGGCCACTACTCCAACAAGTGCACCAACCAGCGGCGTCTTCCGCCTGCTCCTCCTATCAGGCCCCCAGGCAGTGCTATGGTGAAGAACAATCCCAAGACAGCAAGAGTGAACATGGTCAATACAGCTAAAGCAGAGGATTCTTCTCAAGTGATAATGGGTAATCTCTTGGTTAATTCTATTCCTGCAAAAGTTTTGTTTGATACTGGTGCATCACATTCATTCATGTCTAGGCCATTTGCTCTCAAGCATGATTTCTATTCTGAGATGTTGAGTAAACCTTTGGGTGTGGTTTCTCCGGGTTTGGCAATGAAGACCACCTCAGTGATTCCGGATGTCTCTATCAAGATGGGCCATTATTCCTTCCTAGTTACTCCTTATGTTCTCGGCAATTCGGATATTGATCTAATTCTTGGCATGGATTTTCTAGCAATGAACAAGGCTTATGTTGATTGTAAAGCCAAAGAAGTCAAATTGACTCATCCTTCTGAAGATGTGATCATTTTCGCTGCTCGCGATGACACGATTCGTCTATTTTCTCTCAATGAGAAGGGTGAAATTTTTGCCATCTCTCAAATCCCTGTCGTTTCTGAGTATGAAGATGTCTTTCCAGAAGAATTGTTAGGAATGCCTCCTTACCGGCCAATGGAGTTTGTGATTGAACTCGAGCCTGGAACTGAACAGGTGTGCAAGCGTCCTTATAAGCTTGGTCCCAAAGAGCTGGAAGAATTGAAGAAGCGGCTTGATGAACAAGAGCGTCTGGGTTTGATCAGACCAAGCTCTTCACCTTGGGTTTGTGGTGTTTTGTTTGTCAAGAAGAAGGATGGCATAGACTGACTATGCGTTGATTACTGTCCATTGAATAAGAAGACAATCAGGAAAAAGTATCCACTTCCCAACATCAATGAATTGTTTGAGCAATTGAAAGGTGCCCAGGTTTTCTAGAAGTTAGATCTTCGTATGGGCTATCATCAAATCCGTATTCGTGAGGAAGATATTCCAAAGATTGCTTTCAGGACGAGTTTTGGCTCTTATGAGTACACCGTCATGTCCTTTGGTCTCGCAAATGCGCCTCCGACTTTCTCCAGAATGATGAACTTCATATTCTCTCCTTTCAAGAATGAGTTCGTCTTGGTGTATTTGGATGACATTCTTGTTTTCTCGGAGACCGAAGAAGAGCATGCAGAGCATCTCCGACTTGTGCTGGGCAAGTTAAGAGAGCATCGGTTCATGCTAAGTTCTCCAAGTGTGAGTTTTGGCTCAATGAAGTGGTGTACCTTGGGCATATCATCTCTGTCGAGGGCATTAAAGTTCACCCTAAGAAAGTTGAGGCAATCGTGAAGTGGGAGCCTCCTCAGAATGTCAAGTAGTTTCGAAGCTTCCTCGGGCTTGCAAGTTACTGCAGAAGATTCGTCAAGAACTTCTCTCAAATTGCTAAGCCTCTGTCTAACCTCCTTCAGAAGAGTGTCAAGTATGTGTGGACTCCTGAGTGTGATGTGGCGTTCAATACACTCAAGGAAAAGCTGACTTCAGCTCCAGTTCTCACTCCTCCAGATGAATCGAAGTCTTTCCAAGTGTTATGTGATGCTTCCCTCCATGGTCTTGGTGGTATTCTCATGCAAGATAAGAATGTTCTGGCTTATACCTTGAGGCAGCTGAAGCCTAGCGAGAAGAACCACCCCACTCATGATCTTGAGTTGGCGGCAGTTATTCATGCTCTGATGACCTGGAGACATCTATTGTTGGGAAGACCAGTTGAGGTGTTCACCGACCACAAGAGCTTGAAGTACATTTTCACTCAACCCAATCTCAATCTTCGGTAAACACGTTGGGTGGAAATGATCGAGGAGGACAATCCAAGTATTGAGTATACTCCTGGAAAAGAAAATGTCATTGCAGACGCGCTGAGGAGAAAGGCGTACTGCAACAGTCTCATTCTCAAGCCTCTCAAACCCGAGCTTTGCGAAGCCTTCCGCAAGCTCAATCTCCAAGTTGTTCCTCAAGGATTTCTTGCCAATCTTCAAGTCTCTCCGACTCTAGAAGATCAGATTCACCAAGCTCAGCTTCTTGATGCTATGGTGAAGAAAGTGAAGAAAGGTGTGGCCAAGAGCATTCCAAAGTATAAGTGCTTCCGTGTTGATGACAAAGATACCTTGTTCTTCGAGGACCGTCTGGTGGTTCCAAAAGGTGATCCCAGGAAGGTTATCATGGATGAAGCACATAACTCCCTCATCTCAATTCATCCAGGAAGTTCCAAAATGTATCAAGACCTCAAGCAAACCTTCTGGTGGACTCGTATGAAATGTGAGATTGCTCAGTTTGTGAACGAGTGTGATGTTTGTCATAGAGTGAAGGCAGAACATCAACATCCAGCAGGCTTCCTTCAGCCTTTGCCCATCCTAGAGTGGAAATTCGATCATGTTGAAATGGATTTCGTCACTGGGTTTCCTAAGTCCAAGAAAAGGAAACGATGCCATCTTCATGGTCATCGACAAGCTCACCAAAGTTGCCCACTTCCTTTCGGTCAAAGAATCTATCTCGGCAGCTCAGCTGGCAGAGCTGTACACGTCAAGGATAGTTTCTTTGCACGGTATTCCTCAGCTCATATCCTCAGATCGTGGAAGCATCTTCACTTCTAAGTTTTGGGATTCCTTCCATACTGCAATGGGGACCAATCTCCGTTTCAGCACAGCTTTCCATCCTCACACTAGTGGTCAAGTTGAGAGAATCAATCAAATCCTCAAAGATATGCTCAGAGCTTGTGTGATTTCCTTTGGCATGAAGTGGGAAGATTGTCTCCCATTTGCTGAGGTTTCATACAACAACAGCTTCCAAGCAAGTTCCGGCAAAGCTACTTTCGAGATTCTCTATGGCAGAAAGTGCCGCACCCCGCTCAATTGGTCTGAAACCGGTGAGCGTCAAATCCTTGGTAATGACATGATCACTGAAGCAGAAGAAATGTGCCGTCTCATTCATGAAAATCTCAAAGCAGCTCAATCGCGTCAGAAGAGCTATTATGATAGCAAACATCGTGACATGACCTTTCAGATCGATGATTTTGTCTATCTCAGAGTGTCTCCCACCAAGGGCACGCAACGCTTTGGCATCAAGGGAAAGCTTGCTCCGCGCTTTGTGGGTCCTTTAAAGATTGTGGGCAAGAGGGGTGACCTTGCCTACCAACTCGAGCTTCCTCCCAATTTCTCAAATGTGCATGATATGTTTCACGTCTCTCAGCTCCGGAAGTGTTTCAAGACTCCCGAGCGCACCGTTGATCTCCAAGCAGACCTATCCTATCATGAGCATCCAGTTGCTATCCTTGAAGAAACTAAGCGTAAGACTCACAACAAGTCAATAAAGTTTCTAAAGGTGAAGTGGTCATATCACTCCGACAAAGAAGGCACTTAGGAACGAGAGGAGCATCTCCGTTCTGAATTTCCCGAATTCTTCCGTTCCTAGATCTCGGGACAAGATCCTCATGTAGTGGGGGAGAGTTGTAACAGCCCAAGTGCAATCCTTGCCATCTTGTAATTTTGCATGTGTGAACCTTCAATGTATGCCATCATGTGGTTTGAATAGTAATAATTTGCCTCATGTCATTTTGCATCATGGCATCATGTTCATCATCTCTTGTTTGTATTATATGTTGTTGTGCCATGTTGAGTGTGAGTGTCTGCTTGTGGTGTTGGTGTGCATGGGGGCATGTGCCATCTTGGTGTGAAAATATTTCTCAAACTATGCCCACCTCTCCTATTTCAAGTAAATGCAACATGTGTGTTTTCACTTGTTGTTCATCTCTCATAAAAATGTTGGTCTACTTTCAAATATTCTGATTAGAAATGTCAAGTAGCTCTCAATCATGTTGTCATATATTTGCCTTTATATTCTTTACAAAATAGATCCCGTAATAATTATTTGAGAATTATTTTGGTTTGCTCTAAAAATGCCTGACCACTTTTATTAAATGGTGTTGGGTTTTGTGGGCTCAAAACTATTTTCCTTTTCCACAGAATCTCTTTCAAACTCCCTGGATATTTATTTTTGTTGCTCCTTGTTATTTTAGAAAAAACCCCTTTTGTTTACCTGTGGAGAGAGCTCTGAGAGAGATAGAGGGAAGCGCACTATTGAAGCCCACCAGAGAGCCCCAGCGAGCCCAACCTCTCCTCGCTCCCCTCAGTCTTGGGGTGATTCTCGCTGCCTTCCCCCTTCTTCTTCGACCACGGGGACTCCTTTTCAGAGTCGCCGATCTTCCTCAACCTCGCGGGCAATGCAATGGAACCCGGATCTCCCTCCACGACGTCGACTCCTTCCTCTATGTTTCGGATCAGAAATGCGCCGGGCTTCAACGACTCGCCGCCTTCACTCCGTTGGGACTCGGGCCCCCCTCTCCATGTCCTAGGTAGGGAAGGTATTCCCCTGCTTCCCTTCCGGTCATCCGAAGCGTTTGAAGCATCGCATGCGCATCGATCCATCCGTGCCAACTTCGCGTCCCCGAGGCTCTGTCAAGCTCGTAGCTTGGTGTGTGTGTGTGCGTTGTGTTGCGCGCGTGGGTTTTACCAACAGCAAGATAGGCATGTGATAGGTGATTTTGGGGTAGAAAAATCCAGAGAATCCAATGATGGTATTGGATTTTCCATTTGAGAAAGTTTGTAAAAAATTTATTTTGTGATATTGTGGCATTTTGTCTTTTTCACATGAATTAATTCTTGCACTATATGATGATCTTGTCAACATGATATATGCTCATTTGTGTATGTGCTAGCCCCTGGTATTTTTGCATGCCATGATAGATCATTATATTGGTGGCATTCTTGATGTCAACATGCCCGTAAAATTCTGTTTTCACATGCCCAAATATTTCCAAGTGTTGAAATCTGTTATTTTGTTGCCATGTTACCTAGATGATTCCCATGTATATGTTGCTCCTTTGGAGTTGGCACAATGGAATGCATTGTTGTGGTTGTCATCCTCTGTAGATGTGTGCCAAGATATTTTGGATTAAGCTATTACATCTTATATAAACCTTGCTATCAACATGGTATTCTGTTAACAAGTGCCTTGTTGGCCCCTTATTAAATTTTCATTAAGTCTGTGAATCTGCTATTTTCAATATGTCAATTTGTGAGGATGGTAACCTTTGATACATGCATATTTTGATGTTGCCATAATGTAATTAATTGAAGTACATGTTGCCCTCTACAACCCTGTTAATTGTCATGTCATGAAAGTTCCTATAGCATATATAAAAGTTGCTGTCAACATGCTATCATATTAACTCAGATTCTGTAAAACGGGAATTTTCACTAAGTCCCCGAAAACTGTTTCAACATGCCATCTTATGAGCTTCATTGCCATTGATCTATGCCTCCTTTCATGTTGCTGTAGATAGATGAATGGTTAAGCATGCTGTATACGTCATGTCCATGCCTTGGTTGTGATTTGAAACTTGTTGTAGCTCTGGTTATGTGTGTTGCAAGATGACATGTTGCTGTTTGTGGACAGATTGTGTGTTTGAATGTTTTGTGACTTGTGGGAGTTATACTTCATTCTTTTGCATGATCTTTAGCTCTATTCTAGCTAGATTTTCATTTCCTATCCAGTGGCATCCTTGGAATACAAAGGAATAGCCCATGGCCTCCCTCATCTTTGTTCGTACCTTGCCGTGAGTGTACCGTGAGCTACGTTACTCCGTTTGCAACGTTCCACATATGCATTTGCATCGTTTTTACATGGATCATTCATACTTGCCATGATCATGCATGTCCAAATAACTAATATTGAGGTTCTGTCCAGAATATTAAAGAACTTAATAATTGCATGAGAAACATGACTAGCATGGGGTTGCCATGTTAATACTTCAACTTGGTCATGCATCATCTTGAATGTGCATTGCAATTTGTTTGTATGTTTACTTGGTGATGTTTCTCTTTGGGTAGAGGCGAGTGTTGAGCCTGAGTACGAGGTTCCCGGAGAGTACAACTACGAGGACCCAACTCTTTGTCCCTCTAAAGACCCAACAGGCAAGATGACCATACCCAGATCCCGACACTATTTTTGCTATGCTAGATGTCTCGCTTTTACCGTTATGTCTCGTTGCCTACCACTTATAAGTCAGCCTCCTAAATTGCCATGAAAGCCTCTAACCCCTCCACTTCCTGGCAAAACATTGAATGGCTACGTTACCGCTGCTCAACCTTATCTTATAGCGTTGCTAGTTGCAGGTGCAAGCTTTTCCATGTGCCAACATGGATATCTGGAGATATCACCTTTATTTACTATTATTTAAATTAATGCACATATATATCAGGCAATGGTGGAAGGCTTGGCCTTTGGCCCGGTGTTTTGTTCCACTTTTGCCGCACTAGTTCCGTGTACCGGTGTTATGTTCCATATTTCGTGCTCCTAACATGCTTGGGGTTGTTATGGGGACTCCCTTGACCATTCGTTTTAGATTAAAACTTGTCTGGCAAGACCCAACTTTGGTACTACATTTGCTAAACAACTTAATAAAATTGCATAGGGCTAGCTACCCCGTGGATAATTAATCACCCCGCCCCACCGGGCCAGTGCTCCTAATGAGTGTTGGTCCGAACTAGAGCACTGTGCGGGTCCAACCCGGGGCAACTCGGGAGATGTCTATCAGGCCCTATACACTAGCTTATTCGGTCGTGTCCTGAGAACGAGATACGCGGCTCCTATCGGGTCCGTCGACACGTCGGGCGGTCTTGCTGGACTTGTTTTACCTTTCTCGAATGTCTTGCGCGAGGAATTCCGAGGATACTTCGGGCTATCTCGAGGTTGAGGTTTTCCAATGGAATTTCCTAGTAGATCACGAGATTCATTGTTGAGGTTATTCCCGCGGCTTGTGGTTTGTTTGTGATGGATGAGTTGGAGCACCCCTACAGGGTTAAATCTTTCGGAAAGCCATGCCCGCGGTTACGTGGCAACTTGGAAATTTGTTTAACACCCGGTTATAGTTAACTTGAAGTAAACTCATATAAAATACGCCAACTGAGTGCGTAACCGTGACTGTCTCTGCTCGTGAACATGAACTGAGAGTGAACACGGTGGGGTTATGTTTGACGTAAGTAGGTGTTCAGGATCACTTAGTGATCATGCTAGATTACGACCGTCATGCGTAGGCCACTATAATTATATTCATGCTCTCGTAAGTTAGCCACCAAATACATGCTTAGTGCTTGCTGCAGCCTCACCACTTAACCATTCCTCACCTATTGGCTTACATAGTTTCGGTACCCAGGTTATGAGATTTCTAAGTCCCTGTGGCTCACAGATTAAAACAATACAGGTACATGTGGTGACGAGTACGTGCCAGATGATGTGTCCCAGCTCCAGTGGGAGTACAATGAAGAACGTAGGCGTATGTACGTTACGTATCCTGATGAGTAGGGAGCTTCGTCGTGGTGATCCTGGGATAGCAAGGCAGTTTTTTATTGCTTCTTTTATCGTTTGATTTCGTCCGTAGCCGGACCCTGTCTTCTGGATGAATGTAAGAATAATTGTGTGGACTGTATGCAATGATTTCTGTACTTGCAAAACGACGAGATGTGCTTCTATCCCCGTTGAGGCCCTCGTGCCTTAATAGGGATAGGACTGCATCTTGGGTGTTACACCAAGTCAAGCTACTCGAATTACTCATAGGAGGATACCATGCTAACATACGACAACACAATTTTGTTAATGTGTGTTGACACACAAGATAAATCATTATCCACTCCTAGCTATTTAAGCATGGCATGAGTAACTATAATCTCTATTTATGAATGTCGCCAAGTAGAACAGCTTGCTGAGAAGCAGAAGCAAGAGTACGAAAGGCGCGACAAGGAGAAGGGCCGAGATGGTGTCGGTGGACCAAACAAGAAGAACCACAACGTTCGAGGTGACCGTCGTGGCAAGTCCAAACAGCAAAAAGAAAAGCCTGCTAGAGGCCAAGGCGACAAATCTGACGATGATGATGACAATGACGAAGATGAAGAGGTATCCGACAAGAAAGAGTTCCAGAAGGCCATGGATGCTACGTGTTTTGACGGAGGTGCATCTTTGCACTCCTCCCACAGGCAGCTCAAGCAGTGGGTCCGCGAAGTCAACACGGCAAAACTAGCGGCAGAGGCAAGGAAGCCCCTCAAGTGATCTAACACTCCCATCATCTTCGATGCTAAGGACCACCCTGATCGCATCACCGTGGTCGGGTGCGTGCCACTGTTGGTCTCACCAACGATTCGCAACCTCAGAGTCACAATGATGTTGGTCGACAGTGGGGCCGGGCTGAACCTAATTTCGCCCGATGTGATCAAGTGGCTGCAGTTCCCCAATTCGGACCTCAAACTGACGGACTCCATCCCAGGAGTGGAAGGAGGGGGATCTCAGCCAAAGGGAAAGATAACCCTCCCAGTCACATTCGGCAGTGAACTCAATTTCAGGACAGAGAGGGTCATCTTTGATGTCGCCAAGATGTCGCTGCCGTATAATGGGATCCTGAGCCGCCCGACACTGGCAAAGTTCATGGTGGCGTATCACCATGCCTACAACACACTCAAGATGCCGGGGCCGATGAGCATCATCACCATCCACGCCGACAAGAAATACGCGATCCTCCACATCGACAAGCTCTACCGGGAGGCAGTGGCATCATCTGCCGACGAGGCACTCGCTCCTGCCGGCAAAGCTCCCGGGGGAAGAACAAGGACAAGAGCTCTGGTGAGTCTCATAGGAACTCCGGGAAGAACACGACAGAGTGCAGCGCACCCGTCGAGGACCTACCGGAGACCTCTGCCGACAGGAGCAAGAAGGGTAAAGCGACCATCCCCAAGACGAAGCAAGTGACTGCGCGGGAGGACGGCGAGGGTGGCGCTTTAACTATAAGTGCCTCCCTCGACAGCAAATAGAAAAGGGCACTCGTCTCCTTCCTGTGGGTGAATGTCGACGTGTTTTCCTCGCAACCGTCCGACATCCCCGGTGTTCCCATGGAGGTGATCGAGCACCACCTTACTGTATGTCCTCATGTGTGCCCTGTAAAGCAGAAGGTCCGAAAACAAGTACTAGAGTGGCAAGAATTTATTGCCTAAGAGATCAAAAAGTTGGAAGCAGCAGGCCTAGTCAGGGGTGTACTCCACCCGATATGGCTAGCAAATGTTGTGGTGGTGCGTAAGGCAAGTGGGAAGTGGAGATTCTGTATCGACTTCACAGACGTCAACAGGGCCTGCCCGACAGACCCCTTTCCCTTGCCACACATCGAGCAGATAGTGGACTCGACCGTCGGCTGCGACCTGTTGTCGTTCCTCAACGCCTACTCTGGTTATCATCAGATCTTCATGGCCGAGAAAGATGAAGAGAAAACAGGGTTCATCACTCCCTCCAGCACGTACTGTGTCAAGCATATGCCGTTTGGTCTGAAGAGCACGGGTTCAACATTCGCAAGGGCTGTCCAGATTGGCCTCGGACCATAGCTGCACAGAAATGTGGAGGCCTACGTGGACGACATCGTAGTCAAGACCAAGGGCAAGGACACACTAGTCCAAGATCTGGAGGAGACCTTCGCGAATTTGCGCAAGATCAACTTGAAGCTCACCCCAAAGAAGTGCGTGTTCGGGGTCACGTCCGGCAAGCTCCTTGGTTTCTTCGTATCTTAGTGCGGGATAGAAGCCAACTCCGCCAAGATTGAAGCAATCGAACAACTAGATGCACCGAAGCGCGTCAAGGATGTACGATGGTTGGCGGGCTGCGTCGCCGCCCTCAGCAGATTCATCTCCAAATCCGCAGAGCGTGCCCTACCATTTTTCAAGATCCTGAAGAAGGCAGGCCCGATGACGTGGACCCCATAAGCGGAGGCAGCGTTGCAAGACCTAAAGAAGTACTTTTCCTCGGCCCCGGTTCTAGTTGTGCCCAAGCCTACGGAACTGTTGCTGTTATACTTGGCAGCAACGAACCAGGTGGTCAGCGCTGTGCTAGTGGCGGAGAGGGAAACTGAGGACGGCGAACCAACGGCCTCCAAACCGACAGCCAACGAACCTGAGCCGACCCGGGTGAGCGAAGAAGTCGACATGAAGACAACACGGGAAGCGGAACAGCGAGCGCTGTAGAAGACAAGGGTGGTGCAGCGACCGGTGTACTTTGTCAGCTCCCTCCTACAAGGGCTCGGTCAAGGTACTCTGGGATTCAGAAACTGCTCTTCGGCCTCCTCATGACCTCCTGCAAGCTGCGCCACTACTTCCAAGTGCACCTCATTACAGTGGTCACCCGCTTCCTGCTGCAGTGGATCCTGAGGAACCCGGAGGCAACCGGCAGGATTGTTTAATGGGCCTTGGAACTAGCCAGCTTTGATCTGAGCTTTGAAAGCACGGCGACCATCAAAAGTCGGGAAATGGCAGAGTTCGTTGCTAAATGGACGCCGACCCCAGATGAGGAAACCCTGGAGATAGCTCTTCACGGCAAGGAAACACCTCAGGTATGGATCATGTACTTTGATGGGGCTTTCTCGCTGCAAGGCGCCGGTGCCGAAGTGCTGCTCGTAGCACCCACCAGAGAGCACCTAAAGTATGTGATCCAAATGCACTTCCCTCGGGAGGTGTCGACCAACAACACAGCTGAGTACGAGGGTTTACCTGCCGGGCTGCGGATAGCGGCAGAGTTGGGAATTAGGAAGTTGATAGTCTGGGGAGACTCACAGTTGGTTGTGCGCCAGGTGAATAAGGATTACTAGAGCCCCTTGATGGAAGCATATGTTGATGATGTGAGGAATTTGGAAGCCCGTTTCGACGGTCTACATATGGAACACGTCCCCAGGGCAGAGAATGATGTCGCCGATGACCTGTCGAAACGGGCAGCTCAGAAGTCGCCGGTGGAACCAGGCACCTTTGTGCTCCGACTCACTCAACCATTACTTACACCATCAGGACGGCAAACCAAGAAGAGAAAAGTCAGTTCCGGCAACCATTTCCCGGCAGAGCCACCTGTGGCTGCCAAGAAGGTGGTCGAGAGTGACGAAATGCTCGATGGTGAGCGGCAAGCCCCGCCGGGACAGGCAGTCCCCATCGTCGAATCTAGCACTCCCACGGTAGAAGAGACGCCTTTAGTCCTTGTCGTCGAGCCACGGGCTCCGACATGGGCGTAGGAGACCTCCCCGAATAGCAAGAAGAAGCCAAGAAAGTAGCCCGATAGTCGAGCATGTATCAGTTCGTGGACAATGACCTATACAGGAGGAGACCGAACGGGGTGAAATTGAGGTGCATCGCTCGGGAGGAAGGACAACGGCTGCTGGCAGAGACACATGAGGGGATTTGTGGCTCCCACGTAGGATCAAGAGCCCTTGTCGGGAAGGCATTCCAACGAGGCTTCTACTGGCCCACATCCCTTCAAGACGCCTTGGCGGTGGTAACGACATGTGAAGCACGCCAATACCACGCCAAGCAAATAGACCAACCAGCACAAGCCCTTCAAACCATATCGCTCTCCTGGCCATTCTCAGTCAGGGGGATCGACATCGTCGGTCGCTTCCCCCGTGCTACCAGGGGCTTTGAGTTCTTGTTCGTCGCTATCAACAAGTTCATGAAGAGGACCTAAGTTGAGCTAGTGAGAAAAGTAACGACGCAAGCGGCGGTCAAGTTCCTCAGAGGGATTGTTTGCCATTTCGGGATCCACAACAGGATCATCACCGATAACGGCACACAGTTCACGAGTATCACCGTTTCGGCTCCAGGATCTGCTTCGCCTCGGTTGCTCACCCCAAGAGCAACGGGCAAGTGGAGAGGGAGAATGCTGAACTGCTGTGGGGTATCAAGACGAGGACTTTCGACAAGCTGCGCAAGCACGGAAGGCGCTGGATTGATGAGTTGCCGGCGGTTCTTTGGTCGATCAGAACGACGCCAAATCGTTCCACTGGAGAAACACCCTTTGCCCTGGTCTATGGGCGGAGGCAGTTCTCCCCACAGAACTCATGTATGGGTCACCGAGAGTGTGGGCCTTTGACGAGGACCAGCAAGAGCGGCTATGCCATGACGATGCCACACTCCTCGAGGAAGATCGTCTCCAGGCCGCACTGCGCGTCGCTAGGTACCAGCAGGCCCTGCGTCGCTACCATAGCCGGAAAGTGCCCGCCAGGATTGTTGAGGAAGGCGACTTTGTCCTTCGACGGATTCAGTCCGTGTCGTGGTTTTGTCAGGGAAATTTCCTCGTGCAAGGACATAGGTGTGAGGCCATCGCCGCTAGGTGGCGACTCAAAGGGGTTAAACGGGAACAGGAGGCGAGTTTACCTAGGTTCGGCCCCTCCGATGGACGTAATAGCCTACGTCCTGCTTTGTGTCTATATTGATGATGATCTCGATTACAAGGGTGTGGAATCGCTAACGTAGCTTTGGAGGGTGTCTAAATTGAATCTTTCGGTCCTAGGGGCTCCCCTTTATATATAGGTCGAGGCCCTAGGGTTTACAACAGAGTCCGAGTCATATTGTGACTCGTAACCTTTCACGTCTCTAACACGCCTTGCCTCTTGAGCTAGGAATTCTCTGGTGTCTTCTACCCTGTGGGCCTTGAGTCGCCGTCTCTACGTGCTTGGGCCGCCCGACGGCTTACTTAGTAACCACCTTGTTCAGTTTACCTTCAAGACACGGCCCATCTCCAACATAATGTCAGAGTCACCATTACATTGACCCGGCCCAATAGGACAGGTTATACCGCGGGGTTATATCCCCGACATTAGGCCCTAGATTGATTTTAATTTATTGACGTCAATTTCCTTTACCTTCCCTTGGTGGCTCACCATCTGCTTGCATTGGTGTTCTTCATAGATCCTGAAGCGCCAGCTCGCTATACTTCCAGACTTATCATTTTTCTTGTCCTGTCCATTTAATGACGCCACCGCCGGAAATCTAGGAAGTCAATGGTGACATTACAGAAAATCCGAGTGTATCCGCATATCCCAAAAATCGAGGTATCTTGGTTTTCCAAAATTTACTGCGTCTCCTTGATTTTTGTGCCTGCCGGCTGCCCCTTCGGGTTTCCCCCCCTTTAAGTATTCACTGGGGGTCCCTTCTTTCAGTTTTACCTCATCCTTCTCGCTTCTTCTTCCGCGCGCACAAGGGTTTCATTGTGCCAGCATCGCCGCTCGTCTATCGCCGGTGACCACCTTTGGGAGTGCAACGACGCCGTATCTTCGTCGAGGTTCAGCCGAACGTCTCCATCGCCCCCGGCCTCCTTTAGGTAAATCGTTCTCCTTTTCTAGATCCACAGTAGTTCATCAAAGTTCTTGAATACTCCGGTAGTCCCCTTTCATTCATTGCCATGGTTTGTTCGTGTATAGATTCCATGAGCTTTATCATAGAAATAGAGCGGTTATAATGGCAGATTCATTTCTCGCTTAACATCTTCAAACCCTCCTTAAGGTCCTGTATATTAGACCATCGCTGCTCCCATGCCTTGTCGCTAGGTTTAGCAAATATTTTTCCTTTCCGAACCATTCGTAGATCTGTAATTATGGCCGTTTTGGTAGAAACTTGTTTGTCCCACACTATAGCAAAAATTAGAGTTCTTTGGTTTTTATCGAAAGTCGCCCTTACTCCTGCCGGCTCAATAGTTGTAACCCGCCATGCGTTAAACTACTATTGTTAAGGCTCCGGCTCCTCACAAGTCAGCTTTTCCATTGTAAATAATTAGATCATCTTATTTGAACCATTTGCTCAAGCCGCCCCCTTTTGCTTTATCCAGGAGACTCATTATGTTGGAATCCAAAGTTTACAACTGGGCGTCTTCCCAACTTTTCGAGTCTATACTTCCAGATTATCAAGATCAGGGTATTCTGCCATCCAAGGAAGTAGTTGGCTGGCGGGTTGCTCTTGGAGAAGAAATTCCAAAACCTAGTGAGGGAGAAGTGGTAATATTCCTGGACCATCTTCTTAGAGGCTTTTCCCCTCCCGGGTCAAAATTCTTTCGAGACGTTTTACACTTTTCCATCTTCATCCTCAAGACCTTGGCCCCAATTCTATATCCAATCTCTGTCAATTCCAAGTAGTTTGTGAGGCGTATCTGCAGATAGAGCCCTCTGTTTCCCTCTTTAGGGAATTCTTCTATTTGAATCACCAAACGGAATGCGTTGATGGCCCCAACCTAGAACTTGGCGGGGTGTCAATCCAAAGGCGGAGAGACGTTGCCTTTCCTGCTGCTATTCTGCCAAGCCATCCTAAAGGGTGCAATAAAACTTGGTTCTATTGCTGGAATGCGGCCCCTGCTGGTGAGAACCCTTTGCCGGGTTACAAACCAAATTGTCTTCCCATGGACCACGAACTTCCTGGCTGGGCTCCTCTAGAAGAACGTGCTCAACATGCTCCTATATATCCAAGACTGAGGGCTTTAACAGCCAACGGGTTAACTGGAATTGATTTGACCCGGTGCTGGGTATCCTGGAGTATATTACCTCTAAGCAGCCGCGACAATCTAATGTGCGCTTATTCCGGCGATGTAGACAACGCCCAAAGATATAACAATATAACTTTGGATGCTGATGAAATAAATCGGATTGTGAAGAAGCTATTGGGTGAAAGTCTAGCCGCTTGCAGCAAAGACGGATTGAAGCCCTTTTACGCTCTTAACCCGGCTCCTCTAGCAAGGATCTTTGGTAACTCTTATGTCTGACTTGTATGAATGTTTTCTTCTTCTAAATTCCAAATCCTTACCTATTAATTTCGATCGTCAATTTTGTAGGCTAAGTCTTCATTCTGGGACAAGAAACGAGTGAAAACCGCGGCAAAAAAGCCTAAGGCCCTTCGAAGTTCAAAGAAAGCTAAGACAGTCGTAGAAGAGCCGTCACTTATGGGCGAATCAGTGGCAGTCAATGTTTAATCAGAGGTAGAAATCAGTTTCCTTTAACCATATTTTATTGAATCTAGCTGACGCCTCCTTCTTCTCTCTTAGGGAAATGTTAAGACAAATCGGGCTGAAGATGTTGCGGTAATTTCCATTTCCTCTGGCTCAGAATCCTTGCATCCAACAAGAACAAGGCGGGTCATACGAAAAGTAAGCTTCTCTCATCCAGATGCTTATTTGGATCCCAATTTTGTTTTGAAGAAATCTCAGCATAATTCAAGACGCAAAACTCGAAGTGGTAATGGTGATCTTACAGGCGGCTTACCCAATAAACCAGTTGCCCGTAAACGACCAACTGAGGTACCTTTCAACCCAACTCTTTCTTCCGAGGCTGGTTTAAATTAGCAACCTTTTAATAATTCTGATTCCATTTATCAGGAGTCGCCACCTTCGTCAGGCGACTCAACCGCTTCCAAACTACCACCCCTTGTCATCAACCCTGGGTAAATTCTCGTTCGTCATATGTCTGCCTATGCGAGCCTTTTCGCATATTCTTGATTTTGTCTTCTTGTTTTGTAGGGCTCAAGCCAAGGCCAAGAAGAGAAAAACTGGCGAGCCGTCCACTGACCCTGAGACCCCTAAGCCGGGGAAACCTGATTTGGTAACCCCTGAAGTTCATGCAGATCAAGCTGAAGATCATGAGGCGCAAACTGATTTACCCCCTCAATCTGAGCCATCAGACACTGATGTTATGGACACTAAAGCTGACCTGGCGGCCAACCTTAACCCGCCCAGTCCTCCAAAAACAATTGAAAATAATCCTTGTGAAAAAAACAAGGTCGTCATTACTGGGTCAAGTTATACCGTTCCTGAGGTCTCCAGATTGCTGGCAAAACTTGTTGCCAATTATGAAACAGTACTGCGTGAGAAGGGAAAGGCCAAGCTAGAGCTTCCCAGTTATGAGAACATGAGTGCTGAAGAACTACATGCTGGCTACTTGGACCGCCTTGCTATGAGCCGAGAGATGGAAGTCGGCCTTGTCAGCATGATGAGAAACAAATACGAGGTATGTTCCTCTTTGTTGTGTATTCCACATATCCTTTTATAGCCCCTAAGAGCCGGCTCATATCCTTGAGATGAGTCGGGTCTTGTGAATAATTATGAAGAATTCGACCTGTAGCCCCCGAGGGCCGGATCATCGCCTTGAGATGAGTTGGGTCTTGTGAATAATTATGAAGAATTCAACCTGTAGCCCGCAAGTGCCGGCTCATCTCCTTGAGATGAGTCGGGTCTTGTGAATAATTATGAAGAATTCGACCTGTAGCCCCCAAGGGCCGGCTCATCTCCTTGAGATGAGTCGCGTCTTCTCCATATCCATGCTTTGTAGAAAATGACATGCATTAGCCCCCAAGTGTCAAATATAGTGCTTTGCAATCTGTTTGAGACTTGTTATAATTTTTCTTTGTCATATGATACTCCATCCTGCTACCAGCTTATTACCGCTGAATATCATGGCCCTTATTATGCAGAAAGCTCTACAAGCAGCCAAGTCAGGTGTGATCGGTATGAAGAAAGATCTGGAAATAGGGAAAAACGCCCGAGCTGCTGTTGAGGAGAAACTTCACCTTGCTTTGGAGGAGTTGGAGAAAACCAATGCACACCTTTAGAAGCAAGGTAAATCTTTTGAAGATGAGAAAGCCACCTTGTTAGAGTGTGCAGAGAATGCTGAAGGTCAATTGAAACTCATCACGGAAGAGCTATCCGTGTTAAAGCGGCATATTGCCCATATGACCCAGGCTATCTTCGGTAAGTATCTTGTATCTTGCAAATAACACCTATGTTCATGGATAAGTCATCTAGCGACTCACATACTTTAAACTGTATTGTAGGTCCACGAACATGCAAACTTCAAGATGACAGCTTGCTTATGCTGAAGGTTGTATATACTTTGACCGAGCAACTTTATGCTAGAAGCTATCTTGCCATCAAGGCAGTTATGGGGAATAAAGAGCCGGTAAAGATTATCAAGGACGTGCTGAGGATTCTCTCAATGATCCCCAAACAAGTTGAAGAGTTGAAAAGATCAGCCGCCCAAGCAGGTGCAACATCTTCTTTGAGCCGGGATTTTGCATGTTCAGAAGAGCTTGATCCGGCAGAAATGGCCAAAGGATTTCCTGAGCTCAAGGATGATGGCTCGGCTTTCGGTGATGCGGACTGTCTGAAATGTGTTAAGACATCTCGAGTGTTGGCCACACAACTTGTCGTTGAGTTGGAGCTGAAGAGTTATCAGGCGGCTTATGATGCAAACAACTCTAGAGTTCGGCCACCCTCCTTTGTGTCGGTTAACCTGACCCCTGAACGTCGTAAGTACATTTTCGCCCCCGACGTTGACCTGTCCTCCATACTGAATAACGAAGCTGTTTTCCACGCCTTGACCCATTGCAACTGGGACATGGACAACCTTCATATCAAAGAGCCGAAATATGCAGTGGAGGATGACCCGGAAGCGGCTCAGGCGAGAGGTCAGCCTGAGGTCGACCCGGATGGCGCAGAGAGAAAGTCTCAGAAGTGATACGTGTTAACAATTGAAGTCATCTGTCTCTGTAGCCCCCAAGTGTTGAGCAAAAACAATGAATTTTTTTGTGGCTCCTGAAATGAGCCTATAATAGGAGTAGTTTTTTTAAAAAACTTCTTGAAAAGTTCATGCCTTCTTGCATGTTTGCATTCATGAAGGTACTTTATGAAACTTTGATCCTTTGATCTGTGTTGATTGTGCTGCTTTCTTTGCTTGTCTTTGAATATCTCTGCTATGCTCGTAGAATCTTTTTGATTGGAACAGAGAGGACAGGCCAAAGAAATGAGCCGTCAAAGAAACTTGGCTTTCGAAACTCAAGTCCTGTTGAATAATAATAGTGATTGAACCGGTAATAATATGACGATGGTTGATAATCCGGACGCTCATGTACGAGCCGGTAATAACAAGAAGATGTACCTACAAAACTTGTGAGGTAGTAATAATAGCTTTATAACAATATTAAGTAATGTTTAACAAGCCGGCCTACTGAGGCTTGGCAAGAAGAGACTGGCTTTCGAGGCTCAGCAAGACAAACCGGCTCTTCGGAGCTGATTTTGGAAACTCCAACCATTTAATCCTGGTTATAAGAAACCATGATGAAGGTCGGGCAAAGAGATTTATTCCTTTTGCAGAAATTTAAGATGTAACCCAATTTTAAAGAACCAGTTTTAATAGACAAATATAAATATGCATGCATGATTCCATGATGCCATGCAAAATGATGTATGTATGTGACAACAGAAAAAGATGCCGGCTTTTGAGGCTTGACATAAAGACCGGCTTTCGAGGCTCGAGTCTTGCTTCCATGAAGCGGGTATGATAACCCATTGTTTATCCTAGCTCTTTGTGTGCCAGCTCTCACGTGACTCAAACCGATGTTTTGCTCTTAAGAAGTTCAGGGTCCAAAAAGGATTGACTTGTCAAGAGTACACGGGGTCACCTAATCGGAGTCGCATCATGCATACAGGCAGGTTTAACCATATGTTGTGGTGTTTTTTTGCCGGGTCAAGAGGGTGAGAAAGATGAACTCGGTGAGTTGGAAGCCCCCAAATGCCCAATGTATTGTAGCGTTTTGCTGGATCACAAGGGTGAGAAAGCTAAACTCGGTGAGTTGGCAGCCCCCAAGTGCCAAATGTTTCAGAAAATAAAGACTCATGCTCAGTTTGTAGGCTGAAACGACAAAAAGTCCGAGTTTCGGGTGTGCCGGCTTTATTATATTTGAAACATAAAGAAGTATGTACAGAATTTGCAGGGGGGGTGAATTACAAAAATCAAAAGAGCCAGTATAATACGACCGCAGGTGAGCAGTGCTCCAAGGTCGGGTTATTTTGTTCACGGAGGTTTATGATCCTTCTCGTAGATTTATCCGGATAATATGGATTATTTTTGAGGAATTAGGTGCTAGTGGTACTGTCCGCTATTCAACTGCTTGGGGTTACTCAGGAAACCACCTTGGTTGTTATGTTGATTTCCCGGGCCAGGATGCTGTCCATTGCCATTATTCACCTGATGTTGAAAATCAGCTCCTGAGCAGCCATGTGACTCGCCAGGACCATGTTGACCCGGGTGTCCACCACCGTTGCCTCCTTGATGATTCTGGAAGGCTTGGTTGCGGAATTCCTGCATGATGTAACAGTTTTCCCATGAGTGGGTAGCCGGCTTGTCCTGGGTACTATGTTTGGGACACGGTCCCTTGAGCGCCTCCTCATAATTATGAGGCTTATTCCCTTTATAAGTCCCTCCAGGGCGACCATTATGGCATTGGTTTTTGAAGCCAACATTGGTGTTGGCAACAAAGTCTGACCCGCCATCTGGCTGCTTCTGCTTCCCATTGTTATTCTGGGTTCCCTGGTTACCTTCGTGATTATGCTGGCCTTTACGACCTTCACCTTTCTTTCCTTTGCTAGTCTTGTCCTCATCTGAGCCGGGGTCCTTCTTGCTATCTGACTCGGCATACTTGGTGAGGACTACCATTAAGTCGCCCATATCCTGTACCTTACGCTCGAGCCGCCCGAGCTTCTGGACCAGCGGCTGGAAGTGGCAATTCTTTTCTAGGATCAGGATGGCTTGAGCCGCCGTAATGATGTCTGATGAGTGTATGGTTTCCGCAACCCAGCGAGTCCAATGATGGGCCAACTCGTCCATGCACTGGATGCAATGTTGAAGGTCCACTATGATCATCGGCTTCTTGCACGTTCCCTAAATTTTTTTGATGAAGCGTTCCTTAAGCTCTGACCAAATGTTGATGGAATTAGGCGGTAAATTCTTCAAGCATGTTCGAGCCGGTCCTTCCAGCATCATGGTCAAGTATTTAGCGCACACGGCGTCACTGACATCCAACATATCCATTGCTAACTCGTAGCTTTCGATCCAAGCCGCCGACTCAAGATCCGCTGTGTAGTTTGGCACCTTGCGAGGTCCCTTGAAGTCTTTGGGCATACGCTCGGCGCGGAGGGCTGGGGATAGGCAAGGTATTCCAATCGTCCTACTATTGGTCCCAGCCTCCGGTTGAGGATGAAGTTGTTGAATCGCCCGTGCTGCTGCTTCCGCCTCTGCATGTTGCGCACCCCTAGCCGCATCAACAATCGCCTGAGCCCCTGATGGAACAGGCCGGGTCGGGGAAACTTAAGGCTGCTGCCTACGCCCACTGCTAGAAACAGCCAAAGACTCCACATGGCGACTCTTGCTGCGGCTGGTATAAGGGGTGGAGTTCATCCGATCGCAGCTGTAAGAATACTGTGCTTGTTGCACTACTGTTGTCTTCAGCATCTCTATGGTGTTCCTGGCCTCAACGTCAACGGGGGTGTTTCCATGAATAGGTAGTGCTTCCAGATGCCGGGTCGCCACCAGCACGTTGTCAACAGGGTTAGAAACGTGACCCCGTGGCATCTAGAAACGTCGCGGCGGGGAGTGAGTTGGTGGTGGCTGAGGCGGCTCGTTTGGTTGATTTCCGAGTGGCTGCCCAGCCCCCGGAGTCTGTTAGGTCGCATTAAAAAGTTGCTGCGGCTTGAGGCTCGTTGGCAGCCGGCTCCGGTATCTCCTCTGGTAAAACGCCTCAGATGCATCTCTCTGAAGTCCTAACTGCCAAGCCTCGACCTTAAGGCGCTCTGACTCATTATGTATGCGAGCCTGTAGCTCCGCCATCCTGGCGTTCTCAGCATCAATTTCCCTCTGTACCTCGGTCATCTGGTCACATAGTTTGGTTAACTCTGTGTTGTGCTATTCTTGATTTTCCGCAGTGACGGGACTCTCCACGAGCTTTGCCATCTCAGCCATTAAACCTATCATGACTTGAGCTAGTGTCTTGCCAGACCCGCCAGATCCACCCTCTAAGCCGGCGCGGTTCCTGCCATGTAGAAAACAACATGACGAGGCGACTCATGGAATTCCTCGGGGGCTGCAATCTCCAATGATCCGCCGAGTCTGCCATCAAAGAGAGGACAGATCGATTCAGTTTCGCCGATGGAAGATTCGCCATCTGAGTTGACGAGGATGTCGCCGCTGCCCACTGGCTAATCCGAGAGGCAAACTCCCTGAGTAAAGCCAACGAACACATGACGCCGGCCTGTTTGATCCTGGCCGGGTCCTGCATGCCAAGCCGGTTCGTCGATGTTTATGCAGATGTCCGACTCGGAACGGCAGCGCCGATCCTGCCAAAGGGGACCTGGTATTCATGATCAGTTGAGCTGGCCTCGGTGCCCCAGATTGGATCGTCGATGTAGATCTTTTCACGGTGACTCTTGATCATCTGATCAACCGTGAATTTCCCGAACCCTAGACAGGTTCCCTTCGAGAACTCAACTCGACCGGGCGAGGGCCCCACGGTGGGCGCCAACTGTCGTGGTTTTGTCATGGCAGATGTCCTCGTGCAAGGACTTAGGTGTGAGGCCATCGCCGCTAGGTGGCGACTCAAAGGGGTTAAACGGGAACAGGAGGCGAGTTTACCCAGGTTCGGCCCCTCCGATGGAAGTAATAGGCTACGTCCTGCTTTGTGTCTATATTGATGATGATCTCAATTACAAGGGTGCGGAATCACTAATCTAGCTTTCAAGGGTGTCTAACTTGAATATTTTGGCCCTAGGGGCTTGCCTTTATATACAGGTCGGGGCCCTAGGGCTTACAGCAGAGTCCGAGTCATATTCTGACTTGTAACCTTTCAGGTCTCTAACACACCTTGCCTCTTGAGCAAGGAATCCTCTGGAGTCTTCTGACCTTTGGGCCTTGAGTCGCCTTCTCTACGTTCTTAGGCCGCCCGGTGGCTTACTTAGTAACCACCTTGTTCACATTACCTTCAAGACACAGCCCATCTCCAATATAATGTCAGAGTTGCCATTACATTGTCCCGACCCAATAGGACGGGTTATACCGCGGGGTTATATGCCCGACAGTCCGCGAAGGGATGAAACAAGTTGACGCCGAAGTAGGAAGGCCCTTACCGGGTGGTACGTCTCACCAGGCCTGGCGCAGTCCGCCTAGAGACCGAAGATGGCACCTCGGTGCTAAACTCATGGAATATCGAGCATCTTCGCAAGTTCTACCCGTAAGGCACTATTTTCGGGCTCCCCGGCAACCACTTTTGTACAAGTCTCGCAGCAATGCGTGTAATCCTTTGTACAAAGCCAGGTGATGACCCTGTGCGCAGTTAGTAAAACTAGATATCCTGCAACTTTTTTCCAACCTAGATACATATTTGCATTATGTTTCATTATGAGGGTTATTGTGGAAGCACATTGCCGACATAAGGTCGTTATCGAATCGCTAAAAACCCATAGCGCACACATTGTTTCTCTTCTTTCTTTTTATCAAAAGGAAGCAGGATTCCTTCCCCCCGCACGCAAGTCATCTCGGGGGGAAGAAGGGGTGGCAAGGGCGGACGCGTTCAAAGCAACAACCTCACGGCAAGAAGGGCGACAGAGGAAGGAAAAGATAAGTGAAATTCTTTCCCTGCTACAAACTACAGCCTGAGGAAAGACCTGCGTGCAGGTGGACACTTATCGAAATCATTGCGCGCCGGTGGTTGGAAGCATGCCCAGCACCCCGGATAGTCGCGGCGAGGACGATGAGGTAACCTTGCCGAGAGTGGAGCTATGGGAGGGTGCTCGGGATCTATCCTTAGAAGCGCCCCTCGATGAGACAACCATATCGACAAAGGTCCCCGACAAGCGTAAAGGTCAGAAAGGTACCCAATACATTTTTTGAAAAGAAAAAGAGGGATTGACGCACAAACATACAAGGAAAATCCTTCATATATCAACAAGTAACCAACGTATTTCTTTGATTTTCTTTCAGGACTTTGTCGGGTACAACCTGAATACAAAAGTTGAGCCCCAAGCTCAGCGGCGGTGGTGGCGAGGTCAAGTCGGAGCACGATTTCCTCTAACGCTGCCGCCGCCACCCAGAGGGAGATCGACCCCTACGACGTGGCGATCGATCCTGAAAAAAGACCCCAGAAGCGGGGCCTCGCCTTCAGAATCCCTCCAAGGCACCGGTGCGCTCGCTACTCGAAGTCATCACCCTCGATCTGGGCACCGAAGGCGCCGTCATCATCATCGCTGCCACTGGAAGAGACAGAGTCACTACCGCTCGAGCCTTTCGCGCAGCACTCCAAGCGGGCCCCAAGGCCCCGAAGAACTTCACAGAGAGGGTGGCGGAGCCGTCGAACTCAAAGTGGAGAAGATGCCCGGGCCCGATCCCCCGGGAGCGGTCAAACAACCTCCACCCTCGCACCAGGAACTAGGCTCCTCCAGGGCAAACAACCGCCACCCACGCGGGCCCATCGTGGCAACCGTCGGCACGGAGCCACAAGCCTAGGGGGCGGCGGGCCTCCATGGCCCTTGCAAAAAGATCGGAAAGACACAGCCAGCTCCGGCGCCGCCGGGGGACCACCACGAGGAACTCACGCACCTCTATTCCCGCATGAGCCCCCGCATGGGGCCGCGGGGGAGACGCGCCTCCACGGCCGCCGCGGTTAGGCGAAGCCGCCACCGAGCGGCCCCTGGACGTCGGCTGACCGCGAGAGCTGGACCCAACCTCCGCCATCGTAACCACAATGCACATCGGGCTCTGAGGGCTGCCCCTCTCGATGCCTCTAGGACCTCGAGCGCGACCGCGACCCCTTGCCATCGCAGAGGGACCGCGCTAGAAGCGGTGGCGAAAGGAAGAAGGAAGGAGCACCAAGCAGCTGGGGAAGAGCACATAGTCACGGATGAGAAGCACCCTCTTCAACCCCTCCCTATTTATAGGGGCCAAGCCAAAGGGATAGAAGAGGGGCCGACTCTCCGTGGACCGTAACGAGGGCACGCTCATACACCCACGACTTCAGGAACCGCCCTCCCCGGCCAATGGCGAGCGTCGCATGTGCCACGCATTACCCAAGGTGTAGCGAAGGCGGAAGGAGGAACGACACCAATTAAATTGCGAAGGGCGGGCGGGCGCTGCATCGTTTCCCCTGGTGCTTACCTCAAGGAAGGCCATGGGGCTGGCTCCCGCGTACCGACGTGACCGCTCACTGTCAAGCGTGTTGCTTGGGCGACCGCCCCTCTCCACATATGCCTTTACCCATGGTAAATGTGCATCGTGGGAAAGGTCAGTAAAGGTCATCATAACCGCAGGGAAACGCGGCCACGCATGCCTGCGCACTATTTTTGGCCTAGCCCAACAACGATGCGCATGCGTGTATGGCCCAGGCCCGGGGGCTACTGTTGGTGTACTAAGAACTGGGGGTCCCTAGTACCCAGACTTATGCTCGGGCAGCCGCCTCAGACCATCAACTTCTTGCCGGCTCGCACCAGCCCCCGAAGAAAACTGAAGCCATGACCGAAGCGAGGCGACCAGGCCCTTCAACAGGCGGAATAGCCCGGCCATGGGCGTCCCCGGTAAGAACCCAACCCGCCAGGCTGCCGCTCCACCTCACCAGGAATGATTGTGTACATCGGCTGAGGTGTCGAGCGGGCAGGCGAAGCTGGCCGGGGCACGTGGCTACAACAGCGGGCCTGTTGTAACTTTATTGCCACCCATCCCATAGCGTGGCAGAAGAATAAGAGGTAGTTGGGCGGACGGCACAGAACGAGAGGCAATCCTTGCCGAGAGACGACGCCAGTGCGCCACCTCATGGCGCATTCAATGCGCCTGTCCTAGTCCGTCAAAGTTAGGTATTTCCCACTACCACTCTGATGACAGCACCTGTAGCTGTAACAGCGCACTGTACACCTAGTAAATGACCATTGTAGCCTTTGTGGAAACCCCTTGAACTATAAAGAAGGCCCATGGCTACCTTGACAAAGGTCGACACCCTGTCCATTTGCACGCGTAGCTGCACTTCTCGAGCATCCTTGCCGGGGGGCTGCGCTCCTTTATTTGGACCCAGATATACAAACAACATAGACATGACATAGGGTTTTATGCTCCCGAGCGGCCTGAACCTGTATAAACCCCGCGTGTAGTCATGGCCGACTGATGCTCTTCGTGTCCTCGATGCCCCCCGCCGAACCATAAAGGGTCCCCGCTGGTCCCATAGATCATCGTGAATCACACCCCCGACAGATACCATGGTAGTTTTGCTGAAAACAGCGCCAGTCCGGGTTAATTTCATTCAAATCATGCAATTTAGAGTCCAAAACAAGAGTAAAATTGTTTGGAAAAGTAGATACATTTGGGACGCATCAGTAACCTCCGAGAGCCTAGAGAGGCCCGAAGCTGTCAAAAGCAGATCCCGTGCTGCTCGCTCTGTCATCTCCTCCAACTCCGGCAACGTCGTGTCTCTGTCTTCGATGAGCATCTCCCATCCGTTCGATCCGAACTGCACGGCCGAGATTAGATCGCCAATACATTTTTTAGTGCCGAACCGTTATGCTTTAAATTTCGGTCGTCCGCCCTTTAGAGGAACCATCAGATAACTCCCATCCTATAGTGACTCACCACGTGGCGTGGATTTTGTTTTAAATAGGAGAATGTTAGATTTGTTCCTGCTTTTCAAACCATCATAACTTTTGCATCGTTTATCGAAATTTTATGAATGCAACGCCAAATTCTTCATCATGATCCCCTCTATCCAGCACACCTATCAAATCTATTTTTTTGGAACTATCAAATTTGAATTTGATCAGATTTAAAATCAAACTTCTAGAGGCCATATATTTTAAATTGTCCATCTAAACTAATTGATTCCTTTTGCGTTGTGATTCTGTTAAGATGTAGTTGATTTGTACCTACTGACATGCTTATGTTGTTTGGAGTTTTATTTGATTCTTTGTTGTTGGTGTTATTCTGATGTTAATTGAGTGATTGTTTATTCATCGATATTTTGTTTGAAATGTATAGATTGACCGGAGTGTGACATAAATTATTGTGAAGAGTGCGAATTTGACAACCAGTACTAAGGCAAGTTACACCTTTGATCATACTTCATCCTATTATTTTCCTACGCATGTAGTTCTATATCACATTATTATATTATGCATGTGTAGGATTATTCTATTATCTGTCGGTGTACTGAGGAAAGGGTCCCTTGGTACCCTAACTTTTGCACAGACGACAACTGCCTCTCAACCGGCAAGCTTTGCTGGAAGTATGCTACACTCAAGACACCATCAGGAGAAGATCAAAGCACCCGCAAGCCACCTTGATGGCAAGAGAAGACCCAACAGCTCCATTTTTGGCAAGATCCCACTACCGAGTTGTGGGAACCCTGACTCATAAGTCGTGATCACCGAATGCATGTGTACAGTAATCCCAGAGATCAATGCTCACTGAACACACAGAAGTTGAATAACAAGAGTCTTACATCCATACTTAACGTCTTACACAAATAAAGACCATGAAGGTCAAGTCTTACATAGATAGGGCCATGAAGGCCAAATAACAAACATATCTAGCAGCGGAAATCTTGGTCGAAAGCGTGAACCCATGCCATCTGCCTTAACCCTACAGGCATTCTGACTGGGAAGCGTCCTAGTTCGCATGCTCGTCACCAATGAACTCTTCACCATATTCCTGCTCTTCCATGCCTGGCCAATTAAATAACCAGTGGCAAGCCAATGAGTACTTTGAATGTACTCGCAAGCAACCCATGTTTGGAACAAGGCAATAACAATGCATGATATAGCACTAAGTAGGTAAGTTTTGCGGAAAGCTAATTTTAAGTGCAATGACATGGTCAAAATAACTTGTTGTAGCATGCATCATGAGGATACAAGTATCTGTACGAACAGGTTACAGATATCAATATAATCAAGGGGATTGAACATCTCATGTTCAGTCATCATGTCAAGTCACCCGACTTAACTCAAGTATCATCTTTGTCACCAACACACGCACACCAGGTTTGTGAAATCATCGGACGTAGTTTAAGCAGGACCTCCAACTGTCCATGACCGTGGACACGGATATTCAAATAGTTTTACACTCTGCAGAGGTTGCACACTTTACCCACAAGACTCGGGAAACTTCTGTGTCAAGCCACGACTCATGGTATTATTCATACCCGAGGTAAGTACCCGAACATTTCCTTTCCCCTAACGATACTAGCAAAGAGTCCACTCATTGGCACACAGCCCCCATGATGTACATCACAAGTATCATCCATGCAGGGACCAACGGTGTGCCCGGTGTCTGTGAAAACAGCCCATGATCGTCCTTACCGGCACGACCACGTATCGAGAGTGACCACGTCACTACCGCCACTAGTAATGCGCGCTCTATGCTAGGACTCACCAAGGTAATCAACAAAGCCCCGTCCCATAAAGGGTATCGCGGTTGTACATGTAAGGTTGGGACGGTCAGCAAATCTTAAATCTCTCCGTTTTTGAAAACACACACACTCAACTTCCTCCGGTACACCACTTCTTTATCAAGTGGTTACCTAGCTCAACTTCATCTCCCTCGGGCATTAGTGGCACCCGACGGGGTTTTCGAAAAAGTCTTTGAAATCATTTTGTCTCCAACACCATGCATATCCCTATCCCATTTGCATAGCATCTACTAAGCATCATATCTACTTCCCACCCACACAACCCTCATAGGAAGGTCGGGTCATGCACGATACAAGTATCAACGGTAAAAGTGCTATATGACATGCATACAAATGGTTTCTTAACATGGTCAAAGGGCTGCTTGCCTGGCTCAACAAAGTCTTCGGGGTCTTCAAAGTCTTCGGGTCCAACTCCCTTGTCAACAGCGCAATCTATCGTCGCGATAAATAACGGTAATAATAAGAATCGTCACAAAAACAGAGCACCAAATCTATTTCTAAAATGTTACCCTATTCTGTAAAATACCACAATATACAATAAAAATATTTGCCTAAGGTTTTGGGGTGAAGAAGATTTTCAAAAATATTTTTAATAGAGGTTAAAAATACTAAAAAGGGGTTTTTAAATAAAACAATATATAAAATGTTTTGAAATATTTTCACAAATGGCACTATTAAATTCTACATATTATTCTAGGATTTATGGTGGAGAAATTATTGGAAATGGACAAATATATAATTGTGTGGGATTTTTGGCAAATGCCAGAAAAAAATAAAAAGAAAAAGGGGTCACAGCACCCTTGGGCCAAGCTCGGCCAGCAGCTGGGCCGGCCCAGCCAGCCAGCCCAGGCGCGCGTCGGCAGGTTTGAACCTGACGCGTGGGGCCCTGCGGCCAGTGACTGGGAGGGGCAGAAAGGGCGAGGCAGAGGCCGACAGGTGGGGTCTCCCTGTCGGGACCTTCGTCCAACTCTGGACCGAGGGAGGAGGAGCTCACCGGCGGCAGATCCGTCCACGGCGAGGGAAGACGAGCGCAGGAATGGACTCCACACACTCCCGCGTTCGGATGATGGTCGAGGTGGTCACTGGGGCTCAGGCATTCACCGGCGATGAGGTGGCCGCCACGGAGGGGCTCGGGAGACGATTGCCGGGGTCGCTCTGTGCTGCAAAAAGAACGGGAAGGAGGGGGAAATGCATCAAAGGAGCACGGGAGGGCCAGAGGGGGAAGAAAGGAGGGTCGGAGGGGCTTCCTACCGTGGGATCGACGACGGCCAGAGGCGGCGGATCGGGCTCGATCCTGAGCACAGGGAGAGAGAGAGGAGCTGGGGCCTTGCTGGGGGTCAATTGGGGTGGATAGAGAGAAATCAGAGGGGGAAGAACGGCGCGGGGAGGCCCTTTTATAGGGGAGGAGCGGTCCACCGAGCTCGGGTGCGCCGGCGAGCTCGGGGCCGAGGCCAGACGTCCTGGGAGGGGAGAGGTTGTGTCTGCGGCGTTGCTGGGGCACGTCCACGACCAGAGGGAGAGAGAGAAGAGAGGAGAGAGCGCGCGCATGTGAGGTCAAGGGTTGGCCGAGAGGGGCGGCAGCGTGCGCGTGTGGGGGGGGGGGGAGTTGATGGAGAGAGAGGGAGGAGGGGGCCGACCTGCCACCGTGTCATGGACGTCGAGGAGGGCCAGGGGACAAGCCCCGCATCCCCAGGTGGTCGGGTGGCTCGGGATGGGTGCGGCTACAGTGCGGGAGCGCACTGTAACGCTCTCCAGAGCGTGCATATAGCTGGCACAGCCGTTGCCCGCGTGCTCTGGGGTGCCCTGCATTGTCCACTAGCTCCTGGGGGTTGCATAGATGCCCCTTGGATGCCTTGGAGCTAGGGTGATGGAAGGGAGTAGAAAGATAGGGGTGCGGAGCTACTGTCTAGTCTGTTCAGGGGGTAATTCCTGGGGTATTACCCCCTCCAATTATTGAGTCTTGCCCAGCAAACCTTACTCGAGGTAGGAGGTAATACTGTGAGGTTGGGGTAAAAGTACTAGATCAAGGAGAATAGTGGAAAGGGGTCAAACAGGGTTTTTACTAAATATGCAGAAGGTGTTTGATGAAGATTTAGGCAAGCAAATGAAGTTTGCTTGACTTGAGATTTAACAGGATGGAAATCTTGGTAGAAATGGAGTGGATCACCAATTTTGAGCTGGTTTGAGAAAAGTTGAGAATGTAACTTTGTAAAACCCTAGAAATCAACAGAATCAGATTTCTGTAGATCCAGGAATGCAATCCTACTCTACCAAATCCACCACTTGGTGTGGTATCATTATTTGGGGGTTAGAACATGCCCACAAAGTTTGAAGTCAATAGGACAAACTTCACAATGTAAAGTTGCTCAAATTTGACTCTGGACAGGAATGGTTTTGGAATATTTTGGTGGACTAAATCAATTGGGATTGAGATGAAACTTTGCAAGATCATCACATATATCATGTGTGACTTGCTGGAATTTTCCTGTATTTTATTTAGAATATTCCTATGGAAATATTTCAAAAGCTTGATTTAAGCAGAAAGGGTTTTGAAGGGTTTTGCCCATTATTTTGAACATGACCATGTGTTGAAACTCACATATATGGAAAATATATGTCCAATGAGTTTCCCTAAATTTTCTCAAATATTTTTAAAGCATTTAAATATTTTTTCCCTATGAAAAACCATTTCTGGCCTTAAGAAAAAGCTTTTAAATAAAATAGCAAAATAATCTTTAAAAATAATATTTGGTGGTTTTGGGAAGTCTTTTATATAGTAGGTTTCAAATAAAGTCTTTGGGGAAAAAGGATCCTCCCAATTTGAGGACTTGTAGTACAAACCTCAATTCAGGAGGTTTTGAAAACCTAATTTGAACAAATCCTTTTTGGCCAAAATAATATTTGATAAAAATAGTTTTGGGTACTATACACATGGTATGATCATTGGGCAAGATGTTTGGGTCAAGGAAGATGAGGGTGGAGAGAAGAAGAACCTATGAGTGCCATAACACAATCAACCAAACAAGCAAGCATCAAACAATTCAAACAAGCACATGCACATAAAAAGTTTTAAATGGTTCAAATCTTTTGTAACTCCACAGCATAGCAAAGTGATACAAACACAGGGTATGACAGACCTACCCCCCTTACAAGAATCTCGTCCCCGAGATTCCTAGGCTAAGCGCTAAAAAGATAAGGGAACTCAGATCTAAGATAGTCTTCACGCTCCCAGGTTGCTTCTGCTTCAGTGTGGTTGCTCCATTGGACCTTGAAGTACTTGATGGTGCGGCTTCGAGTGCCCATTCAGCTTTATCCAAAATGTGAACTGGCCTCTCACGATAAGAGAAGTCTGGCTGAAGGTCGATGGCTTGATGATCGATGTCCTTGTAGAGGTCGGGGTGGTCAGGAACTTGGAGACACTTCCAGAGTTGTGACACATGAAAGATGTTGTGCACATCTGATAGCTCAGATGGTAGCTCTAGCTGATAGGCAACTTCTCCTCATCTTGCGGGGATCTTGAAGGGGCCGATGTATCTTGGTGCAAGCTTTCCTTTGACGTGGAAACGCTTGGTCCCTTTTAGATGTGTGACTCGGAGATAGACATGATCTCCGTTATTGAAGCTCACTTCTCGGCGATGAGAGTCGGCATAGCTCTTCTGTCTTGTCTTGGCGGTCTCGAGGCGCTCTTGGACGAGTTGAACTTGCTCTTCTTCTTCATGGAGGATGTCTGGCCCAAATACTAGTCCTTCTCCGGTCTCCGACCAGTTGAGGGGAGTACGGCACTTGAAATGGTGCCATCTGAAGGCTCGACTGATAGCTGTTGATGTAGGATAACTCGGCAAATGGTAGACAATCTTCCCGCTTGGCTCCATATGCGAAAACAGAAGCACGAAGCATGTCTTCGAGTATCTGATTTACTCGCTCTGTTTGTCCTCCGGTCTGGGAGTGAAAAGCAATGCTGAAGGAGAGCTTGGTTCCCATTGCTTCTTGGAACTTCTTCCAGAACCTCGAGGTGAACTGGGTGCCTCGGTCGGATACAATCTCCTTTGGAACTCCGTGAAGACTCACGATGCGGTTGATGTAGAGGTTTGCCAGCTAGCTTCCATCCTAGGTGGTCTTGACGGGAATGAAGTGGGCTACCTTGGTCAGATGGTCGACGATGACCCAAATGGAATCATGTCCTTTGCTTAACCTTGGCAAACCAGTGATGAAGTCCATCCTGACTTTGTCCCACTTCCATTTAGGCAGTTTGGGAGGTTGCAATAGTCAAGCGGGTCGCTGATGCTCAGCTTTGACTCTCTGGCATATGTCGCACTTAGCAACAAAGGTGCCTATTTCCCGTTTCATGCCATGCCACCAGAATCTTGCTTTGAGGTCTTGGTACATCTTGGTTCCTCCAGGATGGATGGAATATGGAGTGTCATGAGCTTCTTGCAAGATCAAATTCTTGAGCTCAACCTTGTTGGGTACGCAGATGCGCTTCCCGAACCATACAACTCCTTGTTCATCCACTGAGAATTCTAGGGCCTTGTCTGCCTTGATCTTCCTCTTGATGCCTTCAATGCTCTTGTGTCCCTTCTGAGCTTCTTTAATATCATCCATCAAGGTAGGCTTTGCTTCCAGGTTGGCTAGGAATCCAGGTGCAACTAGTTCCAAGCTGAAACTTTCAAGCTCTTCGTACAGGGCGGGTAGCCTTTCCTTAATCATAGCGTTCAAGGAACAAGCCTTTCTACTTAAGGCGTCTGCTACCACATTAGCCTTCCCAGGGTGGTACTGAACACTGAGGTCATAATCCTTGATCAGCTCCAACCACCTTCGCTACCTCATGTTCAATTCCTTTTGAGTGGAAATATACTTCAAACTCTTGTGGTCTGTGTATATCTCACATCGCTTTCCCAGAAGGTAGTGTCGCCATATTTTCAAGGCATGAACTATAGCTGCCAACTCAAGATCGTGGGTAGCATAGTTCTCTTCGTGAGGACGTAGCTATCTGGATAGATATGCTACGACTCTGCCTTCTTGCATTAAAACACCTCCAAGCCCGGTTCTCGATGCATCATAATATATCACAAACTCCTTGTGAATATCGGGGGTGGCCAAAACTGGGGCTGTTGTCAATCTCTTCTTGAGCTCCTGGAAGCTTTCTTCACACTTTGGCGTCCATTCGAACTTCTTGTCCTTCTTCAAAATCTGAGTCATGGGTCTGGCAATGCTCGAAGAATCCTTCGACGAACTTGCAGTAATATCTCGTGAGTCCGAGGAAGCTTCTGACTTCCTTCACATTGGTTGGGGATTGCCATTCAGTCACGGCTTCGACCTTGGCAGGATCCACTGACAATCCTTCTGCAGTCAACACATGACCCAAGAATCCAACTTCATGCAGCCAAAACTTGCACTTGCTGAACTTGGCATAAAGCTGGTGCTCTCGAAGCTTGTCTAGGACCAATCTCAAGTGTTGCTCATGCTCTTCTTCGCATTTGGAAAAGACGAGTATGTCATCAATGAAGACGACAAGAAACTTGTCCAAGTACTCCATGAAAACTTTGTTCATGAGGTACATGAAGTAGGCGGGGGCATTGGTTAACCCAAAGGACATGACCGTATATTCATACAGGCCATACCGGGTTACAAACGCCGTCTTCGGAATGTCTTGGGGCCTGATCTTCAACTGGTATTACCCCGACCCGAGGTCGATCTTGGAAAACACCTTAGCTCCATTCAGCTGATCGAACAGGTCTTCAATCTTGGGGAGTGGGTACTTGTTCTTTATTGTGACCTCATTGAGAGAACGGTAATCGACACAGAGTCGGATAGTTCCGTCCCTGTTTGACACAAATAGAACAGGTGATCCCCATGGAGAGGCACTAGGGCGAATGAATCCTTTTCTGAGCTGCTCTGCCAGTTGCTTCTTCAATTCAGCCAACTCTTCGGATCCCATTCTATAGGGCTTCTTATAGATGGGTGTTGCTCTGGGCATTAGCTCAATGATGAACTCAATGTCGCGGTCAGGAGGCATTCCGGGCAGCTCATCAAGAAATACATCTGGGTATTCACATACCACTAGCACTTGATCCAACTCAACTCCCGACAGACAGTTATCCTGAGGGGCTTGAGCGGAGGCAGTGTTGGGGACATACTTGACTTCCACTCCTTGGCTATTGGTCATGGTAACAATCCTCTTTTCACAGTCTAACAAGCCTTGGTGCTTGGTTAACCAGTCCATGCCTAGGATCACATCCAAGCCTTCTGACTTCAGGATGATAAGGTCTGCTTGGAAGTCTACCCCGTTGATTTTAATCTCAACTCCTTTACATCCTATTCTGGACTTCGTAACTGATCCCGGGGTTTGTATCAACATATGATTACCCAGGGGTGTAGGCTTCATACCACTCTCCAGTGCAAACTTTTGAGTAACAAAAGAATGCGAAGCTCCACAATCAAACAGTACGGTTGCTGGGGTTGAGTTGACGAGGAACGTACCGTGTATGACGTCAGGGTCTTCCTGGGCTTCCTTAGCGGTGACGTGATTCACACGACCCTTGCCATTGTTGGACTGGTTGTGGGGAGCTGGGTTCCTTGGTGGTGCTCCATGGCCTTGACCTTGGTTGGGCTCATTGGGGCGCGGTGCATCTGGTTTCTTGTTGGGGCACTTCCTAGAGATGTGTCCTGGCTGACCACACCCAAAGCAAGTGACTTGTCCAGGGTTGCTGTTGTTGTTGTAGTTCCTGCCGCCACTGTTGTTATTGGGGTTGTTGTAATCTGGCCTGGGATTGGCATACTGCTGAGGCTGGTAGATCGGACGAGGTGTAGGAGGTCTAGCTTGTTGCGGCTGATAGGTTGGCTTGGCTGGGGCTGGCTGCCAGGGGCAAGGCTTATGGTTGCTGAAACTACCCTCGATAATCATCTTGCGCTTGCGAGTGTCGTCCATGGCACGACGCTTGTCTTCAAGCATGAGAGCCTTGTTCACCAGGTCGAAGAAGGTCCGACAGTCACAGACAATGAGTTGGTACTGCAGGGTCTGCTGGAGTCCTTCCATGAAGCGTTCCACCTTAGCAGCCTCTGTGTTGACTTCTTCAGGTGCATACCTTGACAGCAGGTTGAACTTCTGCATATACTCCTTGACAGAGCCACTTCCTTGCTTCAGCGCTCGGAATTCTCTCTTCTTGATAGCCATGATCCCAGAAGGAATGTGGGCGGTGTGGAATCCTTCCTTGAAATTATCCCAGGTGATCACACGATCGCCTTGCATGACCTTGAATCCATCCCACCAAGCTCTGGCGGTACCTCCGAGGCAGTGAGAGGCATACAACACCTTCTCATGATCCTCATTGCAATTGACCAGTGCAAGGAGGTCCTTGATGGTGCGGATCCAGTCATCGGCATCCAGTGGTTCAGCAGTCTCGGTGAAGGTTGGGGGCGAATTCCTCATGAACTCAGACAGAGTGGAGCGGCCATTGCCGTTCCTGCCTTGCCGCTGGTTGTTCATAAGGACTTGGGCCATCTGCTGGATAGCAGCAGTGTTTGCTTGGCATTCCTCCCAGAGAACTTGGAGAAACTAAGCTATGGTCATGTTCTCCGGTGGAGGTGGTGGCAGGGGAATGTTGCCTTGTGGCTGCTCTGGGTGATTTCCAGCGTGAGCAGCCCCACCATCTCCCTGCTGCTGGCTGGAGTTGCCGGCTTTAGGGTTGGTGAAGGAGCTGTTGCGGGTTGCAGTCACCATCCTGTTTGGAGCAGCCAAGTCAAATAACTGGGATAGACGAGAGGAAAAGCAATAATGGAGAAAGCGCTCCCAAGGGGGTTGGTATAGTGCAAGTGTGATAACAAAGGTCGAAAGACCAACACATATATTAAGATAAGATAGACGATGGAGTCGCTTACATGTTGCCTAAGGCAAAAGGGCGACTTGCATCGGAACACAAACAACAAAAGCAAACAACAAGCACACATGGTTTCATATGAACCGTTACAAGGACTCGACTTCGCATGAGGGGTACATGACTAATCCTACCCTAGGGGTTCTCAGACTCAGGTGGTGGAGTGCTTGGTCTCGTAGTCACGCTCCTCTGGGTCTTCCTCCTAATCATCATCCATATGGGAATCGTCTCCGGTCGAAGGGGTCGGAGAATGAGGAGGTCCATCCCGATGATGCTTCATCGGTGGGTCAGTGAAGAGCTCACGGTACTCCTTCGCACTCAAGCGACGTCGATGTGTGGGTGCATCTCCAGCTGGGGGTACTCCTCCTCGGTAAGCGACAGCTGGTCGTCCCTTGTGGGATCCATCCTTCTTGATCCTGTCTGGTTCGCCTTGGCCTGACGAAGTAGCTCTCGGGTGTGGTGAAGTTCGTCGTGGAGCTTCACGAACTCCTTAATCAGGTTGTGAACCAGACTGTCGGCGGAGAGGCTGGAGTAGGTCTGGAACCTGAGTGGGGTGCCATCCTCCTTGGATGGGATCAACGTCCAACTCTCGCCAAAATCATCCTTCCTGAAAGATAGGTAGCGAGTAGCTGGCTCGTCATCCATCTCTGGAATGATGTCTCGAAGGTGTAGGAGTGCCTTGCGTGCAGCTGTCTCGACTGCGAGTGCCAGGATCTCCATGTGGGGTCCTTCAAAGAACCAACTAGTCGGGGAGTCGTTTGCCTTCACGACCACATCAACGTGGTACTCCTTCATGATGGCATCGACCCAGTGCTCGTGGTAGAGGAAAACGGGTGGTCGGCAATACTCTCACTTCTCCAGGCTATCCTCAAGGAGTAGGGGAAAGATGGATGCTAGGAGGGCTTCGTGTACGACGACCATCTACAAAGGTTTGAAGGGAGGAGAGTCAGTAGAGTGCTGTGAAAAGACTAGAAGAGATAAGAAGTGCAGAAACTCCTAAGCATAGGTGCTAGGTATAGTTTTGAAAACGGTTTTATCCTAACTAACGTCCATGCTAACTAAGGGCTTCCTACAGTTGGGATGGCTTTGATACCAGCTCGGTGGGGACCCCGACTCATAAGTCGTGATCACCGAATGCACGTGTACAGCGATCCCAGAGATCTATGCTCACTGAACACACATAAGCTGAATAACAAGAGTCTTACATCCATACTTAATGTCTTACACAAATAAAGACCATCAAGGTCAATTCTTACATAGATAGGGCCATGAAGGCCAAATAACAAACATAACTAGCAGCGGAAATCTTGGTCGAAAGCGTGAACCCATGCCATCTGCCTTAACGCTATAGGCATTCTGACTGGGAAGCGTCCTAGTTCGCATGTTCGTCACCAATGAACTCTTCACCATATTCCTGCTCTTCCATGCCTAGCCAATTAAATAACCAGTGGCAAGCCAATGAGTACTTTGAATGCACTCGCAAGCAACCCATGTTTGGAACAAGGCAATAACAATGCATGATATAGCACTAAGTAGGTAAGTTTTGCGGAAAGCTAATTTTGAGTGCAATGACATGGTCAAAATAACTTGTTGTACCATGCATCATGAAGATACAAGTTTCCGTACGAACAGGTTACATATATCCATATAATCAAGGGGATTGAACATCTCATGTTTAGTCATCATGTCAAGTCACCCGACTTAACTCAAGTATCATATTTGTCACCAACACACGCACACCAGGTTTGTGAAATCATCGGACGTAGTTTAAGCAGGACTTCCAACTGTCCATGACCGTGGACACGGCTATTCGAATAGTTTTACACTCTGCAGAGGTTGCACACTTTACCAACAAGACTCGGGAAACTTCCGTGTCAAGCCACGACTCACGGTATTATTCATACCCGAGGTAAGTACCTGAACATTGCCTTTCCCCTGATGATACTAGCAAAGAGTCCACTCGTTGGCACACAGCCCGCATGATGTACATCACAAGTATCATCCATGCAGGGACCAACGGTGTGCCCGGTGTCTGTGAAAACAACCCATGATCGTCCTTACCGGCATGACCCCGTATCGAGAGTGACCACGTCACTCCCGTCACTAGTAATGCGGGCTCTATGCTAGTACCCACCACGGTAATCAACAAAGCCCGTCCCAAAAGGGGTATCGTGGTTGTACATGTATGGTTGGGATGGTCAGCAAATCTTAAATCTCTCCGTTTTCAAAAACACACACACTCAACTTGCTCCGGTACACCACTTCTTTATCAAGTGGTTACCTAGCTCAACTTCATCTCCCTCGGGCATTAGTGGCACCCGACGGGGTTTTTGAAAAAGTCTTTGAAATCATTTTGTCTCCAACACCATGCATATCCCCATCCCATTTGCGTAGCATCTACTAAGCATCCTATCTACTTCCCACCCGCACAACCCTCATAGGTAGGTAGGGTCTTGCACGATGCAAGTATCAATGATAAAAGTATCGGAGGCATCCCACCGAAGTGGTCACCACATCATCATGATCGATATATCGAAAGGAAGTGCTATATGACATGCATACAAATGGTTTCTTAACATGGTCAAAGGGCTGCTTGCCTGGCTCAACAAAGTCTTCGGGGTCTTCAAAGTTTTCGGGTCCAACTCCCTCGTCAACAGCGCAATCTATCGTCGCGATAAATAACGATAATAATAAGAATCATCACAAAAACAGAGCACCAAATATATTTCTAAAATGTTACCCTATTGTGTAAAATACCACAATATACACTAAAAATATTTGCCTAAGTTTTTGGGGTGAAAAAGATTTTCAAAACTATTTTTAACCGAGGTTAAAAATACTAAAAAGGGGTTTTTAAATAAATAGTACATAAAATGTTTTCAAATATTTTCACAAATGGCACTATTAAATTCTACATATTATTCTAGGGTTTATGATGGAGAAATTATTGGAAATGGACAAATATATAATTGTGTGGGAATTTTGGCAAATGCCAGAAAAACAGGGGTCACAGCACCCTAGGGCCAGGCTCGGCCAGAAGCTGGGCCGGCCCAGCCACCCAGGCAGCCAGCCAGCCCAGGCGCGTGCGCCGTCAGGTTTGAACCTAATGCACGGGGCCCTGCGGCCAGTGACTGGGAGGGGGAGAAAGGGCGAGGTAGAGGCCGACAGGTGGGGTCCCCCTGTCGGGACCTTCGTCCACCTCTGGACCGAGGGAGGAGGAGCTCACCGGCGGCAGCTCCGTCCACGGCGAGGGAAGACGAGCGCGGGAATGGACTCTACGCACTCCCGCCATTTGGATGGTGGTCGAGGTGGTCGCCGGGGCTCAGGCGTTCGCCGGCGACGAGGTGGCCGTGGCGGAGGGGCTCGGGAGACGATTGCCGGGGTCACTCCATGCTGCAAAAAGAACGGGGAGGAGGGGGAAATGCATCAGAGGGCACGGGAGGGCCAGAGGGGGAAGAAAGGAGGGCAGGAGGGATTTCCTACCGCGGGATCGACGACGGCCTGAGGCTGCGGCGGCGGGCTCTATCCCGAGCACAGGGAGAGAGAGAGGAGTTGGGGCCTTGCTCGGGGTCGATTAGGGTGGATAGAGAGATCAGAGGGGGAAGAAGGGCGCGGGGAGGCCCTTTTATAGGGGAGGACCGGTCCACCAAGCTTGGGTGCACCGGCGAGCTCGGGGCTGAGGCCAGAGGTCACGGGAGGGGGAGAGGTTGTGTCTGCGGCGTTGCTGGGGCATGTCCACGACCAGAGGGAGAGAGAGAAGAGAGCAGAGAGGACGCGCTAGTGAGGTCAAGGGTTGGCCGAGAGGGGCGGCCGCCTGCGCGTGTGGGGGGGGTCGATGGAGAGAGAGGGAGGAGGGGGTCGACCTGCCACCATGTCATGGACATCGAGGAGGGCCAGGGGGACAAGCGCCCGCATCCCCAGGTGGTCGGGTGGCTCGGGATGGGTGCGGCTACAGTGCAGGAGCGCTCTATAGCACGCTCCAGATCGTGCATATGGCTGGCACAGCCGTTGCCCGCGCGCTTTGGGGTGCCCTGCCTTGTCCACTATTTCCTGGGGGTTGCATAGATGCCCCTTGTATCCCTTGGAGCTAGGGTGTGGGAAGGGAGTAGAAAAATAGGGGTGAGGAGCTCCTGTCTAGGCTATTCAGGGGGTAATTCCTGGGGTTTTACCCTCCAATGACTGAGTCTTGGCCAGCAAAACTTACTGGAGGTAGGAGGTAATACTGTGAGGTTTTGGTAAAAGTACTAGGTCAAGGAGAATAGTGGAAAGGGGTCAAACAGGGTTTTTACTAAACATGCAGAAGGTGTTTGATGAAGATTTAGGCAAGCGAATGAAGTTTGCTTGACTTGAGATTTAACAGGATGTAAATGTAGGTAGAAATGGAGTGGATCACCAATTTTGAGCTGGTTTTAGAAAAGTTGACAATGTAACTTTGTAAAATCCTAGAAATCAACAGAATCAGATTTCTGTAGATCCAGGCATGTAATCCTATTCTCCCAAATCCACCACATGGTGTGGTATCATTATTTGGGGGTTATAACATGCCCACAAAGTTTGGGGTCAATAGGACAAACTTCACAATGTAAAGTTGCTCAAATTTGACTCTGGACATGAATGGTTTTGGAATATTTTGGTGGAGTAAATCAATTGGGATTGAGATGAAACTTTGCAAGATCATCCCATATATCATGTGTGACTTGCTGGAATTTTCCTGGATTTTATTGAGAATAGTTCCTATGGAAATATTTCAAAAGCTTGATTTAAGCAGAAAGGGTTTTGAAGGGTTTTGCCCATTATTTTGAACATGACCATGTGTTGAAACTCACATATATGGAAAATATATGTCCAATGAGTTTCCCTAAATTTTCTCAAATATTTTTAAAGCATTTAAATAATTTTTCTCTATGAAATACCATCTCTGGCCTTAAGAAAAAGCCTTTAAATAAAATAGCAAAATAATCTTTAAAATAATATTTTTGACGAGGTTTCAAATAAAATCTTTGGGGAAAAAGGATACACCCAATTTGAGGACTTGTAGTACAAACCTCAATTCAGGGGTTTTTGAAAACCTAATTTGAACAAATCCTTTTTGGCCAAAATAATATTTGATAAAAATAGTTTTGGGTACTATACACATGGTATGATCATTGGGCAAGATGTTTGCGTCAAGGAAGATGAGGGTGGAGAGAAGAAGAACCTATGAGTGACATAACACAATCACCCAAACAAGCAAGCATCAAACAATTCAAACAAGCACATGCACTTAAAAAGTTTTAAATGGTTCCAATTTTTTGTAAATCCAGAGCATAGCAAAGTGATACAAACACATGGTGTGACACGAGCCACCGCTCCACCTCATCGGGCCGATTGTCCCCCATCAGTGAGGTGTCGGGCGGGCAGGCTGTTAGGTAGGGCTTGTCAGGGCACATGGCAGCTCCAGTGAATTATCTCAAATTTAATGACCTCCATCCTAATGGTGTGGCGAAATAATAACAGGTAGCTGGACTGACGGCATAGAAGGAGAGGTCAAGCTTGCCAGGAGAGGGCACCAGTGTGACACCTCACGGTGCATTTAATGCACTTGTCGTAATCCGCCAGGGTTAGGTATTTGCCAGGGTATCCCCTGTCAGTAATTTGACCACTATTTACTCCACTACTTACCTCATATAATTACCCTTTTGGCCATTGTGCTGACCCCTTGATGTATAAAAGGAGGTCCATGGTGACTAGCACAAGGGTCGAAACTCTGCTCATTTGCATGCATAGTAGCACTCTCGAGCATCTTGTCGGGCTGTTGCGCTCCTTGTAACTTGAGCACTCTCATATTCCAGAACACACATCACTTAGGGTATTACATCTCCGGGTGGACCGAACCTGTATAAACCCCCTGCATGTTGCTAGCTAGTGTTGCTCTTTGTGCACGTTGATCCATACAGTGAACCTCAATGGGCCTCGCTGGTCCATAGATTGTCGTACCTCGACATCTTTGGCACGCCAGGTAGGGGATCTCGTGCGTGAATCTGCACTAGCTTCTGCGCGTCTTCTTCATCATCCTCATCGACGCCCCATGGCGACCAAGAAGGCTAAGGGTACCCAGTGCCCTTCTTGTCCTCATCCAAGTTACCCACGTCGGCGGCTACAGCTGATGGAGGCGGAGGCGAGCAACACTCCCCGCGCACCGGTGAGCCAAGCCAAATACTAACACCGTCTGGAGTACCAACAACCGTGAGCTTGCTGTTGTAACATCCAAGGACGACGCGGCGGTGGCGGCAGCGACGGTGAGACACACGCTCGCCCGTCACATGACAGCCATGACCAGCATCCACCGAACAGCTGTGACCCCAGATGATGTGCTGACAATGCTCCCGTGCATCACTCTGAAGGTGCACGTGGCCAAGATCATTGTCAACCCACCGGCAGAAATGGCCATCGAAGTGCAGGAGCGGGGTGGGGATCCTTCTGCCTCTGTCAGGAGTAAGAGCGCCACTCACGCTTTGGCACGTACCATGCCGAAGACCGCAGGGGTAGCCTTGGCGTAGGCCCAGCTGTTGTTGGATTTCCCTCCAGCACCGGAGAAGATGGAGGAGTGGAGGACTACAATACAGAGCCTCCTCAGCTTCGCCAACCGTGACAAGACGGACCAAGCAGGGCCTTCACGGGCGCATCCTACTGTGCCAATGAGGCCTGCCGGCGAATGCACCGCTGGCAGAGCGGCCACGGTGCAGTCGCCTCCACAACAACAGCGGCAAGCTCATAAGGCCGATACACAAGATGAGATATCTATGGCGTCATCAGGCCCGTGACGACGCCAAGATGAACGGCAAGTCTTATAAGACTAGCGAATGGAGGATGCCCGCATCGTGATCGAGCGGCGGCGGGAGGCACGACGTCAATCTAATGACCGTGCTGGGCCAGACGTTGATGAGCCTATGCCCGGGGTGCCTGGCAGCCTGCCTCATGAGATGGGCTGCCCGATATTTACCCGTGACCCGTGGCAAGTCCGCTGGCCCTCCACCAAGACATTCGAGCCCGATCTGCCAGAGAAGTATGATGGCAAGATCAGCCCGTCAAAGTTCCTGGGCATCTACACCATCACGGTGCAAGCTGCCGGGGGAAGCAACGAGAAGGTATTCGCCAACTACTTTCAGTTGGCACTCAAGCCCAACGTGAGAAGCTGAATGATGAACGTGCCAGAGGGCTCCATATCCTCTTGGGCAGATTTGTGCAATCAGTTCGTTGGTGCATACCATGGAGTTCATAAGCTCCCTGGACAGCCCAGCGACCTTCATCTACTTCCTCAGAGGGATGGGAATCCGTCTGCAAGACATTCAACGGTTCAGCCGCGTGCAACACAACATCCGCAACATCCATACTGCCGTAGTTATTGCCGCGTTTCACACGAATGTGCGCAATAGGTGGATGCGGGAGGAGATGAGCATTAACAAGGTGCGTGATATCGCCGAGCTTTAAGCTCTCGCAGACAAGTGCGCGCATGGTGAGTAAGTAAGGAGACTCCCTAGAGAGGATGCTGGTGCGGAGGTCGACTCTGGCAAGAAGGCGAAGAAGGAAGGCTGCAGGAAGGAAGCCATTGTCTACTCGGGTGGTGACGAAGCCGTAGCTGGCGAGAAGACCGTCAAGACCGATGGGTCGTACTGCAAGATCCACCGCACCAAGGTCCATGACCTCCAAGAATTCAGCCAAGTCGAGCAGTTTGATGAGAAAATAGAAGCAAGAGTACAAAAAGCATGTCAAGCAGAAAGGTCAAGATGGTGCCGTGGGTCTGGCAAGAAATGTGGCAGCCGTGGTGGTCGCCACGGCAAGGCCAAGCAGCAGAAGGAGAAACCTGCTACAGGCCGAGACAAGAAGTTAGATGACGAGGATGATGACGATAAGGATGATGGAGAATCTGATGGTCAGCAATTCCAGAAGGCAACAGATGCCATGAGCATGGTTGGATGTGCATCTTTGCACTCCTCTCACCTGTAGCTCAAGCAATGGGCCTGTGAGATTAATGCAGAGGAACCAACACCAAAGACACAGAAGCCCCTCAAGTGATCCAGCATGCCCATCATTTTCGATGCCGGAGGCCACCCAGACCGCACTACTATTGTCGGGTGTTTGCCATTGTTGGTTTCACCAACAATTCGCAGCCTCCAAGTGCTGAAAATGCAGGTTCATGGTGGGGCCGGCTTGAACTTGATCTCACCTGAAATGATCAAGCGGCTACAGATCCCTGACATGGATCTCAAGCCAACGAGGACGTTCCAGGGGGTCAACCCAGGAAGGAGCCAGCTGAAAGGAAAGATCACCCTGCCGGTGACATTTGGTAGTGAACTTAACTTTAGGACAGAGAAGATAGTCTTTGATGTTGCCAAGATACCGTAGCCGTAAAATTTAATCCTTGCCTGCTCGGCGTTGGCAAACTTCATGGTGGCTTCACATTAAGCTTATAATACCTTGAAGATGCCAGGGCCAATGAGCGCTATCACCGTCCAAGCAGACAAGAAGAGCAATGTCTTATGCATGCGCAAGCTATACCGGGAGGCAGCTGTGGCATCTGCCGAAGAGGTACTTGTTCCTGCTGGCAATACTCCTAGGGGGAAGAAGAACAATAGTACCAGCAAGGACTCCGAGAAGTGCACCAAGGAGTGCAGCACCCCCTATTGAGGATTTGCCGGAGAGCTCTGTCGCCAAGAGCAAGAAGACCAAAGTGGTGTCCTCGGAGACGAAGCAAGTGGTCGCACGAGAGGATGGCAAGGGCAGCACTTTCACCATAAGTGCCACCCTCAACAGCAAATAGGAAAGCGCGCTTGTCTCCTTCCTGCAGGCGAATGTCGATGTGTTGGTGTAGCAACCATCTGACATCCCCGGTGTTCCCAGGGAGGTGATTGAGTACCACATTGCCATCTGCCCTCATGCACGCCTCATCAAGCAGAAGGTCAGGAAGCAAGCTGTAGAGCGGCAAGAGTTCATTGCCAAAGAAATTAAGAAGTTAGAAGCAGGAGGCCTGATCAGAGGTCTGGTCCACCCAACGTTGTTGGCGAATCCTATTGTAGTGCGCAAGGCGAACGGAAAGTGGAGGCTGTGTATCGACTTTACAGATATCAATAAAGCTTGTCCAAAAGATCCCTTTCCCTTTCCGCATATTAATCAGATAGTGGACTCCACTACTGACTGTGACCTTCTATCTTTCCTTAACGCCTACTCTGGTTATCATCAGATATTCATGGGCAAGGAAGATGAAGAAAAGACCACCTTTATTAGTTCATGTGGCACATACTGCTTTAATCGTATGCCTTTCGGATTAAAAAGCGTTAGTTAAATATTTGCAAGAGCTGTCCAAATTGGTTTTGAGCCCCAACTGCACAGAAATGTGGAAGCATACGTGGATGATATAATGGTCAAGATCAAGGACAAATTCACACTGTTTCAAGATCTATAAGAAACATTTGCAAATTTGTGCAAGATCAATCTGAAGCTTAACCCTGAGAAATGTGTGATTGGCGTTCCATCAGGCAAACTTCTCGGGTTCTTCGTGTCACAGCGCGGAATCAAATACAATCCCACCAAGATCGATGCGATTTAGGAACTAGAGGCACCAAAGCACGTCAAGGATATGTGCCGCTTGGCGGGATGTATTGCCGCCCTCGGCAGGTTCATTTCTATGTCTGCAGAGCGCACCCAATCATTTTTCAAGATTTTGAAAAAGGCAAGTCCAATGAAATGGACTCCGGAAACGGAGATAGCACTGCAAGATCTAAAAAGATACCTATCCTCAGATCCAATACTAGTTGCGCCTAAGCCACAAGAGCAGTTGTTGTTGTATCTAGTAGCAACAAATCAAGTGGTTAGTGTTGCAGTAGTGGCAGAGAGGGAAGCTGAGGAGAAAAACGTAGCAACCCCTGAGCCGGCAGCCGGCAAGGCAGATCCCACTCTGGCAAGCCAAAGTGCCGCCAACACAGATACATCGCAAGTAGCAAATCAGCAAGTTGTGCATAAGAAGACGATGGTGCAGCGCCCAATTTATTTTCTCAGCTCTCTTCTGCAGGGGGCTATGTCAAGATATTCTAGCGTACAAAAACTTCTTTTTGGCCTTCTCATGGCCTTCCAAAGTGCACCAAATAACCATCGTCACTCGCTTTCCTTTGCAATGCATCTTGAGGACTCCAGAAGCCACCGGCAGGATAGTTGAGTGGGCATTGGAGCTGGCAAACTTTGATATGAGATTTGAAAGCATGAAAAATATTCAGAGTAGGGCATTGGCGGAATTCATTACGGAACGAGCGCCAATGCAAGACGAAGAGATACGAGAAAAAGTCCTCCCCGACAAGGTAGCGCCACACGAATGCATTATGTACTTTGATGGAGCCTTTTTGCTGCAAGGCGCCGGTGCCGGAGGGATTCTTGTCGCACCCAACGGAGAGCACCTCAAGTACTTAATTCAAATGCACTTTCCCAGGGAGGTATCCACAAACAACACTGCTGAATACGAAGGACTGCTTAGTAGCCTGCGAATCGCATTTGACCTTGGCATCAGGAAGCTTATCGTCCGAGGAGATTCGGAACTTGTTGTGCGTCAAGTAAACAAAGATTATCAGAACCCTTTGATGGAAGCTTATGTTGATGAAGTGAGGAAGTTGGAAGAGCATTTTGACGATCTAGAAATAGAGCACATACCTTGTGCGGAAAACAGCATTGCCGATGACTTGTCGAAACAAGCTATTCAGAATCTACCTGTGGAACCAGGCACTTTTGTACTTCAACTGACTCAACCATCTGTCACACCATCAAACCGGAAATCCAAGAAGAGAAAGATCAACTCTGGCGATTACTTCCCGGAAGAGCTACCAGCCGCCACCAAGAAAGTTGTCGGAGGCAACAAAACGCTTGCTGGTGAGTAGCATGCTCCGGCAAGACCTCATGTTCTTGTCGTCGAAGCTAGCGCTCCTGCAAGGGAAGAGATGTCTTTATTCCTTGATGTAGAGCCACAAGCTCCCCCATGGGCACAATAGATAGTCCATTATCTCCAGACTGGAGAACTTCCCGAAGAGCAAGAAGAAGCTGAAAGAGTAGCTCGGCAGTTAAGCACGTACCAGTTCATGGACAACACTCTCTACAAGAGAAGCCCAAACACGGTGAAATTGAAGTGCATATGCCGAGAAGATGGACAGAAGTTATTGGTAGAGATACATGAAGGGATGTGAGGTTCTCATATCGGGTCCCGTGCGCTTGTCGGTAAGGCCTTCCGGCAAGGTTTCTACTGGCCGATAGCCCTTCAAGATGCTTTGGCGGTGGTGACCAGATGTGACGCATGCCAGTTCCACGCCAAGAAAATTCATCAACTAGCTCAAGCCCTTCTAACCATACCGCTCTCCTGGCCATTCTCGGTCTGGGGGCTTGACATCGCCGACCCTTTCCCCCATGCTACTAGGGGCTTCGAGTTCTAGTTCGTTGCAATCGACAAGTTCACGAAGTGAACTGATGTGGAACCGGTGTGAAAACTAACAACACACACACTCGTTAAGTTTGTCAAAGGGATGGTTTGTCATTTTGGTGTGCCCAATAGGATCATCACCGACAACGTCACACAATTCACGAGCCGTACCTTCATGGAGTACTGCAAAGATATCGGTGCCAAGATTTGCTTTGCGTCCGTTGATCACCCTAGAAGCAAGGCGAAGTAGAGAGGGAAAATGTTGAAGTGTTGCATGGCCTCAAGATGAGAACTTTTGACAAGCTACACAAATGCAGAAGGCGCTGGATTGATGAGCTGCGGACACTTCTTTGGTCCCTCAGAATGATAAAAATGGAGCTACCGGCCAGATACCCTTGTCCCTAGTCTGTGGTGCAGAGGCAGTGCTCCCCATAGAACTCACATATGGGTCACGTCGAGTGCAGGCCTTAGATGAAGATGAGAAAGAGCAGTTGCGACAAGATGATGCCACGCTCCTCGAGGAAGATCGTCTTCAGGCTAGCGTGCGTGCCGCTCGATACCAGCAAACTTTGCGTCGCTATCACAGCCGCAAGGTGCATGCCAGAAGAGTTTGGGAAGGCGATCTTGTTCTTTGTCGGATCCAGTCCGCGAAGAGATCATACAAGTTGACGCCAAAATTGGAGAGACCTTACCGGGTGGTACGAGTCACCAGGCGTGGCGCAGTCCTCCTAGAGACCGAAGATGGCACTCCGGTGCAGAACTCATGGAATATCGAGCATCTTCCAAAGTTCTACCCATGAGGCGCAGTTGCCGGAATCTTCTCTGGCAACCCCTTTTGTACGAGTCTGCCGGCAAGCTTATAAACCTTTGTACAAAGCTAGGTGAAGACCATGTGCATAATCAATAAAGCTAAGTATTTTGCAACTTTTTGTCCAACTACATATTTATGTTATGTATGTTGTATGAAATATTGTAATTACAATATTTTGTGTGGGATGACAGTTTAACTGGCAAGATTTTTAGCCTCCTGTTTTCTCTTCTTTCTTTTTCTCAAAAGATAAGAAGGGGTCCTCGCATGCAAGTCTTCTTGGGGAGAGTCATGGTTTGGATACCCAAATGGCGTTCAAGGATAATCATTTCACGACAAGAAATACAGCAAAGAAAAGCTAAGTTGTAAAAACTTCAAGTTCTTTGTTGTAGCTGTTTTTTCCTTGAACAATTTTAGTATTTGTATGGGAAAAACTGCACGCAAAGGACCGTTGTCAGGATCGATTGCACTCCTAGGTTGTTTCGAGTCCGCTCAGTAACCAAGGTAGCCACAAAGAAAATGGCAAGGTGGTTTTATTAGCAGCGGCATTTCCGGCAGGCCGGTAAGGACCTGTTCCTAAAGCGCTCGCGGCAAGAATGTGCACACCGGCAAACGTTTCCGGCAAGCACAGGGTTCAAAAAACATGCAAGTACAAATCAAGTATAAGGAAAAGGATAGCCATTCATCCAAGCAAACAAAGTATATTACATTAAAAAACATAGGTGTGATGCTAATTTAAGATGAATATCTTTGATACATGGATGGCACTGGCGACGAGGATGGAAGGACAGTAGTTCACTTCTTCAAGCTCACAGAGCCGACCCTCTCAGATATAGGAGCGACAAGGGCTTCGATAGCGCTGGTATCGGCGTCCTTCGGCGGCCTGGAGAAGGCCTTGGTGAGATCGACCCCAGGTTGTGGAAGGCGACCTTCACTAGTATCTTGTGGAGCACGCCATGGCAAATCTCGCGGGATCCCTTGATGAAGTTGTTGGCTCGGCCCTCCTCGTACTTCTCCAACACCCCGACATGTTTCTTGAAGAAGATGGATAGCCTGGTGCTTTCTGCCTCCCTCCCATCGTGGGGGAATGCACATTCCCTCAAGCCCATGGTAGCGAGCTGAGTGGAGAGCTTGCAGGCGATATTCACGAGCCGCTCCGTCCAGAAGTCCAAGTTACGCTTCAACTCGTTGAAATTGTGGGCGGCAGAACCAAGCAAGTCCTTCTCCTTCTAGAGATCTTTAAGCATAGCCCGCTTGCTGGTCTTGCCGGCCTCGAGATTGTCCTCATAAGTGCTCACCTTCACCCTCAGATCGGCAGCAGCTTCAGCGACAATGGAGAGCTCTTTGGTCTTGTCAGAAATTGTCACTTGTAGCTCCTCCAGGGTGTGGGCCGTCTTCTGGATGTCCTCCGACAGCCTTGAGACCTCCTTGCCGGAGGCGGCAAGATTCGACTCCAACTGCTCCACTTTGCCCTCCAATTCTTCCTTGGCGGTTCGGGCGACCTCTACAGCATGATCGCCTCTTGGAGCTTGCCGACATATTCTGATGTTTGCTTCTCCAGGGTGTCTTTGTGCTTTTGCTCCAGCTCTTGGATCTATTTCTCTAGTTGGGTCTTGAGCTTGGTGGCGATGGCAGCTTCCCGTGCAGCAAGGTCTTCTTTGTGAGAATCGAGGGCCGCCTTGCGCTTTATTAGATCAACATCAGCGGTAGCAATTCTTTGCTCAGCCTCCTCCCATGTTGCCTCTACTTGGGCCCTTTCAGAAATGAACTCGGCCACGGACTTGGTGATGTCTGCTTGCTGGTTGGTGAGGTCTTGACGGCTCTGTGTGAACCAAGCGTGTGTCTCGTCAAGACGCTCCCGAAACCTGTTCTCCGCCTCAACAAAGATCGCTTCCCGGCGGTCCAGCTTCTCCGAGCGACTGCCATAGTGGGACTAGAGTTGCTTGAAGCCCTTGCTGATGGTGGATAGGATGTTGTGCTCCTTAGCTTTGTTGTTGCTGCCGAAGGGATCGATAGTGACTGCTCCTCTAGACGTAGCAACGGCGCCTCCTAGCACTTCGTCTTCGGAAAAGGCTCGGAGGATCGCGTCGTCGGGAAAGCTGACGAACTGCAGATCGCTTATCTTAAGGTATCTGCTGGGGGCGGCACTTTGGATGTCGATGGCCCGGCGGCAGCTCCATTAGTTTCCCCCCATGACAAGCATACCCGGGGGTAGATCTATAGGAACAAGAGAAGAAACAGAAAGGTTGGACTTAGAAGAAATTCAAGAAGACAAAAAAACAAAGCAAAACGTCAACAACAAGGAACTCACGTGTATGCACTTGTTGAGAAGGGGCGGTTCCTTCTCCAGCAACATGAGTTGTCGTCGCGTGGCTGCCAGCAGCGCCTCCTGCCGGCACGTCCTCAACGCGGACAGTCTCGTCAGCAAGAGTCCTCGCTAGAGAACCCCTTTTTGGAGTGGAGCACGTTTGAGTGGCCTTGGGGAGGTCCAACTCCGGGTGTTCCACCTCTTGGTGTTGCACCTCTGTCTGCAGGGGGATGGAGGTGGCAGTGGTGTCCACTCCAGTACTCGCTGTTGGGTACTGGAAAGGGACCTACTGCTGGGGGCTACGTGTCGGGCTGTGCTGGGGGCTGATGACGACAATCTCCGTCTCCGGCACGGAAGTTGTCGTCCCATTCGCGGCAGGTGCCAGCCACTCCTTCTTTGCCACACGCCGCGCGAAGGTCTCCTCATCCTTGCGGAGCAACAACAACAATATTAGACAATTGCAATACAAGAATTCAAGACAAGTGATAGATCGACACGTATGCTTACTCTTCCTCCTTCTCTGAGATGACAGCCTACAAGTCCCAGATAGCCTTCTGGGGTGCGGCAGGAGCGGGTGGCGAAATAGGAGTCCTGGCGCGCTTTGAAGGCGCGACAACACTCGAGGACCCTACCACCTTGCCTTCCGCAGACAGGTGATGTTGGCGGAGGGGTCCTCCTCTTCATCCTCCTCGGTTGGTGGAGAATGGCGAACAGGCTCCCTGGTGGCGGTCTTCCTGAGCACCCGAGCCTTCTTCTTCGGGATGACGCGGGCTTGAAATTCTTCGAATTCCTGCTCCCCGGCAGCTTTTGGCTCATCGCCCCCGGCAGGGCCCTCCAGCAAGTCGGCTGTCACGGCTCATCTTCCTCTTTGCTGCCGTCCTCCTCCTCTTCACTACCGGCCTCCTCTTCTTCTTCGTCGGACGCGACAACACCAGAGCTGCTGCCGCCCACCGTCAAGTCGGCCTCCACGACCCTTTTACCAATCCACTCGATTTCTTCCTCAGTCGTGTCATGGATCAGATTGCCTTTGTCCCTGATGGCCACGTCCGTCAGATTGTCGAACCATTCTTGCACTACCTCCTTTGCTTGCAGCTGCCATGTGGGGTCGAGGCCATGTCGGTTGCAGTCTGGCATCATCACCAAGATTGTATCCTTGATGGAACTGTTGCAGAGTGGGATAATACCTGCCGCGAGCTTGAACTTCCCGTCAGTTCAGAAAAGTTGGTGGAACAGGTAGGAGAGCGGCACTGATGTCAGGTTGGCGCCAAGCCCCGTGTGTAGCCACATCACATTAGCATTGTTGTTGTATTCCCAGGGAAAGCACTTCCGTTCCTACAGGGGAGTAATGCGCCGGCGGAGAAAAACTACACCCACCATCTTGATGCTGATCCTGGCAGCCTTCAATTAAAGCATGCGGGCGATGGCGATCTCCAGCTTCTCGTCGTTGGCGTCAAGGGTGCTCTAGTTCTTGCTGCAAACGGGCTTCGACTTCCGTATCTTGCAGAATGTCGGGGCGTCCTTGTCCTTGATTTAACACCATTCTCCCTGCCATTCCTCCCACTTCTGGTGTAGGTTGCCGGAGGGATACACTTCCTTGTGGGTGGCCCTAGGAATTCACATGATGTTGTCGGAGCGAGCATCCCCTTCTATGCATGGATAAAAGAAGTGGCGCAACAAAGCTATATTCGGGACTATTCCTATGAAATTCTCGCACATATGCACGAAGACCGATAAGGTGGTCACGACATTGGGAGTGAAATCTAATAACCTGTAGCTGTACGTCAGCATCAGGTCGATAAAAAATCAAAAAAGGGGGGAATCAGCCCATAGTAAAAATACGCTGTGAAGAACGGGTACTTCTCCATGCTTCGTTGGGTGCTGCCGAGAAACACCTCCGCCGCAGGATGCGTCGTGGTCTCCTTCCCCAACATGTAGGCATACCTCGTGATGAGGTCATTGCCCGTTAGCACTGACACGTAGAAGACGACGCTGGATCTCCACGTCGTAGCAAGGGCCTCCTTCCTCGCCTCTGCGTCAGGATTGACAACTTTCTTGGCCTTCTTCTCTTGAGCCGGAGCGGTGGCGGGCAACTTCCTCTTGGGTGCCATGTCGAGCTCGAGGATGACCGGTGGCAGGGATGCGCGAACACGACGGAGCAGCGGGAGAGCTCTGCCTGGCGCAAGGAAGAAAACAACAGCGACAGAAGGGGGAATGACGGTTTGGATGAGCAGCGCCTCTGCGTATCCCTTTTTATAAGGTAGAACGCGTAGAGGTTGGCTCTCCACGTCTGACGTGACCACACCTTTTTAGGCGCGCACCCCAGGTGCCATTTCTCTCCACCTCTCCCATGTCCCACATTTAATGCACATCGTGGGTGGGTGGTAAAAGACAACATTACAACCACAGTAAATCCTGGCCACGTGAGTCTGTGCACTATTTTGGGCCTAGCCCAACGGCGTCATGTACTCGCATGTGGCCCATGCCTGGGGGCTCTTGTCGGTGTACTATGGAAAGGGTCCCTTAGTACCCTAACTTGTGGACAGACGACAGCTTCCTCTCGACCGATAGGCCTTGCCAGAAGTATGCTACACTCAAGACAACATCAGGAGAATATCCAAGCACCGGCAAGCCACCTTGCCCGAAAGAGAAGACCCGTCAGCTCCATGTCCGGCAAGATCCCACTACCGAGTCAACGCTCAGCCTCACCGGGCTGATTGTCCCCCATCAGTGAGGTGTCGGGCGGGCAAGCTGTTAGGTAGGGCTTGTCGGGGCACGTGGCAGCTCCGGAGAATTACCTCAATTTTAATGACACCCTTCCTAATGGCATGGCGAAAGAATAACAGGTAGATTAACTAACGGCAAAGAAGGAGAGCCCGAGCTTGCGGAGAGTCGGCGCCGGTGTGACACCTCATGGTGCATTTAATGCGCCTATCCTAATCCACCAGGGTTAGGTATTTTTCACTCTAGCCCCTGTCAGTAATTTGACCACTGTTTACTCCACTACTTACCTCATGTAATTACCCTTTTGGCCATTGTGGTGATCCCTTGATCTATAAAAGGAGGCCCATGGCGACTGACACAAGGGTTGAAACCCTGCTCATTTGCATGCGTAGTAGCACTCTCGAGCATCTTGCCGGGGTGTTGCGCTCCTTGTATCTTGAGCACTCTCATAATCCACAACACACATGACGTAGGGTATTACACCTCCGAGTGGCCCGACCTTGTATAAACTCCCTGTGTGTTGCTAGCTAGTGTTGCTCTTTGTGCACGTTGATCCCCGCAGTGAACTTCAAGGGGCCTTGCTGGTCCTATAGATTGTCGTACCTCGACATTACGCTAAACCCGGTATGGGATAGCCATATGCTAGTCTGATCCTGATATTCCTTGTCGCCATATTTGGGTATTGTATTATGTAGTTATATGCATTGCTTGCTATGGTAGGCATGGATTGGGTATTGGGTGATACATGGAAGTTGTGAGAGATATTTAAGTAACGAATAAAGTAACAACACACATTTCATTGTATCCTTTGGGAGGCTCTACAATATTTATGTTTAATTATTGAATCATCTGGGTGGAATGGTTGTTCGGACCAGTCGACAAGTATGTATCCTCTGGGAGGCTATACATTACTCTGGAACGCTGGGGAATGCCGCCCAGGTTCAAAAATGTTGGACATGTTTCATAACAATTAGCTTCCATGTACATCCATTAGCTACATGGGCCCAAGATTAGTTGGTTAGTTGTTTGAACCCTTGCTCGAATAGTGCCGACAGATGTAGCAGGGTAGTTGGGATGTGGTGGTTGGGTGGTTAAGAGAACCTCTTCTGAAAGACTTCGTCTCAATCTTCGGTTTGAGTCCAATGGGTAAACTATACAAACCTGTGCAGAGTGTAAAAACTAATCATGATTAGCCGTGTCCCAGGTTATGGACAACTTTGAGCACTAGACTTGGAACCTCTCAAAGATCTTATCATCTCAAAGTAATTAAATGTGAAGTGGGCTTAATTATACCTATGATCCTGGGAGGCTCTCATAGGTGGGTTAAACTGGACCATCCGTGTGCCTGGACCCCTTTTGTTCGGGTGCCCTTGTTGGCATATATTTGCAACAACTTTTTTCATTTGGTGGTACTAGTAATAATGCACGTGCAATGCACGTATGTACTAATACATATCATATGAGTTAAACTCATATTATATTAATGATAAATGTCAAAGAAGCATCAATATATTTGTCAAGGTTTATGTCATTGATGGCAATATAACAAATCATCAAAGAAGGCAGCTTCCATTTCAGGCCACAATTTTCTCTTGGATGAATCATATATTAGATGAACTCGCAATTAACTTGTTGGCCAAACAAAACCCATGTTTGGCTCAGTCAATACCAGAGATCATCTGAAGGATAAAACAAACAAACAAACAAAGGACTCTACATATGTCTTGATCGCGTCTCTAGAGCATTCATGTGTGACATGTCGTCAGTCATAATTCCTGTTATGCGATAGGTAGTTCTAGCCAAAACGCAACCTACCCTGGGTGTATGGGTGCACAAGTCACTGCATGTGTGATAGGGATGACTCACATTCCAAATATAGGAGATGCTTCAATCTACAACAATTAGTTTCGCCCACCAAGTTAGGTGACAACTGGTGTAAAGAGCACATTCATAAGCATATACATTGTCGAATGGATACAATAAATAGGGAAAAAGGGTCATGTACAAAACCTTACAAATTTCTTCAACATTGGATTATTTAGATATTGATAAGTGACCTTCCTTTCACGTAGGCTCAGTGTGACAATTCCTAATTCAGCAGGGCAATTCCTTTCAAAGAACCTGGTTGAAGCAAAGATACAAATACTTTTTTGGGAAAAGGAGGTTAAAACCCTGGCATATGCATCAATCGATGCATACAGCCATCTTTATTAGTTATTCAACAAAGGTCCGACAAGAACTTACATCAAGCCACATGAAGGCACCACTCATATATATAAACTTGATAATGTAGAGTGCTTTCACTCCCCACGTCTAAAACCGGTGTTGTGGCCGATCCATCAGCATAATGATGAGGACATCAATACCATTGTTACACCCACAACCCCTATTGCTATACATACTGGACCAATTACTAGAGCTCGCGCACGCCAATTGAATTATCAGGTACTTTTGGTACTTGGTAACAACTCCAATGTTGATCAGAACATGACGCTGCCTAAATTGGATACATTTGTGTTGATTACTAATGAAGGGCCTAGCATGGACGAGAGGGATGAACACTGGAGCAGGATCAACCAAGGAGATAAAGGTACATGCGAAGGGAACCATAACAACGTTTCTAGTGCAGATTTTAGCACTTTGAAGCCCCCATGATGACATACAAGGACATGGTACAATATGCCTCTTCATAAAATTCATCCATACCTTATTATGGGTGTTACGCCACCTTATTTTGGGCCCATGCCCATGTAATTTCGAAATATTACATCATACGCTGGTTTTAGAGTCCATATTATAGCAGAAATGATTCTGGAGGTGTTTCAGTCCCACATTGCCAAGGGTGGACAAAATACCCTCCCCTTTCCCCTATAAATACAGCCCTTAAGGAACCGATTATACTTGGGTTTTGTTTAGATTTAAATTTCTCCATAGTTGCAACTTCGCATCCTTCGTTTGTGTTCTACGACCAGACCAAGATGTCGCAAAACCCCACTTTCATCAATAAAGCTTTCCTCTTATATTCGCAATATTCAGATTGCAATTTCAGTTTCTTGCTTTTTCTTTGTTTGCGTGCAGGAAATAGACCTTCGTTGTCAGGTTGATCGTGCTCCAGTGTGTTCAATAACCTCTCGGAGTTAGTTTAGAGATTGCTAAGGTGAGACATTTTCACACGTTCGTAGTCGGATCATCAAAGTCTACTCCACCGAAAACGATAGCCATCATCTCATCAAAAGATGGGACACCTTTTCCTCTATCACACTACTAGAAAAATGCCTATTAGTGGCACACCTGTTTTCCCTATTAGTGGCGCACTATAGGTGCGCCACTATTATCACGCCACTACTAATAAATAGTAATGGCGCACCCCTGGTGCGCCACTATTAATATACATAACAGTGGCGCACCACCTGGTGCGCCATTACTATCCCTCCCAGTGCGCCACTGATAAGCTAGCACGGGGGGCTACTGGTGCGCCACTAATAACTCTAAAGGTGCGCCACTGGTATAAAATATGGGTGCGCCACTAATATATATATATGGTGCGCCACTACTATTAATTCCAGTAATGTTTTTTTTTTGCTTTTCTCTTATTTGCACGGGTTACAGAATACAATAAAGCACATAATATACAGTTTGCAATACAGTATAAACTACCATTAGTGAAGTATAAACAGCACATAATACAATTCATCACATTAGTCTCCGAATTCGAAATAGCGAACAAAGTTCAAATATTAGATAAGTTTAGGTCTCGAGACCGAGTAGCGAGTTTGCCGTCACATTACAAAGTTGATATCATCTAAACTACCATCACATAGAAGAGAGCGGTTCGCTGCCATCATCAGTGGTGGCATCCCCGGCGGCACGATCAGTGGTGTCATCCCCGACGCCACTAGGGGTTGTGTAGTCGGGATCGGTGTCTTCCACGGCGTCCTCGTAGCGGTGAGGTTCTTCCTCCATCTCCTGGGACAGCTCCCAGAATGGCTTGCCCGAACCGCCGGCCTCATCGTTGTCGGCCATGTTCGCTCTAAATAGGAAAAAAATGGCTAATAATTAGTGCCATGGTGATCTTAAGCACATTGCTCTTGCTTTGTTGGGACCTGATAATGCTCGGGTATTTTCTTTCTAAAAAAACATTCTTATTTTAATTTGACTTCACAAAAAAGATGTAGTGCCAAATAAGAATTCTAGGAAAAAACATTCTTATTTCCTAGAATTCTTATTTGCACATGGGTCATGTAAAAGATGTAGCAAGAATTGCAGACAACAAGGATATTTGTTCATTTAATTACAACAAAACCTCTAAACTCTGTTTGACCGCTGCAAAAGACAAGATTCTGTGCAATACATTAAATCATTTTACTAACCATGAAGCCACTGCTGAACAGTTCTGACTCTAACCCCAAACGAGCCTGCCTAGTTGAGTGCTCCTCTGACTAAAGTCATGTTTTGGTATGCACTACTAATAACTGAATGTGTATAATAAAACTATAATTCCAAGGTAAAACAGACAGGCTTGTGACACAAGCAATAACTGATACGTGGAGATGCTTAACTACAATAATTTTTTCTGAAGACAATTAACACGTTCAGTCCAGGAAAATATGGTTAGAAGATCAACCTAGTCTAGGTTTAAGCAGTGCTACAATTAATACTAGTAGCTAAAAGCCTGAGATGATATATTCTCGAGAGAACATTAATGCAATGCCAACTATGGGTGAACACCATTTCTCGAACATAAAAAACTTAGGAGAAGATTCAGAACACTGAAATTACATACAAAAAGATCAAGGTCAGGGAAAACTATACCTCAGTAGAGGGGAAACAATAACCAACTCGATCTTTTTTGCCAGTCCAGATTTTGTCACATGCTCTCGCAGGGTATCAACCTACAAATGCATGTAAATCAACATCCATGGATCTTGAAAATGCAACATGAAAAAAAAGTTGAGTGACATTTCGATCAACATTATGTGTCAAGGCCAGAAAGGAACTCAACTTACACAACTGTAGTCAAAAGACTTAGAAATGAACATGGCCAGAAAGGAACTCAACTTAAGAGCACTTAAGAGCCCTAGAAATAGATAACAGTATCTCTCATAATAGAGCTACTATTGAAAGTAGAGCTAATGTTACTTCTCTTGAACCCGTGGGGCTCACTGAGAACATGTAGAGACAAAACAGTTATACTGCTAGATCTGAAAATGATTCTTCAATTATATATAATTCTACTGCTAGTACGGAAAGTCAGATAGGACACCAATGTTAGACGACGTTTTATTTCACAAGTGGAGACAAATTGCAGCAACTTTCTGCACTGAAAAAAAAGAGGAAAAGAATCGTACTTGTGATCTAGAGTTGATCCTGATTTGACAATTATACATGCAGAATGATTCAGAGAGCACCACACACATAAAGCAGTTTCAAGGAATAAGTCTCAGCTACGCCCAATTAAGTTTTGTGCTTGGGGGGACTAGGATAGCAAAGATCTATTACAAAATAAGTAGTTGAGCGACAGAATGATGCAACAAATCGGAGGTTTGTAATTGTTACCAGGAGAGAACAAGTTGAAGAAACTGAAGGTGCTCCAACTCCACCTCGCAGCCAGGAAGAGAATGAGGATGAGACTAGCTAGCTTGGGGATGAGGATGCTGGTGACTCAATTCAATTCACAATGTTGACTGGCCACCTAGCACACGCGCTTGCGCCTTTTAGACCATCTCTAGCTGGATTTAACAAGCACGAACTGTAACAATTGAGGTGAATATATCTTAGTCATTGAAAAAGAATGTGTGTTCGATACAGGTCAACTGACTTAGATGATAAAAAGAATTTTATCATCTCTGAATTTCAAAGATACTAGTAATACCATTGCAAATTAGTGTTAGCAGGCTTATATGACAGAACTGAGGAGCAGAGTATGCAGTTTCAGTCTCTCTCAAACCTGACTTGTTCTCACTTGGACTCAAACTGAAGAACAGAGCATGCATGCGGTTTCAGTACCTCTGAAACATGACTCGTTCTCACAGAGCAAGATCAGCCATTGCACGGCACAAGAATAGACAAGTTTTTCCAGAAAAAGAACATTAGGTGGATTCTGAATCTCAGAATGTACTGTAGCTAAATGACAGTCATGTAGTATGTGCTTGTTTGGTTCAGTCATCAGTATCATCAAGTTAATTACAGCTCAAATCACAGTAGATCAGAATAGCAAAGCAAAGCAAAGAGTGAGCAGAAATAACATTTAGCAGGACAAGCTGGGATCCCCCACCAGGAACTAGCATAGCAGTCTCCACTTGTCTATCTGCTCTTCAGTTCATACCAGCCCTAGAGTTTATGCACAAGAACCAGGGGGACTTCGCAGCTGGTCAAACAAACAACCGAATCAGCAACGCACGTGTGATCAACCAATCAATCAATCTGTGGAGGAAATTCCAACAGGACACTCGAAATCCACCATCTTTCCCCACAATTCAACAATCAGACGGGGACGGATCTAGACGGCGCGCACACAGAAATCGCGAGGGTCAGTGGGACTTTCTCTCTCTTTTTCGGATCGTCGGGTCGGCAGGATTTAACCAATCGATCGACGGATGGGAGCAAGCTCGTACCTTGAGACCCAGTCAATGGCGGCCAAGGGTTGCGGGCGGGGCGGAGGCGGCAGGCCCGCGATGCCGTCGCGACAGGGGAGGACGGGGACGGCGATTGCGGCGACGCGGGGGCGGGCGGAGTGAGGCGTCGGGAGCTGTAGGGCACGCGCGGCCGCCCCGGGTCCGGTCGGGACAGGGCCGCCTCGCCTCGCGACGAGGGCGGGGGAGGGGGACGGCGATGGGCGGCGGCGACGCCGCGCGTGGGGGGCGGAGGGGGAGGGGGTTTGGGGCGTCGGCGGTGGGCGGTGGGCGGTGGGTGGGCGGCGGCGGCGGCGGCCGGCGGCAGTTGGGCACGCGCGTCGGGATTCAGAGGGTTGGGTGGTGGTCAGGGGCTGACTGAGAGAGGCGCGGGGAGGAGGAGGAGAGAAAGCAGGGGAGGGTGAGGGATAGCAATGGCGCACTAGGGATATGCGCCATAAACCTGGATAGCAATGGCGCACTTTTACGCGGTGCGCCATTACTATTAGTAGCAACAGGTTAAAACACATGGGTGTGTGGTTATGGACAGAACCACACACATGGCCTAGTGGTTGGTTCCTTGATACATTAAGCAAGTACCCCAGGTTCGAATCTTGGCAACCCCACTTTTTGCACCTTTTTTAAAATTTTATTTTAACCTTATGATAAACATCCAAACACTTTAAAATAAACACATGGCAATTTTAATACTCCCTCCATTCCTAAATATACGGCGTATAATTTTTTTTTACAATGCATCTCCTTTACTCAATCACAATATAGAATCATTTACAATGCTATGGCATGGTTGAATCAAGTGAGATGAAATAACAGTCATCAAAGATTGACATGAAATAACAGTCATCAAATTAAGATTGAGTTTGCATGTAAAGTAATATAATGTTTAAAAGATCTTTAATAATATTTTTAATTAGACCACGTACTTAAACCATTGTGATAATTTAAGATTTGAGATAAAAGAAAAGGAAAATGCAAATGGAGTGATAAAACCATTGTGCAAAGATTTAGAATTAGATGACATGGTTGAAATCAAGTGATACATGTAATAATTTAGTTGCATGTAATAATTGAGCTTGCTCATTGGCGACTCCATCCATTCCGATGATGTTCCTTTTGCCTCTCCTCACGACAACACGACTGGGCTTTGGCGGGTCGGTAATGAAGAAGCATTGGTCCACTTGGGAAGCCAGTACCCATGGCTCATTTTTCGCGGTGACGTTTGCGCCCGCGGCTGCCCAGGATGGAGCGGATCAGCGGACAGCGGCAGGGGAGCTAGGTATGCGCCTCGCGTCGGGAGCGTTCCTGGTCTCCTGGCTTGTGCGTCGTTGGAGAGCCAGGCCTGGGCCCTGGCTGTCTCTTGGGCTAAGCCCCAGGCCCTCGTCGTTCCTAGACTCCTTAGCAACGGCGCACCACTGCCCTGGTGCGCCATACATACCGTTCGATAGCAATGGCGCACCACTGCCCTGGTGCGCCACTGTTATTTTTTTTATTTTAAATATCCAAATACTCCCTCCATTATTTATAATTATATATATAGTATATTTAAAATAATATATTATCAAAAAAAGTTCATAATTTCAAAATTTGTTTACAATTTCTAAAAATGTTCAGAATTTCAAAATTTGTTTAAATTTTCAAAGAATGTTTAGAATTTCAAAATTTGTGATAAAAGAAAAGGAAAATGCAAATGGAGTGATAAAATCTTATAAAAATAAGATTTGAGATTATTGATTTATTTCTGATTTTATAAAATTGGTTTGAACCAATTTGACAGAAGTAAAATGGCAGGCATTTGAATTAAATTCAAATGAGATTTGAACTACACTTGAATTTTCCAGGAACTGAAGTTCAAATGTAAATTCATGGAAATCAAGGGAAGGCCAAAATAAAGCATTGTGCCAAGATTTAGAATTAGGGGACAACCCCACTTGCATGAAAAATTCATTGAATGCCTTCTTTAACCACAAAGGAGAAATTCAAATTGCATTCAAATGGAGTCCAAAAATGGATTTGACATTTTATCACCACATGGGGTGCTCCCAGGCTTACCAGTGGCACACCACTTCATGGTGCGCCACTGCTACCAAAAATAGTAGTGGCGCACCAGGAAGTGGTGCGCCACTAATAGCCACAGCCATTTTTTAGGGGTGCTCCCAGGATTACCAGTGGCGCACCACTTCATGGTGCGCCACTGCTACCCAAAATAGTAGTGGCGCATCATAAAGTGGTGCGCCACTAGTAAGCCTGGAGGGGTGGTCACAGTTAAAAAAAAATACCAGTGGCGCACCCCACTCCTGGTGCGCCACTGGTAACTAACCTAGTAGTGGCGCACCAGCTACTGGTGCGCCACTGCTATATAGCAGTGGCGCACCAGCATCACAGTGCGCCACTAGTAGTGATATTGGGGATTGCCATTTTTCTAGTAGTGTCAAGTGGTATCAAGGTAGCTCAATGAAATTTTACCACTTTTTTGTAGTTTAGATCACATCTGTTCTTCATACCTACAGTCCATGGAAAAGCCATACACAAAAATCAGGGTTAGATCGTCATATCCGAAGCAATTTGAGCCTTCCTACAATTTTATGTTCGGTGTTTTTGATGAGGACATCCCTACTAATGTTACACCCACATCCCCACCAACAACACATATTGGACCAGTTACTAAAGCCCGCGCACGCCAACTAAATTATCAGGTACTTTCGTTTCTTGGAAATCCTTCTAATGTTCATGAACATAGGATGCTGCCTAAGTCAGATACTTTTGTTTTACTTATGAGTGAAGGACCTAGCATGGACAATAAGGATGGCCATTGGAGCGGGATCAAGCATGGAGAAGAAGGTGTGCATGCGGGAAGGAACAATGGACTTTCCAGCGGTGATTTTCGCACTTTGAAGCCACCAAAAGGAGTGCTTGGAGGCTTGGACGAAATATACATGATGCCACTTTATAAATTTCGTCCATTGGCTATTATAGGTGCTGCGCCACCTTATTTTTGGGCCAGGCCCATGTAATTTCGAAATACCACTTATTAGGCTGTTTTTAGAGTCTGTATGAGTGGGTAAACGGAGTTAGGGTTGGTTTCGGACCCCTCCTCCCAGGGGCCACGAAATCCCCCTCTATTCCCCCATATATACAGCCCTTAGGGCGTCATTTTAGACTTGGGTTTTATTTAGATTACAAGTTCGCCATAGCTGCAACTTCGCGTCCTTCGTTTGTGTTCCACGACCAGACCAAGACATCACAGAACCCCACTTCATCAATAAAGCTTTCCTCTTTTATTCGCAATATCCAGATTGCAATCTTAGTTTCTTGCTTCTTCTTCATTTGCGTGCAGGAAATAGACCCTAGTGGTCAGGTTGATCGTGCTCCGGCGTTGTCAATAACTTCTCGGAGTTGGTTTAGCGATTGCTAAGGCGTGACGTCTTCGTACGTTCGTAGTCGGATCGTGAAAGTCGACTTCGACCAAAATGATAGCCACCATCTCATCAAAAGATGGGACAACTTCGCCTCTATCAAGTGGTATCAGATTTCCAGGTTGCTCGGTGAGATTTACCAGTTTTTCGTAGTATAGATTGCACCTGTTCTTCATACCTACCGTCCACGAAAAAGCCACAAAAAATATTAGGGTTAGATCATCATATCCGAACCAATCTGAGCCTTTGCATAGTCCTTTCAGTGTTTTGCTTTGTTGAATTTGCGGTTGGATCGTCGTGTCGAGTTGCTGGTCTTAGCATCTAGTCTTTTAGAGTTTCGAGTTCTAGTCACAGTTTGTCACGCCGCCACCGTATCGTCTTCATCGCTGCCATATACCTCCACCACAGATCCGCCACCAATCCGAGTCCATATACCACCACCACAGATCCGCCACCAATCCGAGTCCTTATACAACATCATATATCTGCCTCTAATCCGAGTACATATACACCATCATATGTCCACTACCAATCCGACTCCATATATAACCACCCCATATCCGCCTCTAATCCGAGTTCCTTAGGTATTCGGATTGATTTCGAGATCCTTTTGTTTTTATTTTCGAGTTTCCTTGCCTGAGTAGGTGTCGGAAAAAAAAGAAAAAAAAGAGACTTGCACGCTTTTCAGAGCACTTTCTAGGCCAAAATTTCGGCAGGTGAAAATATGTTTTCCCTATTATCATTTTAGGCCTTCCGGAGCGTTTTGAGACACTCGCCATCATAGTGATTTTTGTCGCAATTTTTTGGTCGTCGCAGCCCCGAATCGCTCCAGAAAAAAAAATTACTCAAATTTTTTTCGTGTCTATCCTGTTTATACGTCTCGGGAAGAGTTTTGAGACACTCACCATTATAGTGATTTTCTGAGCAAAAAAAAGGAGCGCAAAAAAAAAGAGGCGCCAAAAAATCGAAAAAAAATCAGAGTGCGCTCTTCCCTTGATTACGTATAGCGTCGTGATTTTGTTGGTGTTCTAGGCTCGCGTCTCTAGCACGGTCTAGCCTAGGACCAGCACGGTACCGTCGTTGAGCGTCTTTTCAACTTTGCATATCTGAACTGATTATTGCTGACCCTTTTTGCTACCATATTATAAGCCTTCCCAACTCCACATACATCTACGTCGTGTGTTTGACACCACCTGGCAATTGCTCTATCCAAGCTTTGAGAGTTTTGACTACACCGGTTGCCGATCACCACCTGTTGCTGGGTAAGAGCTGGTAAGAATTTGAGATTTGCTTGACAGATTTGTGACACACCACCATCACCACCCCTTCCTAGTAGTCTGTAGGTTCATATTCTTGTGTGTTCCTATTACTGCTAACCATGCCAGGATCACAAGCTGACAAGGTCGAATGGGAGGTTATGACCAACAAGGAGCTCCATGATAAATTCCAGCAAATGATGGCTGACCAGGTACAAGACGTCGTGACCAGCCTTGGAGAGGCCATGGAGAAGCTATCTGGTTTGGAGAAGACATTCGACACCAAGCTGGACGCCAAGTTTAATGAGCCTCTTGCCCGTCTACCACCACCAATTGTACCTGTCGTACCTAGGCAACAACAACACCAACAACACCCGAATTTCGCGGGACGAGCGCGACATGTGCCTATCGACCAAGGCCAATATTCTGGTGCCATTGATACTGCTGCTACTGCTCAAGCTTCTGTGGCTGCTGCTGCTACTACTGTCGTTGAGCAGAATGACGATTATGATGGTGATCACGACGATGAGGGAGAGGTTGCTCCAGATAAGCCCCAAGGGCAACCACCACCGCACGCACCAGGTCGTCCACGCGCCTACGATCGCAATGGTAGGGCTGCACCACCCCCTCAGGTACAAAATCATGACCATCTCCCTAAACTTAAATTAAATATTCCTACATTTGATGGTAGATTTGTTCCAGATATATATCTTACTTGGGAGTTAGAAACAAAACAACGTTTTACATGCTTACAATATCCTGAGGATAGACGTGTTACTGCTGCTGTTTGTTCATTCACTAGTTTTGCTTGTGTTTGGTGGTCTGAACATTGTAGAATACATGATGTTAATATTCCAACTACTTGGGCTGCGTTGAAAACTGCTATGCGTAATCGTTGGGTTCCACCATATTATCAACGTGAATTGCTTCAAAATTTGCAGCATTTAAGACAAGGTAAAAATTCCGTGGAAGAATATTATCAAGAATTACAAACTGGCATGATTAGATGTGGTATTGTTGAGGAGAATGAAGCTATGCTTGCACGTTTTATGGGTGGATTAAATAGAGATATTCAGACTATATTAGAGTATAAGGAGTATAATACTATCACTCGTTTTTCCATCTTGCTTGCAAAGCTGAACGTGTAGTGCAGGATCGACAGGCATTGGGGAGAACTAATTTTTCTGCAGGTCACACTTCATCATGGACACCACGTACCCCATCTACTTCCACTTGTCCTACTACAACACCGCCTACTTCAGCCACCAACTCTAACCGAGATACCAGGAAACAGGCCCCCGCCCCACCCTCCGCGAGGAGCACACCTTCCGGGCCTGCACAAAGCTCTTCTTCTTCCATTGCATCCATAGGGCAAACACATGAGGTTATATGTCGTCGTTGCAAGGGTGGAGCTCACTATGCGAGAGAATGTCCTTCCAAGCGTGTGATGATTATTACTGAGGATGGTGGATATGACTCCGCTAGTGATTATGATGAGGAGACCCTGGCTCTTATTGCGAGTGAAGAACAAGGTGTAGAGGAGACTAAACAAGAGACACACTACATGGCTGCTGACTACGCTGATAGGTATGAAAGTTTAGTTGCTCAACGTGTTCTGAGTGTGCAGGTTACACAGGCTGAGCAAAAGCAGAGGCACAACTTGTTCCATACAAAGGGAGTTGTGAAGGAGCGTTCTGTTCGCGTCATCATCGATGGAGGGAGTTGCAACAACTTGGCTAGCATGGAGATGGTGGAGAAGCTGTCTCTAACCACCAGACCACATCCTCATCCTTATTACATCCAATGGTTCAACAACAGTGGCAAGGTTAAGGTAACACGTATTGTGCGTGTACACTTTAGTATTGCTACATATTCTTATTATGTTGATTGTGATGTGGTACCCATGCAAGCATGCTCCGTTTTACTTGGTAGACCATGGCAATTTGATAAAAATTCTGTACACCATGGTAGGACAAATCAGTATACTCTTGTTCATAAGGATAAAAATATAACTTTGCTTGCTATGTCCCCTGAACATATTATGAAAGATGACATTGCTAGAGCTAGTAAAGAAAAATCGGAGAAAAGTGCGAGTGAAAATCAGATTGTGGCAAAGGAATTTGAGCAACATAATAAGCATAATAAACCATCATCTAGTGTTGCATCTGAAATAAAACGGAAGAGTGGTTGTTTACTTGCCACTAAATCTGATATTACTGATTTGGATGTTACTAAATCTGTTTGCTATGCTTTTGTTTGCAAAGAGGTATTATTTTCATTCGAGGACATGCCTCCCTCTTTGCCTCCTGCGGTCGCTAACATTTTGCAGGAGTTCGTTGACGTCTTTCCACAAGACGTGCCACCGGGGTTACCACCTATTCGAGGGATTGAGCATCAGATTGATTTAATTCCCGGTGCATCGCTACCCAACTATGCACCATACCGTACCAATCCAGAGGGGACGAAGGAGATTATGCGTCAAGTACAGGAGCTGCTCGACAAAGGTTATATACGCGAATCTCTTAGTCCTTGTGCTGTACCTATTATTCTAGTGCCGAAAAAGGATGGTACATCACGTATGTGTGTTGATTGTAGAGGCATTAATAATATTACTATTCGTTATCGTCATCCTATTCCTAGGCTAGATGATATTCTTGATGAATTAAGTGGCTCTACAATTTTGTCCAAAGTTGATTTGCGTAGTGGATACCATCAAATTCATATGAAATTGGCAGATTGAAAGCACATTTGCTCCCTTGGTGGTTTTGGTAATTAATAACAACATATATGTCATTGAACTAATATTTCCACTAAGCATATTTCAGGAAAAGTTCAATGATAGGGATGGCAAAAGGATTGTGGAGATACCCCAAGATGCAAGGAAATAGATTTGCAAAGCTTCAAGCAAGAGGACTCTACATTTTACTTTGTGAGAAATCACTTTGAGTCCATAGGAAAGCCAATACTATTAAAAGGGGGTAAGGTATTGTTGGTTAACAAAATGCTCATACGTGCACAAGTGATGGTCACCAAAACACCCACTAGCTCTTCCACAAAAGTCTGTCCAAAGTCAAATATCCAAAATCGGTGCAACCAACACTTTCCACTCGGTACCACCGATTCCCAAACTCAAACAGACCCATGCCAAACCCTAGCCATTCGGTGCAACCGATTCTGCATCGGTGCCACCGAGTTCAGTTGCCAACTCTCTGTTTAGCTATTTTCATACTTTGGTACCACCGAGATTTGCCAGTCGGTCTCACCGAGTTTCTGTACCAACTCTCTGGATAGCCATTCACAGGAATCGGTACCACCGAGAAATGTGGATCGGCGCCACCGATTTTCTGGACCAACTCTCTGGTAAGCCATGGTCGAAAATCGGTACCACCAAGCTGTGAGAATCGGCGTCACTGAGTTTGTACAATCTGACCGTTGGTCACCTGATCGGTACCACCGAGATTCATATATCGGTCTCACCGAGATTCAAAAGTTGTCACCTTTTGGTCACTTCGGTACCACCGAGATTCACACATCGGTGTCACCGAGTTGATCACTTTAGGTGTAACGGTTGGATTTTTGAAGATGCCTATATATACCCCTTCACCACCACCTACTCGAAAGAGAAGCACTCAGAACTATTCCATACTTGCCCCATCCTATTTTCTGAGAGAGAGCCATCTACTCATGTGTTGAGATCATACCATTCCATTCCAACCATATGAATCTTGATCTCTAGCCTCCCCAAGTTGCTTTCCACCAAATCAATCCCTTCTACCAAGCCAAATCTGTGAGAGAGTGATTGTGTGTTGAGGAGTCTATCATCTTGAAGCACAAGAGAAAGGAGTTCATCGACATTGCTGAGCCTATTACCTTTTGGAGGGTGGTGCCTCCTAGATTGGTTAGGTGAAACTTGGGAGCCTCCTACTTCGTGTTGTGGAGTTGAACCAAGAAGTTTGTAAGGGCAAGGAGATCGCACTTCGTGAAGATCTACCCATAGCGAGGCTAGTCCTTCGTGGACGGAAGCCGTTATGGTATAGTCAAGGTTGCTACTTCGTGGACCCTTATGGGTGGAGCCCTCCGTGGACTCTCACGACCGTTACCCTCCGTGGGCTGAAGACTCCATAAACGTGGACGTACGATAGCACCACTTATCAGAACCACGGGAAAAATCATCGTGTCTTCAAATTGCGTTTGATCTTCCTAACCTTCCTTTACTACTCATGCATGTCTTTACTTTCCGCTGCTATACTCGTAGATATGCATGTGTAGGGTGTGCTTGACTTGCTATGAATGCTAAAATCTGCCAACACTTAAAATTGGGAAAAAAGTAGATTTTTATTTGGTCAAGTAGTCTAATCTACCCCCCCCCCTCTAGACATACTTTCGGTCCTACAAGTGGTATCAGAGCTTTGGTCTCCATTGCACTGGTTTCACAACCTAGGAGAGTATGGCGTCTAGTGAGGGAAATTATCATCGTAGAGGTCCGTACTTTGATCGCACTAATTTTGCTAGTTGGAAGCACAAAATGAAAATGCATATTCTTGGTCATAACCCCGCCATATGGGTTGTTGTTCGTGTTGGCTTGCAAGGTGAATTCTTTGGTGATGTAAAGGAACCAGATCGTGAAGCGACCGCGGATGAATTGAAGATGCTGCAATACAACGCTAAAGAATGCGACATTCTCTTCAACTGCCTATGCCCCGAAGAATTCAACAAAATCAGCCGTCTCGAGAATGCAAAAGAGATTTGGGATACATTGGTTGATATGCACGAAGGAACCGAGTCCGTGAGAGAATCCAAGTTGGATGTTCTTCAAAGTCAGCTTGACAAGTTCATGATGAAGGATGGTGAAGGAGTCGCGGAGATGTGCTCTAGGCTAGCTCTCATCACCAATGAGATTGCCGACTTAGGAAGCGAAGAAATGACCGACAAATTCATCATCAAGAAGATACTTTGAGCTTTGGATGAGAGATACGGCACCGTGTGCACATTGATCCAAATGATGCCCAACTACAAAGATCTCAAGCCTACGGAAGTCATTGGAAGGATTGTTGCTGATGAGATGACACTCAAAGACAAAGAAGGGCTTCACAACAAGTCTAGCGGTGCTTACAAAGCCACAAGTGATGCTCTCGCAACTTCTAGCGACAACCTTGTCACCAATGAAGAGATAAGCCTCATGGTCAAGAAATTCAACAAGTTCTACAAGAATAGAGGCAAAGAACGAAGCTCCAACTAAAGATATGAAGAGAAGCGTTCGTCAAGTCGTGACCGCAATTGCTACAATTGTGGGAAGCCCGGACACTACTCAAATGAGTGCACGACTCCCTACAAATGAAGAGAAGAGTCACTGAGAAGACGAAGCTCAAGGAATGATCACCTCAAAGAGAGAGAAGGAGTAGAGATGATCGTTATGAACGAAGACCCTCAAGGAGAAGTAGAGATTCGGAGAAGAAGGACAAGTACACCAAGAGCTACACAAGAAGAAAACATCAAGCTCATGTTGGTGAATGGGTTTCTGGCTCCGACTCCGACAACAACTCCGAGAGAAGCTATCACTCCAACTCCGACTATAGTCAAGATGAAGGTGTTACCGGACTTGCACTAGTGACTACCGACTCCTATGATCTATTTGATTCACCAAATGAAGGGAGTGGAAGTTGCTTCATGGCTAAAGTCCCCAAGGTATCACACCCCGAGTATCTTGATTTCAATAGTGATGAAGATGATTTGTTTTGTGATGATGACTTGCACTTTGATGAAACTAGTAATGGTAGTAAAAATGAACTTGATAATTCTCATGCTAGGCAAGATAAGTCATTTGATGATGATAAGATGAAAATAGAACAACTAACTAAAGAATTAAACACTCTTAAGTTAGGTCATGAATCTACTCTCGAAGATCATAGAGAGCTTGTAAGGACTCATGAGAAGGTACGCTTCGAGAAGATCACATTGGAGCAAGAGCATGAGTTTCTTAAAGCTATCAATGACGATCTCCGGAAGAAGACTTCATCTTATCTAGCCAAACGATTACTCTTGTCTATATTCATGCCTCAAGTTAAGTCTAAGCAAACTAGTAACAAAGGCAAGAAAGGTTGTTCACCTAGTGACAACCCCCGATCTCGACCGTACGCTAATCATACACACAAAGCGTACGACCAAGATTAGGGACTCACTGATTGATATCACAACACAACAAAAGACACAAATTAAAGTCATACAACTTCATATTACAAGCCAGGAGCCTCGAGGGCTCGAATACAAAGCTCGACAAGCACGAGTCAGCGGAAGCAAATAATATCTGAGTACAGACATAAGTTAGACAAGTTTTGCCTTAAGAAGGCTAGCACAAACATAAGCAACGGATCGAAAGAGACGAGGCCTCCTTCCTGGGAACCTCCTAACTACTCCTGAGCGTCGGCGTTCTCCACGTAGTAGTAGGCTCCAGCGGTCGTGTAGTAGTCGTCTCTGGCGTACTCCATCTCCTGGGCTGCATCGTCTGAACGCAGAATCGTATCGAGGGGGAAAGAGAATGCAAAGCAGTGGTGAGTACTCATCCAAAGTACTCGCAAGACTGACATCAGAACTATGCGAAGTATGCATCAGTATCAAGGGGAGGGGTTATATCTGGACTGACTGCAGAAAGCAAGAATAGGGAGAAGGCCTAGTCCTATCGAAGACTAGCATCTTCAGCATCTTGCAGCATTAGAAGAGAGTAGACTGGCATAACATATATAGTCATATTATTGTGGCAATTTTATTAAGTAATCACGCCCAGAGATCCTTCCTCGACTCCCTGCGAGGAAGCAATCTCGGAGCCACAATTCATTTCAAATTTAAATCACAGTTATAGTTGTATAAGGTCAAGGTACAACTCCAAGTCGTCCTGTTACCGTGGACACGACTATTCGAATAGATTAATCATCCCTGCAGGGGTGCACCGCATCTCCAACACGCCTGATCACCTCCGGCCGGACACTCTTTCCTGGGTCATGCCCGGCCTCGGGATAGCAGCACGTCGTCGCCCCACCTAGGCTCAACGAAGAGGCCAGCCCGCCGGTCTAAATCCTAAGCGCGCAGGTTCGTGGGCCCACTTTCCCTTGCAGTCCTGCACGATGCGTACGCGGCCAGAAACAGACCTAGTACACTCCAGTCCAAGAGCTGCACCATCCAGTCCAATCTGTCGCGCGCCGCTCCATTGCTGACGTCCGAAGAGCTTCGGCTGATACAACGACGCTGAGTGCCCATAACTTTCCCAAGTGATGGTTTGGTGCGCAATAAGGTCAACGACCAACTCAGATCAAATACCCAACCCATTAGCATTTTATTAATGCGGGGCAAGCACGACCCTCAAAGTGCGGTCCCGTCACCCCGACTCGAGGATGTGTGGCAAGGGCCTCTCCTGCCCGCCCACGCCTCAACATAACCCGGATGAAGTACCGGCGCATCCCACCACATCTCACACGCGGGTACCCTTGGGGCCGACCCGTCTCAAGACTGTCGGGAACTCAGGTCCACCTCAACCAGGGTGGTACCGCCTGTCCCTCCAGTCCTGTCTTTCCCATGTAAACAAAGTCAAGTAGAAGTAACTGTGTGGTTATACACCAAGTGGATATCCGAGGAATCACCCTCGATGGATCCCACTAGACGTATGTGTATGACAGGAGTCGCTATCGCTAAATGGGAAGGAGGAATCACCCTCGATACCCATGACCGATTAGCTACGCTACAGAATTAACATCGGGAGTGCTAAGTGAGGTATCACCCTCGGCACTCGATAGTAGCTCTGAAGTGCCATACTTAAGGGGTGTGCGGTGATGAGAGGGGCCTGGCTCGTCGGTCGGTTGACCGAGTCTTCGGGTCTTCGAGTTGTCGAGTCGTCGGTGAAGAAGCAGGGGCAACTGGGACTAAGGGGGCACTGGGGATTCATTGGTCAACCTATACTAAGCAGTTGATATGATTGCAGGTATAGTAACAGTTTATCAAAAACAGGCTATGCATCAGAATAGGAGCTAACTAATACAGTAGCAAAATCTAATGCAAGACTGAGAGGAAAAGGAAATGGGCGATATCGGAATGCTCAAGGGGGGTTGCTTGCCTTGCTGCTCTGCGGCAAAAGGCTGAACGTCAACGTCGTAGTCGTACCCGGCAGCATCGTCGGTCTCAGGGTCTACCGGTAAGAAGAGGGGGGAGAAACAATAAATACAAAGCAGACAAATGCATCACGATGCCTGACATGGCAATATGCAGGGCTAGGCATGCACTAACGCAGTATTACACATCGCAGACGGCTCGGAAGAATATCTGATGATATTTTCCGGGTCTCGGGCTACTACCGGACAGATCAAATCGATGAAAAAGTTCCATGTTTGCTATGCTAGGGGCATGTGACAGACTAACGGACAGCGTAGTTGGAACCGTAGAATTATTCTGAGCAACTTTCATGTTCAAAACTTTTTAATCCGGACTACGGTTTATTTTATATTAATTTCTAAAGATTAAATCATTTTCTGAAATTAATTTAATTATTAAATCCGAATTAACTGATTTAATTAATTGGAATTATTCAAAACAGTAAAATACTATTTAAATTAGCGACGAAGCTGTGACACATGGAACACATCATGAACCTGGGAAAGGTTTGGCGGTAGTTCCAGTTGATATGCCACTTTACCACGCCTTTCGAGAATAGTGAAAGGACCAATATATCGAGGAGCCAGCTTGCCCTTGATTCCAAATCGGTGTGTACCTCTCATTGGCGTGACTCGAAGATAAGCCTTTTCGCCAGGTTGATAGACCATATCTTTGTGATGACGGTCATACTGACTCTTCTGACGAGACTGAGCAGCCTTCAGATTTGCATGAATAATGCGGACTTGATCTTCGGCATGTTGGATTATATCTGGACCGATAAGTGTACGTTCCCCAGTTTCTGAAGAATTCAGAGGAGTTCGACACTTACGTCCATATAACACTTCAAAAGGAGCCATCTTCAGACTAGCTTGATAGCTATTATTGTAGGAGAACTCAGCATACGTGAGAGATTCCTCCCATTTCTTGCCAAAAGAAATGACACAAGCTCGAAGCATGTCTTCGAGAATCTGGTTGACTCTTTCAACTTGTCCCGGGGATTGAGGTTGAAAAGCGGTGCTGAAGGACAAACGAGTTCCCATAGCTTCCTGGAACCTTGCCCAGAACCTTGAAGTGAATAAGCTACCATGGTCTGAACTAATCACCAATGGAATACCATGGAGTGAAACAACTCTGGACATGTATAGATCTGCCTGCTGACTAGCAGTAATAGTTTCCTTGACAGCCAGAAAATGTGCAACTTTGGAAAGTCGGTCAATGATGACAAGAATAGCATCATTACCTTTCTGCGACCTGGGAAAACCAGTAATGAAGTCCATTTCAACATGATCCCATTTCCATTCAGGAATAGAAATAGGTTGTAGAGTTCCAGCAGGCCTTTCATGTTCTGCTTTGATACGACAGCAAACATCACATTCAGCAACATAGCGAGCAATGTCTTGCTTCATGTTAGACCACCAAAATCTTCGACGAATGTCTTGGTACATCTTGGTACTACCAGGATGAATAGTCAGCGGAGTGTCATGTGCTTCCTTCATGACCTCCCGAGTCATATCATTGTTTTTCGACTTACACGGTACCACTAGGCGGCCCTTGAAGTACAAAGTGCCATTCTCAGCAATAGTGAAGGGTGAGGGCTTTCCTTCTGCGAGATCAACTTTAATCCTCTCGACTTCATTGTCACACTTCTGGATCCACTTGATGACATCCACAAGATCTAGTTTAGCAACCAGGGTATTGAGAGAACCCTGGGAAACAACATGGAGGTTCATTTTGTAGGACCCTTCAGGAGGGCGGGCGAGATAACCCTGAGGAACAATATGGAGGTTCAGCTTGCGAAATTCTTCTTATAGACGGGGATGAACCTTATGAACCTGAAGGTAATTGCAGTATGACTTGCGGCTCAAAGCATCAGCCATTACATTAGCCTTGCCTGGGGTATAAGAAATAGCCACATTGTAATCTGCTATTCGTTCCGTCCATCTCTGTTGACGGAGGTTCAGATCTGGCTGAGTAAACAGGTACTTCAGACTTTGGTGATCAGTGTAGATCTCGCAATGATTTCAAACAAGGTATTGACGCCACTCCTTCAATGCATGAATTACCGCGGCAAGTTCAAGGTCATGAACTGGGTAGTTCTCTTCATGAGGACACAATTGACAAGATGCATAAGCAACCACTCTGCGTTCTTGCATTAAGACACAACCCATTCCCTGACGCGAAGCGTCACAATAAATGACGAAGTCCTTACGAGTATCCGGAGGAGAAAGCACTGGAGCGGATGTCAGTTTGTCCTTAAGTGCCTGGAAACTTTCCTGTCATTTTTCTGTCCACTCATATTTAACACCTTTGTGAAGCAAATTGGTTAAGGGCTTTGCAATCTTGGAGAAGTTCTCGACGAATCGACGGCAATAGCTGGCGAGTCCGAGAAAACTTCTGACTTGCTTGACATTCTTCGGGGGAGTCCAGTCAAGAATAGCCTGAACTCGTTCAGGGTTGACCGCAATACCATCCTTGGAGATCACATGACCAAGGTAGGTTACTTCCTCCATCCAGAACTCACACTTTGAATACTTTGCATAAAATTGATGTTCTCGAAGCCTCTCCAGTATAAGACGAAGATGTTCAGCATGCTCTTCTTTATTCTTGGAATAGACCAGGATATCATCTAGATAAACCATGATGAATTTATCGAGGTAATCTATGAATATATAGTTCATCAGCCGAGAGAAGGTTGCTGGGGCATTGGTTAAGCCGAAGGACATGACGGTGTACTCGTATGAACCATAGCGAGTAACAAATGCAGTTTTGGAATATCCTCTTCGCGAACCCGGATCTGATGGTAACCCAACCTCAAGTCGAGTTTTGAATACACTGTTGAACCGGCAAGTTGATCATACAGATCGTTGATCCGAGGAAGCGGATATTTGTTTTGAATCGTTGCTTGGTTGATGGGACGGTAATCTTGGACCAATCGATTCGTACCGTCCTTCTTCTTGACAAAGAGAGAAGGTGCTCCCCAAGCAGAAGAACTTGGACGAATGAAACCCAGGCGAAGCGAATTGTCAATTTCTTGCTTAAGTTCTAGGAGTTCATGTGGTGGCATCTTATACGGACGCTTGGCTATAGGAGTGGTACCAGGTACCAAGTCGATAACAAACTCGATAGCTCTAGCAGGGGGAATCCCTGGAAGTTCTTCTGAAAAAACATCTTGGAAATCCCGGACAACTGGAATGTTTTCAATCCCTTCAAGAGGTGACTCATTTAATGCATTCATGGCATATAGTCGGGCTTCAGCATTCCGAACAAGATGAGCATGATAGCTTACAATCTCATTCGATGGATGTTGGAGGTGGACGGTTTTGGTGTCACAAACAATAGAAGCGGTATGCGCTTTCAACCAATCCATTCCGAGAATGAGATCGATATTAGAAGACTTCAACATTATGGGGGAGGCATGGAATTCCAACCCTTCAATTTCAATGTGAACATTGTGGCTAATAATGGAAGTCTGACATTGGCCTGCGGGGGTGTTTACCACTATTGGGACGTTCATCTCTTCACACTTAATGTCATGCATGTATGCAAAATCTTCAGACATAAAAGAATGCAATGCTCCTGTATCAAACAATACAGAAGCTGGTACTGAGTTGACGAGAAGAGTACCCATCACAGTAGCAGGCTGGTCTTGAACTTGATTCAGATCAATATTGTTAGCTTGAACACGACCAGTGTTAGGCCTAGCGTTGCTGTTGCGGGGCTGGTTGGAAGGCAGTGCAAGTTGATTCTGATTATGCCTGCATTCTCTAGCACGGTGTCCTGGACGACCACACTTGAAGCACAGCCCATCCTCAGGACGAGAAGGGGGAACAGGAGCTCGTGGTGGCGGAGCTGGGAGCCTCGGCTGCCTAGGTGGGGGTGCAGGCAGACGAGGTGTGGCATAGGACGGCCTCGGAGCAGGAGGCGGTGCATGGTACAGGTTGTGCGGGATCCAGATCTTGCGCTTCTGAGCAGATGGACCCGAAGATGACCCCATGTCACGGTTGCGCTTGCTGCTGGCCTTATAGTCCTGCAGACCTGTTTCCACTATAATAGACTTGTTCACCAAGGTGGCAAAGTTGCCGAAGTCTTGAGCAATGAGTGCCAGTTTGATATCCGGGTGGAGGCCTTCACGGAATTTCTCTTGCCTACGAGCATCAGTTGCGATGTCTTCTTCAGCATAGCGAGACAAATCCAGAAATTCCCGCTGATAAGCATCCACAGTCTTGTTGCCCTGGACTAAGTTGCAGAATTCACGCTTCTTCTTATCCATCATTCCCTGAGGAATGTGACAAGCACGAAACACAGCTTGGAACTCTGGCCAGGTGATGATTGTTCCAACAGGCTGAGAGCGCCTGTGGCTGTCCCACCATTGAGCAGCGGGACCCTTTAGAAAGTACGAGGCAAAGTTGACATAGCTAGCCACTTGGGCGCCTGAAGACTCCAGCTCATAAGTGATGTCACGGAGCCAGTCATCTGCGTCAAGTGGCTGGGTTGAGCTGCGGTAGGTCGTAGGGTTGAGACGCATGAAGTCTTGCAGAGTCATTGGGGCTGGCTGCTGATTCATATTCGGTCTCGGGAAATTGTCCATAAGCCCTTGCATAAACTGGCGATTCAGTTCAAACTGTTGCATCATACCAGCCATGTAGTCCGGTGGTGGTGGTGGTTCAGGCGCACCACGACCACGACCAGCTGGCCTAACCATTCTGTCAAATTTTTAATAGTGGTAGTTTAGTATTGGGTAATTGCAAAATCAACGAGTCATTCATGAAGTAAATTGCACAAAGAAGGCAGTGCAATAGATACGACATAGTAGTTCAAATTTCAACATACAGGTCCATACATAAGTCTATTACAAACCATAAGTTCGTTACAAAATAGACGATAGGTCCGGCATGAAAATAACCTAGACAACTAGGTGGCACGCAGGCACGCGGTGGAGGGATACAACAACGGGACATAGCGATAAGCTACATCAACGTCGGGGACAACGAAAGTAACCACGGAACTGCGCATGACCCTGAATGTGAAACCTGGTGGCAGGGATCCTGCATCCCGTGCACACTCTGATGCAGAATCTGCATATTAAGCGGGAGCGCAGGTCCACGTGCCGGAGTACGACCTCGAACCTCAGGCCATTCAAGACCTGGAGGAAACTCAGTCCGAGGCGGGTAAAGGATGTGCTCCGGATGTATCCTCGCACGGACTGCTGGCAACAACTGCTCCATAGCCTGATGAAGATGAGCTCGGGTGGCGTACAACTCGAAGTTAAGAGCCCTGACAGTGCGATCCAGAGCCTCAGTGTACTGAACCAGAACCTGTGGGTCGTAACGACGACTCACGTAGGGGGTGCAGACCTCATTGTAGGACCGGTCGGTACGCTGCCGTGGGAAAGGGATCAAGACCTCAGCGTCGGCTGCTGTATCAACTCCAGCAGGGACATACGGGATGTATCTGTATGCCGTCTCCTCCAAACAAGGGTTCGCTGCATAGAGACGAACAATAGCAGCATAGGCAGCATCTTGTACTGCCATCTCAACAGTCACTCCAATGCCACGGAAGGTGTGTAGCTCAGTGATGGAGAGGTCCTGTCGATCCCAGATAACCATCTCAGCCTCATACTGTTCCTGGTTGAACTCACGGTAGTCCTCGTAAACAGTGTACTCGGGGTACCAGCAATATCCCAGCTTCTTCAAGAGGCCGACCAGAATGGCCGGGAACTCAGTCGTATCGTGCACAAAGGTCAGACGAACGATCTGCCTAGCGGGACGCATCTGTAACAAGGAGATTCAAGATGTCAAAAGACAGTGTGTGCATCATACTTCAAGGTAAAACAATTGTCGACGAAACAATTCTCCGGTGGATGTGATCACGAGAACCTAATGTTAGATTTAGCAAAATCTTTAACCCGAAAGAGAAGAGAGATCAGAACCCAGAGTATAGACGAGGAGTAAAAGATCCTAATACCACCCGATTGAGATGTGGGCCCGTAAGCCACACAACTATGTTAGTAAAAGTTTTCCAATGACTAGACTCAGCTTCGGCCAAGGAATTGGAAAGCGGGCTACCTATAGGCAGTCGGCTCTGATACCAACTTGTGACGCCCCTGATCTCGACCGTACGCTAATCAAACACACAAGGCGTACGACCAAGATTAGGGACTCACTGATTGATATCACAACACAACAAAAGACACAAATTAAAGTCATACAACTTCATATTACAAGCCAGGGGCCTCGAGGGCTCGAATACAAAGCTCGACAAGCACGAGTCAGCGGAAGCAAATAATATCTGAGTACAGACATAAGTTAGACAAGTTTTGCCTTAAGAAGGCTAGCACAAACATAAGCAACGGATCGAAAGAGACGAGGCCTCCTGCCTGGGAACCTCCTAACTACTCCTGAGCGTCGGTGTTCTCCACGTAGTAGTAGGCTCCAGCGGTGGTGTAGTAGTCGTCTCTGGCATACTCCATCTCCTGGGCTCCATCGTCTGAACGCAGAATCGTATCGAGGGGGAAAGAGAATGCAAAGCAGCGGTGAGTACTCATCCAAAGTACTCGCAAGACTGACATCAGAACTATGCTAAGTATGCATCAGTATCAAGGGGAGGGGTTATATCTGGACTGACTACAGAAAGCAAGAATAGGGAGAAGGCCTAGTCCTATCAAAGACTAGCATCTTCAGCATCTTGCAGCATTAGAAGAGAGTAGACTGGCATAACATATATAGTCATATTATTGTAGCAATTTTATTAAGTAACCACGCCCAGAGATCCTTCCTCGACTCCCTGCGAGGAAGCAATCTCGGAGCCACAATTCATTTCAAATTTAAATCACAGTTATAGTTGTATAAGGTCAAGGTACAACTCCAAGTCGTCCTGTTACCGTGGACACAGCTATTCGAATAGATTAATCATCCCTGCAGGGGTGCACTGCATCTCCAACACGCCTGATCACCTCCGGCCCGACACACTTTCCTGGGTCATGCCCGGCCTCGGGATAGCAGCACGTCGTCGCCCCACCTAGGCTCAATGAAGAGGCCAGCCCGCTGGTCTAAATCCTAAGCGCGCAGGTTCGTGGGCCCACTTGCCCTTGCACTCCTGCACGATGCGTACGCGGCCGGAAACAGACCTAGTACACTCCAGTCCAAGAGTTGCACCGTCCAGTCCAATCTGTCGCGCGCCGCTCCATTGCTGACGTCCGAAGAGCTTCGGCTGATACAACGACGCTGAGTGCCCATAACTTTCCCACGTGATGGTTTGGTGCGCAATAAGGCCAACGACCAACTCAAATCAAATACCCAACCCATTAGCATTTTATTAATGCGGGGCAAGCATGACCCTCAAAGTGCGGTCCCGTCACCCCGACTCGAGGATGTGTGGCAAGGGCCTCTCCTGCCCGCCCACGCCTCAACATAACCCGGATGCCTTACCGGCGCATCCCACCACATCTCACACACGGGTACCCTTGGGGCCGACCCGTCTCAAGACTGTCGGGAACTCAGGTCCACCTCAACCAGGGTGGTACCGCCTGTCCCTCCAGTCCCGTCTTTCCCATGTAAACAAAGTCAAGTAGAAGTAACTGTGTGGTTATACACCAAGTGGATATCCGAGGAATCACCCTCTATGGATCCCACTTGAGGTATGTATATGACAGGAGTCGCTATCGCTAAATGGGAAGGAGGAATCACCCTCGATACCCACGACCGATTAGCTACGCAACAGAATTACCATCGGGAGTGCTAAGTGAGGTATCACCCTCGGCACTCGATAGTAGCTCTGCAGTGCCATACTTAAGGGGTGTGCGGTGATGTGAGGGGCCTGGCTCGTCGGTCGGTTGACCGAGTCTTCGGGTCTTCGAGTCGTCGAGTCGTCAGTGAAGAAGCAGGGGCAACTGGGACTAAGGGGGCACTGGGGATTCATTGGTCAACCTATACTAAGCAGTTGATATGATTGCAGGTATAGTAACAGTTTATCAAGAACAGGCTATGCATCAGAATAGGAGCTAACTAATACAGTAGCAAAATCTAATGCAAGACTGAGAGGAAAAGGAAATGGGCGATATCGGAATGCTCAAGGGGGGTTGCTTGCCTTGCTGCTCTGCGCCAAAAGGCTGAACGTCAACGTCGTAGTCGTACCCGACAGCAGCGTCGGTCTCGGGGTCTACCGGTATGAAGAGGGGGGAGAAACAATAAATACAAAGCAGACAAATGCATCACGATGCATGACATGGCAATATGCAGGGCTAGGCATGCACTAACGTAGTATTACACATCGCAGACGGGTCGGAAGAATATCTGACGATATTTTCCGGGTCTCGGGCTACTACCGGACAGATGAAATCGATGAAAAAGTTCCATGTTTGCTATGCTAGGGGCATGTGACAGACTAACGGACAGCGTAGTTGGACCCGTAGAATTATTCTGAGCAACTTTCATGTTCAAAACTTTTTAATCCGGACTACGGTTTATTTTATATTAATTTCTAAAGATTAAATCATTTTCTGAAATTCATTTAATTATTAAATCCGAATTAACTGATTTAATTAATTGGAATTATTCAAAACAGTAAAATACTATTTAAATTAATTAATTAATTAACAGATTAATTAATTAATCTAAATAACCTTAATCATCTAATTAATATTAATATTTATTTATTTATTTATTTTATATTTATTTATTTTATTTTTAGTATTTACATATATGTATACGTATGTATATACATACATATATACATACACACACATACACACACACACGCACACGCAGCACACACATACGCGCGCTGGCGGGGGGGGGGGGGGGGGGAAGCTCACGAGGGGGGGGGGGGGTAGAGGTGGCGCCGGCGGTGGGGCGACGGCAGAGCGGCGAGGGGCGACGGCAGCGGGGCGGCGAGGCGGTGGCCGCAGGCGAACGGCGCGCGGGGACGAGGCGGCTGGTCGGGCCGGCCGACCGAGCCGTCACTGGGGGGGCGCGGGCGGGCACGGGCCGGTGCGGGCCTTCGGCGGGGGCGGGGGCGGGGGGGGGGGGGGGGGCGAGCGGCGAGCGCTCGAGCGGGCGAGAGCGAGCGGCGGCGACGGCGGGGGGGGGGATCGATCGGGGCTAGGGTTCGGTCCCCGGGCTCCCTTATAGGAGCCAGCTGGGCCGGCCCTTTCGGCCCAGTTATTTTTTTATTTTATTTTATTTAATTTTAAATTTAATAGTGTCTGTTTTAATTATTTAGAGGCGTCAAAATACTTCGAAAAATTCCGGTTTTAATTTTATAATTACCAGGGCATTATTTGCAACCCATCCAAAATTTTTAATTCCAGTTTTGCCAAACTTTTAAATCCACCTTTTAAATGAATTTAAATTTGCAACGAAATTGAACGGGGTCCGAACCAACGCAAGTTTAGCAATAGTAAACGCGGTGATGTGGCAACATTAGTGCGGGATTACTGTAGCTTAATTACAGAGATTACTGTAGCACAAAACCAGGGCGTCACAGTCACCGAGAAGACGAAGCTCAAGGAATGAATCACCTCAAAGAGAGAGAAGGAGTAGAGATGATCGTTATGAAGGAAGACCCTCAAGGAGAAGTAGAGATTCGGAGAAGAAGGACAAGTACACCAAGAGCTACACAAGAAGAAAACATCAAGCTCATGTTGGTGAATGGGTTTCTGGCTCCGACTCCGACAACAACTCCGAGAGAAGCTATCACTCCAACTCCGACTATAGTCAAGATGAAGGTGTTGCCGGACTTGCACTAGTGACTACCGACTCCTATGATCTATTTGATTCACCAAATGAAGGGAGTGGAAGTTGCTTCATGGCTAAAGGCCCCAAGGTATCACACCACGAGTATCTTGATTTCAATAGTGATGAAGATGATTTGTTTTGTGATGATGACTTGCACTTTTGATGAAACTAGTAGTGGTAGTAAAAATGAACTTGATAATTTTCATGCTAGGCAAGATAAGTCATTTGATGATGATAAGATGAAAATAGAACAACTAACTAAAGAATTAAACACTCTTAAGTTAGGTCATGAATCTACTCTCGAAGATCATAGAGAGCTTGTAAGGACTCATGAGAAGGTACGCTTCGAGAAGCTCACATTGGAGCAAGAGCATGAGTTTCTTAAAGCTATCAATGACGATCTCCGGAAGAAGACTTCATCTTAGCTAGTCAAACGATTACTCTTGTCTACATTCATGCCTCAAGTTAAGTCTAAGAAAACTAGTAACAAAGGCAAGAAAGGTTGTTCATCTAGTGACAACCCCCGATCTCGACCGTACGCTAATCATACACACAATGCGTACGACCAAGATTAGGGACTCAGTGATTGATATCCCAACACAACAAAAGACACAAATTAAAGTCATACAACTTCATATTACAAGCCAGGGGCCTCGAGGGCTCAAATACAAAGCTCGACAAGCACGAGTCAACGGAAGCAAATAATATCTGAGTGCAAACATAAGTTAGACAAGTTGTGCCTTAAGAAGGCTAGCACAAACATCAAGTTGATGTGGGTCCCCAAGACGAAGAACTAGAAAGTTCTTGAGGGGTGACTCCGCCAATGAAATTCACTCACATTCATTATTAGCAAGAACTATTTGCAATCAACATCAACTCTATGCAATAGTTCAAGGAGTCACACATTCCCTCAAAGGTAAGCAAGGGACAAGGTAATCAACAAATCAATGGACATCATCACACATGCTTTGCACTCCATGTCCATAGATATCCTTGTATTTGTCTCTTGTGTGTTGGGACTAACCCATGTAGGTGAGAAGATTAAGGAAACAACAAGGATGCTCCCAACTCATGGTGATCTTCATCAACTTTGAGCATCCACCACTACTTCACTTACATGAAGTCTTCATCGACAAAACCCAAGGTTAGTTTATCCCTCCTATGGGGGGATGTCACATCAAGGGGGAGCTTTACTCTAAGACTTGAGTCAAAGCATCTCTTAGTATGTGACAACATTAAATGCTTTATGTGAAAGTGGTAACCCCACTTGTGCTTAAACGATGAGTATGACCTATGATCAAGTATTCTTTCTTGGCTCCTAAGTCAATATACTCATATATAGATGACTCCGTCATCGCCAAAATGCTTGATAGATGCTAGTATGTTTGTGCATGTTTGCCATGATTTCATTTGACATCTTATTGTGTGAGCATGTTGGTCTGCATTTATCTATCCATTCGAGGACATCCAATTGTTGTTATTTGGTTTTTGATTTCTCTTTTGCCAATTGGATGGACAAGAATGCCTAGGACCACTCTCTAGCTATCTATGCTTTCTCACCTCATATTCCATTCTTGCTGCATCACAAAATTTAAACAAGTACTTTTCGATCCCTCTGTGTGAGAAGCACTCGGAGTTCCGTATCGACAAGGACTGACCATTAAAACCTCCCAAGTGCATCTCGGTGGAACCAATCCAAAATTCTCGGTCTCACCGAATGCCTAGGGTTGATCTGGTTTTCTATCTCGGTACCACCGATTCCATATTCTCGGTTACACCGAGTTTCCCTGTCAGCTGACAGTTGAGAAACTCAGTGATACCGAAAATTTAGAATCGGTGTCACCGACAACAAGGGGTATATATGCTGTGGACCCGACACTTTGAAATTCACTCCTCAAACCGTCGCATCCCAAAACCCTAAGCTGCCGAAAAGGACCCCCTGGTCATCGCCCTTGCCTCCTCATGCGTCTCCGCCGCTGGGATCCTCGCCGTCGACGGGCATCTTCGCCGCCGTCTTCGCCGTAGTGGATCCGTCACCAAGCTAGGGTATGGATCCGGCCTTCCTTGCGCTCCCCGTCCAAATCTTGCGCATTGAAGTTAAATTTATCGATAATCCACGGATTGCAAACCTCTCGTTCCACAAAAAATTCCAGTAGAATAGCGAACGATCGATTTTTTAAGTTTTGCCGTCCGCCACATGAATCTCGGTAGAACCGATGCAAAAGAATCGGTAGCACCGATTCGGTTTTTTTGGCCAACTGAGAACACCTCGGTGGAACCGAGTACTAATTTTCGGTGTGACCGAAAATGGTGCCAAGTTTCTGGAAAGCAGGTTGTTTGTGTCGGTGGGTCCAAAAATGTTGCCTCGGCTGTACCGACATACATTTGGCAGAATGCAAAATTTGAGAAATCTTAGTTCAAACTTTTGAAAATGTCTGCATTTTGTGATGACTCATCTTCTCCACTCTTCTACACTCTATTCACAGGGTCAGATATGTCAGATGCTGAGGATAGCCAGAATGATCTCAGAGAACAGAGTGTGGATATGGACTCAGGCTCTAGTCCTGAAGAGAGTTTTGATGATGTGCCTAGTTCTCCTGATCTGCCCAAGGCTGCTACAAGAACTAGAAGAAAGCTCAATTCTGATGAGGAAGATGAGGACTTCATACCTGATGAAGTGCCTCCCAAGTCAAAGCAGGACAAGTCTGCTACTGCCACTTCTTCCAAGAAGAAGAAAGCTGTCAGGAAAGAGTATGCTAGTGCAGAAGCTGTGAGGGCACCTGACTATGCCAAGAGAGGCATGACTCTTCACCTTGAGTCACCTCCAAGGAGCTCCATGCCTAAGAAGGTAGGAGAGAAGAAGAAGAGATCCAGGAAGAGGATTGTTTATGTTGTAGGCAGGCCTACCTCTATGTTTGAGGATCCAGAGGAGGCAGTTACTGAAGAGGAGGAAGTAGAGCCAGCTGCAAAAGGCCCCTCCCAAGAAGAAAAAGAAACTTATGGCATATGCTATGCCCAAGACTAGCACTTCCAAGAGCACCAAATCTGCTCCTAAGAAGGCTGCTGCTGCTGACAAACCCAAGAAGTTTTCTAGAGAGATCCCAGCTTCTTCCAAGAACAAGACCTCCACTTTCAGGGAAGCTGAGGATGTTGATGATATCACTGCTTTGATGATGCTAAGACCACACCTTCCAGAGCACAATGCCAGCCATCTGATTGCTGAAGACATGAAGAAAAGGAAGGATTCTGGTTTGAGGGCATGGAGAGCAATTGATCCATATGCCCAAAGGAGAAAGACAGCTGTGGATTACAGGTTCTACACCAAGGAGCAACAAGATTTCTATGAGACAATCTTGCTTGACAAGAGCCCAGCTGTGAGTGACATGAGATACGTTGACTGGAAGTATATGAAGGCTAATGAAGATTACTTTCCAAATGTTCAAGACAATTTTCATTGCATTGCCCTAGATGAATTTGTTTGCAAAGAATTCACTGCATGGAACGACGAGATGATCATGCAATTCTACTCCACTGCTCATTTCTATGGAGATGGTAGGATTGTATGGATGACTGAAGGAGCAAGACATGAGTCTTCTATTGAGGAATGGGCTACCATCTTAGGAGTCCCAGAGGTAGAAGATGGTGACTTGGATGTCTATTCTGAATCCAAGGAGAGCCATGATTCTATGAAGAATATGTACAATGAGATCCCTGCTGCCAACTTGAAATCACATAAGTTTGGATCCATTTACTTCCTCCAGGCTGGCCTCCGCACCATGAACACCATCTTGAGGCACACACTGATGCCTAAGTCTGGAGATGACAAGATGATCCGAGGCTATTCCATCAACATGCTGATCCATCTGGATAGACACTCCAGGATAAGGGTGATGGATCTGATTGTGGAGACTGTGAAGAGGGTTGCTGCTGATCAGAAGCGCTCATGCTGCTATGCACCCTACATTCAGATGCTTATCAACTCCAAGATGGAGAAGCACATTTTTGCTCTTGACAGGCCCCATTTGCCCCTACAGCCAGATCTTGACGACAACGTTGTGGTGATGGACCCAGATCATCCCACATCAGCTGCAGCACAGGTAGAGGCAGAGGCAGCTAGAGCCACTAGTGCTCCAGTCCCTAGATCCAGGAACGAGCAAATGGATCTTTTGATCCCTACCGTTCAGGGCATGCAGAAGGATATCAAGGACATACTGGGAAATCAGAGTAGTCTTGTCAGGATCTTTGAGAATAGGATCAAGACTCTAAATGACAAGGTGGATGGACTGACAAAGACTGTGAATGAGCTGAAGAAGGAAGTTGACAGCGTGCACAGTCCCGACACTTCAGATGATGAGGATGACTCTCCTCTCAGGCCAGGCACTCACTTCACTACCCAGGCCAGATCAGCCACAGTGCCAGCTCCAGATTTGAGGCGTTCTTCATCAGCACCTGCTACAGCCTCCTCAGCTCCAGTACGTCTAGTTGCAACACCAACTCCATCCATGATATTAGCAGAGGTCTTCGCCGAAGCAGTTCTCTCAACTCCTACATCAGCTACCGGAGGAGATCAGCCCGAGAGCGCTTAGATATATACCTTTGAACTTTTTGGTAACTTGTTGCCAAAGGGGGAGAAGTGTATATAGATCATTAGGCTTCGAGTGAGAGAGCGTTTGGTTTTTATCACTTCACAAAACATTTGATCTTTTGGTTTGTTTGTGTTAAACTTATGTGGTGTTTGATCATACGCTTAATGTGTGTTGCTACTATTTCCTACCATTATGTTGCTTATGAGATGATCATTCACCTTTGCTTGATTATGTTGTGCTATGATGTTCTTTCTTACTATTCTCACACACCACCAAGTTGTATGTGACATGGAAGAGTACCCTATGTACCTAATCGATTGTGCATTTGCATTCAAACGCAAATTTAAAATAATGCACAAATTTAGGGGGAGCTCTTGCTTATCACATACTTCTCAAAGCGACGATTATATTCATTGTTTATATCATATATGTCGAAGCTTTGATCTATATGTTGTCATCAATTACCAAAAAGGGGGAGATTGAAAGCACATTTGCTCCCTTGATGGTTTTGGTAATTAATAACAACATATATGTCATTGAACTAATGTTTCCACTAAGCATATTTCAGGAAAAGTTCAATGATAGGGATGGCAAAAGGATTGTGGAGATACCCCAAGATGCAAGGAAATAGATTGGCAAAGCTTCAAGCAAGAGGACTCTACATTTTACTTTGTGAGAAATCACTTTGAGTCCATAGGAAAGCCAATACTATTAAAAGGGGGTAAGGTATTGTTGGTGAACAAAATGCTCATACGTGGACAAGTGATAGTCACCAAAGCACCCACTAGCTCTTCCACAAAAGTCTGTCCAAAGTCAAATATCCAAAATCAGTGCAACCAACACTTTCCACTCGGTGCCACCGATTCCCAAACTCAGACAGACCCATGCCAAACCCTAGCCAGTCGGTGCAACCAATTCTGCATCGGTGCCACCGAGTTCAGTTGCCAACTCTCTGTTTAGCTATTTTCATACTTCGGTACCACCGAGATTTGCCAGTCGGTCTCACTGAGTTTCTGGACCAACTTTGTGGATAGCCATTCACAGGAATCGGTACCACCGAGAAATGTGGATCGGCGCCACCGAGTTTCTGGACCAACTCTCTGGTAAGCCATGGTCGAAAATCGGTACCACCGAGATGTGAGAATCGGCGTCACCGAGTTTGCGCAATCTGACCGTTGGCCACCTGATCGGTACCACCGAGATTCATATATCGGTCGCACCGAGATTCAAAAGTTGTCACCTTTTGGTCACTTCGGTACCATCGAGATTAACACATCGGTGTCACCGAGTTGATCACTTTAGGTGTAACGGTTGGATTTTTGGAGATGCCTATATATACCCCTTCACCACCACATACTCGAAAGAGAAGCACTCAGAACTATTCCATACTTGCCCCATCCTATTTTCTGAGAGAGAGCCACCTACTCATGTGTTGAGATCATGCCATTCCATTCCAACCATATGAATCTTGATCTCTAGCCTCCCCAAGTTGCTTTCCACCAAATCAATCTCTTCTACCAAGCCAAATCTATGAGAGAGTGATTGTGTGTTGAGGAGTCTATCATCTTGAAGCACAAGAGCAAGGAGTTCATCGACATTGCCGAGCCTATTACCTTTTGGAGGGTGGTGCCCCCTAGATTGGTTAGGTGTTGATTGGGAGCCTCCTACTTTGTGTTGCGGAGTTGGACCCAGAAGTTTGTAAGGGCAAGGAGATCGCCTACTTCGTGAAGATCTACCCATAGTGAGGCTAGTCCTTCGTGGATGGAAGCCGTTATGGAATAGTCAAGGTTGCTACTTCATGGACCCTTATGGGTGGAGCCCTCCGTGGACTCTCGCGACCGTTACCCTCCGTGGGTTGAAGACTCCATAAACGTGGACGTACGATAGCACCACCTATCGGAACCACGGGAAAAATCATCGTGTCTTCAAATTGCGTTTGATCTTCCTACCCTTCATTTACTACTCATGCATGTCTTTACTTTCCGCTGCAATACTCGTAGATATGCATGTGTAGGGTGTGCTTGACTTGCTATGAATGCTAAAATTTGCCAACACTTAAAATTGGGAAAAAGTAGATTTTTATTTGGTCAAGTAGTCTAATCACCCCCCCCCCCCTCTAGACATACTTTCGGTCCTACAGAGATGAATGGAAAACAGCATTTAAAACTAAGTTTGGATTATATGAGTTGTTAGTAATGCCTTTTGGGTTAACTAATGCACCTAGCACTTTCATGAGATTAATGAACGAGGTTTTACGTGCTTTCATTGGACGATTTGTGGTAGTCTATTTTGATGATATACTAATTTATAGTAGATCTTTGGAGGAACATTTGAAACAATTATGTGCTGTTTTTATTGCTCTACGCGATGCACGTATTTTGGTAACCTTGGGAAGTGCACCTTTTGCACCGACCGACTATCTTTTCTTGGCTATGTTGTTACTCCACAGGGAATTGAAGTTGATAAAACCAAGATTGAAGCTATTGAGAGTTGACCGCAGCCCAAAACGGTCACACAAGTGAGGAGTTTTCTTGGACTCGCTGGTTTCTATAGGCGTTTTGTGAGGGATTTCAGGACCATTGCTGCACCTCTAAATGAGCTTACCAAGAAGGATATGCCTTTTATTTGGGGCACTGCACAGGAAGAAGCCTTCACGGTATTGAAAGATAAGTTAACACATGCTCCATTACTCCAACTTCCTGATTTTAATAAGACTTTTGAGCTTGAATGTGGTGCTAGTGGAATTGGATTAGGAGGTGTGTTATTACAAGATGGTAAACCTGTTGCATACTTTTCTGAAAAATTGAGTGGGCCGAGTCTGAATTATTCTACTTATGATAAGGAATTATATGCTCTTGTTCGGACTTTGGAAACATGGCAACATTATTTATGGCCCAAAGAATTTGTTATACATTCTGATCATGAATCTTTGAAACATATTAAAAGTCAAGCAAAAACTGAACCGTAGACATGCTAAATGGGTTGAATTCATTGAGACTTTCCCTTATGTCATTAAACACAAGACGGGTAAAGAAAATGTTATTGCTGATGCATTGTCTCGTCGTTATACTATGCTTTCACAACTTGACTTTAAAATATTTGGTTTGGAGACCATCAAAGATCAATATATGCATGATGCTGAATTTAAAGATGTGTTGGAGAATTGTAAAGAAGGGAGAACATGGAACAAGTTCGTCATTAATGATGGATTTGTGTTCCGTGCTAACAAGCTATGCATTCCAGCTAGCTCCGTTCGTCTTTTGTTGTTGCAGGAGGCGCATGGAGGAGGATTAATGGGACACTTTGGCGTGAAGAAGACGAAGGACGTACTTGCTACACATTTCTTTTGGCCAAAGATGAGGCGGGATGTTGAGCGTTTTGTTGCTCGCTGCACTACATGTCAAAAAGCTAAGTCACGACTCAATCCTCATGGTTTATATATGCCCTTGCCTGTACCTAGTGTTCCTTTGGAAGATATCTCTATGGACTTTGTTTTGGGTTTACCTCGAACAAAGAAGGGCAGGGATAGCATATTTGTTGTCGTGGATAGATTTTCTAAAATGGCACACTTTATACCATGTCATAAAAGTGATGATGCTGCTAATGTTGCTGATTTGTTCTTTCGTGAAATTATTCGCTTGCATGGTGTGCCAAATACAATTGTTTTAGTTCGTGATGCTAAATTTCTTAGCCACTTTTGGAGATGTTTATGGGCTAAGTTGGGGACTAAACTGCTTTTTAGTACTACATGTCACCCCCAAACTGACGGACAAACTAAAGTAGTCAATCGATCATTGTCTACTATGCTTAGGGCTGTTTTGAAGAAAAACCTGAAAATGTGGGAAGAATGCTTGCCACATATTGAATTTGCTTATAATCGTTCGCTGCATTCTACTACTAAGATGTGCCCTTTTGAAGTTGTGTATGGTTTCGTACCTCGTGCACCTATTGATTTGTTGCCTCTTCCATCTTCGGAGAAGATTAATTTTGATGCTAAAGAACGTGCTGAATTGATATTAAAGATGCATGAGTTAACTAAGGAAAACATTGAGCGTATGAATGCTAAATATAAACTTGCTGGAGATAAGGGTAGAAAACATGTTGTCTTTGCACCTCGAGATCTTGTTTGGTTACATTTGCGTAAGGATAGGTTTCATGATTTGCGCAAGTCGAAACTAATGCCACGTGCTCATGGTCCTTTTAAGGTGTTAGAGAAAATAAATGATAATGCATATAAACTTGAGCTGCCTGTAGATTTTCGGATTAGTCCCACTTTTAACATTGCATATTTTAAGCCTTATTTGGGTGAGGATGATGAGCTTCCGTCGAGGACGACTTCAGTTCAAGATGGGGAGGATGATGAGGACATCCCTACAAATGTTACACCCACATCCCCACCAACTACACATATTGGACCAGCTACTAGAGCCCGCACACGCCAAATAAATTATCAGGTACTTTCGTTTCTTGGAAATCCTTCTAATGTTCATGAACATATGATGTTGCCTAAGTCAGATACTTTTGTTTTACTTATGAATGAAGGACCTAGCATGGACAAGAAGGATGGCCATTGGAGCGGGATCAAGCATGGAGAAGAAGGTGCGCGCGCGGGAAGGAACAATGGACTTTCCAATGGTGATTTTCGCACTTTGAAGCCACCATAAGGAGTGCTTGGAGGCTTGGATGAAATATACAAGATGCCACTTTATAAATTTCGTCCATTGGCTATTATAGGTGTTGCGCCACCTTATTTTTGGGCCAGGCCCATGTAATTTTGAAATACCACTTATTAGGCTTTTTTTAGAGTCCGTATGAGTGGGGAAACGGAGTTAGGGTTGGTTTCGGACCCCTCCTCCCAGGGGCCACGAAATCCCCCTCTATTCCCCCATATATACAGCCCTTAGGGCATCATTTTAGACTTGGGTTTTATTTAGATTACAAGTTCGCCATAGCTGCAACTTCGCGTCCTTCGTTTGTGTTCCACGACCAGACCAAGACATCACAGAACCCCACTTCATCAATAAAGCTTTCCTCTTTTATTCGCAATATCCAGATTGCAATCTTAGTTTCTTGCTTGTTCTTCATTTGCGTGCAGGAAATAGACCTTCGTGGTCAGGTTGACCGTGCTCCGGCGTGGTCCATAACCTCTCGGAGTTGGTTTAGCGATTGCTAAGGCGCGATGTCTTCGTACGTTTGTAGTCGGATCGTGAAAGTCGACTTCGACCAAAACGATAGCCACCATCTCATCGAAAGACGGGACAACTTCGCCTCTATCAAGTGGTATCAGATTTCCAGGTTGCTCGGTGAGATTTACCAGTTTTTCGTAGTATAGATTGCATCTGTTCTTCATACCTACCGTCCACGAAAAAGCCACAAAAAAATTAGGGTTAGATCATCATATCCGAACCAATCTGAGCCTTTGCATAGTCCTTTCAGTGTTTTGCTTTGTTGAATTTGCGGTTGGATCGTCGTGTCGATTTGTTGGTCTTAGCATCTAGTCTTTTAGAGTTTCGAGTTCTAGTCACAGTTTGTCACGCCGCCACCGTATCGTCTTCATCGCTGCCATATACCTCCACCACAGATCCGCCACCAATCCGAGTCCATATACCACCACCACAGATCCGCCACCAATCCGAGTCCTTATAGACCATCATATATCCGCCTCTAATCCGAGTCCATATACACCATCATATATCCACTACCAATCCGACTCCATATATCACCACCCCATATCCGCCTCTAATCCGAGTTCCTTAGGTATTCGGATTGATTTCGAGATCCTTTTGTTTTTATTTTCGAGTTTCCTTGCCTGAGAAGGTGCGCGCGCGGGAAGGAACAATGGACTTTCCAATGGTGATTTTCGCACTTTGAAGCCACCATAAGGAGTGCTTGGAGGCTTGGACGAAATATACATGATGCCACTTTATAAATTTCGTCCATTGGCTATTATAGGTGCTCCGCAACCTTATTGTTGGTCCAGGCCCATGTAATTTCGAAATACCACATATTAGGCTGTTTTTAGAGTCCGTATGAGTGGGGAAACGGAGTTAGGGTTGGTTTCGGACCCCTCCTCCAAAGGGCCACGAAATCCCCCTCTATTCCCCCATATATACAGCCCTTAGGACGTCGTTTTAGACTTGGGTTTTGTTTAGATTACAAGTTCGCCATCGCTACAACTTCGCGTCCTTCGTTTGTGTTCCACGACCAGACCAAGACGTCACATAACCCCACTTCATCAATAAAGCTTTCCTCTTTTATTCCCAATATCCAGATTGCAATCTTAGTTTCTTGCTTGTTCTTCGTTTGCGTGCAGGAAATAGACCTTCATGGTCAGGTTGATCGTGCTCCGGCGTGGTCAATAACCTCTCGGAGTTGGCTTAGCAATTGCTAAGGCGCGGCGTCTTCGTACGTTCGTAGTCGGATCGTGAAAGTCGACTTCCACCAAAACGATAGCCACCATCTCATCGAAAGACGGGACAACTTCACCTCTATCAGTTTTGCTTTGTTGAATTTGCGATTGCATCACCGTGTCGAGTTGCTGGTCTTAGCGTCTAGTCTTTTAGAGTTCTATTCACAAGTTGTCACGCCGCCACCGCACCATCTTCGTCACCCTGCCATATACCACCATCACGCCACCGTCATCACCACTACCATATACCACCACCACACCATTGTCATCACCGCTGCCAGGTACCACCACCACACCATCGTCATCACTGCTGCCATCTACCACCACCGTAGATCCGTAATCAATCCGAGTCCATATATACCACCATATATTTGTCACCAATCCGAGTCCACATATACCATCATTATCAACCACCAATCCGAGTTCCATCTCATATTCGGTTTGCTTTCGAGATCCATCTGTGGTCAGATTCGTGTTTTCCTGTCTGAGTAGGTTTTGGTTTTCATCAATCTTTTTCTGTCCGTCGAAGAGCGTGATCTCCAGAAAAATGTCTGGAGATCCCCGGGACATTTTTAGGCCAAAATTTCGGTGCCTGTTTTTTTCCCTATCCTATTTTTAGGCTTAGTGGACCGTTTTGAGACACTTATCATCATAGTAATTTTTTGTCACAATTTTTGGTCGTCGCGGCCCCGAAACATTCGAGGAAAAAAAGTTAGTCAAAAAATGGTGCCTATGTTGGTTTTACACCTCCGTAATAGTTTTGTCACACTAGCCATTCTAGTCATTTTCCAAAAAAAGAGCGCGAAAAAAGCGCAAACAAAAAGGAAATAATTCAGAGTGTGCTTTTCCCTTGATTACATGTCGCGTCGTGATTTTGTTGTTGTTCTATGCTTGTGTCTCTAGTACAATTTAGCCTAGGACCAGCATGGTACCGTCGTTGAGCGTCTTTTCAAGTTTGCATATCTGAACTGATTATTGCTGACATTTTTGCTACTATATTTTGAGCCATCCCAGCTCCACATACTACTACTTCGTGCGTTTGACACCACTTGGCAATCGCTTTATCCAAGCTTTGAGAGTTTTGACTACAACGGTTGCTGATCATCGCCTGCTGTTGGGTAAGAACAGGTAAGAATTTGAGATTTGGTTGGCGGATTTGTGACACACCACCACCACCACCACCACTTCCTAGTAGTCTGTATGATCATACTCTTGTTTGTTTCTATTGCTACTAACCATGACAGGATCACAAGCCAACGTGCTAGACTGGGAGAGCATGAAGAACAAGGAGCTCCATGATAAATTTAAATAGATGATGGGTGAACAGGTGCAAGACGTGATGAACAGCTTTGGAGAGGCCATGGCCACGCTAGATACTTTGGAGAAGACATTCGACACCAAGATTGAGGCCAAGTTCAATGAGATGCTCGCACGTCTACCACCAGTTGCACCTGTCACATCTCTGCAACAACAACACCGCCTTCCAAATTACATGGGACGCGCATGATACGTGTCCAACGTATCTATAATTTTTTATTGTTCCATGCTATTATATTACCATTCTAGGATACTTTTTCAGCATTTTCTTGCTGATGTCTATTATTTTTTAGCACTAACCTATTAACCCAGTGCCTAGTGCCAGTTGTTGTTTTCTGCTTGTTTTTGGCCTTTCAGAAATAGTGTACCAAACGAAGTCCAAATACCCTGAAATGTTTTGATGATTTTCTCTAGAAAAAAATAAGACTTGGAAGCTTCCGAGGGAGACCGAAGGCCACATGAGGTGGCGCCAAGCCAACAGGGCGCGTCCAGGGTGGTCGCACCCTGATGACTTGGGGCCACCTCCCACTGCCTCTTGACCTGATATCTTCTCTATAAATTCTCTAATATCCCAAAAACCCTAGAGAGCCTCCCGAAACACTTTTTCCTCCGCCACAAGTCACTGTTCCGTCCTTTGCCCATCTGGAGCCCTGTTCCGGTGCCCTACCGGAGGGGGGATGGATCACGGAGGGCCTCTACATCAACCTTGCTGCTCCCATGGTGATGTGTGAGTAGTTCACCACAGATCTACGGGTCCGTAGTTAGTAACTACATGGCTATCTCTCTCTCTCTATGTTCTTCAATACAAAGATCATAGTGATTCCCGCGGTGATCTATCTTATGTAATTATCTTTGCGGTGTGTTGGTTCGGATCCGATGTATTGTGGGTTTATGTTCAGATTATTCAAGAAAAAATATTGAATCTTTGCAGGTTATTTATATGCATGATTGTTATAGCTTCATAGAGCTCTTCGATCTATCGGTTTGGTTTGGCCAACTAGATTGATTTATCTTCAGTGGTAGTGGTGCGTTGTAGTGGGTTCAATCTTGCGATGCTCAATCCCAGTGACAGAAAGGGACATGCCATGTATTGTACTGATGTCACTAAGGTAAAACGATGGGGTTTATTCATATAAATTGGATTTACTTTGTATAAATCATGTCATCTCTCGGGACCCCGATCGTAAGTCATATGAATCCAGCTTGTAACATATCACATCACTTTGCGGCCTCACGCACGGTAATCCCCATGGATGCCACCTTACCTTGGCCGGACCGTTTGCGATTTTTGGCTCACGTATATGATTATGTCGCTACCAATCATACGCCAGAGAACCTGGGTCAACATGACTAGTCATAGAACCCAAGTAGCACATCCGTACAGGAACAGGCATACGTAACCAAAAAATGCAGGTGTCGGTCATCAGCGTGTGTAGATGAGTCATAGCAAGCTACATGGACTCCATTACACCGTGAGACATCTCTGTCATCAACTGCATGTAGACGAGTCATAGAAGGCTCTCCATTACATGCCAGTCAATCAATGGGTCCGGAGTAGTAGCAAGCTACAATGGCTCAGTGGAAACACAAAGAGGCATTTCCTTGTAAAGAGGGCTACTAAAGGCACACAACTAGGTGTCGAATCCCACACATACCAATGCACGTCACACGTACGCACAACATGAACGATATGCGTAGATACAACATGGCATCACAACACAACTCTACGACTCAAAGTGTTTATTAAAGACTCATAAGAGCCAACATGGTGTAATATTTTAAACAGGGGTCACATGACCCAACACTCAAAGTCATACAAGCAAGAAGCGGAAGCATAATATGTCTGGGTACAGATCTCTACTAAAAGTGGCTGGAGGAGCCTGAAAAACAACAACGACCCTCCAAAAGCAGCTACACCTCTGTCTGGGATTTCCAAGCTAATCCGGTCAACATCAAACTTCATGTCGTAAGAATCACTAATGAGACTGGCATCTCCTCTGCAAAAACATAAATTAAGCAACCATGAGTACAAAGGTACTCAGCAAGACTTACATCATAAGTATCTACATCTACATCATTGTCAACAAAGGGGGTTCTGGAGTTTATTGCAGCAAGCCAACTTTGACTCTTGGCTAACCTATACTATGACTATGAGTACTTTCTTTGATGTGGGATATCGCACATGAGTCCACATATTCACCACATCAATACACCACTATGGATTCTCTCTCATCTTCCTACGAGAAGCCATCCATATCACTCACACTTATCTGGAGCATCTTAGAGTATCCATTTAAAGTTATCTATGAACAATATAAGTCTCCAAGTAGTCCATATCCGTGGACGCGGATATTCGAATATATAGTTTACCCTACAGGGGTGTACTTCGTCACACATGCTCCCGCCAGTTATCGCCATGTGGACGTAAAAAGGCACCTCGACAACCTTCGAGCAGAAGCCCATCGAGGGAGTCGGCCACGGACATTAACTTACAATGACTCACGTCCAAGGTAGTCGCCTATCTGAGTTGGAACCCATAATAGAAGTCCAGCCGAGGTTCCCAACATGGCCTCAAACGATGTGAGCAGTGCCCCAAGCCAGTCCCGACTGGGCCGTTCATCCACTTCGCAGGCCGTACCACAACCTATCAACATTTCGAACTATTTCGACTCCTGGACTAAGACTAGGGAAGTTAATAAGCCGAGAGAGCTCGAGTTACTGGAGCCCAATCTGCGGTAGTATTTATTCTTGGAACACAAACACGGAACTCAGTTCCTATGAGAAGTTTCAGTGAGACAACCCACCATGTACTCCTACATGGCCTCTCATCGTACCTTCACCAAAACAGGTTCAACACTTAACTCTCATCATCAGAACGTATCCATTTCACTCCGATTCATCACCCAGATGAATCAGACGTGACACAACTCTAAGCATAGCAAGCATAACAGGGTAATGGCACAACATGGCTCAAGCATCTACCAGATATGCTAGGTTGCTTGGTTCATTTATTTACTGTGACAATGATATGTCATGCAGAGGAATGGGTTCATCTACCGAAGCACCAGTAACAGTTGAATCACGTTGTCCTAATGCATTGAAATGAGAGCAAGAGAGAGAGAGTGGGATTGTATCGAAATGCTCAAGAGGGAGTTGCTTGCCTGCCAGTTCTGAATATAGTAGTTCTCTTCATTAGTGCCAACGATCATAAGGTCGGAAAAATGTCTACCGAGGGAGAACAACCACTGGCAACAAGAGGGAACAACATTCAGTTCATGCAATGCACAATCAGGATGTATGACATGACAAATTAAGGTACTGAATTGACCTAGAGGAATAATTAACCAAGTTAATTGATGTGGAACTCAAACAAGTTTGAATTCATATTCCAAATGAAATTTCATATGTTGCCCTAATCATAAAATGTCCTAGTTGGTGATGTTAACTTGTTCAAACATGCATGAACATGGCATAAACAGATCCATTGGATTTTTTAGATCATTTTTAATATATAAGTTATTTCCATCTAAGTTACCGATTATTTTCTATGATTTTGAGAAGTTTAAAGGATTTTCTGGAATTTCCTGGATTATTTATATACTAGAAAATCACTAATTACGTAAGCTAGAAGTCATCATGATGTCATCGGGTCAAAAGCGCCAGGTGCAGGTCAAACCTGATGACTCGGACTCACACGTCATTGACTCTGTGGATGACCCGGTTTAGTTTAACTAAACAGGGGTTAATTAGGGCGCATAGGCCCAGTGTCAGTGACTGGGGGGGTTAACTAAATGACACTTAGTACTCATAAAGTGTTGGCCACATCGGCACGCTGGAGCTCCATCGGCGGTGACCATTCCGCATGGAGGAGGTCATCGGAAAACGTCGCCCGGTGACCATTTGGCCAGCGGAGGGCACCCACGGGAAGCTGGGAATGCGCCGCATCCGTTGGCGGCATCAACTAGCGTCGAGGCAGGCTGAACAAACGGTGGCGAGAGCAAGGGTGGAGGCCGGAGTTCGGTGAGACCGGGCGTGGCGCTACGGGCCACCAGCGAGCAAACCGAAGCACTGGGTGGACTCCTGGGAGCTCCAGGAGCACCTTAGGGCCATTGGACCGAGTGGAGGCGCTCGAGGGCAAGGACCTCATCGGCCATGGCGGTGGCCACGGGTGCTCGCGGTTAAGCTAGCTAGATGAAGCGATGGTCCACGGGGAGAGGGGGAAACGACCGAGGGGCTCACTATGGAGTCAAAGGGCGGGTTAGCATGCTCGGGGTCGGCTCGGAGGCGGTGGATTTGACAGTGACGTCCGACGACCGGAGGTTGAAGAAGACGGTGGTCTCAGTGCTATGGTGCTCCCAGCGACGCTTGGCTCCATGGATAGGTCGAGGGTGTTGCAGCGGAGCTCGGAGGCGCGACGACAATCGAGGGGGAGGCGCTAGCTATGCGGGCGGCGACGGCGACCTCGAGGAGAGCTCGGCCATGGCAGGAGAGAGAGCAGAGGTTCGGAGAGAGAGAGAGAGCAGGGGGAAATGTATGAACATCCAGAGCATCCTCGCGGCGCGGCTATAAGGATGGCTCAGCGCCCTGCAGCGCGAAGCAGGAGGTGGCGCGGTCACTCTCCGTGCTCTCCTTCGCCTCTGCCTACTGGCAGAGGTGGAAGATGACTGGCAGCGGCTAGTTGGGCTGGGCCAACTCCCTCTTGGGCCAGGTAAGTGGCCAGGTACAGTCCCTTTTTTCTATTTAAGTTTCTGTTTTCCTTTTCTGCCATTTGTTCTAGTTTAAATAAAAAATATAAAACCATTTTCAAAACTCCTGAGGATTTATATGTGGGTTAAATGGATTTATCCAGTGCCACATAATAAATTTCAGAATATATGGATCTATATTATATATATAGTAAATATAAATCCATTGCAATTAGTTGTTGGGTTAATTCAAATGCCCAATATAAAATATTTCTATGATTCAAAAATATTGGTTTGCATTTTAACTCTTGCCAATATTTCCTTAGAATACCAGGAACATTTTGTTGGACTTATTTGAAGCAATTTTTACATTGCTTGTTTTGACAAAATAATTATGAGGCTTGACAATTCCCCAATTCAAATTCATTTGAAAAAAAATGAATGCATGAATGCACTTAACAAGCAAAGTAAAAACTAGGATGTGACATCATCATCCTCCAAGCATTAATCTTTTTTACTTAATACTCTAGATGTATGCTGGATAGCGGTCGATGGGTGGAGTAATAGTAGTAGATGCAGGAAGGAGTCGGTTTACTTGCTTATGGACGTGATGCATATATACATAATCATTGCCGTGAATAAATATTACATAACTATGTGCTTTTCTATCAGTTGCCTAATAGTAATTTGTCTACCCACCGTATGCTTTCGTCCAAAGAGAAGTCTCTAGCGAACACTATGGTCCCCGAGTCTCTTCATAAATATTATTACAAAAACTCCTAAAATATTGCTGCCATTATTTACTCTCTTTTTATTTGCAATTCATATTTATCAATTTCTTTCTATCACTACTTATCGCTTGCAAGTAACAAGTTCAAGGGGATTGACAACCCTCTTGACCGCGCTGGGTGCAAGTGTGTGCTCTTTTGTGTGTAGGCGCTAAAAACGGGAATTTGTGTGGTTCTCGTATTGGTTCGATAACCATGGTTCTCACTGAGGGAAATACTGATCTCTACTCTGTTGCATCTCGCCTCCTCTTCGAGGAAAAACCCAATGCAGTTTACAAGTAGCAGTGCATGACATGTGCGTCTCGAGCAAGGCCAATGTTCTGGTGTTGTTGCTACTACTGCGACTTCTATGGTTGCTACTGTTACTACCGTTGACTAGAAGATTGACTATGATGGTGATTATGATGAGGAAGAAGAGGTTGCTTGAAATCCGAAGTACGAGCAACCACCAGCACAAGCACCATGTTGTCCACGTGGCTACAATCGCAACGGTAGGGCTTCACCACCCCTCCATGTTTGAGATCACGACAATGTCCCTAAACTTAAATTGAATATTCCACCGTTGAGCACTACTAGATTTTGCAAATAGCCCTAGGGCCTTTTACCCTAAGCAAAAGGGCAAAAACACTAGGTATTGACCTTTCCTTAGGGTTAATAAGACAACCCCTAGGGAAACTGGCCAGCATGGCTTCGGTGTGGTCCCACGCAAGAAGTATCCCTTGGGTGCGGCATTAGACCCTAAGGAAACAATACGTTTCTTTGGGTTTCCAGTGGGCACCCTGGCAAAACATTTTGTCCCTAGGGTGTTTGATTTAGCTCTAGTGAAACACTTCAGCCCTAGGGCTATTTGCAGATTCTAGTAGTGGAGGTTAGATACACTCCTGATGTATATCTTACTTGGGAATTAGAAACTGGACAACGTTTTACATGGTTGCAATATCCAGAGGATAGACGTATTGTTGTTGTTGTTTGTGCATTCACTAGTTTTGCTTTTGTTTGGTGGTCTGAACATTGCAGAATATTATGAGGAATTACAAACTGGCATGATTATATGTGGTATTGTTGAGGATAATGAAGCTATGCTTGCATGTTTTATGGGTGGGTTAAATAGAGAGATTCAAACCATTATAGAGTATAAGGAGTATAACACTATCACTCATTTATGCCAACTTCCTTGCAAAGCTAAACGTGCAGTGCAGGATCGACATGCATTGGTGCGAACTAATTTTTCTGCAGATGATCTTCATCATGGATGCCACGTTCATCAACAACTTCCACACGTCCTGCTACCACACCGCCTACATCAGCCACCAACTCCAACCAAGATAGCAGAAAACAAGCACCACCAACACCCTCCGCCAAGGGCACACCTTCGGGTTTCACGAACAATGCTTCTTCATCCTTCGCATCAACCGGGCAAACACATGAGGTTATATGTCGTCGTTGCAAGGGTGGAGGTCACTATGCGAGAGAAAGCCCATACAAGCATGTGATTATCATTACTGAGGATGGTGGATATGATGCCGCTAGTGATTATGATGAGGAGACTTTGGCTCTTATTACAAGTGAAGAACAGGGTGTTAATGATCATGAACAAGAGACACAATACATGGATGCTGACTATGCTGACAAGTATGAAAGTTTAGTTTCTCAACATGTTTTAAGTGTGAAAGTATAACACATGTTGAGCAAAATCAGATGCACAATTTGTTCCATACAAAGGGAGTTATGAAGGAACATTTTGTTTGTGTCGTCATTGATGGAGGGAGTTGCAACAACTTCGCTAGCATGGAGATGGTGGAGAAGCTTTCTCTCACCACCAAACCACATCCTCATCATTATTACATACAATGGTTCTACCACAGTGGCAACGTTAAAGTAAGACATACTGTTCGTGTGCATTTTACCATTGCTACATATGCTGATTATGTTTATTCACTGTTGCAGGATGGTCGAAAGACAACACATGTATCAGAGACTCTTCAAAAAAGCTGTTTGCGATGTACATCATAGCGTGTGAGATGTAACATCAGGAAAAAAAACCGTGTCTGATCTCGTAACATCACACACATTTCAAAAATATAATTGTGTGCGATGTCGCGCAAACAGCTTTTCCAAAAAATGTGTGTGTGATGTTACCTATTATTGCACACGGTTTGAAAAAACATAAACGTGTGTGTTGCTTTGCACACGGTTTTTACAAATGATTTGTGTGTGATGTACTATATCATTGCACACAATTATTATAATGCAACCGTGTGTGATGCCATGCACATAGTTTTTGCAAAAAGTGGGTGTGTGATGTAGCATATCACTGCACACGGTGTTAAAAACACAAACCTGTGTGATGCCTTGCACATGTTTTTTTGCAGACATTGTGTGTGCGATGTAGTCTGGCATCAAACTCACTTTCATAAAAGGAACCGTGTGTGATTCCTGAAATGATTATTTTTTTCAAAGAATAATGGTTTGCGCGATATGTTTGAAGGCGAACTGACATTTTCCTTCGCCGTTTGACTTTGATTTTTTTTTCTACACTTAACATTCACCACAGCATCCTCCCTGTTAAAATTTGGCACTTTTCAGAGCTCATTTGCTATATTTGAGTCATTAACTGCATTTGTAGTCTTTTAATGGATATAATTCAAATTTGAACTATGAATGCATGAAATAGTACGCAAAAATGATTTGAAAAATCATATTTAGGGTATTAGTTATATTTGTATGCCTCATAAAAGAAATGAATATAAATTTATTAGACATATATGGCAAGAATCAACGGCGAACATGGAGTTTATTGGTATTGAAATTATAAAAATTGTAAATGAAGTCTAAAAAATATGAAACTTGGCATAATGTCATGATATGACCTCACTATGATGTGGTAAAAATTTGAGAAGGTTTCACATTTTCCAGTGTACATCCTTTAGAAAGCTGACAATATCCGAGGAACGATCATAGTTTGGAGAGTGAATGCCCCAAATAGGTGGCGAACTTATGTTTTCCTTTATCATTTGACCTTGATTTTTTTTTCTACAGTTAAGATACACCATAGAATCCTCCATATTAAAATTTGGCACTTTTCGGAGCTCATTTGCTATATTTGAGTCATTAACTACATTTCTAGTCATTTAACGGATACATTCAATTTTGAACTACGAGTATAGAAAACATTATACAAAAATGATTTGAAAAATCATATTTAGGGCAGTGAGTATATGTGCCAAGAAATAAATATAAAATTCAAATATCTATGTGGCAAGAATCAACCATGAACATGAAGTTTATTGATATTTTAATTCTAGAAAATACAAATAATGTCTAATAAATACGAAACTTGGCATGGCATCAATATAAGACCTCAACATACTATAGTAAAAATTTAAGAAGGATTCACAATTTTTTTGATGGTGTAAGGGCAAAAATCAAATAGCCAGAAAGCACACATATGTGTACTGAATTCTTATTGGTGAAGAGATTGAAGCCTTGGATCGATGACATGTCATGAATCCATTCGTCCACACTCCACAGCCAAGAAAAATATCTAGCCTTATCTCTTCACCACGTACTCTACCACATCCACACATATATCTAACTAGCATCAATCCAACCTCGTGTAGAACCACGAACATGACACACACTTCTTCCATGCCATGGCCGGCATGGCAGACGACACCTGCTCCACGCTCAGACTAGGAGCAGGACATGGCGGGGTGGGGAGCGCTCAGCGTCGGGCAGCCGTGCGTGAAGCAGGCGCCATGGACGCCATGAGGCTCGTCGGCGGCCGTAGACGCGAGCACGAGCATGAAGCGACCGTACAGCTCTAGTATCTCTATCCAGTGGCAAACTGCTTCAACAAGTTCTGCATCTCGAGAGGCAGCGTCATGGAGGTGCAGTGCGTGGCCATGTAAGCTAGCTTCCCGTGGATATCTTTCCAAGAATCCATCCACCAGGCTAGCTACTAGCTAGCTTGCCCGATAGTACTAATCTAATCTAGTTTTTTCATGTCTAAGTATGATGTTTCTAGCCATATAATCGATTCTTGAGTTTTCTCATCTATCAAGATTTCCTAAGACATCAAACTAATCACAAAATCTCTCTTGTGAAGTCCTGAAATTTCTCTTGCATTACTTTTTGATAAAAAAATTATGCATAACTAGTGTAAGAACTAATTTCAAGTAGGATACTTGCGTATGTAATGTAAAAAATCATTAAAATAGAAATAAAATTCAAAAAATCCAACTTTTTTGCGTGGTATATAATTTAGTGCGTGAGGTACGCTCCAAATTTCAGCTCATTTGGACATTTGAGTCACCGTCAGTAAAAAAGACAAATTGGGTCAGAACAATACATGAACAATAAAAAAAATTACAGACACCAGGCTTGTCTTTTTTGCCGAGTTATACTCAGATGCCCAAATGATCTGAAAATTGCAGCAAACCTCATGCACCAAATTCTCTACCATGCAAAAAAAATTGGAACTTTTTTAATTTGTCTGGTATTTGTTTTGATTTTTTATGATAGAAGGTGCAGATGAGCCTAGGCACTAAATCACCGCTTTGTGTAAGGATATACTATTTTTGATCTTGCCACCATTTTCTCTTGGTTTTTCAGGATGAGATACAATAAGAAATCTGGGAAGGTTTGGGAGTTGATGTCATTGATGAACAAGAGACTGATGAAGCTTTACGACGTAATTAGATGTGATTGCTAGTTGTACGTGTTGGCTATCATGTGATGTGAGATAGTACGTTTGTACTTTTGTATGTTGTATGACAAAGCTTAAAAAGAAGTCATATAGTGGATTTTGAATGTGCATTTTTGCGTTATGTTTGATTATCAAAAGATGATCATAGTAAATTGATTACGTCTAGATGATTTTAGGACTAATTAACATGCCATTAAGATCACACATTACACACAGTTTTTTGGATCCAATTGTCTGTGATGGCATTTACATCACACACATTTTTTTATTTTAAATCGTGTGCAATGAATCGCACATTACATCCAATTTTCATGAAATAACCGTGTGTGGTGCTAATCCAAATTGCAAACAATTTTTGTGTTGAACTCTACGGGGTGTAACCCCAATCACGAACAATTTTGGTAGCGTGTGCGATGGACCCTCACCCCTATCGCCCACACTAGCAAGGTGACTGTTTGATACTGCGTCATTGAAAGGGGTTAAAAACCGTTTGCTTAGGACCTTCCTGCACCAGTGATTGTGATGTGGTACCCATGCAAGCATGTGATACGTCCATTTTGCATCATGATTTATTACTGATATTTATATTGTTCTTGGTCATTGTTCCATTTATGATACAATTCTAATGACTTTTCTCTATTATTTTGCAAGACCTAACACGGAGAGGGAAATTGCCGAAAACTGGAATTCTGGACCCGAAAGCAATGGAAAAGGCTTAAAATCATCTGTAATCCAAATGACCTGAAACTTCACGAGGATTTTTTGTGGAATATATTTGAATTTCTGAAGCAAAGAAACACCAGAGGGGGGCAACCTGTGGCTCCCAAGCTAACAAGGCGTGATCACCCCCCTAGATGCGCCCCGATGGCTTGGGAGGCCCACAGGCAGGCTTCGGCCCCCCTCTTCTGCTATATGAAGGCTTTTGACGTAGAAAAATCAAGAGGATACTCTCGGGGCGGAAACCTAGGCAGGATTCCTTTTGCTCTCCAGCAGAGAGATTGTGCTGGGGAAACTTCCTTCCGGGAGGGGGAAATCGAATCCATCGTCATCACCAACGCTTCCTCCTTCGTGGGAGGACCAATCTTCATCAACATCTTCACCAGCACCATCTCATCTCAAACCCTAGTTCATCTCTTGTATTCAATCTTTGTCTCAAAACCTCGGATTTGTACCTGGCGGTTCCTAGTAGTATTGATTACACCTTGTAGTTGATACTTGTTGGTTTACTTGGTGGAAGATAATATGTTCAGATCCTTTATCACACTACTGCAGGAATGCCCAGTATTGGCGGGTGCAAAAATCCTAGTAGTGGAGGGCCAGGTTGTCATGGCCGCCTCCCACTGACCTCCTGCCACTCCTATTATGGTATCAGTAGCGGGCCGCCGCCCGCCACTGATGACAGTCTTGTAGTGGCGGGCAGAAGTTATCGCTCACCACAACTATAATCTCTGCCCTCCATTGTTGTGTGTATTAGCAGTTGTAGGCATCTTTGCCGCCCGCCACTGGTAGTGATGTCAGCATATAGAGAAATTGCTGCCGCGGCAGTGTTTTTTTGTTGCCATGGCAGCATTTTAATGGCACTGAAGCAATATTTTGCACTCAATCATCTCATTGCATTCAAACAATCATATTACAACGGTGTTACAATAATTAAGATTATTAATGAAGCAAACATACAGTATAAGAAGTGTCGGGCAACAAATAAACATGTACAATTCTCAACTCATAAAATGAATAATGAATCAAGATGTTTAGAAGCACTGTATCGCTCGCAGTCGATTATCGCAATATGTCTTCAACTCGGTGAAGTCGTTGTTCATCTTGCTCTAGCTCAAAGTGACACTTCCCATCCTCATTTAGAACCACTTTGTTGATGATTCTGGCCAATACCTTTTGGAGGCGGCCATGCTCTGTTAATAGTTCCCCTATGTCCTTGTCCCTCTCCATCTCTTCGGACCACTTGATGATCTGGCTATAATTACACAAATCATTTCTTTTCTTCAAAAAGTCGTCCATGATAGCAATGGCATAGTATCTAGACCTATGAGAGGTTTCCACATTTTGTTCTTGGTAGCAACAAGCGCTAGTGAAGAACTTGAATTCTGAATGTTATGTTATAGTCTCTATGACGTTCCTACACTTGGCGAGAGCATCATTTAGAACCTTCTTCAATCTGGTCCATTACTTTTGAGGGTGTCTCTTCGAATCGAAGAAGTAAGCCAAGCCCTGTGTCGGCAATAGTGCGATTATGATCCAATGTCGGTCGCTGTGCAAAAAATGAAGAAATTAGAATTGATGAGATCAAACTACAAGGCCATTTATATGTTTCAAAATAAATTAGTGAATGTTAACGACTTACTTGTTGCAGTATGGCAGTAGAAAGGTGTCCGCATGTGGATGATTGACAATAAAGAACGGGAGCAGGTAGTCCAAGATGACATCCTTGCCTTATGTGGTTTCCAGGTTGTGGTAGTGCATGTAAAAAGGACCAGGTAAGGACACTATACCTTGCGGGAGTAGGGGATCTGTAGCTCGATGAAATACGCAGAGCCTCATTAACTCTGGGGAGACTGTGCTGACAGAGAAGACATTTGCATGGATGACCTCATTAAAGGCCAAATCAATTATGTCTGCCGGAGACTCCTAGACAAAACTATAACCTTCTATCACCGTGTATCCATATTGACCTTTCTTTTAATTTATCTACCACATGGGCATGTAGAATTTTAAGATCAATCGAGAGGGTCTCCAACATAGAGTATCATAGAAGTAGTTCCTCGGGCTTATAAATGTTCATTTTCCGCCCTTCGGGGATAACAACAGGCATAGGTGGTTTGTCCGCGGATGGTACGCAACTGTCACATGCATTTTTCTCCCCTGAATGAAGATTATCTGGCACTACGTCTCCGATGCCGGCATATTCTTGGGGAATCTCCTCTATATCATTCAATGGCAACTTAAGCAGGTGGCTCTGGGTCACTTGCCGTAACATAGTGATGCCGTCTTCATGGGTGTGAGGAAACAACAAAGATTCGAAGCCCGAAATTACCTCCTGCACCTGCACCCTTCTCATGCCAAGTGGCAGAACGACCCCGTGCATCATTATGCTACCATCGGTAAACGGGATTATTTGACCCTTAGCAACCCTTGTCTTCACCCCGTCCAAGTTAGCTTGCAGACAGCATAGAATAAAGTGGGATGCACGTGGATGATGGGTGATGATATGTGTATGCTGCTGGGTAGGACTTGGCGCTCCCTTCGAAAACATTTATGCTAACCTTTTCTCGACTGCTGCATCTACTACTACATCTAACTTAGTTTTGCTTATGTACTTCCTTCTGTATTTTGTAGTTTTTGGTTTCGGGGTAGGCGTCGTCCAACAACATCTTACCCCCTCCCAACGCACACCCAATATTGGGCTTCCTGTTAACCCAAAACCATGCGTTCACTGCCCTGGTAAGAGGGTCATCAGACCTATAGCCGTGGGGAGATTCATCAGGACCCGGTCCAAATTCCTGTTTTATTTTGTCTACAAAAAATACATGTGTTATGGTAAACAATTAGTATGGTACATAATAAATAAGTTGTGGGGACTAAATTATTAGTGGTGATTGACGTTACCAAGTTCTCCTCCATCGAGCGAAGTTCTTGCGTCGGGAGGACCAACTCCTTACTGTCTGGGTCTTGCACTGCACGGGCCCTGAGAAAACGGAAGTCCCGAGCATGATCTCGATGTTCCCAGAATGGAGGTTGTTTACTCGCGGCTATAAACTCCGTGGCCTCCTTGTCCCACTTGGGTTCTGTAGCTTTTTAACCACCAGGGCCCAGACGGTGGTTACCTGGCAGAATTTTCCATAAATTACGGAAATGATCGCTTATCTCCTTGCTTGACTCACTACCAGAGGATTCACAAAACTTCGTCCATTCTTTGTGATCCATAGTTGGATTGAGCCGCTTAACGGTCTCAAAGTCCTTACCAACTAGATTGCAACGGACACCTCTCTTCCAATCCCTTAATATCTTTGACCATTTTGACATGGCATAATCTTCGACTAACTTCTTGACATCAGGTGAAAATTCAGAGCTACGTTTTAGCGCCAGTAGTGGATTCTTCTTGTGTCTGACCAAATCCTTGCTACCGATCGGGACGGTTTTTCACAAGACGAAACCTAGCATTTTTCTGTACCTCTTTGCTGCGTCCTCTAGGTGATGGGCTAGCCACTCGGTCCAACTGTGGTGATTGCAATTATACCTTTGTGACGCTTGTTTGGATCCCTTGCCTTTCGATTGCTCTTCTTTGTGGCGGTTGTGCTGGATGAAGTCCCGTCAGTGTGGCTCGTGGACCATGCCGCGGTGGTTGGTTCTTCCTATTGGTTGCTCCCCATCTCGACGCCAGGGACGGCCGAATCATCCATGTCAAGGGCGCTCATCTCAAAGTCAGTGTTGGTGTACTGAGGTTCCTTCTGAGATGACGTTCCGACGTCGGGATCCATTTGTCCAACTACAATATTGTAACACAAAGTTATGACTGAACATAGAAAGAAAATGGCAACTAGAAAATTCGGCATGACCTTCGCCTAAAGTAGGGCATATTGAGTACCAGAAATTTGACGAAACAGAAATGAATCAATGTTTCGTCAAAACATTGGCATGCATATTAAGTCCTACAAATTAAACACAACCATCTCATTCTACATCGAATGACACCACACAATCCACATGTTTGTATAGGTACATCTAAGAACATCTAAGATCTAAATCCTTTTTGTGGCATTTCATCGAACACATTACAATCATCTATAATAGTGGAACATATAGATGTGAAATTGATACGTCTCCAATGTATCAATAATTTTTTATTGTTCCATGCTGATATATTATCATTCTAGGATACTTTTGGGTCATTATTTTTTAGCACTAACGTATTGACCCAGTGCCCAGTGCCAATTGTTGTTTTCTGCGTGTTTTTTTGCTTTTCAGGTTTACTGTACCAAACGAAGTCCAATTGCCATGAAACTTTTTGATGATTTTTTCTGGGCAATTATGAAGACCTAGAAGCTTCGAAAGGAAGCCAGGAGGTGCACGAGGGCTCCACCACACATCAGGGCACACCTTGGGGGCGCCCTGATAGGTGGTGGCCCCCTCGTGCGTCTCCCAACATCCCTCTTCGGCCTATAAATTCTCTAACATCCTAAAAAACCCTGGAAGCAGTCCCGAAACCCTTTTTCTGCCGCTGCAAGTCTCTGTTCCATCGCGAGGCCATCTGGAGCTCCGTTCCGGCACCCTGCCGTAGGGGGTATCAATCACGGAGGGCCTCTTCATCAACCTTGCTGCCCTCATGATGATGTGTGAGTCGTTCACCACAGACCTACGGGTCCATAGCTAGTACCTAGATGGCAATCTCTCTCTCTCTCTCTTATGATCTTCAATACAATGATCATCGCATCTTTGCTTTGATCTATCCGATGTAATCCTATTGTGCGGTGTGTTTGTTGGGATCTGATAAATTGTGGGGTTTATGTTTAGATTATTCATGAAAAGTATTTGAGATGCCTCTGAATTATATTATCTCTTAAGTGCATGAACATTATAGTTTCGTAATGCTCTCCGATCTATTGATGTGCTTTGGCCAAGTAGATTGATATTTCATCGGTGGGAGTGGTGCGTTGTGGTAGGTTCAACCTAGCGAGTTTCTATATCCCAGTGAAAAAGTAGGGGACAACATGTGTCTTTGTGTTGTTTCTACTAAGCATAAAATGATGGGGGTTCATTCATATTGTTTGAGTTTACTTTGTCTACATCATGTGATCGTTCTCCAACCATAACTATGTTTTACTTAATACTCTAGATGCATGCTGGATAGCGACCGATGAGTGGAGTAATAGTAATAGGTGCAGGCAGGAGTCGACCAATTTTCTTATGGACGTGATTCCTATATACACATGATCATTGCCGTGAAAATCACATAACTATCCGATTTTTTATCAATTGCCAAAGAGTAATTTGTTTACCCACCGTATGCTGCCTACATGAGACATGCCGCTAGGGAACACTATGGCCCCCGGGCCTATTCACATATATTTTTGCAAACACTATTATTACCTCGCTTCCTTTATTTAATTTTTAATTATTTTTCATTTATCAACAATTATCTACACAACTCATTTTCTTGTAAATAACGAGATGAAGGGGATTGACAACCCTCTTGCCCGCGTTGGGTGCAAGTCGTTTGCTTATTTGTGTGTAGCCGCTGAATACGATTGAGGATTGATATTCCTATTGGTTCGATAAACCTTGGTTTCATAACTTAGGGAAATACTTATCCGCTTTGTGCTGCAATTACCCGTTCCTCTTCACGGAAAACTCAACGCAGATCACAAGTATCAGGAAGGATTTCTGGCGCCGTTGCCAGGGAATATCATCATCAACTACCAAGTAACTTCACACAAATTTTCATTCACTTGTTCTTATTTTTTATTTGCCGTTATATTTAGCTTGTCACATAAAAATCAAAAATACAAAACTATTTACTTTACTAGTTTGTTAGTTTGCTTGTTTCGTCTCTAGTTTGCTTAGCTATGTTATCTTTATAAAAAAACAAAAAGTTTGAAGCAAAAATTTAAAGATAAATGGATCCTCATCCACTTGCTAATCTTTTCAAAAGACCTGATTATGTTGAACCAATTGCTAGTGAATTGAGTGCACTAGAATTTCCTTATGTGGTCTTGCTTGAAAATCATGAATCTAAAAATTGTGATGAAGTGTTAAAAGAAAATTATAAAGTGATTCATGATAGTTCCTTGGATGAAAAGCATGATTGCCATGTTGCTAGTATAAATTCTATGAATATAAATTGTGCTAATGATCATGACTGGGATCATAATCATAACGTTCCTTGTGTTCTTGATAATTCTAGCCTTCATGATGAATCTATTATTGAGTATGATATTCGCAACACTACTAAAAGTGGGGTTGGAAGAGTGTCAACTTTAGGTAATAATGATCCCACTACTTTGGAGAATGATAAATATTATGATAGTTATATTGTTGAGTTTGATTATGATCCTACACATAATGAGAGAGGCAAATATGATTATAGGAATTTTCATGTTACTCACATACCTCTCTTTGTGTTGAAATTATTAATGCTTCACTCTTCCTATTTGCATATGCAAGATTTCACTTGTCTTGAGAATTTGTTTGCCTATAAAATGCCTATGCATAGGAAGTATGTTAGACTTAGATGTGTATTTCACATGCTATATGATGCTCTCTTTGTGCTTCAACTATTATCCTTTATGTGAGCATCATTGAAACATCAAGCCTATCTTGATGGCTATAAAGAAAGAGCTTGTTGGGAGACAACCCAATAGATATTTTTACTTTCTGTTTATTTTTTATAGAATGATTATTGCCTCTGTAATTATTATTATTTTGTGTTTAAATTAGTGTTTGTGCCAAGTAAAGCCTTTGGGATGACTCACAAGATGAGTAGAATCGATGCTGAAACAAAACATAAACTTTTGACTCCAGTACAGGAATTTTCAGTTTTCGCTGGAGTGTCATAATGGTATCAAATTTTTACAAAGTGTTTCTATACATATTATAGAGGTTTTCCCAATTTTTCATAATTGTTAGACTTACAGAAGTATAGGCTCTCTACATATTTCTACAGACTGTTCTGTTTTAAACAGATTCTATTTTTGCTTGCATAGTTGCTTGTTTTGATTATGCTATGGATTGTATCGGGGGGTATAAGCCATGTAGAAGTTAGAATACAGTACCTATTATGTATTTATGAAATTTTAATCAATGTACAACAGTACTTAAAGTATGCAATATGTTTCTTATACTAACAGATCTGACAAGGTTTTGTTGAGTTTTGTGTGATTGAAGTTTTCAAGTTTTGGGTGTTATCTTGATGGACAAAGGAATAAGGAATAGCAAGAGCCTAAGCTTGGGGATTCCCAAGGCACCCCAAGGTAATATTTTAAAGGAGACTCAAGCGTCTAAGCTAGGGGATGCCCCGGAAGGCATCCCCTCTTTCGTCTCATGATATGAGTTTTGCTTGGAGTGTCGTTTGCTTTTGTTTGCCTTTACTTTAAGTTGGCACAATCATTGTTTGCTGGACACACCTATTTAAGAGAGACACAACTTCATCATAATTTGTTAGAATACTATATGTGCTTCACTTATATCTTTTGAGCTTAGCAGTTGCTCTAGTACTTCACTTATATCTTTTTGAGCACGGTGGCTTGTAGATTTTATAGAAATGATTTCACTCTCGTTTTTCCATTATATTTGTTTGAGAGTTAATAAATACTGATGGTAATTTGCATGGGTCATGCAGACTAGTCCAAGAATATTAGGTATTCAATGAATGATACTCAAAACCGTCATGTAGCACATATAAAGAAATTGTGGGTTAATGATATTGATGTAGTAATATGAAATAGGTGTGAGTTCATAATTGTTAAACCATAGAAGTGTCGATATTAAGAGGGGTTGAACTTTTTGTTCATCTAAAAATTAAAGAGGCATGGTGATGATGTGTGAGCATTTCTATTCCTCGTTGAAATCGTAGTGTTGTTTCGGGTCGGAAGCGCGCGATGGTTATCTCTTACCATCCTCTTACCTCGGGGCATGCGAGTAGTACTTTTTCTTTGATAAACTAATAAAACTGTGCAATATGTATATGAGTTCTTTATGACTAATGTGAAACCATGGACATACGTGATAACCCACAAGTATAGGGGATCGCAATAGTTTTCGAGGGTAGAGTATTCAACCCAAATTTATAGAGTCGACACAAGGGGAGCCAAAGAATACTTGAGAGTATTAGCAGTTGAGTTGTCAATTCAACCACACCTGGAGATTAAATATCTGTAGCAAAGTGATCAGTAGCATAGTAATATGATAGTTTTGATAGTAGTAGCAATAGTAACAGTAGCGGTAACAGTAGTAGCAAAAGTTTTGTAGCAGTTGGAACAGTAGCAACAGCGGTAGTAACTTAGCAAGAACAATAAGTGGAAAACTCGTAGGCACTAGATCGGTGAACTCGTTGGATGATATTCATCATATAACAGTCATAACCTAGGGCAACATAGAATTAGCTCCAGTTCGTCAATGTAATGTAGGCATGTATTCCGTAAATAGTCATACGTGCTTATGGAAAAGAACTTGCATGACATCTTTTGTCCTACCCCCCCGTGGCAGAGGGGTCCACAAGGAAACTAAGGGATATTAAGGCCTCCTTTTAATAGAGAACCGGAACAAAGCATTAACACATGGTGAATACATGAACTCCTCAAACTACGGTCATCACCGTGAAGTATCCCAAATATTGTCACTATGGGGTTGACGGATCATAACACGTAATAGGTGCATATGACTAGGCAAGATCGGATCAAGAGCATGGATATAGAGATGATAACATAAACGGTTCAGATCTGAAATCATGGCACTCGGGTCCTAGTGACAAGCATTAGGCATAGCAAAGTCATAGCAACATCAATCTCAGAACATAGTGGATACTAGGGATCAAGAACTAACAAAACTAACGTGATTACATGATGAATCTCATCCAACTCCTCACCGACCAGCAAGCCTATGAAGGAATTACTCACTCCCGGTGGGGAGCATCATGGAATTGGCGATGGAGAAGGGTTGGTGATGACGAAGACAGAAGATTCCCCTCTCCAGAGCCCCAAATGGGCTCCAGATCAGGCCTCCCGATGAAGAACAGGAGGTGGCGGCGGCTCCATATCGTAAAACGAGATGAAACTTTCTCTTCGATTTTTCTCTCCGAAAATAGGAATTTATAGTGGCGGAATTAGGGTCAGTGGGGCCACGAGGTGGGCACAACCCACCAGGGCGCGCCCAGGGGGCCTGGCGCGCCCTGGTGGGTGCTGCTCAGCCTGGCCCCCCTCTTCGGTGGATTTTGGCTCCAATAATTCTTATATATTCGGAAATAATTCTCCAAAAAGCTTCGTTCCGTTCCGAGAACTTTCATTTCTGCACAAAAACAACACCATGGTAGTTCTGCTGAAAACGGCGTTAGTCCGGGTTAGTTTCATTCAAATAATGCAAATTAGAGTCCAAAACAAGGGCAAAAGAGTGAGGAAAAGTAGATACGTTGGAGACGTATCAACTCCCCCAAGCTTAAACCTTTGCTCGTCCTCAAGCAATTCAGTTGACAAACTGAAAGTGATAAAGAAAAACTTTTATGAACTCTTTTGTTCTTGTTTACATATATATGCTTAAGTAGCACCCAAGTTTTCAGCAAAGATTATGACTAACCATGCCAACAATAACTCTTAGAAATTATATTAACTCATAGCAATAACATAAGCAACTAGCGAGCAATAATAAGATATCTCAAGCGCCAACACTTTGTCAAAACAATCATGATACAATATGACAATAGTGGTATCTCAGTAGCCCTTTCTGAGACCGCAAAACATAAATGCAGAGCACCTCCAAAGTTTAAGCAGCGACTAAACATTGTAATTCATGGTAGAAAAGTTCCAGTCATGTTGCACCCAACATCAACTATACACAATGCATGAGGATGACTATAGTGCTCTCAGGTCTGGCGCTTATTTGAGAAGGTGATGACTCAACATAAAAGTAAATAGATAGTCCCTTCGCGGAGGGAAGCATGGATTTGCAGCGGTGCCAGAGCTCAAAGTTTAAAACATAGATAGATATAATTTTGGGAGGTACACCCTTCCTGTCAACATCACGACCAAGAGTTATCAATATCTTCCATGCTAAACATATTAGCGGCGGTTCCCAAGCGGTAAAAGTAAAGGTTTACTCCCCCTCCACCAACAATCACACTCCACGGCTAGCCGCATCCACGGGTACCGTCCAAACCAACAACATTCCTGGGGGAGTTTTGTTTAATTATTTTGATTTTTGATTTCAGGACTGGGAATCCCTATTACCGCCCCTCTCGTGTAACGACAAGTGAATAAACACTCATCATGAGAATAACCTGCTTAGCATGGAAGATACTGACTGCCCCCTATCGCTCCATGAGCGGTCCAGGCACACAAAACATATGTTCATTTGAATTTTTGGAGATGGCACATGCCAATTTACTTTGGAACGGCAGGGTAATACCGCATATAGGTAGATATAGTGGACTCATCCGGCATAACTTGGTTTAAGGGTTTTGATGCACACACAGTATTCCCGCTTAGTACAGGGGAAGGCTTGCAAATAGATTGAGAAGCGGCCAGCTGGAGAGCGAAAACGGTCATGAACATGCATTACATATAATCAACATTGAATACTAGAATGAGTAGGATATGGACACCATGAACATAAATATCATGAACGCTATGTTGGTTTTTATTCAACTACATGCGTGAACATGTGCCAAGTCAAGCCACTTGAAACATTCAGAGGAGGATACCATATAATCATACCGCATCACAACCATTTTAATGCATGTTGACACCCAAGATAAATCATGATCCACTGTTAGCTACTTAAGCATGGCATGAATGACTATAATCTCTAATGGTCATTGCAAACATGTTTGATCATAACAAGATGAATCAAGGATACTAGGTTAAACATATTTACAAAAACAAAAACCAGTTGAGTTCATACCCGCTTTTCTCTGCCACAGTCAATTCATCAAATATCATCATTATTGCCTTTCACTTGCATGACCGAGTGATAAGAAAATAATAATAGTGCAAGAGTGCCATGGACTAAGCTGGAATCTGCAACATTTTATTCAAGAGGAGAAGACAAAGTAATATGGTATCTTTGTTAGATAAACAATAATGCATATGAGAGCCACTCAACATTTTCATTGTGGTCTTCTCCTTGGTATGACTCAAATAAAAGGAAAAGAAATTCAGAGAAACACAGTGAAATATTTTTGGAGTTTTTGATTTTTTTCTTGAAGAAAGCAAATTAAAGAGGAAAAACAAAAACGAGAAAAACTATTTACATGGGAAAGCTCCAAACAAGCAAAAGAAGAAACGAGAAATCTTTTTGTGTTTTCTTTTGATGCTACAGTTAAACTAAGCTAGAAACAAAAACTAAAAAGAAGTAGGAAATAGTTTTGGGTTTTCTCACAGTTTTTCAAACACACAAGAAGAAAGCGAGAAAACAAATCTAGCATGGATATTACAATGAAAAAGTGTGAACACCGACAACTGGAATGAAATGTGTGAACATGAATGTAATGTCGGTGGAAATACGTACTCCCCCATGCTTAGGCTTTTGGCCTAGCTTCGTAATCACCGTCCGTAGGAATAATAATCTAGGCGATGGCTCACCGAGGCCCTCCGTGCAAACTCCGCGGCCCTCCTGGTAGCCTCAACCTCCGCATTGTACGCATGGGCCTCCCTCTCAAGGACATAGTATCTTCCCCAACTTTGAAAATCAAAGAGAGGAGGAGCAGTCAAAGCGACAGGAACAACAGTTTTTTTTAATTAAATCTCAAGTTATAGGTGTAGTTAGTGGCTGTACCCGTAAGGAACTTATGACGCTTCATGGCATAAAAGTCTAAATACTGAGTAGGTAAGATGGGGTCATTAGGCCATGGTGAGACATTTAACCTCTCCGCTACACGGGAGGCATAGATTCGTCCATAAAAATTACCATTAGCAGCATTGAGCTGCAGTCTCCGTGCAACAATTGCACCAAGATTATAATACTTATTCCCAGTTATGACAGTGTGTAAGAGACTCAAACACTACTGGAATCAGGACATTTGTCGTCTGCCATTTCTTTGCCGTCTCTCGGCTGACGACAAAGAAGGTCTTTGCCATCAGCTTAGAAAAAGCAGACAGCACAGAAATGGCTGATGGCAACTACACAGTTTGCCATCAGCCTTGTCTTTGCCGTCCGCCAGCCGACAGCAAAGGGCATGAAGGCAGACGGCAAAGAGCCCAGATGGGCCCCACTGGACCGTGGAGCGGGCTAGGTTAGGTGGGCGGCCTGGATGCCGTCCGCTAGATCTTTGCCGTCCGGTTGAGCACTCTTTGTTGTCCGCTAGCGGACGGCAAATAGCTGCCTAACTAACGGCCGTCCCCAATGGCTGCCTAAGTGACCGTTTCCCCCCTCGATCTCTCTCTCCCCCACCTACTCACCCACCCCACCCGCCACCCCAGCCCCGCCCGACGCTGCCGAGCCCCGCCATCGGCCCCTGCGTCCAGCACCACCGCCGGCCCCTGTGCCTGCGACGCCGCACCGCCGCCCCCTCCCCGCCGGCCCCTCCACGCGACGCCGCACCACCTCCCAAGCCCCGCCTGACGCCGTTGAGCCCCACCGCCGGCCCCTGCGCCCAGCACCGCCGCCGGCCCCTATTACCGGCCCGCCCCCCGGACCCTGTGCCCGCGCGCCGCACCGCCCCCTCCCCGCCGCCCCCTCCCCGCGACGCCGCACCGCCTCCCCCTCCCCATGGCACCCCCTTCCCGCGGCACTTCTCTAGCACCGCAGCGCCGACGTCCTCCCTACGGCGGCCGTCTTCCACCGGCCCCGTCCTCCACCGGCCCCCTCCTCCATCGGCCCCTCCAAGGTGAGTTTTTTTGTTTTTTTTTGTTTTTTTGTTTTTAGGTTAGTTTAGGTTAGTTTAGGTTTAGGTTAAGGTTAGTTTAGGTTTAGGTTTAGGTTAGTTTAGGTTTAGGTTAGTTTATTAGGTTAGTTTAGGTTTAGGTTAGTTAGTTTATTTATTTGAAAAGAAAAAACCTAGAAGAAAAAAAACCCCGACACGACACCCCGACACCCCGACCCGACGCCGAGACATGACACCCCGACACCCCGACACGACGCCCCGACATCCCGACACGACACCCCGACACCCCGACATGACGCCCCGACATCCCGACACGACACCCCGACACCCCGACATGACACCCCAACACGACAGCCCGACACCCCGACAGGACACCCCGACACGACGCCCCGACATGACACCCCGACACGACACCCCGACACGACGCCCCGACATGAGACCCCGACACGACACCCCGACACGACGCCCCGACACCCCGACACGACACCCCGACACGACGCCCCGACACCCCGACACGACACCTCGACACCCCGACACGACACCCCGACGACGCCCCTCCCGTGAGCCCCCTGCACGACACCCCGGCATGACAACCCGGCATGACACCCCCGGCGACGCCCCTCTGGTGAGCCCCCTGCACGACACCCCGACACGACACCCCGGCGCCATTGACCCCCGACCCCCGACAGCTCTTCGGCCTCCTGTTGACCGAAAAGGTGCTCTTCGGCCTTACAGAGGCCGACGGGGTCATGGTTTTGTAAATTATTAGTTAGGTCAGGTATTTTCCGATTTTGTTATAAAAAACATCACATTTGTGTTGATCGGGTGGATTTCAATGAGCAGTTGTTTCGTCGCTGCGAGGGTCTGCTGTTCGACGACCTCCCTGTGCGTTTGACGAGCTCCCCTCCGTTCGTGGGTGAGCACAAATGACATCTCCTCCCCCCCCCCTTAATTTGCTCTGTTCCGGTCTTCGTGCAGATGAAACTTGCTAGCTATAGGTGTCTTCAATCATCAGTATGCGTGACCAGTATGCGTCTCCCGTTCGAAAGGGCGGCATCTATAAATATGCATGTCTTTGCATATTCATAACCGCCATCCTTTCGAATTATCCAACGTTATCCATGGACAACCCGAGTATGTGTAGATTGGGTTCGTTTTCCCTTATGCTCTGCTCCGGATCCGATGCGGAATTTCGTCAGTGCCTCCCTGTTGTTCTCTGGGTACACATCCTCTCTGCTTATTGCCGAGACGTGTATCAGGAGAACAGCGGGGAGGTGCTGCCAAAATTCGGCGTCGGATCCGGAGCAGAGCATGGGAAAACGAACCCAATCTACACATACTCGGGTGGGATTAGGACCTATCTTTACCTATTAGCGTATAGGTTGCATGGACGTAATAAAACTGACAAACTTGATTAACTGATGAATATAGATGTTGAATTATATATATATATATATATATATATTTCTTGTGTGTTTAGTAGGTAGGCAAGATGAGCGATCGTGCGTGGATGTACACCGGTCACCCTAGTCAGAAAGACATGACCATTGAATGGTTAACAAAAACTAGGGGGTTTCTGAGAGACACATTTGCAAATGGCCAGGAAATAACCTGGTGCCCCTGTGTCCGGTGCGACAACCATAAAAAGTGGAATCGGGATGAAATGGGTAAACACTTGCAGAAGTGGGGTTTTACGCCTGATTATATGGTGTGGAGATTTCATGGTGAGTGTGCCCAACGTGCCAGAGCTGAGGTGGTTCATCGTCGCACCGACGAGCATGGTACCGGGATCAAAGACATGGTGCAAGACTTTGATGATGCTCGGGATTCGGACGATGAGATGGAGGAATCTGCAAAGGCCTTCTATGAAATGTTGGATTCTTCAAAACGTCCTCTCCACGAGCACACTGAGCTTTGTCAGCTGGATGCTATCGCGCAAGTAATGGCTCTGAAGGCTCAGTTCAACCTGGGCAGAGAATGCTACGACGCGATGATGGCAATATTTGGACGCTTTCTACCGAAAGGCCATGTATTGCCTGCAAACCTGTACCAGTCGGACAAAATCCTACGTGCGCTTAAGATGCCCTATGAGAAGATAGATGCCTATGAGAATGGATGTGCCTTATTTAGGCTTGAGTATGCGGGCTTGAACTATTGTCCCATTTGCAAGTCTTCCAGGTATGTTGTGGTAGACAACGGTATGGGTGAGAAGAGTCAGACCAAAATCCCAGTTAATGTTCTTCGGTATATGCCAATCATAACAAGACTTCAACGTCTTTTCATGGTCGAAGAGATGGCTAGACAGATGATGTGGCACAAATTGGGCAAAAGAACCGAACTAGATGCAGATGGGAATCCGATGTTGGGACACACTTCAGACGCTTTTGCATGGAAGCACTTCGATGCATTACATAAGGATAAAGCGGAAGATCCAAGGCATCCTCGAGTCGCCATCAGCACGGATGGGTTCAATGTGTTTGGTATGACGGCAACCCAATACAGTTGTTGGCCTGTATTTGTCATTCCACTCAATCTCCCCCCCGGAGAGATTATGAAAAGAAAGAACATTTTCTTGACGTTGATAATTCCATGGCCCAACTATCCGGGGAAGAATATGAATGTGTACATGCAGCCGCTTAAGGATGAATTGCAAGAAGCTTGGGATAATGGGATCAAGACATATGACGCCGCTACAAAACAAAACTTCAAAATGCATGTGTGGTACATGTACTCGACGCATGATTGCCGGCGTATGCGCTATTCATTGGCTGGTGTGTGCATGGAAGGTTACCGTGCCCCACATGCAAGCCAGCGCTTCAGTTCTATTGGCTGCAGGCGGGTTGCAAGTATTCTTGCTTCGACTTGCATAGACAGTTTCTGGATCCTCGCCATAAGTTCAGAAAAGACAAGAAGAATTTCATCAAAGGTAGATTTGTCAAAAACTCTGCACCACCTGCATTGACAGGCCAACAGACCCTGGATCAGTTAAACACTCTCGAGCCTGATCCAGAGCGTCCAGGATATTTCAAAGGGTATAATTCGGAACACGACTGGACTCACAAGATATGCTTGTGGGATCTGCCTTACTTTAAAGACCTCCTTTGCCCACACAACATCGACGTGATGCACACTGAAAAGAATATCGCCGAGGCCCTTTTTGGTACATTGTTCGGCATAGAGGGGAAGTCAAAGGATAATCCTAAGGATAGAGTCGATCAGGAGGCTCTATGTGATAGACCGTTACAAAACATGCGACAACCGAAAGGAAAGAAGATCTGGAGGAAGCCAAAGGCATGGTTCAATATTGGAAGGCCAGCTATGAGGGAAATGATCTTGTGGGTGAAAATGCAGTTGATGTTCCCCGATGGGTATGCAGCGAATCTAAAGAGGGGAGCGAGTCTTGACAAATTGAAAATATTTGGTCTCAAGAGTCATGATTGGCACATATGTCTTGAGCGGGTAATACCAGTGATGTTGCGTGGCTTTATCCCTGAGGATGAATGGCTAGTACTGGCAGAGCTGAGCTATTTCTTTCGTGCTCTTTGTGCGAAAGAACTATCGCCTGACGTGCTAGATGAATGGAAGAGTTGGTGCCGGAGTTGATCTGCAAGTTAGAAAAGATCTTTCCACCGGGCTTCTTTAATCCAATGCAGCATTTGATTTTGCATCTCCCGACTGAGGCAAGATTGGGGGGGGGGGGGGTGTGCAAAATCGTTGGTGCTTTGCAACTGAGAGGATGCAGAAGACGCTTCGAGAAAAATGTAAAAATAAACGTAGAATTGAAGCATCGATGGCCGAGGCATTCATTACTGAGGAGGCGGCAAACTTCGTGACAGCACACTACGAAGCCAAGAATCGTCATTTGCATAATCCGAAGCCTCGGTACAATGATGGCGACCATGAAAAAGGTCGATCCGACCTCAGCCTATGCTCGCACTAGCCGGTGCTTCGAAAGAAATAGCGTTGGATGTCGAAGAATGGCGGACCATTTCATTGTATATCTTCAACAGCCTAACAGAAGTGCAGCCGTACATCGAGTAAGTTCTCGGTACATTGTTTCGCAACTTCTAATTCCTTTGAACTGCTCTTATTCCCAGATATGTGATACAGTCAATACGTCGCAAAATTCTCGGATGGAGCGGTGATCCAAAAGGATTCCATCGAAGAGTATGAGCTTCTGGCAAAGCATGGAGGCGGCTATCCCGGTTTCATCTCTTGGTTCAAACAAACGGTAATTTCCACTAGACCATTTCATTTCTTCGTCTAGTTTGCGGCTAATGCAACAATCCTTTCATATTAAACTTGTAGGCTAATTCAGAGTCTATGGACGCCGAATTGAGACAAGTCGCTAATGGTTTTGACTATAAGGTCCGTTCATTTGACAAATACGACATCAACGGTTATCGCTTTCGTACTTTTGGCCAAGAGCTATCTATGGCCAACCAAAAGTCTACAAATTGTTGTGTCTCTCCTATCGGCGAAGGAGGTGTCGAGTATTATGGAAGAGTTGAAGCAATTTATGAACTTATATTCTTTGGTGAAAACCCACCAAACGTCGTAGTCTTCAAATGTTATTGGTTCCAGCCGAAGGAGACTAGAAGGACTCATGAACATATAGGGCTAGTCGAAATCAAACAAAGCACCCATTTAGATGTTCTCGATGTCTATATTACGGCTCAACAGGCGACCCAAGTTTTCTATCTACCGTGGGCCTGCCAAACTGATCCAAATCTGAATGGTTGGGATGTCGTTTATGATGTGCCGCCACGTTTTAGACCACCTCCCATCAATGAAGATGATTATGAACCTCACATTAACCCAGACACATATGACGGAGAATTCTTCCAAGAAACACGTCTTTCCAAAAAACGTTTCAAGAACTGCTCTACTTCACCCCAGAACATTGAAGTAGACAGCGACAGTGAATCCGACTTCAGCCCTGAGCCGGAACAAGAAGAGACGGAAGAAGAAGAGGTTACTGCTGCGGATGACCTCTCAATGGTTGACCGATTACATAAAGGAGAACTTCCACATGTTGTTCCCGATAGTGATGATGATGATGCATTTATTGATGATAGTGATGATGATGATGCATTTATTGATCCCGGAGCATATATAGACGATGAAGATTATTATTAGTTCATGTCAGGTATTATTCAATTTTTATTATATACATGATGATGATACACTCAAATTATATATATACATATTATTATTCATGTCGGTATTCAATTTTTTTATGTTGTACTAATTTCGTTTACTCTTTGTCATGGTAGGTGTTGAAAGATGGTGGGCGCGGGTCGAGAGCGATCCGAGGCTCCTTCATCGGCGCGTGGTGGGAGGGGTACTTCCATTCCACCCCAAACTCTCCGGAGAGCGTTGTACGACAGTATTGGGACACCCGAGGGCGCTTCTTCGTCGGCGAAGTTGCCCACCGGGAGAGGAGGTCGGGGGAAGAAGAGAGCTCCGAAAGGTACACGTGGTGGCCGCGGGAGAGGTACGAAGGCTGCTACGCCTTCCTCGCCGCCATCCCCAGCTGATTCACCCGAGCACAGGACTGCTACGGTGGACCCGTCTGAGGTGGAGGCTACAAGGACTCCTGTCCACAAGCCTCGGGTCGACGATCCTTCTGTCCCAGACGCTTCAACCCGCGAGACTCCTGTGCCAGACGCTTCGTCCTACGAGACTCCACACGCTTCGACCGGATGGGATACCTGGCCGGATCTACATCAGCCGGAGCCGAGTGGCCATGCTGATGGTGGCGGGGATCAGTTTTCTGATAGCGGGGACGAGGTGGTTGAGGGGGCCACCGTCTACCAGCGTGGGTGTACATGGCTCCCGCCCGTGCCGGCGACCCGCGAGTAGAGGTGGACGATTAGGCCTGAAAAGGAGAAGTAAGTGCATTTACTCTTTTTAAACCTTTTGCCTTCACGTTTCTTCACATATCTAATGCGTTAGCTTTGTCATACTGCAGGGGTTGGATTCACGCCAAGGATGTACGCAGGCCCAACTCCATCCTTGGTGTGATTTTACGGCATAACTTCCCGAGGTTTGTCATGTTGCCCGGCGAGGGTAAGCTTCCAGAGTTAGGATTGAACTGGGAGCACTACTTGGCTGCGCCGGCCCCGCCGGAGGAGATGATCGACGATGTGTTGTGCCACACGAGGGCCGACATGGTGATCAGAAAGTTCTGGGTAATTTCTCCTTTACACAATAAAAAATCAATAATAGCTAGTTATTGTACTAATTAGTGTTGTCTCGTTTGATTGCAGACCTTTTACAGGTGTGAGGAGGGATACGAGTAGGCCGCGGCAAAGGTTATCGATGACGAGTGTAGGCGCCTACTACAGAACTTACGGCACGAGGGTCGGGTACAGGCTGTTCGAGACTACTACGCCTCGCGGCGTATTAAGAAGGACAAGTCGTCGTGCCGCGAAAAGTTTCTGCACAAGGAGCAGTACATGAAGGTAATTACCTACTCTTAAGGCCTTGTACTTAGTTTCCTTGCTTTGATTCGTAGGCGTAGCTCTCAAATTTCTCTTTACTAACTTAGGTGCCCCCGACATGGTGTGTGGATAAGATGGATTGTTGGGAGGCGTTGGTGAATGAGTGGTGCTCTGACGAATGGCGAGCCGTCCACGACGATGCCAAGGAACGGCATGCCCAAATGGAAGGTGTGCCATACCATCAAGGCAGCGCCAACTTATTTCAGTTCGGGCGGAACTGGGTATGTGATTTGCTTCATGATTCCTGCAATTCATTCTTGATGCTAGCTTGACCCCTTTATTAATACTTTGTTCCTCTCTTGTAAGTGCATTACAATAAGACGGAGGTGCCACAGGTGTACGACCTCTATGCCATGGCCAATACTGCCTCGTACAAGAAGGCCAAGGCATTCTCTGAGTCTGACCTCGATAATCCCCAGAACTTCACCAACATCTCCTCCCACAACAAGCTCGTGAGGTACAGAGATGAGGGGAAGGCGAGGAAAGGGGAGGACTTCAACCTGAGCCAGCATCCTATTGATCAAGAGCTGGTGATGATAGCTGGCGACGGGAGGCCCCATGGCCATATATCCATTGGAGATGGACTTATACGGCCTTCGCGCACTCTCCGGCAGATCAAGGCGCGCCAAATGAGCTCCTGTCCTGAGATAAGGCCTCGTCCACGGCCAGTCAAGCTCGCCGTCGAGGTTAGTCATACGGACTCAGATAGCTTTCCTCCATTACATTGTGTGTGCGAACAAAGATGATTACAATGTTAATGAGGAGTTGTGTTGCAGGCTGCTCTGCAGAAAGAGAGAGAGAAGCAACCCAGGCGCTTTTGGCGGAACAGGCCCGGCAGGCGGTGGAGGAGAAGAGGGATTTGGAGGAGAGGGCAGCTAGGTTGTTGGAGGAGGAGAGGGCACGGAACGATGCATCTCACCGGGCCATGTACGAGCTCCTCGTTGTAAGTTTCTTCTTCATATTAGCCAAATCATGCACTACATGTTCGTTTCATTAATAACCAATATGATTGACTTGTCAAAACCAAATGTGTAGTCTTTGTGCAAGAAGACCGGCCAGACCCCTCCGCCGATGCCAGTCATTACCACGACTAGAACGGTGAGTTTCATTTCAATGTTCATTAGTTACTAGTCTTAACATTTCAGCGTCATCATGCTAACGCAAATGATCTTTGGTGCAGCATAACTCCCGAGCCGCATCGCACGATCCTTCTCCAGGGCCAAGTAGTGCTCCAGGTGACACCGGCCCGAGCAACCCCGGTGCTTCACCTTCGTGATGACGAGGACGGTAAACCCTAATATGCCACTTACTTGGCTCATTTTCTCAAACAAAGACAAACTTAGCACTTAGACAAACTTAGCACAAAGACAAACTTAGCACTTAGACAAATGCCATATTTTACCTAAGTTAGCTTTGTTTCCTCTAAAAAGACATAGTAAGCTTACTTACCTCCAAAATGACATATTGTACCTAAGTTAGCTCTAAAATGTCCTATACTTAGCATTGTTTCCTCCACTATGACATAATAAGCTTAGTTAACTCAAAAATGGCATAATAGACTTGGTAACCTCATAGATGCCATAGACTTAGCTTATTTTCTTGCAAAATGACACAATAAGCTTAGTTAGGTCAAAAATGTGATAATTACCTAGGTTAGCTCTAAAATGACACAAATAAGCAATAAGAATAAGAAAAACAAGAGGAGAAAGATAGAGAAGAAAAACGCTTCTTCATCATCTTCTTCTTCTAGATCTTCTTCTACTTCTAGATCTTCTTCTACTTCTTCTAGTATTCTTATTCTAACTTTCTTATTTGCAATTTTGCAGATTTGATTGAGTTCACGGCAGTTTCATTCTCTTTAGCTCTAGCAATTTGTTCATCAAGAAAATCTCCTAGTGGCACATTATCATCAAGCATGGTACTAGCATCATAAATAGCATAATTCATAGCAGAGGTAGCATCATCAATAACTTGTGACATATCAGGATTACTAGCACGTGGTGGTGTTGCAAGCTTACTCATAACAGAAGGTGAATCAAGTGCAGAGCTAGATGGCAGTTCCTTACCTCCCCTTGTCTTAGAGGGAAAATCTTAGTCATTGGATCCTTCAGATTCTTCATAGTGATCAATTGATATAAATCCCAAGTGACTCAACAAATATAGCTATGCTCCCCGGCAACGGCGCCAGAAAAAGATCTTGATAACCCACAAGTATAGGAGATCGCAACCGTTTTCGAGGGTAGAGTATTCAACCCAAATTTATAGATTCGACACAAGGGGAGCCAAAGAATACTTGAGATTATTAGCAGTTGAGTTGTCAATTCAACCACACCTAGAGATTAAATATCTGCAGCAAAGTGATCAGTAGCACAGTAATATGATAGTTTTGATAGCACTAGCAATTGTAACAATAGCGGTAACAGTAGTAGCAATAGTTTTGTAGCAGTTGGAACAGTAGCAACAGAAGTAGTAACTTAGAAAGTACAATAAGTGGAAAACTCGTAGGCACTAGATCGGTGAACTCGTTGGATGATATTCATCATATAACAGTCATAACCTAGGGCGACACAGAACTAGCTCCAGTTCGTCAATGTAATGTAGGCATGTATTCCGTAAATAGTCATACGTGCTTATGGAAAAGAAATTGCATGACATATTTTGTCCTACCCTACCGTGGCAGCGGGGTCCATAAGGAAACTAAGGGATATTAAGGCCTCCTTTTAATAGAGAACCGGAACAAAGCATTAACACATGGTGAATACATGAACTCCTCAAAGTACGGTCATCACCGTGAAGTATCCCAAATATTGTCACTATGGGGTTGACGGATCATAACTCGTAATAGGTGCATATGACTAGGCAAGATTGGATCAAGAACATGGATATAGAGATGATAACATAAACGGTTCAGATCTGAAATCATGGCACTCGGGCCCTAGTGACAAGCATTAGGCATAGCAAAGTCATCGCAACATCAATCTCAGAACATAGTGGATACTAGGGATCAAGCCCTAACAAAACTAACGCGAGTACATGATGAATCTCATCCAACTCCTCACCGACCAGCAAGCCTACGAAGGAATTACTCACTCCCGGTGGGGCGCATCATGGAATTGGCGATGGAGAAGGGTTGGTGATGATGAAGACCGAAGATTCCCGTCTCCGGAGCCCCAAACTGGTTCCAGATCTGGCCTCCCGATGAAGAACAGGAGGTAGCTGCGGCTCCGTATCGTAAAACGCGGTGAAACTTTCTCTCTGATATTTTTCTCCGAAAATATGAATTTATAGTGGCGGAATTCGGGTCAGTGGGGCCACGAGGTGGGCACAACCCACCAGGGCGCGCCCAGGGGGCCTGGTGCGCCCTGGTGGGTGCTGCTCACCCTGCCCCCCCCTCTTCGGTGGGTTTTGGCTCCAATAATTCTTATATATTCTAAAATAACTCTCCAAAAAGTTTCATTCCGTTCCAAGAACTTTTATTTCTGCACAAAAACAACACCATGGTAGTTCTGCTGAAAACAGCGTTAGTCCGGGTTAGTTTCATTCAAATAATGCAAGTTAGAGTCCAAAACAAGGGCAAAAGAGTGAGGAAAGGTAGATATGTTGGAGACGTATCAATACGCAATATCACCTTTTCATAATTTGCTAGCCTCTTCGGTACCGTGCATAGCCCGTTCTCACCTTGAGGATCGGTGCAACTTTCGCCGGTGCATCCAAACCCCATGACATGATACGCTCTGTTGCACATAAGCCATATTATATCTTCCTCAAAACAGCCAACATACCTGCCTATGATGGCATTTCCATAGCCATTCTGAGATAAATTGCCATGCAAATTCCATCGTCACTTCACATGACTAGTTTGTTCATCGTCATATTGCTTTGCATGATCATATAGAGCTGACATAGTATTTGTGTCAAAGCCACCTTCATAGTGTTTTTGATACATGTCACGCTACATCATTGCACATCCTGGTACACTGCCAGAGGCATTCATACAGAGTCATATCTTCATATCAGTTCTCCATATTGAGTTGTAAGTAAATAAAAGTGTGACGATCATCATTATTAGAGCATTGTCCCAGTGAAGAAAGAATGATGGAGACGATGATTCTACCATAAGTCAAGATGAGACTCTGGACGAATATAAAGATGGGAAGTCCAAATGAGGCCACCATCCATTCAAAAAATGAGAGAAAATGAGAAAAGGGACTTTGCTACTATCTTTTACCACACTTTTGCCTCAAAGTGGCACCATGCTCTTCTTGTAGAGAGTCTCATGATATATCACTTTCATATGCTATTGGGAATTACCTATTCATTATTTCAAACTTGGCTTGTATATTCCTATGACGGGCTTCCTCAAATGCCCGAGGTCTTCATGAGCAAGCAAGTTGGATGCACACCCCACTTAGCTTCTTTTGAGCTTTCATACACTTATAGCTCTAGTGCATCATTTGCATGGCAATCCCTACTCCTCGCATTGACATCTATCGATGGGCATCTCCATAGCCCGTTGATATGCCTAGTTGATGTGATACTATCTTCTCCACTTCCTACCCCTTTGATATCTACCACCATATTCTATTCCACTTAAATGCTATGTCCAATGGCTCACGCTCATGTATTGCGTGAAGAATAAAAAGTTGATGCATATTGAAAAAGTACGAACCAATTGCCTGACTTGGACACCATGGTGCTTAACATTTGTATTAATGTGGTTAAGATGGAGCCATGCCTTGCTAATACAATAAGATGAATGGGGGGGGTAAACGTTTCTTAAGAATCGTATACTTTTTGCAATTAACAATTTTGTTTCTTACACTTTGAATATTGCTATGTTAATATTTGTTGATTCATCTTTTCTCAATGAGAATACCTGAATAAGATTACGTAGTGGATAGCATGTCACATCAAAAATTCTATTTTTATCATTTACCTACTCGAGGACGAGCAGGAATTAAGCTTGGGTATGCTTGATACGTCTCCAACGTATCTATAATTTTTTATTGTTCCATGCTGATATATTATCATTCTAGGATACTTTTCGGTCATTATTAACAAATTTATAATATTTTTGAGCACTAACCTATTAACCCAGTGCCCAGTGCCAGTTGCTGTTTTCTGCGTGTTTTTTGCTTTTCAGGTTTACTGTACCACACGAAGTCCAATTGCCACGAAACTTTTTGATGATTTTTTCTGGTCTATATGAAGACCTAGAAGCTTTTGAAGGAAGACGGGAGGTGCACGAGGGCCCCACCACACATCATGGCGCGCCCTAGAGGAAATATGTATCCGCTTTGTGCTGCAATTACCCGTTCCTCTTCACGGAAAACCCAACACAGATCACAAGTATCAGAAATGTAGTGAAATTATACCTTGAAGCATATGCGAATCAGAAATTTGTGACGCTGATGATGGTGTTGACGAGACGGCCGGTTTGTTGCGATGGCCGCGAGGTTGTCAAGGTGCCGTCCCACGGGATCCCGTGGGGAAAAAACTGCAGCTGCGGTGGCGGCGGAGTACAAGCACCGACGACGGCTGCGGCGGCGGCGCGTGGACCGGACCGCACGATAGTAGAGAGAGGTATGCGGTGGCGGACTGGAGCATGAGAGAGTAGAAAGAGATGCGTGGCGGTCGGCGGTGGTTGCATTGGAAGAGCGCGCGAGAGGTGGGAGAAGATGGGAACAGATTAGGTAAGTTTTGAAACTATGTGGGGTGGGGGGGCGTGTTTTCGGTTAACGCATGGCAGGCAGTATGTGGCACCCGCCACTTCAAACATTAGCAACGGCGGGTGGGCAGGGCCACCCGCTAGCCCAAAGCCTACGTACGTAAAATTGGTCTTCAACAAATATTAGTTGCGTAAAAATACGGCAACACACTTTGACAACTTTTGGACATGATTTTTTTTCATCTGTTATATACACGATCAGAAGCCTCGTGTACAATTTGACAAATTTTGGAGTTGATTTTCTATTTTCGCGGCATTAACTGAACTTTTGGCAAGTAAAAAAGGTAAAACAAACTTTGTCCATGCTAACGAGCTTGGAAATGTTTGAAACTTTACATAGCGTCTTCATTGAACACCTATAGGGTGTGATAAAAATTAGAGATCATTATGACCAAAACCTGATGCACATCGTGTGCAATCAAGACACTCTCCCGCTAAGTGTAAGGGTATTGAAACGGCCACGTCACATAGAACTCAGTTTTTAAACATATTTTGGACTTGGTGTTTTTCGAGGTGTAATATACGCAATCAGAAGCCTCGTTCTACCATTTGACAAATTTGGGAGTTGGTTTGCTATTTTCATGGCATTAACTGAATTTTCGGCAAGTAAAAATGGCAAAACAATCTTTGGTCGTGCTAACAAGGTTGGAAATCTTTGAAACTTTCCATGGCGTCTTCATTGATCACCTGTAGGGTGTGATAAAAAATAGAGATCGTTACGGCCAAAACCTGATGCATATCATGTGCAAACAGGACACTCTCCCGCCAAGTGTATAGGGTTTCGAAACGACCACCTCTCACGCGAAACTCAATTTTTAAA